>OX451740.1:931113198-932494448 GCA_948472305.1 Vicia faba | reverse complement strand
GTAATGACGCAATTTTTGCAATATGGAATGCTTGGAGACTAATTCTTTGATCACTCGCGCGGAGCAGTTTCTGTAGAGTTTTCTTATCGCTTGCGTGGCTTTAAAGAGGTAACGGACCTCCTCCATTCGGTATCACTGCAACTCTATTTTATTCTTCATTTCTGTACTTTATCGCAAACCATATGCATGCTAACATTAGGCAGATGTTTCCCTTTTGTTCATCCTTAAATTAGGGCTACTAATGCACGATAAAATTAGGTTTAGAAATAGGCTAGTCCCCCTTTGACTTTTCTTTCTCCTTTTGCATATGCATTTAAAACAAAAACTTCTTTTTTCTTTCAAAATTCAAAACACTTTAAAACTACCGATGAGAATCATGCCTTTGCTTAGTATAAGAAATGATACGCGGGTCTCTTCTCGGTATTATTGTTCTTCATATCAAGCTTAGGTGTGGTTCAATTCTCAAAGACTCCTCTCATAACTAAGTAGAAAAGTGGCTAATATCTCTCTCTTGAGGTCGACTAGTCATTATCTGCAACAAAAATATAAACCAATTCAAACCATTTGTGCGCTCGAGCACTTTTCTTTAAAACCCTTTTCAGGTAAGGACATGATTAATTTACTTCTGTGCCAACGCATAAGTCTCCAAAGGTCGAGCTGCGGCAGAAGGCGGAATTAACTTCGTCCATAAAAAACAAAAACAAACAAAAACATATGAGCCGAACTACGGTAGCTCTGATTCCTCAAAACGGATACATATGCATTGGGGTAGGGCCCAAGTGAGCATAATTTTATTTTCCCTACATTCTTTTCTCTTTTCTTTTGTATATATTCTCCCTTTAGCAGTAATAAACAGTAAGCATAGATTAAACACACCCATAAGATAAATAACAAGAGTGGATACCATAGAGTAATACGGGCGTGTAGGGTGCTAATACCTTCCCCTCGCGTAACAGACTCCCTTACCCGATCACTCGGTCGCAAGACCGTGACATCTCCCTTTTCAAGTTTTCTCGATGTTTACCTTTCCCTACATATGGGATAAAAGACGTTCGATGGCGTCTTTATTGTTTGATGATTTTCAGCCGGTTGTTTCAACAAGAACAAAATAAAACAAATAGAAAAAACCCTAATACAAGATAAAGGCATGAAAATGACACACATTGCACACAAGCACCCTTAGGGTTTCTCACACTTGGTTGCCTAAATAAAAATGGCCATGTTACGCACGCGAAGTATCTTGGCAAAACAAAACAAACATAAGATCATAGTCCCTCGATGACGCTAGCAAAAGGTTGCGTAAACAAATATGATCTTGGTCCCTAAAAATTGCTATGATACTTGGCAAAATTTCTATCATGGTCATACGATGACCCACGCCCGTCCCGTTTACATCCAAAGATAGGGTTGTTTACCAAATCAATGGTAAATCAACAATGTCAAAGGAATAAAAATGCACAAGAAAGACATTTGAGTAGGTAGATAGCTTCTAGTTACTTGTCCCATTTCAAAATAATCCTTGATATTTTCAAAAACAAACACACACACATTTCAAAACATTTTACAAAACATTGAAACATTTTTCAAAAGACAAACATCTTTGTATACATTCTTACGAACGAGAATCATTACAAAGATTGCCTAAACGAATGGCCTCTTTTCAAAATACTTTCAAAACCACACCAAGCACCATTTCAAACAAAACAAAGCAAAGCAAGTGATCTAAACAAGTAACTAAGAGCCCATGGAAAACCATGGATGAAAAGGGTGCTAGCACCTTCCCTTTTCATAATCTACCCTTCGAACTCAAGAAAACATCTCAAAGGTCTTTCCTGTGCTTTTTCACCTTTCCTTTTGGATAAAATAAAAGTTAGTGGCGACTCTTGCTAACCGCGACATTTACGAACACAAACGCAAAACCTCAAGTCAGTTCTCCCACCGCATCACAGATAGCAATCGGCTTCCATCGTTAACCAATAGTAACTCGCTCGTAGGATTTTTCTTGCCATAACATGCCCGTTTGTATGGGTTCCAAAAGTACCTTCATGGATTTTTCTCATAAGAGTATATTCTTCTTGTTTATCCATACACTTGAGTAGCACCGTATCATAGTTTCTTTTGTATAACACTCAATGATAGAAGCATTTTCTGGATATTCTTATTTTTCGAGGTACCTCTTGATGTCATAGAAACAAGGCTTGTTATCTGGTCCTTCTTCAATAGCGAGGTAATGTGCAGGCTCTTCAAAATGTCTAATTGTAATGCACGGCTCGTGGTTAGGCCAAGTTACCTTGAACGTGGCCTAAAGGGTTACCAAGGCGTCTGCCATATGATTTTCTTCTCGTGAGATATGACTGAAGGTAATCTCGGTGAATTTCGTAGCTAGCTTTAAAACATGATCCCAATATGGGATCAATTTGGGATGTTTAATGTCCTATTCTCCTTTGACTTGGTATTTGACTAGCGTAGAGTCTCCAAATACTTAGAGATATTTTATTCTTAGATCAATGGAAGCTTCCAGACCCAGGATACAAGCTTCATATTCGAAGACATTGTTGGTGCAGTCAAAACATAACCTTGCAGTGTAAGGTTTGTGATAATTCTTCGGAGAAGTCAAAACTGCCTCGATACCATGCCATAGTGCATTTGAAGCTCCATCAAACATGAGTGTCCAACGTGCCCCTGGTTCTGGTCCTTCGTTGGGCCCTAGTATTTCGTAGTCACCTATAACCATGACATCTTCGTCTGGAAAGTCGAACTTCATTGGTTGATATTCTAGCAAAGGTTCATGAGCTAGGTGATCTGCTAGTACACTATCCTTGATGGCCTTTTGATTTACATATTTTATGTCATACTCCGATAGTAACATCTGCCATCGGGAAATCCTTCTTGTAAGGGCCAGTTTTTTGAATACATACTTTACAGGGTCTATCCTTGCTATTAACCATGTGGTATGAGTTAACATGTATTGCCTCAATATTTTAGTAGCCCAAGCCAATGCACAACAAGTTTTCTCGAGGAGTGAGTACCTGGTTTCCCAGTCAGTGAATTTCTTGCTGAGATAGTAGATCACGTGATCTTTTCTACTCGTTTTGTCCTGTTGGCCCAATACACATCCCATTGATCATTCAAGTACCGTTAGATACATGATGAGTGGTCTTCCAGGAACTAGTGGCATTAAAGTTAGTGGCTCTTGTAAATATTTCTTTATTGTCTCAAAAGTTATCTAGAAATTTGAATATGGGCTCGAACGTAGCAGTTAGGTGCGATATGAACCTTGAAATATAATTCAATCGTCCTAAGAAACCACAAACCTCTTTCTCTGTCTTTGGAGCTGGAATTTCTTGTATGGATTTTACTTTGTTGGGGTCTACCTCAATACCATGCTGACTTACGATAAAACCCAGTAACTTGCCTGATCTGACACCAAATGTACAATTGTTTGGATTCAACCTTAGTTTGAACTTCCGCATATGATCGAATAATTTTTGTAAATGTATGATGTGATCCTCCTCCGTATGAGATTTGGAAATCATATCATCTACATAAACCTCAACTTCTTTGTGAATCATATCATAGAATAGTGTGACCATTGCCCGCTAATAGGTTGCCCCTGCGTTCTTTAGACCGAACGAAATTACTTTGTAGAAGAAAGTGCCTAAAGGTGTCATAAAGGTAGTCTTTTCCATATCTTCGGGTGCCATTTTTATTTGATTATAGCCTGAGAAACCATCAATGAATTGGAATACCAAATTTTGAGCTAAATTATCCACCAAAACATCTATGTGAGGTAGCGGGAAATCATCTTTAGGACTTGCTTTATTTAGATCCCGATAATCTACACTTATACGTACTTTGCCATCCTTTTTGGGTATTGGAACAATGTTAGCTATTCAAGGTGGAAAATCTACCACCTCTAAGAACCCTGCATCAAATTGTTTAAGGACTTCTTCTCGAATTTTTTTAGACATGTCTGGACGAGTTCTCCTGAGCTTCTGCCTGAACGGGGAGCAACCTTCCTTAAGAGGTAGTATGTGCACCACAATGTCTGTATTCAACCCTGGCATATCTTTGTAAGACCAGGAGAATATATCCATGTACTCATGTAGCAACTTGACCAGCCTTTCTTTGACGCTTTTCTCTAATATTGCCCCCAACTTGATCTCTTTCGGATCTTCCTATGTGCCAAGGTTAATGGTCTTAACAGATTCTTGGTATTGTTGTATGCTGTCAGCTTTTTGCTCTATCCCTCTCGCCAATTCTTTAGAAGGTTTAATATCTTCATCATCTTCCTCTTCAGCTTGGTTCATGGGTGCATCAAAATCATATCAGATAGCAACAATAACATTATCGGTGATTTTGGGCATGGATCTGCACATTTATCATGTTTTGGTGCAGTTTTTTTTAGTATGTGAATTTGAAAAATACATATGAAGGAAAGTATTTCCATTTTAAATATGAAATATAAATGCAAAAGAAAAACAGAGATCTTAATTTAATACAAAATATAATTTTTATTAATCGTGAATATTGTCTGAAACAAACGGGGGACCCTTACAAGCAACCTCTATGCCTCGGGATTGACATAGGTTCTTTCAAAAACAGGGAAAATTACTCTGGAAATAAAATCTCATCAATCTTCACAATTGTCCAGTTATTGAGTTCTTCGCCTGGGGCGCATTCACGGATGAAGTTAGATGATCTTCTAATGTTGTTCTTGTTGGATATCATTGCCAACTATCCTCCATGCTCTAACCTTTTTCCGATGAAGGTTTCATGGATTGGAGGAAAGCGTGCTTTACTTTTCAAAGTAGCCTTTGATGATTCATAACCCAAACCAAATCGATTCTTCTTCTCGGATATTTCTGGGAACTTTCGCCAACCCTTTGAGTTACCATATTCCATTGCCATTTGTAAATCCCTCCATGTAGTTATAATAGGTTTCTTGATCTTTTCCACTAGTAAGGTCACCATTGAAGCAACTTCCAAGACTTAAAATGGTGTGTGTTGTACCCCAAAATTTGTCCTCTCATCGCTCAAGGCATTTCTCACAAGGATTCTCAAGATTCAAGCTTGCACAAGTACAATTGGATTTTCCAGTATCAAGTTAAAAAGGAAACTATTAAAAAGGGGAAAACAAATAAAAATAATCTTTTTGACAAAATTGGAGAAAAAACAAGTTTTTTTTCGATTCAGCTCCTTCGATTGGCCTTTTGGCCTCTTTCGATGCAAGCTTGGCTTGCATCCTTCGACTGGGCGCTGTCCTCTGACACGCTGGCTTAGATTTACAAGGCAGGAGTTTCCTACATGCCACATTCGATTGCATCTTTGGCCTCACATGGTTCACAATGCAATGACTTCCTATATGTCTGTTTCGTTTGGATGTTTGATGCTTGTATGCCTGTGTTGATTAGATAAATAATTCCCTCCATGCTTGCTTTGATTCATAAGGTGATGACTAACTATGTGTAGCTTTCGATTGAGCCACAACTCCTTTCTTGCGTGCAAGAGGTGCCCACCAGGCCAGCAGGCACAAGGCAAGAGCCTCCGGTAGCCTCCTTCGATTCCAAGAAAAAAAAGCCTCCTTTTGGCATCCTTCGATTGCACATTTTTGTCTCCTTTTGGAATCCTTTGATTGCACATTTTTGCCTCCTGCGTGCCTCTTTTGTCTGGGCATTTTTTCCAGCCTAGCATGCCTATTTAGTTTGGGCATGTGACTCCCTTCATGCAAGTCTTCTTTTAAACATTGTCCTCTTGTATGCTTGCTTGGAATCACAAAGTTTAGACCTCCTGCATGCAAGATTCGACAGGGCATTGGATATGTTTACACTAGCTTTGACTGGACATTTTTCCCTTTAGTATGCTTCAATTCCACCCTTGACAAGCTTCAGCACACATGGTTGGTTGATTTGAAGGGCATACATAGGAGTCCCTGTCGAAGGATATACCTTACTAGCCCATTCAAAGGACATGTTTGATGGCCCATTTAAAGGACATGTTTGATGGCCCATTTGAAGGACATGTTTGATGTCCCATTTGAAGGATTTACAAGGCCCACCTTAAGTCATACTTGGGTGACCCATCTAAGGGGTACATATTTGGCTCCTTCGAAGGATGCACAAAAGTGGCCCACTCGAAAAACACTTGTTGGTTATCAAATAATGTTGTTTGAAGGAGAATCTGGTCGAAGAGTGGTCAAAACGAAAGATGAAATACTCAAAAGATGCTTGCTTCCAAGTTCAGGCCTGGTACACTGGCCATAACACTCCAAAACAACTGCACAATAGTCCTGAAACACTACCCCATTCTTGCACCAAAATAGCATACAAACACTGTCCCTCGAAAGCTACAAAAAGCAGTTTACTCAAATTGTTCAAATTATTTTGTTTTCCCTCCAAAACTTCAACCAACTTTTTCTATAAATAAGAGGCTCCATAACATGTATAAGGGGCTGGACACACATCCAAAGACTCCGGGGCATGGGGAAAGATCATCAAACTCTCAAACACTTAAACACATTTTCAAACACAAACCCAGATTCTAAACACCTACTTCTTTCGAATCTGAAGCAATCCCCCACACTTTATTTTCCTTCGAATCCAATAGAAAGAACATCACACTTGTTCTTCTTCTTTAAATCCAATATTAGAAGCGTCACCTTCGTTCCTTCCCTTCGAATCCAGAAGTATCTAGGCATCCACTCAAGGTCCAGCACACACGTTCCAACCTCAAGCAAGGTAAGCTTCTCTAAACCTTGAACCTTTCGTTTCTAACATAACATGTGAAAAAGTCATTTCTTTCGTTTGAAGCATGTACATAATATTTGTTTTCCTTTTCGTTTCCACCCTTTTAGTTTGTTTTCATGGCTAATCCTTTTGGTCTTTTAGCTTGATTTATTAAATATGATTTACGAACTAACCTGGACATAAGACAGTGATAGCATGACCTTAGGCCATGTTGCTATCCAAAATCTCAAATGAAAGAAACAGGAGGAATGAGGTATGAAACTAATCCTTGGGCTTCCACACTGACTTCCAACCCCAATTGAAGGAGGCAGCAAAAGACTTAAGGTGAAGAGGGCACTCCATGCTGAACGAAGAGGCAACCAGAAGGATGGCCAGGCTGATTCCAGGCCCCATTCGAAGGAGGCGGAAAGGAAGAATAGAAGGCTGCATCTCATGTCTTAGGCTAAGCGCAAATCGAAAGGCATGACTTCACTGACTCCAGGCCCAAATTGAAGGAAACCAGAAAGGGCAGAATCGAAAGGTTTTTCTGCCTAGATCGAAACATTCATTTTTATTTCTTTCATTTTGTTTTGTCTTTACATTTTCATGCTATTCAATATGGTTGTAATAGTGCAGGATTTATTTTTTGCATTTTTATTACTTTTGTATAAATTTTAGTAATTAGGATGTATGGCTAGATAAAAACAACAAGTAGACAACCTAAAAATAAAAGACTAAATGCATGCAATCAAACACACTATTCACACATGCACCCTTAGGGTAATCTCACTTGTTGCCTCGGAAAAATAGTCATGTCCCTCGAATATGGGCATTTTAGCAAAGACCCTTGATAAAAGATCGTAGTCCCTCGATGACCCTCAATGTTGCCTTCGGTAAACGATCTAGTTCCTAAACGAAAATTGCTAAAACGTCCCATAGGTTGCCTTCTATGACTATAAGAACGTCCAACGCCCGTCCCTTCACATCCAATGATGGGGCTTCTTGCCAAATCAATGGTAAGATAGCAACATCTAAAGGAGGATGAAA
The DNA here is from genome assembly GCA_948472305.1 of Vicia faba. Classification (NCBI taxonomy): domain Eukaryota; kingdom Viridiplantae; phylum Streptophyta; class Magnoliopsida; order Fabales; family Fabaceae; genus Vicia; species Vicia faba. Next base: position 932,486,676 of record OX451740.1, on the reverse strand, counting down.
AGAAAATTAAGACCTTTTAAGTAGGTAGGATGCTCCTAGTTGCTCGCTTGCTCACAACAAAAACATTTTATACACCAAAACTTTCATTTGAAACATTTTCAAAATACAAAGATTTTTGTACGCGTTCTTAGAGAAATGGGGACCATTACAAAGACACTTTTCAAAATCACTTTCAAAAACACATTCTACAAACACCTCTTTAAACTATTTTCAAAACCAACACTTTGTATGTGTTCTTATAGAAACGAGAACCATTACAAAGACGTTTTCAAAATACTTTCAAACCCACATCACAAACACATTTTTAAACAAAAGCAAGTGATCTAACAAGCAACTAAGAGCCCGTAGATAACTACGGATGAAAAGGGTGCTAATACCTTCCCTTTTCATAATCTACCCCCCGAACTTAAGAAATAATCTTGAAAGGTCTTTCCTGTTCTTTTCACCCTTTCCTTGATTGGATAAAAGAAAAGTCGGTGGCAACTCTTGCTATCTGCAACAATTGAAATCAAACGCAAAACACCCAAGTCAGTTCTCCCACCATATTACAGTGTGGATATGAAATCTTCGTCAGTACCTATTTGAATCGAGATGTGTAGAGCTTTATTATGAGCTCGGCCTTGTAGAGGTAATTCGCTGTCGTTGAAACCCATATATGACCCAGAAGTCAGGTTTGCTACCACATTATCAAATTTGTTCACAGTGATCTCTTCTGCGACATGAGCGAAACGTAAAACTTTCATCACTAAATCTTGATGCCCCTCTGAATTGATGAGCAACAAGAGTATGGAAATTTTGGCTGGGGTTTGGTGAAGCTAATCCACCATCCTATATTCTCTTCTCTTAATTATTTTCAGAAATTTGTCTGCCTCTTGATCAATAAAGTTTTTGCTTGGAGGCTCTTGATTTACCTCTACTACTATTTTCCCTTTATCTTTTGCTGACGTGTCATTTTTACTCTTCACCATATTATCATTCATCTCCGATGGTTCAGATCCGAACACTAGACCACTTCCGGTCATGTCCCCTGTCCCTTCTATATTATAGATTGCAGGTCCTTGACTTGATCATGGTTCACATTCTTGTTTTAAGCCATTGACATATACCGTCGAATCATAACTCCATGGTACTGCTTTGTCAGTTTTGTAAGGCGTAGGAGATGGCCCCATAATTACCATGATAGTCTTTGGAACTACTGATATCCTCAGAGTTTTTTTTGGTGTCATTGCAGGAGTTTCTGTTGAATTTCCCCACGGGATCACAAGAGTCTTGTTATTATGGTTTAGCCCTTACCAAGTGTAATACAGTGGGAGAATTGACTTGGTAGTTTTGCGTTTGATCGCAATTATTATGTGTGATGCAGTGGGAGAACTGACTTGAGGTTTTGCGTTTGTGTTCGCAGATGTTGCGGTTTAGCAAGAGCCACCACCAACTTTTATTTTATCCAAAAGGAAAGGTAAAAAAGCACAGGAAAGACCTTTGAGATTGTTTTTGGGTTCGGGGGGGGGGGGGGGGGGGGCAGGTTATGAAAAGGGAAGGTCCTAGCACCCTTTTCATCCATGGTTTTCCATGGGCTCTTAGTTACTTGTTTTAGATCACTTACTTTGCTTTTGCAATTGTTTGAAATGGTGCTTTGTGTGGTTTTGAAAGTATTTTGAAAAGAGGCCTTTGTTTAGGCAATCTTTGTAATGATTCTTGTTTGTAAGAATATATACAAAGATGTTTGTCTTTTGAAAAATGTTTCAATGTTTTGAAAGTTGTTTGGGAATGTTTTGAAATGTGTGTGTGTTTGTTTGAAAATAGCAAGGATTGTTTGCAAAGAGATCAAGTAACTAGAAGCATCTACCTACCCAAAAGTCTCTCTTGTACATTTTCATTCCTTTGACATTGTTAATCTACCATTGTTTTGGTAGATAACCCTATCTTTGGATGTTAAACGGGACGGGCGTGGGTCATCGTATGACCATGATAGCAATGGTGCCAAGTATCTTTAGAATTTCGAGGGAGTAAGATCATTTGTTTTTAGGAAACCTTTTGATAGCGTCATCGAGGGACTATGATCTTTTGTTTTGTTTTGTTTTGCCAAGATATCTAACATGCATACCATGGCCATGTTTTTAAGGCAACCAAGTGGATGAAACCCTAGAGGTGCTTGTGAGCAATGTGTTGTCATTTTTCATGCATTTTGTTTGTCTTGAATTAGGTCATTCTATTTGTTTGATTTTGTCTTATCATACAAACCCTAATTTACTAAACATATATATATATATATATATATATATATATATATATATATATATATATATATATATATATATATATATATATATATATATATATATATATATATATATATATATATATATATATATATATATATATATATATATATATATATATATATATATATATATAATGCGATAAATTGCGTAAAGTAAATCTAAACTATTACAACATCATTATGGGAGGGGGGATACAAGTTTTGAATGGGGATATTTGCACAAAATAAAATCCTAATTCACTATTACAACCCAATTGAATTCATTGTACAATAAATAAATAAACAACTATTTAAATATGCAATAAAATGTATGGATGCAAAATGTTTTGTAATTGTTTTATGTATGAGAAAATAAATTATTTAAACCCTAGAAAATAAGAGAAAAATAATATTATTTTTGAAAGGGGTAAAAACCCTAGTTTTTGATTAAAAGAAAATATATGTTCTATATTTATTTTATTCATTTTTTTTGTTTAAGAAAAATAATAATAATATTATGTACAAATATTTAAAAAATTAAATATGTATGACAAAATAAATATTTAATATGTATAAAATAATAAAATAAAAATATTTAAGTATTTTTATTATTTACAAGTTTATTTAAGAAAATAAAGTATATTATTACTAATAAGCTATTTTTTTATGCTAAAAAATAATAAAAAAATAAAATAAAATCCAAAAAATAAAGAAAATATTTTTGTGATTTTTTAATGTTCAGAAAAAAATAAATGCAAGTCAAAATATAAAATATGCAAGAAAATATAAAAAATAAAAGAAAATGGTCAGGGGGGTGTAAAAGCAAAACAGGGGGTGTGAATAACAACAGGCCCAAGGCACCAGGCCCAGGACATCTTCATCCATGTCCTTCAGCTCCCTCCTGCGTGCGTTTCTGAGCCAAACATGTATCTTGCTCTAGCTTGCATGAAATCAAAAACTCATAAAATAAAAAGTGTAGCTTGTGAACTCACGAGTCCAATGATATAAGATTTGAAACCTAACTCTAAGAAACCAAGGAGAATTTCAGTGGCCCTAATTCCTGACCTAATTTTTTCATGAACTTCAACAATCAAATACTCTTAGCTCAGTTAATATAAATGACAACTATGCATATGTACAACTTAAGCAAGTTAAGGACTACATTTTTTCTTCACAAATCTAAGCTTAAGGATGCCTAAATAAGGAGATAGAACTTTGAAAAATACCTTTTTCAGTTGAGTTTGGATATGGCAATATGGGAACTTTGAGTGAGGCCTGAAGATCTTGTGAGCTTCCTTGAAGTTCCCTCAACCTTTTCCAATGCTTAGCTGGCCTTGTAGATGCTTGAATCTCCTTGCACGAGTCAACCTGCAACCTTGCAAAATGAAAATGGTGAAGCTTGAAACAGGGCACACAGTTGCAAGACAAGGGCCTGGTCAGTTTAGCTAGGATGTATGTAATGTGGTTGAAGTCTTAAAATGAGAAACGTACGAGCCAATATTGATTTGGCAAGGGTTCTGCAGATGATGCCCTGTTTGGGCAGAAAAATGTGATTTTGGTGTTTGAGAGTGTTTGGGATGTTAGGAAATCGTGTATTGGCTTGTTACAAGGTTCTGAAGTTGTTTGAAATGATATAAAGTCTTTCCTTTATCAGATGGATGAGTTTTCTTGACTTTTGCAAGTTTGCTTGCTTTTGAAGAAAGTTGAAGTGACAATGCCCAAAATGTTGTACTTGCTAGTTCTAGGGCTACAAGGAGTTGGTACAAGTTTCCTGATGTTTGTGGATCTTGTTTGCAACAAAAGATCAGGTCCATGGCTCAAGAAATGTAAAGTTGGAAAAAGCAAGCTTTATCAAAGTAGTATTGTGAACTTTATGCCATTTTTGGATTAATTCATTGTGCAATGCTTCAAAAGTAATAAGAAGAACATTATCCATTGAGTTTGAATTCAATTATGGAGTGTAGAAGGGATTAGGACCTGTAATGTAAGGTACAAGCATGTTTGAAACTGATTTGCAACTTGTACCATTGTGAAAATGCCTTGAACAAAAGTGATAAATTGCCATTTTCCTTTCTCCGATTCTCCCTAACCATAAATGATCCTGGAGAGTTCTTTGAAATTTTGGAAAGCTTGTAACATGCTCTACAATACATATTTGAAATACATTTTGATATTACTCTTGGAACTAGGTGAAAAGGTCCCATGAAGTTAGGTCAAAAATCTTCCTAAATTAGGGCAAAATTTCACTAATTTAAAAAGTTTATGGACCCTTATTCACAAAATCATAACTTGAGATCTAAGCATCTTTTGGGAAAACTTTGTGAACCAAAGTTGTATATTTCATGGAGGACTACAACTTTCATGTTGGAAGTTTCCTTTGAATCCAATTGCATCATGGTGAAAAAGTTGTGGAAAGTTGGGAAAGAATAAGAAGTTTTCCATACTTAGAATTTTTCTAAGTTATGAAAAATTTTCAAATTGAAACCCTAATTTGAAAAATTGATTTTCTTGATCAAAAAGTTTCATATTTTGACATATCTTGATAAATTATGACCCTTGGCACTTGATTTTGATCAAAAAGTCAAAGTTTGACTTTTCAGTGTACAATTGACTTTTGATCAGTTGACTGCAAAATTCATCTGTCAATCATATGCATTTGAGATCATTTGAACCATGTGATTAGGTTAAGATGATGCCATTTAGTCCTAAAAATCATGCTTTAACCCAATTGGTCATTGGCTAGGTAAAAAATCAGAGATTGCCCTTTCTCAGTCAAAACCCTAATTTTGATCATTTTGCCCTTTTGATGATTTGACCAAATTTCTTGAGGAGTTGTGGTGCAAACTTGATCAAATGGTACATAGGAGCCTATAATATTGTTGTGGATAAAAAATTATGAATTTTGACTGTAAATTAGCCATGGTTGACTTTTTCCCCAATACAGTTGATATTTTTAGGTCAACTTTCCAATTGACTGGGCAAAAATGTGATTCAAGGCTTGAAACTTGGTATGAGAAATCTTAGGGGCACAAGATGGTGTATGAAAGTCACATGAAGCATTGATGGTCCAAAAATCCTTGTGCAAACTCAAACCTTAATTTCAGGTCATCAGTGCAAGGTGGTCTTGAGTTTAGGAAACCATAATCCTGTGTGGAGTCCAAGAGGTCTTGTGAGGAAAAATCTTGATAATATGAGAGGGAAAATTTTAGGGTACAACAGCTGCCCCTATTCAATCTTCTTGAACCTGGAGAGTTAGATTGGCGAGTTTTGCATTCGTGACTCGAAGGTAAAAGATGATTGGACACTAGAGTGCCCATAAATTTGCACTCGTCAAAATGTAGTTGAGGAAATGGGCTTAAAGATGCCATTTGGAGATGTGATAGAATCTTATTAGAGATGCGCTTAAAGATGCCATCCAAGAATGTTTGCTGAGTTGTAAGTCAAAAGAATGAGCATCAGAATGGTGTCCGCATCTGGAACGTATCTGAACTATATCTGGAGACTTGAATCTAAATGAGCAAAGGAATAACATCAGTATCAGGAGCGTATCCAAGTTGTATCTGAATGTTGAATCTGAATAAGAAAAATAATAGCATCTGTGTCTGGAGCGTTTTTGAGCTGGGGAGAATCAGAATAAGTGACAGAATGACTTCCGCGTCTGGAGTGTATCTGAACTTGAAATTGATAGCTGAATATGAATGAGAAATAGAATGGCTTCTGTGTCTGGAGCGTATCTAATCTGTATCTGATAGTTGAAATCTGAATAAGTATCAGGATGGCATCCATATCTGGAGCGTAACCGTACTGTCTCTGAAATCTGAATCTGAATGAGCAACATAATAACTTCAATGTCTGGAGTGTATTTATAATGTATCATGGTTGTATACTGTTAATGGTAGCTCGTTAATCTTATCCTGAAAAGGGTAAAATGTTAGCTGAAACACAAAATTATGTTGCATGAAATGTATGATGCAATAAATTTGTTTTATCAATGTTTATGATATATGGATGCAATGTATGTGCATGTAAGCTAATTTGTTGTCTTGCTGAGGAAAATAAATCCTTGACAGCTGGGGATAAAAACTCTTGACTGCTGCAGGGGAAAATAAATCCTTGACTGCTGAGAGTAAGAAAATCTTGGTGACTGTTGGGAATAAGAAATCCTTAACAACTTCTGCGGGGACGTGAGGATCCTTCATGTCTTGAAGTTGGAGTATTGACAAAATTCTGTTGTGAGAGTAATGCCAAACTGCTTGAGAAATCTGCCTGGGAAATCCAGAGAATTTTGATGACTTCTAATGGGGGTTATACAAAGGGAATCCTTGATTTACTGGAGAATAAGCAAGACTCTGATGACTTCTGCGGGGAATTAAGAATGAGAATCTTCAATCTATTGGGGAACAATGAAAACTTTGACGATTTTACTGGGGAAATGAGAATGAGAATCTTCAATCTGTTAGGGAGCCATGAAAACTTTGGCGACTTCATGCTGGGGAGTGATGAAGACTTTGTGGGGAAGAGTTTACTGCTGGGAGTAGGTTCAGGAGTTTTCGGTCGTCTGCCACTCTATTGGGAAGTTATCCTAGGTTGGGGAGAGACAAAAGTTAATTGTTATCTGGTTGACTTCCAGGCTTCAAGATAACTTGCTGGGGAAATTGGATGGTTTCCGCTGGGATATGTATTTCAAGGTTTTGGCTCCGTTGGGGATCTAGATGGTGTACTGTAGGGATTGCTCATGGAATAGCCTAAAGATGTTTTCCTATCCTTCCAGTCTGTCAGTAATTGCTCTTTTCCATTTTGTTTATTTGTAAATAGTAATTATGTTCAAATGCATATGTTTATTAATGAATCATTAGACGTTTTTGCAAATAAAACACAAGTGTAAAAGAAAAAGACAAATAGTTTTCTGTACTTTGAAAGAGATATCTTTGTATTTACTTTGAGTAAGTGTTTTTGTACAAAGGAGACAGACATCCTAGTAAGAGGATGGTGTCATAAAAGTAAGAAAAATTTATACAAGGAAAGATAGCTATGTGTGTAAAAATCGCATGGGATTCCCATTCCGCTATAGCCTTTGTAACTCCGAATATCTTGTCCATCCGCTGCTTCGTCCGAAGATGATTGGATTGATCAGAAGTTCCAGATTTTTCAGTGAAGAGATTGTCCTTAAAGTGATCCGACGAGACATAGTCATATGCTTTAATTCCCTAACTTTTTCCTAGACCGCCCTTTCGGGTTTTCAGTCCACCGGGAAACCCTTTTTTGCCCAAGTCGCCCTTTCAGGTTTTCAACTTGCCGGGTGTACATATTTTTTATTTATTTATCTCTAATTTTTGCCTGAACCGCCCTTTCGGGTTTTTGATTCACCGGAATGCCCTTTTTTTGCCTAGGTGTGTCAACCTAGCGGGTCATTTATGCGTAGTATCTTTCGACTATGTCTGCATTCGCAGGGTGCGGCAGGTCGTCATCGTCCATGGTGGTTAAGATCATTGCTCCACCAAAAAAGATGTTTTTGATTACAAATGGTCCTTCGTAAGTAGGAGTCCATTTTCCCCTGGGATCACTTTGTGGAAAGATGATGCGCTTGATCACTAGGTCTCCGACTTGATATACCTGGCGTCTGACTTTCTTGTTGAAAGTCTTGATCATCCGTTTTTGATACGCATGACTGTGGCAAATAGCAGTAGGTCGCTTTTCATCAATCAAGTTAAGTTGATCAAGTCGGGTTTGAATCCAATCGTCTTCACTCAAACCAGCATCCTTCATGATTCTCAAGGAGGGAATCTGAACCTCGATAGGTAAAACAGCCTTCATGCCATAAACCAAAGAATAGGGTGTTGCCCCAGTTGATGTGCGTGCCGTGGTATGGTACCCGTGAAGAGAAAACAGTAGCATTTCATGCCAGTCCTTGTAGGTGTCTGTCATCTTTTGTATGATCTTCTTGATATTTTTGTTACCAACTTCAACTGCACCATTCATCTTCGGTCGATAGGGGGATGAATTATGATGTTGAATCTTGAACTGTTCGCACAAAGCGGTGATCATAGTATTATTAAGGTTTGTACCATTATTAGTGATGATCCTTTCGGGGATACCGTACCGGCAAATAAGGTTTTGCTTGATGAAGCGGGCAATAACATTCTTAGTAACAGATGCGAAGGAAGCTGCTTCGACCCACTTGGTGTAGTAGTCAATGGCCACCAGAATGAAACAATGTCCATTGGATGTTGTAGGCTTGAACTCTCCAATCATGTCGATTCCCCACATTGCGAATGGCCATGGAGCTGTTAAGACATTTAGAGGAACTGGAGGCACATGTACCTTGTCTGCATAGATTTGACATTTATGACTAGTGCGGGAGTGTTGATAACAGTCAGCTTCCATGGTAGACCAGTAATAGCCTGCCCTTAGAATCTTCTTAGCCATCGTATGCCCGCTAGAGTGAGTGCCAAATGTACCTTTATGCAATTCAGCCATGATCTTTTCAGCTTCAGCTTTGTCCAGACAACGGAGCAGAATAGAATCATGATTACGCTTGTACAGGATGCCATTGCTTAGGAAGAACTTTGCCGAGAATCTCCTTAAGAACTTTTTGTCGTTGACTGAAGCTCCTTCAGGGTATTCTTGTGCCTCGAGATACCTTTTGACTTCATGAAACCACGGCTGGTCCACTACTTCTTCGGTATTAATCTCGTGATAATGTGCAGGTTCGACCATTCGTTCAATGGTGATTTGGGGAGCCTCATTGTCCCAACTAAGTTTAAACATGGATGACATTGTAGCTAGAGCATCTGCTAGCTGATTTTCTTCTCACGGGAAGTGCTCGAAGGTAATATGCTCGAAATGTGGTAACAATGTCAAGAAATTTTATTTGTAAGGGATGAGGTTTGGATGCTTAGTATCCCACTCTCCTTTGATCTGACTGATGACCAAAGCTGAGTCCCCAAACACATATAAGGATTTGATTCCCAAGTCTATGGAAGCCTTGAGTCCAAAGATGCAAGCTTCATACTCTGCCATGTTATTCGTACAGTTGAAGCAAAGTATGGAGGTGAAAGGAGTATGGCAACCTTCTGGGGAGATGAGTATCGCGCCGATACCGTTGCCAAGTGCATTGGAGCCCCCATCAAAGTATAGAGTCCATCAGGATCCTTGTTCAGGTTCGTCATATGGTTTGTTCTCTTCAATGTTGTCCAATGTCATGATTTCCTCGTCAGGGAAGTCAAACCTCATGGATTGGTAATCTTCGACAGCTTGATGAGCCAGATGATCGGATAACACACTCCCCTTTATAGCTTTTTGGGTCGTGTACTGTATGTCGTATTCCGTTAGGATCATCTGCCATCTAGCTATTCTTCCGGATAGAGCAGGCTTCTCAAAGATGTACTTGATCGGATCCATCTTAGATATCAGGAAAATGGTATGAGTCAACATATACTGCCTTAGCCGGCGAGCATCCCATACCAAAGTGCAGCAAGTATCGGGTCTCGTAGTCGGTAAAATTTTTGCTAAGGTAATAAATGGCATGCTCTTTTCGGCCAGACTCGTCATGTTGGCCCAGTATGCACCCCATTGAATTTTCTAAGACAGTGAGATACATGATTAGCGGTCTTCCTTCGACGGGTGGCATCAAGATAGGAGGTTCTAGCAAATACTCCTTGATTTTATCGAAAGCAAATTGATAGTCATCATTCCATTTAACTACCTGATCTTTCTTAAACAGCTTGAAGATTGGTTCACAGGTAGATGTTAGGTGAGGAATGAAGCTTGCAATGTAGTTTAGGCGTCCCAAAAAACTTCTGACTTCCTTCTTAGTGCGAGGAGCGGGCATTTCTCGTATAGATTTGACTTTGGCAGGATCAACCTCGATGCCTTTGTTGCTGACAATGAAACCCAAGAGCTTACCGGACCGGACTCCGAATGTACACTTATTTGGATTCAATCTGAGCTTGTACTCCTTCAACCTGACAAACAACTTTTGCAAGTGATCAAGGTATTCTTCTTCAGTTTGTGATTGGACTATCATGTCATCTACGTATACCTCTATCTCATGATGTATCATATCATGAAACAAAGCTACCATGGCGTGTTGATAGGTTGCCCCAGGATTATTCAATCCGAATGGCATCACTTTGTAGCAGAACGTACCCAACTGTGTAACAAAAGTAGTTTTCTCCATGTCCTCAGGGGCCATTTTGATCTGGTTATAGCCTGAGAATCCGTCCATGAAAGAAAATACTTTGTGCTGAGCTGTGTTGTCGACCAGGATGTCAATGTGTGGAAGTGGAAAGTCATCTTTAGGGCTGGCCCTATTTAAATCTCTATAATCCACGCACATTCTGACTTTGCCATCCTTTTTAGGCACAGGCACATTGTTAGCAACCCATTGTGCATAGGAAGTAACAGCCAGAAATCTAGCATTGAACTATTTCATAACTTCTACTTTGATCTTCTCTGAAATGTCAGGTCTCATGTGGCGAACCTTCTGTTTCACTGGCAGACAATCTTCTCTTGTGGGGAGATGGTGTACCACAATGTCTGTATCAAGTCCTGGCATGTCTTCGTATGGCCAGGCGAAGATCTCAACATAATCATTCAATAGCTGAATTAGGCGCTCCTTGACACTCGGCTCTAGATTGGCACCTATCTTGATTTCCTTTTTGTCATCCTCAGTACCTAAGTTGATTGTATCCAACTACTCTTCATGAGGCTGAATTGCTCTTTCCTCTTGCTGTAAAAGTCTGGCCAATTCCCCTGGCACCTCACAATCTTCCTCACCTTTGTATTCAGCTTGGTTGATCAAATCTTTAGAGTCACTGAAGGCTATATCAGTATCATTACCCCTGGGTTATGAAATGGAAGGGTACCTGCATTTCTGAGTGTGGGTGTGTGTAAGGGCATATCCATCTTAAAACAACAAAATGTAAAAGAAAGACAATGAGCAAAAAAGGTTTATATATGAAAAGCGTCCATGATTCATTAAAATGACATATGAAATGAAAATAAGAACCCTTACAAATGGACCTATGTGCCTCGGGTAAGACACAAGGTTGAAAAAGTACGAATTATTTGTGAATTATTACAGATCCAACATAAATGAAAAAGATAAATTACTGCGGTATGAAAGTAATTGGAACAAAGTCTTTTGCTTCCCAATTGCACAGTCCTCCGTCAACAGTAGGGAAAATCCAGTCTTCCAAGTTTCCCTCTTCTTCACTGTCCTCTAGCGCATTAACCCCTCAGTGGCTGATCTTCACAGGTGGCCCTCCAGCACGGGAGGGGCATACTGCCTTCTGACCAGTCGAAGTAAATCCCAAGCCGAATTTGTATGTTTTGAAAGGAAAGCCTGGAAGCTTCCCCCAGATTGTGGATCTGCCTTCTTCCACAACTGCCCTAGCATCCTTTAAAGAAGACATCCAAGGCGGAGGTCTTGTGATCATAGGATTTGAGGACACTGCCTTGGTCGCCGCTATTTCTTCAGAGACTTCTTCGAAGTGTTGGAAAGGGGTCTCTATGAATTCGCCATCCAATTCCATATAACGGAAGGAATTTAGATGACTGATCATGTATTCCTCTTCTCCATGAACAATTATGATTTTCCCCTGGATAGGGTACTTGAGCTTCTGATGCAGAGTGGAAGTGACAGCTCCAGCATGGTGAATCCAAGGTCTTCCCAACAGGCAAGAATAGGAAGGACGGATGTCCATCAAGTATAATGTTGAATTGAATGCTGGGTACCCACCTTGATCGGGATGTCCACCTCTCCATGGACCATCCTCTTGGAACCATCAAAGGCTCTGACAATTATATTGTTGGGTTTCAGGGTTAAGCCTTCACAATCCAGTCTATCCAAGGCTTTCTTCGGAAAGACATTTAAAGATGACCCAGTATCAACCAAAACATGAGCTAGGGTGGTTCCCCTACACTCCACCAAGACATGTAGCGCATCATTATGTTTTCTCCCTTTGGAGGTTAAGTCTGCATCGGAGAATCCCAGGCCATTGTCAGCTGTTAAGCTAGCCACACATTTTGGAATTGATTAGCAGAGGTTTCTTATGGCACGTGGGCCGTCTTCAAAAACTTGACCAAAGCTTTAGCATGTGCCTCAGAGCACAACAACAGGGCTAACATAGATATATTGGATGGGGTCTACCCCATTTGTTCAACAACATTGTAATCACTTTTCTTAATGATCCTCAAAATCTCTTCCATCTCTTTCTGGGATGTCTCAGGAATAACAAGTGATTGAGCCTTCATCAAGACAAGCTCCTCTTGGACATTCTTTCCTTTTTTCTCGGCAGGGAAATAGGGATGGGAATTGCATTGTCATTGTTGGCGGGTACACCTGTAGGTACAATCACAGGGGTAATCTTCGGGATGGCCGTAGGTCCAAAGACTGCTGTTGGAGGAGAAATCTCTGGAGAAAAGATTCTCCCACTACGAGTAATTTTTCTTGTTCCAGCAATGTTACTGATGTCAGGATTATCCTCCTCAGAGCTTTCTTCTTCAATGGTCTGTTCAATCTGTTTGACACCATGGTAGTAGATTTCTCCACCATAGTTCCATGGTACCATGTTATCGGTTTTGTACGGGGTTGGCCCGGGCATTGTTATCTTCAATGGAGTAGTCATAGGAGTAGATGTAATCCTAACGGGTTTTTTAGGAACCCTGGAAGAATTGGCGTATATGGTTATTATTTCGGGAACTTGAATGGGTGAGACAAGAGCTTTCTCAAACAAAATTTCCTTGTTATCAATCAATTGTTGGATTCCTTTCTTCAAAAGAGGACATTCAAATGGGGAGGACAGACAAGTATGGCAATCTTGGTCACAACCTGGGAAGACGCCGGCCTTCAAAAAATTCAACTTGATGGTTAGGAAAGGAGTTGACAGTTCATCCATAGTAGAAACAAACAGATCTTCTTCCACAACATTGGCATTGTGTCCATGCCTCGACATTGGGGCGGAGATAACATTCGGCTTTTCAGGAGCTTCAAATTCAACTTCCTTTGCGTCAATTAGATCTTGAATCTTGTTCTTCAAGGCCCAACAGTTGTTGGTGTCGTGCCCTGGACTTTTTGAATGATAAGCACATCTGGCGTTGGGATGGTAATGTGGAGAAGTAGTGTTAGGATTTTTAGGGGCCTCCTTTAGCATGGTCAGGTTCAACTTCAAGAGATATGGTAAGACTTGAGCAGGAGTCATGTTTATCTTGGTGAATTGCCTTACATGCCTTTCCACCCTTTGCTGGTTATTCCTCGGCTGATCATTTCTCGGCTGGTTGTTTCTCGGTTGGTCTGACGAAGACTTTTGAATCATAACGGCCCCCAAAGTTGGTCATCTTTCGGTTCTTCCCTGATTTCTCTGGGCATAGACAGCTAACACCTCATTCTTTCAAGTGAAGGGCTTTTTTACAGCAGCAGAGGTAGATGCATCTTTCTGAATTTTCCCGCTTCTAATACCGGCTTCCACCCTCTCGCCTATTAGAATCAACTCAGTGAAACCGGCAGAGGAGCTTCCAATCAGGTGATTAAAGAAAGGACCTGACAGAGTCCCCAAGAACATGTCCACTAGCTCTCTCTCAGATAATGGTGGCTGCACCCTTCCGGCCAAATCCCTCCATTTTTGGGCGTAGTCTTTAAAACCCTCATTGGTAGCCATGGCCATACTCTGTAGCTGAGTACGGGTTGGCGCCAAGTTGACATTATATTGATACTGTTTATAGAAGGAGGCTGCCAAATCTTCCCAATTATGCATATCAGACCTCTCCAATTGGTAGAACCAATCAAGTTGCGTCCCTGATAAATTGTCCTGGAAAAAGTGGACCCATAGGTCTTTGTCAAAAGAATGTGGTTGAATTTTCCTGACATAAGATCGCAGGTGCATCTTTGGGAAAGACACCCCATCATACTTAGCAAATAGAGGCACTTTAAATTTAGGAGGGATTACTATTCCAGATACCATCCCTAACTCCTCAAAATCCAGCCCCGGTACTCTTTGCACTTCCATAGCAGCTAGACATTCTTCCAGGATTTTGTATTTGTCATCGGCCGAAGGATACTGTTGTTCTGAGTAGTCCTCATCTTCCTCTTCCTCTGCTTCAGAATCAGATGGCACTGTCGTTCCTTTACCCTTTCCTTCCCCCTCTTCAGATGTTGATGGGAATTCCAAATTCCGTTTGGCTTGTCCTTCAAACCTTCTGCCCAAGATAGCCACACCAGCTCTCTTCTTCTTATTTTTCTCTTTTTCCTTCTCTAGTTGAGTCTTGAGCTCCTCCTGCCCTTTGTCCAAGGTCAAGAGTAGCTGTTGAAATTGTGAATTCTGAGCTTGTAAGTCTTTGATCGTTTGTTTAATATCCATCTTGCTGAAATAAACAGCAGAGAGATGAGGAAACTTAGTGTGAAGACCTGCTTATGCATATGATGAATGATATGTATTCATGTAATGCTTTCAAGGATTCAAAATTTCAAATTTGTTTTAAACAAAAAAGAAATACACGTCATATTAATAAGATAGAATTTGTTAGTACATCAATGCCCCATGGGCAAAATAATACAAAATTCTAAGGTAAAAAGACTTTGCGCATCCTCTTTGGTGTAATGTAGGTGTTGAGAGTCTGCTCTTCGTGAAGTAGACGAGTGAGCTCCAAAACCTTCTTCTCGCTTACGTAGAATTGGGCTTCAAAAGTATCGCGCTCTCCCTTGAGCTGTATCCAACTCCTTTGTAGATCTTTGAGTGATGTTGGCATGTCAGGATGTAGGAGGGTGTATGAAACCTCTCCTTCCATAACAGGCTCTATAATCACTGGGAGAATGTAGGGGTAAGGCATAATAAGACTTTGGGCGCGGGTTCGTACCCACTTGAGGTAAGGCTCAAGAGGGAGGGAATTCTTGTGTCCCAAGGTCTTACTGTCCACCTTGTTGGGCATCCTCCAAGCTCGAATGAACCTTTGTCGGAGTCAATGATTATCATTGTCAAATTCGAAAACTAATCCTTGAATCAGCATATCATGTGGGCCATCCCTTAGGGCATAACCAAACTGTCTCAGAGCCAAGAAGGGGTTGTAGGTGATGCCTCCCCTAATTCCAAATAGATGGACATTAGGGAATTCCCCACAACGGTCAATGATAATGACATTCTCTTTTGATCGAGAACACCAATGAATATCTGAATGGGTAAGAGTCATCAGCCGTTGTGACCACCTCAAACCTTGCTCATTCTTCAAAACTGATTGGGGAAGATGAGAAATAAACCATATTTCCAGTAGAGGAGTGAAACACATGAGAACACCTCTTTTCCTCATTGTACGAGTGTGAAAAGAATGGAGGATATCCCCAAGCAATGTAGGCACCGGGTTGCGAGTCATGAAGATTTTGACAGCACTCACATCTATAAGTTGGTCAGGATTAGGGAACAAGACCATCCCATAGATGAGAAGAGCTACAATCTCCTCAAAAGCTTGCAAGTCTAGAGTATTCCAACAGCTTTGGGCCTTCTCAAATAGAAACTTTGACAAGAAGCCTTTGACACCACTTCTAGTTTCCCAATGTGTTGTGACATCAGATGAGTGCAAATGTAAGACTTGAGCAATCTCTTCTGGCTTTGGATCTCTTTCCGTACCGTTGAAGGGTAATTGATTGAGAATAGGAATCCTCAAGAGTTGATAAAATTCCTCCAAAGTAGGCACAAGTTGGTAGTCAGGAAATGTGAAGCAATGATGCAAAGGGTCAAAGAACTAGAAGAGAACTTTCAGCATATCCTCCTCTGTGTTGGTGGTGACTAAGTTGAGAAGACGACCATGCCTCTCGGTGAATGGAGAATTCTCAGGAATCCTTGAAGCTAGCTCTTTGAGTTGAGGAGGAATTCTTACAAGGTTGACTTGGACAGTTTTCCTGCGAAGTGATTCCATAACCTACAAAACAGGAACAAAGATGAAATTCCAAAATCCTTGAAATGGTTAGTGGATGCATATGATGCTTCATGATGTCCATGATGTTATGCACAAGTATATATGTACAAGCAAATAACACAAGTCCCTAGTTTAGGCTTGCATGGGGTTTCATAGGTAAGTACCCTCTTGAAGTTTAGTTGGCTCAACCTGTCCTAGAAATAGTAACCGGGTTCTAAGGAGCTCAATAACACTGGATTGTTTCCTTATTCATTGTTTCAATTCAGCCTCTTTACTGGCGACCGAAATATTCCAAGGAACCAACCCTCAATGAGTGTAGTATCGAGTATCTACCAACTTCGTACTGTACCAAAACCGATCATCTCACTACATCCTAAAAGGCCAAGTTGGTCAAGTAAAGGTTCTAAAAGTCCATTAGTGCTTCATGACATCACTCAGCGGCCCCGTATTCTCTTTGATTGACTCAAAGGCTACCGGTACCCACAAATATGTCGCACTAATATAGCTATTGCTTAGACCATGTCGGTATACCCCGCACAGTTTCCACAACGTATTGCTATTTACCTATAATGTTTCCCAAATCCGGGTAGAGGATTCAAACCCAAACAATATGACCAAAGTGTAAAGCAAACAATTCAAGCAAGATAAGCATGTAAAGGTGATCTAAAACCCTAAGGTAACCCCACTTTTATATTTACTCCCCAGCAGAGTCACCAGTTCTATGATGCGGTGGGAGAACTGACTTGAGGTTTTGCGTTTGTGTTCACAAATATTGCGGTTTAGCAAGAGTCGCCACAGACTTTTATTTTATCCAAAAGGAAAGGTTAAAATTCACAAGAAATACCTTTGAGATTGTTTTTGGGTTCGGGGGGTAGATTATGAAAAGGGAAGGTGCTAGCACCCTTTTCATCCACTGTTTTCCATGGGCTCTTAGTTACTTGTTTTAGATTACTTGATTTGCTTTTGCAATTGTTTGAAATGGTGCTTTGTATGGTTTTGAATGTGTTTTGAAAAGAGGCCTTTGTTTAGGCAATCTTTGTAATGATTCTTGTTTGTAAGAATGTATACAAAGATGTTTGTCTTTTGAAAAATGTTTCAATTTTTTGAAAGTTATTTGGGAATGTTTTGAAATGTGTGTGTGTTTATTTGAAAATAGCAAGGATTGTTTGCAAAGAGATGAAGTAACTAGAAGCATCTACCTACTCAAAAGTCTCTCTTGTACATTTTCATTCCTTTGACATTGTTAACCTACCATTGTTTTGGTAGATAACCCTATCTTTGGATGTTAAACGGGATGGGCGTGGGTCATCGTATGACCATGATAACAATGGTGCCAAGTATCTTTAGCATTTCGAGGGACTAAGATCATTTGTTTTTAGGCAACCTTTTGATAGCGTCATCGAGGGACTATGATCTTTTGTTTTGCCAAGATATCTAGCATGCATACCATGGCCATATTTTTAAGGCAACCAAGTGGGTGAAACACTAGAGGTGCTTGTGTGCAATGTATTTTCATTTTTCATGCATTTTGTTTGTCTTGAATTAGGTCATTCTATTTGTTTGATTTTGTCTTATCATACAAACCCTAATTTACTAAACATATATATAATGCGATAACTTGCGTAAAGTAAATCTAAACTATTACAACAATATTATGGGAGGGGGATACAAGTTTTGAATGGGGATATTTGCACAAAATAAAACCCTAATTCACTATTACAAGCCAATTGAATTTATTGTACAATAAATAAATAAACAACTATTTAAATATGCAATAAAATGTATGGATGCAAAATGTTTTGTAATTGTTTTATGTATGAGAAAATAAATTATTTAAACCCTAGAAAATAAGAGAAAAATAATATTATTTTTGAAAGGGGTAAAAACCCTAGTTTTTGATTAAAAGAAAATATATGTTCTATATTTATTTTATTCATTTTTTTTTGTTTAAGAAAAATAATAATAATATTATGTACAAATATTTAAAAAATTAAATATGTATGACAAAATAAATATTTAGTATTTTTATCATTTACAAGTTTATTTAAGAAAATAAAGTATATTATTACTAATAAGCTATTATTTTATGCTAAAATAAATAAATAAAATAAAATAAAATGCAAAAAATAAAGAAAATATTTTTGTGATTTTTTAATGTTCATAAAAAAATAAATGCAAGTCAAAATATAAAATATTCAAGAAAATATAAAAAATAAAAGAAAATGGTCAGGGGGGTGTAAAAGCAAAACAGGGGGTGTGAATAACAACAGGCCCAAGGCGCCAGGCCCAGGACAACTTCGTCCCTGTCCTTCAGCTCCCTCCTGCGTTCGTTTCTGAGCCAAACCTGTATCTTGCTCTAGCTTGCATGAAATCAAAAACTCATAACATAAAAAGTGTAGCTTGTGAACTCACGATTCCAATGATATAAGATTTGAAACCTAACTCTAAGAAACCAGGGAGAATTTCAGTGGACCTAATTTTTTCATGAACTTCAACAATCAAATACTCTTAGCTCAGTTAATATAAATGACAACTATGCATATGTACATCTTAAGCAAGTTAAGGACTACATTTTTGCTTCACAAATCTAAGCTTAAGGATGCCTAAATAAGGAGATAGAACTTTGAAAAATACCTTGTTCAGTTGGGTTTGGATATGGCAATGTGGTAACTTTGAGTGAGGCCTAAAGATCTTGTGAGCTTCCTTGAAGTTCCCCCAACCTTTTCCAATGCTTAGCTAGCCTTGTAGATGCTTGAATCTCCTTGCACGATTCAACCTGCAACCTTGCAAAATGGAAATGGTGAAGTTTCAAACAGGGCAAACAGTTGCAAGACAAGGGCCTGGACAGTTTAGGTAGGATGTATGTAATGTGTTTGAAATCTTAAAATGATAAACGCACGAGCCAATATTGATTTGGCAAGGGTTCTGCAGATGATGCCCTGTTTAGGCAGAAAAATGTGATTTTGGTGTTTGAGAGTGTTTGGGATGTTAGGAAATCGTGTATTGGCTTGTTACAAGGTTCTAAAGTTGTTTGAAATGATACAAAGTCTTGCCTTTATTAGATGGATGAGTTTTCTTGACTTTTGCAAGTTTGCTTGCTTTTGAAGAAAGTTGAAGTGACAATGCCCAAAATGCGGTACTTGCTAGTTCTAGGGCTGCAAGGAGTTGGTACAAGTTGCCTGATGTTTGTGGATCTTGTTTGCAACAAAAGATCAGGTCCATGGCTCAAGAAATGTAAAGTTGGAAAAAGCAAGCTTTATCAAAGTAGTATTGTGAACTTTATGCCATTTTTTGATTAATTCATTGTGCAATGCTTCAAAAGTCAGAACAAGACCATTATCCATTGAGTTTGCATTAACTTATGGAGTGTAGAAGGGATTAGGACCTGTAATGCAAGGTACAAGCATGTTTGAAACTGATTTGCAACTTGTACCATTGTGAAAATGCCTTGAACAAAAGTGATAAATTGCCATTTTCCTTTCTTTGATTCTCCCTAACCATAAATGATCTTGGATAGTTGTTGGACATTTTGGAAATCTTGTAACATGATCTACAATCAATAATTGAAATGAATTTTGAGATTCCTCTTGGAAATAGGTGAAAAGTTTCCATGAAGTTAGGTCAAAAATCTGCCTAAATTAGGGCAAAATTTCACTAATTTAAAAAGTTTATGGACCCTTATTCACAAAATCATAACTTGAGATCTAAGCATCTTTTGGGAAAACTTTGTGAACCAAAGTTGTATATTTCATGGAGGACTACAACTTTCATGTTGGAAGTTTCCTTTGAATCCAATTGCATCATGGTGAAAAAGTTGTGGAAAGTTGGGAAAGAATAAGAAGTTTTCCATACTTAGAATTTTTCTAAGTTATGAAAAATTTTCAAATTGAAACCCTAATTTGAAAAATTGATTTTCTTGATCAAAAAGTTTCATATTTTGACATATCTTGATAAATTATGACCCTTGGCACTTGATTTTGATCAAAAAGTCAAAGTTTGACTTTTCAGTGTACAATTGACTTTTGATCAGTTGACTGCAAAATTCATCTGTCAATCCTATGCATTTGAGATCATTTGAACCATGTGATTAGGTTAAGATGATGCCATTTAGTCCTAAAAATCATGCTTTAACCCAATTGGTCATTGGCTAGGTAAAAAATCAGAGATTGCCCTTTCTCAGTCAAAACCCTAATTTTGACCATTTTGCCCTTTTGTTGATTTGATCAAATTTCTTGAGGAGTTGTGGTCCAAACTTGATCAAATGGTACATAGGAGCCTATAATGTTGTTGTGGATAAAAAATTATGAAGTTTGATTGTAAATTGGCCATGGTTGACTTTTTCCCTAATACAGTTGATTTTTTTAGGTCAACTGTCCAATTGACTGGGCAAATATGTGATTCAAGGCTTGAAACTTGGTATGAGCAATCTTAGGGGTCCAAGATGGTGTATGAAAGTTGCATGAAGCATTGATGGTCCAAAAATCCTTATGCAAACTCAAACCCTAATTTCAGGTCATCAGTGCAAGGTGGTCTTGAGTTGAGCAACCCTAATCCTGTCTGGAGTCCAAGAGGTCTTGTAAGGAAAAATCTTGATAATATGAGAGGGAAAATTTTGGGGTACAACAGCTGCCCCTGTTCAATCTTCTTGAACCTGGAGAGTTAGATTGGCGAGTTTGCCATTCGTGACTCGAAGGTAAAAGATGATTGGACACTAGAGTGCCCGTAAATTTGCACTCATAAAAATGTAGTTGAGGAAATGGGCTTAAAGATGCCATTTGGAGATGTGATAGAATCTTGTTGGAGATGGGCTTAAATATTCCATCCAATAATGTTTGCTGAGTTGTAAGTCAAAAGAATGAGAATCAGAATGATGTCCGCATCTGGAACGTATCTGAACTGTATCCGGAGACTTGAATCTGAATGAGCAAGGGAATAACATCCGTATCTAGAGCATATCCAAGTTGTATCTGAATGTTGAATCTGAATAAGCAAAAGAATAGCATCTGTGTTTGGAGCGTCTCTGAGCTGGGGAGAATCAGAATAAGTGACAGAATGACTTTCGCGTCTGGAGTGTATCTGAACTTGAAATTGATAGCTGAATCTGAATGAGAAATAGAATGGCTTCCGTGTCTGGAGTGTATCTAATCTGTATCTGATAGTTGAAATCTGAATAAGTATCAGGATGGCATCCGTATCTGGAGCGTATCCGTACTGTCTCTAAAATATGAATCTGAATGAGCTAT
This sequence comes from Vicia faba, assembly GCA_948472305.1. Taxonomy (NCBI): domain Eukaryota; kingdom Viridiplantae; phylum Streptophyta; class Magnoliopsida; order Fabales; family Fabaceae; genus Vicia; species Vicia faba. The sequence continues at coordinate 932,465,265 of OX451740.1, read as the reverse complement.
AGAATGACTTCCGTGTCTGGAGTGTATCTGTACTGTATCATGATTGTATATTGTTAATGGTAGCTCGTTAATCTTATCCTGAAAAGGGTAAAATGTTAGCTGAAACATAAAATTATGTTGCATGAAATGTATGATGCAATAAATGTGTTTTATCAATGTTTATGATATATGGATGCAATGTATGTGCATGTAAGCTAATTTGCTGTCTTGCTGAGGAAAATAAATCCTTGACAGCTGGGGATAAAAACTCTTGACTGTTGCCAGGGAAAATAAATCCTTGACTGCTGAGAGTAAGAAAATCTTGGTGACTGTTGGGAATAAGAAATCCTTAACAACTTTTGTGGGGATGTGAGGATCCTTCATGTCTTGAAGTTGGAGTATTGACAAAATTCTGTTGTGATAGTAATGCCAAACTGCTTGAGAAATCTTCCTGTGAAATCCAGAGAATTTTGATGACTTCTAATGGGGGTTATACAAAGGAAATCCTTGATCTGCTGGAGAATAAGGAAGACTCTGATGACGTCTGCGGGGAATTAAGAATGAGAATCTTCAATTTGTTGGGGAACAATGAAAACTTTGACGATTTTACTGGGGAAATGAGAATGAGAATCATCAATCTGTTGGGGAGCCATGAAAACTTTGGCGACTTCATGCTTGGGGGTGATGAAGACTTTGTGGGGAAGAGTTTACTGCTGGGAGTAGGTTCAGGAGTTTTTGGTCGTCTGCCACTCTACTGGGAAGTTATCCTAGGTTAGGGAGAGACAAAAGTTAACTGTTATCTGGTTGACTTCCAGGCTTCAAGATAATTTACTGGGGAAATTGGATGGTTTCCGCTGGGGATATGTATTTCAAGGTTTTGGCTCCGCTGGGGATCTAGATGGTGTACTGTAGGGATTGCTTATGGAATAGCCTAAAGACGTTTTCCTATCCTTTCAGTCTGTCAGTAATTGCTCTTTTACATTTTGTTTATTTGTAAACAATAATTATGTTCAAATGCATATGTTCATTAATGAATCATTGGACGTTTTTGCAAATAAAACACAAGTGTAAAAGAAAAAGACAAATAGTTTTCTGTACTTTGAAAGAGATATCTTTGTATTTACTTTGAGTAAGTGTTTTTGTACAAAGGAGACAGGCATCCTAGTAAGAGGATGGTGTCATAAAAGTAAGAAAAATTTATACAAGGAAAGATAGCTATGTGTGTAAAAATCCCATGGGGTTCCCATTCCGCTATAGCCTTTGTAACTCCGAATATCTTGTCCATCCGCTGCTTCGTCCGAAGATGATTGGATTGATCAGAAGTTCCAGATTTTGCAGTGAAGAGATTGTCCTTAAAGTGATCCGACGAGACATAGTCATACGCTTTAATTCCCTAAATTTTGCCTGGACCGCCCTTTCGGGTTTTCGGTCCACCGGGAAACCCTTTTTTACCCAAGTCGCCCTTTCGGGTTTTAAACTTACCGGGTGTATAATTTTTTTTAAAATTTATCCCTAATTTTTCCTGAACCGCCCTTTTGGGTTTTCGATTCACAAGGATGCCCTTTTTTTGCCTAGGTGTGTCAACCTAGCGTGTCATTTATGCGTAGTATCTTTTGACTATGTTTGCATTCGCAGGGTGCGGCAGGTCGTCGCCGTCCATGGTGGTTAAGATCATTGCCCCACCAGAAAAGATGTTCTTGATTACAAATGGTCCTTCGTAAGTAGGAGTCCATTTTCCCCTGGGATCACTTTGTGGTAAGATGATGCACTTGATCACTAGGTCTCCGACTTGATATATATGCCGTCTGACTTTCTTGTTGAAAGCCTTGATCATCCATTTTTGATACGTCTGACCGTGGCAAACAGTAGTAAGTCGCTTTTCATCAATTAAGTTAAGTTGATCAAGTCGGGTTTGAATCCAATCGTCTTCACTCAAACCAACATCCTTCATGATTCTCAAAGGAGGGAATCTGAACCTCGATAGGTAAAACAGCCTCCATGCCATAAACCAAAGAATAGGGTGTTGCCCCAGTTGATGTGCGTGCCGTGGTACGGTACCCGTGAAGAGAAAATGGTAGCATTTCATGCTAGTCCTTGTAGGTGACTGTCATCTTTTGTATGATCTTCTTGATATTTTTGTTAGCAGCTTCAACTGCATCATTCGTCTTTCACCGATAGGGGGATGAATTATGATGTTGAATCTTGAACTGTTCGCACAAAGGGATGATCATAGTATTATTAAGGTTTGTACCTTGTCTGTATAGATTTGACATTTATGACAAGTGCGGGAGTGTTGATAATAGTCAGCTTCCATGGTAGACCAGTAATAGCTTGCCCTTAGAATCTTCTTAGCCATCGTATGCCTGCTAGAGTGAGTGCCGAAGGTACCTTCATGCAATTCAGCCATGATCTTTTCAGCTTCAGCTTTGTCCATACAACGGAGCAAAATAGAATCATGATTGCGCTTGTACAGGATGCCATTGCTTAGGAAGAACTTTTCCGAGAATCTCCTTAAGAACTTTTTGTCGTTGACTAAAGCTCCTTCAGGGTATTCTTACGCCTCGAGATACCTTTTGACTTCATGAAACCACAGTTGGTCCATTACTTCTTCGGTATTAATATTGTGACAATGTGCAGGTTCGACCATTCGTTCAATGGTGATTTGGGGAGCCTCATTGTCCCAACTAAGTTTAAACATGTATGACATTGTAGCTAGAGCATCTGCTAGCTGATTTTCTTCTCGCGGGAAGTGCTCGAAGGTAATCTGCTCGAAATATGGTAACAATGTCAAGACATGTTCTTTGTAAGGGATGAGGTTTGGATGCTTAGTATCCCACTCTCCTTTGATCTGACTGATGAATAAAGCTGATTCCCCAAACACATATAAGGATTTGATTCCCAAATCCATGGCAGCCTTGAGTCCAAAGATGCAAGCTTCATACTCTGCCACGTTGCTCGTACAGTTGAAGCAAAGTCTAGCGGTGAAAGGAGTATGGCAACCTTCTGGGGAGATGAGTACCGCGCCGATACCATTGCCAAGTGCATTGGAGGCCCCATCAAAGTACAAGGTCCATCGGGATCCTTGTTCAGGTCCGTCATATGGTCTGTTCTCTTCAATGTTATCCAATGTCATGATGTCCTCGTCAGGGAAGTCAAACCTCATGGATTGGTAATCTTCGACAGCTTGATGAGCCAAATGATCGGCTAGAACAATCCCATTTATAGCTTTTTGGGTCGTGTATTGTATTTCGTATTCCGTTAGGATCATCTACCATCTAGCTATTCTTCCGGATAGAGCAGGCTTCTCAAAGATGTACTTGATCGAATCCATCTTAGATATCAGCAAAGTGGTATGAGTCAACATATACTGCCTTAGCCAGCGAGCAGCCCATACCAAAGCACAACAAGTTTTCTCGAGCAGTGAGTATCGGGTCTCACAGTCGGTAAAATTTTTGCTAAGGTAATAAATGGCATGCTCTTTTCGGCCAGACTCGTCATGTTGGCCCAGTACGCACCCCATTGAATTTTCTAAGACAGTCAGATACATGATTAGCAGTCTTCCTTCGACGGGTGGCATAAAGATAGGAGGTTCTAGCAAATACTCCTTGATTTTATCGAAAGAAAATTGACAGTCATCATTCCATTTAACTACCTAATCTTTCTTCAACAACTTGAAGATTGGTTCACAGGTAGATGTTAGGTGAGAAATGAACCTTGCAATGTAGTTTAGGCGTCCCAAGAAACCTCTGACCTCCTTCTCAGTGCGAGGAGCGGGCATTTCTCGTATAGCTTTGACTTTGGCAGGATCAACCTCGATGCCTTTGTTGCTGACAATGAAACCCAAGAGCTTACCGGACCGGACTCCGAATGTACACTTGTTTGGATTCAATCTGAGCTTGTACTCCTTCAACCTGACAAACAACTTTTGCAAGTGATCAAGGTGTTCTTCTTCAGTTTGTGAGCAGGCTATCATGTCATCTACGTAGACCTCTATCTCATGATGTATCATATCATGAAACAAAGCTACCATGGCGTGTTGATAGGTTGCCCCAGCATTCTTCAGTCCGAATGGCATCACTTTGTAGCAGAACGTACCCCACTGTGTAACAAAAGTAGCTTTCTCCATGTCCTCAGGGGCCATTTTGATCTGGTTATAGCCTGAGAATCCATCTATGAAAGAAAATACTTGATGCTGAGCTGTGTTGTCGACCAGGATGTCGATGTGTGGAAGTGGAAAGTCATATTTAGTGCTGGCCCTATTTAAATCTCTATAATCCACGCACATTCTGACTTTGCCGTCCTTTTTAGGCACGTGCGCAATGTTAGCAACCCCTTGTGGATAGGAAGTAACAGCCAGAAATCAAGCATTGAACTATTTCATAACTTCTGCTTTGATCTTCTCTGACATGTCAGGTCTCATGCGGCGGACCTTCTGTTTCACTGGCGGACAGTCTTCTCTTATGGGGAGACGGTGTACCACAATGTCTGTATCGAGTCCTGGCATATCTTCATATGACCAGGCGAAGATCTCAACATAATCATTCAATAGATGAATTAGGCGCTCCTTGACACTCGGCTCTAGATTGGCACATATCTTGATTTCCTTTTTGTCATCCTCAGTACCTAAGTTGATTGTATCCAACTACTCTTCATGAGGCTGAATTGATCTTTCCTCTTGCTGTAAAAGTCTGGCCAATTCCCATGGCACCTCACAATCTTCCTCACCTTCGTATTCGGCTTGGTTGATCAAATATTCAGAGTCACTGAAGGCTATAGCAGTATCGTTACCCCTGGGTTCCGGAATGGAAGGGTACCTACATTTATGAGTGTGGGTGTGTGTAAGGGCATAGCCATCTTAAAACAACAAAATGTAAAAGAAAGACAATGAGCAAAAAAGGTTTATATATGAAAAGCGTCCATGATTCATTAAAATGACATATGAAATGAAAATAAGAACCCTTACAAATAGACCTATGTGCCTCGGGTAAGACACAAGGTTGAAAAAGTACGAATTGTTTGTGAATTATTACAGATCCAACATAAATGGAAAAGATAAATTACTGCGGTATGAAAGTAATCGCAATAAAGTCTTTTGATTCCCAGTTGCACAGTCCTCTGTCAACAGTAGAGAAAATCCAGTCTTCCAAGTTGCCCTCTTCTTCACTGTCCTCTAGCGCATTAACCCCTCGGCGGTTGATCTTCACAGGTGGCCCTCCGGCACGGGAGAGGCGCACGGCCTTCTAACCAGTCAAAGTAAATCCCAAGACGAATTTGTCTGTTTTGAAAGGAAAGTCTGGAAGCTTCCCCCAGATTGTAGACCCGCCTTCTTCCACAACTGGCCTAGCATCCTTTAAAGAAGACATCCGAGGCGGAGGTCTTATGATCACAGGAGTTGAGGACACTTCCTTGGTCGCCGCTATTTATTCAGAAACTTCTTCGAAGTGTTGGAAAGTGGTCTCTATGAATTCGCCATCCAATTCCATATAACAGAAGGAATTTAGATGACTGATCATGTATTCCTCTTCGCCATGAACAATTATGATTTTCCCCTGGACAGGGTACTTGAGCTTTTGATGCAGAGTGGAAGTGACAGCTCCAGCATGGTGAATCCAAGGTCTTCCTAACATGCAAGAATAGGAAGGACGGATGTCCATCACGTAGAATGTTGAATTGAACGTCTGGGTACCCACCTTGATCAGGATGTCGCCCTCTCCATGGACCATCCTCTTGGAACCATCAAAGGCTCTGACAATTATATTGTTGGGTTTCAGGGTTAAGCCTTCACAATCCAGTCTATCCAAGGCTTTCTTCGGCAAGGCATTTAAAGATGACCCTGTATCAACCAAAACATGGGCTAGGGTGGTTCCCCTACACTCCACCGATACATGTAGCACGCCATTATGTTTTCTCCCTTTGGAGGTCAAGTCTGCATCGGAGAATCCCAAGCCATTGTCAGCTGTTAAGCTTGCCACACATTCCTGGAATTGATCAGCGGAGGTTTCTTGTGGCACGTGGGCCATCTTCAAAAACTTGACCAAAGCTTTAGCATGTGCCTCAGAGCACAACAACAGGGCTAACATCGATATTTTGGAGGGGGTCTGCCCCAGTTGTTCAACAACATTGTAATCACTTTTCTTAATGATCCTCAAAATCTCTTCCATCTCTTTCTTGAGGAGTTGTGGTCCAAACTTGATCAAATGTGTCATAGGATCCTATAATGTTGTTTTGGATAAAAAATTATGAAGTTTGACTATAAATTGGCCATGGTTGACTTTTTCCCCAATACAGCTGATTTTTTTAGGTCAACTGTCCAATTGACCGGGCAAAAATGTGATTCAAGGCTTGAAAATTGGTATGAGCAATCTTAGGGGTCCAAGATGGTGTATGAAAGTCACATGAAGCATTGATGGTCCAAAAATCCTTGTGCAAACTGAAACCCTAATTTCAGGTCATCAGTGCAAGGTGGTCTTGAGTTGAGCAAACCCTAATCCTGTCTGGAGTCCAAGAGGTCTTGTGAGGAAAAATCTTGATAATATGAGAGGGCAAATTTTGGGGTACAACATTATGGATAGCAAGAGTCACCACCGACTTTTCTTTTATCCAATAAAGAAAGGGTGAAAAGAACAGGAAAGAACTTTGAGATATTTTCTTGAGTTCAGGGGGCAGGTTATGAAAAGGGAAGGTGTCATCACCCTTTTCATCCATAGTTATATATCAGCTCTTAGTTTCTTGCTATATCACTTTTTAAATTTCTTTGTTTGAAGAGTGTTTGTGGTGGATTTTGAAAGTATTTTTGAAAAACGCCTTCGTTTAGGCAAACTTTGTAATGATTCTCGTCTCTATAAGAATTCATACAAAGTGTTGCACTTTTTGAAAATATTTCATGTTTTGAAAGTATTTGGTGTGTTTAAAAAGATGTTTGTTTTGAAGATGTATTGTGAGCAAGCAACTAAGAACGTTCTACCTACTCAAAAGTCTTTTTGTTCATTCTTTCCTTTGATATTTCTATCTTACCATTGATTGGTAAGAAGCCTTATCTTTGGATGTAAAGGGACGGGCGTGGGTCATCGTATAGTCATGAATAAAAATGTTATGAGACATCTTAGCATTTATCATGAGGGACTTAGATCATTTGTAAGGCAACATTCGAAGCGTCATCGAGGGACTATGATCTTGTATGTTTTATTATTATTTTTGCTAAGACATCACACATGCATAACATGACCATTTTCCATAAGGCAACAAGTGGAGTTAACCCTAGAGGTGAAAGTGTGCAAGGTGTTTGTATTTCATGCTTGATTTATCTTGAATTAGGTTTTTCTAAGCATTGATTTCATCTTTCCATACAAACCCTAATTACTAGCATTTATATGAAAGCGATAAATTGCGAGAAGTAAATTTACTACGCTATTACATCATTCGGGGATGTGGTGTTCAAATTTACAAATGGGGATTGCAAGAAATTAAATCTAATTATCTATTACAACCATATTGAATCTTGAATAATGTATAAGGAATATAATGTACAAGACAAAATGGAAAAAGGAAAATATTTGTTTCGTTTTTGTTAAAGAAAGATTTTGGCCTATTTAACTAAAAGGAAAATTTAATTAAACTAAAGAAAAATTAAGATTAAGTTAAAGAAAAGAAAATCAATAGTAAAATGTTTTTGGTCTTTTTCATTGTAAGAAGTTAAATAAAATAAACTGAATACTTTAAATATATTTTCGGTGTTTTTGTGTAGAAAACAATTTTTGTGTTTTAAAACAGCTTTTGTGTAGAAAACAGTTTTTGTGTTTAAAACAATTTTTGTGTAGAAAACAGTTTTGTGTTTGGGCCTAGGGCCTGTTTGTTAGTTAGTAATCAGGGGGTCAAAAACATAAAAATGTCGAAGCCCAAACTGTGGAGGCCCAGGTGTGCTTCCTACAAACAAGACAAAGTGAGAAAATATGAAAAATGAACAAAAGGTCTCGCTGGGGATTGAACCCAGGACCTTCTACATGGCAAGGGTTTTAGAGTGCATTGTTTGTACAACTGGGGTGGTTTGTTTCATCCGTTGGTTATATAACTTGCACTAAATATAAAATGAATTTATGGCTTCATATTCCTCCTTCGTGCGTGCAGGCATATGTATCACCATGTTAAGCTTCTAAAAGCTTCGATTCTCAGTCACATCGAAAGATGTAAAAAGTTGCCTAAAATTTGAATTCAAATCTAACCACATGATTTTCAAAAGTAATGGGTCGAAGGTTAGCATGAAACACCAAAACTAAGACCTAACTGTTTAGAGATGAACTTTTTAATGTACAAGCAATGATAATCAAAACTATGGACATGGTCAGCTTCCTAGACATGATATCTACATTTTTCCTTCACAAAGTATATAAAAATGATTTTTGAATGAAGAGTTCCAAGTTTTAGAAAACTTACCTCTTGGAGTGAAGCTTGAGGGACTTCGACAGAACCTTCAGGGATAATTTGATGATGGATTTAGCCTGCTTCGACCTCTTTGAGCTAGTGGGATTACTGCTTTGCTTTAAAAGTCACTGAATCAAAAGGCTGGTATATGGAAGTTAGGAGTGAATCGAAAGGATTACTACCTTCCTTGAGAGGTTTTTTTAGTGCTTTGGGAGTGAATCTAAAGGCTGGTATATGGAAGTTGGGAGTGAATCGAAAGGCTCACTAACGCATGAAGGGATTTGAGATTTTTGTGTGTAAGGTCAGGATGTGCCAAGTTTCATGCTTGTGTGCAGGTTCTGTGTTTTTTTTTTAGAGTTTGGGAGTTTTTGAGGATTTTTTAACCCAACCAGAATCTGGACTTTGATTTGAAAATGGTCTCTATATTTATATAGAAAAGGTTTGGGAAGTTGGAGTAACCAGATTTGTAAGATAACAAATTATGGTTTAGTTGAAAACGAAAAATCCAGTTGAATGAATTTTCATGGTTCCCAAGTTCAAGTACAAGCGTGGCCTGATGTTTGTTGGGTGCAAGAGATTTGACTCATGCTTTTGATGTTCAGACAAAAATCAAGTTGGGAGCTCAAGAAGCTGACTTTGTGATTAAAGTAATCTTTATGAAAATAGATACGTAGCTTTTTGCCATTTCGTCCAAAAATGGTATAATCCAGTGGATAAAGCTTCAAATCTTTGTGTAATGCATCAAAAATTTGTGTATACCTCTAATTATGTAAATATTTAGAAGCAACATATCCTGACAAGTGAGATTTGGAGGATAAGGTTATGAGATTTGATCAATGTTCTTCAAAGCAGGTAGCTCGAAGGGTTTAGAGGTGAATCAAAGCAATTTGCTTCAAAGGAAGCCAATGCCAAATCGAAGCTTGTGGATTGAAGCACGTTGCTTCGAAGGAAGCTAATGCCCAATCGAAGCTTGTGGATTGAAGCACGTTGCTTCGAAGGAAGCCAATGCCCAAACGAAGCTTATGGATTGAAGCACGTTGCATCGAAGGAAGTCAATGCCCAATCAAAGCTTATGAACCACGCTTGATCGAAGTTTGCCAATACCCAATCGAAGCTTGTGAACCAATATTGCTCGAATAATTCCAGTTCCCAATCGAAGCTTATGAACCAAGCTTTCTTGAAGGAAACCAAATCCCAATCGAAGCTTGTAAACCAAACTTGCTCGAAGGAAGCCAAATTCCCAATCGAAGCTTATGGATCAAAGTAAACTTGCTCTTCTTTGATTTGATGCTTGGGAGCCCAATATGATCCATGAAGACTATATGGGGCATTAAAAGTCCAATTGTACTTGTCCAAACCCAAAACTTAATTTGAGCCCAATGTTGAGGAAGTGTCTTGAGCTAATCAAACCTTATGATATTTTGAGCAATGGAGATTTTGTGAGAGAATCTTTGAGAAATTGGAGAGGAAAAATTTTGGGGTACAACAGCTACCCCTGTTCAATCTTCTTGAACCTGAAGAGTTAGATTGGCGAGTCCACCATTCGTGACTTGAAGGTGGAAGATGATTGAACACTAGAGTGCCCAGAAATTTGCACTCGACTATGTGTTAGTTGATTGTGTAGAGAATGGGCTTAAAGATGCCACTTGGAGAAATAATAGAGAGTTTTTCGGGGATGGGCTTATAGATGCCATCCAAAGGTGATTGTTGATAGAAATTAGACTAAGTCTAAGCTTGACTGTAACTGGGAGGAGTATCAGAATAAATCTTTGGTTGATTTAATTCTGAATGATATGCTAGAATGGACCTGTGTTAAGCCATGTCTGGAAATGTATTAGAAGGAATCTGTGTAAGATTGCTTTAGGATAAATCTGTATGAAACTGTATGAGAAGTTATCCGTGTAAGATTGCTTCAGGATGAATCCGTGCGAAACTGTGTCTAGAGGTATATGAAAAGGAATATGTGTAAGATTTCTTTATGATGAGCCCGTGTGAAGCTGTATCTGGAAATTCATGAGAAGGAATTTGGGTAGGGATGCTTTATGATGAGCCTGTGTATGGCTGCTTTAGGAGATATATGAGAAGGATCCTGGGTAGGGATGCTTCAGGATGAGTCTATGTGAAACTTCATCTAGAAATGTATGAGAAGGAACCTGGGTAGGGTTGCTCCAGGATGAGTATGTGTACAACTTCATTTATAAATTAATGAGAAGTAACCTGGGTAGGGTTGCTTCAGGATGTGTCCGTTTGAAACTTCATCAGAAAATATATGAGAAGGAGCCTGGGTAGGGTTGCTTCAGGACGAGTCCGTGTAAAATTTCATCTGGAAATTAGACGGAACCTGGGTAAAGTTGCTTCAGGATGAGTCTGTGTGAAACTTCATCTGAAAATATATGAGAAGGAACCTGGGTAGGGTTGCTTCAGGATGAGTCTGTATGAAACTTCATCTGGAAATTAAGAGAAGGAACCTGGGTAGGGTTTCTTCAGGATGAGTCTGTTTGAAACTACATTTGGAAATTATGAAAAGGAGTCTGGGTAAGGCTGCTTCAGGATGAATCTGTGTAAAACTTCATCTGGAAATTAGAAGGAACCCGTGTAAGATTGCTTCGGGATGAGTTCGTGTGAAACTTCATCTGGAAATATATGAGAAGGAGCCTGGGTAGGGCTGTTTCAGGATGAGTCAGTGTGAAACTTCATCTGGAAATTAAGAGAAGGAACTTGGGTAGGGTTGCTTTGGGATGAGTCTGTGTGAATCTGCATCTGGAAATTATGAAAAGGAGCCTGGGTAGGGCTGCTTTAGGATGAATCTGTGTAAGCCTTCATTTGGAAATTAGAAGGAATCCGTGTAAGATTGCTTTAGGATGAGTCTGTGTGAAATTTCATCTGGAAATATATGAGAAGGAGCTTGGGTAAGGATGCTTCAAGATGAGTCCATGTGAGACCTTGTCTGGATATTAAGAGAAGGAACCTGTGTAGGGTTGCTTCGGGATGATTCCGTGTGAAACTGCATCTGGAAATTATGAAAAGGAGCCTGGATAGGGCTGCTTTAGGATGAATCTGTGTAAAAATTCATCTGGAAATTAGAAGGAACCCATGTAAGATTGCTTCATGATGAGCATGTGTAAAGCTGCATTTGGAAATTGGAAAGAACCCATGTAAGATTGCTTCATGATTAGCCCGAGTGAAGCTTCATATGGAACTTAGAAGGAATCTGTGTAAGATTGCTTCATGATGATCCCGGGTGAAGCTGCATCCTGAATATAGAAGGAACCCGTGTAAGATTGCTTCATGATGAGCCGGTGTGAAGCTGCATATGGGTAGGGTTGCTTTGGGATGAGTCATGTGAAATTGCATCTGGAAATTATGAAAAGGAGCCTGGGTAGGGATGCTTTAGGATGAATCCGTGTAAAACTTCATCTGGAAATTAGGAGGAACCCATGTAAGATTGCTTGATGATGAGCCCGTGTAAAACTGCATTTAGAAATGGGAAGGAACCCATGTAAGATTGCTTCATGATGAGCCCAGGTGAAGCTGCATATAGAACATAGAAGGAACCCGTGTAAAATTGCTTCGTGATGAGCCTGGGTGAAGCTGCATCTGGAACTTAGAAGGAAACCGTGTAAGATTACTTCATGATGAGATCGTGTGAAGCTGCATTTGGAAATTTTGAGAAGGAATCCGTGTAAGATTACTTTAGGATGAGCCCGTGTAAAGCTGCATTTGGAAGTTAGAAGGAACCCGTGTAAGATTGCTTCATGATGAGCCCTTGTAAAGCTGCACTTCAAGATGGGAAGGAATCTGTGTGAGATTGCTTCATGAGCCCGTGTAAAGCTGTATCTGGTCACGTAGGTAGTTGCTCTGTCTTGCTTCAGAAACTAATCTTGGATCTATTGAAAATTGTTGATGATAACTATCTGTTGATTGATCTTTTCCTGAAAAGGTAAAGAGTTAGTTGTATGCAATGTCATGATGTATGAGATGTAATGTGTAATGGTGTTCTCAATATAAATGAGATTGTGCTATATGCGTTTCGTATGCATATGCTATTAATGTTGTTGAAATGTATCTTTGTCTTGGAAAATAAATCCTTGACAATTGCTGGGGAGTTTTGGGAAGTTAAATCCTAGACTGCTATTGAGGGTGAAGAGTATGCGCACCTCCAAACCTTGTTTTAGAATGTTTCCACTGGGGATTCCTGTTTTGTTGTTTGAGGAGAACTTTGCTGGGGAATATTGACTTTCCTTGAGGGATAATCTGTGGAGAGTGTTGATTTCTTCGAGGGGGTAGAGTTCAAGAGTTTTAGTTGTCCATCGCTCTATCGGGGAGCTATCTCTCGATTAGAGAAAATGGAAGTTAATAACTTGTTGGGGATAAAGAAATTAACTGTTATCTGGTCGGCTTCCAGTCTTTGCATCAATCCACTAGGGATAGTGGCAAACTCTACTGGAGAAGAGGAGTTTTGTTAGTGATTTGAAGAAGTTAAACTATTATCTAGTTGGGTCCAGGTTTCGTAGTAACTTCGGGGCTAGTAGCGACTCCGTTGGTGACTTCACTGGGGATTAAGGTATGTGGTCCTTTGATTTGTAATAGTTGGATAGGAAAACTCAAGTTGGGAAGGATAGACTTAGTTGGGGAATCTTGCTGTTTGTTGGGGAAATAAACCCAGTTGAAGAGAATATTTGACAAACTACTGAGGGGATATTCTTTAGGAATAATTCCACAAGGCTCCCTTTTAAAACCAACTCAGCTGGGGAGAGGACCCCCGGAGATTGAAAATCTGGCTGGGGATTACATGAATCTAACTTTGTAGGGATAATTCTATGGGGATATCCTTATAGAGATTGCTCTGGCGACTTCACCGGGGGATCTCTTTATGAAAGAGACTTTGTAAGGAATTGTCACCGTTTATAATAATAAGTGTTGTAGTGCTGATAGAAAATGTGTCCTTGGTCATACATGACCCTTTGCTGGAACTCATGTTCAATGCCAAGTAATTAAGATGTAGACCTGCCCTTGGTTATTCAGCACTTCTTGAGAGATTTCTTGGAATCTCGACTTGACTGTCACAGATGAGTTGGACAATAACATGTCATGCCTCCTTGATTATGGGAGACTTGTCTTTAAAAGTGTATTCCCATTTTAAGTGACTTTGTTTCTTAAGAGAACTTCCGTTCATTGGATGTTCGCCGTGCAAATTCCTTTGTTGTCAAACAAATAGCCATATGTAAACAGCGATATTCAAACAAAGCAAAGTTTATGTTTGTCTTGAATTTTTGAAAATGCATTTTTAGCAAATAGAAGAATTTTGTAAAAACATGAATTCAACTCAGGATTTACAGTAAGCCTTACAGGAGTCAGGGTACCTTTTGTAACAGTATGCTTTCGAACTAACCCAGGCTTCAATTAGGACTTTTGAAGGGTTGTAGCATGGCCAGGTTCATGATTTAAGAAACAAAGGATAAGGCTCAAAGTGTGTTTGTACCCAACCCACTCTCCGTGATGTTCTCCAGTCCTATACTCAGTTAATTGCGTGTTTTGAATCCCAATTGAGTCTGGAATGATGTTTTGGTGATGGTTCAGACAAGTTAAGTTTGTTGGAGAAGGTAATCATTTTTTTTTGCAGCATTTTTCATGTTGTCAAGGATTTGTAGTGACCTCTTTTTACTATCCCTAATTTTGCCTGGCTTTTTTGAGATTACAGTCAGCGAGATGCCCCATTTTTTATTAAGTCTCCTTCATAGGTTTTGACTTAGTGGGATTTTTCTTTTGAGAGATAATGACTGCCTATTTTACGGGGAACCATCTTCGTCTTTTGATTTAGAAAGATGTTCTTGATGTCATTCATTGTGTATGAAGTGAAAGCTTGCAACTAAACATGCATTTGAATTAACTGAGAAACTAACCATGCCCTAGGTTTTGATTAAAGGCTTCAATTTGTGTGAAAAAGAAAACCCCTACTTCTTTGGCTCAAAGGGATTGACTAGGGATTGTCTTCCTTATAACTCCACTGTTTAGGAATTAAAAAAAACTCCTGTACATCGTTAGCAAGGTCTGTTCTAAATCATATTGTATGAGAATATGGCATTGTTTTTGTCGTACTCCCTCTAAAGGCTTATAACTTTTAATGAGAGTTGAATATCACAAAAGGGAGTAAAAATCACAGTTTAAATATAGTGAAAACGAGTGGATTAATTCAAGACAAACATATGCAATGCATTATTAAAACAAAGTTTTACATAATAGATAAGTGTTCGAACAAAAAAAATAAATTACAATTGAAAATTCAAAATGAACTGGACGCTCTCAATGATTTGGAAAGGGAGCGATGATCATGTTGGGAGTCTCAAGAGGGCCGAATTAAATCTCCTTGGCGTCAATCATGTTTTGAATCTTGTATTTCAGCGTCCAACAATCGTTAGTATCATGCCTAGGACTGCCAGAATGATAGGCACATATTGCATCATGATTGTAGTTAGGAGAAGAAGTTTTGGGGTTTGGATGAGGTCTTATCAATATAATCAGATTCATCCTCAACATGTGTTGCAATGCTTGAGACAGTGGCACATTTATTTTGGTAAACTGTCTCTTGGGCTCTTCTTGCCTTCGCTGATTTCCCTGTCGTTGTTGTTGCACTGACGCAAGACTAGAGATCAGGATTGTCCCCACATATTGGTTGTGGTTACTCTTGTTAAACCCTTTTGGCCGTACACAACATTGGACTCTTTCTTCCCAATGTACGGCTTCTTCTGAGTATCATAGGATGTAGCCCTTTGGATCTTTCCACTTCTGATTCCATTTTCAACTCTTTCTCCACTTTTGGGCGTATTCTTTGAACCCCTCGTTTAAACCTGAAACAACTGGCTGGACCGTCATCTGATATATGAAATATCAATGAAGTCGCCACTGAACGTCTTTTATCCCACCGAGAGGGGAAAGGTAAACATCGAGAAAACCTGAAGAGGGTGAAATCACTGTCTTGTGACCGAGAGATCAGGTAAGGGAGTCTGTTATGTGAGGGGAAAGTATTAGCACACCACACGCCCGTAGTACTCTACGGTATCCACTCTTGTTGTTCTAATCTAAGGGTGTGTAAAAATCTATATCTAAGCTGTACAGGGAATGCATGTAAAAGAAAGGAGAAAAGAATGTAGTGAAAATAAAAGTTGTGCTCGCTTGGGCCCTACCCCAAGGCCGACGTATCCCTTTTAAGGAATCAGAGCAGCCGTAGTTCGGCTCATATATTTTGGTTGGTTTATGTTTTTTAGTTAAGAAGATAAAAGCAACAATCAAGATGGAAAAACATCAGATAGAACAACAAAAATGCCAACAATGATGATAAAATAACAAAAAGAGATGACAAGACATCGCATGGCAACACAAACTCAGATAAGGCGATAAAATGCCAGCATGATAGCAAAATATCAGACAAGATGATGAAACATTACACCTAACAATGATATTGAAAATAAAAGTAGGATAACAAACATGTGCGATGGAGAAACATCGGCTAAGAGATAGGAAGATAACATGTCAAAGATGGAGAAACATCAATAAACCAGAGAACAAAACATCACACCTAACAATGATATTGAGAATCAAGGTAGGATAACAAACATGTGCGATGGTGAAACATCGGCTAAAGAATGTGCGATGGCGAAACATCGACTAAGAAAAAGGAAGATAACATGGCAAAGATGGCGAAACATCAATAAACCAGATGATGAAACATCACACCTAATAATGATATCGAGGATTAAAGTAGGATAACAAACATGTGTGATGGTGAAACATCGGCTAAAAGAATGTGTGATGGCGAAACATCAGCTAAGAGAATGTGTGATGGTGAAACATCGGCTAAGAGAATGTGCGATGGCAAAACATCGGCTAAGAAATAACAAAATATCATGGTAAGGATGGCAAAACATCAATTTGACAAGATTTAAAACAAAGCTAAGAGGCGCACAAACAAATAAGATTGGTTTGTATTTTTTACCTTGAAGAAGGGTTTAAGTTTTATTAGAGATATTTTATGATTTTCCAAAAAGAAGTTTTAGTTTTGAGATGCAATATGCAAAGAAAAAGAAAACAACTAAGGGAGACTATCCTAATCTCTAGCCCTAATGTTATCATACAATGATTGGCCCTAAGGTTGAGGATGAAAAAGGGAAGTTTCTACGCTATGTTAGCATGCATGGATTCCTATCCTAAAGTCTAACTCGAGGACTAAACCTACACGAGCAATCCTAAGGGAACATGGTAAAAATGTTGCAGATCCTGCGACAAAAACAAGCAAGCAGATGGCGAAACATTTGGAAAAATAACAACTCGAGTACCACCCAAATATCAAACACCTAAAAGGCACAGGCCTAGTAATAGAAATGGAGGTCCCGTCATAGAGAAGCAACAAGCATCAGACTAAGGGTCAAGCCATATCCAAGGGGAGCCCGAGTCGACAAGCCATAAAAGTATATGAATGCCAAAGGATCCTTAACCGTAGTATCAATTACCAGGGCAAGAAAGATCTGGGGGGGAAGAGACATAGTGCATGCGTACACTAAGCATCAGTGTTGGTCAACACGAGCTAAAGAAAGCGTGAGGATCCGATTGCGGGAACCCTTTTCACTTGCCTTTAAAGGACTTAAATTCATTCAGATCTTGGGCACATGTTCAGAGCATCTACTTGTAGAAAGTGAGCATAGGAACGACATAGACTAGAATGTGTGGGGGTCGATTAGGAACCCTTTCCGCTCGCCTCCTTTTGAGGAATTTTCACCTGTAATAAAATGCGGGCACAAATGTAAACACATGTGCAGAATACCTACTTTAAAGGTAGGATTTTTAACAAACATAGATAGCATACATAAAGCGGTGCCTGCTACAGGACTTTAAACAGCGACTTCGAGTGCACGCTCTTTATTTCCTGCTTCCTACTTCACATGATTTCTAGAAAGCAGTAAACGCCCCTACTATACATGATCTCTAGAAAGCAGTAAAGTGCGAAATGAGATAAACAAGAGAAAATACCAAATGGATATTAATTCGTAGCAGAGCGTATTAAAACAAAGAAACCAGACGATGTTCGCGAAAGCTTCACCAATAATCAACCGGACTAATCCTCAGGCGCTCAATATCACAAACCAAACTCTTACCATGAACTCATGGAAATAAAGTAATAACAAAATGAGTATTAACATGGAAAGAATAATTTGGAAACTTCAATTAAATTCTAAAGTCTTAAAAATCAGCTCTAAAAATATTCTATTTTTTTGTATCATTTTTATCATCAAACTATGAAAAAGAAAATTCCATGAGAAAATAAATGACAAAACTCTAAACAGCCAGGGGTATGTATTGGATCCAGATGTGTATGAATCAGAAGTTAAGTGCTAGGCCCATCTGAAAAGTGATCCATGAAGCCCTTTTGTTTGTATTAATTGATTTTAGAAAAACTAACGGGCTCAGGGCCCAACCACCACCTTAGTTTGGGTCTGCATCTTATCTCAACAATTATCCAATTAGGTTCCAAAACTGAATTAGAATTAATTAAATGAAAATTAAAACCATAAATCTAAAATGAATCAAATGATTGTAAACATAAAAGGGATTAGAGTTCCAAGTTGGTATGGTGGTTCAGCTTCTACCGTGAGACTCTTGAATTAGCCTCAACCTTGTATCTGCAGCCTCCTTCGATTTGCCTCAACTCTGCAGCAGCAACCTCCTTCGATTAGCCTCAATTCTGCAACAATAACATCCTTCTTCGATTGGCCTCAACCTGCAACAGTAGCATCCTTCGATTGGCTTCAACCTGCAGTAGTAGCATCCTTCGATTGGCTTCAACCTGCCTTCTTTGATTGACTCCACTTCATCCTTCTACGATTGACTTCAAATCAGCCTTCTTCGGTTGACTTGACTTCAGCCTTCTTCGATTGACTTCAAATCAACCTTCTTCGATTGACTTCACTTAAGCCTTCGCTGATTGGCTTCAATTCATTCTTCGAACGAAGCTTCAACCTTCTTCGAATGAAGCTTTACTGACTTAGAATTTCAATGCTTTGAGTCATCCTTCGAAGCTTCACAGACTCTAACCTCTAACACAAATGAAACTTGCGTGAAAATTCAGTGCAGGGGCTCATGTTCAGATCATTCAAACAAAACTCAAATCTCCATCAGATTTAGTAAAATCAAGTGCAATCGAAAGATATCTAATCACTCTACATCATGCAACTCAAATCATCTCAAATCATTAGCCACAGATCAAGAACAAAGCTCATGAAAACTCAAATAAAATCATCTACACAGAATTTCAGAAACTCCACAAAATGATTCAAGCATCAAACAAAGATAAATATATACATCAAACCTATAGTCTGGCCAACTAAAACACAACGCACAAGAGTTACAACACTGATTCAAGCTAAATCACACAAATCGAAGTCCAAGAAAACTTATAGCAAATCAAAGTCCAAGCAACTCACACTAAATCGAAGTCCAAGAAAACTTATAGCAAATCGAAGTCCAAGCAAAGTCATAGAAAATCAAAGTCTAAGCAACTCACCTTGATGCAAAATCTGGAAATTCAAATCCTCTGCTCTAGATGCAAACCAATGCTTCCACTGTGATCTACTCACTTCAAATTGAAGTCCAAGAAACTCACCTTGATGCAAAATCTGGAAAATTGAATCCTCCGTTCCAGATGAAAACCAAGGCTTCCGCTATGATCTAGTCACGTCACTGAAAATGAATCAAAAAAATGGAAAAATAAATCAGAGAAATGAGAGAATTCGAGAACTGAATTTTTGAGAGAAAATTGAACTTCAGATATGAAATTCTTTGGCCAATGTTGCTCCCTTTCGACTGGGGATGTAGAATTGAGGAGAAGAGTTACTTCAGGTTCTTGATGTTGTTGCGCGTGAATCAATTCCAATTTTGTCTACAAGTTGATTACTAGTGAGATGAACGAAGCAGTGGGGTAGATGATGCATTCTGAGATGAACAAAACTGTGATGTTGTTGTTTCTTGTGATGATGATGAAGATTTCGGAAGATTGAGGAAGTTGCAATGGTTCCGTACCGAGAAAGAAGTCAGAGGATTCTTGGGACGTTTGAACTATATTTCCAGATTCATTTCTCACCTGACAGCTACTTGTGAGCCAATCTTCAAACTATTGAAGAAAGATCAAGTAGTCAAATGGAACAATGAATGCCAAGTTGCTTTTGACAAAATCAAAGAATACTTACAAGAGCTTCCTATGTTGATGCCACCAGTTGAGGGAAGACCACTGATTATGTATCTGACTGTTTTAGAAAATTCAATGGGGTGTGTATTGGGGCAGCATGACGAGTCTGGCCGAAAAGAGCACGCTATTTATTACCTGAGCAAAAAGTTTATGGATTATGAAACAAGATATTCACTGCTTGAGAAAACTTGCTGCGCTCTAGAATGGGCTGCTCGCCGGCTAAGACAGTATATGCTGACTCATACTACCTTGTTGATATCTAATATGGATTCGATAAAATACATCTTCGAGAAGCCTGCTCTTTCTGGGAGAATATCAAGATGGAAGATGATCCTAAGAGAGTACAACATACAATATACTACCCAGAAAGCTATAAAGGGCAGTGTACTAGTTGATCACCTTGCTCACCAAGCTGTGGAAGACTACCAGTCCATGAAGTTCGAATTCCCGGATGAAGACATCATGACATTAGACAACTGTAAAGAACTCAGGCCATATGACGAACCTGAACGAGGATCCCGATGGACCCTGTTCTTTGATGGAGCCTCCAATGCACTCGGAAATGGTATTGGTGTTGTACTCATATCGCCAGAAGGGTGTCATACTCCCTTTACTGCCAGACTTTGCTTCAATTGTACGAATAACATGATGGAATACAAAGCATGCATCTTTAGTCTCAAAGCTACCATAGACTTGGGGATCAAATCCTTGGATGTATTCAGAGACTCAACTTTGGTTATCAGCCAGATCAAAGGGGAATGGGACACCAAACACCCAAACCTTATCCCTTACAAAGAACATGTTTTGAAATTGCTACCGCATTTTGAGAAGATTACCTTCGAACATTTCCTACGAGAAGAAAATCAGCTAGCAAACGCTCTAGCCACAATGTCATCTATGTTTAAACTTAATTGGGATAACAAGGCTCCCCAGATCACCATTGAACAAATGTATGAACCAACACACTGTCACGAGATTAATACTGAAGAAGTAGTGGACCAACCTTGGTTTCACGAAGTCAAGCAGTATCTCGAGGCTCAAGAATACCCAGAAGGAGATTCAATCAATGATAAGAAGTTCTTAAGGAGATTCTCTACTAAATTCTTCCTTAGTAACGGCATCCTGTACAAACGCAATCATGACTCTGTGGTACTTCGGTGCGTAGATAAGGTTGAAGCTGAAAAGATCATGGCTGAATTGCATGAAGGCACTTTTGGTACCCATTCCAGTGGGCATACGATGGAAAATAAATTCCTACGGGCAGGCTATTACTGGTCTACCATGGAAGCATATTGCTATCAACACTCTCGAACCTGCCATAAGTGCCAGATTTATGCTGATAAGGTGCGCGTACCTCCGATTCCTCTCAATGTCTTGACGGCTCCTTGGCTCTTTACTATGTGGGGAATTGATATGATTGGGAAAATCAAGTCAACAGCCTCCAATGGACACCGCTTCATCCTGGTGGCCATTGACTATTTTACAAAGTGGGTTGAAGCAGCCTCTTTCGCCTCCGTTACCAATAATGTTGTTGCCCATTTCATCAAGCAAAATCTCATTTGCCGGTGCGGTATCCCATAAAGGATCATCACTGACAATGGTACAAATCTCAACAACACTATGATCACTGTCTTGTGCGAGCCATTCAAGATTCAGCATCACAATTCTTCTCCCTACCGGCCAAAGATGAATGGTGTCATCGAAGCTGCGAATAAGAACATTAAAAAGATCATACAGAAAATGAGAGTCACATACAAAGACTGGCATGAGATGCTACCATTCTCTCTCCACGGGTATCGTACCACAACTCGCACATCAACTGGGGAAACACCCTATTCTTTGGTATACGACATGGTAGTTTTCTTTCCTATCGAGGTCCAGATTCCCTCTCTGAGGATTATGAAGGATGCAGGGTTGAACGAAGATGATTGGATCCATACTCGGCTTGATCAACTGAACTTTATTAATGAAAAGAGACTTGCTGGTGTTTGTCATGGTCAAATGTATCAAAAACGGATGATCAAGGCTTTCAACAAGAAAGTTAGACGCCAAATGTACCAAGTTGGGGCAAGTGGACTCCTACCTATGAAGGACCATTTGTAATCAAAAACATTTTCTCTGGTGGGGCAATGATCTTGACCACCATGGATGGTGACGACCTGCCGCATTCTGCAAATGCGGACATAGTCAAAAGATACTACGCATAAGGGACCCTCTAGGTTGGCATACCTAGGCAAAACAAGGGCATTCCGGCGAACCAAAAAGGTTCAGGAAAAAATTAGGGATAAAACAAAAATTTGTACACCCTGCAAGTTGAAAACCTGAAAGGGCGACTTGGGCAAAAAAGGGTTTCCCGGTGGACTGAAAACCCGAAAGGGCGGTCCAGGCAAAAGCTAGGGAATAAAGTGTATGACTAAGTCCCGTTGGATCACTTTATGAACAACCTTTGGCTTCCACTGACAAACTCAGAATTTTTGATCAATTCAATCATCTTCGAACGAGGCAATAAATAGACAAGATGCTCAGAGATACGGAGGCTATAGCAGAATGGAAACCCCATGGATTTCTTTTACACATAGCTATATTTTCTTTGTATCAAATTTTTCTTTTTACGACAACATTTTCCTACTAGAATATTTGTCTCATTGTACAAAAATACTTACTCAAAGTCAATACAAAAATATCTCTTTGAAAGTGCAAAAAAGTATCTATTTTTCTTTACGCTTGTGTTTTGTCTACAAGAAACATCCAATGATTCATTGTTAAACATATGCATTTGAATATAATTACTGTTTACAAATAAACAAAATGAAAAAAAGGGGAAATTACCGATGGGTTGAATGGATAGGGAAATACCTCTAGGCTACTACCTAAGAAATCCCCACAATACATCGTTTAATCCCCAGCAGAACAAAACTCCCAGTTATCACTCCCCAGTAGAAGTCGTCAAATTTCTCAGGATTCCCCAATGGAATTTTACAAGCAGTATACAACATTTCCCTTACAACATAATTTATTTCTCTAAATAGAAATTCATCAACACTTAGACTTCACAACATGAAGACTTGTACTCCATATTCTCAGCAGCAGTCAGGGATTTATTTTTCCCAGTCCAACAGCAGTGCAGCAAACTAGCTCATATACGCATACATTGCATCCATATATCATAAACATTGATAAAGCGAATGCATTATATCATACATTTCATACAACATGACGTCACAATTTAGCTAAAATTTTACCCCTTTCAGGATAAGATTAACAGCTACCATTAACAATGTTCAGAGCTTTCAGATACAGTACATATACACTCCAGACACGGATGCCATTCTGATACTCATTCAAAGCCTCTTCCAGATACAGTTTAGATATGCTCCAAACATGGATGCCATTCTGATACTCATTCAGATCCTCTTTCAGATACAATACAAATACACTCCAGACGCGGATGCCATTCTGATACTCATTCAGAGCCTCTTTCAGATACAATTCAGATACACTCCAGACACGGACGCCATTCTGATAATCATTCTTTCAACTTACAAATTACAATACCAACAATCGCTTTTGGATGGCATCTTTAAGCCTATCTCCTACAACTTTATATCACCTCTCCAAATGGCATCTTTAAGCCCATTCCCTCAACCTTCACATCGTCGAGTGCAAATTTCTGGGCACTCTAGTGTCCAATCATCTTCCACCTTCGAGTCACAAATGGTAAAACTCACCAATCTAACTCTTCAGGTTTAAGAAGATTGAACAGGGGCAGCTGTTGTACCCCAAAATTTGCCCTCTCACATATCAAGAATTTGCTCACAAGATCTCCTTGGGCTCATGACTACACTAGGGTTTGATCAGCTCAAGACACCTCCTTATGCACTGATGACCAAAATTAGGGTTTGAGTTTGCACAAAGATTTTTGACCTTTCTATGCCCCATATGACTTTCATGGATCATTATGGACCCCCAATATTGCTCATGTCAAGTTTCAAGCCTTGGATTACATTTTTGATCAGTTTACCTAAAATCAGTTGTATTTGGGAAAAAGTCAACCATGGCCAATTTACAGTCAAAATTCATAATTTTTTATCCACATCAACATTTTAAACTCATATGTATCACTTAATCAAGTTTGGACCATAACTCCTCAATAAATTTGATCAAATCTCCAAAAGGGCAAAATGGTCAAAATTAGGGTTTTGATATGGAAATGGAAATTTCTGAATTTTGACCTAGAAAATGGTCAATTGGTTTAAGGAATTATCTCAAGAGCCCAATTGCATCATTTTTACCTAATGACATGGTTCAAAACATTGCAAGTTCATTGGATTGACAGATGAATTTTCCAGTCAACTGATCAAAACTCAACTGTATACTGAAAAGTCAAACTTTGACTTTTTGGTCAAAGTCAAGTGCCAAAGATCAAAATTCATCAAGACTTTCAAAAATATGAAACTTGATCATAAAGAAATCAAGAAAGTCAAAAGTCAATGTGAAAATTCAAACTCTTCAAGACTTAGAAATTTTTCTAAGTGTTTTTATACATGATAATTTCATTTCTTCATGCAAACTTTTCACCATGATGTAAGATGATTCAAGGAAAACTTCCAACATGAAAGTTGTAGATCTCAACGAGATCTAAAACTTTGTAGGGAAGGACTTTTTCTAGAAATGGTTGTATTTTGAGTTATAAATTCATGAAAGTCATGACATTTTCATTTAACACTTAGAGAAATTTTCAACAGATTTTGTTCAGGATTTTATCCCAACTTATTGGCATTTTTTCACATAGTTACAAGATTATTTTGTCAAAACGGCCAACATGAAAGTTATAGAGGGTGTTTCAAGCTTTCCAAAATATCCAAGAGCGTGAATTTATCATATTTGAGCTAGGAGATACAAGGATCTGAAGTTGGACATTCATTCTTGATTTACAAGGCAAATTTGTGATGAATAAGGAACAAAAATCTTAACCATGCTGCATAATCTTCACTTTGCAGGCCTCTTGACTTGCAAATCTATCCATAATCAGATGTTTAAACAATTGATTGAACCATTATCCAAGTGGTTCAAGTATTGTCCATTGCATCTTTCCATTTTTAGCATAAAGGCACCATTACCATTCTTGCAAAGTTCACTTTAATCATAAAGTCAATTTCTTGAGCCTCTAACTTGTTGTTATAATCACACTCAACTTCTACAAGTCAGAACAAACATGTTTAAAGTGATCAACCACTTTAGATAGCTTGGTACAAGCATTAGAAACATGTTCTTCATGCTTGCTTCAAAAACAAGCAAGATAACCATAACATGTGATTCAAAATCTGAGTTGTTTGAAGTCTCAAACCTTATCTATAAATAGAGAGGCCAATTGCAAGAGAAAAGGTCAGAAAAAAAAGAAGGGGAAACTAACACTCAAACTCATTCTTACTGTCAAAACCCAGAATTGCCCACAAAACCTCCATTTTTGAGCTTTGAAGTCCAAATCTTTGAATCTCACACCTTGCAAGTTTTCTCCAAACAAACCATCCAAACACTCCACATACATCATATAGAAGTTGTTCAAACACAAAGACAACTTCTGTAACATCACTATCATCACTTCCCAAGCTCAACAACAGCCCATACAACAGCTCAAACTCAAAGCACAAATTTCAGTTTCAAGGTAAGTTTTCTTGACTTTGAACTCTTCATACAAACATCATTAATGGTTCATTTGTGAAGATAAAATGTAGATATAATTGCTTTGAAGCTAACCATATGCTTGCTTTTCATTTTCACTAACCATGTGTTGATAACTAACTTTTACATGTAGCAAAACAGTGATAAAAGCAAAAAACAGCAGTTATGCGTCGATATGAAATGCTATGAGTCGATACATACTGTGTTAAAAACAAGTTATGAGTCGACAAGAAACACATATGCATCGACACGAAATGATTATGAGTCGATACGAAACCAGTATGCGTCGACTCATACTGAGTTGTTTTGACTTCCAGGAGCATGAGCCAACACATGATCCGACACGAAATCTGCATGAGTCGACACAAAATCTGCATGAGCCAATACGAAATCTGCATGAGCCAATACATAAGCTCATGTGTCAGCTCATAAAACTTTGTTTTTTTAATCTTTTTTTAATTTTATTTTTACTTTTTCTTTATACTTTTATTATTATTATTTTTATATAAAAAAATCAAATATATATATATATATATATATATATATATATATATATATATATATATATATATATATATATATATATATATATATATATATATATATATATATATATATATATATATATATATATATATATATATATATATATATATATATATATATATATATATATATATATATATATATATATATATATATATATATATATATTATTTAAATATGTACGCATACACTTTTGTTTTATTCCTTTTTTCTAAACTAAAAAAAAAGACAAAAACATTTTCTTATTAAAATCAATTTCTTTTCTTAAAATTAATTTAATATTTAGACTTAGGTTTTATTTCAATTTGTTTATTTTGATTGAATTGATTTATACATTAGGATTTTAATTAATTTCTTTTCAAATCAATTAGAACCTTCTTCATAAAAAAACATAAAAACACTTTCTCTTCTCTTTATATTTCTTTGTACATTTTATTATTTCGCACTATAATTATGTAACTGTCAAGCCTTGTAATAGTAAATCAGGTTTATTTTATTTCATCTCCCCGTTCATAAATTGTATACCCCCTCCCGCAAGTGTTGTAATAGCGTAGTAACTTTAAATTTCGCAATTTATCGCTTTTACATAACATGCTAGTAATTAGGGTTTGTATGGCAAGATAAAACCAATCAAATAGAAAACCTTAGTTCAAGACAAAATCAAGCATGAAAATGACATACTTGCACACAAACACCCCTAGGGTTATCCCACTTGGTTGCCTTATATAAAATGGCCATATTACACATGTAAGGTGTCTTAGCAAAAACAAACAAATACAAGATCATAGCCCCTCGATGACGCTATCCAAAGTTGCCTTACCAAATGATCTTAGTCCCTAAAAAAGAATGCTAAGATACTTTGAAACATAGCTAATCATGGCTATACGATAACCCACGCCCATCCCGTTTACATCCAAAGATAGGGTTGCTTGCCAAATCAATGGTAAGACAACAATATCAAAGGAAAAGAAAATGAACAAGAAAGACATTTGAGTAGGTAGATTGCTCCTAATTACTTGCTCCATTTCAAACAAAATATCCTTTCTATTTTCAAAACAAACACCTACATATTTCAAAACATCTTACAAAGTTGAAAACATTTTCAAAAGATCAACATCTTTGTATACATTCTTACGAACGAGAATCATTACAAAGATTGCCTAAACGATGGCCTCTTTACAAAATACTTTCAAAAACCCACACAAAGCACAATTTTAAACAAAAGAAAGTGATCTAGCAAGTAACTAAGAGCCCATGGAAAACCATGGATGAAAAGGGTGCTAATACCTTCCTTTTTCATAATCTACCCCCCGAACTCAAGAAACAATCTCAAAGGTCTTTCCTGTGCTTTTTCACCTTTCCTTTTGGATAAAAGAAAAGTCGGTGGCGACTCTTGCTAACCGCAACATTTGCAATCAAACGGAAACCTTTAAGTCAGTTCTCCCACCGTATCACAATCATCCCACATGAAAATACATGACAAATGCTTCATGTTGACCAAAAGTCCACTTGGTCAACTTTGAGTAAAATGACTGTTTTGCCCATTTGATTAAATTGAACCACTTCTCTTTAAAATTGATGATCAAAACTTAAAACATATGATATTCCAAACACATAGAGGCCATGGAAAGAGTTTATACTAAAAAAATTCCAAAGAATCCCTGATTAAAACTCAAACCCTAGTTTTGACGGATGAATCAAAAGGAAGTGATTCTCCTTATAACAACACAATACTCAATCTTCTGGTGATCCAATTAGGTGGATAAGATACCTTGAGATGTGTGAAACCTCTGGGCTTGAAAGATCCAGAGGTTTAGATAATAAGGTTCTCCTTGAGAAACTTGTCAATAAAATCAATCTTCCAAAGCTTGAGGGAGGCTTGATAAATAAAATACCTTGATCCCATCACCATGTATGAATGTAATGCAATATGATGTTTATGATGAAACATAAGCCTAAATAGAGAGGGTAAATTTTGGGGTGCAACAGCTGCCCCTATTCAATTATCTTTAACATGATAAGTGAGAAAAGTGACAACTTTTGAGCGTTCAGAGTTGAAGATGATTGAATACAAAAGAACCCGAAAATTTACACTCTTGAAGAAAAAAAGCCAAAACTTCCCAAAGAAAAAGAATGTCAACAGACGCGAGATTAAGAAGATACCAAAAAAAACTGGGTTTAGCAAATAGAGGGTTTAATGAACATTGGACTTCCCAAGACTTGTGCCGGAATGAAGTTGTAACGTAGGTTTTAATAAAATTGAAACAAAACTAAAACATAGAAGAGTAGACGAAACTAAACTTCAGAATAAATGTGCCAGGGCAAAACCGGGCTTCAAAAAGGGGTGAGATAAGACTCAAACCACAGAGAATAGGCGAAACTAAACTCTGGAAAAGAAAAGTACACGAAGCAAAGTGGCTAGAGTGCGTGATTCTAGGAGCAACTGCAAATATCAACCTAAGGTAGATAGTTTGAAGGAACTAAAAGAATCCTAGGAGTGAGGAACAAAACGAGACAAAACTCGACCCAAAAACTAGTTAGGCGAAACTAAACTAGATGAGTACCAGGATGAAACTAGATTTCACGCACGGGTAACGAGGCGAAACTCGACCAATAGCAAAAGTGATGAGAGTGCATGTTTCTCAGAGCACCTGCTGGTCTCAGATCAATGGATAATAGTGGCGAAAATTAATAGAAGAATCCAAGGATCAAAAGAGACTGATTTCAAGCAGGGACGCAGCACAAAATCTACACTCGATAAACGAACACCGTCAAAGGGTCTAAGGTATAAAAACAAAAATGAGATGAAACTCGACTCATTAACTAGTTAGGCGAAACTAAACTAGATGAGTACTAGGATGTAACTAGATTTCATGCACAGGCGACAAGATCGAAACTCGACCCAAAGCAAAGTGATGAGAGCGCATGTTTCTCAGAGCACCTGCTGGTCTCAGATCAATGGATAAACAATAACGATAACTGATAGAAGAATCCAAGGATCAAAAGAGACTGATTTCAACCAGGGACGCATCACGAACACTAGACTCGGTAAACGAACACCATCAAAGGTTCTAAGGTATGAAAACAAAAACGAGACGAAACTCGACTCAGTAACTAGTTAGGTGAAACTAAACTAGATGAGTATCAGGACGAAACAGGATTTCATGCGCAGGTGAGGAGACGAAACTCAGAGCTCGACCCAAAGTGAGGTGATTAGGGCGTAAAACTAAAAACCTGTTGAAAGTGAATTGCCAGGGCAAAACCGGTATTCAAAAGGTACATCAATAGACATTGAAATGAACCGATGAAGGTAATGAAGACTCGAGAAGACTATGCCATGGCGAAACTGAACTACAATCAAGAGAGGATTCTCAACCAATTAAGTGATTAATATCAAAAGGAAATTTGTATGGGGTGAAACTGAGATGATGAGGGTGAAGACCTCGTTGGGGATATAACCTGAAGAATTAGAAAATTCAATTGGGGAAATAGAAACAATAATGGCTTATGTTCCGATGCATGTTTGGATTTTTTATTTATTATGTAGCGTAATGCTCCATATAATGGAAATGCTATGCGTTTTGGTATATGCAATGTAATGATGCATGTTTAAGCGTTTCACTGGGGAATAGCCAAACAAGAAGCCAAAAACCAAGAAGTCAGAATCTGACAAGACTTGCAAAAATAAATTGCAAAATCTGTTGTAGAAAAGAAGATATAAGGAACTGTTGAGGAGGAACCCTTGAAGAGATGAAACTTTGTGGGGAGTAACAACTGAGTAACCGGTAGAAACATGATACAAACACTGATAGGATTTGCAAACATAAATTGTGAACTATGCTGGAGAAGACCAGGTTGAAATTAATCAACTTTAAGAAAGAATGTCAAATGAAGATTGGGTGGTGTGGGAGAAGATCAGGGAGAGGCTGTAGTTGCTGAAGGAGAATGCCAAATAGAAATCGACTGGTGTTAGAAAATATCAGGGCAAAACCGTAATCTCTGCAAAAGATGGCGTGCAGCCGTGTTGAGGATGATACCAAGATAATAAACCAGATGTGTGAATCAAAAC
Source organism: Vicia faba (assembly GCA_948472305.1). Lineage (NCBI taxonomy): Eukaryota > Viridiplantae > Streptophyta > Magnoliopsida > Fabales > Fabaceae > Vicia > Vicia faba. Next base: position 932,435,335 of record OX451740.1, on the reverse strand, counting down.
CCTCGATGGGGAAACTTCCTTTGAAAAGTCCTCAACTGTTTCCTGAAGGTTAACAAAATCTCAACTAATTGACCAACACGACTACACTGAGTATAAGGAAAGATCCCTAAATAAGGATGCCCCAAGCAACAAATTATCTGCGAAATGAGATATCAGGACGAGGAATCTCTGATTGGCAACTCTTATAGGGAATTGAAACTTCTTCAGACTGCAGATTCTTATCTAAGCAACTCCACTGGGGGCATGAGACATCTTCAAACTTGAAGTCTCAGAACAAAGCCTTTCTCTTGAAAAATATTTCTGGGAAATAAAACTCTACTGAGAATACAAAACTCCATTGGGGATTCCAAACTCTATAGGGGAGATTTTTGCTGGGGATCCAAAATCTTTCGGTATGCCAACAAGATAGACCATGAAGATAGTCAAACAATATCGACTTTACTGGAGATATAGAAATATCAGCCAACATCAACCCTACTGAGGATGACAAAAGATTCTTTGGATAAAGAAATGCTCTAAGTCAAGACTTAGATGGAAAAATGAGAACTTCTATATGTAAACTTTAATGATAATTCAAAACGGAAGGTAAACTCCATTGGGAATAGTCCTTATTAAGAAACGAGATAATGCTCATCCAGACTTGGTTGCGGAATGAAGGTATCCAAAAACCTTATCCTCTTCGAGAATCCCTCATATGATAGTGCTGGGGAGAAACAACTTTGTGGAGCATTCCCTATTCCAAAGTTCAAAAGTTAGAGGTAAGACTTTTGCATTGGTGCTGACAAGCTGTAACTTACAAAGTGAACAACAATTCCTCAAGAGGACTTCATTGGATTCATACCAGATTTCATATTCTGCCCCAGAGTAGAAGATCTTTGAGAGATCGATCCTCCACTTTACTGCCCCAGATTGGTGAAACGAAAAGACCAATAACCACAGGTCGAACCCTGATAAGACTTGCAAAAATAAATTGCAAATTCCGCTAGAGAAGATCAGATCAAAACTGACTTTTGTTTGATAACTTGTCAATTTATCACTGGGGATAACTTCCTAGGGAGAAAAATACAAAAATAAATTACAGTGCAGAAGAAATCTTGACCTATGTTCCACCTCTTGACCTTCTGGGGAAAAGATCCAATATCTCCTTCCACGGATAAAGGGAACATTGCTGGGAGCTGGGACTTTCTGATGTAAGTCTTTAATGAAAGTGACTTAGAATGGGTAAAGGAGAAATTTTACATAAGAGATCTTAGACAAAGGTCTTCACCAGAGAGATGAAATAAAACTCAACACAAATCAGCTGGGGGGATGAAAACTCCTGAGAGTGAGATCTCTAGTAAGGCAACTCCATTGGGGAAAAAGAAATCATGGACAAGAGATCCTCATAAACAGCCTCCTCCGAGGAAGTGAAATGATGCTCCCATGACGTTTCTAGGAAACAGAACAGACTTGAATAGTATTTACTAGGGATAATAAAAGATTCTCAACATAACAAACTTCAAACCATGCTTCTGCTATGTAGATTAGATAATTCTTGAACAAGAAATCTTTATGAAGTGACTTCGCCGGGGAGCAGGAGAAATTTTCTAAGGAACTCTTGACTTCGGCTGGAAATGAGAACACTCCACTTCAGGGAATAAACATTTTCTTTGCTAGATGATGTTGGGGATACAAGACTTCAAGCACTTGGATAATAAGACTCACTTAATCCGAAATTCCAATTAGTCAATCTTTAAAATTCTCTGCTTTGGGAGATTCACTAGGAGCAATAGAAACTTCAGATCTTCGTAGAAACCCACGATTAATCTCAAATAGATTTGCTCTTTATGAAGCGACTCCATCAGGGAATAAGAAGATATTCAACCAAATCTTCAGTCAGCGTAATGATGCTCTGCTCCTAGGAATAGATATTCTCTTACAAATACAAACATGTTATATTTACTTGGGAAGGGAAAATCCATATCAAAAGATCACAACTTCAGTCGAAATACTTTTTGCTAGGTGATACTGGGAGACAAAGCTTTATGCATCCGGAGAACGAGACTCTTTTAATCCAGAATTCTAATTGGTCAATCTTAAAATTTCTCATTTGGGAAGACTTTCTTTGGATAAGTAGAAACTTCAACGTTTCCCGGAGGAAACGACCCAAGTTAGGGACACTTTAATTATCTTGAAAGATGTTGCTCTACTAATGGAGAATTACGCAGATAAGAAAATCACATGAAAACTCATGCGAAACAGATCAATGAACGTGCCCCAGGCATAATGTGACAACCTCACTGGAGAGGGTCCTTTTGACTTGAGATAATCGGCCCCAGATTATTCGAGCTCTGAATAATTCTCTGTCACAACAAGTCCATGGAGAGAGTCATCGATTTTTGAAGTAATTGCTTCAGGTTGACTAATATTTGAAAAGACTCTCCTCGAGAGGACTTCCCGGGATCTGTGATGAGGATGGCAATCCTGACTTCAGTCGAAAATAAAGATCTCAACTTCTGTTAAACGAACACCAATACCAAGACTTAAAATTCTGATGAGCTGAGGATAACCATCCTAACTTCTTGTCATGATCTTCACCTTCATAAATTGTTTAGCCTGCGACCAGACTTAAACTAATCAGCTATGAAATGGGAGAAATCCCCCTGCACAATGCCATGCCCAGTCTGTATGGCTATTAAAGAACTTGCCCTGAAAAGACTTCCTGAGATCTGTATCATCCAGATAAATTTCCCCAATGCTACAAACTTAGAAACACGGCTTCCGACTAATCAAAATTAGAAGTGGCTTCAATAAACTTGGGTAACGGACCCTGTTCGCTTGGCACTTGAGAGATTTGTCGAATCTTGACATAACTTCCCCACATTGATGAGGCTTTAAGAGTCAATGGATCTTGACTTTATTTCCCTAGATTAGAAGAATCTTGGCAAACCATCTCATTATCTCATGCTCCCAGCGGAATGAGAAGTTCATGGAGTTTGAAAGATAACACCTCCTTAGGATAATTTTCTTACGTCTTTAAAACAAGCCAGTACACAATCATACTTTTCAACTCGAACTGCTTTGCGTTCAAGGAGATGCTTGAAGAAAGTTGTCCTTCAGAACCAACTGGAAATGATACACCATTTCTCAAAAGAGATTTGGGGGCAGACAAAACATCCGCAGAATCATTAAACAAATAGTTCTTGATCAATCTCTCAAACTAGTCTTGTTCAATTCAAAGGAGTATCTAGAAAGCATGCCCCAGATCAAGATCATTCTTTTCAATAGAATCCTAAAGCATTTCGTCCCTTGTGATAATCAAACTCTTCATATGATGTTTATTATGCAAGCTCGCTTGATGTTTAAGCACTTTTCATATGCAAAGAATGTTTTATCATATGAATGATAAATCTAATGCAAATCATATGCTTGTCTTGAAGTTAGAAAACTATTTTTTGATAAGATGCCGAAACATCAAATTTTTTTTGTTCAAAGAAAGTAAAAAGGGGAGTGATACCAACTCAAAATGTTTTTAGCAAGTCTCATAGGAGTCAGGTTACCGTACTTCTCGTAACAACTTTGCTTTCGAATTAAGCCTTGCTTCAATTAGGACTTTTAAGGGTTGTAATGTGGCATGGTTCACGGTTTTAGAAAAAATGATTTAAGGCTCAAAATTTTTGGGGCCCACACATTCTCCACGATGTTCTCCAGTCCTACATTCAATTAATTCGACACGAGCATTCATATCTTAAAAGAGTTTATGATGGTTGAGGAACCACATCGATTTCTTGGACACGACAGTCACTTAACCTTTGGTTTCTTAGGTGTTCGATCACACAAATTTTTCTTTTGATGAGGATTTTTATTGGATAATCCTTTTCTGCCTTTCGGTCTTTTCAAATTCTTTTTTGCTTTCCCTAAATTTTGCATGGACCAATTATTTTGAATTTCAATTTGGAAGTCCAGCGGGATGCCCTAACTTTTTCCTAAGCGATTTATTTTCAAGTTTTGACATAGTGGAGCTTTTTGTTTATTTATTATTCATATTTTTCCTTTCGACCAAGTCGTGTGACCCTAAGTCTTTGAACTTTTTTTGAGGAAAATGACTGCCTCATTCCTTGGTCGGCGAGGGATAACCATTGTTGTATCGATTCGATCTCGACCTTAGGATTTTTTTGTTTTGTTTTCATTGGGGAAATAACCATTGTTGTTTTGATCTTTTTCCGACCTCATAATGCGAGGGATAAAATGTGATGATCCTCAGATGGGACACTCCTTCTGAAATTTGAATGCTCGATCAAATTAACTAAACATCTACGCTGCCCTGGGTTAAAAATAAGGGTTTCTTTTTTAACAGAAAAGAAACTCCTACTTCAAAGGCTCAAAGGGGTTAACGAGGATCTACATTGTCAGCAAGTTTTTACTCGAAAGCATAGAATTTGATATTTCAGGTAAATTTTCGTCATCCTCCCTCCAGAGTTATTTCTTTATTAACAAGAGTTCAATATAAAAAACATAGTAAAACAAAAAGAGTGATAACTAATGAATTAATTCAATACAAACATATTCAATGCATCATGATTATCATTAAAAAAGATGAGAAAGTTTGCATACAAGAAAGTACTGAACAAAACAATTAAGATTGCAAATGAAAATGCAAATGAAATTTGAAATTTCCATGTTGAGGAGACTGGACTCCGTATGGACTGATTGCTTCAGACAATCTTCAACAACCTCGAGACTCACTTGGAAAAGAGATTTCCCTCTGATATGGACACAACATTCTCTGAATTGATCCAAGCTTGGATGTTATCTTTGGATGACAAACCGTCTTCGACTGAATAGCCGAGTGTCCCAAAATAACATTCATAGAAGATTCTCTCAAAAGAGAGGTTGAAAGTTGTACCAGGCAAAAAGTTCGAAATTGTCCGTCACCTTTAAAAATTGGACTTTGAGAGAGACGCTGGGCAGGAGCTGGACTTTGGTTAAACCTCTTGAAATCTTTAACATCATGGCCAAATGCCTCAGAATGGGAGATACACTTAACATTCGTATCAGGAGAGAGATTAATCAACTGAATTGTCTCCAAAGTATAAAGCTTAATCAAATGAATTCCCAACAGACAAGAAAGTTCCAGGATGCAAAGCATTGAGACGGTATCGACATACTTATCACGCTTCCTCTATATTTGCTTAAAAGCTTTGCCCCGTGGATTCACTTAGGGGACAAACATTGACTACTGAAGAGAAAATCAGGTGGCCCAAAGCTGTGGAGAGTGCCCCTGTTTGAATAATCGGGTACCCCGGTGTGGTAACCACATATGGCATTGACAACAAGATTTGGAAGGGGAATTTGTGGAATGTACTGAAGCACGGAGCCTAACCTACTGAACTCATAAAAGCGCAGAAACAAATGAGAATAAAACACTGGGATAGGATCAAAACCGTTCTCCAGACCTATTCCGCCCTTGCTGATAAAACATATCCCTTGAATTCAAATGAGAGATGGGAACTATCTGCTGATAAGAAATTTAAAGCACTAAAGACAGTGGCTGAAATCCGCAATGCACTTCATGGTTTGAAATAAATCCCAAATGACGAGGAGAAGAGAATAACTCATGTTGCAACAATCAGTGTAAGATTGCTGACACTATCATCAAGGCTTCCATGACCTGACTCAGTTGGGTCTCCAACTGATTATCTTACTTCTCGAAGAGCTCCCAATGACGGGCCAAGGCTTGCATGTACACCACAACCAACCTTATCTGAATCTTTATACCGGTCAATACCCCACGAAGTCATTCCATAACTGATATCTGAACATGTGACAACAAGAATTAAAGTCTATAACTCTGAAGAGAGCACCAAATCCGAATAAGAATTCCCAACTTTGAGTATCTGTTATGAATGCATGAATATGCATGAGGTGCGTGAGTGGATGCAATTACATGTTTGATCATTTCCAAGGAACCCACATGCTTTTAATTTTGATTTTAAACCAGTAAGAGGTGGAGAAGTGCAACACAAAGCTCATAAGCATGGTTCCTTGGAAATGGAAAGAACATGTGTGTTAAAATGATGTTAAGAGATTATGCATGCAAGAACACGGGATCAAGGTTCCATAAACATAGAAAATGGTTGCACTGTCTCTAAGTTGAATGATGAACATCACGGGATCAAAGGTACGACACCACCTAGGAACATAAAAGATCCAAGTACCAAGTAGATCAGCAATCGTATGAGACCAAAATCTCCCTATAAAAGATAACTACTGAACTGCCGAAATAAATGGCCATCACAAAGTGAGAAGTCCAGAACAAAACTGAGAGGACACACAGTCATTGAGAGTATCAAGTCACCATGAAAACACACAGTAACTATCAGAAAATGGACACCAACAGAACTCAAGTCACCAACACAACCAGAGCAAATAGTCACCAACATAATAAATATTCACCATTTGTACCTGTGATAATAATTACCGCCCCACTCACGGGTAAAGACTAGGTCATGGTAAGGTCAAAGGCCAAATCAGATTACAAGAGCTCATCTGTTGGTATCCTCATACGATAACACCTATCCTAACTTCCTCTGAAGTCATGGGTCTCATGGTCGGGTCTACAAGACATATGCCTCATAGACGCCATGGCCACTCTATTCCTAGTTCCTATGGAATTCACTCATAGCCTGGGTATGGGGCCTTTTACCTCATGGAACAACCCACCCACTAAGAAAAACCAGAATCCAACATAGCAGATAACAAATATGGAAAGCAATAAAATGAAATGCAAACATATACTCAAATAAATATGTATAAATGAATAAACTGAAAGCATAGAAAATAAACACCCAAAGAAAATAAAACAAGAGCTATGATCGACTCCGAGATGGACCAGCATTTGGTCAACTTATCCCTAGTGAAGCCGCCATCTGAAACAACCGGCCGAACCGTCATCTGATATATGAAATATCAATGAAGTCGCCACCGAAAGTATTTTATCCCGCCGAGAGGGGAAAGGTAAACATCGAGAAAACCTGAAGAGGGTGAAATCACGGTCTTGCAACTGAGAGATCGGGTAAGGGAGTCTGTTACACGAGGGGAAGGTATTAGCACCCCACACGCCCGTAAAATCTACGGTATCCACTGTTGTTGTTCTAATCTAAGGGTGTGTAAAAATCTAAATCTAAGATGTACAGGGAATGCATGCAAAAGAAAGGAGAAAAGAATGTAGGGAAAATAAAAGTTGTGCTCGCTTGGGCCCTACCCCAATGCCTACGTATCCCTTTTAAGGAATCAGAGCAGCCGAAGTTCGGCTCATATATTTTGGTTGGTTTGTGTTTTTTTAGTTAAGAAGATAAAACCAACAATCAAGACGGAAAAACATCAGATAGAACAACAAAAATGTCAACAATGATTATAAAATAGCAAAAAGATATGACAAGACATCGCATGGAAACACAAACTCAAATTAGGCGATAAAACGCCAGCGCGATAGAAAAATATCATACAAGATAATGAAACATTACACCTAACAATGATATTGAAAGTCAAAGTAGGATAACAAACATGTGCGATGGCGAAACATCGGCTAAAATAATGTGTAATGGCAAAATATCGACTAAGAGATAGGAAGATAACTTGGAAAAGATGGCGAAACATCAATAAACCAGAGAACAAAACATCAGACCTAACAATGATATTGAGAATCAAGGTAGGATAACAAACATGTGCAATGGAGAAACATCGGCTAAAGAATGTGTGATGGCAAAACATCAGCTAAGAAAAAGGAAGATAACATGGCAAAGATGGCGAAACATCAATTAACCAGATGATGAAACATCACACCTAACAATGATATCAAGGATCAAAGTAGGATAACAAACATGTGCAATGGTGAAGCATCGGCTAAAAGAATGTTCGATGGTGAAACATCGGCTAAGATAATGTGCGATGGCGAAACATCTTCTAAGAGAATGTGCGATGGCGAAACATCGGCTAAGAAATAACAAAATGTCATGGCAACGATGGCAAAACATCAATTTGACAAGATTTAATACAAATCCAAGAGGCGCACAAACAAATAAGATTGGTTTGTATTTTTTACCTTGAAGAAGGGTTTAAGTTTTATTAGAGATATTTTATGATTTTCCAAGAAGAAGTTTTAGTTTTAAGATGCAATATGCAAAGAAAAAGAAAACAACTAAGGGAGACTATCCTAATCTCTAGCCCTAATGTTATCATACAATGATTGGCCCTAAGGTTGAGGATGAAAAAGGGAAGTTTCTATCCTATGTTAGCATGCATGGATTCCTATCCTAAAGTATAACTCGAGGACTAAACCTATACGAGAAATCCTAAGGGAACATGGTAAAAATGTCGCAGATCCCGCGACAAAAACAAGCAAGCAGATGGCGAAACATCTGGACAAACAACAGCTCGAGTACCACCTGAATATCAAACACCTACAAGGCACATTCCTATTAGTAGAAAGGGAGGTCCCGCCATAGACAAGAAACAAAGCATCAGACCAAGGGCCAAGCCATAGCAAAGAGGAACGTATCACCTGAGTCAATAAGCCATAAAAGTATAGGAATGCCAAAGGATCCTTAATCATGGTATCAATTATCAGGGCAAGAAAGATCTTGGGGGAGAGACATAGTGCATATGTACACTAAGCATCATGTTGGTCAACACGAGCTAAAGAAAGCGTGAGGATCCGATTGCGGGAACCCTTTTCACTTGCCTTTAAAGGACTTAAATTCATTCAGATATTGGGCACATGTTAAGAGCATCTACTTGTAGAAAGTGAGCATAGGAACGACATGGAATAGAACACGCGGGGGTCAATTACGAAGCCTTTCCGCTTGCCTCCTTAAGAGGACTTTTCACCTATAATACAATGCGGGCACAAATGTAAATACAAGTGCAGAATACCTACTTCAAAGGTAGGATTTTAAACAAACACAGATAGCATACAGAAAGCGGTGCCTACTATAGGACTTTAAACAATGACTTCGAGCGCACACTCTTTATCTCCCGCTTCCTACTTCACATGATTTCTAGAAAGGAGTAAACGCCCCTACTATACATGATCTCTAGAAAGTAGTAAAGTGCGAAATGAGATAAACAAGAGAAAATACCAAACATATATTAATATGTAGTAGAGCGTATTAAAACAAAGAAACCCGACGATCTTCGCGAAAGATTCACCAATAATCAACCAGACTAATCCTCAGGCGCTCAATATCACAAACCAAACTCTTACCACGAACTCATGGAAATAAAGTAATAACAAAATGAGTATTAACATGGAAAGAATAATTTGGAAACTTAAATTAAATTCTAAATTCCTAAAAATCACCCCTAAAAATATTATATTTTTTGTATCATTTTTATCATCAAACTATGAAAAAGAAAATTCCATGAGAAAATAAATGACAAAACTCTAAACAAACAGGGGTATATATTGGATCCAGATGTGTATGAATCAGAAGTTAAGTGCTAGGCTCATCTGAAAAGTGATCCATAAAGCCCTTTTGTTGGTATCAATTGATTTCACAAAAGCGAACAGGCTCAGGGCCCAACCACCACCTTAGTTTGGGTCTGCATCTTATCTCAACAATTATCCAATTAGGTTCCAAAACTGAATTAAAATTAATTAAATGAAAATTAAAACCATAAAACCAAAATGAATTAAATGATTATAAAAATAAAAGGGATTAGAGTTCCAAGTTGGAATGGTGGTTCAACTTCTAGCATGAGACTCTTCGATTGGCCTCAACGTTGTAGCAGCAACCTCCTTCAATTGGCCTCAACTATGCAGCAGCAACCTCCTTCGATCGGCCTCAACTCTGCAGTAATAGCATCCTTCTACGATTGGCTTCAACCTGCAACAGTAGCATCCTTCGATTGGCTTCAACCTGCAATAGTAGCATCCTTCGATTGGCTTCAACCTTCCTTTTTCAATTGACTCCACTTCAGCCTCTTTCGATTGACTTCAAATCAACATTCTTCTATTGACTTCACTTCAGCCTTCTTCGATTGACTACAAATCAGCCTTCTTTGTTTGACTTCACTTCAGCCTTCTTCGACTGGCTTTAATTCATTCTTCAAACGAAGCATCAACCTTCTTTGAATGAAGCTTTACTGACTTAGAATTTCAATGCTTCGACTCATCCTTCGAAGCTTCACAGACTCTAACCTCCAAATCAAATGAAACTTGCGCGAAAATTCAGTGCAAGGGATCATGTTCAGATCATTCAATCAAAACTCAAATCTCCATCAAATTTAGTAAAATCAAGTGTAATTGAAAGCTAGCTAATCACTCTACATCATGTAACTCGAATCATCTCAAATCATTAGCCACAGATCAAGAACAAAGCTCATGAAAACTCAAATAAAATCATCTACACACAAAATTTCAGAAACTCCACAAAACGATTCAAGCATCAAAAAAAGATAAATATATACATCAGACCTATAGTCCGACCATCTAAAACACAATGCACAAGAATTACAACACTGATTCAAGCTAAATCACATAAATCGAAGTCCAAGAAAACTTACAGCAAATCGAAGTCCAAGAAACTCACACCAAATCAAAGTCCAAGAAAACTTACAGCAAATCCAAGTCCAAGCAAACTCATAGCAAATCAAAGTTCAAGAAACTCACCTTGATGCAAAATCTGGAAATTCGAATCCTCTGCTTCAGATGCAAACCAATGCTTCCACTGTGATCTACTCACTTCAAGTTAAATTCCAAGAAAGTCACCTTGATGTAAAATCTGGAAACTTGAATCCTCTGTTCCAGATGCAATTCAAGGCTTCCGCTATGATCTACTCACTTCACTGAAAATGAATCAAAAAAATGGAAAAATAAATCAGAGAAATGAGAGAATTCGAGAACTGGATTTTTGAGAGAAAATTGAACTTCAGATATGAAATTCTTTGGCCAATGCTACTCCCTTTCGATTGAGGATGTAGAATTGAGGAGAAGAGTTGCTTCAAGTTCTTGGTGTTATTGCGCGTGAATCAATTCCAGTTTTGTCTACAAGTTGATTATTAGTGCGATGAATGAAGCAGTGAGGTAGATGATGCATTCTGAGATGAACAAAATTGTGATGTTGTTGTTGCTTGCGACGATGATGAAGATTCTAGAAGATTGAGGAAGTTCCAGTGGTGTAAAGAATGTCATTGAAGATTGATGCAAGGATGATGAAGGTTTGAGGAGGTTGAAGCAGTTCTAGAGAGAAATTTTGTTTGAAGATTGAAGAAGAAAGAAGAGAGAAGAGAGAAGATGAGAGCTCTTTTTGGTCATTCTTCCAATGACTAAAGAATGAATGAGATTGAAAGAGAAATTTTGTTATATAGAAGCAAAAGTTTGTTACAGTTGAAGCGATCCTGGCCTTTGAATCAGAAAATCCAGTTGGAAAATGGATGGTGAAGATTAAAATAATTGAGATTCATTTGAGATTTTGGTTTTTCTTCTTCTGATTTCATACAAAATCCAAAAAGTGAAAAATTGTGTTTCATGCCTTGCAGCTCCTCAATGGCATGCGTTTTGATGAGCCAAGAGTGAGTGGAAATAAGAGGAAATAAGTGTGAACGTTGAGGTGTCCAACTGCGCATGGAATGTGTGATATCTTTGAGAGAAATTTGCCAAAAATGGCAAGGCACAAGGGAAGTGAGGTGAGGCATAGTATGTGAGAATGTTTAACCAAATGAGGTAAGAAGTGAGGTGGGAGCTGAGTGCACACGTGAGACACTTGTGTATGATGAAATCATTTGAAACCAAATCACAAAAATGCATTTTATGTCGAATCTGGTGCTAATGTGCAGCTAGCTTGGCCATGCCTTGCATCTTGCGTGCCATGCTTATTCAGTTGAGGATGCCCACTTTCAACATTCTAACTTGATCAAAACCTAACCATCTTCAATAATTCTTCTCACAATGGAAAGAAAACATGTAATGCTCCGAATTAAACCCAAAGTCAAATCAAAACCTAGATTAAGTTACAAGAAAATGGACTGCACATTTGGTGTGCCACCTGCTTGATGAAATGTCTGGGCAAGATGCCTCAGGATGGCCTGTGTGGCTCGCCCATGATGCCCAACACTTGACCAACTTTCCCAGAACTTCTAAGGCCAATAGATTTCGGTTTTCAGTAAGAAGTGCGTTTTTGTCCTCTATGGAGCCTTGTAGATCTCTTTCCCCTCTTCAATTGGCAAAAAGAACCACCAAAATCCCCTGAAAATGAGAAAGTTATGCCCCTGTAAAGTCAGGCTAAAAATCATGGATACTTAGTGAAATTTTCAATCACCAAGATAACTTCAAATCCAAGTAACCTCTTAAACTTGCAATTCTCATCAAAATAAATCATCAATAATCATCCCACATGAAAATACATGTTAAATGCTTCATGTTGACCAAAAGTCCACTTGGTCAACTTTGACTTGGTTGACTTTGAGTAAAATGACTATTTTGCCCCTTTGATTCAATTGAACCACTTCTATTCAAAATTGATGATAAAAAATTCAAATATATGATATTCCAAACAAATAGAGGCTGTGGAAAGAGTTTCTACTCAAAAATTCCAAAGAATCCTTTATTAAAATTCAAACCCTAGTTTTGATTGATGAATCAAAAGGAAGTGATTCTCCTTATAACAGCACAATACTCAATCTTCTGATGATCCAATGAGGTGGATAAGATACTTTGAGATGTTTGAAACCTTTGGGCTTGAAAGATCCATAGGTTTAGATGATAAGTCTCTCCTTGAGCAACTTGTCAATACAATCAATCTTCCAAAGCTTGAGGGAGGCTTGATAAAAAATACCTTGATCCCATCACCATGTATGAATGCAATGCAGTATGATGTTTATGATGAAACATAAGCCTAAATCAAGAGGGTAAATTTTGGGTTGCAACAGAACCCATGGTTATATTTTGCAACTGCACACGAGTTGGTGCAAGATCAGCATTGTATTGGTATTGCTTGTAGAAAGCAGCAGCTAGATCCTCCCAAGTGTGGATGCAGGATCCTTCCAATTGATAGAACCATTCAAGTTGAGTCCCATCTAGACACTCTTGAAAGAAATGGACCCAGAGCTTTTGGTCAGTAGTGTGTGGCTGAATCTTACGCACGTAAGACCTTAGATGAAGTTTCGGGCTGGAGACCCCATTATACTTGGAAAAAGCAGGGATCTTGAACTTGTATGGAATGACCACGTCAGGAACCAAACCCAAGTCTCCAACGTCCAAGCCAAACACAACTTGGATCTCCACAACCTTTAGTTTGTCTTCAAGATGTTTATATTTTTCATCCGCCAGTGGATACTTCTCCTTAGAATAGTCTTCGTCCTTAGTAGCTTGGTTATCCCTGGCTCTAATTCTTCTAGCTTCCTCTTCTTGATTGTCTTCTTCTTCAGAAGAAGAAGCATCTTCTTTTTGAGCTAGTTAGGTAGTCCCCTTGAAATTTCTTTCTATGTTGAGGAAGACAACCTTCTTCTTAGTCGTCTTCTTACTCTCTTTGGTGAAGAGTGTTTTCAGATCTTCCTGCCCCATTGGCTAAGTTCAAGAACATTTGTTGGAACTGGGCATTCTAAGCTTGGAGATCTTTAAATTTTTGCTCTAGAGCCATCTCTACTGAAATAAATAGTAAGCAGATGAGAAAACCTATATGGGGAGAACCTGTTATGATGACATGCATGTTATGTGGATGCAATATTTTCAAGGATCTCGCGGGTTAAACACAAGAAGATGTTAGAAGTTGAACTTTGATTACAACTTGGATTGGAGAACTTCGTATCGTTGAATGTCCTTCCACGAGAATCAAGCTCACCATGTCAAGTGGGTCATAGCCCTTGACTCAAGTTATCATGCTTTGATTTTTGATGGTGTTTGGTTAGAGAAGAATAAATCCTATTTCCCTTAGGTAGATGTCTAGTTTAACATAACCCTGCATCACAAATCCTTGAGACCCTTGAAATGGTTATTGAAAAATGCTTATGGTATGATGTGATGATGTCATGTACAAGCAATCATACACAAACAAAAGAAAATAAGTCGTTATGTACAAACAAAACAAATAAATCCTTAGGTTTAGGCTTGCATGGAGTTTATAGGTAAGTACCCTCTTGAGGTTTAGTTGGCTAAACCTGTCCTAGAAAATACCCGGGTTCTAGGGGACCTCAATATCATTGATCTTTCTTCATTGGGCATTATTTTAGAACAATCAATCTTTTCTTACGGCCGAAATATCCCAAAAGTCCAATCTCAATGAGTGTAGCATCGAGTATCAACCAATCTTCATATTTACACCAAAGTCGGCTATCCCACTATTTCCTAATGCCTAAGTTGTTCAATTAAGGTTCTACGGTCAGTTAGTGCTTCATGACACTGCTCAGCAGCCTCATATTCTCCTCGATTAAACACAACGGATACCGGTACCAACAAATGCGTCACACTAACGTAGTCAAAACAAGGACCCAAAAATGTAAAGCAAGCAAGTCAAATCCGGGTGTAGCTCTAATGCAACCCCACTTTTAAGTTTTTCCGCAACAGAGTCGCCTGTTCTGTAATTACGGTGGGAGAACTGAGTTGGTAGTTTTGTGTTTGATTGTAATTGTTGCGGATAGCAAGAGTCATCGTCGAATTTCCTTTTATCCAATAAGGAAAGGGTGAAAAGAAGAGGAAAGGACTTTGAGATATTTTCTTGAGTTCGGGGGGATAGGTTATGAAAAGGGAAGGTGTTAGCACCCTTTTCATCCATAGTTATCTATGGGCTCTTAGTTGCTTTCTAAATCACTTTTGAAATTGCTTGTTTGAAATGTGTTTGTGGTGGATTTTGACAGTATTTTTGAAAAGCGCCTTCGTTTAGGAAAACTTTGTAATGATTCTCGTCTCTATAAGAATGCATATAAAGTGTTGGACTTTTTGAAAATATTTCATGTTTTGAAAGTGTTTGGTGTGTTTGAAAAGATGTTTGTTTTGAAGATGAATTGTGAGCAAGAAACTAAGAACGTTCTACCTACTCAAAAGTCTTTTTGTTCATTCTTTCCTTTGATATTTCTATCTTGCCATTGATTGGTAAGAAGCCTTATCTTTGGATGTATAGGGACGGGCGTGGGTCATTGTATAGTCATGAATAGAAATGTTATGAGATATCTTAGTATTTCTCATGAGGGACTAAGATCATTTGTAAGACAACATTCAAAGCGTCATCGAGGGACTATGATCTTGTATGTTTTTTATTGTTTTTGCTAAGACGTCTCACATGCATAACATGACCATTTTTCATAAGGCAACAAGTGGAGTTAACCCTAGAGGTGAAAGTCTGAATGGTGTTTGTATTTCATGCTTGATTTATCTTTAATTAGGGTTTTCTAAGCATTGATTTTATCTTTCCATACAAACCCTAATTACTAGCATTTATATGAAAGCGATAAATTGTGGAAAGTAAATTTACTACGCTATTACATCATTTGGGGATGGGGTGTACAAATTTACAAATGGGGATTACAAGAAATTAAATATAATTATGTATTACAACCATATTGAATCTTTAATAATGTATAAGGAATATAATGTACAAGAAAAAATGGAAAAAGGAATAGATTTGTTTTGTTTTTGTTAAAGAAAGATTTTGGCCTATTTAACTATAAGGAAAATTTAATTAAACTAAAGAAAAATTAAGATTAAGTTAAAGAAAAGAAAATCAATAGGAAATTTTTTTTGGTCTTTTTCATTGTAAGAAGTTAAATAAAATAAACTAAATAATTTAAATATATTTTTGGTGTTTTTGTATAGAAAACAGTTTTTGTGTAGAAAACAATTTTTATGTTTAAAACAGTTTTTGTGTAGAAAACAGTTTTGTGTTTGGGCCCATGGCCTGTTTGTTAGTTAGTAAGCATGGGGTCAGAAACATAAAAATGTCGAAGTCCAAACTGTGGAGGCCCAGGTGTGCTTCCTGCAAATAAGACAAAGTGAGAAAATATGAAAAAAAACAAAAGGTCTCGTTGGGGCTTGAACCCAGGACCTTCTGCATGGCAAGGCTTTTAGCACACGCTGTTTGTACCATTGGGGTGGTCTGTTTCATTCGTTGTTTATACAACTTGCACTAAATATAAAATGAATTCATTGCTTCATCTTCCTCCTTCGCACACACCGGGATATGTATCACCATGTTAAGCTTCTAAAAGCTTCGATTCTCAGCCAAATCAAAAGATGTAAAAACCTGCCTAAAATTTGAATTCGAATCTAACCACATGATTTTCAAAAGTTACGGGTCGAAGGTTAGCATGAAACACTAAAACTAAGACCTAACTGTTTAGAGATGAACTTTTTAATGTACAAGCAATGATAATCAAAACTATGGACATGGCCAGCTTCCTAGACATGATATCTACATTTTTCCTTCATAAAGTATATACAAATGATGTTTGAAAGAAGAGTTCCAAGTTTAAGAAAACTTACCTCTTGGAGTGAAACTTGAGGGACTTCGACAGAACCTTCAGGGACAGTTTGATGATGGATTAAGCCTGCTTCGACCTTTTTGAGCTAGTGGGATTACTGCTTTTCTTTAAAAGTCACTGAATCAAATGGCTGGTATATGGAAGTTGGTAGTGAATCGAAAGGATTACTACCTTCCTTGAGAGGGTTTTTTGAGGGCTTTGGGAGTGAATCGAAAGGCTGGTAGATGGAAGTTGGGAGTGAATCGAAAGTCCCACTAACGCATGAATGGATTTGATATTTTTGTGTGTAAGGTTAAGATGTGCCAAATTTTATGCTTTTGTGTAGGTTCTGAGTTTTTTTAGAGTTTGGGAGTGTTTGAGGATTTTTCAACCTAACCAGAATCTGGACTCTGATTTGAAAATGGTCTCTATATTTATAGAGAAAAGGTCTGGGAAGTTGGAGTAACCAGATTTGTAAGATGACAAATTATGGTTTAGTTAAAAATGAAAAATCCAGTTATATGGATTTTCATGGTTCCCAAGTTCAAGTACAAGCGTGGCCTGATGTTTGTTGGGTGCAGAAGATTTGTCTCATGCTTTTGATGTTCATATAAAAATCAGGTTGGGAGTTCAAGAAGCTGACTTTGTGATTAAAGTAATCTTTATAAAAATAGATACACAGCTTTTTGCCATTTCGTCCAAAAATGGTATAAATTAGTGGATAAAGCTTTGAATATTTGTGTAATGCATCACAAATTTGTGTAAACCTCTGATTATTTAAATCTTTAGAAGCAACATAGCCTGACAAGTGAGATTTGGAGGATAAGGTTATGAGATTTGATCAATGTTTTTCAAAGCAGGTCGCTCGAAGGGTTTAGAGGTGAATCGAAGCAAGTTTATTCGAAGGAAGCCAATGCCCAATAAAAGCTTGTGGATTGAAGCACGTTGCTTCGAAGGAAGATAATTCCCAATCGAAACTTTTGGATCAAAGCACATTGCTTCGAAGGAAGCCAATTCCCAAACAAAGCTTGTGGATCAAAGCACGTTGCTTCAAAGGAAGCCTGTGCCCAATCGAAGCATATGAACCAAGCTTGCTCGAAGGAAGCCAATACCCAATCGAAGCTTGTGAACCAAGCTTGCTCGAAGAATGCCAGTTCCCAATCGAAGCTTATGAACCAAGCTTGCTCGAAGGAAACCAAAGCCCAATCGAAGCTTGTGAACCAAACTTTCTCAAAGGAAGCCAAATTCCCAATCGAAGATTATGGACCGAAGCAAACTTCCTCTTCTTCTATTTGATGCTCGAGAGCCCAATATGATCCATGGAGACTATATGGGGCATTAAAAGTCCAATTGTACTTGTCCAAACCCAAACCTTAATTTGAGCCCAGTGTTGAGGAAGTGTCTTGAGCTGATAAAACCTTATGCAATTTTGAGCAATGGAGATTTTGTGAGAGAATCTTTGAGAAATTAGAGAGGGAAAATTTTAGGGTACAACAGCAAGGAATTACCAATGGCTTCTTCGTACCTCCTTCAATTGCTGCTACATATTCACCTTCAGGGTATGGTCTGAATTGGACTATCCCCTGGTCCACAAATTTTTGTAATATCCTTTCGAAAGCTTCATTATGTTCTAAAAGGAACCCACATTCCAAAAAATATTATTTCAATAAATTTATTGGGACTTTTACTCATCTGACTTCCCCACAGTCAATGACTACTTCAATCTCATTTATTGCTGGTTCACCATGCAAGGGCATGGGGTTTGACTTGATGTCCGGTTTCTCAAAAGTGATGTCATGGGAGTCCAACTAATCCTGAACTTTATACTTGAAGGCATAACATTGATCTATAGTATGCCCTGGAGAATTGGCATGATATTCACATTTGGCATTGGCGTTGTATTTTGGTGGAGGTGGCTCAACTAGAGGAGCTAAAGGTTTCATCTCTACCAACGACGCCTTGATCAAGTGTTGTAACAGTTGACTGGATGGCATAGGGAATGGATACAATTTCCTTTACGACCTTTCAAACTTGTTCTGTTGCTATCCTCACAGGATTATTAACGGTTGTTGTGGCCTTGGTTGTGAGGCCACATCATTAATTTCTCCATATTTCCTTTTTGTGAAGTTAGGAACAAGTCTTTTTTCATTGTATGGAGCATTTGATGACCCCCCTTGTATCTTTCCATATTTTACTCCAGCTTCAATCCTTTCTCTGATAGTTACTAGGTCAGAAAATCTCGAAGAGATGCTTCCCACAATCTTTTCATAGTATACCCCTTGCAAGGTTCCCATAAACATGCCGACTAGTTCTTTTTCCAGAATTTGTAGTTGTACACAGGATGCCATCTCTCTCCACCTTTGGGAATACTCCTTGAAGGACTCCTCTTTCTTCTGACATAGGTTCTGGAGTTGCACGCGGGTAGGCGCCATGTCCAAGTTGTATTTATACTGTTTTAGGAAAGTATTAGCAAGATTTTCCCATGTCTGGATGTGCACTCTTTCTAAGTGCATGTACCAATCAAGAGATGCCCCACTCAAACTATCTGGAAAGCAATGAATCATTAGTTTCTGGTCTTGAGCATAAGTGTGATACGGTGGGAGAACTGACTTGGTTAATTTGCGTTTGATTGCAAATGTTACCGTTAGCAAGAGTCGCCACCGACTTTTCTTTTATCCAAAAGGAAAGGTGAAAAAGCACAGGAAAGACCTTTGAGATTATTTCTTGAGTTCGGGGGGTATATTATGAAAAGGGAAGGTATTAGCACCCTTTTCATCCATGGTTTTCCATGGGCTCTTAGTTACTTGCTAGATCACTTGCTTTTGTTTGAAATTATGCTTTGTGTGGTTTTTGAAAGTATTTTTGAAAATAGGCCATTGTTTAGGCAAACTTTATAATGATTCTCGTTTGTAAGAATGTATACAAAGTGTTTGATCTTTTGAAATTTTTGTCAAGTTTTGAAAGAGGTTTTAAAAGTGTTGGTGTTTGTTTTGAAAATAGCAAGGATGGTTTTGTTTTGAAATGGAGCAAGAAACTAGGAACATTCTACCTACTCAAAAGTCTTTCATGTTCATTTCCTTTCTCATTTGACATTGTTATCTTACCATTGATTTGGTAAGTAACCTTATCTTTGGATGTAAAAGGGACATGCGTCAGTCATCGTATAACCATGATTAGAAATGTTGCAAGGTATCTTAGCATTTTCCTTTAGGGACTAAGATCATTTTGAAAGGCAACATAGATAGTGTCATCGAGGGACTATGATCTTATATTTTTCTTGTTTTTGCTAAGATACCTCACATGCATAATATGATCATTTTTGTAAGGCAACCAAGTGGATTTTACCCTAGGGGTGCTTGTGTGCAAGTGCATTGATTTTCATGCTTGGTTTTTTGTCTTGAATTAGAGTTTGTTACTTGTTGATTTTATCTTTCCATACAAACCCTAATTACTAGTATTTATATAAAGCGATAAATTGCGGAATTTAAAATTACTACGCTATTACAATACTCATGGGAGGGGTGTACAAATTTACAAATGGGGATTGCGAGAAAATTAAACCTAATTATCTATTACAACCATATTGAATTTTGTACAAAATAGAAAATAAAATGCAAGAATATAAATGGAAAAAGAAAAGATTTTTTGTTGTTTTTATGAAAGGGGTTTTATCCTAATTAAGTGAGATGATTAATGAAAAATAAACAAAATTTAAACCTGAATTAATTAGGAGGGAAATTAAGTTAAAAATATTTTTTTAGGGTTTTTATGAAAAGGTTTTAAGTTAAATAAAAGTAATATAAAAATTAATTAATTAAAATAATCATAAGTTCTAAATTAATCTTAACTAAGAAAATAGATAATTAAACCTATGTCTAAATATTTATTAATAAAAAGGAAATTAATTTATTTAAGAAAGTATTTTTAGTCCTTTTTTTTTATAAGAAAAAATAAAATATATAAGTGTAAATAATAAATAAAAATATTTTTTGGATTTTTATTAATAAAAAAAAAAATAATAATAATAATAATAATAATAATAATAATAATAATAATAGTAATAGTAATAGTGAAAATAATGAAAGAAAATATGAAATGAAAATAAAATAAAAAAAGAAAATGAAATAAAGAAAATAATGGGTCAGGGGGTGCAAAAGTTAAACTGGGGTTAGAAGTCAGCAAAAATGGAAGGCCCGACATAAGGGCCCAGGCGCTGCAAAAAAAGCACAAAAATGTCAAAAAATAAATGAAAAAAATGCAAAAGGTCACGCTGGGGCTTGAACCCAGAACCTAAAGGTGACATGCGTGCGCTTTAACCACTGGGGTGGTGATACATCCGTTAACTTGTGTGAAAGGATAAATACATAACACAAAATGCGCCCTGATTACACTTCATCTTCAACCTCCAGCAAAAGGATTTGTAACTTTCTCATTTCTCAACCATTTGCAAAAATGTAAACATGAAAATTGCTCCATTTTGTCACACGAATCCAACCATATAAATATCATAAGCTATAAATCAAAGATGAATGAGAATTTCTAAATGTACCAAATTCTGACTTAAATATTTCAGAAAGTTCAAACTCAAAATTCTCGTAGCTCAATCAAAATAAATGAAATCTATGGACATGTATAGTTTCAGGGCAATGATGTCTACATTTTATCTTCACAAATGCAAGCCTAACAATACCTAAATATGAAGATAGAAGTTCAAGAAAAATACCTCAAAACTGGAAATTTTGAAATGGATTTGAGCTTGTTTCAGGCAGTGGTGATTATCAGGTTAGATTCCTTTGACCTCTAGGAAGCTAATGCAATGGCTGGCTTGAGCTGAGGGTGGCTGGAATGGTCTGGAGAAGTCCAACTGTGATGCTATGTTTTTGAACTTTGAAATGGATGAAGATAGTGTTACAGTCATGTAACAGGGATATGGATGGCTTATGTATGATGTTTGGAAGCTTTTGGAAGCAAAAGGCTAGGAAACACACGAGTGAAATGGAAGTTTGATGTTCTTGGTCAGAATATGCAACAATGTTGGTTTGTGATGCAGTTCTGAGTTTTTGAAGTTATTATAGCTTGTGTATTCGTGTGTTATGTTGCAATAGACTTGTGTTTATGTATGGAAAAGGTTGGAGAGCTATTGCACAAAATATTTCGGAGTTCTAGGGTTATGGCTCAATTGCTTGATTTTGAAGAAAAGTGAAAAATCTGGTTTCAAGGCAGCAAGTACAAGCACGTAGGGTGGTTGCCAACTTTAAACAAGCTTATCTGACTTTGTAGAGGAAGCTTGTGCAAAAGGAACAAGTGCAAAGCTCAATGCAAGTTGACTTTGCATAAAGCTTGCTTTATGTAAATGGCAATGGTGCCTTTGTGCCATTAATGGAAAATTTACTTGGATAGAGCTTGAATCAAGTGGATAATAGCTCAAAACCAAGTGTAATCTTATTATTATGGAGAGATCTTGAGGTTTAGAGGCCTGCAAAGCAAGATTGTGCAGCATAGGTTTGAAATTTGAATTTTGTTCATCACAAAATTTGCCTTGTAAAACAAGTTGAAACCCCAACTTCTGACCTTCGATTCTCCTTCTTCACAAATGATATCAAGGAGTTCTTGGAAATTTTGTAATGCTTGTAATATGCTCTACAACCCCTCTTTGAATCACTTTTGAAAAATCCAAATGGAACTATTTGAAACTTGGGTCAGAAGTTAGGTCAAAATCCTGACCAAAACTAGGGCAAAATTTCACTAAGTGTTTAATATTAAGACCATGACTTTATGAATTAATAACTTTAGATCCAAGCATTTTTAGAATAAGTCATGTAAAGTTATAACTTTGATGTTGAAAGTTTCTTCTGAATCCTCTTTCATCATGGTGAAAATTTGCTCAAAGTTATGAAATAACATAAAGTTTTAAACACTTAGAAAAATTTCTAAGTTAGAAAACTTTGACTTTTCAAAATGAAATCTTGACTTTTTGATTTCTTGATGAATAATTTTCATATTTTGACACGTTTTGATGAATTGTGATCTTTGACATTGGATTTTGACCAAAAGTCAAAGTTTAACTTTTTAGTGTACAATTGACTTTGGATTAGTTGACTGAAAATTCACTATCAATCCAATTGACCTTGAGAAATGTTTTTGGTCATGTCATTAGGTAAAAATGATGCAATTGAATTATTGAGATCATGCCTTGCTAGGTCAAAAATCAGAAATTGCCCTTTCTCAGTCAAAACTCTAATTTTGACCATTTTGCCCCTTTTGATGATTTGATCAAATTTCTTGAGGAATTATGGTCCAAACTTGATCAAATTATATATATGAGATTATAATGTTGATGTGGATCAAAAATTACGAAGTTTGACTATAAATTGGCCACAATTGACTTTTTCCCACAACAGCTGATTTTTAGGTCAACTGCTCAATTGACTGAGCAAAATTACGATCTAAGGCTTGAAACTTGACATGAGTAATCTCGGGGGTCCATAATGATCAATGAAAGTAACATGAGGCATTTAAAGTTCAATTATCCTTGTGCAATCTCAAACCCTAATTTTGGTCATTAGTGCTTAAGCCTTGAGTTGATCAACCCTAGTGTAATCTTGAACCAAGAGAGATCTTTGTGAGAACATATTTGATAAATGAGAGGGAAAATTTTGGGGTACAACAATAAGCATGCATCTTCCTGCAATACATGCGTAAATGGTTCCTTGGACAAGTGAGCCCTTTATATCTTCCAAAGTCGGGTACTTTGAATTTTGGCGGGATTACTACATACAGAATAAGACCCATCTAGAGAGCATCGATATCAAAAGCATCATATCCCTCCACAACTTTTAATCTTTCCTACAGAGCTTTGTACTTATTTAGCACTAGTGGATTCTCAACAACAGGAGTATTGGTCATTCATTGAGATTCCTGATTGACATCCTCTTAGTCGTGGTCTCCATATTATAAGTCAAAGTAATTTTCTGCGTTGTTAATCGGAATCTGTAGGGTATGAGATGCCCTTCCTTTGGTGGGGGTGGGACAAACCCTCCAGCTTCTTGTCTTGTCTCTTGCTGAGCCGTGACAGATTTTTATGGTCCCGTCTCCGATCCTCTTCTCAGTTGGTGACCGCTCGATGTACCAATGGTCTGAGTTATTTCCTCAAAGGCTACCCTAGGAAGTTGCTCTTTCATGTCAATGATGTTCTTCAAGGCTAGAAGAACCTGACTCATATCCCTTCTGATTGAGTGAACGCTGCTTTTGACTTGTTTTAAATCCACTTTGAAAGCTGCTTGATTTTCTTCAATTTGTTCCATTGTCCTTAGTTGATGAGCTCTTGTTTGATACAATGGCCGGAGAGGTGGTGTCTTTCTTCTACCAATGATTCAATAGGAGAATATTTTAAAAAATGAGTTTTTGAGTTATGAATTTATGGGATGCGAATGTTTATGAATGTATGAATGTGTATGAACAATGCTAATATTTTCATTTTGAATGTCTTATTCACTTGGGTACACACACACACACACACACACACACACACACACACACACACACACACACACACACACACACACACACATATATATATATATATATATATATATATATATATATATATATATATATATATATATATATATATATATATATATATATATATATATATATATATATATATATATATATATATATATATATATATATATATATATATATATATTTTTTGGTTTTGCTTTTTTCATCGGTGAGTATCTAGAAAACAAATACGGATCACAATGCCTTTATTGAAGGTAATAATTGTCTTTAAAAGAGAACATAATTCAGATATTGAAAGATATTACAACTTTAAAACAATAAACTTGCTGAAATAAAATAATTAAAAGGAAATCATCTTCTAAGCACGCTTGTGGATGTCAGCTCTGGAAAGGTCGATCATTATTCTGCAAAGCTTGAGGAAGTCATCGATGTCTTTTGGAATAGGGACCATCACACTTTTGGCGTCTCTCAAACTTCTAGGGATGTTTTCAATGAGATTATTGGATAAGAAGGCAAGTCTCTCATGCTTGTCCTTGTAGTACCGGTACTCTCGGTAGAAGTTGGGAGTTATCTTGTGGTTATTCCTTCCTGCTTGGGAGATCTTCGCATACTGCTCCTCCCAATGCATCTTTTCATCCCTTATCTTCGTATAAAGTCTCCGTTGTATCAGGAAATCTTTTCGAAGGCCTTCTAGCTCAAGGCATACCTGCTCGTACTCTTCACTCTTCTGGGAAATAAGTCTTTCTTCCCTCATATTTGCAAGGTGTTCCCTTATCTCTCATTCTTTTCTATCTTGAAGTATGGTGGTAAGATACTTCATTTTCTCTTCTTGATAGAGAGAGGCTTGTGCCAAACTCTGGATTTGGTCCCTCCAGTACCTTCTTGTCTTGCACGACCTTTTCATACTGTTGTACCCCAAAATTTTCCCTCTCATTTCTCAAGACATCTCCTCACAAGCATTTTCAAAAAGTTCAAATTTGCACAAGTACAATTGGGCTTTCAAGCATCAAGTCGAAGAAGAGCATGCCTGTTTCAATTTCACATCCTTCGATTGGGCTTTTGGCCTCTTTCGATGCAAGCTTGGCTTATATCCTTCGATTGAGCATTGGCCCCTTAACTGCCTGTTTGATTCACAAAGTAATGGCTATCTATAGGAAGCCTTTAATTGAGCAATGACCTCTTTCTTGCATGCTTCGATTCACAAAGCAAGGGGCTCCCACCATGCTAGCATGCACAAGGCAAAAGCTTCCTTATGTCCAGTATTCATATTAGCACCCACAGGGCACTGGCTATCTTCATGATAGCTCTGACTAGGCAAAATCTCCCTTTCATATAACTTGCTTTCGATTCACAAGGGAAACGCCTATCTTTATATAAGCCTCGTTTGGGCATTTAGGCCTCCTGCATGCAAGCTTCGATTACACTAATGACCCCTTACAAGCTAGCTTTTGGTGAACCTGGCAATGGCCTCATGCAGCTTTCCTTCAATTCAGAAGGTGTCGGATTCCTACTGGCGCCCTTCGATTCAGAAGACAAGTGCCTTCTCTACTCTTGCCTTCAATTCACAAGGCAAGAACTTCCTTCATGCTAGAAGGCACAAGGAAATGGCCTCCTACAGCTTTCCTTTGATTCAGAAGCCAATGGCCTTCTGAAAGATTTCCTTCAATTCACAAGGCAGGGACCTCCTACATGCAAGCTTCGATTCCACCCTTGAAAAACATCAACACGAATATTTTCTGCACTATGACATACTCGGGTGTCCCATTCGAAGGACATGCATTGACATACCTGGGTGCCCCTTTCAAAAGATACACAACTGACACATTTGAAGGACAAGCACATGGTCCATTCGAAGGACATACATTTTCCCCATTCGAAGGACATGTATTGATGGATTTAATGGGGGCATACTTGTGTGTTCCATTCAAAGGATATACCTTGTTGGCCCATTCGAAGAAATTTCAAGTGATTTACACAAGTGATGCATGTGGTCCCTTCAAAAGAACACGCACATTGGTTTAAAACGAAGGATACACAAAGGATCCATTCGAAAGACACTTTGATTGGAAATAAATATTGCTGTCTGAAGAGGAGTCTGGTCGAAGGTTGGACCTATGAAGTCAAAACAAAAAGATGAAATATTCAGAGATGCTTGCTACTAAGTCCATACCTTCTGCACTTGCCATAATACTCTAAAACTGCTGCACAATAGTCCTGCTACGCTGCTCCTATATTAGCACCAATTTGGCATACAAATATTGTTCCTCGAAAGCTACAAAAATAGTATACTCAATTTGTTCAAATTCTTTTGTTTTCCCTCTCAAATACCAGCCAACTTCATCTATAAATAAGACATTCCATGACATCTAAAAGGGGGTTGGACAACACATCCAGAGGGTTTTTGGTAGCTGGAGAAACTTTGATTGTGTGAAAATCATGAAACACTTAACACATTCTCAAACCCATAATCAAATAACCACACCCTTATTTTTGTTCCTTTCGAATCAAACACTAGAAACACAACACTTGTTTCTTTTCCCTTATGAATCCAGGAGCAACCCCTCACACTTCATTCTTTCTTTCGAATCCAGAAAAAGAGACACCACACTTGTTTCTTTCCTTCAAATCCAGGAGCACCTAGGGAAGCAACTCAAGGTCCAACACACACATTCCAGCTTCAAGCAAGGTAAGTCACTCTGACCTTAACCCTTCGTTTCAAGCATGTAAATAATATTTGTTCACTTTTCGTTTCCATGCTTTCGATTGCATGCTTTTCTTGCCCAAGTATATGTTAGAACTAACCTGTACAGACTCAAAGGAAAGAAATAGTTTCCTGTGAATTGAAGCCTTAGGCTACAACCCCTTACTGCTTCACTGTGGAAAACCAAACGAAAGCATAAAAGTGTGAATCAAATAATTCCAATTCACTCTGACTTTCAGGAAGCAAGAAAAGGTGAATTGAAAGATACCTGCACATGCTGACTTCTAGGCTCAATCGAAAGAAGCAAAAAAGGCAGAATCGAAGGGTGCATTCTGCCTGGATCGAAGAACTTATGTTCCCTTCTTTTATTTTGTTTTATATTTATATTTTCTTGCTATTCAATATGGTTGTAATAGTGCAAGCTATTTATTTTCTGCATTTTTATTGCTTTATACAAATGTTAGTAATTAGAATGTATGGAAAGATAAAACCAACAAGTAGACAACCCTAATAAAAGACTAAATGCATGCAATCAAACACACTTTGTACACATGCAACTCTAGGATAATCTCACTTATTAACTCGGAAAATAGTCATGTCCCTCAAATATTGGCGTTTTAGCAAAGACCCTCGATAAAAGATTGTAGTTCTTCAATGTACCTCGATGTTGCCTTCGGTAAACTATCTAGTCCCTATATGAAAATTACTAAAACGTCTTATAGGTTGCCTTCTATAAATATACAAATGACCCACGTTCGTCCCTTCACATCCAACGATGGGGCTTCTTATCAATCAATGGTAAGATAGCAACATCTAAAGAGGGAGGAAAAGAACATTAGACCTTTCGAGTAGGTAGGACGCTCATAGTTGCTTGCTTGCTCACAACTAAAAAACCATTTTCACACCAACACCTTCAATTAAAACATTTTCAAAAGTAAAAATCTCTTTGTACGCATTATTATAGAGACGAGAATCATTACAAAGGCACTTTTCAAAATCACTTTCAAAAACATCTTCCACAACAAACATCTCTTTGAACTATTTTCAAAACCAACACTTTATACGCATTCTTATAGAGGCGAGGATCATTACAAAGACGTTTTCAAAATATTTTCAAACCCACACCACAAGAACATTTTCGAACAAAAGAAATTGATCTAGCAAGCAACTAAGAACCCGTAGATAACTACAAATGAAAAGGGTGCTAATACCTTCCCTTTTCATAACCTACCCCCCGAACTCAAGAAATAATCTCAAAGGTCTTTCCTGTTCTTTTCAACCTTTTCTTTGTTGGATAAAAAAAAGTAGGTGGTGACTCTTGCTATCCGCAATAAATGCAATCAAACACAAAACAACCAAGTGAGTTCTCCCACCGTATTACAGAACCGGCGACTCTGTTGGGGACTATAACTTAAAAGTGGGGTTACCTTAGGGATAAATCACCTTTACTTGTTTTCCTTGTTTGACTTGCATGATTTACATTATGGTTCGTTGTTTGGGCTTTGTTTTCGATCCTCCACCCGGATCTAGGGAACCTTTTAGGTAAGTAGCAATAGATCGTGGAAAATGTGCGGGGTGTACCGACATGGTTGAAGCAATAACTATGTTAGTGTGACACATTTGTTGGTACCAGTAGCCCTTGAGTAGTCAAGGAGAATACGGGCCCGCTGTGTGGTGTCATGAAGCACTAACTGACCTTAGAACCTTAATTAAACAACTTGGCCATTAGGAAGTAGTGAGATAGCCGACTTTGGTGCAGTCCGAAGTGTGTCGATACTCGGTACTACGCTCATTGAGATCGGACTTTCGGGTTATTTCGGTTGCCAATAAAGAGTCTTGCGCTGAAACAATGCTCGATGAAGAAAGATCAGTGATATTGAGTTCCCCTAGAACCCATTTACTTTCTAGGACAGGTTAAGCCAACTAAACTTCAAGAGGGTACTTACCTACAAACTCCATACAAGCCTAAGCCTAAGGACTTGTCTGCTTTAGGTGTATATGATTATAAAGACTTGCTTGCTTTGCATAGTTGTACATAACATCATGACATCATACCATAGCATTTTTCAATAACCATTTCAAGGATCTCAAGGGCCTATATTGCAGGGTTATGTTAAACCAGACGTCTATCAAGGGGCAAAAGGATTCATTCTCATCTAATCAAACACCGTCAAAGACCAAAGTACGATAACTTGAGTCAAGGGTTATGACCCACTTGACATGGTGAGCTTGATTCTCGTGGAAGGACATCCACCGATACAAAGTTCTCCAATAAAAGATGTGATCAAAGCTCAACTTATAACATCTTCTTGTGTTTACCCCGTGAGATCCTTGAAAACATGCATCCACATACCATGCATCATATCATGACAGGTTTCTCCCGCACAAGTTTCCTTATCTTCCTACTATTTATTTCAGTAAGATGGATATGGAACAAATAGTGAAAGATCTTCAAGCAAAAAATGATTAATTCCAACAGATGTTCCTAACTTTGGCTAAAGGGCAAGAGGACCTGAAGACTCTCCTTCTCAAAGACAAGAAGAAAAAGACAAAGAAGGCAACTGACGTCCTAAATTTGGGAAGGAGGTTCAGAGGACCAGCATAGTGAGCTATAGAATTCATAACTCCGTAAACTGAGGGAGACAATCAGACAAAAGAAGGGGAACACAGTCTGGGATCTAACGAAGAAGAGGTTGACTATGCTGAAGAACAATATCCTCCTGCAGACGAAAAATACAAACAATTGGAGGATCGTCTCAACGCCATGGAAATTCAGAGGGTATCTGTCCTGGATTTTGAATATTTGGGTTTGGTTTCTGGAGTGGTCATCCCACCAAAGTTCAAAATCCCTACTTTTGCCACATATGACGGGATCTCTTGTCCTAAGATGCATCTGAGATCTTATGTCCGCAATATTCAGCCACACACCACTGATCAGAAACTCTGGGTCTATTTCTTCCAAGAGAGTCTAGCTAGAACTCAACTTGAATGGTTCTATCAATTGGAAGGTTCTCGCATCCACACCTGGTAGGATCTAGCCGCTGCTTTCTACAAGCAGTACCAATATAACACTGATCTAGAACCAACTCACGTGCAGTTGCAGAATATGACCATGGGTTCCAACGAGGGCTTCAAAGTATACGCCCAAAAATGGAGAGACTTGGCTGGTAGGGTGCAGCCCCCATTAACTGATAGGGAGCTGATTGATATCTTCATGGGAACTTTGACAGGACCTTTCTTAAATCACCTAATCAAAAGTTCCTCAACTGGGTTCACCGAGCTGAGTCTAATTGGGGAACGAGTTGAAAATGGAATCAGAAGTTGAAAGATCCAAGGAGCTACATCCTCTAATACTCAAAAAAAGCCATACAATGGGAAGAAAGAGTCCAATGATGTGTACATCCAAAAAGGTCGTAACAAGAGCAACCACGACCAACCCGTGTGGGCAACTCTGATCTCCGGTCCTGCATCGCAGCGAAAACAACAACGAGGAAATCAGCAAAGGTGAGACGAGCCCAAAAGACAGTTTACCAACATTAACATGCCACTGTCTTAAGCATTGCAATACATGTTAAGGATGAATCTGATTATGTTGATAGGACCTCATCCAAACCCTAAAACTTCTTCTCCTAACTACAATGTTGATGCAGTATGTGATTATCATTCCGGCAGTCCTGGGCATGATACTAATGATTGTTGGGCGCTGAAATACAAGATTCAAAACATGATTGACGTCAAGGAGATTGAGTTCGACCCTCCAGAGACTCCCAACATGATCATTGCTCCTATGCCAAATCATTAAGAGCATCCTTTTCATTTTGAATTTTCAATTGTAATCTCTTTTGTTGTATAAACAATTATTTATTAAAGTTAAACTTTGTTTCATTAATTCATTGCATATGTTTGTCTTGAATTAATCTATTATTTTTCATTATATTTAAACTATGCTTTTTACTCCCTTTATGATATTCAACTCTTTTTTCAAAAAGATGCAAGCCTTTAGAGGGAGGATGACGAAAATAATGCCATAATCTTATACAGTATGCTTTTGGACAGACCTTGCTGACGATGTATAGGCGTTCTTTCAATCCCTAAATACTGGAGTTATATGCAAGATAATCCCTAGTCAACCCCTTTTAGCCAAAGAAGTAGGAGTTTTCTTTTTCACACAAATTGAAATCTTTAGCCAAAACCTGGGGCAGGGTAGTTCCTCAGTTATTTCAAATGCGTGTTTAGTCGCAAATTTTCACTTCATACACAACGAGTGACATCAAAAACATCTTTCTGAATCAAAATACCGTGATGGTTCCCTATCAAACAGACAATCATTTTCCCTCAAAAGAAAAGCCCACTAAGTCAAAACCTACGAAGGAGATTTAAGAAAACTGGGGCATCTCGCTGACTGTAGTCTCAAAACAAAAATAGCCAGACAAAAATCATGGGTAATAAATCAAAAGGAGGTCAGTGCAAATCCTCGACAACATGAAAAATGTTGCAAAAACGACTGCCTTCACAAATAAACTTCCAAATATCTGAACCATCACCAAAAAGTTATTCCAAGACTCAATTGGGATTCAAAACATACAAATTATCTGAGTTTAGGACTGAAGAACATTACGAAGAATGGGCGGGTACAAATACACTTCGAGCCTTATCCTTTGTTTATTAAACCGTGAACCAGACCGCATTACAACCCCTCAAAAGTCCTAATTGAAGCATGGGTTAGTTCAAAAGCATACTGTTACAAAAGGTATCCTGACTCCTGTAAGGCTTACTGCAAATCCTGAGTTGAATTCACATTCTTACAAAATTCTCTTTACTTGCTAAAACGCATTTTCAAAACTTCAAGACAAGCATAAACTTTGCATTATTTGAATATCGCTGTTTGCATATGGCTAATTTTTTGACAACAGGGAAATTCGCATCCCATGAACGGAAGTTCTCTCAAGAAACAAAATCACTTCAAATGGGATGACACTTCCATTGACAAATCCCCTATAAGAAATGGGGCATGACATGTCACTATCCAACTCGTCTGGGGAAGTCAAGTCAAGATTCTGAGAAATCTCTCAAAAAGTGATTAATAACCAGGGGCAGGTCTGCATTTAAATCACTTGGGGAATTGAACATGAATTCCAGCAAAGGGTTATGCATGGTCAAGTAAACATTTCATGGCAGTGCTACAAACACTTACTACTAGGGGCAGTGACAAATTTCCCATAACGTCCTTTTCATAGGGTGATCCCCAATAGAGTCCACACAAAGTGTTCTCTATAAGGTTATCCCCACATAATAATCTTCACAAATAAAGGTACACACCCCTCAAGGCCAAATTCATGGATATCCCCATAAAGTTGGATCCATGCAATCCCCGTCCAGAGTTTCAATCTCTGGAAGACCTTCTTCCCAACTGAGCTGGTCTTAAAAAGAATCCTCAAGGAGTCCTGCAAAAAAAAACACCTCTCCAAGAGATTGGCAAAAAGGTTTATTTCCCCAAAAAACTACATATTCCCTAGTTTGAATTTTCCCCTCAGACTATCACAAATCAAGGGACCACAACCCCTCTTCCCCAGTAGACTTTCCTAAAATCCCCAGTGAGTTGCTGCAAAACCTGAGAGACAACCAGATAACATTTAACTTCTTTATCCCCAACAAGTTGTTAACTTCCTTTCTCTTTCATCAAGAGATAACTCCCCAGTAGAGAAATTGACAACTAAAATTCCTGAACTCTTTTCCCCAAGCGAAAATCAACACTCTCACAGAGTTTTCCCTTAAACAAAGTCAATATTCCCTAGCAGAGTTCTCCTCAAACAACAAAACAGGAATCCCAAGCAGAAACATTCTAAAACAAATTTGAAGATACACATACTCTTCATCCCCAATGGAATTCCGAGATTTAACTTCCCAAAGCTCCCCAACACTTGTCAAGGATTTATTTTCCAAGACAAAATTACATTTCAACAACATTTATAGCATATGCATACGAAAGGCATATAGCACAATCTCATTCATTTTAAGAAACATAAATACACCATACATTTCATACATCATGACATTGCATGTAGCTAACTCTTTACCTGTTCAGAAAAGATAAATCAACACATAATTATCATCAATAATTTTCAACAGTTCCAGATTAATACCTGAAATAAGACAGGAAAACTATCTGCGAACGACTGATTGTAGATTAATACCTGAAACCAGATAGGACAACTATCTACATGAGCAAATTGAAGATTAATACCCAAAACCAGACGAGAAAACTATCTTTCTTTCGCATAGGTCATAGATTAATACCTGGAACCAGACAAGACAACTATCTCAACGACCAACAAAAGCAAGTTCCAGATTAACACCTGAAACAAGACATGACAACTATCTAGAACAAATTTATTGTAGATCAATTACCGAAACAAGACGGGGTGACTATCTACGTGACAAATAATTCCTTCAGACATCTGGTGGTTCAGTTTAAATCGATCAATGGTTTATCCTGATTCCGTTCTGGTAGACACTTTCTCTAGTTTAGTTAAATCGCTCCAAATATTTATTTTGATTCTTTTCCAGTTAAAGGTTATTCAAGACCTCTGCTGGTTCAGCATAAATCGATCAATGTTTTATCCTGATTCTGTTCTGGTAGACACTTTCTCTGGTTCAGTTTAAATCGCTCCAAAGATTTATTCTGATTCTTTTCCAATTAAATATTATTCAAGACCTCTGCTGGTTCAGTTTAAATCGATCAATGGTTTATCCTAATTCCGCTTCGGTAGACACTTTCTCTGGTTCAGTTAAATTTCTCCAAAGATTTATTCTGATTCTTTCCCAGTTAAAGATTATTCAAGACCTTTGCGGGTTCAGTTTAAATCGATAAATGGTTTATCCTGATTCCATTCTGGTAGACACTTTCTCTGGTTCAGTTAAATCGCTCTAAAGATTTATTCTAATTCTTATCCAGTTAAAGATTATTCAAGACCTCTGCTAGTTTAGCTTAAATCGATCAATGTTTTATCCTGATTCTGTTCGGTAGACACTTTATCTGGTTCAGTTAAATCACTCCAAATATTTATTTTGATTCTTTTCCAGTTAAAGATTATTCAAGACCTCTGTTGGTTCAAATTAAATCGAACAATGGTTTATCCTGATTCCGTTCCGGTAGACACTTTCTCTGGTTCAGTTAAATCTCTCCAAAGATTTATTCTGATTCTTTCCTAGTTAAAGATTATTCAAGACCTATGTTGGTTCAGCTTAAATCAATCAATGGTTTATCCTGATTCGGTTATGGTAGACACTTTATCTGGTTCTGTTAAATCGCTCCAAAGATTTATTCTGATTCTTTTCCAGTTAAAGATTATTCAAGACCTCTGCTGGTTCAATTTAAATTGATCAATGGTTTATTCCTGATTCCATTCCGGTATACACTTTCTCTGGTTCAGTTAAATCGCTCCAAAGATTTATTCTGATTCTTTTTCCAATTAAAGATTATTCAACACCTCTGCTGGTTCAGTTTAAATTGATCAATGGTTTATTCCTAATTCCTTTCCTGTAGACACTTTCTCTGGTTCAGTTAAATCGCTCCAAATATTTATTCTGATTCTTTTCCAGTTAAAGATTATTCAAGACCTCTTTTGTTTCAGTTTAAGTTGATCAATGGTTTATCCTGATTTCGTCCCGGTAGACACTTTCTCTGCTTTAGTTAAATCTCTCCAAAGATTTATTCTAATTCTTTTCCAGTTAAAGATTATTCAAGACCTATGCTGGTTCAGTTTAAATCAACTAAAGATTTATTCTGATTCTTTTCCAGTTGAACTCAAGCTTAGACTTAGTCTAATTTTTGTCAACAATCACCTTTGGATGGCATCTGTAAGCCCATATCCGACAACTCTCCAAATGGCATCTTTAATCCCATTCCCTCCACAATCAACCTCCACATCATTGAGTGCAAATTTCTGAGCACTCTAGTGTCCAATCATCTTCCACCTTCAAGTCACGAATGGAGGACCCGCCATTCTAACTCTTCAGGTTTAAGAAGATTGAACAGGGGAAGTTGTTGTAGCCCAAAATTTGCCCTCTCATTTCTCAAGACATTTCCTCACAAGCATTTTAAAAAATTTCAAATTTGCACAAGTACAATTGGACTTTCAAGCATCAAATCAAAGAAGAGCATGCTTGTTTTGATTTCACATCCTTCGATTGGGCATTTGGCCTCTTTTGATGCAAGTTTGGCTTATATCATTAAATTGAGCATTGGCCCCTGACATGCCTGCTTTAATTCATAAAGCAATGGCTATCTGCAGGCATCCTTCGATTGAGGAATGACCTCTTTCCTGCATGCTTCAATTCACAAAGCAAGGGGCCCCCACCATGCTAGCGTGCACAAGGAAAAAGCTTCCCTATGGCTAACATTCATATTAGCACCCACAGGGAACTAGCTATTTTCATGATAACTCTGACTAGGCAAAATCTCCCTAAGAAACAACTTGCTTTCGATTCACAAGGGCAACGCCTATCTTTATACAAGCCTCGTTTGGGAATTTAGGCCTCCTGCATGCAAGCTTCGATTACACCAATGACTCGTTACAAGCTGGCTTTTGGTGCACCTGGCAATGGCCTCCTGCAAATTTCCTTTGATTCAGAAGACAAGTGGCTTCTCTATGCCTGCCTTCAATTCACAAGGCAGGAACTTCCTTCATGCTAGAAGGCACAAGGCAATGGCCTCCTGCAGCATTCCTTCGATTCAGAAGCCAATGGCTTTCTGAAAGATTTCCTTCAATTCACAAGGCAGGGACCTCCTACATGCAAGCTTCGATTCCACCCTTGAAAACCTTCAACACACATGGTTTCTACACAATGACATACCTGGGTGTCCCATTCTAAGGACATGCATTGACATACCTGGTTACCCCTTTAAAAAGATACACAACTGACGCATTTGAAGGACAGACACATGGTCTGTTCGAAGGACATACATTTGCCCCATTCGAAGGACATGTATTGATGGATTTAAAGGGGCATACTTGGGTGTTCCATTTGAAGGATATATCTTGTTGGCCCATTCGAAGAAATTGCAAGCGATGCACACAAGTGATGCATGTGGTCCCTTCAAAAGAACACACACATTGGTTCAAAATGAAGGATACACAAAGAATCCATTCGAAGGACACTTTGATTGGAAACAAATATTGTTGTCTGAAGAGGAGTCTAGTCGAAGGTTGGACCTATGAGGTCAAAATGAAAAGATGAAATATTTAAAGATGCTTGCTGCTAAGTCCAGACCTGCTGCACTAGCCACAACACTCCAAAACTGCTGCACAGCAGTCCTGCTACACTGCTCCTATATTTGCACCAATTTGGAATACAAATATTGTACCTCGAAAGCTACAAAAACAGTATACTAAATTTGTTAAAATTCTTTTGTTTTCCCTCTCAAATCTCAGCCAACTTCATCTATAAATAAGATGTTCCACAACATCTAAAAGGGGCTGGAAAATACATCCAGAGGGTTTTTGGTAGTTGGAGAAACTTTGATTGTGTGAAAATCATCAAACACTTAACACATTATCAAACCCAAAATCAAAAGACCGTACCCTTGTTTCTGTTCCTTTCGAATCCAACACTAGAAACACAACACTTGT
The DNA here is from genome assembly GCA_948472305.1 of Vicia faba. Classification (NCBI taxonomy): domain Eukaryota; kingdom Viridiplantae; phylum Streptophyta; class Magnoliopsida; order Fabales; family Fabaceae; genus Vicia; species Vicia faba. Next base: position 932,399,044 of record OX451740.1, on the reverse strand, counting down.
TTCTTTTCCCTTTCGAATCCAAGAGCAACTCCCACACTTTGTTCTTTCTTTCGAATCCAGCAAAAGAGACATTACACTTGTTCTTTTCCTTCGAATCCAGAAGCAAAAAATACAACTCCACTCTTCTTGACCTTCGAATCCAGTCAAAGAAACACACTTGTTTATTTCATTCAAATCCAAGAGCACCCAGGGCAACAGATCAAGGTTCAGCGCACACATTCCAGCTTCAAGCAAGGTAAGTCACTCTGACCTTAACCCTTCGTTTCAAGCATGTAAATAATATTTGTTCACTTTTCGTTTCTATGCTTTATATTGCATGCTTTTCTTGCCCAAGTATATGTTAGAACTAACCTGTACAGACTCAAAGGAAAGGAAAAGTTTCTTGTGAATTGAAACCTTAGGCTACACCCCCTTACTGCTTCACAGTGGCAAAGCAAACGGAAGGTTAAAAGTGTGAATCAAAGAATGCATGTTCACGCTAACTTCCAAGAAGCCAGAAAGGGTGAATCGAAAGATGCCTGCACATGATGACTTCCAGGCTCAATCGAAAGAAGAAAAAATGGCAAAATTGAAGGGTGCATTATTCCTGGATCGAAGAACTTATGTTCCCATCTTTTATTTTGTTTTATCTTTATATTTTCTTGTTATTCAATATGGTTGTAATAGTGCATGATATTTATTTTCTGCATTTTTATTGCTTTATACAAATGTCAGTAATTAGAATGTATGGTAAGATAAAACCAACAAGTAGACAATCCTAATCAAATACAAAATGCATGCAATAAAACACACTTTGCACACATGCACCTCCAGGATAATCTCACTTGTTGCCTCGGAAAATAGTCATGTCCCTCGAATATGGGCGTTTTAGCAAAGACCCTCGATAAAATATCGTAGTCCCTCAATGTCCCTCGATGTTGCCTTTGGTAAATGATCTATTCCCTATATGAAAATTGCTAAAACATCTTATAGGTTGCCTTCTATGACTATACAAACGATTCACGCCCGTCCCTTCACATCCAATGATGGGGCTTCTTATCAATCAATGGTAAGATAACAACATCTAAAGGAGGAGTAAAAGAACATTAAACCTTTCGATTAGGTAGGACGCTCTTATTTGCTTGCTTTCTTACAACTAAAAAACCATTTTCACACCAACACCTTCAATTGAAACATTTTCGAAAGTCAAAAGCTCTTTGTACGCATTCTTATAGAGACGAGAATCATTACAAAGGCACTTTTCAAAATCACTTTCAAAAACATCTTCCACAACAAACATCTCTTTGAACTATTTTCAAAACCAACACTTTGTACATATTCTTATAGAGACGAGGATCATTACAAAGACATTTTCAAAATATTTTCAAACCCACACCACAAGCTTATTTTCAAACAAAAGCAATTGATCTATCAAGAAACTAAGAGCCCGAATATTACTACGGATGAAAAAGGTGCTAATACCTTCCCTTTTCATAACCTACCCCCCGAACTCAAGAATAAATCTCAAAGGTCTTTCCTGTTGTCCCACCGTATTACAGAACTGGCGACTCTGCTAGGGACTATAACTTAAAAGTGGGGTTACCTTAGGGCTAGATCACCTTTACTTGCTTTCCTTGTTTGACTTGCATGAGTTACATTATGGTTCCTTGTTTGGGCTTTTGTTTCTGATCCTCCACCCGGATCTGGGGCACCTTTTAGGTAAGTAATAATAGATCATGGAAACTGTGTGGGGTATACCGACATGGTTGAAGCGATAGCTACGTTAGTGTGACACATTTATTGGTACCGGTAGCCCTTGAGTAGTCAAGGAGAATACTGAAGATGTGAAAAACACAAGAAGAGGGGTTGAATTGAAAACTTGGAATCAAAAGCGCAATGACACAGTATTTTTATCCTGGTTCGTTTGATCTCAAACTACTCCAGTCCACCTGTCAAGGTGATTTCGCCTCTCTCCAACGAGGACTTAATTCACTAATCATAAAAGGATTACAATCACTACTTTAACAACTGTTAAAGTCTTCTTGAGTACAACCACAATCCGGTTAATCTCAAGGAACACTGTTTTAAATCAAAGATACAAGAATGTGTGTTGTTGTTTTTCGTTACAAAAACTGTTATCACAGCTGTGATAATTTACACAAAATTTGAGCGTGGAAAGATGATGAATAATGCTTGCAGCTTTTTGAATTCTCGTGAATTAGTATTGGCAAATCATGAACGATTTGAACACTGAGCTTGTTTATATAGGCAATGGATTTACATTGATCATCAAGTGTGTTAATGATATTAACTCAGTTTCCATTTGGAGAAGATCCTGTCTAAAAGAAGCCGTTGTAATTGATGTTGTCTTGAATGATCACTAATGCTTCAGAATATTACATCCTTGCCTGTTACTGACGCTTTAGAACATTGATGACTTGGATTATTATGTTCCTTTTCAGAATCAGAGTTTACTTTACTTAAGCGCAGGTTCTGGTCATCAATCTTCAGCGCATGTTCTGATTGCTTCAGCGTGTAGCTCTTATGGCTTAACTTCTGATGCTGCTTTGTTCAGAACTTCTGCATACACAATAACATAATTTTTAGGGTGCATATTTGTTCTTTGTATTTGTTATCATCAAAACTCTAACTAAGGGTTGTAGAATCAAACTATGTTCTAACAATCTCCCCCTTTTTAATGATGACAAAAACTATAATTTTCAATTAAAAATAAAGAATAAAGGTTTAAGAGAAACTCCCCTGAGTTGATTAATTCCCTTATGTTCCTTCTCATCAGAGTTTTAGCTGCATCTCCTATTAGAATTTGTACATGTTCAAACTTTTCAGAAGGTAGAGGTTAAGTAATTCAGAATGTTTGAGACTTTTGTCTCGGTAAACCATTATTGAAAATATCTTACTTTCTCCCCCTTTTTGTCAGTTATCAAAAAGGCAATATAATCAAAACCAAAAGAGATGACTTATATTAAAAACATGATGCAATGACAAGTTCCAGAACCAAAGAGGTAAAATTAAAAGATACAGATAAAATTTTTTAAAAAGAAAATCTAAGAAGGAGGGGGAAGACGTGTGGACAAGGCTTCCAGCAAGCTCTTGATCTGAGTATTAGAATCTTCTTGCTTGCCCAAAATTCCTCTGATTTCCTTTGTCGTGTCTTCCTGTTTACCCAGAATACTTTTAATCTCTTTGTTTGTATCCTCCTGCTTATCCAACCTTATAAGGATTAGAGAATTTTCTTTCTTTAACTCTTCCATAGTTTACATGACTAAGGAAGAAGTTGGAGTTTCTTCAGGAGTTGGACGTTGCTCAGAGCATTCTGTAGCTTTTTCTGAGTGAACCATTTCTTCTGCTGTAATCATGTCTTCTGGAGCAGTAGTCAAAGAGAGACTTTTTGATTCTGGTTCAGCTTCATCTGAAGGATGATGCTCTTTCTAGGGAGAATTATTCAGCGAGAGGATGTCTTTCTTGAATAGTTGGCTCAGAACTTGGTCTTGAAAAGCCTTCAGCTTATCACTAAAGTTCTACTGAACCTTTTCATAACTCTGTTCCTTCAGCTTCAGCGTTTCAGAGCTAAGCCAATTTCTGAATCTTGTCCATATATAATCAGAAGCAATAGGATTAGTCATCTCTTGACTAACATGCTTCAAAGAATTTATCCCTTCCTGCATTCCTGTTTCAAAAATCAACAAACTTGTACCAATATCTGACGTGGTTTCACTTGGTTTAGGTTTGGGAATGGAAGTTTTGTGAGATGTGGAGGCTAGTATTTCCAAATAAATTGGATCAATGACAAGTCTGAGGTTGTCGGTTGGACGGCTAGTGGGTGAAGGAGTGGAAGAGTCAGGAATGATGATTGGTCTAGTGGGTGTGTTTGGAGGTACGGATTCCAGAGATGAAGGGATTTCTTGAATGTCATGAATGGTGAGAGGCATGCGAACCGCAAGAGGTTCTGTGATTCCAAGTATTGGAATTGTATCAGAATCTCAAGGAGAGTCTTCAGATTGGTTTGTGGTAGTATGTTGGGGTTCTGGTTCATGTATATCAGAAGATTGATTTTCAGAAGGTTGAGTTTCTGGTTGTGGTGAGTTGGAGTTCAGATCTTCTGGTTGTGGTATTTCTGGTTGAAGAATTTCTTGTTGAGGTGATTGTGGTTGAGTATTTTCTTGTTGGGGAATTTCTGGTTGAGGTGATTGTGGATGTGGAATTTCTGGTTGAGGAATTTCTGTTTGTGGAGAGTGTGGTTGTGGAATTTCTGATGGTTGTTGAGAGTTTGGATTTTCTGGGATTTGAGAATTTGGATTTTGTGGTAAGGGAGAGGAAAAATCTTGATCAAATAAATCAATATCAGACAGAACTTTGGCAAGTTCTGGTTGGTCATGTTTAGGATTTGGATTTTGTGAAAGGGAGTGAGGTTCATTTAGACCTAGAGTTTCAGATGGATCAAACCCTATGTTAAATTCTTCAAAGGTTTTGGGTGATGGATTTTCTGGTTGAGAAGGCATGGCTTCAGATGTTGATACATTTATTTATTCTATAACAGAAATAGAAGAGGGATCACCTTTCTTTTTGGCAGATTTTGGTGTCCTATGAGAGGTTCCTTCTCTTGATGCTTTCCTCTTCTTGGTCTTCTTTAAAGCAACCTTTGGAGCAGCCTTGTGCAAATCCTGAATGTTGATTTTTGGGGCAGTTCTATCTTCCTTGCACACGTCAATATATCTGACTATTATTTCTGGTTTGGAGTCAATCTCAAAAAATAGAGGAAAATCATCCAGAGGTATCCTTCTTGAAGTGATGGTTGCATGAGAAGTAACATTTGTTTCTTTCTTGATATTCTCAATGATTTTCATTTTCTTCATATTTGTTTGCATTCAGGGGATTCCTAGCGGTTGCTTCTAATGTGTTGATTTCCTGAGCCTCCATCAGATGTTCTATCAGCCTATTCTCTGTTAGAATATATGATATCAGCCTTCCTAAGGGAATACATTCCCTCTTGATCCTTTCGTCTTCTCTTGTTTCCTTCACACTTGTTCTGAGATGGTTAAACAACAAGTGTGGAAGGTTTACCTTTGTCCTCTTAGTAATGAAATAGATCAGAAATTGCTGATCAATGTTGATATAATCAGGAGAGCTTGTGGGCTTCCTGTGGTTGATACACCCCATAATGATTCTGGCCCTAATTCTATGGTGATCCTTCAAATCTCTGATTTTACTGGAGGGTAGTCCATGAGTAAAAATTTCCCTTGCAATAGAACTTAGGTCAGAGCATCTCTCAGCCATGTCAATGCATCTGACACCACCACCATTGTATCCAAGAAGCTTTGCAATAAGATCTTCTGTAATCACAATTTTCTTCCCCATGACATAAGAAGTAACCTGATGATTTAAAGAAGAAGCATGTATCCAGAATTCTTTGACAAGAATAGGAAAGGTTGGCCCCAATAGACGGTCAAAGTACCTGTTCCATCCTTAATCAGTAACATCTTCGTACAGGTTGGAGCCATTTTCTTGCAAGCTCTCAAAATCAATAATCAATTCAGATAGAACTTCCATATTATCAATAGGTGTGAGGAGCGTTCTGTGGGGTTCTTCATACTGTTCCATTGAAGCAGATTCATGAGCACTGACATTTTTGAGACTTGAAGAAGCCATTGTTCACACGGGATTTTGAGGAAGATGAAAGGGGTTTTTTGAAAGAAAGAACTTGAAACGATAAAAAATATTGATGAGAGTAAAAGAGAGTGAATGTAAAAAGTAAATTTTGAGTTTAAATAGGTTTCTTGAAAACGTAAGTAATAAGAAAAAGAAATAATTAGTCATGATTATATGCATTAATGACACCTGAAATTAGGGGATTTAGAAAGATACTGAACGGTTACCCTTGACAAGTGTCTCAATGCACCCAATCAGCGCCTTTGATCTTTCAGAAATTGAATGCGTGTTCAGCCTCAAAAAGTAGTTGATGAGAGGATGATAACAGTTTGATGATGTGAATTACACGCTTCTATCCTTGAAATGAAATGTTCAGATCTTCATGGATAGATTCTGATGCAATCTGTACTTCTAAACTCTGAAGACAGGTTGATCAGTTGTTCACAGAAAATAATAAAGTTTTGAAGGTTAAGATATGTAAAGAAAACATTTTATTCTGGGCATAGCTTCATGATGATATGTTTCAGAATGAAGTTGAACCTATCTTCAGAAAGAGGTTTTGTAAAGACATCAGCCCATTGATGTTCCGTGTCAATAAATTTTAAGCTAAGAATCCCTTTCTGAATATAGTCCCTAATAAAATGATGTTTTATTTCTATATGCTTAGCCCTAGAATGCAAAATTGGATTCTTACTGAGACAAATAGCAGAAGTATTGTCATAGAGGATATGAATGTTACTCTCAAATATGTTGAAGTCTTTAAGTTGACTTTTCATCCAGAGCATTTGCATGCTACATCCAGTAGCTACTATGTATTCAGCTTCTGCTGTTGATAGTGCTATTGTGGACTATCTCTTGCTGGTTCATGAGATCATATTTTCTCCCAGAAACCGGAAGCTTCCAGAAGTGCTTTTACGCTCTACTCTGTCTCTAGCGGTGTCAGCGTCACAATATCCTACTAAGCTGTAATCATTTGATTTTCTATAAAACAAACCCAGATTAGTAGTACCATTCAGATACTTGAAAATTCGCTTAACTGCTGTTAAGTGAGATTCTCTAGGATCTGATTGGAATCTAGCACATAAGAAAACACTAAATAAAATGTCAGGCCTTGAAGCCGTCAGATAGAGGAGAGAACCAATCATACCTTTATAGACCTTCTGTTCTACCTTTTTACTTACCTCTTCCTTTTCCAGAATGCACGTGGGGTGCATTGGAATCCTTGAGGGCTTACATTCTGAGAGATCGAATTTCTTCAGAAGTTCTCTGACATATTTTCTCTGATGAATGTAAGTTCCTTCTGGGGTTTGGTTTATCTGAATGCCCAGAAAGAATTTGAGTTCCCCCATCAAGCTCGTCTCAAATTCTGCCTGCATACATTTAGAAAACTCTTTTCCCAGAGAGGGTTTAGTGGATCCAAAGATGATGTCATCAACATAAATATGACATACTAAAATTTCATTATTAACTGTCTTACAAAACAAGGTTGTGTCCACTTTCCCTCTGGTGAATTCCTTTTCTAACAGGAAGTTACTTAGTCTTTCATACCAAGCTCTGGGAGCTTGTTTCAGACCATATAATGACTTCTTTAGTTTGAAAACATATTCTGGGTGTTTGGAATTCTCAAACCCAGGGGGTTGGTTCACATATACCTCTTCATCTATATAGCCATTTAAGAATGCACTTTTGACATCCATCTGATATAGAGTGATGCCATTGTTTACAGCGAATGATATTAAAAGTCTGATAGATTTTAACCTGGAGATTGGAGCAAAGTTTTATGTATAGTCTATCCCCTCTTGCTGACTATAACCTTGTGCTACCGGTCGTGCTTTGTTTCTAATGACTTCTCCTTGCTCGTTCAGTTTGTTTCTGAACACCCACTTTGTTCCAATGACGTTGAATCCTTTTGGTTTGGGAACCAGGTCCCACACGTCATTTCTGGTGAATTGATTCAATTCCTCCTGCATTTCTAGAATCCAGTCATTGTCTAGAAGCGCTTCATCAATTGTTGTTGGTTCAATCAGAGAGACCAATCCCATGAGGGATTCTTCATAGTTTCTGAATGTTGATCTTGCTTTGATTGGATCATCCTTCTTTCCCAGTATTTTATCTTCTGGGTGAGCAATGTTGCTTCTGCATAGCCTTTTCTAAAGTTGATCAACTAAAGGTGCTGGATTTCTTGCAATATCTCTTTCTGATGTTGTGGGGGCATCTTTGTTGAGAACTTCTGACGTGTTGTCTTCAGTACCTATGAGTTCAACTTCCATACCTGCAAAGAGTTCATTCTGCTTAGACTTTTGAGTGTCAAGCTTATCATCAAACCTAACACTGATTGAATCTTCAACAATATGTGTTTATATATTGTATACTCTATACCCTCTTGAGCGTTCAGAGTATCCTAACATAATACACTTTTGTGCTTTAGAGTCAAACTTGTTCAGATAATTTTTTGTATTCAAAATAAATCAAGTGCATCCAAATGGATGAAAATAAGAAATGTTGGGCTTTCTGTTCTTCCACAATTCATATGGAGTCTTTTCCAAAATATGTCTTATGAATATTCTATTATGAATGTAACACGTTGTGTTAATTGCCTCTGCCCAGAAGATCTTAGCAATGTTAGTCTCATTGGTCATGGTTCTGGCCATTTCTTGCAATGTTCTGTTCTTTCGTTCTACAACTCCATTTTGTTGGGGAGTTCTAGGACAAGATAAGTCATGCAAGATGCCTTTTTCATTAAAAAATAATTCAAAATTTTTATTTTCAAATTCCCCACCATGATCACTTCTGACTTTGACAATTCTAAGATCCTTTTCATTCTGAACTTGGTTGCAGAAGGTAACGAACACAGAGTGTGACTCGTCCTTGTGTCTTAAGAACTTTACCCATGTCCATATGCTATAGTCATCTACGATTACTAACCCATACTTCTTGCCACTGACTGACGCAGTGTTTACTGGTCCAAATAAGTCAATATGCAGAAGTTCTAATGGCTTAGAGGTGGAAACAACATTTTTGGATTTGAAAGCAGGTTTTGCAAATTTGCCTTTCTGACATGCTTCACACAGAGCATCTTAGCTGAACTTCAAATTAGGAAGTCCTTTGACCAAATTGAGATTGTTAATCTGAGATATTCTTCTCATACTAACATGCCCCAATCTTCTGTGCCAGACCCATTGCTCATTGTTAACAGAAAGTAGGCATTTTACATTATGACTCTTTAGTTCAGAAAGTTTTATTTTATAAATGTTGTTTTTCTTATTTCCATTAAATAGGATAGTCCCATCTTTCTGACTAACAACTTTGCATGAATTTTGATTAAAGATTATATCATAATCGTTATCACTTAATTGACTTATGGATAACAGGTTATGCATTAATCCATCAACTAATAATACATTATTTATAGAGGGAAGATTTCCATTACCTACTGTTCTAGAGCCAATGATCTTTCCTCTTTGGTTGCCTCCAAAGCCCACGTAGCCTCCAGGCTTAAGTTCCAGGATTTGGAACATATGCCTTCTTCCCGTCATGTGTCGCGAGCAGCCAGAGTCCAGGTACCATGACTGGTGTTTTAGCCTTGCTGCTAAAGATATCGGCTACATATATAATTTTATCCTTAGGTACCCACATTTTCTTGGGTCCTGGTTTCTTAGTTTTACCAAAATTCTGATTGAATTTTGGTTTGAAGAATAATCACTACTTGTGTATTTTATGTCATGTGTGTGCCCATATATAAAGTGTGATTTGAGTGGTGTGCGTTTTATGACTAAGTCCATGGCCTTTTTAGGTGTAGATACCTTACCTTGATATCCTATCCCTTTTTTTCCAATTCTGCTAACTCCATAGATTATTGAAGCCATCTTGCTTCTATCTATGTTTTTAGCTAAAAACTTCTGAAAGTTGTGATCATACTCTTTGTTGATCTCATCAGCATTACTGGGAGTCTCTAAGATTGTTTCCTTCTAAGAGTTTTGCAAATCATTTTCTAATTTTGAAATTTTTTCTTTTAACTCAGAATTCTCTAATCAGAGACTCTCATATTTTTCAGAGTCAGAGGCAAGATCTCTTTTCAGGTTCTTGAATTTGACTCTGATTTGTTGATACCTTTCCAGAATTTCATTTAGACTTTCTGCAAGTTCAGCCTTAGTAAAGTTAATGGTAAAGTCATGAAATACCTCTTCAGTGTCTGATTCTGAGTCTGAACCAGAAGCTTCACTTTCTTCTGACACGTTTTCCATGAGAGCTATGTTTTCTCTTTCATCATCTGACTCTGAGTCAGCTTCAGAGGTGTTTGAATCATCCCATGTTGCCATGAGGCTTTTCTTCTTTTCCTTAAAGAACTTCTTTTTTGGCTTCTCCTTCTGAAGCCTTGGGAAGTCACTTTTGTAGTGCCCTTGCTCGTTACACTCATAGCAGATGATGTCCTTGTTATTTGGCTTTCTGTATCCTGAAGAACCTTCAGATCTTCTGTGTCCAGACGAAGACTCAGACTTTCTGTATCTGGAGGAGGATTCATTTTGATTCTCTGATCTTCTAGGATTTCTGAATTTCCTTTGTCTCTGCTTCCACAGTTGGTTCACCCTTCTGGAGAGGAGAGACAGTTCATCTTCTTCTGATGAGGATCCATCAGAATTTTCTTCCACAACTTGCAAAACCTTAGAGTCGGATTTTCTGTTAGATTTTAAAGCTAGTGGCTTACCTTGCTTTTGAGGCTCATCTTCTTCTAGCTCTATCTCGTGATTTCTAAGGGAGTTGACAAAATCCTCCAGAGATATTTTGTTGAGATTGTTGGCTAGTTTAAGTGTTGTGACCATTGGCCTCCATTGCTTGGTAAGCTTCTGATGATCTTCTTGATGTGATCAACAGTAGAATACCCTTTGTCAAGAACCTTCAGTCCAACAACAAGGATTTGGAATCTTGAAAACATAGCTTCTATAGATTCACTATCTTCCATCTTGAATGCCTCATACTTCTGAATGAGCGCAAGGGCCTTGGTTTCTTTGACTTGTATCTTGCCTTCACGCGTCATTCTCAGAGAGTCAAACATGTTCTTGGCAGTCTCTCTGTTTGAGATTTTCTCATATTCTGAGTATGAGATAGCACTGAGGAGTATTGTTTTGGCCTTATGGTGGTTTCTGAAATCACGCTTTTGCTGGTCAGACATCATTTTTCTGTCTATCCTCTGACCACTTCCATCCACTGGGTGTATGTATCCATCAGTCACCATGTCCCACAAATCAGCATCATGAGCCAGAAAGAAACTCTCAATTCTGTCTTTCCAATAGTCAAAGTTTTCTCCATCAAAGACTGGAGGTTTGCCAGTGAATCTGTCGTTATCTTCATGGTAGTCATTGCTGATGTTTTGGCTTGGTCCCACCATAGTGTTTTTCTGAAGCTTGGATCTTGTACTGACACGGTTAAGTGTTTAAGCTCAGAACCAAGTGCTTTGATACCAATTGAAGAAGTGAAAAACACAAGAAGGGGGGTTGAATTGAAAACTTGGAATCAAAAGCCCAATGAAATAGTATTTTTATCCTGGTTCGTTTGATCTCAAACTACTCCAGTCCACCTGTCAAGGTGATTTCGTCTCTCTCCAACAAGGACTTAATTCACTAATCATAAAAGGATTACAATCACTACTTTAACAACTGTTAAAGTCTTCTTGAGTACAACCACAATCCGGTTAATCTCAAGGAACACTGTTTTAAATCAAAGATACAAGAATGTGTGTTGTTGTTTTTCGTTACAAAAACTGTTATCACAGCTGTGATAATTTACACAAAATTTGAGCGTGGAAAGATGATGAATAATGCTTGCAACTTTTTGAATTCTCGTGAATTATTATTGGCAAATCATGAACGATTTGAACACTGAGCTTGTTTATATAGGCAATGGATTTACGTTGATCATCAAGCGTGTTAAATGACATTAACTCAATTTCCATTTGGAGAAGATCCTGTCTAAAAGAAGCCGTTGTAATTGATGTTGTCTTGAATGATCAGTAATGCTTCAGAATCTTACATCCTTGCCTGTTACTGACGCTTCAGAACATTGATGACTTGGTTTATTATGTTCCTTTTCAGAATCAGAGTTTACTTTACTTAAGCGCAGGTTCTGGTCATCAATCTTCAGCTCATGTTCTGATTGCTTCAGCGTGTAGCTCTTATGGCTTAACTTCTGATGCTGCTTTGGTCAGAACTTCTGCATACACAATAATATAATTTTTAGGGTGCATATTTGTTCTTTGTATTTGTTATCATCAAAACTCTAACTAAGGGTTGTAGAATCAAACTATGTTCTAACAAATACGTGGCCGTTGTGTGGTGTCATTAATCACTAACTGACCTTAGAACCTTAATTAAAAAACTTGGCCCTTAGGAAGTAGTGAGATAGCCGGCTTTGGTACTGTCCGAATTTGGTTGATACTCTATAATACGCTTATTGAGATTGGACTTTCGGGAAATTTCGGTCGCCAATAAAGAGGCTTGCACTGAAACAATGCCCGATGAAGAAAGATCAGTGATATTGAGATCCCATAGAACCCTTTTACTTTCTAGGACATGTTAAGCCAACTAAACTTCAAGAGGGTACTTACCTACAAACTCCATACAAGCCTAAACCTAAGGACATGTCTGCTTTATGTGTATATGATTATAAAGACTTTCTTGCTTTGCATACTTATACATAACATCATGACATCATGCCATAATATTTTTCAATAACCATCTCAAGGATCTCAAGGGCCTATAATGCAGGTTCATGTTAAACCAGACATCTATCAAGGGGCAAAAGGATTCATTCTCCTCTAATCAAACGTTGTCAAAGACCAAAGTACGATAACTTGAGTCAAGGGCTATGACCAACTTGACATGGTGAGCTTGATTCTCGTGGAAGGACATCCATCTTCTTGTGTTTACCCCCTGAGATCCTTGAAAACATGTATCCACATACCATGCATCATATCATGACAGGTTTCTCCAACAAAGGTTTCCTTATCTTCCTACTATTTATTTCAGTAAAATGGATATGGAACAAACAATGAAGGAGCTTCAAGCACAAAATACTCAATTTCAACAGATGTTCCTAACTTTAGCTAAAGGGCCAGAGGACCTGAAGACTCTCCTTCTCAAAAACAAGAAGAAAAAGACAAAGAAGGCAGTGGGCATCCTGAATTTGGGAAGGAGGTTCAGAGGACCAGAAGAGCGACCTCTTGAATTCGCAACTCCCTTAACAGAAGGAGACAATCAGACAAAAGAAGGGGACCACAATATGGGATATAACGAAGATGAGGTCTACTATACTGAAGAACAGTATCCTCCTGCAGATGACAAATACAAACAATTGGAGGATCATCTCAATGCCATGGAAATTTAGAGGGTACCTGGTCTGGATTTTGAAGATTTGGGTTTGGTTTCTGGAGTGGTCATCCCACCAAAGTTTAAAATCCCTACTTTTGCCACATATGATGGGGTCTCTTGTCCTAAGATGCATCTGAGATCTTATGTTCGCAATATTCAGCCACACACCACTGATCAGAAACTCTGGGTCCATTTCTTCCAAGAGAGTCTAGTTGGAACTCAACTTGAATGGTTTTATCAATTGGAATGTTCTCACATCCACACCTAGGAGGATCTAGCCATTTCTTTCTACAAGCAGTACCAATACAACGCTGATCTGGCACTAACTCGGGTGCAGTTGCAGAATATGACCATGGGTTCTAACGAGGGCTTCAACTAAAACGCCCAAGAATGGAGAGACTTGGCTGGTAGGGTGCAACCCCCATTAAATGACAGGGAGCTGATTGATATCTTCATGGGAACTTTGACAGTACCTTTATTCAATCACCTAATCGGAAGCTCCTCGGCTAGGTTTACCGAGCTAATTCTAACTGGGGAACAAGTTGAAAATGGAATCAGAAGCGGAAAGATCCAAGGAGCTACATCCTCTGATACTCAGTAAAAGCCATACAATAGGAAAAAAGATTCCAATGTTGTGTACGGCCAAAAAGGCTGTAACAAGAGCAACTACGACCAACCCGTAGGGGCAGTCCTGATCTTTGGTCCTGCATTGTAGTGACAACAACAAAGGGAAAATCATGAAGGCAAGACGAGCCCAAAAGACAGTTTACCAACATTAACATGCCACTATCTCAAGCATTGCAACACATGTTGAAGATGAATCCAATTACGTTCATAGGACCTCATCCAAACCCTAACTTATTCTCCTAACTATAATCCTGATGCAGTATGTGCTTATCATTCTGGCAGTCCTGGGCATGATACTAACGATTGTTGGGCGCTGAAATACAAGATTCAAAACATGATTGAGGTCAAGGAGATTGAGTTCTATCCTCCCATCATGATCACTGCTCCTATGCCAAATTATTAATGTTAAACTTTGTTTCATTAATGCATTGCATATGTTTGTCTTGAATTAATCCATTCTTTTTCATTATATTTAAACTATGTTTTTTACTTCCTTTATGATATTCAACTCTTGTTCCAAAAAGTTGCAAGCCTTTAGAGGGAGGATGATGAAAACAATGCCATAATCTCATACAATATGCTTTATGACAGACCTTGCTGACGATGTACAGGCGTTCTTTCAATCCCTAAACACTGGAGCTATAAGGAAGATAATCCCTAGTCAACCCCTTTTAGCCAAAGAAGTAGGAGTTTTATTTTTCACACAAATTTAAACCTATAATCAAAACCTGGTGTAGGGTAGTTCCTCAGTTATTTCAAATGCGCGTTCAGTCGCAAATTTTCATTTCATACACAACGAGTGACATCAAAAACATCTTTTTGAATCAAAAGATAGCGATGGTTCTTTATACAATAGGCAGTCATTATCCATCAAAAGAAAAGCCCACTAAGTCAAAACCTATGAAAGAGATTTAAGAAAACTGGGGCATCTCGTTGACAGTAGTCTCAAAATAAAAATTGCCAGACAAATATCAGGGATAATAAATCAAAAGGAGGTCACTACAAATCCTTAACAACATGAAAAATGTTGCAAAAATGACTGCCTTCACAAATAAACATCCAAATATCTGAACCATCACCAAAACGTTATTCCTAGACTCAATTGGGATTCAAAACCCATAAATTAACTGAGTTTAGGAATGAAGAACATCACGAAGAATGGATGGCTACAATACACTTTAAGCCTTATCTTTTGTTTCTTAAACCGTGAACCAGACCGCGTTACAACCCCTCAAAAGTCCTAATTGAAGCATGGGTTAGATCGAAATCACACTGTTACAAAAGGTATGCTAACTCTTGTAAGGCTTACGGAAAACCCTGAGTTGAATTCACATTCTTACAAAATTCTCTTTACTTGCTAAAACACATTTTCGAAACTTCAAAACTTCAAACGCGAAACAACCAAGTCAGTTCTCCCACCGTATTACACATACCATATGGTTAACCTTCCAATTTCACTAGCAGCATTTTCCAACCTCTGGTCATGGGAATCCAAATTAAAGGTAGCACTTAACAACCCTTCTGTCGAACGTTTCCTTTTTAGACTCTCCTTTTCAAATGCCTCGCAATATCTTTGAATCTGTTGGTCTTTTGATTCAAGTATGCGCTACATTTGTCTTTTTTCTTTGGTCAAGTTAAGGAGGATGAGCTCTAGTTCTTATTTTCCCCTCTGAGCTTGTTTCAAGGCTTTCTTCAGTTCATCTATTTCTTCCAGGGACATAGGTGGAGCTACTGGGTCCTCTGGCTTGTATTCAAAATCTATGTCAAAAGGCAGCTTAATAATTTGTACCCTGTCCATAACCCATCGTGTGTAGGGTTCTTTTGCCACAACATTCTTCTTTTTAGCTTTTCTTTTGCTAACCCTGTTCCAGGCCTGGATAATTTTGTTGAGCAACTCTCGGTCATTTTTGTCCATGTCATGAATGATTAATTGTTGGAGTTATTCGTATGAAGGTTTATCTTCCAAGGGATACCCTAGTTGTCGTAGGGCTAAGGTAGGGTTATAATTAATGCAACCTTGTGATCCTATCAATCAAACATTAGGAAAGTCCCCACAACTATAAACAATATCACCAATGTCCAGCTTCCTCGCATACCATATGCTGTACCCCAAAATTTTCCCTCTCACTTATCAAGAATTTTCTCACAAGATCCCCTTGGGCTCAAGACTGCACTAGGGTTTGATCAGCTCAAGACACCTCCTTATGCACTGATGATCCAAAAATAGGGTTTGAGTTTTCACAAATATTTTTGAACCTTCTATGCCTCCATATGATTTTCATGGATCACTATGGACCCCCTAGTTTACTCATATCAAGTTTCAAGCCTCGGATCACATTTTTGATCAGTCAATTGAGCAATTGACCTAAAAATCAGTTGTATTGGGAAAAAGTCAACTATGGACAATTTACAGTCAAACCTCATAATTTTTTATCCACATCAACATTTTAAATTCTTATGTATCATTTTATCAAGTTTGGACCACAACTCCTCAAGAAATTTGATCAAATCCCCAAAAGGGCAAAATGGTCAAAATTAGGGTTTTGACTGGGAAAGGGCAATTTCTTATTTTTGACATAGCAAATGGTAAATTGGTTTAAGGCATGATCTCAAGATTACAATTGCATCATTTTAACCTAATGACATGGTTCAAAACATTGCAAGTCCATTGGATTGACAGATGAATTTTGCAGTCAACTGATCAAAAGTCAACTATATACTGAAAAGTCCAACTTTGACTTTTTGGTCAAATTCAAGTGCCAAAGATCACAATTCATAAAACATGTCAAAATATGAAACTTATTCATCAATAAATAAAAAAGTCAAGATTTCATTTTGAAAAGTCAAAATTTCTAAACTTAGAAATTTTTCTAAGTGTTGGAAATATCATGTTTTTTCATAACTTTGAGCAAAATTTTCACCATGATACAAGGTGATTCAAGAGAAACTTCCAACATGAAAGTTGTAGATCTCCATGAAGTATATGACTTTTCTTTACATAACTCCTTCCAAAAATTCTTGGATCTCAAGTTATAATTTTATGAACATAGGGTCATGAAACTAAACACTTAGTGAAATTTTGCCCTAATTTGGCCAGGATTTTGACCTAATTTCATGGCACCTTTTCATATAGTTCCAATGGGAATATTCAAAATAAATTCAAATATGGATTGTAGAGCACATTACAAGATTTCAAAAATGTCCAAGAACTTCTTGAGATCATTCTTGAGTAGGGAGAATCGAAGAGATTAAGTTAGGGTTTTGTCACTTGAATTACAAGTCATTTTTGATGAATACATGAACCAAATCCATGCTAGGCTGCATAATATTTTCTTTAAGGCCTCAAACTTGTTTTTCACTCCATAATTAAATGTTTTCACAGCTGTTAGGGCTTTAATCCAAGCAATTGAGCTATTATCCAAGTTGCATTTCCATTAATGGCACAAAGTTAACATTGTCATTCTTGTAAAGTAAGCTTTTGCATAAAGTTCATTATTGAGCCTCTAACTTGTTCCCTCTGATCACACTCCATCCACAAAGTCATAAGCAAGCTTTTTTAAAGCATAACCACTCTATCTTAGCAAGTACATAAGGCTTTGAAACTTGAATTTCTCAAAAAACCACATGTTATGCATAAACTTGTGATTTTGAATTCTGATCAACAAGAGGTCTCCAAACTTGTTGCTTATAAATAGAGTCACTATTTGTGAGCTAAAGGAGGAGCTTAAGCACCCTGAAATACACCAAAACTTTGTCAAATCAGAAATTTCCCAAAAACTCCATTGTTGCATAATTTCTGACCTTGAACATCAAACTCACATTTCCCTTGTGCGTTTCTTATCCTTTTAGTTTCTAAAGCTTCCTTATATCAAGTGTAACCTATCCATGTCCCTGTTTCATTACTGTAACTTCATTTACCATATCTTCCATAACCAAAAATAGAGCATTGCACATTGACTTCTCCAGGTCATTTCAGCCACTCTCAACTTAAGCAAACCATTGTATTAGCTTCCTAGGACCTCAAGGAAGCTAACCTGATCATCACCATCACTTGAAACAAGCTCAAACTCAAAACACAATTTCCAGTTTTGAGGTAAGTTTTCTCAAGTGGGAACTCTTCATACAGGCATCATCAATAATTTATTTGTGAACAAAACATGTAGATATCATTGCCCTGAAGCTAACCATGTCCTTAGTTTCCAGTAATTTTGCTTGAGCTTAGAGAATTTTGAAAATGAAATTTCTGAAATTTTTAGGGTTCAGATTAAGGCCATTAAAATTCATGCTTATCTTTGATCTATAGTTTTAATACTTTACATTTCTGGAATCGTGAGAAAATTTGCTACAAGTTTCATGTTTACAGTTTTCATTTTTGATGAGAAATGAGCAAGTTACAGTTGGTCTGGCTGGAGGTTGAAGATGAAGTCTTCAGGGAACATTTTACCTTGCATATTTATTTTTTTGCTTATATTAACAGATTTATAGCCACCCCAATGGTAGAAGCGCGTGCCTGTAACCTTTGGGACCTGGGTTCGAGCCCTAGTGATACCCTTTTCATTGTTTTCTTCATATTTTCACTTTTCTGATTTTTGTGTTTTTGGCAGGCGTTGGGCCCCTTTGGGCCTGACTTGTTTTTGTTTTTGCTAGCTGACCTCCCTATTGACTAATGACACCCCTGACCCAAGTTTGTTTATTTTTTTATTTATTTCATTTTTATTTTCTTAAATATATTTTGTAAATACTAAAGAAAATCATAAAATACAAAAATGATATATTTATATTTTGACTTAGTTTATTTTATTTTTCTCATAAATTTTTTTTATTAATTATAATTTATTTATTTTTTACTTATTATCTTGTAAATATAAATAAAATTAGGTTATTAGTTAGTTTCTTTCATGCTAATTTAAATACATTATTTTTTATATAAAAAAGACTAAAAATATTTTATAATGCTATAAATATTTTCAAGATAAAAATACCAAAAAATAGTTTTCTTAAACTTATTTTCTTTTGATTAATTAATAGAACTAGGTTTTTATTTAAAATCTTTTCTTAATAAAATTCAATTATAATTAATTATTTTCTTTATTTAATTAGGTTAAGACAAAATCCTTTTTTCATGAAAATCAAACAAAGATACATTTTCTTTACATTTTGCATTTTCTTTACATTTATTCATTTTGTACTTTGTGTTTATTTATTTCCTTGCAGATTGTTATCAAATCAATATGGTTGTAATAGATTAATTAGGCTTTAAAATTCTTGCAATCCCCATTCAATTTGTACACCTCCTCCCCACAAATGTTGTAATAGCGTAGTAACATTAAAATTCCGCAATTTATCGCTTTTATATATAAATGCTAGTAATTAGGGTTTGTATGGAAAGACTAAAATTAACACTTATAAAACCCTAATTCAAGACAAAAACAAGCATGAAAATAATACATTTGCACACAAGCACCCCTAGGGTTATTCCACTTGGTTTCCTTATACAAAATGACCATATTATGCATGTAAGGTACCATAGCAAAAACAAGAAAATATAAGATCATAGTCCCTCGATGATGCTATCTAAGTTTCCTTTCAAATGATCTTAGTCCCTAAAAAAGAATTCTAAGATACTTTGCAACATTGCTAATCATGGTTATACGATGACCCACGCCCGTCCCGTTAACATCCAAAGATAGGGTTGCTTACCAAATCAATGGTAAGACAACAATATCAAAGGAAAAGAAAATGAACAAGAAAGACTTTTGAGTAGGTAGAATGCCCCTAATTACTTACTCCATTTCAAAACAAACATCCTTGCTATTTTCAAAACAAACACCTACACTTTCAAACATCTTACAAACTTGAAAACATTTTCAAAAGATCAACATCTTTGTATACATTCTTACGAACGAGAATCATTACAAAGATTGCCTAAACAATGGCCTCTTTACAAAATACTTTCAAAAAACCACACATAGCATAATTTCAAACAAAAGCAAGTGATCTAGCAAGTAACTAAGAGCCCATGGAAAACCATGGATGAAAAGGGTACTAATACCTTCCCTTTTCACAATCTACCCCCCGAACTCAAGAAATAATCTCAAAGGTCTTTCTTGTGCTTTTTAACCTTTCCTTTTGGATAAAAGAAAAGTCGGTGGCGACTCTTGCTAACCACAACATTTGCGATCAAACACCAAACCCTCAAGTCAGTTCTCCCACTGTATCATACCATAATATAGAATTAATAGTAAGAGATCTTAATTTCTGAGGCCACTCGTACCTTGTCAGATTCAGGATCATGTAATATTCCTTGTAAAGATTAGTCATAAACCAGGAATACAATAGTGGAATACAACAATTTAGAGTACCTCTTCTTTTTTCGTACCACGTATGAATGGTGTAATAGATATCAGCAAGTAGAGCGGGAGTGGGATCCGTATTGAAAGTTTTTGTACCCCAAAACACGCTAATAGCTGCAGAGTAAATATAGTATACAGTTCGTGGAAATAAGATAACACCGAATACAAGCAGTCCTAGACAATCGACACAAGACTCTCATTCCTTGTTATTAGTTAGATCAAGAGCCTTAGTTTCTAAGTAGCATCTCTTAGTCCCTCGTATGTCTCCCTCTTTCTTGTAATTAAGAGATAATTCAGGATAAGTTATCTTTATGCCTTCTGCCAAGATTTTGATGTCGATAGTTTGTCTGATACCCACATAAGCCTTATCTTTAGAAAAATTCAGAATTCTATCTGTTGTACCCCAAAATTTTCCCTCTCATTTCTCAAAGATTTTCTCACAAGATCTTCCATGACATCAAGTTTGCAGCACTAATACATCAATTTAGGTTTCGAATTGGCATAAGGGCAAAATGGTCAATTGCACACTAAAAAGTCAAACTTTGACTTTTAGATCAAAATCAAGCTTCATGAATCATATTTCATCAAGACATGTTGGAATATGAAGTTTGTTTCATCAAGAAAAATCAAAAATAAAAATTACTTTGGAAAAGTCAAATTCTAAATACTTAGAAATATTTCTAAGTGTTTAAGAAATATGATAAATTCAGAACTTCTGGCCAGATTTTCACCATGATGCAAGTTATTTCTGGAAGAACTTTTGACACAAGAGTTGTAGATATCAATGAGATCTAAAACGTTGCAGAATAAAACTTCTCCTAGAAATACTGGGATTTCAAGTTATAAATCTTTGAAGACACGTCCATAAAACTGAAGAACTCAGTAAATTCCGGGCCTTTCCAAGACAGAATTTGGTTAGAAGTTCTGGGCCAGTTTTCACGAAGGTTCAACCATAGTTTGCAAGAGTAATTCAAATAAGGTCTACAAAGCATGTTACAAGCTTTCTGAAAAGTCTAAGAACTCCTTCAGAACATGCTGGAGCAAGGAGATTCAAAGATCAGAAGATTGGATATTTGTTCTAAGTTATGCTGATGCTGAACTGCTGACCCAAGTTAAGCTATGATACATAATCTCATATTGCAAATTTTATGTTTGATAAATCTCATCATCATTTAATGCTCACACCTACTTTTGAGTCTTTATCCAAAGGATTTCCCCACGTGTGGCATAGAAGTACCATTGTTGTCCTTGAAAAGCAAACTTTTGTACAAGTGTATGTTGGGCCCATGCTTTGCTTTTACCTTTGAGGATACTTTTCCTTAATTCATGCTTACAAATCCAGCTTAGGCACGGCTAAAAGCTGCTAACCACCCTACTTTGTGCCTTGAACCATACTTGTTTGAACTTGCTTCAAGAACAAGTCAGCGCTCTAGCATATGATGGCTGTACTTTTGACTTCTCCAAGCTACTAAATCCTTGCCTATAAATTGAACTTCATTTGCAACTGTAAAGAGGTCTAAAAATTGAAAATAAAAACCTTGAAACCTTGCTAAAATCTCCCAAGAACTTGAAAGTGCAGCCCAAATACAAAACCTGCTAGTCTTTGATTTTTGCATTCAAATTCAAATTTTCCTCAAGTGTTTCTCGACCAAATAGTCAACATAGTTTCTGATACACATTTAGAAGTCATCCCAACTTCTGTTTTTAGATTGAAATTCCATCTCCAACAACTTCTATTTCAAAATCAGAACTTTTCTTCTTGGCTGTTCCAGAATTTTCCAGCCATTCATAGCTCAAGTTAAAGGTTGTCCCAACCTTCTGAGCACATGAGGAAGCTGACCATAACATCACATCAGTCAGAACCAGGCTCAAGCTCACAGAACATTTTCCAGCTGCAAGGTAAGCTTCTGCTGACTCTCATCACATTACTTAGACATTATTAGGCTTGCATGTTCGAAAATACAATGTAGACATCCTGACTCTGATGCTGTACATATTCATAGATTTCATGTATTTTTGCCTAAGTAGAGAAAGTTTCAGTTCAGAACTTCTTGAGGAACTTAGGATCCATAATTAAGATCAACAAAGTTCATGCTTGATTCCCTTTTTACAGTTCTGATTGCTTTGTATTTTTGAAAACATGATGAAATCTGCCATAACTGTTATGTTTGCATTTTCATTTTTGTTGAGAAATAACTAAGTTGCAGAGGCTCTGATTGGCGTGAAGGAGAAAATGAAGTTCATCATCAGAACTTACTCTATGATACATGTTTATACTTCTGCTTCTAATACTAGATGTACAGCCACCCCAGTGCTAGAAAACACGCGCATAAGACATCAGTGCTAAGGGTCATGGGTTCTAGCCCCGGAAGCATTTTTTTTAGGTTTATTTATTGACATTTTCACCCATTTATCTGTCATAAAATATTCCTAGACCAGAACTTCTAGATATCCTCACCCAACAGCATTATCACCTCACTCTCTCAACAACCAGAACTTCTAGGTCTCCAGTCACATTAGAACTTCTAGGCTCTCCAAAACAACCAGAACTTCTGACCTACCAGTGATATTAGAACTTCTAGATCCCCAGTTGCACTAGAGTTTCTAGATCCCCCCAGCAATCATAACTTCTAGGCTTTCCTTTATTCCCAGCAACCACGGAACTTCAGTGTGCCCGGACCCAGAACTTTTGACCTTCCCCTTTTCTGCTAACATTTTCCTTCTGACTTGCAGCACAGCAGAGCCAAAACTTCTCATTTCAACAATGTTTTAATTCTGACCCCTTTTCCTCTTATTATTTTATCATCATTAATTAAAAACACCAAAAATATTTTTATATTCATACACTTTTCTTTATTTCTTTTAAAATAAAAAGACTAAAATATTTTCTTAAGCAAATTTATTCCTTCTCTTAACAAAAAGAAAATAAGCCTAGTTTACATTTCTTGTACAATATTTCGATATGGTTGTAATAGATAATTAGGACTTTAATTTCTTGCAATCCCCATTTATAAATTTGTACACCTCACCCCCTAATGATTGTAATAGCGTAGAATATTTAATTTCCGTAATTTATCGCTTTCATATAAATGCTAGTAATTAGGATTTGTATAGAAAGATAAAATCAACAAGTAGATAACCCTAATCAAAGACTAAATGCATGCAAATCAAACACACTATTCACACATGCACCCCTAGGGTTAACTGCACTTGTTGCCTAAAAATGGTCATGTTACGCATGTGAGACGTCTTAGCAAAACAATCAAAATACAAGATCATGGTCCCTCAATGACGCTACAAATGTTGCCTTTTAAATGATCTTATCCCCTCAAGAAAAATGCTAAGATATCTTACAACATTTCTATCATGACTATACGATGATCCATGCTCGTCCCTTTACATCCAAAGATAGGGCTTCTTACCAATCAATGGAAAGATAGAAATATCAAAGGAAAGGAGAGAAATGAACGAAAGACTTTTGAGTATGTAGAAACGTTCTTAGTTACTTGCTCACTTTCGAAACAAACACACACCAAACACTTTCAAAACATGAAATATTTTCAAAAGATCAACACTTTTTATACGTTCTTACAAAGCGAGAACCATTACAAAGTTTTC
Source organism: Vicia faba (assembly GCA_948472305.1). Classification (NCBI taxonomy): domain Eukaryota; kingdom Viridiplantae; phylum Streptophyta; class Magnoliopsida; order Fabales; family Fabaceae; genus Vicia; species Vicia faba. The sequence goes on along the minus strand of OX451740.1, from coordinate 932,375,436 downwards.
CTAAACGAAGACGCCTTTTCAAAAATACTTTCAAAAAACACCACAAAGCACATTTTCAAACAAAGGAAGTGATCTAGCAAGCAACTAAGAGCCCATAGATAACTATGGATGAAAAGGATGCTAACACCTTCCCTTTTCATAATCTACCCCCCGAACTCAAGAAATAATCTGAAAGGTTTTTCCTATTCTTTTCACCCTTTCCTTTATTAGATAAAAGAAAAGTCGGTGGCGACTCTTGCTAACCGCAATAATTGCAATAAAAATGCAAAACATCCCAAGTCAGTTCTCCCACCGTATTACACTATCCAATTCTTCCAAAGTTGGTGATAACTGGAAATATTTAAAGGTGGAGCATCTCAGCGGAGGATCGTAGAATTGAATTAGAGTAGAAACAACATCCAATTGTACTTCTACTTTGGTCAAGTCCATAATATCCCCGTAGCAACGAGTGAACATTTTCAGAGACCTTTCAGATAATTTTTCTTTTACATCCTCGATCTTTAGTACGTTTGGATTAATGAAATTGATGCAAACAAGTTGTTTCCCTTTGGTATTCATTTCCAGGCACTCACCAAAACCTTTGATTTTTTTACTCTGTGAATAAGTCAAACAAGAAGAAAATAGATAATAATGAATATATGAAATACAAAGATGCGTGAATGCATGAACGTAGGGCTAAATGACGAGATTTCATGGACAATAACCTTAGAAGGTAGGCTCTTAGCTTGGGCCTATGGATATTCTACCCTCCTATAAGGTGGTTTCCTTAAGGTTGTCATGAATAACACTAGAGAGAAAGGTACAAGAGCCTCTCTTAAGCAGAGCCTCCTTATAGACCGGAACTTTTGTCTCTAAATCATAAAAGGTATCATCATGAGATATTGGTTTAAAGGTTGTACGAAGAGCCATAGGTGTCATTCCAAAGTCCTACTTCCCAAGAGGATGTCCCTTGTGAGGTATTCCTTTTGTGAAATTCCACCGACTCTAGGCAAAGTCGTCACAGAAACTCATAGGGATATAATAACATGATCAAATGCAATAAGCAAAAATAAATGAATAATTAAATAGACAAATATTAAAACTTTAAAATAAATAAAAAACCCTAAACCCTAAAACTAAAGGTAAGACTACTAAACCTAGGGTTGAGTCCCCAGCAGAGTCGCCAGCTGTTATAACTGGATTTAAATTCAGAGTCGCCACCCTTAATTTTTATCCTAAGGAAGGGAGTATAAAGGATAACCCTAAAAAGTTAGAGATTATAGGTCTTTGGACTCGGTTCTAGACAAAGGGAAGGTGTTAGGCACCCCTCATCTACCTTGTTCGCAAGGATACTAGGTTTTAGAAGCGCAATCTTTTAGGAAATACGGTTTTAATGTTTTATTAGGGGAATTCACCATGATTTTAATTGTATGCCTACATATCTTCTTAGGAGGAATCAGAGTCTCATTTCGTAGTTCGCAGTTGGTTTATATTTTTTATGGGTTAAGAAGATATTTTAATGCCCCCCGTACTTAGCCTGAGTATGTGAATAGTGGAGATTTTGGACCAAGTGCAGTTAATTAAAATATAGTTCAAACTCCTTTTCGAAAATTAATTGTTGAATTAATTTAACTTACGAAAAATAACTTGTGGTTGGTTAAGTATTTTTTATGTATTAATTGTAAAAAACTATCTTATTTAAATGTATGATTAAAAAAAATAATTTAATGCAAATAAAAAATAAAAAATATTTTTTATGGGTTGGAAACTAAAATATTATTTATATGATAAAAATAAATGATATAATATTATGATTATAAAAATATAAAATATAAAATATAAAAATTATAAAATTATAAATTGAAACACAATGGGGGTTATGAATTTAGTTAATCTAGTAACAAAAGGGGTGTTAACAGCATGGGCCTGAATTCAGATATTGAATTCAGACCCAAAAGATAGGGGTATGTTTTGATCCAGACAGTAATATGGGGGGTGTGAGAAGTAGGGGCCAAGTCCATATTTGGACTTGGCCCTACAAGAATGGTTTACGCATTGATTAGCAAAAATAAAATAGAGGGGTATGCGAGTATTAATGGGCCAGGCCCAAAGAGAGTTAGGAGAGTCTGTGTGGATTCCATGTGCATGGTCGCATGGTCATATGGTAGGAATGCACTCTATGTGACATATGATGGGGATCTGATGATGATGATTAAAGGAATATGATAAGGATGGGAGGCGCGCATGTACTGGATAACTGAACGCAATATATTTGTTTTTGTAAAACAAAATATCATTTTTGTTATTCTCTTTATCCTTCTCTCTCTGAACATTCTCTCTCACTCTATCTCGCTTACCCAAATAATTAAACCCTAGTTACCTCCAACGAAGGTGGCCCGCCCCTTTCTGTCTATATTATCTTTCTTTTTCTTTTCAAACAAACACCTAAACCCTAAACGAATCGAGTCACCACCGTCCCACAAACATAAATCGACGGCGATTACATCCTATTTTGCCCAATCAAAACCCTAATCCCCTATACTAACCTTGACAAATCCCAAATCACCAAATTAACACAACAACAAAGCTAAGGGTTTACCTCACTACGATGAATCTCGGTATTTTTCTGTGTTTTTCTTAGTTCGATCTAGTTTCTAATCCCTTTCCTTGTGTTTGACAGGTACGGAGGATGGTGATAACGGAGGAGGTACGATAGCACAATGAAGCAACAACGGCTCGACTCATTCTTCTTTCTCTGTTAAGAAAAATTTGCTCTATAAATTTTTCTTTCTGATTTTCTGTAGTAACTTTCCTCCCTTCTTTTTCTGTCCCTTTTCTGTTTTAGCTGTTAGGTTCTTATAGTATTTTTTAGGATTAGATTTTAGGAAACAAATTAATTATGTCGATTAAGGAATTAGGGATTTTAGGAAAGAACAAAAGATTATGTCTGTAATTTTTGGGCCATCTTAATTTGTTTCTATTTTGGTTTTGAAATTGTTTCCGCTTTAGGCTTGATCTTGTTTTTGTTCTTGATTCGTTCTGTTTTTGGAGAATTGAATATATAGATATTGTTTTATGAAAACAGTAACACACTCTATTACCTTCTTGAATTCACACTATCTCTGCCTCCTTACTAAAGCATATGTTATCTTTTATTTAATCCACACAGTGAATGTTTACTAATTGGGCTTGGGCCTTGTACTGGCTTGGACATGGGTCGGTATGACTTAAATTTGGACCGTGCATTTTAGGGCCGTAAGTTTTAGTTACTGTTTTTGCAAATAATCAAAACTAATGTAATAATAAATCTAATAATAATCAGTAATAACATAAGTAACACATATATAGTTTTTAAAAATTGGGCCAAAACGTTTAATTGTTGGGCCTTCACAAAAAAACTTGCTTATGGGCCAATCTGATCAAACAAATACAAACCCCCTTTTTATAAAACAAATGAGTTAACCCTTAATGGGCTTAAACCTGCCCCTTCTTAAGGAACCAAAACCAATCTTAATTTACCTAAAAAATTAATTATGTAGGCTTTTGCAAAAAACATGACATGGCCCACTTGTTTCAAAAATGCATACCCTCTCCTTATTTTCTATACCCGAACCCAAAATGTCTTAGTGAGCCATCAGATTTGATGATCCACTAAAGCAACATACCCTTTTTTAACATTTAAAACCCCTATAAAATAACACTCAAACAAAAAAAATTTAAATATTGACTAATAATTAGAAACAGAGTAATAATACGACTATCAAATTGATAGGGCACATTTGGGGTATGACACCATTGTGAGGTAATGGGTGGTTATATATATGATGCACATCTAAATAGTGTTTTCCAGAGTGAACCTCTGGGAAAGGTGTTTGAGTAACTGATTATCATATAGATATTCTCCCCATTCTATTTCGGGAATTGATCTATAATCAAATTTGTTGGTAAAACCATCGGTGATAAAGATAGTTGCCCCGTCCTGTTTCGGGAATTAATATTTGTCTGACCAAAAAGAAAGATAGTTTCCCCATCCTGTTTCGGGAGTTAATCTTTTATTTGTTCGTGTAAATAGTCTCCCCGTCCTATTTTGGGAATTGATCTATAATCAGTTTGTTGGTAAACCCGTCTTGTTTCGGGAGTTCATACCATTGGTGATAAAGATAGTCGCCATGTCCTGTTTCTGGAATTGATCTATATCTGAGCAAAGAAAGAAAGTTAGTTTCCCTGTCCTGTTTCGGGAGTTAATCTTCACTCTGTTCATATAGATAGTCGCCCATCCTATTTCGGGAATTGATCTACAATCAGTTTATACCATTGTTGATAAAGATAGTTACCCTGTGCTTTTTCGGGAACTGATCTTTATCTGACCAAAGAAAGAAAGAAAGATAGCTTCCCCGTCCTGTTTCGGGAGTTGATCTTCGATCTTGTTTTTCTATTCTCAGATATTTACCTTTTCTTATTTCAGGAATTAATCTGTGGTTGGTTATCTAGATAGTTGCCCTGTCTTGTTTCAGGAATTAATCTAGAACTTGCTTTTTGTTGGCCGTTGAGATAGTTACCTTGTCTTGTTTCAGGAATTAATCACTAACCTGGTCTCATAGATAGTTTCCCTGTCTTATTTCGGGAATTAATCTACAAATTGTTGTTCACAGATAGTTTCCCTGTCTTGTTTCAGGAATTAATCTAGAACTGTTGAAAATTGTTGACAACATTCGTCTGTTGATTGATATTTCCTGAAAAGGTAAAGAGTTAGTTGTATGCAATGTCATGATTTATGAAATGCATTGTGTAATGATGATCTTAAAATAAATTAGATTGTGCTGTATGTGTTTCATATGCATATGCTATGATGTATTAATGTGAAACTTTGTTGAAGTGTATTGTAAGCCCATGCAACATCTTTGTCTGGGAAAATAAATCCCTGACTAAGGCTGGGGATGAAGAGTATGTGTATCATCAATCTTGTCTAGAATGCTTCCACTAGAGATTCCTGCTTACTTGTTTGAGGAAACTCTGCAGGGGATTAATTGATTTCTGTTTGGAGAGTAGAGTTTAGGAACCTTGGTCGTCTGTTGCTCTACTGGGGAATTTATTTCTTATATACCCTGACTGGGGATAAAAGAGATGGTTAAACTTCTGACTCGTTTGGGGAAGATAATTCTTATATACCCTGACTGGGAATAAAAGAGGTGGATAACCTTCCGCCTTATCTGGGAGGATAAAGTTAACTGGTATTTGGTCGAATTCCAGGTTTTGCAGCAACTTTCTGGGGATAGTGATGACTTCACTGGGGAGAAGTATTTTGTCGGTGATTTGTAGTAGTCTGAGGAGTAGACTCCATCTAGGGAATTTGTAGGTTGTTGGTGAAATAAACCCTGTTGAGGAAATGATCCCAGTTGACAGAGAAATGCTCTAATGAGGAAACAAACTCTCTTGGGGAAATTGAATTTGCTTAAAGAGAAAGACTCTGCAAGGCTTTTTTTTCCAGTTTTGGAGGACCAAACTCAACTGGGGAGAGAATTTCCAGGAAGTTTACTAATTTGAAACTCCGTAGGTTGGTGATATTGATGGGAAAGAGATTATACTCCTTTATTTGTTAGAACGATCTGTCGGGGAGATTATAGGGAATGTACCCTTATTTTGTGAAGAGTACTCTGTGGGGGTAATCTCATAAGAGTATCTCTGTGGGGATTTATGGACAGTTTGGACGTCATCCCAACTCTTAGAATTTTGAGTAAATGCTTATTTATGTTCCCATGCATATATTTGTTAACATTTAATCATGTTCATATGCATATGTTCATTCAATTTTAGTCATTGGACGTTTTTGCAAGCAAAACAGAAAAAACAAAATTTTGGACTTTAAAGTATATTTGTATTCATAATTTGCGTATGAACACGCGATTTTATACAAAGAGACGAAAATCCTAGTAAGAGAAAATCATTGTGAAATGAAAAGAGTACAAAGTGAAAACAAAATGTATAGCCGTGTGGAAGTGATCTCATTGGGTTCCAAACTCTGCTATTTTCCCTATGTCTTCTAACATCTCGTCCCTTGCCATCAGAAGAAGTTGATTGAACCATTTGATATTTCGACTTTGGTAATAAAGCTTGCATGTAAGTGATTTAACGGGACATAATCGTATGCTTTTAATCCCTATTTTTTTCCTGGACCGCCTTTTCAGGTTTTCAGTCCACCAGGATACCCTTTTTTGCCAAGCCGCCTTTTCAGGTTTTCGACTTGCTAGGTGTACAGTCTTTTGTATATATCCTTAACTTTTTTCCGAACCCTTTTGGTTCGCCGGGATGCCCTTATTTTTTCCTAGGTATGTCAACCTAGCGGGTCATTCTTATGCGTAGTATTTTTTGACTATGTCTGTGTTCACAGGATGTGGGAAATCTTTGCCATCCATAGTGGTTAGCATCATAGCACCGCACGAGAATACTTTCTTGACAACAAATGGCCCTTCGTAGGTGGGAGTCCATTTGCCCCTAGGATTGCCTTATGATTAAATGATGCAATTTATTACCAAGTCACCATCCTGGTATACTCAACGCTTGATCTTCTTGTTGAATGCCTTGATCATAAGTTTTTGATACATCTCACCATGACAGACAGCAACCAGCCTCTTTTCATTGATCAAATTCAACTGATCTAACCTAGTCTGAATCCATTCGTCTTCATCTAAGTCTGCTTCTTTCATAATACTTAGAGAAGGGATTTGAACTTCAACATGCAGAACAACTTCCATACCATAGACTAGAGAGAATGGGGTTGCCCTAGTTGATGTTCGCGCCGAAGTACGATAGCCATTAAGAGTAAATGGCAACATATCATTCCAGTCTTTGTAGGTCACTGCCATCTTTTGCATAATCTTCTTTATATTTGTGTTGGCATCTTCCACTGTGCCATTCATCTTAGGTCTGTATGGAGAAGATTTGTGATTCTTGATCTTGAACTGCATGCAGAGTTTGGTGATCATAGAGTTGTTGAGGTTGGTGCCATTGTCAGTGATGATTCTCTCAAGGATACCAATCCAACAGATGAGGTTATGCTTGATGAATCGGGCCACGACGTTCTTGGTAACTGAGGCAAATGAAGACGCTTCAACCCATTTTGTAAATTAGTCAATGGTGACGAGAATGAAGCGATGTCCATTAGAAGAAGTAGGCTTGATTTCTCTGATCATATCAATGCCCCACATTGCAAATGGCCAAGGAGCAGTCATGACATTCAAAGGGATTGGAGGCACATGGACTTTATCAACATAAATTTTGCACTTATGGAAGTCCTCAAGTGGAGGTGACAATCAGTTTCCATAGTCGACCAAAATTAACCAGCTCTTAGAATATTCTTGGCCATAGTGTGTCCACTTGAGTGAGTACCAAAGATGCCTTCGTGCATATCCTCCATAATCTTCTCTGCTTCCTTCTTGTCCATACAACAGAGAAAACATAAATCATGGTTACGCCTGTATAGAATTCCGTTTCTCAGGAAGAAATTGGCTGAGAACCTCCGCAAGAATTTCTTATCATTGATTGATGCCCCTTCAGGGTATTCTTGAGCGTCGAGATACCTTTTTACTTCGTGAAACAAAGGCTTCTCCTCTACTCCATCAGTGTCAATCTCATAGCAGTGTGCCAGTTTGTCAAATCTTTCGACAATAATTCGGGAAGCTTCATTGTCCTATTTGACTTTGAACATGGATGACATGGTGGCTAAAGCATTTTCCAAATGATTTTATTCCCTCGGGATATGTTCAAAGGTAATCTCTTCAAAGTACAGGATCAAGGTGAGCACAAGTTCTTTGTAAGGGATAAGATTAGGATGTTTTGTATCCCACTCTCCTTTAACTTGACTGATTACCAAAGCTGAGTCTCCATATACACTTAAGAATTTGATTCTTAGGTTAATAGCAGCTTTAGGACCCAACATGCATTCCTCATACTCAACCATGTTATTGGTACAGTCGAAGCAAAGTCTGGAAGTGAAAGGTGTATGGAAACCTTCGGGAGAGATGATCACAACACCAATTCCGTAACCCTGTGCGTTGGAAGCTCCATCAAAAACCATAGTCCATCGGGATCCTTGCTCAGGTCCTTCATACAGTCCAGGATTTTCATAATCTGTAATCAGCATGATATTCTCATCCGGGAATTCAAAATTCATAGATTGGTAGTCATCTACAATTTGATGCGCCAAATGATCTACCAGCACACTTTCTTTGATTTCTTTTTGTGTAGTGTACTGGATATCATACTCAGTTAAGATCATTTGCCATCAGGCTATCCTTCCGGAGAGAGATGGATACTCAAAGATGTACTTGATAGGATCCATCTTAGAGATCAGTAGAGTGGTATGAGTTAACATATACTGTCTTAGTCGGTGAGCAGCCTATGCCAAAGTGCAACAAGTTTTCTCGAGTAGTGAATATCTTGTTTCACAATCGATAAACTTTTTGCTAAGGTAGTATATTGCATGCTCTTTTCAACCAAATACGTCATTTTGCCCCAGCACACACCCCATTGAATTCTCTAACACAGTTAAGTACATGTCCAAAGGTCTTCCTTCAACTAGTGGCATCAGAATTGGAGGTTCTTGCAAGTACTCTTTGATCTTTTCAAAAGCTATTTGGTAGTCATCATTCCATCTTACCACTTGATCTTTCTTCAATAACTTGAAGATTGACTCATAAGTAGTAGTCAGGTGAGAAATGAATCGGGCAATGTAGTTTAGTTGTCCTAAGAAACCTCTGACCTCCTTCTCAGTATGAGGAGCTGGAAATTCTTGGATATCTTTGACCTTTTCCGGATCGACCTCAATACCTTTGCCACTGACGATGAAGCCTAGGAGCTTTCTAGACCTTACCTCGAAGATGCATTTTCTTGGATTCAGCCTCAACTTGTACTTCTTCAGCCTCTCAAACATCTTGTGCAGATGATCAAGGTTCTCTTCCTTAGTTTGGGATCTTGCTATCATGTCATCAACATAGACTTCTATCTCATGATGAATCATACCATGAAATAAAGCCACCATAGCCTGTTGATAAGTTGCGCCTGCGTTCTTAATCCCAAAAGGCATGACCTTATAACAAAAGGTACTCCACTGTGTGACAAAAGTAGTTTTCTCCATGTCTTCAGGAGCCATTTTTATTTGGTTATACCCTAAGAAGCCATCCATAAAGGAGAATACCTTGTGTTGAGCAGTTTTGTCAACCAAGACATCAATATATGGTAGTGGGAAGTCATCTTTGAGGATCACCCTATTTAAATCCATGTAATCTACACACATATAGACCTTATCATCTTTCTTCTACATTAGAACAACATTTGCAACCCATTGGGGATATGACGTCACTGCCAAAAAACCTGCATTGAACTGTTTCATTACCTCAGCCTTAATCTTCTCTTACATATTAGGGTGCATGCGATGAACCTTTTGTTTGATCGGAGAACAACATTCTTTCATTGGTAGACGATGAACCACGATATCCGTATCGAGCCCTGGCATATCTTCATATTTCCAAGCGAATACCTCAACATAGTCATGGAATATCTGAACCAATCTTCTCTTGACACTGGCTTCCAAGCTGGCGCCAATCTTGACTTCTTTCTTATCTGCCTCAGTACCCAAGTTTATCACTTCGACTGGTTCTTCGTGCGGCTGGATAGCCTTTCCATCTTGTATCAAGATTCTGGCAAGTTCTTCAGCTATCTCACAATCTTCTTCACCTTCGTATTCAGCTTGATAGATTGAATTTTTGTAGTCATAAACAGAAATAGAAGAATTATTGTTAATGAGATCCGGAGTGGGTGTGGATCTGCAAATGTGTGTGTATGTAAGGTCACATGGCTATTTCGAAAATGCAGTAAAGTAAAAGAAAGACAAGGAGCATAAAATTTGAATGCAAAATTGTCCAATGTTTTCATTAAATGAGCATCTGATATATGAAATGACAACCCTTAACAAATGGACCATTGTGCCTCGGGAAAGACACATGGTTTAAAGTCATTGTTTTAAAAGAGATTACAGACAAATTTTTTAAAGCAATAAACATAGGAAATAGAAATTACTCCTGACTGAAGGAGATTGAGATGAAGTATTTGGCCTTCCAGTTGTTAAGTCCACCATCAGTAGTTGGGAATATCTAGTCGTCCAAATCATCATCACTATCAGTGTCTCCCAGAGCATTGACTTCATTGTTGCTAATACAGAGAGGTGGTCCTCTAGCACCAACACGTCGAACCTCTTTCTGAGCCTTTGAAGTAAAACCCAATCCAAATTTGTCAGATTTGTAGGGGATATCAGTAAGTTGTCCCCAGATAGTGCAACCCCCGTCTTCTACAACAGCCCGAGCATCCTTCATAGAGGCCATCCTTGGTGAATCCTTGGTAATCTTAGGAGTAGCAAGAGTAGATTTAGCAAGAGAAATCGTTGGAGGGATTATTTCAAATGCTTAGCATGAGGTTTCAATGAATTCGCCATCCATTTCAACATATTTGAAAGAATTCAAATGACTGACCATATATTCTTCCTCTCCACAGACTGTAACAATCTTCCCTTTCATTGGGTATTTCAGCTTATGATGTAATGTAGAGGTAATCCCACCTGCCCCATGGATCCATGGGTGTCCGAGCAAGCAAGAATAGGCCGCGGGAGGATATCCATTACATAAAATGTTGAATTAAAGACTTGAGATCCCACCTTGATCGGAAGATCAACCTCTTCATGGACCATTCTCTTCGACCCATCAAAGTCTCTTACCATAATATCGCTAGGTTTCAGCACCATCCCATCACAATCCAGCCTATCCAAAGCACCTTTGGGTAAAACATTGAGGGAGGACCCAGTATCTACTAACACATGTGCCATGGTGGTTCCTTTGTATTAAATAGAGATGTGCAGAGCTTTGTTATGATTCTTCCCTGCTAGAATTAAATCTGCATCAGAAAATCCCAAGCCATTATCAGCAGTTAGGCTTGCAACATAATTCTCAAATTGATCAGCAGTGGTCTCTTGTGGTACATGGGCATTCTTCAGGAATTTCAATAAAGCTTGGGCATGTGCTTCGGAGCATAATAACAAGGCAACATGTATATCTTGGAATGTGTCTGCCCCAGTTATTCAACTATTTTGTAGTCACTTTTTCGGATGATCTTTAGAATTTCTTCCATCTCTTGTCTAGATGGGTCTTTAATGGTAATATCTTTGGATGGTGTCTCCATCCGGGCAGGCTCAGATACTTTCTCTTTACCTCGAGCCTCAGTAGTTGGCTCAGCAGCAAGAATGAGGACAAGTGTTGTAGTAGTTGTTGGAGGAGAGATCTTCAGAGATAAGATCCTTCCTGTCCTAGTGACCTTACTAGTTCCGACAATGTTTTTAATTTCAAGATCTTCATTTTCAGTAATCCATGGTTCTTGCTTGACACCATGATAATAAACTTCTGCCCCATAGTTCCAGGGCACAACTTTGTCAGAGGAATAGGGGATTGGCCCCGGTGTAGTGATAATCAGGGGAGCCACTCTTGGCTCAATAGTAATCCTGATAGGGACTTTAGAGGTAATCCTAATAGGGGTGTTTGAAATGGTAATTATGGAAACATATTCAAGTCTTCGTTCTTGAGGTATATTTTCAGACAAACTCTTCATGGACGGGGTTTTCTCGAACAAAATTTCATGGCTCTCAATCAGGCGTTGAATACCTTTCTTCAGCCACATACAACCATTAGTTTGGGAAGAACACCGATAACAATTTTTAAGGCAACCCAGAAATAAACCCGCTCTTAACAGATTCTTATTAATGGTCAAATCATTGATGGAGGAGAAATAGGGAACATCATCAACAACATTAACACCTTTACCATAAATGGGCATGGGAGCAGTGATCATATTAGGGGTTTGTGGATGGTCAAACTCAATCACTTTGTTATCAATAAAATCTTGGATCTTGTTTTTCAACGCCTAATAGTTGTTGGTATAGTGGCCAAAACTATTTAAATGATAGGAAAATTTCACGTTCAGATTATATTTGGGAGAGGCAGTATTGGGATTTGGATGAGGATCTCGCAGCATTACCAAATTTGCCTTCAAAATATGTTGTAGAGATTGAGACAGTGGCATGTTGATCCTAGTGAATTGTCTCCTCAGGGCGTCCGATATTTTATGATTGTTTTGTTGTTGTGGTTGTTGAACTGGGTTTAGGTTAGAAATTAATATTGTTCCTACCGACTGATTACGATCATTCTTGATACATCTCCTTTGTCCATAAACAACATTAGTTTCCTTCTTACCAACAAATGGATTCTTTATAGAAGTAGAGGTTGAGGCCGTTAGGATCTTCCCACTTTCGATTCGGCTTTCAACTCATTCACCAGTCAAAATTAACTCAATAAACCCTGATGAAGAACTCCCAATCAGCAAATTAAAGAATGGGCCCGATAGGGTGCCCATGAACATGTCCACCAATTCTAGGTCAGTCAAAGGGGGTTGCACCCTTCCATCCAAGTCCCTCCACTTTTGAGCATACTCCTTAAATCCTTCATTTGAACCCATAGTCATACTTTGTAATTGGACGCGAGTTGGTGCAAGGTCAGCATTGTATTGGTATTGTCTGTAGAAGGCAGCAACCAAATTCTCCCATGTGTGGATATTAGACCCTTCTAGTTGATAGAACCAATCCAACTGTGTTCCAGATAAGCTTTCTTAGAAGAAATGAACCCATAACTTCCTACTGGAGGTGTGTGGTTGAATCTTACGGACATAAGACTAAAGATACATCTTGGGACAGGAGACCCCATCATACTTGGCGAAGACATGGACCTTAAATTTATGTGGGATGACCACTCTAGGGACCAAACCTAAATCTCCAAAGTCCAAACCAGGCACTTTTTGGATCTCTACAGCCTTGATTCGGTCTCCCAGTTATTTGTATTTGTCATCTGCTGGTGGGTATTGCTCATTGGAATAGTCTTCATCCTCGGGAAACCTGGTTATTTCCACCCCCATCTCTGTTGCTTCTAACATCCTCGTCTTGATTGTCTTCTTCCTCAGAAGAAGCCTCTTCTATTTGAGCCAATCGGGCGGGCCCCTTGAACCTTCTTCTAATGTTGAGGATAACAACCCGTTTCTTGGTCTTCTTTTTTGTGGCGAGGAGCGCCATCATTTCTTGTTGTCCTTTAGCTAAGTTGAGGAGAGTCTCTTGGAACTGTGTGTGTTGAGTTTGCAGATCTTTGTCAGTTTACTCTAGACCATTTTATATTGAAATAAATAGTAAAAATATAAGGAAACCTGTATCAAAATATCTGCTTATGATATGATGCATGATATGCGGATGCAATTTTTCAAGGACCTCAAGAGATTTAAATTTGCTAGCCAAAAAGGAAACAGAAACAACAATTGCATTAATAATTTCAAGAGTTACAATTGCCCCTTGGGCTTACAATAAGAAACAAAAAAATAAAAACTCCTAAAACCTAAGACTCAGTTCTCCCACGAACGTTTTCTCTTTGTGTCGATGTAGGCATTCAGGCTTTGCTCCTCATGAAGTTGCTTAGTGAGCTCCAACACTTTCTTGTCACTTGCGTAGAATCAAGCTTCAGAGGTATCTCGTTCTCCTTTGAGTTAAATACAAGATCTCTGCAATTCTTCGAGGTAGGTAGGCATGTCAGGATGGAGAATGGTATAAGTAATATCCCCCTCAGCAACAGGCTCCATAACTATTGGTAGGATGGCAGGATATGGCATCATGAGGCTTTGAGCGCGAGCTCATACCCATTTGAGATAAGGCTCAAGAGGGATGGAATTCTTATGCCCCAAAGTCTTGCTATCAACCTTGATTACCATGTCCCAAGCATGTATAAACCTTTGATGATAGCCTTGAACATCATTCTCATAGTCGAATACAATACCATGAATGAGCGCATCATGAGGACCATCTCTTTGAGCATAACCAAATTTCTGTAGAGCCAGAGAAAGGTTATAAGTAATACCTCCACTACGACAAAAAGGGTTTTAGGAAGCGCACCTTAGACAACGCTTTATTCCAAAAGCGTTTCTATAAGTTAAATAAAAAATAAAACACGGAAAGTATTAATGAAATTATGTAAAAGCGCTGCTAAAAGGCCCACTTTAGACAGTGCTTTTCCAAAGTGCTGCTAAAAGGCCCACTTTAGAAAGCGCTTTCCCACATTAGACATCACTTCTTAGAAGCACAGCTAAAGGCCCACGTATGAAGCGTTGCTAAAGGCCTATATTAGAAAGCGCTTCTTCAAAGCGCTGCTAAAAGACCTAGCTTAGACAACGCTTCTTAAAAGCGCTGCTAAAGGCCTACGTATGAAGCACTGCTAAAGGCCCATATTTGAAAGCGCTGCTAAAGAAAGAGAACGCGCTACTAAAGAAAGAGAAAGCGCTGCTAAAAGTCCCACCTTAGACAGCGCTTCTTAAAAGCGCTGCTAAAGGCCTACGTGTGAAGCGTTACTAAAGGCCCATATTAGAAAGCGCTGCTAAAGAAAGAGAAAGCACTTCTAAAGGCCTAATTATACAACACTTCACAAAAGCTCTGCCTAAAGTCCTGTTATTAAAAAAATAAAACACGCTCAAACACACAGTAACGTTATTATTTCCATAAGCTCTTCTCACACGAACCCTCTTCACTCTCATCCAAGACAACAACGCCTGATGTTCTCTTTTTTTTGTTTAATTCTAAATGATAATCATTCAAGGTTCTCATCCTTCTTCCATTCAAGACCATTTCATCCTTTCTTCCATTCACAACCAAGGTTCTCTTCTCCTCTAGGTATGGTTTTTGATATATTTGATAATGTTGATATATAATGTTGCACTTGGTTTAGTTGATAGTGTTGATAATGTTGATTTAGTGTTGATTTAGTGATCATAATGTTTATGTTGTGTTTTGTGTGGCATGTAAGGTGTTTGTGAAAATGTCACAATGAGTTTTGCATGTAAGGTGTTTGTGTAAATGTCACAATGAATATTGCATGTATTGAATGAGAGAAAATATATTCCTATACAATTAATCGAGCTATACATTTTAGTTTGAGAGGTTGTCGTAATAACACTTATAGTGTTGAAATTGAAAGCACTTCACATATAATTTAAAATGAAATTGAAAGAACTCATATAGTGTTGATAATGTTTATGTTTTGTTTTGTGTGGCATGTAAGGTGTTTGTGAAAATGTCACAATGAGTTTTGCGTGTAAGGTGTTTGTGTAAATATCACAATGAATATTTCATGTATTGAATGAGAGAAAATATGTTACTATACAATTAATTGAGCTACAAATTTTTGTTTAAGAGCTTGTCGTAATAACACTTATAGTGTTGAAATTGAAAGCACTTCACATATAATTGAAAATGAAATTGAAAGAACTCATATAGTTGATGGTGTAAAGTTGATAATATAAGTGATTATTTGATGATAATGTAAAGTTGAAATGATATTCGCATAAGTTGATAATATAAGTGCTTGATGTCTATGCTGCGTTATTCGTATAAGATATAGTCGAGAACCATTCATGGGGCAGCAATTCATCTTTTACCATTGCTTTGAGATTCGGACAACTTTATTATGTAATTTGATTTAAATTTGAAAGTTCGCATGAATGTGACATCGGGTGCTTTCCGATTTTGTTTTGAATCTTCTTGATTTGAAACTATCGAGCATTCATAACTTGTTATAGTTTCTGCCCGGTTTTTGTTTAATCAAATAAATCATGTGTTGAAATCAACTTTCCATGTTCTGATTCTTAAATTGTGTAACAAAATGATTTCTTTGATTTTATTTTCATTTGAGGATTGGTATCGTGATTTTATTCACAACTCTATGCATTTTCAATGTTAGTGTGCTTACTAAAAAGTTGGTTAAGACTTTTTTGTATTGGTGTAGTTAGTCGAAGACCATCACTAAATCGAAGAACATCAAAGCAACATCATCCGCCATCGGCACCAATAACCCCTCTTCTTTCTTTGGTAAGTCAAGTTCAAATTCAACATTACCGACTTGTTTATTTATTTACTATTTGCTTCCAAAATTATAAAACATTCTATCTATATCAATTAAAAAGCATAATTAATTTTTTATAGAAATAATTAATTTTAGTCTATATCGATCTAGAACTAATCCGATTAAATCCTACGAAATATTTATAAAAGTTTGTATTAATATTCTTTTTGTGTCGCAAAAGTGTTTTTCTTTATGTTCTTTTGAAATAGTTGCGTGAATAATTATAGTGTTTTTGTTTACCTTAAGTAGTAGTAATTCCTTGGATAAAAAATAGATGACTTCCGAACGATTGTCAAAAGAGTACAACAATGGGGTATTGGAATTCATTAAGTTTGTTGTTGAACACGTCAAAGTCTCCAGTAGAATGAAATGTCCTTGCTTGGGTTGTTGTTATGTGGGTCGGGTTGATGCAGATGGATTGAAATTGCATTTACTGACGCGTGGGATTAATTGAAGTTATAAGTGTTGGATATATTACGGTGAGAAAATTAACGAGAATGTTGAACCGGGGGTGAAAAGTAATATGACGACCTATGCTCCAGAAGACAATGACACAGATACATACGATTGTGATCGAGTCGAAGAGATTGAAGAAGCACTTGAAGATTGTAGTTGTTTAGTTATTGGCATGCATTTTTGGTAAAACCAGGTGTGTGAATGTCATGACTGATGTCATAACATTCTAGTTTATTAGGTACTGACTTATTAGGTACCTTTGCAGAAAAATAGTGGTATACAGGTACTGATGTTAATGAGTGTGTATCTGAGCAGTTTGCAAAATGATCACATTTACCAAAATCAGTAAACAGGAATTCAGATGTCATAACAAATGTTAAGACATCCTGATCTGAACTAATAGTTATGCAGGTTGGTTAATTCTGAGTTTTTTCAGGAAAATGACTCAGTCTTTCCAGAACAGAATCTCTCATGGACTTGGGGTTAACCCAGCTCAACCCTAACCTGGTTGATAAAGTCCTGTGACCAAGTCTTAAGGTCAAACGGAATTAACCCTAGATTTTTGTGGAAACCCTAACTGAAGAAGCAGCTGCTATATATTCAACAGGGCTGCTGTTTGGAATTTATCCCTTTTGACAGAAGATCATTTAGAAGCTGTATAGTTTTAACTATTGTAATCCAATCAAGTATCATTGTGATAATTGACTTGGAATAGGTTTTAATTGTAATGGTTTTGTATCACTCAAAGCTTTGAAGCAAGAGTGTTTTGTGTCTCTTGACTAAAGCTTTGAAGCAAAGTCAAGTTAGGTTTATGTATCACTCAAAGCTGTGAAGCAAGAGTGTTTTTGTTTCTTGATTAAAAAGCTGCGAAGCATAATCAAGTGTATGTTTTGAAGAGTGTCTTCATTAAATCATTAGTCAATTGTTTTAAGTATCACTGTTGTGATTGAGGGGGAGTGAGTAGGAACTCAGGTTTAAGTTGTACTTAGATTGAAGTTGCATTGGGTAGGTCTTAAGTGAAGGAGATAAACTGGTTGGTTTATTCCTGAATTAATATCTCTTATAGTGGATTTCCTCCCTGGCTTGGTAGCCCCCAGAGTAGGTGTTGTTGCACACTGAACTGGCTAAACAATTGACTGTGTTCTTTACTGTTTTTGTATTTACTGTCTTATAGAAAGTCAGATACGGTGTCATAACATTGAACGTGACATTGAGTATCTGCAGCCAGAATTTCAATTGGCATCAGAGCAGGCACCCTGCCTGTATTACTGGGTGAGATCTAGGGATATCACTTTCTGGAACTATGGACAAAGAAGGAGTTTTTGGAAATAGACCACCCATTCTGGATGGAACAAATTATGACTACTGGAAACCTCATATGATTTCCTTCTTAAAATCTCTGGACAAAAAGGCTTGGAGAGCTGCTGACAAAGGATGGAACCATCCCACCATAACTGAGAAAGATGGGACAATCAGTCTGAAGCCTGAGGAAGATTGGAGTAAATAAGAAGATGAGTTAGCCCTGGGAAATTCCAAAGCTTTAAATGCCTTGTTCAATGGAATTGATAGAAACATATTCAGACTAGTACATCAATATGAACTGGCCAAGGAAGTTTGGGACACTCTCAAAACTACCCATGAGGGCACTTCCAAAGTAAAAATGTCAAGGCTTCAAATGTTGACTACCGAGTTTGAGAATCTAAAAATGATGGAAGATGAAACCATTCATGAGTTTCACATGAACATCTTGGAGATTGCCAACACCTCAGGAGCATTGAGAGAAAAGATGTCAGAAGAAAAATTGGTGAGAAAGATTCTCAGATCCTTGCCTAAAAGATTTTCAATGAAGGTAACTGCCATAGAGGAAGCCCAGGACATCAGCAAGTTGAAAGTGGATGAACTTATTGGGTCTCTTCAGACTTTTGAGACGGGGATCACTGAAAATGGTGACAAGAAGAACAAGAGCATAGCACTTGTATCTAACACTGATGTTGAAAACAAGGAGGATGAAGAAGAAAATATTTCAGAAGCCATAGCCATGCTTGGAAGACAATTCAACAAACTTATCAAAAGAATAGATCCAAAGTCAAGGTCGAATGTTCATAACATCCCCTCTGACATTGACAGTTCCAGCAGAAGACCAAGGTCAGAAGAGAAGGGAAATCAAGGGAGAGGAATTCAATGCCATGGTTGTGAAGGATATGGGCATATTCGAGCTGAATGTCCTACCTTTCTTAAGAAACAAAAGAAAGGAATGACTGTTACCTGGTCTGACTATGATTCAGAAAGTAATTCTGAAGAAGAATCTGCCAAACTAGTTACTGCACTAACTGGTGTTTGTACCTCTGAAAGTGACACTAGTGATGAGGAAGTAACATTTGAAGAACTGGATGATACTTACAAGAAATTGTGTATCAGAAGTACTGGAGTCTGTGTGAAAAATGAGAAACAATCAAAACTCATCATAAAGCTGGAGGCTGAAAAAAGGGCAGACCTTGAAACTATAAGTCATCTTGAAAGGGAAGTTCAAATGTTGAACTCAAAACTAAACCAGATGACCAAATCTGTCAAGATGCTGACAAATGGAACAGGCAAATTGGAAGAAATCCTTCAGGTTGGACAAACTGTGGGAAACAATTCTGGTCTAGGATTTGTGGCAGCAAAGAAATTAGGTGCAGACAAGAAGATCACGTCTAATAAACAAATGTCAAAGCAGATGTCTCAACACAACTCTCAACATCAAGAACAGAGACATATGAAGAAAAGGTACCAAAGATGAAGATGTCATCATTGTGGGAGGTATGGCCACATAAATCCTTTCTGCTTCAAATTGCATGGATACCCTAATCAAAACTCAGGTGTTAAACCTAAGTCAAAAAGGGTACCACATACTCCTCAATGGAAGAAAAAGGCTACTGCCCTAATAGCCCACACTTCCCTGAGAGTCTCTGCAAAGGAAGGCTGGTACTTTGACAGTGGGTGCTCTAAGCACATGACTGGAATAAAGAACATTCTCAATCATGTTAAACCTCAAACCACTAGTTATGTGACCTTTGGAGATGGTGCTAAAGGTGAAATCAAAGGAGTTGGTAATTTGGACTGCCCTGAAGTTCCAAATCTGAATGAAGTACTATTGGTAAAAGGCCTGACTGCTAATCTCATTAGTATCAGTCAATTGTGTGATCAAGGATTCAAGGTCAACTTCTCAAAATCTGAATGTTTAGTAATTAATGAAAAACTAGAAGTTGTAATGAAAGGAATCAGATCTAAAGATAATTGTTACTTGTGGCAGCTTGAGAACACTAATAACTCCACTATGTGTTCTATTACCAAAGAAGAAAAAGAGATGAAATTGTGGCACCATAAACTTGGCCATCTTCATCTAAGAAGAATGAAAAGAACTATCTCTATGGAAGCAGTCAGAAGGATTCCAAGACTGCAAATTGATAAAAGGAGGGTTTATGGTGAACATCAAATTGAAAGGCTTGGTAAAAAGAGATATGCCTATGATGTGGTGAATAACCTTAAAGTTTTTAGAGAACAGTGCAAGAAAACTCAAAAAGAAGGATGTATTGTCAGAATCAGAAGTGATCATGACAAGGAATTTGGAAACAACAAGTTTAATAAATTCTGTTTCTTAGAAGGAATGAGTCATGAAGTCTCTTCTCCTATAACTCCTCATCAAAATGGAGTTGACAGAAGGAAAAATAGGATCATACTGGAATCTGCCAGAGCTATGATTCATGTCAAAAGATTGCATTTTCAACTCTGTGCTAAAATAGTTGCAGCTGGTAGTAGCTGTTCTCAAATTATCTGGACAAAACAGATGCTCACTGAGTATAATGTCTCACAAGATGTTGTGAAATTGTATTGTGACAATCTGAATACAATCAATATTTCCAAGAACCCTATTCAGCATAGCAGGACCAAGCACATTGACCTTGTAGAGAAGAAGACAATTAAACTGGAACATGGTGTCATTAAGCTACAGCTGGCTGATTTGTTTACCAAGGCTCTTGATGGAAATCAACTTGAAAACTTGAGGGGCAAGATGGGTATTTACCAACATGAGAAATTATAGCAATTAATTTTGCTTAAAGCAAGGGTTGAAGGAGTTATTTTTGTTAAGACTATTTCTAGTGGGTTAATCATATGTTTTTCCAGTTCTTTCAAAATTATTAAGAAGTTGAATAGACTCTTATTTGCCTCCTACCTCTCTCGACTTTGCAACCTATTCCTTTCTCTCAATCAAAGCTTTCTCTCAAATTGCTACTGGTGCTCTAAGTCAATCAAAATGTCTCAAACATCATCTTCAACCAAGGCGACCACTTCATCTTCATCATCTGACCAAGATTCTTGAGCAATCACCACATGCATAGATTCTGAAGTCCTGGAGATCACTCCTCTCAGAGAAATGGCAACTGACCCTTCCAAAGTCAAAAAGCTGAGAACTAGGCATGCAGGAAGAGCTCAAGCTAATGCTTCTGGTAATCCTTCTCATCCTTCTTCCTTTGTACCAAATAGGGAAGGATCACCTCAAGTACATCAAGCAATTACTATGCTTGTTACAAGAATTATAAGCGAAAACCACTCTATACTGGGGATTTTTGTCCCATTAAATCAAGAATCAGCAAGCCCAAATGTTGAAGCAAATGTAGATGTCTCTGAGAATGTTGTGACACCAAATGACAACATTCAGAATCCTTCAGAGAAGACTGTTGATCCACCTGTCATTGATGTGGATGAGGAATACTCATACAATGATCTAATTGACAATGTAAACCCTAGCATAGCTAGGAGAATGATGAAAAGAAAGGGTGATCAGAATGCTGCACAATCTATGACTAAAGAGAAACCTGCTAAATCCAAGGCTGAGGGCAAGACTGGGGTAGAATCTGTGAAAACTGGTCAGTCCAAAGGGAAGGTGAAAGCCCAAGTGCATACTGGTAGACAACCAATTACAAAGAAGAGAAAAGAACCTGAGTCTTCTGATTCTGATGAGGAATCAGAATTTGAAATTGAGGCTGAAGAAATTTCTATCAGAAGGAAACTTCCTTCCAGCAAAATTGCTAGAGTTCCTGAAGTCCCAACAGACAACATCTCTTTTCACCATCCTGACAATGCCAACAGATGGAAGTATGTTTGTTTGAAGAGAATAGCTTTAGAAAGAGAACTAAACAATGATGCCATGGATTGCAAGGAAATCATGGACCTGATCAAAGTTGCTGGACTGATGAAGACTATGGTAAAATTTACCAAGTGCTATGAAAATCTGGTCAAGGAATTTATAGTGAACTTATCTGATGAATGTGCTGATGGAAGGTCAGCTGACTTTGAATGTGTTTATGTTAGAGGAAGAAGGGTTAATTTCTCTCCATCAGAAATTAACATATTTCTTGGAAGATCAAATGAGGATTGCCCTGAACTGGAAGTCACTGACAATGAAGTTTGTCAAACCATCACAGCAAGACAAGTCAAGTGCTGGCCCTTGAAAGGCAAGCTGAATGCCAGCAAACTAAGCATGAAATTTTCCATCCTGCACAAGATTGGTGCAGCCAACTGGGTCCCTACAAACCATAAATCTACTATCTCCACAGGATTGGGGAGATTTATTTATGCTGTGGGAACCAAGACTGAATTTGACTATGGCAGGTATATTTTTGAACAAACTCTAAAACATGCTGGTAGCTTTGCTGTCAAAGGCCCTATTGCCTTTCCCTCCCTCCTGTGTGGAATTATCCTTGCACAGTACCCTGATATCCTGGTGGCAAGAGATATTGCTTGCAAAAGAGCTCCTGCTCTTGGGTTACACTACAAGCTGTTTCAGGGATCTCATGCTCCTGATATTGTCATAACATCAGCTGAGACATCATCTGTAAAGACTCAATCCAAAACATCTGATGTTATAGCTGTATTGAAAGAGACCTGCAAAGAGCTGGAGACTAGGAAAAAGACCCTAGAAAACCTAATTGCCAGGTTAGAAAAGGAGGAAGCTGAAGGAAACAGAAGGGAAGAGGGTGCTGCTGAAGATCAACTCAATATTGAAGAAACTAGCTCCTCTGAAGGGGACAGTGCTTAAAGGTTGGTGGAGTTGATGCTGGTCCCTGGTGGAGTTTGCAAGTGTGTTCAGTTTTTAGTGTTGTTTTTATTACTTTTTCTGGATGACTGTATAAACATTTAAGAACATGTATCTTTGGCCCATTTGTGGCTAAAGAGGGGGAGATATTATTCTGTGGTCAACTACTTGATAGACATTCTATTTTTCTGCAGTCATA
Source organism: Vicia faba (assembly GCA_948472305.1). Lineage (NCBI taxonomy): Eukaryota > Viridiplantae > Streptophyta > Magnoliopsida > Fabales > Fabaceae > Vicia > Vicia faba. The sequence continues at coordinate 932,352,704 of OX451740.1, read as the reverse complement.
TTTATTCTGCTGCTATCTATCTCTGATTGCTTAGGGGCTTTAGCCAAAAATATGCCAAAGGGGGAGTTTGTAGTTGTTTAGTTATTGGCATGCATTTTTGGTAAAACCAGGTGTGTGAATGTCATGACTGATGTCATAACATTCTAGTTTATTAGGTACTGACTTATTAGGTACCTTTGCAGAAAAATTGTGGTATACAGGTACTGATGTTTATGAGTGTGTATCTGAGCAGTTTGCAAAATGATCACATTTACCAAAATCAGTAAACAGGAATTCAGATGTCATAACAAATGTTAAGACATCCTGATCTGAACTAACAGTTATGCAGGTTGGTTAATTCTGAGTTTTTTCAGGAAAATGACTCAGTCTTTCCAGAACAGAATCTCTCGTGGACTTGGGTTTAACCTAGCTCAACCCTAACCTGGTTGATAAAGTCCTGTGACCAAGTCTTAAGGTCAAACGAAATTAACCCTAGCTTTTTGTGGAAACCCTAACTGAAGAAGCAGCTGCTATATATTCAGCAGGGCTGCTGTTTGGAATTTATCCCTTTTGATAGAAGATCATTTAGAAGCTGTATAGTTTTAACTATTGTAATCCAAGCAAGTATCATTGTGATAAGTGACTTGGAATAGGTTTTAATTGTAAGGGTTTTGTATCACTCAAAGCTTTGAAGCAAGAGTGTTTTGTGTCTCTTGACTAAAGCTTTGAAGCAAAGTCAAGTTAGGTTTATGTATCACTCAAAGTTGTGAAGCAAGAGTGTTTGTGTTGCTTGATTAAAAAGCTGTGAAGCATAATCAAGTGTATGTTTTGAAGAGTGTCTTCATTAAATCATTAGTCAATTGTTTTAAGTATCACTACTGTGATTGAGGGGGAGTGAGTAGGAACTCAGGTTTAAGTTGTACTTAGATTGAAGTTGCATTGGGTAGGTCTTAAGTGAAGGAGATAAACTGGTTGGTTTATTCCTGAATTAATATCTCTTATAGTGGATTTCCTCCCTGGCTTGGTAGCCCCCAGAGTAGGTGTTGTTGCACACTGAACTGGGTAAACAATTGATTGTGTTCTTTACTGTTTTTGTATTTACTGTCTTATAGAAAGTCAGATACGGTGTCATAACATTGAACGTGACATTGAGTATCTACAGCCAGAATTTCAAAGATGATCTTAAGGATTGTCCAAAAATGTTTGATAGGTTGGTAAGCGATGCATAGAAACCGTTGTATAAACGTTGCACTAAATTCACAAGACTGTATGCGGTATTAAAGTTGTACAACTTAAAGGCGGGCAATGGATGGTCAGATAAAAGTTTCATAGAGTTATTAGCCCTTATGAGAGATATGCTTCCGGAGGAAAATGTTCTTCCTAATCGAACCTATGAGGCTAAAAAAATGTTGTGCTCTATTGGCATGAGCTATGATAAGATACATGTTTCTCCAAATGATTGTTTTTTGTTTCGAAGAGAATATGCATCGTTAAATGAGTGCCCTAAATGCGTTTTATCTCGATATAAGAAAAATTTGTCTCCAGCAAAAGTCTTATGGTATTTTCCTATAATTCTGAGATTTAGGCGCATGTTTCATAGTGAAACTGATGCAAGACACTTGACTTGGAATGCAAATGAAAGAATTATTAATGGAAAGTATCGACATCCGACAGATTCACCACAGTGGTCGAAAATTGATGATGATTGTCCTGATTTTGGAGAAGAAGCAATAAACCTTCGCTTGGCATTATCTACTGATAGAATGAATCCACATGGTCTTTAAAGTATCTCACATACCACATGGTCTGTGATTCTTATGATTTATAACCTACCTCCATGGCTATGTATGAAGCGTAAGTACATGATGTTATCTATGTTAATTTCATGGCCTAAACAACCAGGGAATGACATAGATGTATACTTGACACCTTTGATCGAAGATTTAAAGATTTTGTGGGATAACGATGTAGAGGTTTATGATGGATATAGGAAAGAAAGTTTCAATTTAAGGGCGATGTTGTTTGGCACAATTAATGATTTTCCAGCATATGGGAATCTATTTGGGTATAGCATTAAAGGTCAACGTGCGTGTCCTATTTGTGAAGATGGAACCGATACGATGCAATTGGAAATTTGTCAGAAGAATGTGTTTCTCGGTCATCGTAGATTCTTACAATGGAGACATCGAACAACGTAAAGCTCCACCTGCATTGTCAGGTGAACAAATTTTTGAAAAGGTGAAAGATGTGTGTACTCGGTTTGGTAAGCCTTTTGCACATAAGGTTTTCAAAGGTGGGTGGAAGAAGAGGTCTATTTTTTTGAATTTCCATATTGGAAGTCTTTGTATGTGAGACATTTTCTCAATGTTATGCATATTGAAAAAAATGTATTCAAAAGTGTTATTGGTACGTTACTCAATATAAAAGGAAAGTCTAAGGATGACCTTAAAGTAAGGGAGGACATGTTAAAGATGGGAATAAGAACTGAATTAGGACCCGTGAAGAAAGGAAGGCAAACATATCTACAACATGCTGCTTTTTCTCTATCTAGAAAGGAGAAAAAAAAATATTGTGCAAGTTTCTAAGTGAAGTTAAAGTTCCAGAAGGATACTCTTCAGATATTAGAAGACCCGTGTCTATGAAAGACCTCAAGTTGAAGAGTTTAATGACACATGATTGTCATGTTATAATGGAGAATTTTCTACCAATAGGTATATGTTATATTTTTCCAAAAAAAGTAAGAAGCACCATAACTAAATTGTGTTTTTTCTTTAGGTCAATTTCTAGTAAGGTGATCGATCCTGAGGTCTTACCAACACTGCAAAAAGAAATAGTTATTACCTTGTGTGAGCTTGAGATTTATTTTCCTCCCTCTTTTTTTGACATTATGGTACATCTAGCTGTTCATCTTGTGAAAGAGAAACAGTTGTGTGGACCAACTTATATGAGATGGATGTACCCTGCTGAATGTTATATGAAAATATTAAAAGGGTACGTGAAAAACCGAAGTCTCCCAGAGGGTTGTATTGTTGAACGATACATTGTTGAAGAAGCGGTTGAGTTTTGTACGGAATATTTGTCCAATGATCAATCCGTTGGGCTCCCCAAAACTCATATTTTTGAAAAAAAAGGAAGGTAAAAAATTAATTGGAAATAAAATTGAGACAACATCATGGGATGAACGGGAGCAAGTGCATTTGTATGTTCTTCTCAATGACAGTGAGATTGAGCCATATGTTGAAATGCACAAGGTTGTACTCTGAGGGTTAAATTAGAATAGAAATGAAAATTGTATAGTACGAGAGCACAATCAAAGTTTTATACAATGGTTTAAGGATCATATTTATTCAAAGCGGTCTTCAGATCCCGCTTCAATAACAGAAATGTTGAGATGTTTGGCATATGGTCCAAGTTTACATGTATTTTCTCATAGCGCATATACAAATTTTATACCAAATAACAAGATGATAAAAGTACTATGCAAAATAGTGGTGTCACCGTGCTAGCTGAAGCAATGCACATATCAAGTATGAAGGACTTAAACCCCAAATATGCAAATCTGTCATATTTTGGGGTTATTGAGCACATTTGGGTGTTTGATTACGAGAAGTTTCAAATTCCTATCTTTGGTTGCAAGTGGGTAAATAGTAGTGGCATACGAATGGGTAAGTCAGTATTTCTGCAAGTTGATCTTAATAGGGTGGGGTACAAAGACGAGTCTTTTATTCTAGCATCTCAAGCTAAAAAAGTGTTCTATGTCACTGACCCGACGAGTACAAAATGGTCTATAGTGCTTTTATCTAACAAAGTGATTGATGATACTGGTGTAGATCAAGGTGATATTGATGTTGAGAATCAGTCATGTATTAGACGGAATGATCAAGATGAGAATATTACAGCGGATGAATCATATATTAGAAACAATCATAATGAGGTGATTTGGATCAATGCTGACGTCCGCATTGCTAAGAAATAAGTAATTCATATTCCAACCAATAAAAGAAAGAGATGTTAGTGAAAGAGGTAATATAGTAAAATGTTATACATTATGTCATTTTCAATAAATTTATACGCTCTTCTTTATTTTTCATTTGTTATATATTCAATTGATTATGGATTTTTATATTGGGTTAATGTTTTTCTTTGTTACAGGTTAGATGAATAGTAACGAGGATCACCCACATGATGATGCTATTGATGATGGAGATCATGAGACCGTTATTGCTCAGGAAGCAGAAATTAGACGGGGAATAACAATTATGAAGAAAGTCATTCATGATAGAGACCGAGGCATACAACTAGATGCGCATTGGAGCCAAAGTGGCCAACTAATTGATCCTAATGGTTCAACGGTGACAAGTTTTATTGGTGAACTTTTAAGGAATGAAGTTCCAATTACTTGTGATGATTGGAGAAAACGAGAGTTGAAAGAAGCTAAAGAAATTTTTTGGAGTGAGATACATGTACCATATTTAATGAAGTTCCAATTTGTTTTTAACGACGATTATGTCTTTAAATTACTTATACTAACGCACTCTGTATATGTTTTTCGTAGAGGTCTTTTAACAACATTGATGATACTAGAAGAACTTTTTGTCTCCGATTGGCCGGAAAACTACTAATAGGGTTTAGGACTTTTTTAAATATCAAGTTTCTTAGGGATGCGAATAAAATTTTTGTTGATGCAGAGCTTCCATCTAAATATGCAAGTTTAGTTTCACCTAAAGAATGGGAAACGTTTAAAGCCAAACGAAAAACCCAAGAATTTCATAGTGTAAGTGAAACAAATCGGCAAAAAGCATCAAGTCCCGCGTATTCATACAGAAAAAGGCGTATTGGATATGGACGGTTAGAACAGCCTATCGTAAGTATCTATAAATTGCAATGATATAATTGTTTATTATGAATTATATTTGATCATATTATTTGGCTTAATGTGTAGTCAACAAAGGAGAATAGTTCTGAAACATATCTTCCGGCACATGTTTTGTGGAAGGAAGCCCATGTGGGTAAGGATGGAGTTGTCAAATAAGATGTTCAAAAAGTTTTTGATAAATGTGTAAGTATAGAATTATTTCTTTAATTAAATCAAAAGTTTAGTAACATATAATTAAGACAAATTTTCAATATTCATATGAATTTCAGGAGACTCTATCTCAGTTTATATGTCCAGATGAAGATAATGATTGCAGGAGCATACTTAGTCGAGCATTAGATGTTCGTGAGTATTATGGTCGGGTGAGGGGTAAGGGATTTGGAATCACTCAAAAATCCTTGAAGATGAAAACACAAAAGACTCCTAGAAATAAAGAACTGCGGGAAACCTTGGAAGCACTACAAGTTGAAGTCTGTGAATTGAGAAGGGAAAAATAATTAAGAGAGCAAGCTTCAGGTTTTAAAGTTACTAGTGACAAAGGTAGTATCAGTTGTAATTTTCAACCGAATATTCCAGAGGTAATTATATATATCATTATGAAATTAAAGTAGCTTAATTTATTTAATTGAAATATATACACAATAATAATTTGAAATTTATTATTGGTTTTAGGGCATTTCACCTTTTCAACTCTACTTATCATCACCGACTTATCGGATGGTTGGCAAGGGAAAAGTGAGTAACACTTTAGGATAATTACTTCAGACTAAACCGCTCCCTACTGGCTGTTTGAAAGTATCGATTGACATTTCTTTGGAGAAGGATGTGTTATTACCACATCCTAACGATGTTTCAGATGCCACACTGGTGGTAGATGCAATAGGTTCATTTGTTGCATGGCCGTCAAGCCTCATTGGCGTAGATGATGAGGTATGCTTAAAAAAATATATATGAACATTTGAGTATTCAAAGTTTTTACGCGCATTTTACGTACATTTGTTTTTACATGTGTGATACGGTGGCAGAACGGACTGTTATACTGACTTTGCATTTGTATTCGCAAATGTTGCGGTAAGCAAGAGTCGCCATCGACTTTTCTTTTATCCAAATTAAGGAAAGGGTAAAAAGAACAGAAAAAGACCTTTTCGGGAATTTTTTGAGTAAGGGGGGTAGATTATGGAAAGGGAAGGTGTTAGCACCCTTTCCATCCGTAGTTTTCTATAGGCTCTTAGATGCTTAGCTCATTTTTTAAATACCTTATGTTTTTGTGTGTTTTTTGGAAAGTATTTTGAAAATGCCTTAGTGTGGCGGTTCGCTTTATGATAACTCTTGTATCAGTCCTCAAGAGTGTTGACAAAGCGAATGTTTTTGAAACTGTTTTTGAAATGTTTTTGTGTAAGTGCAAAAAGTTTGTTTTGATCATAACATCTAGGAACTATCTACTTATACTCGAAAGGTTTGTTCTTTTCCTCCTATCCTTTAGACAATGCTATCCTACTATTAGTGAGCAGGTAGCCCTATCGTTGGACGTTTGAGGGACATTCGAAGGGACGTTTTTATAGTCACAAAGGCAACTTGGCAAGAAGCTTTAGTAACTACCCTAGGGTTCTAAGATCATATTTTTATCGAGGAAACGTCGAGAGGGTCATCGATGGACTTATGATATTTTTGAACCAGAGGATCGCCACTAAAACCTCTCACATTTCGAGAGTTGTGACTAATTTCCGAAGGCAACCGAAGTGGGCGTATCCTAGAGGTGTATATGTGCATGTGTGTTATGTTTCAGTTATTTTTTTTATCTTTTGTGTTAGGTTTGCTAACGTTTGATTCTTAATTTTGTCATGAAATCCTATTAGACATACATCTAAGCAGTTAATATATACAAGAATTAAAAGTGCGGAAAAGTAAATCATACGCTATTACATGGCTTTGGGGATTAATTATATGTCCAAAACATGGAAAAATAAAGAAAAGCGGTAAATAGTCCTAGTTAATTTCTATTACATCCCATGAGCAGGTACAATAATATAAAAAATAGTGACGAAGCAATAAACGCGCGCGAAATTGTAAATAACGTCCAAAAATCCTAAGAAATAAAAATCTTTTTGTTTGTTTTATTTATAAAAGAAAGCAAAGACTAATTCTACTTAATTTTAATTTAAAGAAAAGGTTTAATTAATTAATTAATTTAATTAGAAAAAATACTAACCTAATGTTTTTTGGATTTTTATTTAATTTAGAGTTAATTTAAAATCAATAAATAAATAAATAAAGCAAAATTAAAGATACGAAGGGTCCTCCTTCGATTCGGGGGAAAACGTGGCCTTTCAATTCAGGGAAGAATGATGGTTTTTTTTATCCAGGGGGAAAGTTGTTCTTCAATCCGTATCTGAAATACAAACATTAGAAAGAATAAAGGTGTAGGACCTGGGTGTCGAACCCAAGTCCTTCTATCATATACGCGTTGGCCTGTTCAAGCTTGATCTGCAGTACAAGCGTTAGGGAAAAAAACAAATACAAACCTGGGGTCGAACCCAAGTCCTTAATCCTGAATACAAATCGAACTATAAATGTTAATATGCCATGCAACAACCAGAATTAGCTTAGGATCGAAGGTTTGTTACCAATGGCATGCTTTGCTTTAGATGGAGATGGCTTGCAAAGTGCTTGGGAGCGCCTCCTGCAAACTTAAATGAGTGAATGGAGTGTTGTTGAGGATTCCTTCGATTTAGATTACTTAGGAAGTTTTTTGATAACTTTGGTGTGGCTTGGGAGGCAGCGTCTGCGTATATTTTTCTTCTTGTGTATATGTATATCGTTGGCTTGTAGAAGTGGTTGTATTTATAGGAGGCAGAGGAGACAAGATAATGGAGAAATAAACATGTCCTTGAAGGCCAGCCATTAAACATGGCTTTGAAAACAAAATCAGACCAATTTAAAGACTGCCATTTTGAGACTCTTCATGCCATTTTGGAATTGGGAATGAACCTGGACAAGTGATAATTGGCACCTTGTATGAATTATAATTAACCAGAGAACGTCTTCGATCAGCCCCCAAGCATTATTCTCTTTGATGGTTGTGAGTTTTGATTCGAATTGTTCATAACCTTCCTTATCAAAACTTCTTAGATTAAGTCAACTTCTGCATTAATTGCTTGTCTTTGTTTGTATGTTTATCAAAAGACATCTGGTCTTTATATGCCAATCGAAGGACACTTTGCTAACATGCCTTCGAAGTACATCTTATCCTTGCTCTCCGATTGACTCATGGTTGCCTCCTTCGAATGACTCCAATTCTCATCATTGGGGCTTCTTCGATTGAGCCCCTATTCGTCTTGTCCTTCGATTAACTCTGAAGCTACCCAATTAGCCCAATCAAAAAACTTCATTCTGGCCAGTAGAAACTTCCTTTGTCATGAATGTAATGGTGCATGAGGCTTGGGCATGGCAGCATATAATATATTTCCCAACAAGCAGCTTGAACCAACCTCATCAGTAGGTAAAACAAGTTTGTTTCCAACAAATGTGTGTCTTTCGAGTAGACCAAATGTATGTCCTTCGAAGGCACCATTTGTGTGTTCATAATGTTGCAATATTGTGCTTGTGAAATGAAAGAAGGCATGAAGAGGGAACCTTTTTCCTTGTAAATTGAAGGCAAGTCTGTTGAATCCCTTTGCCTTGTGAATTGAAGGCAATTCGAAAGGGGCCTTTGCCTTGTGCATCAAAGGAGAGTCGAAAGAAACCTTTTGCCTTGTGAACCGAAGGCATGTAGGAAGTCCTTTGTCTAATGGATTAAAGGCAAGCGTGAAGAGGCTTTTGCCTTAAACGAAGATGGAATGCAGGAATCCACTGTTTTGTGAATCAAAGTAAGCATGCAGGAGATCACTACTAGTGAATCGAAACAAACTTGTAGGGGGTTCTTGCCTTGTGAATCGAAGGCAGGCCTGAAGTAGCCAATGCACAGTCGAAGCCTTGTGATTTGAACGTAATCAAAGGGGGACCCAGTTACCACTTGAAGCTTGTGAATCATACCTGCATCGAAGAATGCCTATTGTACCCCAAAATTTCCCCTCTCATATTTCTCAAAACATTGTTGCCCAAGTTTGCTCAAGAGTGGGTCAGACAAATCATCTCCTAAGGCAATCAACCCCAAATTAGGGTTTTGTGTTGCATCAAGATCCTTGAGTCCAAATGAACTCAAATGCTCCTTAATGTCCTAATATGTTCTCAAGGTCATCCATGTCAAATTTCAAGCCTTGCAGAGGAAGTTTGCTCAGTCAATTGCTCAAAGGATCCAAAAATCGACTGTGCTAGGGCAAAAGTCAACTGTGACCTATAAACAGTCAAACTTCAATATTTTTTGTCAACATTCTCATTTTGAAGGATATTTCATCATTTGATCAAGGGTTGATCATGATTCATCAAGGATTGCTCAAAATTCATCAAGACAAAAAAGTTGCTAAATTAGGGTTTTGTAGGAAAAGTTAACTCAACTTTGACCAAACATAACTTTCTCATACTTTATGATAAATGACCCATCCAAATCTCATTTTGAATAGGATTAAATTTCCTACAATCCATCTTCATACCCCAAGATCAGAAAATGCACTCACAAGATGTTATAAATTTGGACATTATAGGTCATTTTTGAAAGTCAACAAAAACACCTTTTTTTCCAAAGGTTATAACTTGAGCATGGAATATCAAAATAAGATGAGACCAAAAGTATTGGTTAGAGGTAATCCCAAGCTTTCTAAAAAGTTAAAGAACACCTCCAAAAGTTCAAAATTGAAGAAGTTATGCATTGTTGAAGTTGGGCATTTTTGCAAAATTGCCAAAAGTCAATTATCCCCAAAACTTCAAATTTTGTCAAATGGGCCCATTCTTTTCCACTTGATTTGAACTTTCCACAATGCACACCTGTCCTAGCTTCAGCCTTGTGTCCATTTATCAATTTTATTATTTTATTTGATTATTTCATTTTTAATCAAATAAAATCAAATAAAATCCAAATATTGATTGCTTGATATCTTTTTGGCTATTTTAGTACTTAATCATCATCATGATCAACATCAAATTCGTATCTAACCATATCTTGTACAAAAAGATGGATTTTTGACAAAATTGGCAAGCTTTCAATGGTGGATCAAATCAAATCCCATGGCATTGATGTGCAAAGATTCAAAGCATAATTCTTGACCTAATACATTCCATGATACATATAGAAGGCAAAGGCACGAAATTAAGGACCTAGAGGCTGCTAGGACACTGAAAGCAAAACTTGGAAAAAGTGGTGAAAAGTGCAAAACCAAAATCACACTTAGAGGAAATTTTAGAAGCAAAGCTTGACACCAATCAACTGCTGGAGGTTCACTGAGTCAGAACCAATCCCTAGAAAGCTCCCATACACGCTCAAAAGCTCTGTAAGTGTCACACAAAACCGCTCTGCAATTGAATTCGTAGATCTTTATTCTTGCACCTTTCATACAAACTCTTTGCATATTCATAATCCACGTCAAATTTACAAGCATTCTGCATTAGCCAGTTGCGTTTTTCTGGCCTAGATGAAGAACCCCCATAGCTAGGGTTCTTCGTTCGTGTTTTAGGGTTTTCTTTTTTTATGAGAAATCAAGACTCAAGAAGGGCATGGGGCTAGTCAGGAAGCCCAGACGAACTCAACCATGTGCTTGGAATTGATTTTCATGGACTGGGATGGATTTTAGAGTGAGCCTACGCATTTAGCTGCTGATCTAAATCTGCAGGTAAAGTTACATGGTTTGAAGGACAGGGATGACAACGTGTCTCCCTCTGATTGGCCTGATTCAATTTTCGCACACTTTTTTTTATATTTCTGGCATATTAACACGTTTTCCCTTATTATCATTATTACTTAATATATTAACAAACAGAACAAAGTGGCTGAGTGGTGGGCGTGTACATCCAATGACCAACAAGACCTGGGTTCGAATCCCAGGTCCCCCATATGCTTTGTTATTTTTTCTCTTCATGTAATCAGGTGTAGATCCATGTGTGTAGCATACAATGCGCCTCCATATCTTCAATGGACAGATGGCCTTAGGCCAGATCTGAGGGCCAAGAGATGAACGTCCACCATGGGGTCCAGTCAACCAGCGCGCATGGGATCCCAAAAGTAAACCAGGCCTGCACCAATTGGGCCATTGAATTGCTATGCTGAACCTCCCATTCAGGCCCAAACCCTCCTATCTCTCTTTATTTTATATTTTATATTTTATTGTTTTGTTATTATTTTTATTATTAACTAACCAATCAAATCTTTTTCTTCATAAAATTAAAAACCAAAAAAATTTTTTCTTCATTAAAACCAAATTTTAATTTTTATTAATAAATACTAATTATATTAATTTAGTTTTAATTAGGATAACTTTAATATATTTTGTAAATAATCAAATTAACTTAGACATAATTAGGTTTTTATTAACGTTGATCAATTTTATTTCTCTTTCTTAAAATAACAAAAAAGACAAAAAATATTTATTTTTATTAATTAGTTTAATTAATTTAATTTAATCATTAATTTAGGATAGTTTATTTCTTAAAATTCAAAAACAAACAAAAAAATCTTTTCTTTAATAACAAAGGGTCAAAACCCTAGAACTCGCATTCGATTTAGTTTCCCGCACGCGATCCATTTATATCATATTGTATTTGTTCCCGGAATGTAATAGATAATTAGGACTATTTTTATCGCTTTATTTATTCTCCGCATTTAAATTTCAAAGGGTTGCTTTTGGCGATGTAAATACCCGACGCCTTGTAATTTAATTTCCACAATTTAATTTCCACAACTTATAAACTGTTAGATGTTTGATAATAGGGATGCATGACAAGAATGAATGTTTAACCTAAAATCTACATAGATAACCATTGACATGTACAAAGACAAAATAACTTAAAACAACACACTCGCACATGCGCACTCTTAGGGTACACCCCACTTGGTTGCCTTTGTATGCGGTCATTGAGTATAGGTTGTTTTAGAGGTCGTCCTCTTGTCTAAAATATCATAGTCGCCTCGAAACGGTTGCCTCAGATATGATTGCCTCAAAACAAATGATCTAAGACATTAGGGTTACCGCTAAGGCATCCTAACATTGCTTTGATGACCGTAAGTCCCTAAATTCGAATTGACCCTCAAACTCCAACGACGGTGCTACCTACTCATCAATAGTGGGATAGCATTGTCTAAAGGAAGATATCATAGAACGATTCCTTTTTCGAGTAGGTAGATGGCTCTTAAGTACTTGCTCTTTCAAAACAAAACGAAATTTTCACACTTACACTCCTTTTCAAACAAAGACTTTTTTCAAACCCACAAACACAAAGAAAAGAAATTTTGAAAACAATATGAGCAAGTACCTAATAGCCCGTGGATAACCACGGATAGAAAGGGTGCTAACACCTTCCCTTTCTATAATCTACCCCCCGAACCCGAGAAATATCTCGAAAAAGGAATTTTTCTGTGCTTTTTTCCTTTCCTTGTTGGATAAAATAAAAGTCGGTGGTGACTCTTTCTTACCGCGACATTTTGAAAAAACAAACGCAAAACGCAAACAAGCATTCCAAAAAACAGTCAGTTATCTCCCACCGTATCACAGAACTGGCGACTCTGCTGGGGACGCTTAATAAGTGAGGTGTACCTTAGGGTTAGATCATTGTGTTTTCAATTGTTTGCTTTATATGCTTTATACTTGTGGGCTTGTATCAGAGTTACTATAGATCCTAACCCGGATCTGGGGGACACCCTTTAGGTAAGTAGCAATAAAATGTGAGGGAACTGTACGACGTAGACCGATACGGTTAAAGCAGTAGCTACGTTGGTGTGGCATTTTAGTATGTACCGATATCCCTTGTGTTGGAACGAGGAGAATATGGGTCTGCTAAGGGGTCATTAAGCACCAACTGACCTTAGAACCTTTTAAATTTACCAACTTGGCCATAGAATAGTAGCAGCATGCTACACTCATTGAGACTAAACTCTCGCGATGATTCCGGCCGTAAGAAAAGGTTGCTAAACTGGAATTATGACCGATCGAGGGTAGTCATTGATATTGAGATCCTCTAGAACCCGATTACTATTTTTAGGACAGGTATAAACTAACAGAACTGAAAGAGGGTAGTACCTAGACTCCTTATCAGCCTGAAATCTAAGGGATCTCTGTGTGACTTGTGTGCCTTTACCATGTTCGCTATTTGTGGATACTTGTGGTGTGCTTTCTATCGTGACATCATGACATCATAACATTGCATACATCTTGCATTGGACTAACCTATTTCAAAGACAGGAGGGATTCATCTTTGTTATGTTTTGTAGGTCATGGCACCCATGCGTAGGAACACCATCCAGATCAACTTTGTCCAGATTCCCACTATGCTTAAAGATTTGGTTTCAAAGATGTCCGACACTACTTCTTTCATTAGAAGACATGGGCATCTTCTTAGTTTGGTAACTTCCAAATTGGACGAGCAGATGATGAGTGTCCTAGTATAGTTCTATGATCCATTGTACCGTTGCTTTACATTTCAGGACTACCAGTTGGTCCCCACCTTAGAAGAGTTCTCTGATCTACTTGGTATCTCTATTCTGGAGCAGACCCCGTTCACAGGTTGGGAGAAGATCCTCAGGCCATAAGAGATTGCTTCAGCCTTTCATATGACAAAGGATGAGGTAATGGTTAATTGGGAGACTAGAAGTGGAGCAAAGGGATTTCTGACTAAGTTCTTGGTTGGTAAGGCTAATCATTTCTGGGATAGTCTAGACTTCAAGGAATTCAAAGATATTCTGGCTCTTCTAATATATGGCTTGGTATTGTTTCCTAACTCTGACTCCTTTGTTGATGTGAATGCGGTAAAAATCTTCATCTCTGGTAATCTTGTACCCACTCTCTTGGGTGACATTCTTCCTCAGCTCTATGCCCATACTGCTCGAAAGCGGGGAACCTTAATGTGTTGTGCTTCATTGTTGGCAAGGTGGTTTATTTCTCACCTTCCCAAATCAGTTCTGAAGAACAAAGAAGGCATGGGCTGGGCTTACAGGGTTATGTCTCTCTCTCTCTCACAATGACATCATTTGGACTATTAAGGGTATGGACGAGGTGGCCATTATTGATCGCTGTGGGGAATACCCCAATGTTCCACTGATAGGAACCCATGGAGGAATTACTTATAATCCGTGCTTGGCCTTACATCAGTTTGGGCAAGCCAGAAGGGAAGGACCTCATGAGCTGCTAATGCCTAGCATAATCTTTGATTTTCAAGGGGATAGCGACAAGCAACGCCGCAGATTCATAAGGGCTTGGGATAGAGTTCACAGATCTGATCCACACGAGCTGGGTCCAAAGACTTCACTTCTGATGGAGCCATATCTCAGATGGGTTCGCATCCGTGCCCAAAAGTTGGGAATGTCGTATGAAGCCGTCTTTCCTATCATTGTTGAAGTTGCTAATGAAGAGGGGGTTCTTCCTACCATTCTCCACCCTTACATGCCTACTGACATTGGGGCATTGAAGAGGTCCTGGATACAGCTCATGGAAGAGCGGGATACTTATAGAGAAAAGTATCACGAGCAAGAGCGAAAGATCTAGAAGTTGACTAGGCAGCTGGAGAGGGAGGAGATCATCAATGATTATGTCAGCACTAAAGGCAAACGACCATGGGAGCGTTGATGTCCTTTGATTATTTCCAGTTTTTATTTACTTTCCAGTATTTCCTTTCTTGTAACGCCTTAAGGGCATTTGTGAACAATTTGAATTTCAAGTTTATCTAATAAAAGTGTGTTTCATTTCTTGTTTACGAATTTGAATCTCTCGATGTATTTGAAATCATGTCATATGCATTTCATTCCATGCACCTCATAACAGGTACCCTTATAGGTTTTCTCATCTTCTTCTCTGTTTATTTCAGCATCATGTCTTTTGAAAAATCAACTGAACAAGCAATTAAGGCTCTACAGGCTCAAAATGCCCAATTCCAAGAGTTGTTCATGAATCTAGCTAAGGGTCAGCAAGATCTGAAGACCCTTATTCTGAAAGAGAAGAAGAAGAAGAAGAAGAAGAGGACAGTCCTGTTTAACACAGGTCACATGTTCGGAAATAGACTACGAGATGAAGTTGATTTGACCACCTCATCTGGAGGGAAAGATAGTCAGGAAGAAAGGAGGGCTCCTAGCTCTGTGGTTTCAGACAACGAGACAGACTTCGATGAAGACCAGTGTCCTCCGGTTGAGGATAGATACAAGCAACTGGAAGACCGGTTGAGTACGATGGAAGTTCAGAAGGTGCCTGGTCTTGACTTTGGATATCTGGGTCTATCATTTGGGGTGGTGATTCCCCACAAATTCAATGCACCACCCTTTGCTAAATATGACGAAATTTCTTGCCCAAAACTGCACCTCCGGTCATATGTAAGGAAGATTCAGCCGTACACCGCTGATAAGAACCTATGGATCCACTTTTTTCAAGACAGTCTCTCAAGGACTCAGCTTGAATGGTTTTACCAGTTAGAAGGAACCAGTATCCATAATTGGGAAGATTTGGCTGCTGCTTTCTACAGGCAGTACCAATACAATGCCGACCTCGCTCCCACGCGTACCCAACTCCAGGGTATGTCTATGGGAACGGGTGAAGGTTTCAAAGATTATGCTCAGAAGTGGAGGGATCTCGCTGGAAGATTGCAACCACCCTTGGCTGATAGGGAGCTAGTGGATATGTTTCTGGGGACCTTGTCTGGTCCGTTTTTAAACCATCTGATTGGAAGCTCTTCGTCTGGGTTTATAGAGCTAATTATGACCGGTGAAAGGATTGAGGCTGGTATTAAGTCTGGTAAGATACAGAAGGGTGCTTCATCGAGCACCGAGAAAAAGCCTTTTAAGAAGGAGTCCAGTGCTGTTTACAGTTCGAAAAGCCAGAATAAACCTGAACACTGCCAAGCTGTTAATGCGGTTGTTATTTCAAGACCTGTTGGGGCTCCTCAGCGCAACAATCAACAAAAGGCCGAGAGACCTCGAAGGTAATTCACCCATCTCAACATGACTTTGTCTCAGATTCTTCCGCAGTTATTGAAAACCAATCCAGTAACTCCAAGGGAGGCTCCGAAGAATCCCAACACTGCATCGCCTAAGTACAACCTTAATTCCCGCTGTGCTTTTCACTCAGATAGCCCAGGACATGATACAGATGATTGTTGGGCTTTGAAGAAAAAAATACATGACTTAATTGATGCTAAGGAGATTGAGTTCGAGGCGCCCGAAAGACCTAATGTTGTGACTGCTCCTATGCCCAAGCATGGAGTGAATGCTGTAGAGGAAGACTCGTTTGTGGTTTCTGTGAACGACATTGTTACCCCTTTTATGACTGTGAAGAAGAACCTTTTGCTAGCCGGTTTATTTTCGGGATGTGAGGAAGGTTGCCGTATATGTTATGTCCTACCTACCGGTTGCCATCTTTTGAAATCAGGTGTCCAACGCTTGATGGATAGTAAAGAAATTATGTTTGAGAAGACTGTTGTTCCTTTAGTTCATACTGAAGAAGTTGCTATTATCACCATTTTCGACGATTCTTCCAAGGCTTCTTCGAGAAAGCCTGTTAGAATTACATCTGTTCCAAGAATCGCACCATTGATCACCACTGTTCCTGGGCCTATCCCCTATACATTTGATAAAGCTGTCCCTTGGCACTACGGGGCTGATGTTTATTTTCATGGAGTTAAACAAGAGTTGGATGCTGATACTAACGTCAGCAATATTGTTGGACCTGCTAAAGTCACCCGCAACAGAAGACTTTTCTGCCCTGATATCTCTCCACCAACTATTCAGAAACCTGTTGTTATTACCCCTGCTAGTGTACTTATTACTGCTCCTGTTCAAGTTCCCATTCCTATCCCTGTGGCCGAGTCCTCCAACACTCGGGGCAAAGGGATCACTAATGAGCCTTCCCAGACGGAGGCACCAAAAATAATCGCTGTTGAAGCTTCTAGACAAGAGATGGAAGAGATTTTAAAGATCATCAAAATGAGTGACTACAATGTAGTTGAGCAGCTGGGGCAAACCCCGTCAAATATTTTTATGTTATCTCTGTTACTATGCTCAGAAGCCCATGCCAAGGCTCTGATTGCCTTCCTGAAGACTGCACACGTACCACAAGAAACATCAGTTGATCAGTTTAAAGATTGTGTGGCTAGTCTGACTGCTGATAATGGGTTGGGTTTCTCTGACACCGACTTGACTGCTAAAGGGAAGAATCACAACGATGCCCTACATGTCTCCATTGAATGCAGGGGAACTACTCTTTATCATGTATTAATGGATACTGGTTCCTCATTGAACGTCTTGCCTAAGAAAGCTCTAGACCGGTTAGACTGTGAAGGGTTGGAGTTGAAACCAAGCAACATTGTTGTCAGGGCCTTTGATGGGGCTAAGAGGATGGTGCACGGTGAAGTGGATATTCCGATCAAGGTTGGTTCTCAGGTTTTTTCATCTACATTCTATGTGATGGACATTCGACCATCTTATTCTTGTTTGCTGGGTCGTCCGTGGATCCACAAAGTTGGGGCAGTGACGTCTACGCTCCACCAGAAACTGAAGTACCCAGTGAAAGGGAAAATTGTGACAGTACAAGGAGAAGAGAAGTACATGGTGAGCCACCTTAACTCTTTCCGATATGTAGAAATGGATGGGGATTTCATTGAGACCCCATTTTAGCATTTTGAAGAGGTTCCCCAGACACTGGCGTCAACTGAGACTATTATTGAAAATCCTTCTATGAAGATGGCATCCCTCAAGGATGCCCGGGCTGTTGTTGAGAAAGGTGGGTGTACGAATTGGGGCAAACTCTTTAACTTTGCATAGAAGACTAATAAGTTTGGTTTGGGTTTCACTGCAGAAGCTCAAAGGGCTATTCGAAATGCACATATTGGAAGTCCTCCCCTGTTCATCAGTAATTTAGGAGTGAACGCCATTGAAGACGATGTTGAAGAGGCCGAGTTCGACAGTTGGAACTATCCTACTACTGAGGGTGGACTAGGCAACTGGACAGCAAAGGACTTCATCCCAATTTCTTTTGTTACCCAGTAATGAGACTTTTTGTTTTGAATTTGTAACAGACAATGTTTTAAACTTTACGGCCCGGTGTCTTACCCAGGGCACCGTGGCTTCATTTGTGAGGGCTTTATGTGTGTCATTTACATATATCATTAATAAAAGCATTGGATGTTTCTTGCATTTCAAATTTTGCACTCCTTGTTTTTCTTTTATTACATATTGCAAAACAACTATTTTACACACACTCACATATACAGGTCTACATCCACTCTGGATCTCACTGGTAACGACTCTGCTACTGCCAGTTATGACTTCGAAAATCCGATCGACTTAGCCGAAGACGAAGGTGAAGATGATTGTGAAGTGCCTGGTGAACTTGCAAGACTGCTACTTCAAGAAGAGAGGGTTATTCAGCCGCACGAAGAGCCGGTAGAATCAGTGAATCTGGGTACAGAGATAGACAAGAAAGAGGTCAAGATCGGGGAAAATCTGGAGCTTAGTGTAAAGCAACGGTTGATTCAAATGCTGCGTGACTATGTTGAGATCTTTTCCTGGTCTTATGAAGATATGCCTGGGTTGGATACCGATATTATGGTTCACTGCCTGCCTACCAAGGAAGACTGTCCTCTAGTGAAACAGAAGGTCCGCCGAATGCGCCCAGATATGTCTAAGAAAATCAAGGCTGAGGTTATGAAACAGTTTGACGCCAGTTTTGTAGCAGTTACTTCTTACCCACAGTGGGTGGCCAACGTGGCTCCAGTGCCGAAGAAGGATGGTAAGGTTCGAATGTGTGTTGAATATAGAGATCTGAACAGGGCGAGTCCCAAGGATGATTTTCCTCTACCTCATATCGATGTTTTGGTTGACAATACCGCTCAACACAAGGTATTCTCCTTTATGGATGGTTTCTCCAGTTATAATCAGATTAAGATGGCTCTCGAAGACATGGAGAAGAAAACTTTTGTTACTCAGTGGGGTACCTTTTGCTACAAGGTCATGCCTTTTGGATTGAAGAATGTTGGGGCAACATATCAGCGTGCCATGGTTGCTTTGTTTCATGACATGATCCATCACGAGATTGAGGTATATATCGACGACATGATTGCAAGATCCCAGACGGAGGAAGAACATCTTGACCACCTTCAGAAGCTGTTTGACAGGTTGAAGTTGTACAAGCTAAGGTTAAACCCGAACAAGTGCACCTTCGGGGTGAGATCTGGTAAGTTGCTGGGCTTCGTCGTAAGCAATAAAGGTATTCAAGTGGATCCGACAAAGGTGAAGGCCATAAAAGAGATGCCAGCTCCCCAAACAGAGAAAGAAGTCAGGCTTTCTGGGACGACTAAACTACATTGCCCGATTCATCTCACACCTGACCGCTACTTGTGAACCAATCTTCAACTTACTAAAGAAAGATCATGTAGTAAGTTGGAACGATGAATGACAGGCCGCTTTCGAAAGGATCAAAGAGTATCTCCAAGAGCCATCCATTCCGAAGCCTCCAGTTGAAGGGAGACCCTTAATCCTATACTTGACAGTACTCAACAACTCAATGGGGTGTGTGTTGGGTTAGCATGACGAGTCTGGCTGAAAAGAGCATGCTATTTATTACCTTAGCAAAAAATTTACCGACTGTGAGACCCGATACTCACTGCTCGAGAAAACTTGCTGCACTTTGGCATGGGCTGCTCGCTGGTTGAGACAGTATATGCTGACTCACACTACTCTATTGATATCTAAGATGGATCCAATCAAGTATATCTTCGAAAAGCCTGCTTTGTCCGGAAGAATAGCGAGATGGCAGATGATCTTGACTGAGTATGACATCCAATACACAACCCAAAAGGCAATCAAGGGAAGTGTGTTAGCCGACCATTTAGCACATCAGGCAGTGGATGATTACCAGTCTATAAACTTTGAATTCCCGGACGAGAATATCATGATAGTGACTGACTGTGAGACACCTGGACTGGATGAAGGACCTGAGGAGGGATCCCAATGGTCTATGTACTTTGATGGAGCTTCGAACGCTTTGGGAAATGGCATTGGCGCCGTGATCATATCTCCTAAGGGCTCTCATACTCTGTTCACCGCCCGACTATGTTTCAACTGCACCAATAACATGGCGGAGTATGAGGCGTGCATTATGGGTCTTCGAGCAGCAATTGACCTAAGGATTAAGTTCTTGTGTGTTTTCGGAGATTCCGCTCTCGTGATCAATTAGATCAAAGGTGAGTGGGATACGAAACACCCTAATCTTATTCCTTACAAGGATTATGTATTGATGTTGCTCCCATATTTCGAGGAAATAACCTTTGAACACTTCCCTAGAGAGGAGAATCAGTTGGCGGACGCACTTGCTACGATGTCTTCTATGTTCAAAGTCAATTGGAACAACGAAGCTCCCCGAATTATCATTGAAAGATTGGACGAACCTGCACATTGCTGTGATCTTGAGACTGAAGAGGTAGCAGATAAACCCTGGTTTCATGAGGTGAAGAGATACCTTGAGGCTCAAGAATACCCCGAGGGTGTATCTGTTAATGATAAGAAGTTTCTGAGGAGGTTCGCAGCGAAGTTCTTCATCAGTAATGGCATCCTTTACAAGCGTAACCATAACTCGACCTTACTGTGATGTATGGATAAGAACGAGGCATAAAGGATCATGGCAGAGTTACATGAAGGTACTTTTGGAACTCATTCCAGTGGACATACCATGGAAAAGAAGATCCTACGGGCAGGATATTATTGGTCCACTATGGAAGCCGACTGTTATCAGCATTCTCGGACCTGTCACAAGTGCCAAGTCTATGCTGATAAGGTGCACATACCTCCAGTACCTCTGAATGTCTTGACAGCTCCTTGGCTTTTTGCAATGTGGGGCATTGATATGATCGGCGATATCAGACCTACGGCATCCAACGGGCATCGTTTCATCCTGGTAGCAATTGATTACTTTACAAAGTGGGTTGAAGCAGCTTCCTTTGCTACAGTGACCAAGAATGTCGTGGCACGGTTCATTCAGCATAACCTGATCTATCGATACGGTGTACCAGAGAGGATCATTACGGATAATGGTACAAATATCAACAACAAGATGATCACTGATCTCTGCAAGCAATTCAAGATACAACATCACCACTCTTCTCCCTACCGGCCGAAGATGAATGAGGCTGTAGAAGCGGCTAATAAGAACATTAAGAAGATTGTGCAGAAGATGACAGTGACTTACAAAGACTGGCACGAGATGTTACCATTTTCTCTTCATGGGTACCGTACCTCAGCACAAACGTCAACAGGGGAAACCCCTTACTCCTTGGTTTATGGCATGGAGGTAGTCTTGCCCATTGAAGTTCAGATACCCTCTCTTCGGATTATGAAAGATGCAGGTTTGAGCGAAGATGACTGGATCCAGACCCGGCTTGATCAACTGAACTTAATCGATGAAAAGAGACTTACTTCTATTTTTCATGGTCAGACGTATAAAAAACGGATGATCAAGGCATTTAACAAGAAAGTTAGACGACAAGAGTATCAAGTTGGGGACCTGGTAATCAAGCGCATTATCTTACCTCAAGGTGATCCCAGGGGAAAATGGACCCCTACTTATGAAGGGCCATTTGTGGTTAAGAACATTTTCTCAGGAGGAGCTATGATTCTAACCACCATGGATGGTGACGACCTTCCTCACCCCGTCAATGTAGACATAGTGAAAAGATACTACGCATAATCAAAGACCCGCTAGGTTGACAGGCCTAGGAAAAAATAAGGGCTTCCTGGAGAACCAAAAGGGTTCGGGCAAAAATAAGGGATGAAAATGAAAACATTTGTACACCCGGCGAGTCGAAAACCTGAAAAGGCGGCTTGGGCAAAAATGGGTATCCCGGTGGACTGAAAACCCGAAAGGGCGGTCCAGGAAAAAATTAGGGATCAAAGTGTAACACTATGTCTCGTTGGATCACCTTGCATCTAGACTTCAGTATCAAACTATCAAGCCTCGGACGACACTAATCAATCTGATCTACCTTCAGCCGAGTAGAAAAGTGATGAGACGCTCAAGGACATAAAGGCAATAGCCGAATTGGAACCCAGTGGGATTATTCACATAGCTGTTTTGTTTCTTTTTCACAAATTGTATAAACTCTATTTGTTCGGCGGCATTCTCTTACTAGGACGTCAGCCTCTTGTACAAAAGCGCCTATTTGCAGGCCAAACTTCAAAGTCAATATAATTCATTTTCAAAGAAATTTCAAACTGTTTTTTCCTTATCTGTTTTGTTTTGCAAAGAACGTCCAATGTTCATTTTTGATATATGCACTTGACATTAATTGCTGCCCATAAATATTTACATGCGAAACAAAAGACCATTACTCGTAATATCAGACACAGGGGAAAATAAGAATTATCCAAACTGTACAGTTGCTCTGTCCACCAGGTACAAGGTAAATTCAGCTGAAGAATATGGTTAAGGTACTTTCACTCCCCGCAGAATAAGACTGTAATGATAGCTCTCCCCAGATGAGACTTGCAACTGTGAATGAATCGGTAATATTCTCCCAAAGCAGAGTTTATCTACCATCAGCACTAAAAAGGCTTGATATCCCCAGCAGTCTTAATATTCCCTAACGGAATATAAGAATGCTCCCCGGCAGATTACAAGATATCCCCAGTGGAGTTAAAATTTTCCCAGCACAGTCTGAAAAAGCTTCCCCAATGGAGTTGGGAGAATCACCCCCAGTAGACTCTGGAAGTTTATCCCCAGCGAAGTACGAAAATAAATCTCCCCAACTGAGTTCAAAGGATCATTCCCAGCAGAACTCAAAGGATTATCCCCATAAGAGTCTAAAAGGTTATTCCCAGATAAGTCGCAACCAAAGATCATCCCCAGCAGATTTCTTTCCTTTCACAAATAAGAATTCAATCCCCAATAGGATTCAATATCACCAGCAACGATAGTTCATCCCGACGGAATTTATTAGTGGAATCTTCAGCAGAATATCTCTTCCCCACAGAGTAATCTCCTCATCAGTTTATTCCCCCAACAGAGTCATCCTCTCCTGCAGGTGTTTTCTCTTTGTTCGCCATCCCCAGCGGAAACGAAGAATCCCACTCTATTTGTCAGTAGCTATCCGGGATTTATTTTCCCCAGCTAGAAACATTACATTTCCATATATCATGATACAGACATATACGCATCATACCACACAATCTCATTTATTTTGAGAGCATCATTGCTTGATATATATCACGCATTTCATACATCATGACGTTGCATATGACTAACTCTTTACCTTTTCAGGGAAAGACGAATCAATAAACACCGTTGACTACTTATGTGACTTGGTAGTCCCCTCAAAAACTACATCTATTGAGGGCTGTTTCAGCGGATTCCTCAGAAAGATGCTCTCACAAGACTTTCGTCTGGTTCAGTTAAATTGATTCTAAGATTTTTCTGATTCTTATCCAGTCAAAGTTAATCCAAGACCTTCTCTGGTTCAATCAGATCGACGCTAAGATCTCCCTGATTCTTATTCCAGTTGAAGATATTCCCAGACTTTCGTCTGGTTCAGTTAAATCGATTCTAAGATTTTTCTGATTCTTATCCAGTCAAAGTTAATCCAAGACCTTCTCTGGTTCAGTTAGATCGACGCTAAGATCTCCCTGATTCTTATTCCAGTTGAAGATATTCCAAGACTTTCGTCTGGTTCAGTTAAATCGATTCTAAGATTTTTCTGATTCTTATCCAGTCAAAGTTAATCGAAGACCTTCTCTGGTTCATTCAGATCGATGCTAAGATCTCCCTGATTCTTATTCCAGTTGAAGATATTCCAAGACTTTCGTCTGGTTCAGTTAAATCGATTCTAAGATTTTTCTGATTCTTATCCATTCAAAGTTAATCCAAGAACTTCTCTGGTTCAGTCAGATCGATGCTAAGATCTCCCCGATTCTTATTCCAGTCGAAGTTCAGACCTCCTATCAACAATCTCCAAATGGCATCTGTAAGCCCATTCCCGACATCACAAGGCTGATACCACTTCATTCGAGTGCAAATTTCAGGGCACTCTAGTGTTCAATCATCTTCCACCTTCGGATCACGAAAGGCACGAAAGCCAATCTATATCCTAAGGCTTAAGAAGATTGAACAGGGGAAGCTGTTGTACCCCAAAATTTTCCCTCTCATATTTCTCAAAACATTGTTGCTCAAGTTTTCTCAAGAGTGGGTCAGACAAATCATCTCCTAAGGCAGTCAACCCCAAATTAGGGCTTTGTGTTGCATCAAGATCCTTGAGTATAAATGACCTCAAATTCTCCTTAATGTACTAATATGTTCTCAAGGTCATCCATGTCAAATTTCAAGCCTTGCAGAGGAAGTTTGCTTAGTCAATTGCTCAAAGGGTCCAAAAATCGACTGTGCTAGGGCAAAAGTCAACTGTGACCTATAAACAGTCAAACTTCAAGATTTTTTGTCAACGTTCTAATTTTGAAGGATATTTAATCATTTGATCAAGGGTTGATCATTATTCATCAAGGATTGCTCAAAATTCATCAAGACTCAAAAGTTGCTAAATTAGGGTTTTGTAGGAAAAGTCAACTCAACTTTGACCAAGCATAACTTTCTCATGCTTTATGAGAAATGAACCATTCAAAGCTCATTTTGAAGAGGATGCAATTTCCTACAATCCATCTTCATACCCCAAGATCAGAAAATGCACTCACAAGAAGTTATAAATTTGGACATTATAGGTCATTTTTGAAAGTCAACAAAAACACCTTTTTTGCCAAAGCTTATAACTTGAGCATGGTATATCAAAATGAGATGAGACCAAAAGGGTTGGTTAGAGGACATCTCAAGATTTCTAAAAAGTCCAAGAGCACCTCCAAAAGTTCAAAATTGAAGAAGTCATGCATTGTTGAAGTTGGGCATTTTTGAAAAATTGCCAAAAGTCAACTATCCCCAAAACTTCAAAATTTGTCAAATGGGCCCATTCTTTTCCACTTGATTTGAACTTGCCACATTGCACACGTGTCCTAGCTTCAACCTTGTGTCCATTTATCAATTTTATTATTTTATTTTATTATTTCATTTTTAATCAAATTAAATCAAATAAAATCCAAATATTGATTGCTTGACATCTTTTTGTCTATTTTAGGACTTAATCATCATCATGATCATCATCAAATTCGTATCTCACCATATCTTGTACAAAAAGATGGATTTTTGACAAAATTGGCAAGCTTTCAATGGTGGATCAAATCAAATCCCATGGCATTGATGTGCAACGATTCAAAGCATAATTCTTGACCTAATACATTCCATGATACATATAGAAGGCAAAGGCACAAAATTAATGACCGAGAGGCTGCAAGAACACTGAAAGCAAAACTTGGAAAAAGTGGTGAAAAGTGCAAAACCAAAATCACACTTAGAGGCAATTTCAGAAGCAAAGGTTGACACAAATCAATTGTTGGAGGTTCACTGAGTCAGAACCAATCCCTAGCAAGCTCCCATACACGCTCAAAAGCTCTGTAAGTGTCACACAAAACGGCTATGCATTTGAATTCGTAGATCTTTATTCTTGCACCTTTCGTACAAACTCTTTGCATATTCATAATCCTCGTCAAATTTACAAGCATTCTGCATTAGCCAATTGCGTTTTTCTGGCCTAGATGAAGAACCCCCATAGCTAGGGTTCTTCGTTCGTGTTTTAGGGTTTTCTTTTTTCAAGAGAAATCAAGACTCAAGAAGGGCATGGGGCTAGTCAGGAAGCCCAGACGAACTCAACCATGTGCTTGGAATTGATTTTCATGGACTGGGATGGATTTTAGAGTGAGCCTATGCATTTAGCTGCAGATCTAAATCCGCAGGTAAAGTTACAGGGTTTGAAGGACAGGGACGACAACGTGTCTCCCTCTGATTGGCCTGATACAATTTTCGCGCACTTTTATTTTATTTTTGGCATATTAACACGTTTTCCCTTATTATCATTATTACTTAATATATTAACAAACAGAACAAAGTGGCTGAGTGGTGGACGTGTACATCCAATGACCAACAGGACCTGGGTTCGAATCCCAGGTCCCCCATATGTTTTGTTATTTTTTCTCTTCATGTAATCAGGTGTAGATCCATGTGTGTAGCATACAATGCGCCTCCATATCTTCAATGGGCAGATGGCCTTAGGCCAGATCTGAGGGCCAAGAGATGAACGTCCACCATGGGGTCCAAACAACCAGCGCGCATGGGATCCCAAAAGTCAACCAGGCCTGTGCCAATTGGGCCATGGAATTGCTATGCTAAACCTCCCATTCAGGCCCAAACCCTCCTATCTCTCTTTATTTTATATTTTTTTATTTTATTGTTTTTGTTGTTATTTTTATTATTAACTAACCAATCAAATCTTTTTCTTCATAAAATTAAAAACCAAAAAATATTTTTCTTCATTAAAACCAAATTTTAATTTTAATTAATAAATACTAATTATATTAATTTAGTTTTAATTAGGATAACTTTAATATATTTTGTAAATAATCAAATTAACTTAGATATAATTAGGTTTTTATTAACGTTGATCAATTTTATTTCTCTTTCTTAAAATTAAAAAAAAGCCAAAAAATATTTATTTTTATTAATTAGTTTAATTAATTTAATTTAATCATTGATTTAGGATAGTTTATTTCTTAAAATTCAAAAACAAACAAAAAAATCTTTTCTTTAATAACAAAGGGTCAAAATCCTAGAACTCGCATTCAATTTAATTTCCCCCACGCGATCCATTTATATCATATTGTATTTGTTCCCGGAATGTAATAGATAATTAGGACTATTTTTATCGCTTTATTTATTCTCCGCATTTAAATTTCAAAGGGTTGCTTTTGGTGATGTAAATACCCGACGCCTTGTAATTTAATTTCCGCAACTTATAAACTGTTAGATGTTTGATAATAGGGATGCATGACAAGAATGAATGTTTAACCTAAAATCAACATAGATAACCTCTGACATGTACGAAGACAAAATAACTGTAAACAACACACTCGCACATGCGCACTCTTAGGGTACACCCCACTTGGTTGCCTTCGTACACGATCATTGAGTATAGGTTGTTTTAGAGGTCGTCCTCTTGTCTAAAAGATCATAGTCGCCTCGAAACGGTTGCCTCGGATATGATTGCCTCAAAACAAATGATCTAAGACATTAGGGTTACCGCTAAGGCATCCTAACATTGCTTTGGTGACTGTAAGTCCCTAAATTCGAATTGACCCTCAAACTCCAACGACGGTGCTACCTACTCATCAATAGTGGGATAGCATTGTCTAAAGGAAGATAGCATAGAACGATTCCTTTTTCGAGTAGGTAGATGGCTCTTAAGTACTTGCTCTTTCAAAACAAAACGAAATTTTCACACTAACACTCCTTTTCAAACAAAGACTTTTTTCAAACCCACAAACACAAAGAAAATCAATTTTGAAAACAATATGAGCAAGTACCTAAGAGCCCGTGGATAACCACAGATAGAAAGGGTGCTAACACCTTCCCTTTCTATAATCTACCCCCCGAACCCGAGAAACATCTCGAAAAAGGAATTTTTCTGTGCTTTTTTCCTTTCCTTGTTGGATAAAATAAAAGTCGGTGGCGAATCTTGCTTACCGCGACATTTTGCGAAAACAAACGCAAAACACAAACCAACACTCCAAAAAACAGTCAGTTCTCTCCCACCGTATCACAATGCCAAATGCCTAATCGAAGAATTTGAAACAAAGCTTAATCGAAGCATTTAGATGCCCAATTGAATCTTGTCAAGATGCCAATCGAAAGACACCTTGTTCAGATGCCAATCGAAAGACACCTGATTATCTTCAAAAAAAATTATATTTTCTCTAAGCAAGTGTTTGTAACTAACCATGTAAGAAAATATCTTGGAAAACATGAGAGGGCAAATTTTGGGGTACAACGGCTGCCCCTGTTTAATCTTCTTAAACCTGGAGATTTAGATTGGCTTGTTTTCCTTTCATGATCTGAAGCTGAAAGATGATTGAACACTAGAGTGCCCAGAAATTTGTACTCACATGAAGTAACACTGATGGTTGATGATGTTGGGAATAGGCTTACACGTGTCATTTGAAGGAGATGACAAAGAGTCGTCGGAGATGGGCTTAAAGTGTAAAATCAAGCTTCACAAATAAGCTTTTATTTTGATGAAGACAAACCATGTCTAATAAAGAAGGAAAAGATTTATGATTAAAGCTCAAAGAATCTAAGGATAATATCTTCATTCAAAGCTCTCAATAACTTTAAAGGTATAATAATATTATCTACTTTGATCTTAAGATATAGATGCCCAAAAATGAAAAAGAAATGTTTAAGAATCATTACTCAAGCTTTTCAAAGATAAAATTTCATTTTTCTCTTACATGCAATCGATTTACATCTTAGTGCAATCGATTGCACACTTCAAAATTTCAGATCTTTTGCTTCTGTTTCTCAGTGCAATCGATTTACATTACCTATGCAATCGATTGCATACTTAAATTTTCAAAACGTTTGCTACTGTTTCTCAGTGCAATCGATTTACATTGCAAGTGCAATCGATTGCACTCACTTACCTTTTGCTACTGACTTTGCATGCAATCAATTTACATTGATAATGCAATCGATTTCACTCTTAAAGATTTTGAAAAAATAGCTGTTAAAACCTTGTGCAGTCGATTTACACCAAAGGTGAAATCGATTGCATACTGCACGAATTTGAAAAATATCAGCTTTGTTCATGCCTGTTCATCATGCCTTTTCATTACATCTTTTCACTCAAACTTGGCATTTGTTCATGATACATTTCCAGAACTTCATGTTGTTTCAAAAGGGTGTTATGGACATATAAATTTTCAATTTCAAAATCTATTTTCAACACCTTCTTCCATAAATATTTCCTGAAATTTCAAAATACAAACTCAAGCGTTCTTCATTTTCATGCATAAGTTTTCTGCACATTTTTATACATTAACAAACAGAAAACTTTGAGAAAATATTGTTAGAACAAAGTTTGAATCTACTACCCTATATTTAAGTTTTGATGATAACAAAGTGAAAAGATATATTATTTACGATATTCATATATGAACTATCTGCTGCCTAAAATTATTATGTTCTGACTTGCAGATACTCTGATTGATATAAGCAAGATCACATCTACTCAGCATCAGAATTTGGTTCTTGACACCAGCATCAGAAGTTGCCATATCAGAATGTCAGAATCAGATGATCAACTCACGTACATGCTGAAGCCTGATGAACAAGACTGCGCTCAACACTCTGATAAAGAAACACAACAATTCATCAGCAGCGAAGCAGAGTCAGAATGAGCCAAGCCAGAACTTGCATTAAGTAAGCAACGGTACTGTGCATTGAAAGCAAATTAATACCAACGGCCTCATTCCAGACAAGATCTGCTCGATAAGGAAAGTTTGTTATTAGCATTGAATCAAGAATATTGCATCCAACGTTCATCATCTCAGTGCTATATAAACAAGACTTTGAAGATTGAAATGGCTAATGCTCTCAAAATCTCTACACGCACAAAAGCTAATCAAAATCTTCTTTCTCTCAATTTTGCTAAACCACATTCTGATATTCTATCATTGTTTAGAAATCTAGTTTCTAAGCTTCAATTTGTGTATACATCACAGTTGTGATACAGTTTTGTAGAAAACATTCACACACTTGGTTTTATCTCTTTGTAAGAAAGTGTTACCTTGACAAACCGGGTTGTGGTTTGGATCAAGAAGGCTTTAGCAGTCGTTAAAGCAGTCTGTAATATTCAGTTGAATATAGTGGATTAAGACCTCGTTGGAGAGAGGCGAAATCACCTTGACGGGTGGACTGGAGTAGTTTGAGATCAAACGAACCAGGATAAAAATATCTTGTTCATTGCATTAGATTTCAGTTTTACAATTCAACCCCCCCCCCCCCCCCTTCTTGTGTTTTTCACCACTTCAATTGGCATCAGAGCTCCTGGTTCTGAGCTAAAACACTTAACCGTGTCAGTACAAGATCCAGCGTCAGAAAAACACAATGGCAGGAAACAATTCTCACATCAGCAATGACAACAATGAGGACAGAGACAGATTCAGCGGCAAACCTCCAGTCTTTGATGGAGAAAACTTTGATTACTGGAAAGACAGAATTGAAAGCTTCTTTCTGGCACATGATGTTGATCTGTGGGATATGATGACAGATGGATACACGCACCCTGTGAATGCAAGCGGTCAGAAGATTGACAAAAAAACAATGTCTGATCTACAAAAGCGTGACTTCAAGAATCACCACAAGGCCAGAACCATCCTCCTCAGCGCCATCTCCTATACTGAGTATGAAAAGATCTCCAACAGAGACACAGCAAAGAATATTTTTGACTCACTCAGAATGACGCATGAGGGCAACGTTCAGGTCAAAGAAACAAAAGCTCTGGCGCTCATTCAGAAGTATGAGGCATTCAAAATGGAAGAATCTGAATCCATTGAAACCATGTTCTCTAGATTCCAGATTCTGGTAGCTGGTCTCAAAGTTCTGGACAAAGGATACTCTACTGCTGACCATGTCAAGAAAATCATCAGAAGTTTACCCAAGCAGTGGAGACCTATGGTTACAGCTCTGAAGCTAGCTAAAGATCTCAACAAAATCACTCTGGAGGAACTTATCAGCTCCCTCAGAAGTCATGAGATAGAGCTAGAAGCTGATGAGCCTCAGAAGCAAGGTAAGCCTTTAGCATTAAAATCTAACAAAAAGTTTGAGTCTAAAGTTTTGCAGGCAGTTGAAGAAACATCTGATGGATCCTCATCAGAAGAAGACGAACTCTCCCTCCTCTCCAGAAGAGTAAATCAACTGTGGAAGCAAAGACAAAGGAAGTTCAGAAATCCCAGAAGATCTGATCAGAACGAGTCTTCTTCCAGATACAGAAGGACAGATTCTTCCTCTGGATACAGAAGATCTGAAGGCTCCTCCAGTAGCAAAAAGCCAAACACCAAAGACATCATCTGCTATGAGTGCAATGAGCAAGGACACTATAAGAGTGACTGCCCAAAGCTTCAGAGGGAAAAGCCCAAAAAGAAGTTTGGAAGAGAGAAGAAGAAAATTCTCATGGCTACATGGGATGACTCTGACTCGTCTGAAGCTGACTCAGAATCAGATGATGAGAGGGCAAACATAGCTCTCATGGCTAACATCTCAGAAGATAGTGAAGCTTCTGAATCAGACTCAGAATCAGACACTGAAGAGGTATTTCCTAACTTTGCTGTTAACTTTACAAAGGCTGAACTTGCTGAAAGCCTTAATGAGATTCTGGAACGGTATCAGCAAATTAGAGTTAAATTCAGAAACCTGAAAAGGAATCTTGAATCTGACTCTAATAAGACTGAGAGTCTCAAATTGGAAAATTCTGAGCTGAGAAATAAGATTTCAAAATTAGAAAACACTTTACAAACCTCTCAGAAGGAACCAATTTCTGAAACTCCCAGCAACGCTGATGAGATCATCAAGGAGTATGATCACAGTTTCCAGAAGTTCCTAGCTAAAAGCATAGATAGAAGCAGAATGGCTTCAATGATCTATGGAGTTAGCAGAAACGGCAGGAAAGGAATAGGATACCAAGGTAAGGTTCCTACACCAAATAATGTCATGGACTTAACCATTAAACACACTCCTATGAATTCACATTTTGTATATGGTCACACACATGATATCAAATACACTAGCAGTAAGCACTCTGTGAAACCAAAATTCAACCAGAGTTTTGGTAAAACTAACAAATCAGGACCCAAGAAAATCTGGGTACCTAAGGATAAAATAATACATGTTGCAGATATCTTTAGCAGCAAGTCAGAAACACCAGTCATGGTACCTGGACTCTGGCTGCTCACGACACATGACGGGAAGAAGGCATATGTTCCAAAGCCTGGAACTTAAGCCTGGAGGCCACGTTGGCTTTGGAGGCTATCAGAGGGGAAAGATAATTGGCTCTGGAACTGTAGGTAATGGAAATCTTCCCTCTATTAATAATGTTTTGCTAGTAGATGGATTGATGCATAATCTGTTATCCATAAGTCAATTAAGTGATAACGGTTATGATATAATCTTTAATCAAAAATCATGTAAAGCTGTTAGTCAGAAAGATGGGACTATCCTGTTTAATGGTAAGAGGAAAAACAACATTTACAAAATCAAACTTTCTGAACTAAAGAGTCAGAATGTAAAATGTCTTCTGTCTGTTAACAACGAGCAGTGGATCTGGCACAGAAGATAGGGGCATGTTAGTATGAGAAGAATATCTCAGATTAACAAACTCAATCTGGTCAGAGGACTTCCTAATTTGAAGTTCAATTCAGATGCTCTGTGTGAAGCATGTCAGAAAGGCAAATTTGCAAAACCTTCTTTTAAATCCAAAAATGTTGTTTCTACCTCTAAGCCATTAGAACTTCTGCACATTGACTTATTTGGACCAGTTAAAACTGCTTCAGTCAGTGGTAAGAAGTATGGGTTAGTAATCGTAGATGACTATAGCAGATGGACATGGGTAAAGTTCTTAAGACACAAGGACGAGTCACACTCTGTGTTTGTTACCTTATGTAACCAAGTTCAGAATGAAAAGGATCTTAGAATCGTTAAAGTCAGAAGTGATCATGGTGGAGAATTTGAAAACAAAGATTTTGAGTCATTCTTTAATGACAGAGGCATTCTGCATGATTTCTCTTGTCCTAGAACTCCCCAACAAAATGGAGTTGTAGAACGAAAGAACAGAACATTGCAAGAAATGGCCATAACCATGATCAATGAGACAAACGTTGCTAAGACCTTCTGGGCAGAGGCAATAAACACAGCGTGCTACATTCAGAATAGAATCTCAATAAGACCTATTTTGGAAAAGACTCCATATGAATTGTGGAAGAACAGAAAGCCCAACATTTCATATTTTCATCCATTTGGATGTACTTGATTTATATTAAATACAAAGAATTATTTGAACAAGTTTGACTCTAAAGCACATAAGTGTATTATGTTAGGATACTCTGAACGCTCAAGAGGGTACAGAGTATACAATACAGAAACACAGATTGTGGAAGAATCAATCAGTGTTCGTTTTGATGATAAGCTTAACTCTGAAAAGTCAAAGCAGAATGAAGTTTTTGCAGATATAGAAATTGAATTTACAGGTTCTGAAGACAAGTCATCAGAAGCTCTCAACACAGACATTCCTTCAACGTCTGAAAGGAGCACTGCTAGCAATCCTACAACAGCTGCTGATCAACCTCAGAAGAGATTACCCAGAAGCAGCTTGGATCACCCAGAAGAGACTATCCTAGGAAGAAAGGAAGATCCAATCAGAACAAGAGCAAGCTTCAGAAACTCTGAAGAAACACTTATGGGACTTGTGTCTCTGATTGAACCTTCTTCTATTGATGAAGCACTTCTGGATAATGACTGGATTCTGGCAATGCAAGAAGAGCTGAATCAATTCACCAAAAACGACGTATGGGATCTCGTTCCCAGACCAAAAGGATTCAACATCATTGGAACAAGATGGGTGTTCAGAAACAAGCTAAATGAACAAGGTGAAGTCATCAGAAACAAGGCACGACTGGTTGCACAAGGTTATAGTCAGCAAGAGGGGATAGACTATACAGAAACCTTTGCCCCAGTCGCCAGGTTAGAATCTATCAGACTTTTAATTTCATTTGCTGTTAATAGAGGCATCACTCTGTATCAGATGGATGTCAAAAGTGCATTCTTAAATGGTTATATAGAAGAAGAAGTTTATGTACACCAACCCCCTGGTTTTGAAAATACAAAACATCCAGAACATGTTTTCAAACTAAAGAAGTCACTGTATGGTCTGAAACAAGCTCCCAGAGCTTGGTATGAAAGGCTAAGTAACTTTCTGTTAGAAAATGAATTCACCAGAGGGAAAGTGGACACTACTCTATTCTGTAAATCAGTTAAGGATGACATCTTAGTCTGTCAAATTTATGTTGATGATATTATTTTTGGTTCTACTAATCCTTCTCTTGGAAGAAAATTTTCTAAGTGTATGCAGGCAGAATTTGAGATGAGCCTCATGGGGGAACTGAAATTCTTTCTAGGAATTCAGATTAATCAAACTCCAGAAGGAACTTACATTCATCAGAGCAAATACATCAGAGATCTTCTGAAGAAATTTGACCTCTCAGAATGTAAGCCATCAAAGATTCCAATGCATCCCACGTGCATTCTGGAAAGAGAAGAGGTAAGCAAAAATGTAGAACAGAAAGTCTACAGAGGTATGATTGGTTCTCTCCTCTATCTGACTGCTTCAAGACCTGACATATTATTCAGTGTTTGTATCTGTGCTAGATTCCAATCAGATCCTAGAGAATCTCACTTAACAGCTGTTAAGCGAATTTTCAAGTATCTGGAAGGTACTACTAATCTGGGTTTGTTTTATAGAAAATCTAGTGATTACAACTTAGTAGGCTACTGCGATGCTGATTTTGCTGGAGACAGAGTGGAACGTAAAAGTACTTCTGGAAGCTGCCAGTTTCTGGGAGAAAATATGATCTCTTGGTCCAGCAAAAGGCAATCAACAATTGCTCTATCAACAGCAGAAGCTGAGTACATAGCAGCAGCAGGATGTAGCACACAAATGCTCTGGATGAAAAGTCAGCTTGAAGACTTCCAGATTTTTGAGAGTAACATTCCTATACTTTGTGATAATACTTCTGCTATTTGCTTAAGTAAGAATCCCATTTTACATTCTAGAGCTAAGCATATAGAAATAAAACATCACTTCATTAGGGACTATATTCAGAAAGGTATTTTGAACTTAAAATTTATAGATACAGACCATCAATGGGCTGATATCTTTACTAAACCCCTTTCAGAAGATAGGTTTAATTTCATTTTGAAACATCTCAGCATGAAAATCTGTCCAGAGTGAAAATGTTTTAATTCAATATATTTACCTTCAGAATGTAATTGTTTTACTGTGAACTTCTGATCAATCTTCTTTCAGAAAGATAGAACATGCAGATTGTATCAGATGCAAGTCTAAAGATCTGAGAGTCTAAGCTCAAAGACAGACGTGCTGATCACTACATCAAACAAGTGTCATCCAATCATCAGCATATCTCTGAAGCAGAACGCGTGCACGCTTCTGAGAAGGCAAAGCGCTGATTGGGTGCATTGAGACACATGTCTGGTAACCATTTTTAAGTATCTTTCTCAAATCCCCCAAAATCAGCAAGCATTTAATGAAAAGTAATCATGCTTTTAAAATGCAATCATGATTTTTCTCTTTCTTAAAAACGTTTATTTTTTCAAAGATGTGCTGATGTAGGTGTGATAGCTGCAAGGATTTTCACTCATGGGGTGCCCAGCAGCAAGATTAAAGATCTGAAGGATCATTACAGAGTTTGGGCTAAGATAATTCTGGGGTGCTTCAACCACAGGAAACCAACCAGTTCTCCTGATTACATAAATGTGGATCAGCAGTTTCTGATCTACTTTATTGATCAGAAGGTAAAGATCAATCTGGCTCACTTCCTGTTCAACCACCTCAGAACAAGTGTGAAGGAAACCAGGGAAGAAGAAAGAACCAAGAGGGATTGGATACCCTTTGGAAGGTTGATATCAGATATTCTGACAGAGAATAGGCTGATAGAGCATCTGATAGAAGCTCAAGAGCTAAGCACTATTGAACCAACAGTTGGGAAACCTCTGAATGCAAAGAACTTGAAGAAGATGAAGCTGATAGAGAATATTCAGAAGGAACCCAGAGCTACTCCTATTGCTGATATCACCAGCAGAAGAGTGCCTCTGAGTGACTTTCCGTTATTTTCTGAAATAGAATCCAAACCAGAGGTGGTTCTCAGATACTTGGATGCGTGCAAGGCAGATGGTTCAGATCCAAATCTGATTATCAAAGCTCTGCATCAACCTCAGCAAGAAGTGACTCTGAAGAAAACGAAGAAGAGGAAGGCACCATCAGAAGGATCATCCCAGCAGACACCCAGGAAAAGAGGTAATTCATCTGCTGTTTCTGTTTTAAATTCTTCTACTATTCCAGCATCTATTCCTCCTCAAACCTCTCATAGAATCTCAATCCCCATCCCTACCATAGATGAAACTGTACCAGAAGAGGACCCTTCTGAGGCATTAAAACTCAGAAGACCCAGAACCAAACATCCCAAACAACCAACAATCTCAACAACATCAGCAATTGACCAAGTGCTGTCTGACATTGATCAACACACTTCTGATCAACCAATCTCTAAACCACAAATTGTTCCTCCTCTACAACCAGAACAACAACCATCTGCTGAAGAACCAGAACAACAACAACAACCACTTTCACCAATTCCAGAAGAACCCATTATCCCTGAACAATCAGAAATTCCAACAACTTCTCCTCAACCAGCAATTCCGTCTCCCTCTCTCCAACCAGAAATTAATCCACCATCACCTCAACCAGAGTTTCATCACTCTGAAACTCCTTCTCCTCAACCATCTGAACCTCATTCACCTCAACCATCACCTTTGGCAATCCAGCTGCCAGGTGGAACAACTATCACCTTAGCACAATTACCATCCTCATCAGAATCTACACCACCAAATACTCCCAAAACACCACCCAGTCCAATCATAATCTCTGATTCTGATACTCCATCTCCAAAACAAACAGCTGCCCAGAAAACCTCCAAAAACCCCAGCAGGACTTTCATAGACTTAACCAGTCTTAACCGTCTTGCTGATCTGAAACATAAAATTGCCATCCCAAAACCAAAACAACCAGATGTTTGCTCTGGTATTATGAATTTTGAAACAGGTGTGCTGCAATGGATTGCTTCTTTGAAGCAAGTCTGTCCTGGAATTATTGACCCAGCTGCTTCTGATCAGCTCTGGTCACAATTCAGACTTTGGGTACGTGCTGAAGCCCTCAAGTTGCAGGATATCAACTATGAGCAGGCACAACAAAATTTCAGCAAGCTTCTGAATGAAGTTGGAAGTCAGCTTCTGAAAGAAGACGTGCTCCCTCTGGATAGTGAACCTTGGTCTGAGAAACAGCAAGCTGCAAAGGTGCAATCAGAAGAAGACCAGACCATTCAAGCTGAAGAAAGTCAAGCAGAAGATGTTGCTGAAAGCTCTCAGAAGCTTCCTACTTCTGATGCTTCTCAAGCTGCCTTGGACAGGCAGACTCTGGAAGAACTAAGGCTGAATGACATGCGTCTGCAGCAGCGGATGGATGAAAGCGACCAGAAGATGAAAGAAAGAATGGATGTGCAGGATAGCAAGATTGACACTGTTGTCAGCATGGTGCACAAGCAGAATGAGACTGCTGAAAAGATCCAAGCCATGCTGGAGAACCTGTTCACACGCTTGCCTCCTCAACCTTAGTCTCTTTTCATTCATGTCCTTTTTCATGTTTTCCTTGATTTTCTGATGTACTACTTGAATGTGTTTTGTACTATTTTCATGTTTTGATTCTGAACTCTTTTAATATAACTAGTTTTTCTGATCTTAATTGTTTTAGCACATCACTTACACTTTTTGATTGCTGACAAAAAGGGGGAGAACAAGAATGATATTTTAAACAATAACGGCTAACTAGACAGAAATTCTCAAACATTCTAACTCTATTACTTGAAAATGTTTTTTCTGTTTTGCTTAAAGTCTACAGGTACAAGGAAGCTCCTGGACATTCTGAAGACTAGAAGCCCTGATCACTATGAAGCTCTGATATGCTCTGATACTCTGATCCAAAGCAAAGCTCTGACAAGAAAAGATCTGAAGCTCTGCTCTGACATGCTGATCTGAAGCTTCTGATAGTCAAAGAATCTGATACTCTGACGTTCAAAGAAAAGCAAAAAGATCTGATCCTGAAGAACACGTGTAATCAAAGGGAAGTAATAAACTCAGGGGGAGTATCTCTCAACTCTGATATCTCTTTACTCCTTATCCTTTTACTTCTTACTCTGATGCATATCTCAGATACCTTTTCACGTTATTCTCATTTAAAAATATCTAGTTTTTGTCATCATCAAAAAGGGGGAGATTGTTAGAACAAAGTTTGAATCTACTACCCTATATTTAAGTTTTAATGATAACAAAGTGAAAAGATATATTATTTACGATATTCATATATGAACTATCTGCTGCCTAAAATTATTATGTTCTGACTTGCAGATACTCTGATTGATATAAGCAAGATCACATCTACTCAGCATCAGAATTTGGTTCTTGACACCAGCATCAGAAGTTGCCATATCAGAATGTCACAATCAGATGATCAACTCACATACATGCTGAAGCCTGATGAACAAGACTGCGCTCAACACTCTGATAAAGAAACACAACAGTTTATCAGCAGCGAAGCAGAGTCAGAATGAGCCAAGCCAGAACTTGCATTAAGTAAGCAACGGTATTGTGCATTGAAAGCAAATTAATACCAACGACCTCATTCCAGACAAGATCTGCTCGATAAGGAAAGTTTGTTATTAGCATTGAATCAAGAATATTGCATCCAACGTTCATCATCTCAGTGCTATATAAACAAGACTTTGAAGATTGAAATGGCTAATGCTCTCAAAATCTCTACATGCACAAAAGCTAATCAAAATCTTCTTTCTCTCAGTTTTGCAAAACCACATTCTGATATTCTATCATTGTTTAGAAATCTAGTTTCTAAGCTTCAATTTGTGTATACATCACAGTTGTGATACAGTTTTGTAGAAAACATTCACACACTTGGTTTTATCTCTTTGTAAGAAAGTGTTACCTTGACAAACCGGGTTGTGGTTTGGATCAAGAAGGCTTTAGCAGTCGTTAAAGCAGTCTGTAATATTCAGTTGAATATAGTGGATTAAGACCTCGTTGGAGAGAGGCGAAATCACCTTGACGGGTGGACTGGAGTAGTTTGAGATCAAACGAACCAGGATAAAAATATCTTGTTTATTGCATTAGATTTCAGTTTTACAATTCAACCCCCCCCCCCCCCCCCCCCTTCTTGTGTTTTTCACCACTTCAAATATATCTTGAGTCTTTGTACAATATTATTATTGGAAGAAGAATATTATACATTGTTAAATCACTCTAAGTGATCAATATTACTCCACTCACTCAAACTCACAAATTGATATTTACTTACTTATTTTCCAGGATCGTTGGAATTAAGTTTAAGTGTTTTTGTTGAAATCTTGTCTTTCCAAAGTTGTTGGATACAAGTGTAGTTACATTGAGAGGATTGTTCTCATAGGTAACATAGTGAAAATCCAAGAGGATTGTTCTTGGTGGTTTTATTGGTTAGAGTCTTGTATACAATGACTAGGGTGTCTTGTCTAGAGATCTAACAATAAGGAAATCTCTTTCATGTTGAAAGGGGACTGGAGTACTCTCGGACTGTGAGGGGAACCGGGATACATCTATGTGTTCTTTACTTTCCCGCATTTACCGCTTTCATCACTAGTCATTAACCAGAAAAGAAAGAAACACATTTGTAAACTCATGCACTAAACCAGAAAAATAACATCCATCTCACTAAAACGGCAGAATTATTAAAGTACCTAATTCACCCCCCCTCTTAGGCGCACTCTCATACATACATAAAGATGCTATCGAAAGTAGATGCTAATTTCATAAATGGTCCCTTTGTGGGGGATCTTGTTCCTGCTCTCTGAGGAGGAATTTGTTGGGGAGTGTGGGTTTCTGGTGTTCTCCTGCTTGAGGAAAACTCTGTGGGTAATATAATCTAGGAGCTTCAGTTTTCCAAGGCTCTACTGAGGAGTTATCTCTGTCTTGGAGAGATCAAAGTTTGCTGCTTGCTGG
This sequence comes from Vicia faba, assembly GCA_948472305.1. Lineage (NCBI taxonomy): Eukaryota > Viridiplantae > Streptophyta > Magnoliopsida > Fabales > Fabaceae > Vicia > Vicia faba. The sequence goes on along the minus strand of OX451740.1, from coordinate 932,312,930 downwards.
TTGAAATCCAGGTTTCACGGTAACTTGCTGGGGATAATGGAATTAACCGTTACCTAAAAATGTATTAGAAAGAGCCTATGTAGGGCTGTTCCAGGATGAGTCCGTGTTAGTCTGCATTCGGAGATATATGAGAAGGAGACTATGTAGGGCTGTTTCAGGATGAGTCTGTGCTAGACTGCATCTGAATGATGAGAAGTAACCCGTGTAAGATTGCTTCAGGATGAGTCTGTGTTCGACTGCATTAGGATGATGAGAAGGAACCCGTGTAAGATTGCTTCGCCTGGTCATGTAAATATTTTTCCTGTCTGGTTTTAGGTGTTAATCTATAAATTAGTTGTTCGCAGATAGTTGTCCTGTCTGGTTTCAAGTATTAATCTGGAACTTGAAAATTGTCGGTCACTGAGATAGTTGTCATGGCTGGTTACAGGTATTAATCTCTGACCTGAGAAAGAAATATAGTTTTCCTGGCTTGTTACAGGTATTAATCTTCAATCTCCTCATGTAGATAGTTTTCCTGGCTAGTTAAAGTTATTAATCCACAGTCGATCGTCCACAGATAGTTCTCCTGGCTTGTTACATGTATTAATATGGAACTTAAAAATAGTCGGTCGTTGAGATAATTGTCCTGGCTGGTTACAGGTAATAATCTCTGGCCTAAGAAAGAAATATAGTTTTCCTGGCTTGTTTCATGTATTAATCTTCAATCTCCTCATGTAGATAGCTTTCCTGGCTAGTTAAAGCTATTAATCCGCAGTCGGTCATCTACAGATAGTTCTCCTGGCTTGTTACAGGTATTGATTTGGGACTTGTTATGTTGGTCACATAGATAGTTTCCCCATATGGTTTCGGGCATTAATTTGTGGCCTTGTATATGTTGGTAAACCCGTCTTTCTTCGGGAGTTCATAGCACTTGGTCATGTAGATAGTTTCCCCATCTGGTTTCGGGAATTAATCTTTGGCCTGCTGTATAAGTTGATGGTGTTTGTTTGTATGCAAACTCAACCTGGAAAGGTAAAGTCAGTTTCATGTGATGTTATGATGTATGAATTGCATGATGCTCTCAAAATAAATGAGACCTTGATATACGCATTTGTGTTGTATATGCTATGATGTTTGTAGAAATGATGTATGAATGTAATGTATGAATATGTCAGTTATTCCATTGATGTGTTGTTGAACTAGGGAAAATAAATCCCTGATTGCAGTTGGGGATGAAGAATGTATGTCTTCGGATTTTGTTTGAAGTTGACATGCTGGGAGACGGATTTCAGCTATATTAGAGAAATAAGCTCTGTTGGGGAAGGTAAACTCTGTGAACTGCTTGAGGATTTTATTGAAATCTTGCTGGGGAGTCCCGAGAAGCTCTGGGTGGCTTCACTGGGGAATCTTTTATTGGAGCAGTAATTTGAAGATTCTTGCTCTGTCGGGGATATGAGAATTTGACACAATTAGGTTGTATGCTGAGAATACGGTAGTTACCTTGTAGTAGGATGTCTCTGCCTCTGTACCTGTTGGAGAAGGTATCTGTTGGGGAAAACATTTGCGGGGATTTTATGGATGGCCCTTAGATATTGTCCCATCTCTTAAAGTCATTAGTAACTGTCTTTCTGTTTTTATGTTTATATTTGTAAACAGTAATCATATTCAAATGCTTATGTTCAAAGATAATCACTGGACGTTTTCACAAACAAAATAGAAAAGTAAAAACAAATAGTTTTGCACTTTCAAAGAGATAACTTTGTATTAATCTTGAAGAAGTGTTTCCGTACAAAGAGATAGACATCCTAGTAAGAGAATGACGTCGTAAGAAGATAGACTATAAAAAATAGTATATAAAGAAAAACAAATATGTGCAATAACCCCATTGGGTTCCCATTCTGCTATTGCCTTTATGTCTTCAAGAGTCTCATCTCTTTCGCTGCTTGTCCGAAGCTGACTGATTGATTAGTACCACTTGAGCTCGATAGTTGATACTGAAGATTGACTGTAAGGTGATCCAACGGGACATAGTTATACGCTTTAAATCCCTAACTTTTTCCTAGACCGCACTTTCTGGTTTTCAGTCCACCGGGATACCTCTTTTTTCCCAAGCCGTCTTTTCAAGTTTTCGACTTTCCAGGTGTACAGATTTTTTTTTATGTATATCCCTAGTTTTTTCCTGAATGTTTTTGGTTCGCTGGGATGCCCTTATTTTTGCCTAGTTCAGTTAACTTAGCGGGTCTTTGTTCATGCGTAGTATCTTTTAACTATGTCTGTGTTTACAGGGTGCAGAAGGTCGTCACCGTCCATAGTAGTTAAGATCATGGCCCCACCAAAAAATATGCTCTTGATTACAAATGGCCCTTCGTATGTGGGAGTTCATTTGCCCCTGGGATCACCTTGTGGAAGGATAAAGTGCTTGATTACTAGGTCACCAGCATGATATACCTGACGTCTGAATTTCTTGTTAAAATCCTTGATCATACGTTTTTGGTACATCTGACCATGGCAGACAACTACGAGCCTCTTTTCATAAATCAGGTTTAATTGATCAAGTCGAGTCTGAACCCATTCATATTCGCTCAACCCTGCATCCTTTAAGATCCTCAAGGAAGGGATATGGACTTCTATGGGTAGGACAACTTCCATACTGTATACCAAAGAGAAAGGAGTTGTCCCTGTTGATGTGTGCATTATGGTGCGGTAACCATGAAGAGAAAATGGTAACATCTCATGCCAGTCTTTATATGTCACTGTCATCTTCTGTATGATTTTCTTGATATTTTTATTAGCAGCTTCTACAGCGCCATTCATCTTCGACCGGTAAGGAGAATAGTTATGATGTTGCATCTTGAATTGCATGCAGAGCTTGGTGATCATAGTGTTATTGAGATTGGTACCATTATCTGTAATGATTCTTTCTGGAATACCGCACCGAAAGATAAGGTTATGTCTGATGAAACGGGCCACAATGTTCTTGGTAATAGAAGTAAATGAGGCTGCCTCAACCCACTTCGTAAAATAATCAATGATAACCAGGACGAAGCGGTGCCCATAGGAAGTTGTAGGTTTGATCTCTCCAATCATGTTGATGCCCCACATTACGAATGGACACAGAGCAGTTAGGACGTTTAGAGGAACCTGGGTCACATGTACTTTATCAGCATAGATTTGGCACTTGTGACAAGTTTGTGAATGCTGATAACAGTCTGCTTCCATAGTGGACCAGTAGTATCCTGCCCGTAGGATCTTTTTAGCCATTGTGTTCCCACTATAATGGGTGCCAAAGGTACCTTCATGCAAGTCATACATGATTGTTTCTGCCTCAATCTTGTCTACACACCGAGGCAAGGTAGAGTCGTGGTTGTGCTTGTAGAGGATCCCGTTACTGAGGAAGAACTTGGAAGAGAACCTTCTTAGGAACTTCTTATCATTGACTGAAACTCCCTCAGGATACTCTTGAGCTTCTAGATATCTCTTGACTTCATGGAACCAAGGTTTGTCCACTACTTCTTCAGTACCAATTTCGTGACAGTATGCTGGTTCATCCATCCTTTCAATAGTGATCTGAGGAGCATCATTATCCCACCAGACTTTGAACATGGATGACATTGTCGCTAGCGCATCCACTAGTTGATTTTCCTCTCGTTGAAAATGATCGAAGGTAATTTCTTCAAAGTATGGAATCAATGTCAACACATGCTCTTTGTATGGGATAAGATTAGGATGCTTCGTGTCCCATTCTCCTTTGATCTAACTGATTACTAAAGCCGAGTCTCCAAATACACTCAAGAAGTTAATCCTTAAGTCGATATCAACTTTGAGACCCATGATACATGCTTCATACTCAGCCATAACTTTGGTTCAATTGAAACATAGCCTGACAGTGAAAGGAGTATGACAACCTTCAGGAGATATGATCATAGCACTGATGCCATTACCAAGAGCGTTGGAAGCTCCGTCAAAAACCATAGTCCATCGGGATCCTTTTTCAGGTCCTTCATCCGGTCCAGGTTCTTCATAATCAGTTACTAATATGTTCTCATCCAAGAACTCAAAATTCATGGATTGGCAGTCATCCACAGCCTGATGAGCCAAATGATCAGCTAGTACACTTCCCTTAATTGCTTTCTAGGTTGTGTATTGAATGTCGTATTCGGTCAGGATCAATTTCCATCTTGCTATTCTTTCGGAGAGAGTGGGCTTCTCAAAGATGTACTTGGTAGGGTCCATTTTAGATATCAACAAGGTAGTGTGAGTCAACATATACTATCTTAGTCGGCGAGCAGCCCATGCCAAAGTGCAACAAGTTTTTTAGAGCAGTGAGTATCTTATTTCACAGTCGGTAAACTTTTTGATAAGGTGGTATATTGCATGCTCTTTTCGATCATACTCGTCATGCTGCCCCAGCACACATCCCATTGAGTTTTCTAATACTGTTAAGTACATGATCATAGGTCTTCCTTCAACTGGAAGCATCAATATTGGAGTCTCTTGAAGATATTCCTTGATTTTGTCGAAGGCGTTTTGGAAATCGTCATTCCACTTCATTGCTTGATCTTTCTTCAGTAATTTGAAGATAGGCTTACAAGTAGCGGTCAGATGTGAAATGAATCTGGAAATGTAGTTCAGACATCCCAAGAATCCCCTAACTTCCTTCTCAGTGCGAGGAGTTGGCATTTCTTGTATAGATTTGACCTTTTCAAGGTCTACTTCAATTCCCTTGTTGCTGAAAATGAAGCCTAAGAGCTTACCAGATCTTACTCCAAAGGTGCACTTATTTGGATTCAGCCTCAATTTGTACTTATTTAACCTTTTAAATATCTTCTGTAGGTTATCAAGGTGCTCTTATTCATTCTGAGACCTGGCTATCATATCATCAACATAGACTTGTATCTCATGATGGATCATATTGTGAAATAATGCTACCATGGCGTGCTGATAGGTTGCCCTGGCGTTTTTTAATAGAAAGTGCCCCACTGTGTGACAAAGGTCGTCTTCTCCATGTCCACAGGTGCCATTTTGATCTGATTGTAACTGGAGAAGCCATCCATGAAGGATAATACCTTATGGTGTGCGGTGTTGTCAACTAGAACATCAATGTGAGGAAGCAGAAAGTCATCCTTGGGGCTGGCCCTGTTCGTGTCTCTGTAATCCATACACATATGTACCTTACCTTCCTTCTTAGGTACTGGAACAACGTTGGTGACCCATTGTGGATAAGATGTGACAGCTAAGAAACTTGCGTTGAACTGTTTCATGACTTCAGCCTTGATCTTTTTTGACATCTCTGGCCGCATACAACGAACCTTCTGTTTCACTGGAGGGCAATCATCTTTTGTTGGTAGGCGATGAACCACAATATTAGTGTCAAGCCCTGGCATGTCTTTGCACGACCAGGAAAAAACCTCAACATAATCATGTAGCATCTGAATTATACGTTTCTTGACACTATGCTCCAGATCGGCACCTATCTTGACTTCTTTTTTATACTCTTCAGTACCCAAGTTCACTGTCTCGATTGACTCTTCATGAGGCTGTATTTCGCTTTCTTCCTGTTGTAACAGTCTAGCAAGTTCTCCTGGTACTTCACAATATTCCTCACCTTCGTCCTCTACTTGGTAGATCGTATTTTTAAAGTCATAATGGGCAATAGCAGAACCGTTACCGATGGGATCCATAGTGGATATGGATTTGCAGTTTGATATATGGGTGTGCGTAAGAGCATAGCTGTATATTTTTTGATAAAGTAAAGAGGCAGAAAAAGAAAAACAAAGAGCATAAAATTTGCATGCGAAATGTCCAATGTTTTATTGATGACATATGAAAATGAAGTAATGACCGTCACAAATAGACTGTTGTGCGTCGGGTAAGACACAAGGCTTTAATGTTTCAATTGTTAAAATATTACATTTCTTAAAAAAAAGACAAATTACTCTTGAATAAAATTAATGGGCACAAAATCTTTAGCCTCCCAATTGTTGAGTCCACCGCTGATGGTTTGGAAGATCCACTTGTCCAAGTCGCAATCACTATCACCGTCTTCCAGAGCATTGACTCCATGATTGCTGATCCGCAAAGGTGGTCCCCTGGTGCAAGCACGACGAAAAGTTCTCTGGGCTCCTGAAGTAAAACCCAAACCAAATTTGTCATATTTGCAGGGAATATTTGGAAGTTGGACCCAAATTATACATCCACCTTCTTCGACTACTGCCTTAACATCCTTCAGAGAAACCATCTTCAGCGGAGGTCTGGTAATCTTCGAGACCTTGGGAGCAGTCTTGGTTGCAGCAATGGTCTTTGGAACCTCCTCAAAATTCTGACAGGGGGTCTCAATGAACTTGTCGTCCATTTCGACGTACCTGAAAGAGTTCAGGTGGCTCACCATGTATTCCTCTTCCCCATTGAAATTCTGGCCACAGATACTCAATGTCACGTCCAATGTTATGACACCGTATCTGACTTACTATATGACAGTAAATACAAAAGCAGTAAATAACACAGTCAATTGTTTACCCAGTTCAGTGTGCAACAACACCTACTCTGGGGGCTACCAAGCCAGGGAGAGAATCCACTATAAGAGATGTTAATTCAGGAATAAACCAACCAGTTTATCTCCTTCACTTAAGACCTACCCAATGCAATTCTAATCTAAGTACAAATTAAACCTGAGTTCCTACTCACTCCCCCTCAATCACAGCAGTGATACATAAATCAATTTGACTTGAGAATTGATGAAGACACTCTTCAAAACACACACTTGATTAAGCTTCACAGCTTTTTTATCAAGTAACACAATCACTCGTGCTTCACAGCTTTGAGTGATGTACACAACTAACTTGACTCTGCTTCACAGCTTTAGTCAAGTAACATTCAAACACTCTTGCTTCAAAGCTTTGAGTGCTACACAACCCTTACAATTGAAACCTATTCCAAGGCACTTATCACAATGATAATTGCTTGGAGTACAATAAACAAATCTATACAGATTACAAAATTGATCTTCTACTCAATCAGCAGGGATGTCTTCAAAAACCGCAGCTCTGTTGAATATATAGCAGCTGCAACTTCAGTTAGGGTTTCCAAAAACCTAGGGTTGATTCCGTTTGACCTAAATACCAGGTCACAGTACTTTGTTGATCAGGTTAGGATTGAGCTAGGTTACTCCTCAGAAAACGCAGGATTCTGTTTAGAGGGGACTGAGTTATTTCCTGAAAAAACTCAGACTTATCCAATCCTGCAATCCTGTTAGTTCAGAACAGGATGTCATAACATCTGTTATGACATCTGAGAAAACCTGTCTACTGATTAGCAAAATGTGATCATTTTGCAAACATGCTCAGATACACACTTATAAACATCAGTATTTGAGTTACAATATTTTTCTGCACATGTACCTAAAGAGTTAGTACAACCTGAACTAGAATGTTATGACATCAGTCATGACATTCACACATACACTTGGAATTTACCAAAAATGCAAGCCAATACCTAAACACCTACAAACTCCCCCTTTGGCAGATTTTTGGCTAAAGTTCCTAAACAATCAGAGATAGATAGATAGCAGCAGAAAGAAGTGACAGCAGAAAAATATAGTGTCAAGTACTAATTAAGCAGTGCCAAAATATTCTCCCCCACTTTAGCCACAAATGGGCCAAAGTTTACATGTTTATAAAGTTATACAGTTATCCAAAACAAAATAATAAGATCAGCAGCAGACAACAGCAGAACATACTTCCAAACTCCACCAGCAACACCACCAAGCAGCAATCATCCTTCAAGCACTGTCATCAGACTCAGAGGAGCCAATTTCTTCAATGTTGAGCTGTCCTTCATCTTCTTCCCTCCTGCTTTCTTCAGCTTCTTCCTTTTCTAGCCTGGCAATTAGAGCTTCTAGGGTCCTTTTTCTAGCATCCAGATCTTTGCAAGTTTCTTTTAAAACAGCTATGACATCTGATGTTTTGGACTGGATCTTTGCAGACGATGTCTCAGCTGATGTTATGACAATGTCTGGAGCATGGGATCCCTGAAACAGTTTATAGTGCAGGCCAAGGGCAGGGGCTCTTTTGCAGACTGTATCTCTTGCTACAAGGATGTCAGGGTATTGTGCAAGGATGATTCCACAAAGGAGGGAGGGAAAAGCAATTGGTCCTTTGACAGCATAACTGCCAGCATGCTTCAAGGTTTGTTCAAAGATGTACCTTCCATAGTCAAAGGCAGTCTTGGTTCCTACAGCATAGATGAATCTCCCCAATCCTGTGGAGATGGTTGATTTGTGATTTGTAGGCACCCAGTTTGCTGCACCTATTTTATGCAAGATGGCAAATTTCATGCTGAGTTTACTAGCATTCAACTTCCCTTTCAATGGCCAGCACTTTACTTGCCTGGCAGTGATGGTCAAACATACTTCATTTTCAGTTGCCTCTAGATCAGGACAGTCCTTATTTGTTCTTCCAAGAAACTTGTTGATTTCTGATGGAGAGAACTTGACCCTTCTTCCTCTAACAAACACACTCTCAAAGTCAGCTGACCTCCCATCAGCACAATCATTGGACAAGTTCACTACAAACTCTTTAACCAGATTTTCATAACATTTGCTAAACTTCATCACTGTCTTCATTAGCCCAGCATTCCTGATCAGCTCCATGATGTCTTTGCACTCTAAAGCATCATTGTTGAGTTCTCTCTCCAAGGCTATTCTCTTCAAGCAAACATACTTCCATCTGTTTGCATTATCAGGATGATGAAAGGAGATGTTGTCTGTTGGCACTTCAGGCACTCTAGCAATCTTGCTGGAGGGGAGCTTCCTTCTGATGGGAGTATTGTCAATGTCAACCTCAAATTCTGATTCATCATCAGAATCAGAAGTTTCAGGTTCTTTACTTTTCTTGGAGATTGGTTGTCTAGCAGTCTGCACCTGTGCCTTCTTCCCTTTTGTCTGAATTTTCTCAGCCATCCCTTCAGCCTTGGATTTCTTAGCATCAGGTTTAACAGTCTCACTACTCTTTCTTTTCATCAATCTCCTAGCAATGCTAGGGTTCACATTAGCAATCAGTTCATTATCTGAGTAATCTTCATCCACATCAATGATAGGTGGATCAGCAGCCTTTTCAGAGGGATTCTGAATGTTGTCTTTTGGTGTCACAACATCCTCAGTGACATCTATATTTTCAGAACCTTCCACATTTGGACTTTCTGATTGATTCAACGGGATAGAAATCCCCGGTATAGATTGGTTGCCACTCAGAATGCTAGAAACCAGTCTAGCAATAGCTTGGTGTACTTGAACTGATCCTTCTTTATTAGGTGTAGAAGACGAAGGAAGAGAAGAGTTACCAGAGACTGTAGCTTGAGCTCTTCCTGCATGTCTGGTCCTGAGCTTTTTGACTCTGGCTGGGTCAGTTGCCATCTCCCTGAGAGGAGTGACCTCAAGAACTTCAGATTCTATGCATGTAGTGATTGCCCTAGAATCTTGATCAGATGATGACGATGATGAGTGAGACGAAGCCGCCATGGTGGAAGACGATGTCTGAGACATTGTGTGTAACGTTGAGTGATAGTAGCAGTTTGAGAAAATTCTTTGATTGGGAGGAGGAAACAGGTTGCAAGGACGAGAGAGGTAGGGAGTACAAGGGAGTCTCTTCAACTTCTTAAGCCTTTTGAAGGAATTGTGAATGAATATGATTAACCCACTAAATATAGACTTAATAAAATTAATCCCTTCAACCCTTGTTTTCAGCAAAACTAATTGCTATAGTTTCTCATGTTGGTGAATACCCAATCTGCCCCTCAAATTTTCAAGTTTATTTCCAACAAGCGACTTGTTAGAAGAATCAGTTAGCTGAAGCTTAGAGAACCTATGTTCCAGTTGAAATGACTTCTTTTCTCCAAAGGAAATGTTGAATGTTTTCAGATTATCACACCTCAATGTCACAACATCTTGTGTAACATTGTCCTCAGGTAGCATCTGTTTTGACCAGAATTTTTGAGAACAGAGTTTATGAGACTTGTTCTTTGCCACATCACATATATTATCAGCCTGCAGTTTAGAAGTTCTTCTGACATCTTCCATAGGAATAGCTCTTTTCATTCCTTCAAGCTTATGCTGCCACTGTTTCATCTCTTTTTCTTCTTTGATGATTTGACTCATAGTGGAGATATCAGTGTTCTCAGGCTGCCACACATAACAGTTATTTTTGGATTTGATTCCTCTCATTACAACATCTAGTTTTTCATTAAACACTAGACATTCAGATCTTGATAAGTTGACCATGAATCCTAGATCACATAATTGACTGATGCTGATGAGATTAGTAGTCAACCCTTTTACCAGCAGTACCTTATTCAGACTTGGAACTCCAGGGTAGTCCAAATTACCAACTCCTTTGATTTCTCCTTTAGCACCATCTCCAAAGGTCACAAAACTGGTGGTGTGAGGCATAACATTATTGAGGAGATTTTTGAATCCAGTCATGTGTCTGGAACATCCACTGTCAAAGTACCAATCTTCCTTTGCAGAGATCTTTAGGGAAGTGTGTGCTATCAGTGCAGTAGCCTTTTTCTTCCATTGAGGAGCGTGTGGTACCTTTTTAGACTTAGTTTTGACATCTGAGTTCTGTTTAGGATATCCATGTAATCTGAAGCAGAAGGGCTTTATGTGACCATATTTCCCACAATGATGACATCTCCATCTTTGGTACCTTTTCTTCATATGTCTCTGTCCCTGATGTTGAGAGTAATGTTGAGACATCCGTTTTGACATTTGCTTCCCGGTACCAAATTTCTTTATTTCCACAAATCCTAGGCCAGATTTATTTCCCATATTTTGACCAGCCTGAAGGATCTCTTCCAATTTGTCTGTTCCATTGGTCAACATCTTGACAGATTTGGTCATTTGATTCAGTTGTGAGTTCAGCAGTTGAACTTCTCCTTCTAAATGACTTATAGTTTCAAGATTTGCCCTCTTTTCAGCCTCCAGCTTTACAATGAGTTTTGATTGTTTCTCATTTTGCACACAGACTTCACCACTTCTGATACACAATTTCTTGTAGGTATCAGCCAGTTCTTCAAATGTTACTTCTTCATCACTGGTGTCACTTTCAGAAGTACAAACACTAGTTAGGGCAGTAACTAGTTTGGCAGATTCTTCTTCAGAATTGCTTTCTGAATCATAGTCAGACCAAGTAACAGTCATTCCTTTCTTTTTCTTCTTAAGAAAGGTAGGACATTCAGCTCGAATATGTCCATATCCTTCACATCCATGGCATTGAATACCTCTGCCTTGGTTTTCCTTATCTTCTGACCTTGGTCTTCTGCTGGAACTGTCAATGTCAGAAGGAATGTTATGAACATTAGACCTTGACTTTGGGTCCATTCTTTTGATGAGCCTGTTGAACTGTCTTCTAAGCATGGCAATGGCTTCTGATATGTTTTCTTCTTCATCCTCCTTGTATTCAACATCAGTGTTGGATACAAGTGCTATGCTTTTGTTCTTCTTGTCACCATTATCAGTGATCCCCATCTCAAAAGTCTGAAGAGACCCAATAAGTTCATCCACTTTTAACTTGCTAATGTCCTGGGCTTCCTCTATGGCAGTTACCTTCATTGCAAATCTGTTAGGCAAGGATCTGAGAATCTTCCTCACCAGTTTTGCTTCTGACATTTTTTCTCCCAGTGCTCCTGAGGTGTTGGCAATCTCCAAGATGTTCATGTGAAACTCATGAATGGTTTCATCTTCCATCATTTTTAGATTCTCAAACTTAGTGGTCAACATCTGAAGCCTTGACATCTTTACTTTGGAAGTGCCCTCATGAGTGGTTTTGAGGGTGTCCCAAACTTCCTTGGCCAGTTCATATTGATGTACTATTCTGAAGATGTTTCTATCAATTCCATTGAACAAGGCATTTAAGGCTTTTGAATTTCCCAGAGCTAACTCATCTTCTTCTTTACTCCAATCTTCCTCAGGCTTCAGACTGATTGTCCCATCTCTTTCAGTTATGGTGGGATGTATCCATCCTTTATCAGCAGCTCTCCAAGCCTTTTTGTCCAGAGATTTTAGGAAGGCAATCATATGAGGTTTCCAGTAGTCATAATTAGTTCCATCCAGAATGGGTGGTCTATTTCCAAAAACTCCTTCTTTGTCCATAGTGCCAGAAAGTGATATCCCTAGATCTCACCCAGTAATACAGGCAGGGTGCCTGCTCTGATGCCAATTGAAATTCTGGCTACAGATACTCAATGTCATGTCCAATGTTATGACACCGTATCTGACTTACTATATGACAGTAAATACAAAAGCAGTAAATAACACAGTCAATTGTTTACCCAGTTCAGTGTGCAACAACACCTACTCTGGGGGCTACCAAGCCAGGGAGAGAATCCACTATAAGAGATGTTAATTCAGGAATAAACCAACCAGTTTATCTCCTTCACTTAAGACCTACCCAATGCAATTCTAATCTAAGTACAACTTAAACCTGAGTTCCTACTCACTCCCCCTCAATCACAGCAGTGATACATAAATCAATTTGACTTGAGAATTGATGAAGACACTCTTCAAAACACACACTTGATTAAGCTTCACAGCTTTTTAATCAAGTAACACAATCACTCGTACTTCACAGCTTTGAGTGATGTACACAACTAACTTGACTCTGCTTCACAGCTTTAGTCAAGTAACATTCAAACACTCTTGCTTCAAAGCTTTGAGTGCTACACAACCCTTACAATTGAAACCTATTCCAAGGCACTTATCACAATGATAATTGCTTGGAGTACAATAAACAAATCTATACAGATTACAAAATTGATCTTCTACTCAATCAGCAGGGATGTCTTCAAAAACCGCAGCTCTGTTGAATATATAGCAGCTGCAACTTCAGTTAGGGTTTCCAAAAACCTAGGGTTGATTCCGTTTGACCTAAAGACCAGGTCACAGTACTTTGTTGATCAGGTTAGGATTGAGCTAGGTTACTCCTCAGAAAACGCAGGATTCTGTTTAGAGGGGACTGAGTTATTTCCTGAAAAAACTCAGACTTATCCAATCCTGCAATCCTGTTAGTTCAGAACAGGATGTCATAACATATGTTATGACATCTGAGAAAACCTGTCTACTGATTAGCAAAATGTGATCATTTTGCAAACATGCTCAGATACACACTTATAAACATCAGTATTTGAGTTACAATATTTTTCTGCACATGTACCTAAAGAGTTAGTACAACCTGAACTAGAATGTTATGACATCAGTCATGACATTCACACATACACTTGGAATTTACCAAAAATGCAAGCCAATACCTAAACACCTACACCCATGAACTGTGATAATCTTCCCATTAACTAGGTACTTCAGCATCTGATGTAGGGTGGAAGTCATAGCATAAACCCCATGGATCCAGGGTCGACCCAATAAACAGGAGTAAGACGGGCGGATGTCCATTACATAGAAAGTGGAATTAAAAGTATGAGTACCCACTTTGATAGGGATATGCACCTCCCCGTACACCATTATTTTAGAACCGTCGAAGGCCCTCACCACAATGTTACTAGGCTTTATTGTGAGTCCTTCGCAATATAACCTTTCCAGAGCATTCATGGACAAGACATTCAATGATGAACATGTATCCACCAGAACATGGGCTAATGTAGTGCCCCTGCACTCAATGGAGATATGCAGAGTATCATTTTGTTTCCTTCCCTTGGGAGTTAAATCCGCATAAGAGAATCCCAGGCCATTATCAGTTGTCAAACTAGCTACTCAATTCTTGAATTGGTCAGCGGAGGTGTCTTGAGGCACGTGGGCAGACTTCAAGAATTTTACTAAAGCCTTAGCATGGGCTTCAAATCACAAAAGTAAGGCCAGCATTGAGATTTTTTAAGGGGTCTACCCCAATTTCTCCATGACATTATAATCACTCTTCTTGATTATCTTTATAATCTCTTCCATTTCCTTTTTAGAAGCCTCAGGAATGACTTCTGGGTGCGCCTTCATCTGGACAGGCTCAACCAATACCTTTGCCCCGAGTCTCGGCCGACTCAGTAGTAGGGATAACAATAGGAGTAACAATGGGAATACTGAAAAGAGTGGCATCAGGAATAATCATAGGGGTAGTAATATGAGTACTAGAAGGAGTAGCAGCAGGAATGATCACAGGAGTAGCAACATTTTTTGGAGAGATCTCGGGATAGAAAACTCTTCCCCTTCTCGTTATTTTACTAGTCCCAAATATATTGTCGATGTCAGGATCAATACCTTCAATAGCTTTGTCTTCAATAGCCAACAGGTCTTACTTGACACCATGGTAATAGACGTCAGCCCCATAATTCCAGGGAACAACTTTATCCGAGGAATATGGTATTGGCCCAGGCAGGGTGATGATCAGGGGAGCAAAATTTGGAACAGTTGTAATCCTGAAGGGTCTTTTGGTGGAGACCCCGGAAGGATTGTCGAAAATGGTGATTATTGAGACATCTTCACATGAATTTCTTGCAAGAGGAACTTTTTCGAACAAAAATTATTTGTTAACCATCAGGCGATGGATGCCCATCTTCAATAACAAACAACCATATGGTAGAGTCATACATAAGTGGAAACCTTTGCCACAACCCGAAAATAAACCGGCTCGCAACAGATTCTTTTTAACAGTTAAAAGAGGAGTAGCTAACTCATCCACAGAAGAAACAAAATGATCATCTTCAACAGCATTGACACCTTGGCCATGTTTGGGCATGGGTGTAGTTATTACATTAGGTGTCTCTGGAAGTCCGAACTCAATCTCCTTTGCCTCAATGAGATCATATACCTTATTCTTTAGATCCAAACAGTCATTTGTATCATGCCTCAACGTTTCAAAGTGGTAGGCACATCGGGCATTTAGGTTGTAGTGAGGAGAGGCAGTATTAGGATTCTTCGGGGCCTCCTTTAGGGTCACCAGGTTGGACTTCAGCAGGTGTGGTAAATCGTGGGATAGGGTCATGTGGATCTGAGTAAACTGTCTTCTGGAAATTATAACAGCCCCTACTGTCAGACGATGCTCAGATTTTTTGTGATTTTTTGGCCATAAGTAGCACTGACTTCCTTCTTTCCAGTAAAAGGTTTCTTTGCAGTACTGGAGGATACATCTCTCTGGATCTTACCACTTTTGATGCCAGCCTCTACCCATTCACCAGTCAGGATCAATTCAGTAAACCCTGCAGACGAGCTTCCAATCAGATGGTTAAAGAATGGACCAGATAGTGTGCCCAAGAACATGTCTACCAGCTCCCTATCAGACAATGGAGGCTGGACTCTTCGTGCAAGGTCTCTCCACTTTTGGGCATAATCTTTAAAACCTTCACCGGAACCCATAAACATACTTTGCAACTATGTACGAGTTGGGGCGAGGTCAGCGTTATATTGGTATTACTTGTAGAAATGAGCATCCAGATCTCCCCAATTGCGAACGTTGGTTCTCTCCAGTTGATAAAACCATTATAGTTGAGTCCCTACTAAAATCTCCTGGAAGAAATGGACCCACAAATTCTTGTCAGTAGTGTGGGGTTGAATCTTCCTGACATACAACGTTAATTGAAGCTTAGGGAAGGAGACACCATCGTACTTAGAAAATGTATGGACCTTGAATTTTTGCGGGATGACCACCCCTGAAATCAGTCCTAGCTCCTCAAAATCCAGTCCGGGTATCCTATGGATCTCCAATGCATTGAGTTGATCCTCTAAATGTTTGTATTTATCATCAGCATGAGGATAATGCTCCTTAGAATAGTCAGGTCCATCTTCCTCGGACCCTGGATTATTGTTTTCTTCCACTGGCTTCTCTTCTTGGTTATCCCCTTCATTTGACGGGGTTGCGAAATCTATAGCTCGCTTAACCGGTCCTCTGATCCTTCTTCCCAAATTCAAAACACCATCTGGTTTCTTTGCCTTCTTGGTCTTCTCTTTGACGATCAGAACTTTCAGGTCTTCTTGCCCCTGGGCCAGAGCCAAGAAAATTTGCTGAAACCGAGCATTATGAGCTTAGAGGTCTTTCACGGTTTATTCGAGAGCCATTTCTTTTGCTGAAATAAACAGCGAAAAGAATAAGAAACTTGTCTTGCAATACCTGCTTATGCAATGAAATGCATGATAATGTTTATGCAACGTTTGCAAGAACTTTTAAGATCTTAAATCCGCTTACTTAAAGAGAGAACAAACATTAATTTCATTCATAAGTTTAAAAGATTACAAAGATTCCCCTTGGGATTACAATGAAAGAAAAAAAAAGTGAAAATAAACTCCTAAATCTAACAGAACTCAAGCCTCCCATGAGCGCATCCTCTTTGGTCAATTTATGCATTCAAACTTTGTTCTTCATGCAATTATCTTGTAAGCTCCAAAACCTTTTTCTCTCTTGCATAGAACTGGGCTTCAAAGGTATCTCGTTCCTCTTTGAGTTGAATCTAAAACTTTTGTAATTCCTAGAGAGTAGTTGGCATGTCAGGATGGAGAATGGTATGAAGTACATCTGTATCTGGAATGGGTTCCATGATGATGGGTAGAATGGCGGGGTAAGGCATCATGAGATCTTGAGCACGAGCTCGCACAAACTTAAGATAAGGCTCCAAAGGGATGGAGTTCTTACGCCCCAGTGTCTTTCTATGCACTTTGTTTACCATGCCCTGGGCTCGGATGAACCTCTGACGCTACCCTTGAACATCATCCTTGTAGTTGAACATAATGCCTTGAACCAATACATCATGAGGACCATCCCTCCTAGCATACCCAAACTATCACAATGCCAAACAAGGGTTATAAGTGATTCCTCCCCTAATTCCTAGGAGAGGGACATTATGGAATTCCCCACAGCGATCGATGATGGTAACGTCTTCCACAGATCAAGGACACCAGTGAATATTTGAATGTGTGAGAGACATCATCCTGCTAGACCATATTAAGCCTTGTTCATTCTTCATAACAGATCAGGGTAGGTGTGAAATAAACCACCTAGCCAACAAAGGAGTGCAACATATAAGGGTCCCTCTTCTCTTTATAGTGTGAGTGTGAAAAGAGTGAAGAATGTCTCCAAGCAAAGTAGGCACCGGGTTATGAGACATGAAGATTTTTACCGCATTCACGTCTATGAGTTAGTCCGGATTAGGAAATAGTATCATCCCATAGATGAGAAGGGCCAATACCTCTTCAAAGGCTTGTAAGTCCAAAGTGTCCCAAAAATAGTGAAGTTTTTCAAACAAGAACTTGGCTAGAAACCCTTTGATACCGCTTCTTGTTTCCCAATTTGCCACAACGTCGGACCATTGTAAATACAGGGCTTGAGTAATTTCTTATGGCTTTGGGTCTCTTTCCATACCGTTGAAGGGTAACTGATTGAGGATAGGCACACCCAATAACTGAGAAAACTCTTCCATGGTGGGCACCAACTGGTATTCGAGAAATGTAAAGCAGTGATGTAAAGGCTCAAAGAATTAGAAGAGAACTTTCACCATGTCTTCATCAGGGCTTGAGGTGACCAAACTGAGGAGTCGACCATGTCTTTTAGAGAACAGGGAATTCTCAGGAACCCTTGATGCTAATTCCTTGAGTTAAGGAGGTACCCTTACAAGGTTGACTTGGATAGTATTTCTGCAAATGGGAGCCATGTCCTACAAAACAGATACAAAGATAAGTCCTAAAAGTCCTTGAAATGGTTAGAGTGATATGCCATATTATGATGTTCTGTACAAATAAATATATACAATCACGCAAACAGATCCTTAGGTTTAGGCTTGCATGGATTCCATAGGTAAGTACCCTCTTGAAGTTTAGTTGGTTCAACATGTCCTATCAATAGTAATCGGGTTCTAGGGAATCTCAATATCACTAATCATTCTTCGTCGTACATTGTTTCAACACAAGTCTCTTTATTGGTGACCAAAATATCCCGTAATTCAGACCTCAATGAGTGTAGTATCAAGTATCAACCAACTTCAGACTGCACCAAAGCCGGCTATCTCACTACTTCCTAATAGCCAAGTTGGTTCAATTAAAATTTCTAAGGTCAGTTGATGCTTCATGGCACCACACAGCGGGCCAGTATTCTCCTTGACTACTCAAGGGCTACCGGTACCAACAAATGTGCCACATCAATATAGTTATCGCTTCAACCGTGTCGGTATACCCTTCACAGTCCCCACGATCTATTGCTACTTACCTAAAAGGTGCCTCAAATCCGAGTGTAGGATCTTTACCAGTAAACCCAATCAAACCTTCAAAGTTAAAGCAAACAAGCATACAAGGAAAATAATTTAAATATAACCTAAGCTGTAAGGTAACCCCACTTTTATAAAGTCCCCAGCAGAGTCGCCAAATCTGTGATACAGTGGCAGAATTGACTATTATACTGATTTTGCGTTTGTATTCGCAAATTTTGCAGTAAGAAAGAGTTGCCACCGACTATTCTTTTATGCAAATTAAGGAAATGGTGAAAAGAACAGAAAAAGACCTTTTCGAGAATTTTCTGAGTAAGGGGGGTAGATTATGGAAAGAGAAGGTGTTAGCACCCTTTCCATCCGTAGTTTTCTACGGGCTCTTAGATGCTTAGCTCATATTTTAAGTAACTTGTGTTTTTGTGTGTTTTTTAGAAAGTATTTTGAAAATTCCTTAGTGTGGCAGTTCACATTATGGTAACTCTTGTATCAGTCCTCAAGAGTGTTGACAAAGCGAATGTTTCTGAAAGTGTTTTTGAAATGTTTTTGTGTAGGTAAAAAAAGTTTGTTTTGAGCATAGCATCTATGAACTATCTACTTATACTCGAAAGGTTTGTTCTTTTCCTCCTATCCTTTAGACAACACTATCCTACTCTTAGTGAGCGGGTAGCCCTATCGTTGGACGTTTGAGGGACATTCGAAGGGATGTTTTTATATTCACAAAGCCAACCCGACAAGAAGCTTTAGTAACTACCCTAGGGTTCTAAGATCATATTTTTACCGAGGCAACGCCGAGAGGGTCATCGAGAGACTTATGATCTTTTTGAACCAGAGGATAGCCACTAAAACCTCTCACGTTTCGAGAGTTGTGACTAATTTCTGAAGGAAACCGAAGTGGGCGTACCCTAGAGTTGTATATGTGCATGTGTGTTATGTTTCAATTATTATTTTTATCTTTTGTGTTAGGTTTGCTAACGTTTGATTATTAATTTTGTCATGCAATCCAATTAGGCATACATCTAAGCAGTTAATATATACAAGAATTAAAAGTGAGGAAATGTAAATCCTATGCTTACATGGCTTTAGGGATTAATTACATGTCCAAAACTTGGAAAAATAAAGAAAAACGGTAAACAGTCCTGGTTAATTTCTATTACATCCCATGAGCATGTAGAATAATATAAAAAAATAGTGACGAAGCAATAAACTCGCGCAAAATTGAAAATAACATCCAAAAATCCTAAGAAATAAAAATCTTTTTGTTTGTTTTATTTATAAAAGAAAGCAAAGCCAAAGTCTACTTAATTTTAATTTAAAGAAAAGGTTAAATTAATTAATTAATTCATTTAATTAATTTAATTAGAAAAAAATACTAACCTAATGTTTTTTTGATTTTTATTTAATTTAAAGTTAATTTAAAATCAATAAAGAAATGAATAAAGCCAAATTAAAGATATGAAGGGTCCTCCTTTGATTCGGGGGAAAACATGGCCTTTCGATTCAGGGAAGAATGGTGGTTTTTTCGATCCAGGGGGAAAGTTGTTCTTCAATCTGTATTTGCAAGACAAACATTAGAAAGAATAAAGGTGTCAGACCTGGGTGTCCAACCCAGGTCCTTCTATCATATGCGCGTTGGCCTGTTCAAGCTTGATCTGCAGTATAAGCGCTAGGGAAAAAAATACAAACTTGGGGTCGAAACCAGGTCCTTAATCCTGAATACAAATTGAACTATAAATGTTAATATGCCATGCAACAACCAGAAATAGCTTAGGATCGAA
Source organism: Vicia faba (assembly GCA_948472305.1). NCBI lineage: Eukaryota > Viridiplantae > Streptophyta > Magnoliopsida > Fabales > Fabaceae > Vicia > Vicia faba. The sequence goes on along the minus strand of OX451740.1, from coordinate 932,292,993 downwards.
GGTTTGTTACCAATGGGATGCTTTACTTTAGATGGAGATGGCTTGCAAAGTTCTTGGGAATGCCTCCTGCAAACTTCAAGGAGTGAATGGAGTGTTGTTGAGGATTCCCTCGATTTGGATTACTTAGGAGGTTTTTTTATAAGTTTGGTGTGGCTTGGGAGGCAGCGTGTGCGTATATATTTTTCTTGTGTATATGTATATCGTTGGCTTGTAGAAGTGGCTTGTATTTATAGGAGGTGGAGGAGACAAGAAAATGGAGAAAGAAACGTGTCCTTAAAGGCCAACCATTAAACATGGATTTGAAAACAAAATCAGACCAATTTAAAGATTGCTATTTTGAGACTCTTCATGCCATTTTGGAATTGGGAATGAACCTGGACAAGTGATAATTGGTGCCTTGTATGAATTTGAATTAAAAAGAGAACATATTCAATCAGCCCCCAAGCATTATTCCCTTTGATGGTTGTGAGTTTTGATTTGAATTGTTTAGAACCTTCCTTATCAGAACTTCTTAGATTAAGTCAACTTCTGCACAATTGCTTGTCTTTGTTGGTATGTTTATCAAAAGACATTTGGTCTTTATATGTCAATCGAAGGACACTTTGTTAACATGCCTTCAAAGTACATCTTATCCTTTCCCTTTGATTGACTCATGGTTGCCTCCTTCGAATGACTCTAATTCTTATCATTGGGGCTTCTTCGATTGAGCCCCTATTCGTCTTATCCTTTGATTAACTCTGAAGCTACCCAATTAACCCAATCAAAAAACTTCATTTTGGCCAGTAGAAACTTCCTTTGTCATGAATGTAATGGTGCATAAGGCTTGGGCTTGGTAGCATATAATATCTTGCCCAATAAGCAGCTTGAACAAACCTCATCAAAAGGCAAAACAAGTTTGTTTCCAACAAATGTGTGTCTTTCGAGTAGACCAAATGTATGTCCTTCGAAGGAACCATTTGTTTGTTCATAATGTGACAATCTTGTGCTTGTGAAACGAAAGAAGGCATGAAGGGGGAACCTTTTCCCTTGTAAATTAAAGGCAAGTCTGGAGAAGCCCTTTGCCTTGTGAATTGAAGGCAAGTCGAAAGGGGCCTTTGCCTTGTGCATCAAAGGCGAGTCGAAAGAAACCTTTTGCCTTATGAACCGAAGGCATGTAGTAAGTCCTTTGTGTAATGGATAAAAGGCAAGCGTGAAAAGGCCTTTGCCTTAAACGAAGATGGCATGCAGGAATCCACTATTTTGTGAATCAAATTAAGCATGCAGGAGGTCACTGCTAGTGAATCGAAACAAACTTGTAGGGGGTTCTTGCCTTGTGAATCGAAGGCAAGCCTGAAGTAGCCAATGCACAGTTGAAGCCTTGTGATTTGAATGTGATCGAATGGGGACACAACGCCCACTCGAAGCTTGTGAATCAGACCTGCATCGAAGAGTGCCAAATCCCTAATCGAAGAATTTGAAACAAAGCTTGCTCGAAGGATTTAGATGCCCAATTGAAGCTTGTCAAGATGCGAATCGAAAGACACCTTGTTCAAACGCCAATCAAAATAAACTTGATTATCTTCAAAAAATTTATATTTTCTCTAAGCAAGTGTTTGTAACCAACCATGTAAGAAAATATCTTGGAAAACACGAGAGGGTAAATTTTGGGGTACAACAACATGGTTATGTTAATTAGACTCCAACAAAATCCAAAGCAAAAGACAAGGGGATTTTGTAGCAAATCGAGTTAGTTACATCAATAAAAGAGGTACATCACAATTATATGATATTTATGCATGAAAAATGTTAATTCGTGATCTTATACTTCACATAACTAATTATATGATCTTTAGATTCAAGCTAAAGAGAATGAAGATGTCGGTAGGTGTAAGAATCTTGAAATTAGAAACATTTCCACATAAAAAAAGGTTTTTGCTAAGAAGATCGCGGCTAGAAAAAACCTACTTCCAAGTTTAGGTCGTGCCTTGGGACATTTTAGAAATGTCTGATATTCTAGAAGGAAATACTCGTCTTCTACCTATGGAGTTTGATATTTTTAGTTTTGAATATTCTGAAACAATTGGTATGGAGGATTTTGATCAAGTTTTACAACATACGCAATTAGGCCTCGGTGTTGTTAATACATACACAAGGTATATCCGATCTACTTTGTCTAATTAATTGATCAATTCATTTACTCATTTCAAATGTTGGTGAGGTCTTTTATTTAAGGTTTTTGTATGAAAAATTGATGCGCCCGAGTGGATTGGAGCAAAGATTCGGTTTCTTATCTCCTTTCCATACCAACTTAGGGTTAATCATGCATAAATATGATGAATTCATGGCGTATGTACTTGAGCATTTTATGGCCGACAAAGATACCGAAAAGTTGTTCTTTTTACCGCTTAATACCGACAACGGGTTAGATTTTCATTCTAAATTCATCTATTATAATTTTTCATATTTTGACGTTGTGTAGAAATTCCATCTCACATTTGTTTAATCTTACAATAGACATTGGTTGTTGGTCGCGATTAATCCTATCTGAGAAGTTGTATATTATCTGGATTCTTTACACAATGATCCAAGTACATACCAAGATATGAATAATATGGTTGATACGTAAGTGAGATTATTCTAAATATTCGTGTGTATATTTATTTATTTATTTATTTATGTGAATTGTTCTAAATGTGCTTTTATGTTTTATCAGCATTATACAAGTTTTTCGCCCACAAAGAGGTGTTCAAGTACCAAAGAGAAAAGCCAACAATATTACATGAATTATAGTGGAGGTATATTAATTAATTATCACAATTTTGATTATATTAATAGTGATGATACTTGATAAAACTTAGGCCTTATCCATATTTTCTTTTCATATGTAGTGTCCTGGCCTCGGCAGCGTAATGAAGTAGATTGCGGTTTTTATATGTTGAGGTTTATGAGAGAAATCCTTCTTTTGGATCGAATAGAGATTTCATCTAAGGTATGGATTTCTAAATTAGGAGTTATTTTAATATTTAACATATATTTTTCATATAATTAAATAGCTTTAACTTAAATATACTATGTTATATTATTATGTAGTACTTTGATGAATTAAAGTGTGCTTATTACTCAAATTCTCAGTTGGATGAACTTAAGGAGGATTGGTGTAAATACATTATTAAGATGAAAGTTATATAAGGTATATTGTAATCTTACTTTAATTGATGAGAATTTTGAGTATATTCAAGTGTTGCAATTTTGTTGTTGTTTGTCATGTGGTAAATTATATATATTTTGTTTGTATCATGGTATTAATTATGATATTTTGGTGTTGTTTCAAGTTATATGTGCATATGTAGAAGATATAGATGAAATGATTTTGTAATGGTATATAATAGTGTTATTTTTTTTTATAAAAGTATATATGTACTAGATTAATAGTATATATAAATACATTGGTGCAAATGTATAATATCTTTTGGTATTATTTTTTATTGGATTGAAGCTCCAATATTAGTGAAAATTTGGTGAAATTTGTAATGGTATATATAGGTGTAAAATATGGTGAAAACCTGGTGCAAATATGGTTAAAATCTGTGCATATAAAATTGTATATAAAAACAGTACTTTTTTTCAAAAAGGTTATATAAAAAATTTCGTGGACATTAGACAACACTTTAAAAAATGCTGTCTAAATCCCCCTTTAGACAACACTTTTACTATAAAAGCGCTGCCTAAAGGGGCTCTTTTTTTCTATTTTTTTTTGTTTCAAAAAAAGGGCTGGCTAAAGGGGGCCTTTAGCAGCGCTTTATAAAAAGCGATGCCTAAAGGGGCTTTAGACAACGCTTTAACATTAAAAGTGCTACCTAAAGGGTCTTTTTATTTTTATTTATTTTTTGTTTCAGAAAAATCGCTTGCTAAAGGGGGCCTTTAACAGCGCTTTAAAAGTAAAAGTGCTGGCTAAAGGGGGTATTTAGCAGCGTTATTTAAGTAAAATGTTGAACTAATACCATTTTCATTTGACTTTACAAATTCTTAATCTAGTTGTTGACACCTAAAATTATGTGATAAGGACCTTAGGAAAAACACGGTTTGTTTGGTATTTTCACCGTTTACTTTCTAGAGATGTATGTGGTTAGGATTTAGGGTTCCGTTCTGCGAGGAAGTCGTTGGAGAGTGTTGGCGATAGATGGCGTTTCTGTAGTTTAGAATCACCGGAGCTGCCATGGGATATCCCCACGCACTTCATGGCGTGTTGTAGATGGCCCATTAGGACTTAGGGATTTTCTGTAACTTCTTCCCGTTGATACGTCTTAGTGAGGGTTCTAGTCAGGGATACAATCCTCTTTTCCTAGCGCCCTTTCACTTGATTAGAGGTGGAAGGGTGGTTCTGGCACTGATGTCGAGCTCATCTTTTTCCTCTATTTTTCAGGTTCTATGGCTGATAACGCCTGGGTTGATATCTCGAGCGAATCCATACAATCTTCGGGAAGTTCCTCAGACGAGACGAGTAGCTCGTTGAGAATCTTGGAAATTTCTGGGGACGCGTAGAACCAATTAGAACAGCAAACAGGGGAAGGCACCATGGATATGAATTTTGCCGGTCAAGGCTGCCTGTTTCCTTCCGGAGACGAGGAGGATCCTCGGGACTGGGTTGCAAACATGCCCTTAATATATTAATATGTCAATATGTTTTAAGCTAATTTTCATATTCAATTGGAAAATACTCTCTCCAACTCAGTGGCGGTACTAAACAATTTTTGCTTCACAGCATTGATAATGTTGAAGTATGGGTCAGAATAGCGGGTCTTCTGATCAAGTATTATAATTCAAGAGTACTTTACTTCCTAGGCAACAAATTTAGGCACGCGATTAAGGTAGACAAAAATACGTTGTAACATGAAAGAGGGAAATATACTAGGATTTGTATTAATGTGAATTTATCCAAACCACTTCTAGCCATGTTTTCTATAAAAGAAAGAAGTTACAAAGAAGAATACGAAGGTTTACACTTGTTGTTCCTTACATGTGGAAAATTTGGTCATTACAAAAAAGGGTGCAAGGAGAACATCAAAAGAAATAAAGTGTGGAATGGTCAAGCAAAAGTGAAGGAACAATACATGGCGGGAAGTGTGATGGCGAATGTGATTGAAGGAAGTGACATAGGGAATAGTCCTTGGCAAGTTGTCCAGAAACAGAAGAGAGGATGTAGAGAACTGGAAAACAAAAAAGGAAGTCAGACGATAATCTTTAATGTGAGGGACATAAAATTGAGATCCAAATTTTCTTCATTAAATAATGAGGAGGGAGAAAATAGTGGAACGATAAAGGAAAGTTTCAATTTGCATGAAAGAGAAAATAGTGATAACTTTATAGTTATGAATATTGCAATTAAGTCTCTTAACATATTAATTTTTTTTAAAATTTTAATATTTATAATGAAAATCAATTAAAATAAACTTAATTAGAACAAATTTAATTTAATCTTACTCACCATATCAATATCATATTCATTTTCATTATCTAACCTGAAATCCTAATTTTGTTTTCGTCCCTCATTTTTGAACAACCTGAAATTATTCATCGTGTTTGTCCACAATTTTTTGAACATCGCAAAGTTATTCATCGTTCTCATTTTCTGTTTTATATTCTTTGCCAGCACTGTAGACGAACATCAACACAACATTCATCGTGTTCATCCTTATTACTTTCAGGTTGTCCCATTCAATCGCTCACCAAATATAACAGGATTAAAAATATGATTGTGTTTGTATTGAGCACACGCTTGCTAAGGTAAATTAAAAAATGTTTGTTATATTTGTTTTAAATTAATGATTAAGATTAAGTGATTTCAAATAAAGTATAAATGAACGTGTTAAATTCGATTTCAAATTGGAAATTAGGGTTTATGCCTCAATTTGTTTTACTTAAATGGATTCAATATTTGATGATTTCAAATTTTCAAATTTGGTGGTTACCTTTGAATCATGTCCCTTGATTTAATTAAGAAATAAAGAATTGATATTTATGTTGAGTTTTGTTGTGTTAAAAATTATGATAATTCAGATTTTGTGTTAAATTTGATTTAAATTTTATGAACTAAGGTCTATGATTGATTTGAATATGAAATTAGGTACTGTGATTTATGTTGGGTTTTGGTGTGTTAACAATGTGTTAATTCATGTTTACTATGGAAAACTACAACCATTATGATTCCAACGACGTTCAATGCCATGATAGTGATACATATGATGTTGAATCAGACTATGCTCAGGATGACAGTAAATCGGTGTCCAGTGCGTTCCAAAGTTCAGATGATGGTGATGGCGATGGTAATAGTCACAACGAAGATTTTGTTGAATTAGATGCAGTTGTAGGTGATAGAAAGGTGAATATTAATGCCCTTACTACTGATGAAATTCGTGTTATGGAATTCAGTACAGTTGATGAAGCTAATGAATTTTATTTTAAGTATGGTAAATGTAAGGGGTTTTCCATTAAGAAAAGTGATGTTAGGACAAGAGGGACTGAGGGTGGTAAAATAACAGTAATGAGGCAGTTTCTATGCAATGAACACGCTCTAAGAGAGATGATACACTTTTAGAGGGTTGATAGGAAAAGAGAACACAAACCTACGACCCGCACTAAATGTCCCGCTATGCATCGTGTGCATTACAAAGCCGGCAATGATAGATATGTAGTGTCATTTTTTGAAGAGGATCATAACCATGAATTAACCCCAAATAGGTTTATGCACTTACACCTAATTTATCATGAAATTTCTGAAGTAGGTAGAGCTCAGATTGACAGTCTTCAATCACATGGAATTAGAACCTGTCATATAATGGGGTACATGGTTGCTCAGAAGGGTGGATATGATCATGTTGGGTTTACAAAGAAGGATCTGTACACTTATTTTGGTATAAAAATGCGTGCTACTATTAAAGATGGTGACGTTGTCGCTGCTTTAACTTATCTACTTGTGAAGTCATCTACTGATCACATGTTATATGCTAAATATGCCATCAGTAGTGATGGATGAATGAAGTCTCTTTTGTAGGCTGATGGGAGCAATAAATCATACTCTTTTTTTGTTTTGGGGATGTGGTTGTATTTGACACGACTTACGAGAAGAACAAATATAACTACCCATTGGTTATATTTTCAGGGTGTAACCACCACTCTCAGACAATTATTTTTGGTGTTGCATTAGTGTTATGTTAAATGGAAGAGACGTATAAGTGATTTTTGGAGTGTTTTTTAGAGTGCATGGAAGATAAATACCCAGAAGCAATTGTAACAACTGAAGATGAGGTGATGACGGAATCTATAAAACTGGTGTTTTCGGATGCGACACATCGTTTATGCGTTTGGAATTTGAATAAGAATACAGGTGAAAATGTAAAGAACTCAGGATTTTTGCAAGGTTTTCAAAAATCCATGTACTCTAATTTTACAAAGGATCAATTTGAAGAGTTTTGGTCAGAGCTAATTAAAGAAAACGAACTTGAAGGAAATTCTTGGGTTGAAAAAATGTACGAGAACAAGTCACTATGGGAAAGTGCATATCTACGTGAGAAGTTTTTTGGACGTATAAGAATTACGTCTCAATGTGAAGCCGTCAATACAATCATCAAGAGTTATGTCAGGGAGAAAGGCTACATTTTTGAATTTATGCACAGTTTTGAGTAGGCTATGAGATCTTTTGAAACAATGAACTGGTTTCCTATTTTAAATCAAAGTTTACAAATCATGTGATGACTACTCACTAGTGTTTGATTGAGAGCCATGCCGCAAAAATATATACTGCGAAGACTTTCAAAGAAGTCAAAGATGAAATAACGAAGGTTGGATCATTGATTATTAAGGCAAAATTAGGTCGCATCGGATTTAAGACTTATAAAGTTACAAAATATTATCGTGAAAACTATGAAATAGAGGTTGTGTATGATGGTGACACATTTCAATGTGAGTGTAAGTTATGGGATTCTCGTTGGATTCCATGTTCTCATATGCTTTATGTCATGAAAGAAGAACACGTTGATCGCATTCCCACTACTTTAATTTTGTTGCGATGGTGAAGGATGCATAAATTCAATATTTGAACATGAATTGTATTGGTACTTGTTGTACCCCAAAATTTTCCCTCTCATTTTTCAAGACATTTCCCACAAGATCTTCAATAGCTCAAGCTTGTACAAGGATTGACTAGGTCAAGACATCTCCTCAACACTGATGCCTCAAATTAGGGTTTGAGTTTTCACAAGGACAGATGGTCTTTTAATGCCTCATATGACTTTCATGGATCATTATAGACTTTCAATATTGCTCATGTCATGTTTCAAGTCTTGCAGTTCAAGTTTGTTCAGTCAATTGATCAGATGACCTAAAATCAACTGTATCGGGTAAAAAGTCAATTGTGGTCAACTTACAGTTAAACTTCAATGTTTTTATCCCATATCAACATGTTTAACTCATATTTACTAATTGATCAAGTTTGTATCATAATTCCCCAAGAAAATTGTTCAAATCACCAAAAGGGCAAAATGGTCAAAATTAGGGTTTTGACTGTATTTGACTGATCAAGAGTTTTTGACCTAATACATAACTTATTGGTTTGAAACATGATATCAAGGATTAAAATGTATCATCTTGACCTAATGGCATGATTCAATTCATTTCACAGGGCCATTTGATTGATAATTGAAATTTGGTCAAGTGATGAAAAATCAACTATACACTGGAAAGTCAAACTTTGACTTTTTGATTAAAATCAAGTTTCAAAGATAACATTTCATCAAGAAATGTCAAAATATGAAGCTTGATCATCAAGAAAATCAAAAAGAAAAATTTCATCTTGAAAAGTCAAAATTTCTAAGACTTAGAAAATTTTCTAAGTGTTTTATACATGCTTTTCTTCATGACTTCATGCCAATTTTTCACCATGATGCAAGATGATTCAAGGAAAACTTTCAACATGAAAGTTTTAGATCTGGATGAATTATAAAAACTTGTATTAGAGGGATCATGTCCAAAAATTCTTATATTTTGAGTTATAAGGCCATAGAGTCATGAACTTTTTCTTAAAAAACTTCGTGAAAATTTGACCTAGTTAGGCAAATTTTTGGTACCAACTTCATGACTACTTTTCACATAGTTCCAATTTGATTCTTAAAAAATGGAAAACATGAAGGTTGTAGAGGATTTTACAAGCTTTCCAAAATGTCAAAGAAATTATTAAGATCATTCTTGAGCTAAGAGAATCGAAGAGATGATGTTAGGGTTTCAAACTTGAATTATAGGTCATTTTTGTGATGAACAAGAATTCAAATGTCAAGCCTATGCTGCACAATCTTGTTCTTGCAGGCTTATAACTTGTAAATCACTCCATAATTAATTGTTTACATAATTGATTGAGGTATGATCCAAGTGATTAAGCCATTATCCAAAGCAATTTTCCATATTTGGAAGAAAGTCACCATTTTCATTCTAGTAAAGCAAGCTTTATGCAAAGTCAACTTGTATTGAGATTTTCACGTGTTCCTTCTGCACAAGCTTCCTCTACAAAGTCATATAAGCATGTTTAAAGTTGATAACCACTCTAGATATCCTTGTACCTTGCCTTGGAACCATACTTGTCATGCTTGCTTCAAAAACAAGTCAAAATCCCATAACTTGTAATTCTAACCACCTCAAGTCTCCAAATATTTTCCTATATATCAAGATACTCTTATGCAACTTAGGACATGAAATTAAAATCCGTAAAACACCCTCAAACACCCTCAAGCCAGAAATTGCACAAAACCTACATTTTTGTGTCATTTCTGACTTTGAACACCCAACTCAAAATCTACTTGTGCATTTCTTGGCCAAACCATTCACAAAGCTTCCTTACTTCATATAAAAGCTATACCAATCCTTGTTACAGTTCTGTAACACCTCCATCACCATCTTCCATTTTCAAAAATAGAGGTTTTCACTTGGACTTCTCTAAAAACAATTCAAGCACTCTCAGCTCAAGGTAACCATTGGAATAACTTCTTGGAGGTTCAAGGAAGCTAACTAAACCATTAAAACACCTTGAAGCAAGCTCAAACTCAAAGCACGACATCCAGTTTTGAGGTAAGTTTTATGATTTTCAATCTCTTCATATAGGCATTGTTAGCTTTCCATTTTCAAAGATAAAATGTAGATATCATTTCCCTGAAGATGACCATGTCCTTAGAATTCATTTATATTGCTTGAGTAGTGAGAATTTTAAGTTTGAACTTTCTGAAAAAATTAGGTTAGAAATGGTACTAGTCAAAATTCGTGCTCATCTTTGAGCCATTGTTTAAGTTATTTTCATTTTTGGAATCGTGGTGAAATTTCTAACAAGTTTGATGTTCATACTTTTAAGAATGGTTGAAAAATGAATGAGTTGCAGGGGCTCTGGCTGGCGCGAGGAAAAAGATGAAGTTTATCATTAGAACTGATTTTGTAATATATATTTATGGTTTGATATAAGATGTCAGATGTATAGTCACCCCAGTGGTAGAGAGTGCACACATTATTTCTAAGGGCCTGGGTTCAAGCCCCAACACTTCCCTTTTTCCTAAAACATTTTCATTGCTTTTCTTTTTGTCACAACCAGCGCGCTTGGGCCTCCCTTCCACTGGGCCTTGTGTTATTTTTATGATTAACCCCCCCATTACACTTTACCACGCAGCCCATTGTTTTTTTTTTTCCGATTCCAATCAAAAAATAATATTGGGCCTAACAAATCTATTTTTGGCTCACTTACACCTTAAACTGTTTTCACACCCCTAACTTAAATTTTTTGTATTCTATTTTATTTTCTTTTACTTTATTTTTATTATTATTAATATTATTATTATTATTATTATTATTATTATTATTATTATTATTATTATTATTATTAATAATAAAGAAAAAATCAAAAAAATATTTTTATTTATTATTTATATTTTATTTCTTTTAAAACAAAAAAGAAAAAAAAAACATTTTTCTTATTAAATTCAATTTCTTTTCTTAAAATCAAATAAATATTAGACTTAGGTTTTTTTTCTTTTTTTCTTTTTTTATTAAAATTAATTTAGAATTTAGGTTTCTTTGATTAATTAACTTTTTATACTAGTTTAATTAATATTAAAACCTCTTCATAAAACCCTAAAAAAACTTGTTTCTTTAATCAAATCCAATTTCTTTTCTTAATTAGCTTAGGTTTAATTTTCTTAATTTAATTACTTTCTTTTGATTTAATTAGGTCAAAACGTTTTTCTTAACAAAAACACAAACAAAAAACCAATTTTCTTTCCCATTTATTCATTCTTATATATTTATTCATTCTTGTACATTATTGCTCAAATTCAATATGGTTGTAATAGTAATTAGGTTTAATTTCTCTTATCTCCCCATTTTTAAATTATACCCCCATCTCCAAATGATGTAATAGCGTAGAACTTTACAATTCTACAATTTATCGCTTTCAATATAAATGCTAGTAATTAGGGTTTTTATGGAAAGACTAAAATCAACAAGTAGAAAACCCTAATTCAAGAACAAAAGCATGAAAAAAAACACTTCGCACACTTACACCTCTAGGGTTAACTTCACTTGTTGTCTTGAGAAAAATAGTCAAGTTTCGCATGGAGATATTGTAGCAAAAAACAATCAAATACAAGATCAAAGTCCCTCGATGACCCTCTAAATGTTTCCTTCATAAATGATCTTAGCCCCTTATAAAACTTGCGAAAGTATCTTACAAAATTGCATTCTATGACTATACGATGACCCACGCATGTCCCTTCACATCTAATGATAAAGATTCTTATGAATCAATGGTAAGGTAGAAATATCTAAAGGAGGAGGAAATGAACTAATACTTTTTGAGTAGGTAGAACGTTCATAGTTGCTTGCTCACAATCATTTTTCAAACATCTTTCAAACACACTAACACTTTTCCATGAAATATTTTCAAAATTCAACACTCTGCATACATTCTTATAGAGATGGGAATCATTACAAAGTTCGCCTAAATGAAGGAACTTTTCAAAAATACTTTCAAAACCCCTCACAAACACATTTTAAACAAAGAATTTCAAAGTTTGCTAGAAACTAAGAGCCCGTAGATAACTATGGATGAAAAGGGTGCTAACACCTTCCCTTTTCATAACATACCCATTGAACTCAATAAAATTCTCAAAAAGGTCTTTCCTATTCTTTTCACCCTTTCCTTTATTGGATAAAAGAAAAGTAAGTGGTGACTCTTGCTATCCTTAATAATTACCATCAAACGCAAAACACCTAAGTGAGTTCTCCCACTGTATTACAGAACTACCGACTCTACTGGGGACAGACTTAAAAGGGGGGTTACCTTAGAGCTAGATCACATTTAATTGCTTTCATTGTTTGATTTGTTTGCTTTATATTTTGGGTCCTTGTTCGAGCTTGTATTGATCCTCTACCCGGATCTGAGAACACCATTAAGAAAATAATAAAAATTGTGGAGACTGTACGACATAGACCGATATGGTTGAGACAATAGTTATGTTAGTGTGACACATTTGTGGGCACCAGTATCCCTTATGGAGAATTAAGGAAAATACGGGACACTGTGTGGTGTCATGAAGCACTAACGAACCTTAGAACCTTTAATTAAACAACTTGGCCATTAGGAAGTAGTAAGGTAGCTGGTTTTTGTGTTGTCCAAAGTTGGTTGATACTTGATACTACGCTCATTGAGATCTGACTTTTGGGATATTTCGGTCGCTAAAAAAGAGGCTTGTTCTGAAACAATGCCCAATGAAGAAAGATCAATTATATTGAGATCCCCTAGAACTCGATTACTTTCTAAGATAGGTTGAACCAACTAAACTTCAAGAGGGTACTTACCAATGAACCCATGAAAGCCTAAACCTAAGGACTTTTTTTCTTTGTGTGTATATGTACATAACATCATACCATTGCATTTATACTAACCATTTCAAGGACTTTGGGATTTATCTTTGTGCGTTTTTATAGGACATGACTTCCACGCGAAGAAATATTATCCGAATCAACCCTTTGAAAGTGCCTTCTCAACTTAAGAAATTAGCATCAAGGGTTCCTAATGATTCTCCATTCACCAAGAAATACGGTCGGCTCATCAACTTGGTTACAACAAACTTTGAAGAGGATATGGTACATGTGCTTTTCCAATTTTTTGATCCTAAGCACCATTGCTTTACATTTCCTAATTACCAACTAGTGCCTACCATGGAGAAGTTTTCTCAACTCTTGGGAGTGCCTATTCTTGATCAATTACCCTTCACCGGTATTGAGAGATACCCAAGACCTGAGGAGATTGCTCGAGATTTACATTTGCAACGGACCGACGTTATGGAAAATTGGGAAACAAGAAGTGGTGTTAAGGGGTTTTTAGCCAAGTTTTTATTTGAGAAGGCTCGACATTTTTGGGATGCTTTAGACTTACAAGCCTTTGAAGAAGTGTTGGCTCTTCTCATCTATGAGATGGTACTATTTCCTAACCTGGACCAAATCATAGATATGAATTTTGTCAAGGTTTTTATATCTCGTAATCCTGTGCCTACCTTAATTGGATATATCTTGCATTCTATTCACAGTCGCACCATGAAGAGAAGGGGAATTCTTATGTGTTGCACTCCTTTGTTGGTAATGTGGTTTATTTCACACCTACCTCGATCTATTTTGAAGAATGAGCAAGACATGAGATGATCTAATAGATTGATGTCACTCTTGCATTCAGATATTCATTGGTGTTGTACCCTAAAAATTTTCCTCCCATTTTCACATAAGATATACTCCTAGAGGTTCTCAATTGCTCAAGGTTGACCAATAATGAACCAAATAATTCTCCTCCTAAGGCAATGAAACCCCAACCAGGGTTTCAATTTTCATCAAGATGGTTGAGCTCCAAGAGTCTCAAATGCTTCCCATGGTCCTAATATGTCTTCAATATCTTCCATGCCAAGTTTCATGCCTCGCTCAATAAGCTTGCTCAGTCAATTGCTCAAGTATTAGAAAATCAACTATGCTAAGTCAAAAGTCAAATGTGGCCCATGTACAGTCAAACTTCAATATTTTTGGTCAACATCAAAATTTTAAAGTGATATCAATAATTTGATCAAGGGTTGGTCATAATTCTTCAAGAAATTCTCCTAACCCATCAAAAGTCAAAAATGGCAAATTAGGGTTTCTATAGGAAAAGTCAACCAAACTTTGACCAAGCATAACTTTCTCATACTTTATCAGAAATTTTCCAACCAAAGCTAATTTTGAAGATAATCCAATTACCTATAACTTCTCTTCAGCCCTCAAGTTCAAGAAATGCGTCATTTGAAAAATACAAGCTCATACATTACAGGTAATTTTCAAAAAGTCATCAAAAGCCACTTTTTGCCAAGACCTTTTACATCAAGATAAAATCTTCAAATGCAAAATTGTTCAAAAGAGGGATTGAATTAGATATCTTGGGATTTCCAAAAAGTCAAAGATCATCATCATGAGATACATATTGAGGAAGTTATGGCTTACCCAAGTTGGGAAAATTTGGGAATTTTCAAGAATTATGCATTGAGCAAATTTGAAGTTTTAAGGCAAGGGCTCAATTTCTTGGACTTAAAGCATCTTCCTAAGCCTATATAGGACCTATAAAATTATTCTTTCCATGCCTTGAATTTGCTAACTATTTTATTCATATTTATTTTAATTTATTTCAAATAAAAATAAAATAAAATGTGTAAAATAATTGGAAATTGGCTTTGAGCTTTGGGTTGATGTTTTGGACAGACTAGGCCCATAAAATTTTGTGGAAGCAATGTCCACATTCATTCAAATTCAAAAAGGACAAGATTCCATGTCTTTGGCAAAGTTACAAAACATCATTTGTGGCTTTAAAAACACATGTTTATGGTTGTTATTACCTTTATTCTCTTGTCTCCTCCATCCCCTCTATATAAAGGACACATTAGAAAGCTTCAAGACACATGATATACAGCATGGAAAAGCTCTACAAATTTTGCAAAAAATATCAAAGTTGTAAAATTCGCATTTTAGGTTCCAGCCTTCCTCAGTCCAAACAAAAGATCCAAATACATTCCTGGAGGCTCCCTGAAGCTTTTGCAATCATTACCAAGCCCTAAAACATCACAAAACGCCTCAGTAAGCTCCATTTTTATATTTTCTAACTTGTTTCATGTAGATTTGGTGCTCCTTGTAGCTAGATGTGCATTATACACCATCAGACATGTGCCATCAGATGTTCATCTGATAAGATCTAGCACACTCCATCTGCGAGCTCACCATATGCCATCAAGACCAATTCACATTCGATCCAGAAACAAATCTAGGTCTCTCCCTTCATGGGCCAGCGAATTCAATAACCACACCCCACTTTTTTTACTACTATCTCAGGCCCATCTAGTTTTTTTGTAATGTTTTAATTTCTTTTATCTTCTTTACTTAATTAAGAAAATAATTAAAAAAATCACAAAAAAATTAGGCTTAGACTTTTTTTAATTAAAATAATGAATTGCTTAAATTAATTAATTAATTAAATTTTAACTGCTTTCTTATTTTAAAATGAACTAGAATTTCGGATTTAATTTGTGTTTCAAATGTTTTCTTAATAAAAAAATGCAAAAATATTAGAATTAGATTAATTTCATTCAATATTTATTTTCTTAAATTAAATTTAGATTTAGTTTAATTATTTTTCTTGAAATAAATAAAAATAAAACCAGTAAGATTTTTGTTGTTTACATAGAATTTTTCTTAGGACTTTTAGATGTAATATTTATTTCGCGCGCGTTATTTTTGTTCTCGTGGTTTATATTATTTTAATTGATGTATGGGATGTAATAGATGATAAGTAGACTCTTTTTATTGCTTTATTTTATTTTCCCCATTTGCTTTGGAATGTAAATCCCCCTCTCTGAAGCCATGTAATCGTCTAGATTCATACTTTCTGCATTTTATTTTTATGTATATAACTGCTAGTAACTAGGCGTGTATGAAAAGATCGAAATCAAACGTTAGCAAACTTAAAAAAAAGAAAAAAATAACTAAACATAACACACTTGTATATATACACCTCTAGGGTACCCCACATTGGTTGCCTTCAGAAATAAAACAGTCATGAGGCAGGAACACTTTAGCAAAGACCCATAAATCAAAAGATCATAGTCCCTCGATGACCCTACAGTTGCCTTCTCGATAAATGATCTATTCCCTAAACAAAATTATTAAAGTGTCTCCACATGTTGCCTTTATGATTGTATGTCCCTTCGATTATCCCTCAAACATCCAACGATAAGGCTACCTACTCACTAATAGTAGGATAACATTGTCTAAACGATAGGAGGAAAAGAACGACCCTTTTCGAGTATAAAAGTAGATAGCTGTTAGAAGTTTGCTCAAAACATTTTGCACTTACATAAATACTACTTTTCAAAAACAATTTTCAAAACATTTTATTTGTTAACACTCTTGAGGACTGATACAAGAGTTAAACGCAAAGCAAATCTCCGCACTAAGGCATTTTCGAAACATTTTCAAAACACACAAAGCAGAAATGTATTTCAAAACGAGAAAACCTCTAAGAGCCCGTAGAAAACTATGGATGGAAAGGGTGCTGACACCTTCCCTTTCTATAATCTACCCCCTTACTCAGAAAATTATCGAAAAGGTATTTTTTTCCGTTCTTTTCACCCTTTCCTTTGTTGGAGAAAAGAAAAGTCAGTGGTGACTCTTGCTTACCGCGACATTTGCAAACACAAAATACAAAACAAGTATATAACAGTCGGTTCTGCCACCGTATCATAAAACTGGAGACTCTGCTGGCGAAATTATAAAGTGGGTTTATCTTAGGGTCTAGATCATTTCTGAATTGTTTGCTTGTTTATTTGCTTTACTTTTAAGGGATTATTTAGCTTACTATAGACCCTACACCCGGATCTGGGGAAACATGTTAGGTAAGTAGAAATAGATCGTGGAAACTGTGTGGGATATACCAAAATGGTTAAAGAGATGTCTACGTTGATGTGACCCTTTGGTTGGTACCAGTAGCCCTTGAGTTAATCAAGGAGAATACGGGGCCGCTGCATGGTGTTATAAAGCGTCAGCTGACCTTAGAACCTTTAAATTGAATAACTTGGCCATTAGGATGTAGTGAGATGGTCATCTTTGGTGTATTCCCAAAGTCGGAAGATACTCGATTCTACACTCATTGAGACTTGACCCTTGAGTTTTATTTAGTTATGAGTCAATCGCCTATCGAACGAAGCTTGTGGGAAAGGTCAGTGATATTGAGATCCCTTAGAACCTGGTTACTATTTATAGGACAGGTTAAACCAATCCTGCTTCAAGAGGGTATGACCTTAAAACCCATGCAAGCCTTAAACCTAAGGTTTTGGTGTTATTTGCTTGTGCTTGCCATATATGTGATTTCTTAGCATAATCATGACATTATAACATGGCATATAATGCTAACCATTTCAAGGATCTCAAGGGTTTATGATGTAGGTTATGGTAAATCAGACATCTAGCAAGGGGTAAATGGGATTTATTTTCCTCTAGCCAATGCCGTCAAAAAATCAAAACTCAACAACTCGAGTCAGAGGCTATGACTCACTTGATATGGTGAGCTTGACTCTCGTAGAATGACACTTAATTATACGAAGTTCTTCAATCAAAGCTGCAAATTCTAACATTTTCTTGTTTACCCCGCGAGATCCTTGAAAACAATGCATACAAATATCATACATACCATTGCATAAGCAGGTTTCAAAACAAGTTTCTCATCTTCTTCGCTGTTTATTTCAACAATGGCTCTAGAAAAAACAGTGAAGGATCTACAGACTCAGAATGCCCAGTTTCAATAGATGATCATGGCTCTAACCAAGGGGTAAGAAGAATTGAAATCCCTGCTTGTTAAAGAAAAGAAGAAGCCAATGAAACCAGCTGGTGTCGTGAACTTGGGAAGAAGGATCAGAGGACCGGTGCAGAGAGCCTCTGAACTCATAACTTCATCAAAGGAAGGAAACAATCAAGAGAAGGAAACAAGAGAGGAAGACTCCAGTCCAAAAGAATCCGATGATGAATCTGACTATGATGAGGAACGATATCCTCCTGCTGAAAAATACAAACAACTAGAGGATCGTTTGAATGCAATCGAGGTCCAGAAGGTACCAGGTCTAGATTTTGAAGAAATGGGTTTGGTTTCTTGGGTTGTCATCCCGCAAAAGTTCAAGGTGCTGGTGGTCGTTAAATATGATGGGGTTTTGTGTCCCAAGATGCACCTCTGATCTTATGTGAGGAAGATACAACCTCACACTACTGACAAGGACTTATGGATCCACTTATTTCAGGATAGTTTGTCCGAAACTCAACTAGAATGGTTCTACCAGCTGGAAAGGGCCAACATTTATAATTGGGAAGACCTGGCTGCTACTTTCTACAAGCAGCATCAGTATAATGCAGACCTTGCTCCCACCCGTACTCAACTCCAAAGTATGTCTATGGGTTCGAGCGAGGGCTTTAAGAACTATGCTCAGAAGTGGAGGGACTTAGCAGAAAGAGTCCAGCCTCCCCTGTCTGATAGGAAGCTAGTGGATATGTTTCTGGGTACCCTGTCTGGTCCATTTTTCAATCACCTGATTGGAAGCTCCTTAGCAGGTTTCACTGAATTGATTTTGACAGGGGAAAGAGTGGAAGCTAGAATTAAGAGTGGTAAGATCCAGAAGGATGCGTCCTCCAGTGCAGCAAGGAAGCCATTTTATGGGAAAAAAGAGGTTAATGTTATGTACAACCATAAGAATCAGGACAGAACTGAACACTGTCCAGTGGTAGGGGCTGTCATGATCCCTAAACCTGCACCTACTCAATAAAGGAATAATCATACTAGAGCAGAAAGGCCAGTAAGACAGTTTACCCAGATAAATATGACACTGTCTCAAGTCTTGCCACAATTATTGAAGTCCAATCTAGTGACTCTGAGGGAAGCTCCTAAGAATCCCAACACCGCATCTCCCCTCTACAATCCCAATGCTCGATGTGCCTACCACTCTGAGACTCCGGGGCATGACACAAACAACTGTTGGGCTTTGAAAAACAAGGTGCAAGACCTTATTGAAGCAAAGGAGATTGAATTTGATGCTCCGGAAACTCCCAATGTCATAACTGCACCCATGCTCAAGCACGGCTCGGGAATCAATGCTATTGATGTTGTCTCCACCATGGAAGATGCTGACAATGAGTATGACATGGATAGTTGGATCTACCCTACTACCAACGGTGGACCCAGTAATTGGACGACAAAAGACTTTGTACCAATTACTTTTATTCAGAAGTAGTTGGATATGTAATAAACAATATAAACTTTTTGGCCATATGTCTTACCCGAGGCACATTGGTTTATTTGTGAGGGTTATCATGTTTCAATTTCATATGGCATTAATAAAGCATTGGACATTTATGCATACAAATTTTGCGCTCTCTTTTTTTCTTTTCTAGTTTACTTTGTCTATAGAACTATGCTCGTACACACACTCACGTATCAAACTGAAGATCCTAATTCACTCTGGATCCAATTGATAACAGTTATGCTATTGTCGGTTATGACTTTGAAAATCCGATCAACCAAGCCGAGGACGAAGGTGAGGAAGATTGTGAGGTACCTGGAGAACTTTTCAGACTGTTACAACATGAAGAAAGGGCTATACAGCCTCATGAAGAGCCAGTTGAGACAGTGAATTTAGGCACAGAAGATAACTGAAAAGAGGTCAAGATAGGTGCAAATTTGGAGCTTCGTGTCAAACAGCGTTTGATTCAGATGTTGCATGATTATGTTGAGATCTTTGCCTGGTCATATGAAGACATGCCAGGACTAGACACGAATATTTTGGTTCATCGTCTGCCAACTAAAGAAGACTGCCCTCCGGTAAAGAAGAAGGTTTGTCGTATACGACCTGAAATGTCAGAGAAGATCAAAGAAGAGGTTATGAAACAGTTCAATGCTGGGTTCCTAGCTGTCACTTATTATCCCCAATGGGTTGCTAACATAGTTCCGGTACCTAAAAAGGACGACACGGTACGAATGTTTGTGGACTACCGAGATTTGAACATGGAAATCCCCAAGGATGACTTTCCACTCCCCTACATTGACATTCTGGTTGGTAACATTGTGCATCACAAGATCTTTTCCTTCATGGACGGTTTCTATGGTTACAATTAGATCAAGATGGCACTGGAAGACATGGAGAAGACAACCTTCGTCACACAATGGGTAACTTTCTGCTACAATGTGATGTCGTTTGGGTTGAAGAAATATGGGGCAACCTATCAGCGAGCCATGGTAGCTCTGTTTCATGACATGATTCACCATAAGATAGAGGTTTATATTGATGACATGATAGCCAGGTCTCAAACTGAGGAAGAACACCTTGATCATCTACAAAAGTTGTTTGATAGGTTGAAGACGTACAAGCCGAGGTTAAATCCGAACAAGTGAACCTTCAGGGTAAGGTATGGTAAACTGTTAGGTTTCATTGTCAATGAAAAGGGCATTCAGGTAGACCCTGCAAAAGTGAAGGCTATACAAGAGATGTCGACTCCTCGCACTGAGTAGGAGGTCAGAGGCTTCTTAGGACGCCTAAATTACATTTCCATGTTCATTTCCCATTTAACTGCTACTTGTGAGCCAATCTTCAAACTCCTGAAGAAAGATCAAGTGGTAAAGTGGAATGAAGAATGCCAGACAGCCTTCGAAAGAATCAAGGAATACCTTCAAGAGCCTCCAATTATGATGCCTCCGATTGAAGGAATACCTTTGATAATGTACTTAACAGTGTTAGATAATTCAATGGGGTGTGTGCTGGGGCAGCATGACGAGTCCGGTCGAAAAGAGCACACAATATACTACCTTAAAAAAAAGTTTACCGACTGTGAAACAAGATACTCACTACTCGAGAAAACTTGCTGCACTTTGGCATGGGCTGCTCGCCAACTGAGACAGTATATGTTAACCCACACTACTTTGTTGATATATAAGATGGATCTGATCAAGTACATCTTCGAGAAGCCCACTCTCTCTGGAAGAATAGCAAGATAAAAAATGATCTTGACCGAATACGATATCTAATACACGACCCAGAAGGCAATCAAGGGAAGTGTACTAGATGATCATTTGGCTCATCAGGCTGTGGATGACTACCAATCCATGAACTTTGAATTCCCAGAGGAGAACATTATGCTAGTGAATTATTGTGAAGAACCTGGACCGAATGAAGGACCTGAGGAAGGATCCCGATGGACTATGGTTTTTGACGCAACTTCCAACGCACTCGGCAATGGCATCGGTGTTGTAATCATATCCCCTAAGGGTTGTCATACTCCTTTCATGGCCAGATTATGTGTCAACTGCACCAACAACATGGCGGAGTATGAATCATGCATCATGGGTCTAAAAGTTGCTATTGACCTAAGGATCAAGTTCTTGAGCGTTTTCGGGGATTCAACCTTGGTAATAAGTTAAATCAAAGGAGAGTGGGACACGAAGCACCCGAATCTCATCCCTTACAAAGAACATGTGCTGCCATTACTTCCACACTTTGAAGAGGCCACCTTTGAACATTACCCACGAGAAGAGAACCAGTTAGCGAATGCGCTAGCTACTATTTCATCTATGTTCAAGGTCAGATGGGACAATGAGGCTCCTCGGATCACCATTGAGAGGTTGGATGAACCAGCATACTGCTATGAGATTGACACTGAAGAAGTAGCAGACGAACCCTGGTTCCATGAAGTGAAGAGGTATCTCGAGGCTCAGAAATATCCGGAAGGGGCACCTGTCAATGATAAGAAGTTTCTGAGAAGGTTTGCTGCAAAGTTCTTCCTCAGTAATGGAATCTTCTACAAGTGTAACCATGACTCTACTTTACTTTGGTGCTTAGACAAGAGCGAAGCATAGAGGATTATGACAGATTTACATGAAGGTACCTTTGCCACCCATTCTAGTGGACATACCATGGCTAAAAAGATCCTACAGGCAGGATACTATTGGTCCACTATGGAAGTAGATCGTTATCAGCATTCCTGAACTTGTCACAAATGCCAGATCTATGCTGATAAAGTACATGTACCTCTGGTTCCCTTGAACGTCTTGATGGCTCCCTGGACCTTTGCAATGTGGGGCATTGACATGATCGGAGAGATTAGACCTACCGCTTCCAATGGGCATCGCTTTATCCTAGTGGCCATTGATTACTTCACGAAGTGGGTTAAGGCTTCCTCTTTTGCTACTGTTACCAAGAATGTTATGGCGCGGTTTATCAAGCATAACCTGATTTGTCGGTATGGTGTGCCAGAGAGAATTATCATGAACAATGGTACAAATCTCAACAATACGATGATCACCGAACTCTTTAAACAATTCAAGATCCAGCATCACAATT
Source organism: Vicia faba (assembly GCA_948472305.1). Taxonomy (NCBI): domain Eukaryota; kingdom Viridiplantae; phylum Streptophyta; class Magnoliopsida; order Fabales; family Fabaceae; genus Vicia; species Vicia faba. Next base: position 932,270,551 of record OX451740.1, on the reverse strand, counting down.
CTTCCCCTTATCAGCCGAAGATGAATGGCGTTGTGGAAGCTGCTAATAAGAATATTAAGAAAATCATACAGAAGATGACAGTGACATACAAAGACTGTATGGGATGTTTCCATTTTCTCTTCATGGTTACCGCACCTCAGCACGTACGTGGACAGGGGAAACACCTTATTCTATGGTATATGGCATGGAGGTTGTCCTTCCTATTGAAGTCCATATCCCTTCTTTGAGAATCATGAAGGATGCAGGCTTGAACGAAGATGATTGGATCCAGACTCGACTTGATCAACTGAATCTGATTGATGAGAAAAGACTTATTGTTGTCTGTCATGGTCAAATGTATCAAAAGCGAATGATCAAAGCTTTCAACAAAAAAGGTCAGATGTCAAGTATATCAAGTGGGTGATCTAGTAATCAAGCGCATCATACTGCCACAAGGTGATCCCAGGTGAAAATGGACTCCCACATACGAAGGGCTACTTGCGATCAAAAGCATATTCTCTAGTGGAGCCATGATTCTAACCACCATGGATGGTGACGACCTTCTTCACCCTGTTAATCTGGACATAGTGAAAAGATACTACGCGTAAACAGAGACCCTCTAGGTTGACTGGCCTAGGCAAAAATAAGTGAATCCAGGCGAACCAAAATGGTTCGGGCAAAAATTAGGGATAAATACAAAAAAAAATTGTAATCCCGGCAAGTCGAAAACCTGCAAAGGAAGCTTGGGAAAAAAAGGGTATCCTGGTGGACTGAAAACCCGAAAGGGCAGTCCAGGCAAAAGTTAGGGATTTGAAGCGTACAACTATGTCCCATTGGATCACCTTACGACCAGACTTCAGTATCAACTATCAAGCTCAAACGATATCAATTAATCCAGTCAACTTCAGACAAGTAGAAAATTGATGAGACGCTCAAGGACATAGGGGAAATAGCAGAATTGAAACTTAATGGGATTGTTACACATAGTTGTTTTCTTCTCTTTGTACACTATTTTTTATAGTTCACTCTTTACGGATGCGTTCTCCTACTAGAACGTCAGCTTCTTTGTAAAAAATGCCTGTTATAGGCGAACTTAAAAAAAATCAATACAAATAATTTCTTTGAAAGTACAAAACTATTTGTTTTTCTTTTTCTGTTTTATTTTGAAAAAATGTCCAATGATTATTTTTGACATATGCATTTGAATATGATTATTATTCACAAATATTTGCATAAGAAACAGAAAGACAGTTGCTCATGAGTTTGAGGAATGGGGCAAAGTCTAAAAAATCATTTTAGTCCCGACAGTTACCCCTTCCAGCAGGTACAGGGGAATAGACAATTTTGAGACGGAGTCACCATTACATATGACCCAGTGACGTCTATGTTCCCCACAGAGTAGAAACAACCAAAGTTTCGATCTCTCCTTCCCTAGGCATGAATTATCTCCTCCATTAAAGTGCCTTCAAAGAGCTGAAATCTTCTTCCCCAGCCGAGTTTTATAATTTCAAACAGTTTATAAAATCTCCTCCCGTGTAGAGTTTATTTCTATAATTGTGGAAGCTTATTACCCAATAGATTTTATGTCTCTACAGCGGCAAAACCTTCCAACAAAGCATCATCTCCCTCCATGGAGTTTATTCTCAAGAAGAGTCAATCCCTGACAGAATATCCTCAGACAGAAAGATGAAATCCCCAGTAAATCATCTTCGTTCATCATCCCCAACGGAAATGAAGGATTCAGCTTCCGAACACTCTTCAGCAGCAGTCCAGGATTTACTTTCCCAGACTAAGAAATATCGCAATAGCATTCCATGTTCATACAACATGGCATGTGCATGCACATAACATACAACATAATCTCATTTATTTGGAGAACATAATCACAATGCATTTCATACATTATGACATTGTATACGACTAATTATTTACCATTTTTAGGAAAGATCAGATCAACAAATACCTTTGAATACTCACATGACCTGACAGTCTTCTCAAAGGCGATGTCTGACGAAGTGCTATTTCAACATCTTTCTCAAAAAGATATTCTCAAAATACCTTCTCTGGTTCAGTTAGATCGACACAAAGATCTCTCTGATTTCTATTCCAGTTGAAGGTATTCCAAGACGTTTGTCTGGTTCAGTTGAATCGATACTAAGATTCTTCTAATTTCCATTCCAGTCAAAGTTAATCCAAGACCTTCTCCGGTACAGTCAGATCGACACTAAGATCTCTCTAATTTCTATTCCAGTTGAATATATTCCAAGACTTTTGTCTGGTTTAGTTGAATCGATACTAAGATTCTCCTGATTTCCATTCCAGTAAAAGTTAATTAAAGACCTTCTCTGGTTCAGTCAGGTCAACACTAAGATCTCTCTGATTCCTATTCCAGTTGAAGATATTCCAAGACTTTTGTCTAGTTCAGTTGAATCGATCCTAAGATTCTTCTGATTTCCATTTCAGTTGAATCGATCCTAAGATTCTTCTGATTTCCATTCCAGTCAAAGTTAATTAAAGACCTTTCTCTGGTTCAGTCAGATCGACACTAAGATCTCTTTGATTCCTATTCCAATTGAAGATATTCTAAGACTTTTGTCTGGTTCAGTTGAATCGATCTTAAGATTCTTTAGATTTCCATTCCAGTCAAAGTTAATTCAATACCTTCTCTGGTTCAGTCAAATCGACACTAAGATCTCTCTGATTCTTATTCCAATTGAAGATATTCCAAGACTTTTTTCTGGTTCAGTTGAACCGATCCTAAGATTATTCTGATTTCCATTCCTGTCAAAGTTAATTAAAGACCTTCTCTGGTTCAATCAGATCAATACTAAGATCTCTCTGATTCTTATTTCAGTTGAAGATATTCCAAGACTTTTGTCTGGTTTAGTTGAATCGATCCTAAGATTCTTCTGATTTCCATTCCAGTCAAAGTTAATTAAAGACCTTCTCTGGTTCAGTAAGATCGACACTAAGATCTCTCTGATACCTATTCCAGTTGAAGATATTCCAAGACTTTTGTCTGGTTCAGTTGAATCGATCCTAAGATTTTTCTGATTTCCATTCTAGTCAAAGTTAATTAAAGACCTTCTCTGGTTCAGTCAGATCGACACTAAGATCTCTATGATTCCTATTCCAGTTGAAAATATTCTAAGACTTTTGTCTGGTTCAGTTGAATCCATCCTAAGATTCTTCTGATTTCCATTCCAGTCAAATTTAAATCAAGACCTTCTCTGGTTCAATCAGATCGACACTAAGATCTTTATGATTCCTATTCAAGTTGAAGATGACCCAAGACTTTTGTCTGGCTTAATTGAATCGATCCTAAGATTCTTCTGATTTCTATTCAAGTCAAAGTTAATTGAAGACCTTCTCTGGTTCAGTTAGATCGTCACTAAGATCTCTCTGATTCCTATTCCAGTTGAAGATACTCCAAGACTTTTGCCTGGTTCAGTTGAATCGATCCTAAGATTCTTCTAATTTCCATTCCAGTCAAAGTTAATTCAAGACCTTCTCTGGTTTAGTCAGATCGATACTAAGATCTCTCTGATTCTTATTCCAGTTGAAGATATTCCAAGACTTTAGTCTAGTTCAGTTGAATCGATCCTAAGATTCTTCTGATTTTTATTCCAGTCAAAGTTAACTCAAGACCTTCTATGGCTCAGTCAGATTGCCACTAATATCTCTCTGATTCCTATTCCAGTTGAAGATATTCTAAGACTTTTTCTTGGCTCAGCTGAATCGATACTAAGATTCTTCTGATTTCCATTCCAGTCAAAGTTAATCCAAGCCCTTCTCTGGTTCAGTTGATCGACACTAAGATCTCTCTGATTCCTATTCTAGTTGAAGATATTCCGAGACTTTGTCTAGTTTAGTCGAATCGACCCTAAGATTCTTCTTATTTCCATTCCAGTCAAAGTTAAACCAAGACCTTCTCGAGTATAGTCAGATCGACGCTAAGATCTCTCTGATTTCTATTCCGGATGAAGATATTCCAATACTTTTGTCTGGTTCAGTCAGATCGACACTAAGATCTCTTCTAATTTCCATTCCAGTCAAAGTTAGTTCAAGATTTTTCTCTGGTTTAGTTAAATCAACACTAAGATTTTTATGATTCTTATCCAGTTAAAGATAAATCAAGACCTCTGCTGGTTCAGTTCGAATCTACCATTGATTTGATACTGATTCATTTCAGGTAGATCCTTTCTGTGGTTCAGTTAAATCGAAACTAAGATTTTTTTGATTCTTATCCAGTCAAAGATAAATCAAGACCTCTGCTGGTTCAGTTTGAATCAACCATTGATTTGTTACTAATTCTTTTCCGGTAGATCCTTTCTCTGGTTCAGTTAAATCGACACTAAGATTTTTTTTATTCTTATCTAGTCAAATATAAATCAAGACCTCTGCCGGTTCAGTTTGAATCGACCATTGATTTGTGACTGATTCTTTTTCGGTAGATCCTTTCTCGGGTTCAGTTAAATTGACACTAAGATTTTTCTGATTTCTATTCCAGTTGGAGAAACTGCAAAGCTTGGAGTATGACCAGACGACAGTTTAATCTCATTCACCCAGTAAGTCACTATGAAGCCAGGAATACGACGAGATAACAGTCAACCTTATCATCCTCAACAAATCACTGTGAAGCCTAGATCCTGACCAAATAGAAGTTCACTTCCGTCTCTTCAGTCAAGGGATGACTCCCCGGTAGAGTAATGGACAACTGAAGCTCTTACACTCTATTCCCCTAAAAAAAATTCCCCAGCGGATTCCTCCTCGGACAGCAGGAACAGGAATGCCCATAAAGAGACTCTTTACAAACTCAGCATCTATTTTGGATGGCATCCTTAAGCCCATCTCTCACGACCCTCTGTCATACTCCTTGGATGGCATATTTAAGCCCATCTCCTACAGTCTTCTGTCTTCTTTTCCAAATGGCATCTATAAGCCCATTCCCGATATCATTCACCAACAGTCTCACTTCGGGCGAGTGCAAATTTCTGGGCACTCTAGTGTTCAATCATCTTCCACCTTCAGATCTCGAAAGCCAAACAAGCCAATCTAAATCTTCAGGTTTAAGATTATTGAATAGGGGTAACTGTTATACCCCAAAATTTTCCCTCCCATTTTCACACAAGACATACTCCTAAAGGTTCTCAATTGCTCAAGGTTGACCAAGAATGGACCTGATAATTCTCCTCCTAAGGCAATGACCCCAACCAGGGTTTCAATTTTCATCAAGATGGTTGAGCTCCAAGAGTCTCAAATTCTTCCCATGATCCTAATATGTCTTCAAGATCATCCATGCCAAGTTTCATGCCTTGCTCAATAAGCTTGCTCAATCAATTGCTCAAGTATTGGAAAATCAACTATGCTAGGTCAATAGTCAATTGTGGCCCATGTACAATCAAACTTCAAGATTTTTGGTGAACATCAACATTTTGAAGTGATATATATCATTTGATCAAGGGTTGATCATAATTCCTCAAGAAATGCTCATAACCCATCAAAAGTCAAAAATGGCAAATTAGGGTTTCTATAGGAAAAGTCAACCAAACTTTGACCAAGCATAACTTTCTCATACTTTATCAAAATGTTTCCAACCAAAGCTCATTTTGAAGATAATCCAATTCCCTACAACTTCTCTTCAGCCCTCAAGTTCAAGAAATGCGCCATTTGAAAAATACAAGCTCATACATTACAAGTGATTTTCAGAAAGTCAACAAAAGCCACTTTTTTCCAAGATCTTTTACATCAAGATAAAATCTTCAAATGTAAAATTGATCCAAATAGGGATTGAAGTAGACATCTTGTGATTTCCAAAAAGTCCAAGATCATCATCATGAGATGAATATTGAGCAAGTTATGGCTTGCCCAAGTTGGGAAAATTTGGGAATTTTCAAGAATTATGCATTGAGCAAATTTGAAGTTTTAAGGCAAGGGCTCAATTTCTTGGACTTCAAGCATCTTCCTAAGCCTATAGAGGACCTCTAAAATTATTCTTGCCATGCCTTGCATTTGCTAACTATTTTATTCATATTTATTTTAATTTATTTCAAATAAATATAAAATAAAATGTATAAAATAATTGGAAATGCGCTTTGAGTTTGGGTTGATGTCTTGGACAGCCTAGGACCATAAAATTTCATGCAAGCAATTTCCACATTCATTCAAATTCAAAAAGGACAAGATTCCATGTCTTTGGCAAAGTTACAAAACATTATTCGTGGCTTTAAAAACACATGTTTATGGTTGTTATTACATTTCTTCTCTTGTCTCCTCCCTCCTCTCTATATAAAGGACACATTAGAAAGCTTCAAGACACATGATATACATCCTGGAAAATCTCTACAAATTTTGCAAAAAATATCGAAGTTGTAAAATTCGCATTTTAGATTCCAGCCTTCCCCAGTCCAAACAAAAGATCCAAATACATTCCTGGAGGCTCCCTGAAGCTTTTGAAATCATTACCAAGCCCTGAAAAATCATAAAACGCCTCAGTAAGCTCCATTTTTATATTTTCTAACTTGTTTCATGTGTATCTGGTGCTCCTCGTAGCTAGATGTGCATTATACACCATCAAACATGTGTCGTCAGATGTCCATATGATCAGATCTAGCGCCTTCCATTTGCGGACTCACCATATTCCATCAAGACCAATCCACATTGGATCCAAAAGCAAATCTGGGCCTCTCCCTTCATGGGCCAGCAAATTCAATAACCACACCCCCACTTTTTTTCCTACTATCTCAGGCTCATCTAGTTATTTTTATAATGTTTTAATTTCTTTTATCTTCTTTACTTAATTATGCAAATAATAAAAAAAACTCACAAAAAATTAGGCTTAGACTTTTTTTTAATTAAAATAATGAATTACTTTAATTAATTAATTAATTAAATTTTAACTGCTTTCTTATTTTAAAATGAACTAGAATTTAGGATTTAATTTATGTTTCAAATGTTTTCTTAATAAAAAATGCAAAAATATTAAAATTAGGTTAATTTTATTCAATATTTATTTTCTTAAATTAAATTTAGTTTTAGTTTAATTATTTTTCTTGAAGTAAATAAAAATAAAACCAAAAATATTTTTCTTGTTTACTTAGAATTTTTCTTAGGATTTTTAGACGTAATATTTATTTCGCACGCATTATTTTTATTCTCGCAGTTTATATTATTGTAATTGTTGTATGGGATGTAATAGATGATAAGTAGACTCTTTTTATTGCTTTATTTTCTTTTCCCCGTTTGCTTTGGAATGTAAATCCCCCTCCCCGAAGCCATGTAATAGTCTAGATTCATACTTTCCGCATTTTATTTTTCTGTATATAACTGCTAGTAACTAGGCGTGTATGAAAAGACTGAAATCAAACGTTAGCAAACTTAACAAAAAGACAAAAATAACTGAACATAACACACTTGCACATATACACCTCTAGGGTACCCCACTTTGGTTGCCTTCAGAAGTAAAACAGACATGAGGCAGGAACGCTTTAGAAAAGACCCATAAATCAAAAGATCATATTCCCTCGATGACCCTAAAGTTGCCTTCTCGGTAAATGATCTAGTCCCTAAACAAAATTTCTAAAGTGTCTCCACATGTTGCCCTTATGACTGTATGTCCCTTCGATTGTCCCTCAAACATCCAATGATAGGGCTACCTACTCACTAATAGTAGGATAGCACTGTCTAAAGGATGGGAGGAAAAGAACGAACCTTTTCAAGTATAAAAGTAGATAGCTGTTAGAAGTTTGATCAAAACATTTTTCACTTACACAAATACTAATTTTCAAAAACAATTTTCAAAAACTTTGATTTGTTAACACTCTTGAGGAGTGATACAAGAGTTAAACGCAAAGTAAATCGCCGTACTAAGGCATTTTTCAAACATTTTCAAAACACACAAAGCACAAAGGTATTTCAAAACGAGAAAGCCTCTAAGAGCCTGTAGAAAACTACGGATGGAAAGGGTACTAACACCTTCCCTTTCCATAATCTACCCACCTTACTCAGAAAATTCTTGAAAAGGTCTTTTTTCTGTTTTTTCACCCTTTCCTTTGTTGGATAAAAGAAAATTCGGTGGTGACTCTTGCTTACCGCGACATTTGCGAACACAAAATGCAAAACCAGTATATAACATTCGGTTCTGCCACCATATCAAATTGGTGTTCACGATATTTGGAGGATGTCACCATCATTGATCATTGTGGGGAATTCCCTAATGTCCCTCTACTTGGTATTAGGGGAGGTATCACTTATAATCCTTGTTTGACTTTGAGACAATTTGGGTATGCTAGGAAGGATGGTCCTCATGATGCACTTGTCCAAGGAATTGCATTTGACTATGAGAGTGATTGCCAAGGTTATCGTCAAACATTCATACGAGCTTAGGGCATGGTGAACAAAGTTGATAGCAAGACATTATGGCATAAGAACTCCATTCCTTTGGAGCCTTATATCAAGTGGGTGCGATCTCGCGCTCAAAACCTCATGATTCTATATGAAGCCATCCTACCTATCATCATGGAGCCTATTGCCGAAGGAGATGTTCCTTACACTATTCTTCACCCTAACATGCCAGCTACTCTCGAGGAATTGCAAAGATCATAGATCCAACTCATAGGGGAGCGTGACAACTTTGAAGTCTAGTTCTACGCAATCGAGAAAAAGGTTTTGGAGCTCACGAGACAACTTCATGAAGAGCGGAGTTTGAATGCCTACATTGCACCAAAGACGATGCGCTCATGGGAAGCTTGAGTCCGTCTTTGTTCTAGGAGTGTCCTTTGTATTATTTTTGCTTCTTCCATTGTAAGCCCTAGAAACATCTTTTGTAATCATTTAAACTTATTAATACAATTAATATTTGTTCTTTCTTTGTTTAAACAAATTTAAATCTTAAAGGTCCTTGAGATCATTTGCATACACATTTCATGCATGATAACATAACCAGGTTTTACGACACAATTTTCCTCATCTTTCTACTGTTTATTTCAGTAAGATGGATCTCGAGCAGACTATGAAGAACTTGCAGACATAAAATTCTCAATTTTAAGAAAACTTGCTCACCTTAGACAAGGGACAACAAGAGCTGATGTCACTTCTGGTGGCCAAAAAGAAGACCAAGAAGAAGGCCCTGATCAACATGGGGAAAACATTTAAAGGCCCTGTCCATCAAGTACAAGTGGTTGAAGAGTCATTCGAGGAGGATGAGAACCAAGACAAAGATACAAGGAGCACATGTGCTAGGGGTGAAAATAATCAAACTTCTGAGGATGAAGATTACTTTGACGAACAGTATCCTCGATTGAGGATAAGTACAAGTGTGATACGGTGGGAGAACTGACTATGGTTTTGCGTTTGTATTCGCAAATGTTTCGGTTGAGCAAGAGTCGCCACCGACTTTTTATTTTATCCTAAGGAAAGGTTAAAAAGCACAGCAAAAACCTTTGAGATGTTTTCTTGGGTTCGGGGAGTAGATTATAGAAAGGGAAGGTATTAGCACCCTTTCTTTCCATGGTTATCCATGGGCTCTTAGTTACTTGCTTATATCATCTTGCCTTAATTTTCAATTGTTTGAAATGGTGCTTTGTGTGTGGGTTTGAAAATGTTTTTTTTTTTAAAAGAGGCCAATGTGGTGGCAACCTTTGTAATGATCCATGTTGGGATGTATACAAAGGTGTACGTCTTTTGAAAAGGTTTTCATTTGTTTTTGAAAGTTTGTTTTGAAAGTGTGGTTTAAAAATAGTCAAGTGTTTTGTTTTGCAAGTTTGATTCAAGTAACTAAGAGGTTATCTACTCCTAAATTTCTCAAAGATTTCTCCTATGTTTTTAACCCTTTTAACAATTTTGTTCCACCATTGAATTTGGTGGACAATCTTGTGTTAGGACGTGAAAGGGACGGGCGCGGGTCATCGTTCAGACCATAATTGCAATGGTGCCAAGTATCTTTGGGAAATTTTTCCTTTAAGGGACTTGATCATTTTTTAGGCAACTTTCGAAAGCGTCATCGAGGGACTATGATCATTTGAATTGTTTTGTTTTGCCCAAAGAGACCTAACATGCAACATGGCCCATTTATTGAAGGCAACAAGTGGAATACCCTAGGGGTGCAAGTGTGATTAGTGTTGTCCATTTTCATGCTTGTTTATCTTGAATTTAGATCAAACTATTTTTGTTATTTTTGATTCGCATACAAACCCTGATTCTAGCATGGTATAATTAGAAAGCATTAAAGTGCGAAAAATAAAGTTCCTAAGTTATTACAACACAATATATGGGAAGGGGGGGGGGGGGTACAAATGTTCAAATGGGGGTATTTTGACAAGGAATTTAAACCTAGACTATTACATCAAATATTGAATTATACAATTTATTTAATATACAATAATTAAATAAAAATGGAATAAATATGCAAGATGCAAAAAAATGTTTTTTATGTGTATGAAAAAAAGGTATTTTTTTATGTGTCAAACAAACAAAAATAAAAAGTATTAATTTTTGGATTTTTTATGTATTTAGGGCAAAACCCTAATTTATTAAATAAAAGTATTAATTATTTAATATATACAATATTTATTTATTATATACAAAAATAAAAATAAAAATGAAGTATATTTGTAAAAAAGGTATTTTTAATATTAAATATTAATAAGAATAAAAATGTATATATTTTTGTATTTTTTTCTAAATATGCTAATAAATATGTATGTATTTATATTATATGATAAATATATTAAACATGTATAAAAATAAAATATTTAATATTTACAAGAAAAAGTATATTTTCATAAAATATTTTCACAAGATAAAATAAAATAAAAATCAGAAAAATAAAATGTATTGGTATTAATTTTAGTATTTTTAAATAATAGTATATAAGTATTTATTTATGTACAACTATCAATTTAAACAAATAAAAGCCTAATAAATATAAAAATGGTGTAAAAATATTTTTTTATATTTTTAATATTGTGAGGAAAAATAAATAAGTCAGAACAAAAAAGAAAAGGTCAAAAAATCATAAAAATAAGCATAATGGGCCAAGGGGGTTTAAAAGTAACAAAAGGGTGCAAATAGAAATATGAAACAGAGCCCAGCCCAAAAAGTCCTTCTTCAACCTCTGAACCTGTATGAACAACAATCAACACGCGTTTTCTATCTCCCAATTCCTGGACTTTCAAGCAAAACTCGCAACATGAAAAATGTAGAGCATTAAGAGACGAATCCAGACATATAAAGAACTTGACTTAACTCTCTAAGATGAGAGAGAATTTCTTCTCCCCCAATTCTTGACCTAGTTTTTGTTCCATGTTCAGACATTAAATTCTCACAGCACACATAATATAAATGAAAACTAATTACATGGGCATGTTCAGGGCTATGAATGTGACATATTTTCTTCACAAACCTAAAGCTAACAATGCCTGGATAGAGAGATATGAGTTCATGAACTTACCTGTTCAGCTTGAATCGTATCTGGCAGTGGAGGTACTTTCAGTGCAAGGTGATGATTGGTACATCTTCCTTGATGTCCAGGGATGCTATTCCAAGTTTTACTTTGCTTTGAAACTAGCTGAATCGAGTTATAGAACTACACCTGCAAATCAGAAAAATGAAAATGGTGATGTTGATTGGGAGTGTTACAGGTCGTGTTTGAGGTTTGGAATAGCTTCAAGGGATATTGTGGGATGTGTTTGAAGTGTTTTTAGCAAGAATGCACGAATGGAATGAGTTATGGAACTCAATCTGCAGCAGGTCCCCTGTTTTGGCAGTTTGAGGGTGATTCTGTGAATGGGGAGGTATTGGAGGTGATAGGCTCGTGTCTCAGGCCAGGATGGATGTTTATAATGGGTTTGACAAGTTTGCTTAAGCTTGTGTTAGCTGAGATGAGAGTTGTGTATGGTTATGCTATGTTTCTTCAACTTTAAGCAACAAATGTCCACTTGAGTTTTTAGACTGATAGAGGCCCCCCTAATGTGCTGCATACCTTGGCCTTGATCAGTGTAATTAGCTCATAAACTTGTGCCAAAGAGATTTGCACTGTACTTGCTTGGATTGCTAATTGACATAAAGCTTACTTTTGCAAAAATGGACATTATGCTTTTTCTATTTTGGGACTAAACCTTTATATAATGCTTGAACACATAAAATATGGTCTTGGCACAATGAGTTTGCATTAAATTTATGAGTGCAAAAGGGATATAGGACCTGTAATCAAGTTGTGCAAGCTGATTTCAAAATGGCCTAGATGTATGAACATGTAACTTGGCCAAATCAAAAGTGAGTTTTTCCCAACTTGCCAAATTAGATTCTCCCTAACCATGAGGTTGTTTGATGAGTTCTTTGACATTTTGGAAAGCTTGGAATGTGTACTACAATCCATATTTGAAATGCAAATTGAAATTCCAAGTGGAAGTATGTGAAAATTGGTCTTGAAGTTAGGCAAAAATCCTGCCTAAAATAGGTCAAATTTTCTCTAAGTTAAGAATGGTTTGGTATCCTTGTTCCAAAAATTGTAACTTGAGCTACAAGCTTCTTTTTGGAAAACTTTGTGAATCAAAGTTGTAGATTTTGCAATAGAATACAACTTTCATGTTTTGACCTTTGCTTGAATCCAAATGAATCTTGGTGAGAAAGTGGGGCAAAGTTAGGAAAAAATTAGGGTTTTTCATAACTTAGAAAAATTCTAGGTTATAAAAAATCTTCATTTCAAACCCTAATTTGCAATTCTTGATTTCTTGATGAACAAGCTTCATAATTTGGCATGTTTTGATGAAAAATGAATCTTGACACTTGATTTTGACCAAAAAGTCAAAGTTTGACTTTTCAGTATACAGTCAAAGTTTGACTTTTCAGTATACAGTCAAAGTTTGACTTTTCAGTATACAGTCAAAATTGATCAATTGACTGGGAAATTCAACTGTCAATCTTGTGCATTTGGGATCTTTTGAACTTGTTGAGTATGTCAAGACAATTCCATGGGGTCCTTGAGTCCATATGTGAGTTTGGTTTGCCATTGGCTAGGTCAAACAGTCAAAAATTGCCTTTGTGCAGTCAAAACCCTAAAAATGACCATTTTGCCCTTTTGGTGATCTGATCAAATTTCTTGTGGAATTGTGATCCAAACTTTATCAAATGGTCCATATGAGTTCATAATGTTGATGTGGGTCAATTTTCATGAGATTTGACTGTCAATTGGCCACAGTTGACTTTTTCCCCAATACAGTTGGTTTCTAGGTCAACTATCCAATTGACTGGGTAAAATTTGGAATCAAGACTTGAAACTTGGTATGGATAAACTTGGGAGTCAACATGAAGCATGAAAGTCATCTTAGGCATTTTAGGTCAAAACATCTTTGTGCAAACACAAACCCTAATTTGGGTCAACAGTGCAAGGAGAAGTCTTGAGCAGAGGAAACCCTAACTGGACCTTGAGCTCCAAGGGTATTGTGATGAGAGAATGTTGAGGAAATGGGAGGGCAAATTTTGGGGTACAACAGTTGCCCCTGTTCAATATTCTTGAACCTGAAGAGTTAGATTGGCAAGTTTGCCTTTCGTGACTCGAGGGTAAAAGGAGATTGGACACTAGAGTGCCCGGAAATTTGCACTCGCATGTTGGAGTATCAGCAAAGGTGATGTCGGGAATGGGCTTATAGATGCCATTTGGAGAGATGGTGGATTGGGAGATGGGCTTATAGATGCCATCTGGACACGCGACAGAACCTTGTCGGGAATGGGCTTATAGATGCCATTTGGAAGTGTTGATCGCATAAGAGATTCCTTAGCGAGAACTTGTGTATTTTGAGAAATACAGATGTTTTCCTGGCTGGTTACAGGTGTTGATCTTCAATCTTTTCATGCAGATATGCCCTGGATAGATACAGGTGTCGAATCTACAATCGGTTGCTCACAGATATGCCCTGGCTGGATACAGGAATCGAATCTGGAAATAGTCGTCAACAGATATGCCCTGGCTGGATACAGGAATCGAATCTGGAAATAGTCGTCAACAGATATGCCCTGGCTGGATACAGGAATCGAATCTGGAAATAGTCGTCAACAGATATGCCCTGGCTGGATACAGGAATCGAATCTTCAAACTCTTCAGATGTGCCCTGGCTAGATACAGGAATCGAATCCGGAATTGTGACAGTTGATAGATATGCCCTGGCTGGATACAGGAATCGAATCTTCAAACTCTTCAGACGTTCCCTAGCTAGATACAAGAATCGAATCTGGAAATTGATCACTCACAGATGTGCCCTGGCTAGATACATGAATCGAATCTGGAATTGCGACAGTTGAAGGTAGTTGTCTTTTGGATTGTATTTTTCCTGAAAAGGCAAAACATGAGTTGTATGCAATGTCATGATGTACGAAATGCATGATGATGTTCAAAACGAGATAGTGTTGTATGCACTTTATCATGTATGTAAGCAAGATGTATGAAATGTGAAATGTTTATGAATGTATTTTTGTCTAGGAAAATAAATCCTTGACGACCGACCGGGGAATTAAATCCTGGGCTGATGTTGAAGAGTAGAGCTATTTGCTTCCGCTGGGGATGATGGTTGCAAGAATACACCGGTAGGAGAAGATTGCTCCGTTGGGGAATAAACTTATTGGAGAGATTACTCTGAGGGGAATTACTCTGTGGGAAGAGATACTTCGCTGAAGTTTTGATGAGAGGCCCACTGAGGATTTCAATGATGGATTCCGCTGGGGATAACAATGATAAACTCTGCTGGGGATTTTGTTGATAAGTTATGTTGGGGAACTTTGGTGAACTTCACTAGGGATAGGAAGAACTTCGCCGAGGATGATCTTCCGTGGTAATTAGGTGAGGATAACCCAGTTATATTCCCTTGTGAGGAATAACTTTGAATAAAGCTCGGGAGAGACGTCCGTACTCTGCAGGGGATAAGCTTCAAGAATCTACTGGGGATAAGCTTCAAAACCTGCCGGGGATATGAATTCCATTTTCCTGGGGAAACCTTCAGACTGTACTGGTAAATGGTTCCACTGGGGTGTCTAATATACCGCCGGGGAACAATCTTAGATCAAGACTGCCGGGGATGCTTGTTGAAAATGTTTGTATATTGTGCTGGGGAATATTGATATCTTCTGGGGATACCCAACTTCCTTTAGGCTGACCGTAGACTAACTCTGCTGGAGGAGAGTGTTGCTGACTTGCTAGGGGAACAGGGCGCCTATTGTAGGGCTGATGATAGACTAACTCTTCCTGGGGAGAGTATTGCTGAATCTTGTCTTACCATGTGGGGAGTTGAGATAACTTGGTCACATTCTACAGCTGAATCTACCTTGGTACCCTGGCGGACAAAGCAACTAGACTGCCTGGACAATTCTACATTGCCCCTACTTCTGATGTCACCTGTAATTAGTCTTTTGTTTCATATGCAAGTATTTATGAATTAGCAATTTAATGTCAAATGCATATATCAAAAATGAACATTGGACGTTCTTCGCAAGACAAAACAGAAAAAGGAAAAACAATTGGCAATTTGTTTGGAAAAGTGAATTTGTATTGATTTTGAAATTTGCCTGTAAATAGGCGTCTTTTGTACAAGAGGCCGACGTCCTAGTAAGGGAACACCGCCGAATAACATAAAGTTTATACAATTTTGAAAAGGAAACAAAACAGCTATGTGCACAATATTCCCACTGGGTTCCAACTCTGCTATCGCCTTTATGTCTTCAAGCGTCTCATCACTTTGCTGCTTAGTTGAAGATGAAGTTGATTGATCGATGCCGAAGTCTGAGCCAGATAATTGATGCTGAATTCTGGATGCAAGGTGACCCAATGAGGCATAGTGTTACGCTTTACCCCTAACTTTTGCCTGGACCGCCCTTTCGGGTTTTCAGTCCACCGGGATACCCATTTTCGCCCAAGCCGCCTTTTCAGGTTTTCGACTTGCCAGGTGTACAGATTTTTTATTTCATCCCTTATTTTTGCCCAAACCCTTTTGGTTCGCCGGGAAGCCCTTATTTTTGCCTAGGTATGTCAACCTAGCGGGTCTTTTATTCATGCGTAGTATCTTTTTACTATGTCTGCATTGGCGGGGTGAGGAAGGTCGTCACCATCCATGGTGGTTAGAATCATGGCTCCTCCTGAGAACACATGTTTAACCACAAATGGCCCTTCGTACGTAAGGGTCCATTTGCCCCTGGGATCACTTTGAGGAAGGATGATGCATTTGATTACCAGGTCCCCAACTTGATACTCTTGTGGTCTGACTTTCTTGTTAAATTCCCTGATCATTCGTTTTTGATACATCTGACCATGACAGATAGCAGTGAGTCTCTTTTCGTCAATTAGGTTTAATTGATCAAGTCGAGTCTGGATCCAGTCATCTTCGCTCAGATCTGCATCCTTCATTATCCGGAGAGAGGGTATCTGGACTTCAATCAGCAAGACCACCTCCATGCCATAGACCAAGGAAAAAGGAGTTGCCCCGGTTGACGTCCTTGCTGAGGTACGGTACCCATGAAGAGCAAATGGTAACATTTCGTGCCAATATTTGTAGGTCACTGTCATCTTCTGCACAATTTTCTTGATATTCTTATTGGCTTCTTCTACAGCCCCATTCATCTTCGGCCGGTAAGGAGAAGAGTTGTGGTGCTGTATCTTGAATTGCTCGCAGAGCTCAGTGATTATCTTGTTGTTAAGATTGGTACCATTGTCCGTAATGATTCTTTCTGGGACGCCATACCGACAGATCAGGTTATGCCGAATGTAACGTGCCACGACGCTCTTGGTTACCGTGGCATAGGAAGCTGCCTCAACCCACTTCGTGAAATAATCAATTGCTACCAAGATGAAGCGATGCACGTTGGATGCCGTTGGTCGGATCTCACCGATCATATCGATGCCCCACATTTCAAAAGGCCATGGTGCCGTCAGGACGTTTAGAGGAACTGGAGGGATGTGCACCTTATCAGCATAGATCTGGCATTTATGACAAGCTCGAGAATGTTGGTAACAGTCGGCTTCCATTGTGGACCAGAAATATCATGCCCTAAGGATTTTCTTTGCCATGGTGTGTCCACTGGAATGTGTTCCGAATGTACCTTCATGTAGTTCTACCATGATCCTTTCTGCTTCAGCTTTATCCACATAACGCAGTAGAGTTGAATCATGATTTCTTTTGTAGAGAATGTCGTTGCTGAGGAAGAATTTTGCCGCAAACCTTCTCATGAACTTCTTGTCGTTGACAGATGCACCTTCAGGGTATTCCTGAGTTTCCAAGTATCTCTTTACCTCATGATACCAGGGTTTTTCAGTCACTGTCTCATCCTCAAGATCACAACAGTATGCCGGTTCGTCCAACTTCCAGATAATGATCCGGGGAGCTTCATTGTCCCATTTGACTTTGAACATTGAAGACATCGTAGCTAGTGCGTCCACTAGCTGATTCTTCTCTCTTGGGAAGTGTTCAAAAGTTATCTCTTCAAAGTGGGGAAGCAAAGTCAACACATACTCCTTGTAAGGAATAAGATTTGGGTGTTTCATATCCAACTCGCCTTTGATCTGATTGATCACGAGAGCGGAATCTCCGAAGACACTCAGAAACTTGATCCTTAAGTCGATTGCAGCTTGAAGACCCATGATACATGCCTCATATTCTGCCATGTTGTTGGTGCAGTTGAAACATAGCCGGGCGGTGAGTGGAGTATGAGTACCTTTGGGGGATATGATCACAGCACCGATACCATTACCCAAAGCGTTGGAGGCTCCGTCAAAATGCATAGACCATCGGGATCCTTCCTCAGGTCCTTCATCCGGTCCCGACACTTCACAATCTGTTACTACCATGATATCTTCGTCTGGAAATTCAAAGTTCAAGGATTGGTAATCGTCTACGGGTTGGTGTGCCAAATGATCTGCCAGTACACTTCCTTTGATTGCTTTTTGAGTGGTATACTGGATATCATATTCTGTCAAGATCATTTGCCATCTTGCTATTCTTCCAGACAGAGCAGGCTTTTCGAATATGTACTTGATGGGATCCATCTTTGAAATCAACAAAGTAGTGTGAGTCAACATATACTGTCTCAGCCGGCGAGCAGCCCATACCAGAGCGCAACAAGTTTTCTCGAGCAGTGAGTACCGAGACTCACAGTCGATAAACTTTTTGCTCAGGTAATAAATAGTGTGCTCTTTTCGGCCAGACTCGTCATGCTGCCCCAGCACACACCCCATTGAATTGTCAAGTACTGTCAAGTATAGTATCAGAGGTCTCCCTTCCACTGGTGGCATAAGAATGGGTGGCTCTTGGAGATACTCCTTTATCTTTTCGAAAGCAGCCTGACATTCATCGTTCCAACGCACTACTTGATCTTTCTTCAGCAGTTTGAAGATTGGCTCACAAGTAGCAGTTAGATGCGAGATGAATCGGGCAATGTAATTTAGTCGTCCCAGAAAGCCTCTGACTTCTTTCTCTGTCTTGGGAGTCGGCATCTCTTGTATGGCTTTTACCTTGGCAGGGTCCACCTGAATACCTTTATCGCTTACAATGAAACCTAGCAATTTTCCAGACCTCACCCCAAAGGTACATTTGTTTGGATTCAACCTCAGCTTGTACAACTTCAGTCGGTCAAACAGCTTCCGCAGATGGTCAAGGTGTTCCTCCTCAGTTTGGGACCTTGAAATCATGTCGTCAACGTATACCTCGATCTCATGATGGATCATGTCATGAAATAAAGCAACCATGGCACGTTGGTAGGTTGCCCCAACATTTTTCAACCCGAATGGCATGACCTTTTAGCAGATGATGCCCCACTGAGTCACAAAGGTAGTCTTTTCCATATCTTCCGGAGCCATCTTGATCTGATTATACCCTGAAAAACCATCCATGAAGGAGAAGACCTTGTGTTGAGCAGTATTGTCAACAAGAACGTCGATGTGAGGCAGAGGGAAATCATCCTTAGGGTTTGCCCTGTTTAGATCCCTGTAATCGACACACATTCTGACCTTACCGTCCTTCTTCGGAACTGGCACCACGTTGGCAACCCACTGAGGGTAAGAAGTCACTGCTAGAAACCCGACATCGAATTGCTTCATAACCTTAACTTTGATCTTTTCGGACATCTCTGGACGCATACGGCAGACCTTTTGCTTTACCGGAGGGCAGTCTTCCTTGGTAGGCAGGTGATGAACCACAATATCGGCATCCAAACCGGGCATGTCTTCGTAAGACCAAGCAAATATCTCCATGTAATCATGTAGCATCTGGATCAATCGTTGCTTCATGCTGAGCTCTAGATTGGCACCAATCTTGACTTCTTTCCTATCCGTCTCAGTACCCAGGTTCACTGTTTCCACCGGCTCTTCATGCGGCTGAATGGCCCTCTCTTCCTAGAGTAGCAGTCTTGCGAGTTCACCGGGCACTTCGCAATCATCTTCACCTTCGTCTTCGGCCAAGTTGATCGGATTCTCGAAGTCATAACTGGCAGTAGCAGAGCTATTACCAGTGAGATCCAGAGTGGATTGGAACCTGTATAAGTGAGTGTGTGTAAATATAGCTGTTTTGCAATATATAAAACAGAAAGAAAAAATAGCACAAGATTTGAAATGCAACAAACGTCCAATGTTTTGATTAATGATATATGGAAATGTCATACAAAAAGCCCTCACAAATGGAGCTACGATGCCCCGGGTAGGACATCGAGCCAATCAAAGTTTCAACATATTGTTTGTTACAAATTGAAAATCAAAAGAGTTAATTACTGCGTGACAAATGTAATAGGTGTAAAATCCTTTGTCGTCCAGTTGCTTGGTCCGTTGCTGGTGGTTGGATAGATCCAACTGTCAAACTCCGCTTCCTCTACGTCCTCCTCGATAGCATTCACCCTTGGGTTGGTGATAAACACCGGAGCCTTTTTGATCCTTTCCTTGCGAACAGTCCTCTGAGCCTCTGCAGTGAAGCCTAGCCCAAACTTGTCGGTCTTTTGAGTGAAGTCAGGAAGCTGACCCCAGTTTGCGCACTTGCCTTTCTCGATTACAGCCCGGGCATCCTTCAGGGAAGCCATCTTTAGAGGAAAGTCTTCTTCAACCACTGTCTCAGCCGACGCCAACGTTGGAGGTACCTCCTCAAAATGCTGAAAGGGGGTTTCAATAAACTCCCCGTCCATCTCGATATACCGGAATGAATTCAAGTGACTTACCATGTATTCCTCCTCACCCTGCACAGTAACAATCTTCCCTTTGACAGGGTATTTGAGCTTCTAGTGTAGAGTGGATGTTACTGCCCCAGCCTTGTGAATCCAGGGTCGACCCAACAAGCAGGAATAAGATGGACGGATATCCATTACATAGAACGTTGAGTCGAAGACTTGGGAACCCACACGAATAGGAATGTCTACCTTACCGTGCACCATCCTCTTAGAACCGTCGAAGGCTCTAACGATGATGTTACTTGGTTTCAATTCCAGGCCCTCACAATCCAACCGATCCAAGGCCTTCTTGGGCAATACATTCAGGGAAGAACCGGTATCCACCAACACGTGTGCGAGAGTAGTGCCCCTGCATTCTATGGAAACATGCAGGGCATCATTGTGATTTTTCCCTTTAGCAGTAAGGTCAGCATCTGAGAACCCCAAACCATTGTCAGCTGTCAAATTAGCCACACAGTCAGTGAATTGATCTGTAGAGGTCTCTTGCGGCACATGGGCCATTTTCAGAAATGAAACCAGGGCCTTTGCATGGGCCTCTGAGCATAGCAGCAATGATAGCATAGAGATTTTAGAGGGGGTATGCCCCAACTGTTCAATAACATTGAAGTCACTCTTTTTAATGATTTTAAGGATTTCCTCCATTTCTTGTTGGGAGGCTTCAACAGCAGTCTTTTTTGGTGCCTCCGTCCTGGCAGGCAAATCGGTAGCAACTTCTTTGCCCCGAGCATCAGAGGACTCGGCGGCAGTAGTAGACACAGGAACTTGATTTGGAACATGCACACTTGCGGGTGTGATGATAAGAGGCTTTCGGATAACTGGCGGTGCAATGTCAGGCGAGAAGAGCCTGCCACTGCGAGTAATCTTGGCGGGACCAGTGATGTTACTGATATTGGTACTGGTGTTGAACTCCTGCTTCACTCCAAGCACATACACGTCTGCCCCATAGTGTCATGGGACAGCCTTATCAGACTCATAGGAGAGAGGCCCCGGAACAGTAATGGTAATGGGTGCAACAGACATAATTTGGACTGGCTTCCTCGGGGGAGCCTTGGTAGGATTGTTGAAAATTGTGACGACAGATACTTCTTCAGTGGAAACAAACGGAACAACAGTTTTCTTGAATAGAATCTCCTTGCTATCCATCAGGCCTTGGATGCCTGACTTCAGCAGCGGACAAGCGGTAGGGATAACAGCACACAGGAGGCAACCCTTGCTACAACCCGGAAATAAACCGGCTAGCAGTAGGTTCCTCTTAACAGTCAATAGAGGGGTAGCAACATCATTCACCGAAACAGCATACAAATCTTCCTCGACGGCATTTACTCTATGCTGGGGCATAGGAGCAGTTACAACATTTGGCCTCTCAGGCGCCTCAAACTGAATTTCCTTCGCATCGATAAGGTCTTGCACTTTATTTCTCAGGGCCCAGCAATCATCAGTAGTATGCCCGGGGCTATCAGAATGATAAGCACAACGGGCATTTGGGTTATATTTAGGAGATGCAGTGTTCACGGCCTTCGGAGGCTCTTTGATGGTCACCAAGTTGGTTGATAACAGTTGCGGTAAGATTTGTGACAAGGTCATACTCAGCCGAGTATACTGCCTCTTGGGCCTTTCACCTCTTTGTTGATTGTACTGCTGAAGAGCAGCAACAGGCTTTGAAATGACTAAGGCATTTACGGCTTGGCGGCTTTCTGGCTTGACTTGTCTTCTAGGGCCATAGACTGCACTTGCTTCTTTCTTGAAAGGCCTCTTCTCAGTACTTGCGGAAGCGCCCTTCTGTATCTTTCCTGACCTGATGCCAGCTTCTATCCTTTCACCCGTCAGAATCAAATCCGTAAACCCAGCGGAGGAATTACCAACCAAATGATTGAAGAATGGACCAGACAAGGTCCCTAGAAACATGTCAACCAGCTCACGATCAGTCAAAGGAGGCTGCACCCTGCCAGCCAAATCTCTCCATTTTTGTGCATATTCTTTGAACCCTTCGCCCGTTCCTAGAGACATACCCTGAAGTTGGGTACGCGTAGGAGCGGGGTCAGAATTGTATTGATATTGTTTATAGAATGCGGTAGCCAAATCTTCCCAATGTCGGATACTGGTTCCATCTAGCTGATAAAACCACTCAAGCTGTGACCCCGAAAGGCTATCTTGGAAGAAGTGGATCCAAAGATTTTTGTCTGCCGTGTAAGGTTGGATCTTCCTTACGTACGACCTTAGATGCAGCTTTGGACAGGAAGCCCCGTCGTATTTGGCAAAGGCAGGCGCCTTAAACTTGTGTGGGATTACCACCCCAGAAGATAACCCCAAATCTCCGAAATCCAGCCCCGGCACATTCTGAATCTCCATGGCACTCAAGCGGTCTTCTAATTGATTGTATCTGTCAGCAGCGGGAGGGTATTGTTTGTCATTGTAATCCATCTCGTTGTCAGAGACTGCAAGACTAGGAGCTCCTCCCCCTTGGGGACTATCTTTCTCTGCAAAGGAAGTAGTTGGATCAGCCTCGTTATGGAGTGTGTTCCCAAACCTGCGTCCAGTATTGAACAACGCAGTCCTCTTCTTCTTCTTCTTTTCTAGGAGCAGAGCCTTCAACTCTTGTTGCCCTTGGGCCAGGTTCATCACCATCTCTTGAAACTGGACACTTTGGGCCTGAAGGGCCTTGATTTCTTGTTCACTGGATGATTCTGGATTCATGATGACTGTTCCAAATAAACAGCGAAGAAGATTAAGCAACCTGTAGAAAAATGGGTACCTGTTATGCACATGATGCATGAGATGCTATCTATGCAATGCATTCAAGGATTTTAGAAATTCACAATTGTTGCAAACAAAAAGAACGCACGTCATATTAATAAGAAAAGATTTGTTAGTACATAAATGCCCCATGGGCCAAATATTACAAAAACAACTTCTCAAGGTAAAAAGACGTTGCACATCCTCTTTGGCGCAATGTAGGTGTTAAGGGCCTCTTGCTCATGGAGTCGGCGGGTGAACTCTAAAACCTTCTTCTCGCTGGCGTAGAAGCTGGCTTCAAAAGTGTTCTGTTCCTCCTTAAGTTGGATCCAACTCTTCTGCATCTCCTCCCACGATGTAGGCATGTCAGGATGTAGGATGGTGTAGGGAACCTCTCCTTCCTTGACGGGCTCTTTAATCACAGGGAGAACATGAGGATAAGGCATCATTAGACTTTGGGCTCGGGCTCGTACCCACTTGAGATAAGGCTCAAGAGGGATGGAGTTTTTGTGCCCCGGTGTCTTGCTATCAACCTTGTTGGGCTTCCCCCAAGCTCTGATGAATCTTTGGCGAAGTCCTTGCGCATCGTTGTCGAAGTCAAAAACTAGGTCAGGAATCAACATGTCGTGAGGGCCATCTCTTCGTGCATATCCAAATTTCCTCAAAGCTAGGCAAGGGTTATAGGTGATACCCCCTCTGATTCCAAGTAAAGGAACATTAGGAAACTCTCCACAATGATCGACGATGATGACATTTTCTCTGGACCGAGAACACCAATGTACATCAGAGTGAGTAAGAGTCATCAACCGTTGGGACCACCTTGAGCCTTGGTCATTCTTCAAGACAGATTGTGGAAGGTGCGAAATAAACCACCTTGCAAGGAGAGGAGTACAGCACATGAGAACACCCCTCTTTCTCATTGTTCGTGTGTAAAATGAGTGAAGGATGTCCCCAAGTAATGTTGGTATTGGATTTCTGGACAAGAAGATTTTGACGGTGTTGACATCTACCAATTGATCAGAATTTGGGAACAAGACCAACCCATAGATAAGGAGTGCCACAATCTCTTCAAAGGCTTGTAGGTCCAATGAATTCCAACACTCTTGTGCCTTCTCAAACAAGAATTTTGCTAAGAAGCCTTTGACACCGCTTCTAGTTTCCCAATGCCCCTTGATGTCAAAAGGCTGTAGATGTAATGCTCGAGCAACATCTTCCGGCTTTGGTTCCTTTTCCGTACCGTTGAAAGGTAGTTGATTAAGGATAGGAATTCTCAGGAGTTGAGAAAATTCCTCCAAAGTGGGCACCAACTGGTAGTCAGGGAAAGTGAAACAGTGGTGAAGAGGGTCAAAGAACTGGAATAGCACTTTCATCATGTCTTCTTCAATGTTGGTGTTGACTAAGCTGAGTAGTCTACCATGTCTTTCACTGAAGGATGAGCTTTCCGGAATTCTTGAGGTGAGCTCCTTGAGATGAGGAGAGATTCTCATAAGGTTGACTTGAATGGTTTTTCTGCGAGGAATTTCCATGACCTACAAAACAAGAACAAAGATGAAGATCTAAACCCTTGAAATGGTTAGTGATGCCTTATGATGTTTATGATGTATGCACAAACATATGTACAAGAAAATCACACCAAACCCTAGTTTCGGGCTTGCATGAGGTTTCATAGGTAAGTACCCTCTTGAGTGTAGTTGGCTTAAAAACCTGTCCTATAAATAGTAACCGGGTTCTAAGGAGCTCAATATCATTGGATTGTTTTCATTGTTCATTGTTTTGGTTTAGCCACTTAACTAGCGACCAAAATATTCCAAGAAAACAACCCTCAATGAGTGTAGTATCGAGTATCTACCAACTTCGGACTGCACCAAAGCCGGTCATCTCACTACCCCTAATAAAAGGCCAAGATGGTCAAGTAAGGTTCTAGGTCATTAGTGCTTAGTGACATCACTCAGCGGCCCCGTACTCTCCTTGATTGAACTCAAGGGTTACCGGTACTCACAAATATGTCGCACTAATATAGCTATTGCTTCGACCGTGTCGGTATACCCCGAACAGTTTCCACAACGTATTGCTATCTATGAATGTTTCCTAAAATCCGGGTGTAGGATTGCAAACCTAAACAAGAGAGCCAAGATATAAAGCAATCAAATCAAACAATTAGTCATGCAAGAGGGTGATCTAAGCCCTAAGGTTACTCCACTTTAAAGTTCTCCCCAGCAGAGTCGCCAGTTCTGTGATACGATGGGAGAACTGACTATGGTTTTGCGTTTGTATTCGCAAATGTTTCGGTTGAGCAAGTGTCGCCACCGACTTTTTATTTTATCCTAAGGAAAGGTTAAAAAGCACAGCAAAAACCTTTGAGATGTTTTCTTGGGTTCGGGGAGTAGATTATAGAAAGGTAAGGTATTAGCACCCTTTCTATCCATGGTTATCCATGGGCTCTTAGTTACTTGCTTAGATCATCTTGCCTTAATTTTCAATTGTTTGAAATTGTGCTTTGTGTGTGGGTTTGAAAATGTTTTTTTTTAAAAGAGGCCAATGTGGTGGCAACCTTTGTAATGATCCATGTTGGGATGTATACAAAGGTGTACGTCTTTTGAAAAGGTTTTCATTTGTTTTTGAAAGTTTGTTTTAAAAGTGTGGTGAGGTGTGGTTTAAAAATAGGCAAGTTTTTTGTTTTGCAAGTTTGATTCAAGTAACTAAGAGGTTATCTACTCCTAAATTTCTCAAAGATTTCCCCTATGTTTTTAACCCTTTTAACAATTTTGTTCCACCATTGCATTTGGTGGACAATCTTGTGTTAGGACGTGAAAGGGACGGGCGCGGGTCATCGTTTAGACCATAATTGCAATGGTGCCAAGTATCTTTGGGCAATTTTTCCTTTAAGGGACTTGATCATTTTTTAGGCAACTTTCGAAAGCGTCATCGAGGGACTATGATCATTTGAATTGTTTTGTTTTGCACAAAGATACCTAACATGCAACATGGCCCATTTATTGAAGGCAACAAGTGGAATACCCTAGGGGTGCAAGTGTGATTAGTGTTGTCCATTTTCATGCTTGTTTATCTTGAATTTAGGTCAAACTATTTTTGTTATTTTTTATTCGCATACAAACCCTAATTCTAGCATGGTATAATTAGAAAGCATTAAAGTGCGAAAAATAAAGTTCCTAAGTTATTACAACACAATATATGGGAAGGGGGGTACAAATGTTCAAATGGGGGTATTTTGACAAGGAATTTAAACCTAGACTATTACATCAAATATTGAATTATACAATTTATTTAATATACAATAATTAAATAAAAATGGAATAAATATGCAAGATGCAAAAAAATGTTTTTTATGTGTATGAAAAAAAGGTATTTTTTTATGTGTCAAACAAACAAAAATAAAAAGTATTAATTTTTGGATTTTTTATGTATTTAGGGCAAAACCCTAATTTATTAAATAAAAGTATTAATTATTTAATATATACAATATTTATTTATTATATACAAAAATAAAAATAAAAATGAAGTATATTTGTAAAAAAGGTATTTTTAATATTAAATATTAATAAGAATAAAAATGTATATATTTTTGTATTTTTTTCTAAATATGCTAATAAATATGTATGTATTTATATTATATGATAAATATATTAAACATGTATAAAAATAAAATATTTAATATTTACAAGAAAAAGTATATTTTCATAAAATATTTTCACAAGATAAAATAAAATAAAAATCAGAAAAATAAAATGTATTGGTATTAATTTTAGTATTTTTAAATAATAGTATATAAGTATTTATTTATGTACAAATATCAATTTAAACAAATAAAAGCCTAATAAATATAAAAATGGTGTAAAAATACTTTTTTATATTTTTTATATTGTGAGGAAAAATAGATAAGTCAGAACAAAAAAGAAAAGGTCAAAAAGTCATAAAAATAAGCATAATGGGCCAATGGGGTTTAAAAGTAACAAAAGGGTGCAAATAGAAATATGAAACAGAGCCCAGCCCAAAAAGTCCTTCTTCAACCTCTGAACCTGTATGAACAACAATCAACACGCGTTTTCTATCTCCCAATTCCTGGACTTTCAAGCAAAACTCACAACATGTAAAATGTAGAGCATTAAGAGACGAATCCAGACATATAAAGAACTTGACTTAACTCTCTAAGATGAGAGAGAATTTCTTCTCCCCCAATTCCTGACCTAGTTTTTGTTCCATGTTCAGACATTAAATTCTCACAGCACACATAATATAAATGAAAACTAATTACATGGGCATGTTCAGGGCTATGAATGTGACATATTTTCTTCACAAACCTAAAGCTAACAATGCCTGGATAGAGAGATAAGAGTTCATGAACTTACCTGTTCAGCTTGAATCGTATCTGGCAGTGGAGGTACTTTCAGTGCAAGGTGATGATTGGTACAGCTTCCTTGATGTCCAGGGATGCTATTCCAAGTTTTACTTTGCTTTGAAACTAGCTGAATCGAGTTATAGAACTCCACCTGCAAATCAGAAAAATGAAAATGGTGATGTTGATTGGGAGTGTTACAGGTCGTGTTTGAGGTTTGGAATAGCTTCAAGGGATGTTGTGGGATGTGTTTGAAGTGTTTTTAGCAAGAATGCACGAATGGAATGAGTTATGGAACTCAATCTGCAGCAGGTCCCCTGTTTTGGCAGTTTGAGGGTGATTCTGTGAATGGGGAGGTATTGGAGGTGATAGTCTCGTGTCTCAGGCCAGGATGGATGTTTAGAATGGGTTTGACAAGTTTGCTTAAGCTTGTGTTAGCTGAGATGAGAGTTGTGTATGGTTATGCTATGTTTCTTCAACTTTAAGCAACAAATGTCCACTTGAGTTTTTAGACTGATAGAGGCCCCCCTAATGTGCTGCATACCTTGGCCTTGATCAGTGTAATTAGCTCATAAACTTGTGCCAAAGATATTTGCACTGTACTTGCTTGGATTGCTAATTGACATAAAGCTTACTTTTGCAAAAATGGACATTATGCTTTTTCTATTTTGGGACTAAACCTTTATGTAATGCTTAAACACATAAAATATGGTCTTGGCACGATGAGTTTGCATTAAATTTATGACTGCAAAAGGGATATAGGACCTGTAATCAAGTTGTGCAAGCTGATTTCAAAATGGCCTAGATGTATGAACATGTAACTTGGCCAAATCAAAAGTGAGTTTTTCCCAACTTGCCAAATTCGATTCTCCCTAACCATGAGGTTGTTTGATGATTTCTTGGACATTTTGGAAAGCTTGGAATGTGTACTACAATCCATCTTTGAAATGCAAATTGAAATTCCAAGTGGAAGTATGTGAAAAATGGTCTTGAAGTTAGGCAAAAATCCTGCCTAAAATAGGTCAAATTTTCTCTAAGTTAAGAATGGTTTGGTATCCTTGTTCCAAAAATTGTAACTTGAGCTACAAGCTTCTTTTGGGAAAACTTTGTGAATAAAAGTTGTAGATTTTGCAATAGACTACAACTTTCATGTTTTGACCTTTGCTTGAATCGAAATGAATCTTGGTGAGAAAGTGGGGCAAAGTTAGGAAAAAATTAGGGTTTTTCATAACTTAGAAAAATTCTAAGTTATAAAAAATCTTCATTTCAAACCCTAATTTGCAATTCTTGATTTCTTGATGAAAAAGCTTCATAATTTGGCATGTTTTGATGAAAAATGAATCTTGACACTTGATTTTGACCAAAAAGTCAAAGTTTGACTTTTTAGTATACAGTCAAAATTGATCAATTGACTGGGAAATTCAACTGTCAATCTTGTGCATTTGGGATCTTTTGAACTTGTTGAGTATGTCAAGACAATTCCATGGGGTACTTGAGTCCATATGTGAGTTTGGTTTGCCATTGTCTAGGTCAAACAGTCAAAAATTGCCTTTGTGCAGTCAAAACCCTAAAAATGACCATTTTGCCCTTTTGGTGATCTGATCAAATTTCTTGTGGAATTGTGATCCAAACTTTATCAAATGGTCCATATGAGTTCATAATGTTGATGTGGGTCAATTTTCATGAGATTTGACTGTCAATTGGCCACAGTTGACTTTTTCCCCAATACAGTTGGTTTCTAGGTCAACTATCCAATTGACTGGGTAAAATTTGGAATCAAGACTTGAAACTTGGTATGGATAAACTTGGGAGTCCAACATGAAGCATGAAAGTCATCTTAGGCATTTTAGGTCAAAACATCTTTGTGCAAACACAAACCCTAATTTGGATCAACAGTGCAAGGAGAAGTCTTGAGCAGAGGAAACCCTAACTGGACCTTGAGCTCCAAGGGTATTGTGATGAGAGAATGTTGAGGAAATGGGAGGGCAAATTTTGGGGTACAACAACAAGCAACTGGAAGATATGTTGAAAATTGTGGAAATTTAAGACGTGCCTGGCTTGGATTTTTGTGATTTGGGCTTGGTACCTGGGGCTATTATCCCCCACAAGTTCAAAATTCTAATCTTTGCTAAGTATGACAGAGTTTCGTGCCCAAAGCTTCACTTAAGGTCTTACGTCCGTAAAATACAACCATATACTACTGACAAAACGCTCTGGGTACACTTCTTTCAAGATAGTCTATCTGGGACTCAGTTAGAATGGTTCTATCAGTTGGAGGGTTCAAACATTCATATCTGGGAAGATCTGGCCACCACTTTCTACCGTCAATATCAGTACAACACTGAATTGGCACCGACTAGAGTTCAGTTACAACGAATGACCATGGGTTCCAACGAAGGTTTCAAAGAGTATGTACAGAAATGGAGAGACCTTATTGGTAGAGTGAAACCACCACTGACTGATAGGGAGCTGGTGGATATGTTCATAGGAACATTAACTGGACAATATTTCAACTTTCTAATTGGCAGCTCATCATCTGGTTTCACTGAGTTAATCTTGACTGATGAAAGAGTTGAGAGCGGTATCAAAAGTGGAAAAATACCCATGACTTCTGCCTCTACATCAAACACTATGAAGAAACCCTTCATCATCAAGAAAGAAAATAATGTCGTATATGGGTCAAGGGACCATGTCAAACTTGTGATCTTGTGATTATGACCACCTCAAGTCTCCAAACCTTTTCCTATATATCAAGATACTCTTATGCAACTTAGGACACAAAATTAGGAACCCTCAAACACCCTCAAACTCCCTCAAGACAGAAATTGCACAAAACCTCCATTTTTGTGTCATTTCTGACTTTGAACACCCAACTCAAAATCTACTCGTGCGTTTCTTGGCCAAACCACTCACAAAGCTTTCTTACTTCATATAGAAGTTATTCCAATCCCTGTTACAATTTTGTAACACCTCCATCACCATATTCCATTTTCAAAAATAGAGGTTTTCACTTGTACTTCTCTAGAATAGTTCAAGCACTCTCAGCTCAAGGTAACCATTGGAATAGCCTCCTGGAAGTTCAAAGAAGCTAACCAGGCCATTAAAACACCTTGAAGAAAGCTCAAAATCAAAACACGAAATCCAGTTTTGAGGTAAGTTTTCTGATTTTCAATCTCTTCATATAGGCATTGTTAGCTTTCCATTTTCAAAGATAAAATGTAGACATCATTACCCTGAAGTTGACCATGTCCTTAGAATTCATTTATATTTCTTGAGTAGTGAGAATTTGAAGTTTGAACTTTTTGAAAAAATTAGGTTAGAATTGGTACTAGTCAAAATCCATGCTCATCTTTGAGCTATTGCTTAAGTTATTTACATTTATGGAATTGTGGTGAAATTTCTAACAAGTTTGATGTTCATACTTTTGAGAATGGTTGAGAAATGAATGAGTTGTAGGGGCTCGGGCTGGCGTGGGGAAGAAGATGAAGTTTATCATTAGAACTGATTTTGTAATATATATTTATGGTTTGATATAAGACACTGGATATATAGCCACCCCAGTGGTAGAGAGCGCACACGTTATTGCTAAGGGCATGGGTTCGAGCCCCAACGCTGCCCTTTTTTCTAAAACATTTTCATTGTTTTTCTTTTTGTCACAACCAGCGCGCTTGGGCCTCTCTTCCACTGGGCCTTGTGTTATTTTTATGATTAACCCCGCATTACACTTTTACATTCATCCCATTGTTTTTTTCTTCTGATTCCAAACAAAAAATCATATTGGGCCTAACAAATCTGTTTTTTGCTCACTTACACCTTAAACTGTTTTCACACTCCTAACTTAAAATTTTTGTATTCTATTTTATTTTCTTTTGCTTTATTTTTATTATTATTAATATTATTATTATTAATATTTTTATTAATAAAGAAAAAACCAAAAAAAAATTATTTATTATTTATATAGTATACTTATATTTTGTTTCTTTTAAAACAAAAAAGACAAAAAAAACATTTTTCTTAATAAATTCAATTTCTTTTCTTAAAAATAAATAAATATTAGACATAGGTTTATTTTATTTTATTTTATTTTTTATTAAAATTAATTTAGAACTTAGGTTTCTTTGATTAATTAACTTTTTATACTACTTTAATTAATATTAAAACCTCTTCATAAAACCCTAAAAAAACTTGTTTCTTTAATCAAATCCCATTTCTTTTCTTAATTAACTTAGGTTTAATTTTCTTAATTTAAATACATTTTATTTTGATTTAATTAGGTCAAAACCTTTTTCTTAACAAAAACACAAACAAAAAACCAATTTTCTTTCCCATTTATTCATTCTTATATATTTATTCATTCTTGTACATTATTACTCAAATTCAATATGGTTGTAATAGTAATTAGGTTTAATTTCTCGTATCTCCCCATTTGTAAATTATACCCCCATCCCCAAATGATGTAATAGCGTAGAACTTTACATTTCCGCAATTTATCGCTTTCAATATAAATGCTAGTAATTAGGGTTTGTATGGAAAGACTAAAATCAATAAGTAGCAAACTTTAATTCAAGAATAAAAGCATGAAAACAAACACTTCGCACACTTACACCTCTAGGGTTAACTTCACTTATTGCCTTGAGAAAAATAGTCAAGTTTTGCATGTGAGATACTTTAGCAAAAAACAATCAAATACAAGATCATAGTCCCTCGATGACCCTCCAAATGTTGCCTTCATAGATGATCTTAGCCCCTTACAAAACTTGTTAAAGTATCTTACAACATTGCATTCTATGACTATACGATGACCCACGCCTGTCCCTTCATATCCAATGATAGGGCTTCTTATCAATCAATGGTAAGGTAGAAATATCTAAAGGAAGAGGAAAAGAACTAATACTTTTTTGAGTAGGTAGAACGTTCATAGTTGCTTGCTCATAACCATTTTCAAAGATAGTAACTAAGAGCCCATAGATAACTATGGATGAAAAGGGTGCTAACACCTTCCCTTTTCATAACCTACCCCCCGAACTCAATAAAATTCTCAAAAAGGTCTTTCCTGTTCTTTTCACCCTTTCCTTTATTGGATAAAAGAAAAGTAGGTGGAGACTCTTGCTATCCGCAAAAATTGCGATTAAACGCAAAACACCCAATTAGTTCTCCCACTGTATTACATTACTGTGTATTCTAATATGATTGAGCAAGCTCGGTTTGGTGGATATTGTTCTGCATATACTACTTTTTGCAAATAAGCTTAAAAACATGAAGGTGTTTGTGGGGAAATAATGGATGACATTCTGAATTTACAAAAAAAATATTGCAGTGCGGACGATCCTATTTGGGCATCAAATTCAGCCGTAGGTGACCCAAAGACTGTGAAGAGCAAAGGTGATCCAAAGAAAAAAAAAGAATGACATAAAAGCTATTAGGAGATGTTCTAAATGCAATAGTAAAAATCATCATGCAAGTAATTGTTTTGTAATTTCAAAACTTATATTATGTTCGTTTGAGTCAATTTGTTGCGCTTTTGATAAACATAATAGTTTCTATGACATAATTTACAGGGTACAAAAAGCACGCCATCTGAATGAAATGTTGGTATGGAGTCGCTATCAGTAACTGATTCTTTAAGCCAAGTTGTGAAGGTATTAAATGTTTTTTATTCAAGGATTGATATGTTGTATTAATTATAGCGTCTTATTATATGTATCAAAATAATAATTTGTTTTTTAAAAAAGAACAATAAAGGAAAAAGTGGTCGCAATGGTGAAATAATTG
This sequence comes from Vicia faba, assembly GCA_948472305.1. NCBI lineage: Eukaryota > Viridiplantae > Streptophyta > Magnoliopsida > Fabales > Fabaceae > Vicia > Vicia faba. The sequence continues at coordinate 932,237,526 of OX451740.1, read as the reverse complement.
TGCAAAATAAATGTTCAGAACCACCGAAATCTCGCGGCACTAATGTGACAACGAATGCATGCACAGAAGTTGGGAGCACAAGAAGACCAATACCTGCAATGTATGGACTCCAAACCATTATTCTATTGGTACATCAGGTGTTGCATCAATTGCACGTACAACCCGTATACCCATTCTATCCAATAAGTCTTGCGAAAAATTCATATTCGTGTTTCGGTAGGCTATAACAACTGATGAACAATGGTGGTACTTGATTGAGCATTGAAGTAGTTGTAATTTGAGCATGCATGAAAAGTGATGTGTTGGATGTGATTTTTAGTGGTATGACACGGGTAAGGTTAGAATACCTCCATCTATATATGTTTTTTGTGTCATAACATAAGAGTTTTTAAGTTCAGTAGATTCAAATAAACACTGATACAATTTAATATAACTCAACACTCAAACACCTAATTCTATACATAAAGTAATGGTTATATTCCCAACATGCAATAATATTTTTCCATTTAGAGTTAATGCCATTGAATTCTATTTAGGTTAGGTGTAACTAAACTCATAACGATTTTCCCATATATATTGTACCACCAAGAGAGAGAAAAATGACATAAGGAAAAAACCTGTTTTTAAGTGAATTGTTAGGTGTTCTTCCTCTTGAGAAATGTCTGGTGGGGAATCTTAGTTAGTGACTTTAAGTGATACGTACTTATGTTTATCATTTGCTTACATATTTGCGTTTACATATTTCATCTTCAAGTTTTATTGTTTCATCATTTGCTTTGTAAATTTTATAGTTGTATATTTATATTTTTGAAGGATTGATGAACAAAGGGCTGAGTTTTTAGGTATTACATCGACAATGAGGTTGAACTGAATGTCGATCTCAGTGACCTTGAAAGTGATGAAGGTGAAGAAGAGATGGATGAAAATTTCAATGAACCCGTGGTCGAAGAAAATGGCATTTCATTAAATTATTGTGTCATTGTTGCCGCTGCAAGAGGAAAGAATATTTCTGTAAGCAATCTGAACCCATTATTTTAATCGACATGTTGGTATTTTAGATACGCATGTATTGATATTGATGTTGTACTATGAAACATATTTAAAATGCAGCATTTTTCGACTACTGTTGCTGAAAATTGGTTATTGTTGTTGCAAACTGAGATATACCTTGTTTATGTTCATACAAATGTTGTTTACCCATGTGTGTTGAAGATTGGTAGGAAGCCAAGGGAGAGATATATTTGCTTAGGCTGGTATGAGTATGTTAAAGTAACTCTTTTGAGGGCTGGTAATATTCTTGAGTGCATTGTGACAGATCCTCCTACAAGAATGTTTGTTCATTTTATGATGTAATACGTTTAATTTTATGTTTAGAATGAAACTTGGTTGAAGATGGAAAGTAATTTTCTTTGATGTTTTGGTAAGTAGTTGGTAGTATGTATTGTTGTTTTCTATTTAGGGCTGCCCATATTGAAAAAGTCCGATCATTTCCAGTTAGTGTAAAACGTATGGATGTTGAAATGAATCAAATGTTGATTTTCATAATGTACTATCACAATAAGTGTAATGAATTATTGTATTGCTTGTGTATATATTAAATTAAATCAATGTTTATGAGCTACATATAAAATATTTTTGAATTTTAAGGGTTGAAAAAACTATGATGAATGCAAAACAACTAAAAAATAACTCGGTCTTTATTCCTATAACATTCTCTATTTAATCAAAACTTATTAAAAACAATCACAAGTATTCATTTTTGCATTATCAATTTTCTTTTCTTAAAAAAATAATAAATCAGGTCATTCGTAACATAAACATAAACCCAAAAATTAAAAACCATAAATTAGGTCATTAGTAACATAAACCTTAATCCAGAAAATAATTTAGATAAATTAATCAGACATTTTAAAATATGCAATGACAATAATCCAAGAAAATAAAAACAATGTCTTAAAATTCTTGGTGATTTTCCTTTCATTTTACAGTTTCATCTTCATCTGCTCTCCTTTACTGTATTGAAGTTATTTAACGATGCAATGAAAATCCTTCAAAAGCTCTGAGCAGTTGCAACAAATTGTCCCATTGTGTGTTGCTGTGTCATTCGAATCTGTGATACGGTGGGAGAACTGACTTGGGTTTTGCGTTTGTTTTCGCAAATGTTTCGGTTTAGCAAGAGTCGCCACCGACTTTTTATTTTATCCTAAGGAAAGGTTAAAAAGCACAGCAAAAACCTTTGAGATGTTTTCTTGGGTTCGGGGAGTAGATTATAGAAAGGGAAGGTATTAGCACACTTTCTATCCATGGTTATCCATGGGCTCTTAGTTACTTGCTTAGATCACTTGCCTTGCATTTTCAATTGTTTGAAATGGTGCTTTCAATTGTTTGAAATGGTGCTTTGTGTGTGGGTTTGAAAATGTTTTGAAAAAGATGCCTTGTCTAGGCAACCCTTGTAACAATTCTTTACTCGAATGTTTTACAAAAGGTTTTTGTCTTTTTGAAAATATGTTTCAAGGTTTTGAAATTTGTTTTTAAAGTTGTGTTGTGGAGTGCGTTTTGAAAGTAGGCAAGGATTTGTTTTGCAAGTTTGATCAAGTAATTAAGAGTTGTCTACCCCTAAATTTACTCAAAGATTTTTCCTATGTTTTAACCCTTTTAACAGTATTGTTCCACCATTGCATTTGGTGGACAATCTTGTGTTAGGATGTTAACGGGACGGGCACGGGTCATCGTTTAGACCATGAATGCAATAGTGCCAAGTGTCTTTGGCAATTTTCTTTCAAGGGACTTGATCATTTTTAGGCAACTTTCGAAAGCGTCATCGAGGGACTATGATCATTTGATTTGTTTTGTTTTGCCAAAGAAACTCAACATGCAACATGGCCCATTATTGAAGGCAACACGTGGATTAACCCTAAGGGGTGCAAGTGTGATTGGTGTTGTCCATTTTCATGCTTTTTTGTCTTTGAATTAAGTCAAGCTATTTGTTATTTGATTTTTGCATACAAACCCTAAGTCTATCATGGCATAATTAGAAAGCTTTTTAAAATGCGGAAAATAAAACCCTAAATTATTACAACATAATCATGGGATGGGGGGTACAAATGTTCAAATGGGGGATATTTACCAAGAAATTTAAATCTAAACTATTACATCCAAATTGAATATACAAGTTATTTTAATTATACAATAATTGAATAAATACAAACAAAATTGCAAAATGTATTATGCACAAAAATGTTTTTATGTGTATGTAAAAGTATTTTTCATGTGACCTATAAAAAATAAAAAAAGTTAATTTTGGATATTTTCATATTTTAGGGCAAAACCCTAATTTTCTAAATAAATAGTATTTATTATTTATTATATACAATATTTATTAATTATACACAAAAATAAATAAAAGAGAAGTATATTTGTAAAAAAGTAATTTTTGAGGTCAAATATTAATAAAAGAAAAAATGTATTATTTTTATATTTTTATCCTAAATATTCTAATAAATATATAAGTATTTATATTATGTATTAAATATATTAAATATGCACAAAAATAAAAATATTAATTATTTACAAAAAAAGTATATTTTTTAGAAAATGTTTTCAGAAAATGAAAATAAAAATAATAACTAAAAGTATATATTTTCACATTATTTTTAAGGTTTTAAATAAAAGTATTATATTTATTTATATGTACAAGTGTAAACAAAGCAAATAAATTCAAAATAAATGCAAAATGTATGGAAAAATATTTTTAATATTTTTTATGTTTTGACAAAAAATAATAAGTCAGGAGAAAAAATAAAAAGTCAAAAATGATTAAAAAATCACACAATGGGTCAAGGGGGTGTGAGTGTAAAAAGGTGGTGTAAACAGAAAAACAAATCAGGCCTAGCCCAAAGAGGCTTGTCTTCAACCTCCAGCCAGTTTCAAACACAAAAAACGCGCGTTTTCTTCCATCCCTGCTATCTCTTGATCCTTTGACTTTTAACAAAAACTTATAACATCAAAAATGTAGAGCATCAAACCACAAATTCATACATATAAAGAACTTGATCTAACTCTCAGAAATGAAAGAGAATTTCTTCTCCCCCAATTCCTGACCTAACTTTTTTCAATGTTCAGGTTCAAAATTCTCTCAGTACACACAACATAAATGAAAAGTAAGGATATGGGTAGTTTCAGGGCCATGAGTAGGACATACTTTCTTCACAAACCTAAGCCTAGATATGCTTGGATAGAGAGATAGGAGTTCAAACTTTTACCTGTTCATCTTGAGTCGTGTACAACAATGGAGGTACTTTCAAGGAAGTTTGAGGATTTGTACAGCTTGCTTGAGGTCCAAGGATGCTTCCTCTATGCTTGGCTTGCTTTGAATCTTGCTGAATCGAGCTATGGAAGTCAACCTGCACAGATGAAAAATGAAAATGGAAACCTTGGCTATGGTTGTTACAGCTTGTATCTAAGGCTTGGGACAACTTCAATGGATGGTAGGTAATGTATTTGAACTGGTTTGGATGAAAACGCACGATGGAATGATGCTGGCCAAACTAAAATGTAGAATGCCTTGTTTCTTGCAGAAAAATGGTGATTTTCTGTATGAGGTGGGATCAAGGGTATTTTGGTCGTGCTTTAGGTTTGTTAGGGAGTATGAAGTGTGTTCACAAAGTTGGCTTGAGTTGGTTCTTGCAGGAATGTGAGTTGTTGTTCAAAATGCAAGTTTTCTTCCTTCTTAAGCAAAAGTTGTCAAGTTAGGTTACACGCTCATACAGGCCCCTCAAACATGCTGAAAAGTTTGTTCTTGATCAGTGGGATATGTCCACACATTTGTGCCTCAGAGATTTCCTTGTACTTCAAAGATATGGACTTTGACATAAAGTGGATCTTTTCAAAAATGGCTAAAATGCTTTTTCCATTTTAAGACTAATCCTTTGTGTAATGACTTAATGAACAAGATAATGCTAGGACACAAAGGTTTTGCATTAAATTATTGAGTGTGAATGAGATTAAAGGCCTGTAATCTAGCTTGGATCATGCTGAGTTCAAAATGCCAATGTTATGTACATGAATTTGGCCATGAACAAAGTGACTTTTGCCCAACTTTGCCAATTCGATTCTCCCTAACCACAAGGGTGTTTGAGAAGTTCTTGGACAATTTGGAAATATTGGAATGTGTACTAGAATACATCTTTGTAATTCAAGTTGAAATTCCAAGTGGAAGCATGTGAAAAATTGCCATGAAGTTGGGCAAAAATCCTGCCTAAAATAGGTCAAAAAATTTCTAAGTTAAGAATGTTTTGCACCCCTATTCCAAAAATCATAACTTGAGCCACAAGCTTCTTTTGAGAAAACTTTATGAATCAAAGTTGTAGATTTTGCAATAGACTACAACTTTCATGTTTTGAGTTTTGTTTGAATCCAAATATATCTTGATGGAAAAATGGGACAAAGTTAGGAAAATATTAGGAAATTTCATAACTTAGAAAATTTCTAAGTCATGAAATTTCTTCATTTCAAACCCTAATTTGTAATTTTTGGTTTCTTGATGAATAAGTTTCACAATTTGGCATGTTTTGATGAAAATTGAATCTTGACACTTGATTTTGACCAAAAAGTCAAAGTTTGACTTTTCAGTATACAGTCAAATTTGGGTCAGTTGACTGGAAAATTCATTTGTCAATCCTGTGCATTTGGGACCTTTTGAACTTGTTGAATGTGTCAAGACCATGCCATTGAGTCCTTGAGTCCATATGTGAGCTTGGTTTGCCATTGGTTAGGTCAAACAGTCAAAAATTGCCTTTGTGCAGTCAAAACCCTAAAAATGACCATTTTGCCCTTTTGGTGATTTGATCAAATTTCTTGTGGAAATGTGATCCAGACTTGTCCAAATGGTTCATATGAGTTCATAATGTTGACGTGGGTCAAAAATCATGAGGTTTGACTGTCAATTGACCAAAGTTGACTTTTTCCCCAATATAGCTGATTTTTAGGTCAGTTGTCCAATTGACTGGGCAAAGATTGGAATCAAGGCTTGAAATTTGGTATGGATAAACTTGTGAGTCCAACATGAAGCATGAAAGTCACTTTGGGAATTTTAGGTCAAAACATCTCTGTGCAAACTCAAACCCTAATTTGGGTCAACAGTGTAAGGAGGGGTCTTGAGCAGAGTAAACCCTAACTTGATCTTGAGCTCCCAGGGTCTTGTGGTGAGAAAATATTGGTGAAATGAGAGGGCAAATTTTGGGGTACAACAGTTGCCCCTGTTCAATATTCTTGCACCCGAAGAGTTAGATTGGCAGGTTTGCCTTTCGCGTCTCGAAGGTAAAAGGAGATTGGACACTCGAATGCCCTTAAATTTGCACTCGTCAGAACAAAGGATGCGGGAATGGGCTTAGAGATGCCATTTGGAGATGGGCTTAAAGATGCCATCTAGAGGGGTGATAGAAGCTTGTCGAGGATGGACTTAAAGATGCCATCTGGGATGAGTATCAGAAAGGTGTCCATGTCTTGGAACATCTCTGAACTAGGGGCCTTGAATAAGCAATGGATTGATATCCGTGTTCGGAGAATCCGTAAGCTGTTTTCAGAGGTGGAAGAATCTGAACAAGTGATAGGTTAACATCCGTGTCTGGAGAACCCGTAAACTATTTTCAGAAGACTTGAAGTTGAATAAGCAATGGAGCCGCATTCGTTGTTGGGAAGCGTCCGTAAACTGTTTTTAAAAGTTGCAAAGAAACTGAACAAGCGATAAGTTAACATCCGTTACTGGAGAACCCGTAAACTGTTTTCAGAAGTCTTGAAGTTGAATAAGCAATAGAGCAACATCCGTTGTTGGGAAGCGTCCGTAAACTGTTTTCAAAAGTTGCAAAGAAACTGAACAAGCGATAGGTTAACATCCGTTACTGGAGAACCCGTAAACTTTTTTCAGAAGTCTTGAAGTTAAATAAGCAATAGAGCAGCATCCGTTGTTGGGAAGCGTCCGTAAACTGTTTTCAAAAGTTGCAAAGAAACTGAACAAGCGATAGGTTAACATCTGTTACTGGAGAACCCGTAAATTGTTTTCAGAAGTCTTGAAGTTGAATAAGCAATAGAGCAACATCCGTTGTTGGGAAGCGTCCGTAAACTATTTTCAAAAGTTACAAAGAAACTGAACAAGCGATAGGTTAACATCCATTACTGGAGAACCCGTAAACTGTTTTCAGAAGTCTTAAAGTTAAATAAGCAATAGAGCAGCATCCGTTGTTGGGAAGCGTCCGAAAACTGTTTTCAAAAGTTGCAAAGAAACTGAACAAGCGATAGGTTAACATCCGTTACTGGAGAACCCGTAAACTGTTTTCAGAAGTCTTGAAGTTGAATAAGCAATAGAGCAGCATCCGTTATTGGGAAGCGTCCGTAAACTGTTTTCAAAATTTGCAAAGAAACTGAACAAGCGATAGGTTAACATCCGTTACTGGAGAACCCATAAACTGTTTTCAGAAGTCTTGAAGTTGAATAAGCAATAGAGCAGCATCCGTTGTTGGGAAGCGTCCGTAAACTGTTTTCAAAAGTTGAGAAGGAACCGGTGTAGGGTTTCCTGATGATGAGTCCATGTAAAACCACATCTTGAATAATTGTTAATGATAGCCTTTTGTTCTTATCCTGAAAAGGACAAAATGTTAGCTAAACCCAAAATTATGTTGCATTAAATGTATGATGCAATATATGTGTTAGATCAATATTTATGATATGAATGTAAATGAATGTGCATGTAAGCTGATGAGCTGTCTTGCTGAGGATAGATAAATCCTGGATGGCTGGAGATAAAAAGAATCTTGGCTGCTGCCAGGGAAAGTGAGTCCTTGACTGCTGTAGGGGATTGCAAGAATTTGGATTGTTGAAGATGAGACATCCTTGTTGACTACTGCTGGAGAATCAGGAGCTTGGGTTGTATGCCAATCTACTGGGGTTTCCTGTCTTGTGGAGACCTTCACTGGGGAATATCTGAATATCCTGTGAGGAATTGAGAATGAGAGTCTTCATTCTGCTTGGGGAATGCAAGATCTTCAATTGTTGAGGGATCTTAGAACCACTGCGGGGAATTGGAATTCCATGGTGACTTGTAAGGTAAGAGAATTCTGATGATCTCTACTGAGGAGTTCAGGACCTGATAGACTTATGCTGGAGAAGCCTGACTGAGAATCCTGAGTCTGGTGGGAAGTATTTCTGTGGGGAGAAGGTTCACTAGTTTGGTTCAGCTGGGGATTGATAGTTGGAAGTTTTAGCTTCGCTGGGGATTCTGAAATTTAACTTTGAGGGGAATTGAGTTCTAGAGGGCTCTCTGGCTGGGGAATTAAGTTCTTGGATTGAGGAATTTGGAGTTTTAAATCTACTGAGGATTCCTTCTGAAAGGGCATCGAGATATCTACCTGTACCTTCAACCTATCAGTAATTGTCTTTCCTGATTCATAAGGAAATGATTATGTTCAAATGCATATGCCTATTTAACAAAACATTGGACGTTTCTCACATAAAACATAAGTGTAGAAAAGTAAAAAGGAAGACAAAGCAAATTTCTGTATTTGGAAAAGTATTTGTATTAACTTTCTATGAGTATATTTGTACAAAGGAAACAGGCATCCTAGTAAGAGGATGTCGTCGTAAAAAATGAAAAATTTATACAAAAGAAAGATGGCTATGTGAAACAAATCCATGGGATTCTGTTCTGCTATAGCCTTCACAACTCTGAGTATCTGTCCATTCAGTGCTTCGTCTGCCGGTGACTAGATCGATCAGAAGCTTGGAGCTGGTTGAAGAAAAGATTATCCTTAAAGTGATCCGACGAGACATAATCATACGCTTTAATTCTCCAACTTTTGCCTGAATTGCCCTTTCGGGTTTTCGATCCACCGGGAAACCCCTTTTTGCCCAAGCCGCCCTTTCGGGTTTTCAACTTGCCGGGTGTACAAATTTTTTTTGTTTTATCCCTAATTTTTGCCTGAACCGCCCTTTCGGGTTTTCGATTCACCGGGATGCCCATTTTTGCCCAAGCCGCCCTTTCGAGTTTTCGACTTGTCGGGTTATTTTATGCGTAGTATATTTTGACTATGTCCGCGTTCGCATAGTGCGGCAAATCGTTGCCGTCCATGGTGGTCAGAATCATTGCACCACCAGAAAATATGGTCTTGATCATAAATGGTCCTTCGTATGTAGGAGTCCATTTTCCCCTGGGATCACTTTGCGATAAGATAATCCGCTTGATTACAAGATCTCCGACTTGATATACTTGACGTCTGACTTTCTTGTTGAAAGCCTTGATCATCTATTTTTGGTACATCTGACCATGGCAAACAGCAGCGAGTCGCTTCTCGTTGATCAAATTGAGTTGATCAAGCCGGGTCTGAATCCAATCCTCTTCATTCAAACCTGCGTCCTTCATAATCCTTAAGGAAGGAATCTGAACTTCCATGGGCAGGACAGCTTCCATGCCATATACCAAAGAAAATGGGGTTGCCCCGGTTGAAGTACGTGTCGTCGTACGGTATCCATGTAGAGCAAACGGTAGCATCTCATGCCAGTCTTTGTAAGTGACTGTCATTTTATGAATGATCTTCTTGATGTTTTTGTTCGCAGCTTCAACAACACCGTTCATCTTCGGCTGATAGGGAGATGAATTGTGATGATAAATCTTAAACTATTCGCACAATGCGGTGATCATAGTATTATTCAGATTTGTACCGTTGTCTGTGATGATCCTGTCGGGAACACCATACCGGCATATGAGGTTTTGCTTGATGAAGCGGGCAACCACATTTTTAGTAACAGAGGCGAAGGAAGCTGCTTCGACCCATTTGGTGAAGTAGTCAATAGCAACCAGGATGAAGCAATGTCCGTTGGATGCCGTGGGCTTGATCTCCCCAATCATGTCAATGCCCCACATTGAAAATGGCCAATGAGCTGTCATAACATTGAGAGGAACAGGAGGAATATGAATCTTGTCAGTGTAGACTTGACATTTGTGGCAAGTACGGGAATGTTGATGGCAGTCAGCTTCCATGGTAGACCAGTAATAACCTGCCCTTAGGATCTTCTTAGCCATCGTATGCCTGCTCAAGTGAGTGCCAAATGTGCCGCTGTGTATCTCGGTCATGATTAACTCTGCTTCAGCTTTGTCTACACATCGGAGTAAAACACAATCATGGTTTCGTTTGTAGAGGATGCCGTTGCTCAGGAAGAACTTGGCAGCAAACTTCCTTAGAAACTTCTTATCATTTACGGAAGCTCCTTCGGGATATTCTCTAGTATGGAGATACCTTTTGATTTCATGGATCCAGGGTTGTTCCACTACTTCTTCGGTATTAATCTCGTGACAATGCGCAGGTTCATCCATTCGCTCGATGGTGATTTGGGGAGCCTCGTTATCCCAGTTGAGTTTAAACATGGAAGACATGGTAGCCAGAGCATCTACTAGCTGATTCTCTTCTCGCGGGAAATGCTCGAAGGTAATTTGCTCGAAATGAAGCAACAACGTCAGGGCATGTTCTTTGTATGGGATAAGATTAGGATGCTTGGTATCCCACTCTCCTTTGATTTGACTAATAACCAAAGCCGAATCCCCAAATACGATCAAAGATTTGATCCCCAAGTCTATAGCCGCCTTGAGACCAAAGATGCAAGCTTCATATTCAGCCATGTTGTTTGTGCAGCTGAAGCAAAGTCGGGCCGTGAAAGGTGTGTGACAACCTTCCGGGGAAATGAGTACCGCACTGATACCGTTTCCAAGTGCATTTGAAGCACCATCAAAGTACAGGGTCCATCGGGATCCTTTTTTAAGTCCGTCATATGGTCCGTTATCTTCAATGTTGTCCAAATTCATGATGTCCTCGTCTGGGAAGTCGAATGTCATAGGTTGATAATCTTCGATAGCTTGATGAGCTAGATGGTCAGCTAGTACACTCCCTTTTATAGCTTTTTGGGTGGTGTACTGGATTTCATACTCAGTCAGGATCATTTGCCATCTAGCTATTCTTCCAGATAAAGCAGGCTTCTCGAAGATATACTTGATAAGATCCATTTTGGAAATCAGTAAGGTGGTATGAGTCAGCATATACTGCCTTAGTCGGCGAGCAGCCCATACCAAAGCGCAGCAAGTGTTCTCGAGCAGTGAGTAGCGAGTCTCACAGTCGGTAAACATTTTGCTAACGTAATAAATAGCATGCTCTTTTCGACCAAACTCGTCATGCTGGCCCGAAACACACCCCATTGAGTTATCCAACATGGTCAGATACATGATCAACGGTCTTCCTTCGACGGGAGGCATCAGAATAGGAGGTTCTAGCAAATACTCCTTGATCTTATCAAAAGAAGCTTGGCAATCTTCGTTCCATTCGACTACCTGATCTTTCTTCAATAGTTTGAAAATTGGCTCACAGGTAGAAGTCAGATGAGAGATGAATCTGGCAATATAGTTTAAGCGCCCCAAGAACCCTCTAACCTCCTTTTCAGTACGGGGAGCAGGCATATCTTGTATTGCTTTCACTTTTGCTGGATCAACCTCAATGCCTTTGTTGCTGACAATGAATCCTAGAAGTTTACCAGACCTAACTCCAAAAGTACACTTACTTGGATTCAGCCTGAGTTTGTATTCTTTCAACCTAGCAAACATCTTTTCTAGATGTTCAAGGTGTACCTCCTCTGTTTGTGACCGAGCTATCATATCGTCTACGTAAACTTAGATCTCATGGTGTATCATATCATGAAATAAAGCTAACATGGCACGTTGATAAGTTTCCCCTGCGTTCTTCAGTCCAAACGGCATCACTTTGTAACAGAAAGTACCCCATTGTGTAACAAAGGTTGTTTTCTCCATGTCCTCAGGGGCCATTTTAATTTGGTTGTAGCCCGAGAATCCATCCATGAAGGAAAACACCTTGTGCTGAGTTGTGTTGTCAACCAGAATGTCGATATGCGGTAGCGGAAAATCATCTTTAGGGCTAGCCCTATTCAAATCCCGATAGTCCACACACATTCTGACCTTGCCGTCTTTTTTAGGTACTGGCACGATGTTAGAAACCCATTGTGGATAGGATGTAACATCCAGAAAGCCAGCATTGAATTGCTTCATTACTTCTACTTTAATCTTCTCAGACATGTCGGGCCTCATTCGGCGGACTTTTTGCTTGATCGGTGGACAATCCTCTCTTGTAGGGAGACGGTGAACCACAATATCTGTGTCTAAACCCGGCATGTCTTCATAAGACTAGGCGAAGATTTCAACATACTCATTTAACAGCTGTATCAGGCGATCCTTGACACTTGGTTCCAGATTGGCACCCACTTGTACTTCTTTCCGGTCTTCCTCTGTTCCTAAATTGACAGTTTCCAACAACTCTTCGTGAGGCAAGATGGCCCTTTCCTCTTGTTGTAGAAGTCTGGCTAGCTCCCCTGGTACTTCACAATCTTCATCATCTTCATACTCAGCCTGATTGACCAGATCTTCAGAGTTATTGAAGGACATAGCAGAATAGTCACCCGTAGAATCCAGAGTGGATGGGTATCTGCATTTGTGAGTGTGGGTGTGTGTAAGGGATAGCCATCCTTAAACAAACAAAAATAAAAAAGGAAAGAAAATGAATACAGCAGTTTATCAATGAAAAACGTCCAATGAATCATTAAACATGGCATATGGATATGAAGATAATCAAAACCCTTACAAGTGGACCTACATGCCCCGGGCAAGGCATGAGGTGAAAAAGTAGTGTACGGATTGTTCAAAAGTAATTATTACAGACCACAGGAAATGTTTGACATATAATTACTGATTAATAAATGTAATGGGGACAAAGTCTTTTGCCTCCCAGTTGCGTAGTCCCCCTTTGATAGTTGGGTAGATCCAATCTTCAATGTCGGCCTCTTCGTCTTCACTCTCCAAAGCGTTGATTCCAAAAGGAGAAATCTTGATGGCCGTTCTTTCAACCTTTGAGCGACGCATAGCTCTCTGCCCTGCAACAGTGAATCCTAATCCAAACTTGTCTGTTTTGTGCGGAATATCAGACAACTGCCCCCATGTTGAATTCTTCCCTTCTCTCATTGCGGCCTTCGCGTCTTTTAGAGATGCCATCCTGGCCATCTGCTTTGGTACCTCGGCTACCACTTTTGCTACTGCCACTTCAGGAGAGACTTCCTCGAAGTGCTGGAATGGTGTCTCAATGAATTCACCCTCTACCTCTACATATCGAAAGGAGTTCAGGTGGCTGATCATATATTCCTCTTCACCGTGGACGGTTATGATCTTTCCTTTGATAGGGTACTTCAACATTTGATGTAAGGAGGAGGTAACCGCCCCAGCGTTATGTATCCATGGCCTACCCAGTAAGCAAGAGTATGACGGACGGATGTCCATCACATAGAAAGTTGAGGGGAACACCTCTGTGCCAACCTTAATGGGAATGTCTACCTCCCCATGTACCATTCTCTTTGACCCGTCAAATTCCCTTACAATGATATTACTTGGCCTTAACTCCAAGCCTTCACAATCTAATCGGTCGAGAGCCTTCTTAGGCAGCACGTTCAGAGAAGAACCAGTGTCGACCAGAACATGGGCCAGAGTAGTTCCTTTGCATTCTACTGACACATGTAATGCGTCGTTGTGTTTTCTTCCTTTTGAGGTCAGGTCAGCATCAGAGAAACCTAAACCATTGTCTTCTGTAAGACTGGCTACACAGTCTTGGAATTGGTCGGCAGAGGTTTCCTGGGGAACATGGGCTGTCTTCAGGAATTTTATCAATGCTTTAGCGTGCGCCTCTGAGCAAAGTAGTAATGCTAACATGGAGATTTTCGAGGGGGTTTGCCCCAGTTTCTCTACCACGTCATAATAACTCTTTTTAATTATCTTCAGGATCTCCTCCATCTCTTTCTTAGAGGTTTCCGGGATGACCAAAGGTTGAGCCCTCGTCCTGACGAGCTCATCTTGGGTCCCTTTACCTTTATCAGCAGAAGTAGGAGGGACAACAACAGGAATAACAGTTTCTTCAATCAACGAAGTTTTTGCGGAGAGTCTTATCGGTGCAGGAATAACTTTGGAAGCAGATGAGGGTCCAAAGATTGCCTTTGGAGGGGCAATCTCTGGAGAAAATATTCTCCCACTTCGGGTGATCTTGCTTGTACCAGCAATGTTTCCAATGTTGTCATCTTCTTCATCAGAGCTTCCTTCGGTTATCTCAACTTGTTTAACACCATGGTAGTATATTTCTCCACCGTAATTCCATGGTATTGATTTTTCAGAAATGTAGGGGACAGGCCCTGGCATAGTTATCTTCAGAGGAACAGACTTTGTAGCGGATGTAATCTTAACAAGCTTTTTGACGGCCTTGGAAAGATTGGTGTAAATGGTGATTATTGAGACATCTTCGATAAGGGTTGGAATAGCAGGAACCTTTTCAAACAGAATTTGTTGACTGTCCATCAGGCCTTGGATGCCTTTTTTCAGCAATGGACAGTCGATTGGTAGAGAGTAGCAACAGTAGCAATCTTCTTTGCATCCTGGGAAAATCCTAGCCTTTAACAGATTTAACTTGATGGTTAACAGTAGAGTCATCAGGTCATTGACATCAGAAACATACAGATCTTCCTCAATAGCATGGACATTTCGACCATGCTTCGGCATCGGAGCGGATATTACGTTTGGCTTCTCTGGAGCATCGAACTTTACCTCTTTCGCCTCTATCAAGTCTTGAATTTTATGCTTAAGTTCCCAGCAATCGTTGGTGTCGTGCCCGACACTGTCAGAATGATAGGCACATTTAGCATTAGGATGATAATGCGGAGAGGATGTGTTCACATTTTTTGGTGCCTCTTTGATAGTGGCAAGATTCAACTTCAACAGATGGGGGAGCACTTGCACTGGCGTCCTATTGATGCGGGTGAACTGCCGTTGTGGCCGTTCCACCCGTTGCTGATTTGGTCTGGACTGGTTATAGCGAGGCTGATCATTTGATGGATTTTGGATCATCACGGCCCCCACAGTCGGTCGGCGCTCAGTCTTCCCCGCTCTTCTCTGAGAGTACACAACAGTCGTTTCCTTCTTCGCTGGAAATGATTTCTTAACAGTTGTAGATGCAGAGGAATCCTTCTGAATCTTCCCATTCTTGATACCGGCTTCTACCCGCTCGCCAGTCAGAATTAATTCAGTAAACCCTGCGGAAGAGATACCGATCATATGGTTAAAGAATGGACCAGACAGGGTCCACAGGAACATATCAACAAGTTCTCTATCAGAAAGAGGTGGCTGCACTCTTCCGGCCAGATCGCGCCACTTCTGGGCGTATTCCTTGAATCCCTCACCTGAGGCCATCCCCATACTCTGTAGCTGAGTACGGGTTGGTGCCAGGTCAGAGTTATACTGATATTGGCGATAAAAAGCAGCTGCCAGATCCTCCCAACCATGTACCTCTTATCTTTCAAGATTGTAGAACCAATCCAGCTGTGTACCAGACAGGCTATCCTGAAATAAGTGTACCCAAAGATTTCTGTCAGATGTGTGAGGTTGGATTCTTCGGACATACGACCTTAGGTGCATCTTTGGGCAAGACAGCCCGTCATATCTTGCAAAAATTGGCACTTTAAACTTCGGGGGGATCACAATTCCAGCAATTAATCCCAAATCTTCGAAATCTAAGCCGGGAACTCTCTGCAGCTCCATAGCTGCTAACCTGTCTTCCAAGCTTTTGTACTTGTCATCGGCCGGCGGGTATTGTTGCTCTGAGTAGTCTTCATCTTCTTCAGCCTCTTCCTCTTCAGCTTCAGATTCAGAAGGTACCGCAACCCCTTTTCCTTTACTGGTTCCCTCTTCAGATGTAGGGGGAAATTCAAGAACTCTTTTGGCTTCACCCTCAAACCTTCTTCCCAGGGTAGCCACCCCGACTCTTTTCTTCTTCTTTTTCACTTGCTCTTTGTTCCCAAGCAGAGCTTTTAGATCCTCCTGACCCTTTGCCAAGGTCATCAGGAGATGTTGAAACTGTGAGTTTTGAGACTGCAAGTCTTTGACCATCTGTTCGAGATCCATCTTACTGAAATAAACAGTAGAAAGATAAGGAAACCTGGTGTGGAGACCTGCTTATGCACATGATGAATGATATGTTTATTTATGCAATGCATTCAAGGATTTAGAAAATTCAAAATTGTTGCAGACAAAAAGAACACACGTCATATTAATAAGAAGAAATTTTGTCAGTACATAAATGCCCCATGGGCCAAATACTACAAAAGACTTCTCAAGGTAAAAATACGGTGCGCATCCTCTTTGGTGCGATGAAGGTGTTAAGGGTCTCTTCCTCATGGAGTCGGCGGGTAAGCTCCAAAACCTTCTTCTCACTGGCGTAGAAGTTGGCTTCAAAAGTATTTTGTTCCTCCTTGATTTGGATCCAACTCTTCTGCATCTCCTCCCATGATGTTGGCATGTCAGGATATAGGATGGTGTAAGGAACCTCTCCTTCCTTAACGGGCTCTTTAATCATAGGGAGAACATGAGGGTAAGGCATCATTAGACTCTGGGCTCGGGTTCGTACCCACTTGAGATAAGGCTCAAGAGGGATGGAGTTCTTGTGCCCTAGTGTCTTGTTGTCTACCTTGTTAGGCATCCTCCAAGCTCTGATGAATCTTTGGCGAAGTCCTTGCGCATCGTTGTCGAAGTCAAAAACTAGGTCAGGAATCAGCATGTCATGAGGGCCATCCCTCCGCTCATATCCAAATTGTCTCAAAGCTAGACAAGGATTGTAGGTAATGCCTCCTCTAATTCCAAGTAATGGAACATTAGGGAACTCTCCACAACGATCGACGATGATGACATTTTCTCTGGACCGAGAACACCAATGTACATCAGAGTGTGTAAGAGTCATCAACTGTTGTGACCACCTTAAGCCTTGGTCATTCTTCAAAACAGATTGTGGAAGGTGCGAAATAAACTACCTTGCAAGGAGAGGAGTACAACACATGAGAACACCCCTCTTTCTCATTGTTCGTGTGTAAAATGAGTGGAGGATGTCCCCAAGTAATGTTGGTATTGGATTCCTGGATAAGAAGATCTTGACGGCGTTGACATCTATAAGTTGGTCAAGATTTGGGAACAAGACCAACCCATAAATGAGGAGTACCACAATTTCTTCAAAGGCTTGTAGATCCAATGAATTCCAACACTCTTGTGCCTTCTCAAACAAGAAATTTGCTAAGAAGCCTTTGACACCACTTCTAGTTTCCCAATGCCCCTTGATGTCAGATGGTTGCAAGCGTAGGGCTTGAGCAACATCTTTAGGCTTTGGTTCTTTTTCCGTATAGTTGTAGGGTAGTTGATTAAGAATAGGAATTCTCAAGAGTTGAGAAAATTCCTCCAAAGTGGGCACCAATTGGTAATCGGGGAATGTGAAACAATGGTGAAGGGGGTCAAAGAACTGGAATAACACCTTCACCATGTCCTCTTCAATGTTGGTGTTGACTAGGCTGAGCAGTCTACCATGTCTTTCACTGAAGGGAGAGCTTTCTGGAATTCTGGATGTGAGCTCCTTGAGTTGAGGAGGGATTCTCACAAGGTTGACTTGGATAGTTTTCCTGCGAAGAATTTCCATGACCTACAAAACAAGAACAAAGATGAAGATCCAAACCCTTGAAATGGTTAGTGGATGCATATGATGTTCATGATGTATACACAAACATATGTACAAGCAATTCACACAAAACCCTAGTTTCAGGCTTGCGTGAGGTTTCATAGGTAAGTACCCTCTTGAGTGAAGTTGGCTTAAAAAACCAGTCCTATAAATAGTAACCGGGTTCTAAGGAGCTCAATATCATTGGATTGTTTTCCATGTTCATTGTTTTGGTTTAGCCACTTAACTAGCGACCAAAATATTCCAAGAAAACAACCCTCAATGAGTGTAGTATCGAGTATCTACCAACATCGGACTGCACCAAAGCCGGTCATCTCACTACCTCTAATAAAAGGCCAAGATGGTCAAGTAAGGTTCTAGGTCATTAGTGCTTAGTGACATCACTCAGCGGCCCCGTACTCTCCTTGATTGAACTCAAGGGTTACCGGTACTCACAAATATGTCGCACTAATATAGCTATTGCTTCAACCGTGTCGGTATACCCCGCACAGTTTCCACAACGTATTGCTATCTATGAATGTTTCCCAAATCCAGGTGTAAGATTTCAAGCCCAAACAAGAGAACCAAGATATAAAGCAATCAAAGAAAACAATTAGTCATGCAAGAGGGTGATCTAGGCCCTAAGGTTACTCCACTTTCAAAATTTTCCCCAATAGAGTCGCCAATTCTGTGATACGGTGGGAGAACTGACTTGGGTTTTGCGTTTGTTTTCGCAAATGTTTCGGTTTAGCAAGAGTCACCACCGACTTTTTATTTTATCCTAAGGAAAGGTTAAAAAGCACAGCAAAAACCTTTGAGATGTTTTCTCGGGTTCAGGGAGTAGATTATAGAAAGGGAAGGTATTAGCACCCTTTCTATCCATGGTTATCCATGGGCTCTTAGTTACTTGCTTAGATCACTTGCCTTGTATTTTCAATTGTTTGAAATGGTTCTTTCAATTGTTTGAAATGGTGCTTTGTGTGTGGGTTTGAAAATGTTTTGAAAAAGATGCCTTGTCTAGGCAACCCTTGTAACAATTCTTTACTCGAATGTTTTACAAAAGGTTTTTGTCTTTTTGAAAAGATGTTTCAAGGTTTTGAAATTTGTTTTGAAAGTTGTGTTGTGGAGTGCGTTTTGAAAGTAGGCAAGGATTTGTTTTGCAAGTTTGATCAAGTAATTAAGAGTTGTCTACCCCTAAATTTACTCAAAGATTTTTCCTATGTTTTAACCCTTTTAACAGTATTGTTCCACCATTGCATTTGGTGGACAATCTTGTGTTAGGATGTTAACGGGACGGGCGCGGGTCATCGTTTAGACCATGAATGCAATAGTGCCAAGTGTCTTTGGCAATTTTCTTTCAAGGGACTTGATCATTTTTAGGCAACTTTCGAAAGCGTCATCGAGGGACTATGATCATTTGATTTGTTTTGTTTTGCCAAAGAAACTCAACACACAACATGGCCCATTATTGAAGGCAACAAGTGGAGTAACCCTAAGGGGTGCAAGTGTGATTGGTGTTGTCCATTTTCATGCTTTTTTGTCTTTGAATTAAGTCAAGCTATTTGTTATTTGATTTTTGCATACAAACCCTAAGTCTATCATGGCATAATTAGAAAGCTTTTTAAAATGTGGAAAATAAAATCCTAAATTATTACAACATAATTATGGGATGGGGGGTACAAATGTTCAAATGGGGGATATTTAGCAAGAAATTTAAATCTCAACTATTACATCCAAATTGAATATACAAGTTATTTTAATTATACAATAATTGAATAAATACAAACAAAATTGCAAAATGTATTATGCACAAAAATGTTTTTATGTGTATGTAAAAGTATTTTTCATGTGACCTATAAAAAACAAAAAAATTTAATTTTGGATATTTTCATATTTTAGGGCAAAACCCTAATTTTCTAAATAAATAGTATTTATTATTTATTATATATAATATTTATTAATTATACACAAAAATAAATAAAAGAGAAGTATATTTGTAAAAAAGTAATTTTTGAGGTCAAATATTAATAAAAGAAAAAATGTATTATTTTTATATTTTTATCCTAAATATTCTAATAAATTATAAGTATTTATATTATGTATTAAATATATTAAATATGCACAAAAATATAAATATTAATTATTTACAAAAAAAGTATATTTTTTAGAAAATGTTTTGAGAAAATGCAAATAAAAATAATAACTAAAAGTATATATTTTCACATTATTTTTAAGGTTTTAAATAAAAGTATTATATTTATTTATATGTACAAGTGTAAATAAAGCAAATAAATTCAAAATAAATGCAAAATGTATGGAAAAATATTTTTAATATTTTTTATGTTTTGACAAAAAATAATAAGTCAGGAGAAAAAATAAAAAGTCAAAAATGATTAAAAAATCACACAATGGGCCAAGGGGGTGTGAGTGTAAAAAGGTGGTGTAAACAGAAAAACAAATCAGGCCCAGCCCAAAGAGGCTTGTCTTCAACCTCCAGCCAGTTTCAAACACAAAAAACGCGCGTTTTCTTCCATCCCTGCTATCTCTTGATCCTTTGACTTTTAACAAAAACTTATAACATCAAAAATGTAGAGCATCAAACCACGAATTCATACATATAAAGAACTTGATCTAACTCTCAGAAATGAAAGAGAATTTCTTCTCCCCCAATTCCTGACCTAACTTTTTTTCAATGTTCAGGTTCAAAATTCTCTCAGTACACACAACATAAATGAAAAGTAAGGATATGGGTAGTTTCAGGGCCATGAGTAGGACATACTTTCTTCACAAACCTAAGCCTAGATATGCTTGGATAGAGAGATAGAAGTTCAAACTTTTACCTGTTCAGCTTGAGTCGTGTACAACAATGGAGGTACTTTCAAGGAAGTTTGAGGATTTGTACAGCTTGCCTGAGGTCCAAGGATGCTTCCTCTATGCTTGGCTTGCTTTGATTCTTGTTGAATCGAGCTATGGAAGTCAACCTGCACAGATGAAAAATGAAAATGGCAACCTTGGCTATGGCTGTTACAGCTTGTATCTAAGGCTTGGGACAACTTCAATGGATGGTAGGGAATGTATTTGAACTGGTTTGGATGAAAACGCACGATGGAATGATGTTGGCCAAACTAAAATGCAGAATGCCCTATTTCTTGCAGAAAAATGGTGATTTTCTGTATGAGGTGGGATCAAGGGTATTTTGGTCGTGCTTTAGGTCTGTTGGGGAGTATGAAGTGTGTTCACAAAGTTGGCTTGAGTTGGTTCTTGCAAGAATGTGAGTTGTTGTTCAAAATGCAAGTTTTCTTCCTTCTTAAGCTAAAGTTGTCAAGTTAGGTTACAGGATCATACAGGCCCCTCAAACATGCTGAAAAGTTTGTTCTTGATCAGTGGGATATGTCCACACATTTGTGCCTCAGAGATTTCCTTGTACTTCAAAGATATGGACTTTGACATAAAGTGGATCTTTTCAAAAATGGCTAAAATGCTTTTTCCATTTTAAGACTAATCCTTTGTGTAATGACTTAATGAACAAGATAATGCTAGGACACAAAGGTTTTGCATTAAATTATTGAGTGTGAATGAGATTAAAAGCCTGTAATCTAGCTTGGATCATGCTGAGTTCAAAATGCCAATGTTATGTACATGAATTTGGCCATGAACAAAGTGACTTTTGCCCAACTTTGCCAATTCGATTCTCCCTAACCACAAGGGTGTTTGAGAAGTTCTTGGACAATTTTGAAAGCTTGGAATGTGTAATATAATCCATCTTTGTAATGCAAGTTGAAATTCCAAGTGGAAGCATGTGAAAAATGGCCATGAAGTTGGGCAAAAATCCTGCCTAAAATAGGTCAAAACATTTCTAAGTTAAGAATGTTTTGCACCCCTATTCCAAAAATCATAACTTGAGCCACAAGCTTCTTTTGAGAAAACTTTGTGAATCAAAGTTGTAGATTTTGCAATAGACTACAACTTTCATGTTTTGAGTTTTGTTTGAATCCAAATATATCTTGATGAAAAAATGGGACAAAGTTAGGAAAATATTAGGAAATTTCATAACTTAGAAAATTTCTAAGTCATGAAATTTCTTCATTTCAAACCCTAATTTGTAATTTTTGGTTTCTTGATGAATAAGTTTCACAATTTGGCATGTTTTGATGAAAAATGAATCTTGACACTTGATTTTGACCAAAAAGTCAAAGTTTGACTTTTCAGTATACAGTCAAATTTGGGTCAGTTGACTGGAAAATTCATCCGTCAATCCTGTGCATTTGGGACCTTTTGAACTTGTTGAATGTGTCAAGACCATGCCATTGAGTCCTTGAGTCCATATGTGAGCTTGTTTTGCCATTGGTTAGGTCAAACAGTCAAAAATTGCCTTTGTGCAGTCAAAACCCTAAAAATGACCATTTTGCCCTTTTGGTGATTTGATCAAATTTCTTGTGGAAATGTGATCCAGACTTGTCCAAATGGTTCATATGAGTTCATAATGTTGATGTGGGTCAAAAATCATGAGGTTTGACTGTCAATTGACCACAGTTTACTTTTTCCCCAATACAGTTGATTTTTAGGTCAACTGTCCAATTGACTGGGCAAAGATTGGAATCAAGGCTTGAAATTTGGTATGGATAAACTTATGAGTCCAACATGAAGCATGAAAGTCACTTTGGGCATTTTAGGTCAAAACATCTCTGTGCAAACTCAAACCCTAATTTGGGTCAACAGTGCAAGGAGGGGTCTAGAGCAGAGTAAACCCTAACTTGATCTTGAGCTCCCAGGGTCTTGTGGTGAGAAAATATTGGTGAAATGAGAGAGAAAATTTTGGGGTACAACAGAATCCATCATCAAATTTCTTGGTTCATGTACTTTGTTGCAGACATAACCACTTCCTTCATGTCCTATGAACAAATTAATGGTGTATCAATTGAAAGAATTTTGTGGTACATCCGTTTTGGCCAACACATACTAAAAACTTTGCTAACAAAAATATGGTATGTCATTGGTGTATCAGTGGTGCATAATTTATGACATATCAGTGGCAACCAAAGAAAATCTTACACAGATTTTTTTCTTGTACACTATCAACTCAATTTTTTTTACATAATCAATCTTAACGGTCTGATCATAAAAAACATCATCAAAAACATAATAAAGCTAAGATGAACGTAACATTTCTTGTATTAGGCATGCAACAAACTTAGATAATTCAACATACTTAGTGGCATAAACATCTAAAACATCTTAAAATAACTAATGACAATAATCCATGAAAAAAACAACAAGGTCTTAAACATCTTGGATGTGTTTCTTTCATTTTGTAGTTTCATCTTTGTAATACGGTGGGAGAACTGACTTGGTTGTTTTGCGTTTGATCGCATTTGTTGCGGATAGCAAGAGTTGTCACCGAATTTTCTTTTATCCAATAAGGAAAGGGTGAAAAGAACAGGAAAGACCTTTGAGATTATTTTTTTGAGTTCAGGGGTAGATTATGAAAAGGGAAGGTGTTAGAACCCTTTTCATCTACAGTTATCTACGGGCTCTTAGTTGCTTTCTATATCACTTGCTTTTGTTTGAAAATATGCTTGTGGTGTGGGTTTCGAAAGTATTTTAAAAAATGTCTTTGTAATGGTTCTCGTCTCTATAAGAACGCGTACAAAGTGTTATTTTTGAAAAATAGTTCAAAGAGGTGTTTGTGGAATGTGTTTTTGAAAGTGATTTTGAAAAGTGTCTTTATAATGGTTCTCATTTCTATAAGAACGCGTACAAAGAGCTTTGTCTTTTGAAAATGTTTCAACTTGAAAGTTTTGGTGTAAAAATATTTTTGTTGTGAGCAAGCGAGCAACTAGAAGCATCTTACCTACTGAAAAGGTCTTAATGTTCTTTTCCTCCTACTTTAGATATTTCTATCTTACCATTGATTTGGTAAGAAGCCCCATCATTGGATGTGAAAGGATGAGCGTGGGACGTTTGTATAGTCATAGAAGGCAACCTATGAGACGTTTTAACAATTTTCGTTTAGGGACTAGATCTTTTACCGAAGGCATCATTAAGGGTCATCGAGGGACTACGATCCTTTATCGAGGGTCTTTATTAAAACGCCCATATTCGAGGGACATGACTATTTTTCGAAGAAGCAAGTGAGATTACCCTAGGGGTGCATGTGTATGAATAGTGTGTTTGATTTGCATGCATTTAGACTTTGAATTTTAGGTTATCTACTTGTTGATTTTATCTTGCCATACATCCTAATCACTAACATTTGTACAAAAGTAATAAAAATGCAGAAAAATAAATCCTACACTATTACAACCATATTGAATAGCATGAAAATATAAAGGCAAAAATAAAATAAAGGAAATAAAAATGGCTCTTTCGATTTAGTCAGAAGCATCCTTCAATTCTGCTTCTTTGGCTTCCTTTGATTTGGCCTGGGAGTCAGTGAGGTCATGCCTTTCAATTTGAGCTTAGGAGTCAGCAAAGTGTGCCTTTCGACTGGGGCTTGGGAGTTAGCATGGTGTGCCTTCTTCACCTTAAGTCCTTTGATGCATCCTTCGATTGGGCCTGGAGTCGGTGAGGAAGCCTAAGGCTTCGTTTCATACTTCTGTCTCCTGTTTCTTTCGTTTGAGTTTTTAAATAGAAACATGGCCTGAGGTAATGCTAGCATTGCCTTATGGCCAAGTTAGTTCTTAAAGCATGTTTAATAAAACAAGAAGAAAAACTAAAAGGGTTAACAAAGAAGACAATTTAAAAGGGTGGAAACAAAAGAGAACAAATACTATATACATGTTTGAAACGAAAAGGAAGTTTATTCACATGTCATGCTAGAAACGAAAGGTTCAAGGTTAAGAGTGACTTACCTTTCTTTATGCTGGGACGTATGGGCTGGACCTTGAGTGGCTTCTCTGAGTGGTACTGGACTCAAAGGGAAAAAACGAAGATGACGTTTCTAATGCTGGATTCAAAGGATAAGAATAAGTGTGATGTTCTTTCTACTGGATTCGAAGGGTAACAGGGTGTGGGAATGTTTCAGATTCGAAGGGGACATATGTTTAGATTCTGGGTTGGTATTTAAGAATGTATAAGTGTTTGAGAGTGTTTTATTTTTTGATGATTCGTTCCACCCACAAGTCTCTGGATGTGTTGTCCAGCCAAAAAAGTCCCCTAAATATGTTGTGGAGTCTCTTATTTATAGGCAAAGCTTGGATGAGGTTTTGGAGGGAAAACAAAATAGTTTGAACAATTTGAGTAAACTGCTTTTGTAGCTTTCGAGGAGCAGCATTTGTATTCCATTTTGGTGCAAGTATGGGGCAGTGCTTCAGGATTACTATGCATTAGTTTTGGCCAGTGTACCAGGCCTGAACTTGGTAGCAAGCATCTTTGAATATTTCATCCTTTCGTTTTGACCCTCCTTCGACCAGATTATTCTTCCAATAATATTATTTGATTTTCCTCCAACAAGTGTCCTTCGAATGGGTCACTTTTGTGCATCCTTTGAAGGAGCCAAATGTGTGACCCTTGGATGGGTCACCAAAACATGCCATAAGGAGGCTTTGTAAGTCCTTCAAATGGGCCATCAAGCATGTCCTTCAAATGGGACGCCCAGACATGTCCCTTGAATGGTCATGTATGTTTCTTCGAAAAGGGCCAAAAGTGTCCTTTGAAGGGATTATACTATTCTTCAAATGGGCTAGTGTAATATATCCTTCGACAAGGACTCTTATGTATGCCCTTCAAGTCCAACAATATATGTCCTTTGAAGGGGGGGCACCAACTATGTGTGTTGAAGGTTGTCAATGGTGGCACTACAGCATACTAAAAGGGGAATGTTGTCCAGTCGAAGCTAGTATAGACATAGCCAATGCCCTGTTGAAGCCTAACATGCAGGAGGTATGAACGCCCAAATGAAGCTTGCAACAAAAGGGGGAAACATGCCCAAATGAAGAATTTAAACCCAAGCTTGTATACACTCAAACGAAGAATATAAACAGGAGGTAAAGGGCACAAACGAGGCTTCCAGCAAAAAGGGCCATATGCCTAAACGAAAGGTGCACGCAGGAGGCAAGGATGCAATCAAACGATACCAAAAGGAAGCTTTTTTCCTTGTAACCGAAGGAGGCTACAGGAGGATTTGTGCCTTGTGAATCCAAGCCAGCGTGCCAGAGACCAACGCCCAGTCGAAGGATGTAAGCCAAGATTGTATTGAAAGAGGCCTAAAGGCCAATCGAAGGAGCTGAATCGAAAAAGACTTTTTTCTCCAATTTTTCAAAAAGATTAATTTTATCTGTTTTCCCCCTTTTTTAACAGTTTCCTTTTTAACTTGATACTGGAAAATCCAATTGTACTTGTGCAAGCTTGAATCTTGAGAATCCTTGTAAGAAATGCCTTGAGAAATGAGAGGGAAAATTTTGGGGTACATCAACTTTCCCTGTTCAATCTTCTTAAACCTTAAGAGTTAGATAGGCGAGTCTGTCATTCGTGACTTAAAGGTGGAAGATGATTGAACACTAGAGTTCCTAGAAATTTGCACTTGATGATGTTGTGGTTCATTGTGTAGGGAATGGGCTTAATGATGCCATTTGGATAGATGATAAAGAGTTGTCGGATATGGGCTTATAGATGCCATTCAAAGGTGATTGTTGACAGGAATTAGGATAAGTCTAAACTTGACTTCAACTGGAAAAGAATCAGAATAAATCTTGGAGCGATTTATTTGAACTAGAGAAAATGTCTACCGGGAAGGAATCAGGATAAACCATTGAGAGATTTAAACTGAACCAGCAGGGGTCTTGGATATTCTTTAACTGGAAAGAATCAGAATAAATCTTGAGCGATTTATCTGAATCAGAGAAAATGTGTACAGGAAAGAATCAGGATAAACCATTGAGAGATTTAAACCGAACTAGCAGAGGTCTTGAATATTCTTTAACTGGAAAGAATCAGAATAAATCTTGAAGCGATTTATCTGAACCAGAGAAAATGTCTACGGGAAAGAATCAGGATAAACAATTGAGAGATTTAAACTGAACTAGCAGAGGTATTGAATATTCTTTAAATGGAAAGAATCATAATAAACCTTGGAGCGGTTTATCTGAACCAGAGAAAATGTCTATGGGAAAGAATTAGGATAAATCATTGAGAAATTTAAACTGAACCAGCATAGGTCTTAAATATTCTTTAACTGGAAAGAATCATAATAAATGTTGGAGCGATTTATCTGAACTAGAGAAAATGTCTACGAGAAAGAATCTGGATAAACCATTGAGATATTTAAACTGAACCAACAGAGGTCTTGAATATTCTTTAACTGGAAAGAATCAGAATAAATCTTGGAGCGATTTATCTGAACCAGAAGAAATGACTACGGGAAAGAATCAGGATAAACCATTGAGAGATTTAAACTGAACCATCAGAGGTCTTGAATATTCTTTAACTGGAAAGAATCAGAATAATTCTTGGAGCGATTTATCTGAACTAGAGGAAATGTCCACGGGAAAGAATCAGGATAAACTATTGAGAGATTTAAACTGAACCAGTGGAGGTCTTGAATATTCTTTAACTGGAAAGAATCAGAATAAATCTTGGAGCAATTTATCTAAACCAGAGGAAATGTCTACGAGAAAGAATCAGGATAAACCGTTGAGAGATTTAAACTGAACCAGCAGAGGTCTTAAATATTCTTTAACTATAAAGAATCAGAATAAATCTTGGATCGATTTATCTGAACCAGAGAAAATGTCTACGGGAAAGAATCGGGATAAACCATTGAGAGATTTAAACTGAACCAGCAGAGGTCTTGAATATTCTTTAACTAGAAAGAATCAGAATAAATCTTGGAGTGATTCATCTGAATCAGAGGAAATTTCTACGGGAAAGAATCAGTATAAACCATTGAGAGATTTAAATTGAACCAGTAGAGGTCTTGAATATTCTTTAACTGGAAAGAATCAGAACAAATCTTGGAGCGATTTATCTGAACCAGAGAAAATGTCTACGGAAAAGAATTAGGATAAACCACTAAGAGATTTAAACTTAACACACAGAGGTCTGAAGGGAGTATTCATCATGTAGATAGTCACCAGTTCTGTTTTGGGAATTGTTCTACAATTGATTTGTTGACAGATTGTTGTCCTGTCTTTGTTGAAAATTTATTGATGATAATTTTCTATTGATTGATCTTTCCTGAAAAGGTAAAGAGTTAGTTGTATGTAATGTCATGATGTATGAAATGCATGGCGTAATGATGTTTCTAAAAATAAATGAGATTGTTATTTGTGTTGTTGATGCTATGATTTATAAATGCAATGTATGAACATATTAGTTGTTCTGCTGCAGTGTTGTCGATCTGGGGAAAATAAATCCCTGGCTGCTGCTGGGAATGAGGAGTGTAAGTCTTCATATTTGAAGTTGAAGTTTTAATAGATGGGCATCGATTATTAGAGAAATAAACTTTGTTGGGGAAGGTAAATGTTGTGCATTGCTTGTGGACTTTGTGAAATCCCGTTGGGGAATCCTTGGAAGCGGGGTGACTTTCACTGGGGAATATTGATTTTTCTTGAGAAGAAAACTCTATGGAGAGTGTTGATTTCCGCTTGGGGAAAAGAATTCAAGAGTTTTAGTTGTCCGTTGCTCTACTAGGGAGCTATCTCTTGATGGAAGAGAAAGGGAGTTGCCAATTTGTTATGGACAAAGAGGTTAACTATTATCTGGTTTGGCTTCCAGGTTCTGCAGCAACTCACTGGTGATTGTAAAGCGGTCTACTGGGGAAGAGGAGTTGTGCTCCCTTGATTTGTAGTAGTCGGAGAGGCAAACTCAAGTTGGGGAATCTGCAGTTTGTTGGGGAAATAAACCCTGCTGCCAATCTGTTGGGGAGGTGTATTCTTTTGGCAGAACTCCTCAAAGATTCTTGAGATCAACTAAGTTGGGGAGAAGTTTTCAGAGATTGAAACTATGGCTGGGGATCACCCTAATGAAAAGGACTTCGTGGGGAACTTCTCACTGCCCCTGCCCTTGTTTACTCAGCACTTCTTGAGAGATTTCTTGGAATCTTGACTTGACTGCCCTAGATGTGCTAGACAATGATCATGTCATGCCCCATTGTTTAATAGGGGATTTGTCGTTGGAAGTGTCATCCCATTTAAAGTGATTTTGCCCGTCGAGAGAGCTTTCGTTCGTTGGATATTCGTTGTGTGAATTTCTCTGTTGTCAAACAAATAGCTATATGCAAACAACGATATTCAAATAATGCAAAGTTTGTGCTTGTCTTGAAGTTTTGAAATTTCATTTTAGCAGATAAAAGAATTTTCTAAGAATGTTTAACTCAAGATTTAGAGTAAGCCTTGCAGGAGTCAGGATACCTTTTGTAACAGTAAGCTTTCGAACTAACCCATGCTTCAATTAGGAATTTGAAAGGTTGTATCGTGGTCTAGGTTCACGGTTTAAGAAACAAAGGATGAGGCTCAAAGTGTAATTGTACCCGCCCATTCTCTATGATGTTCTTCAGTCCTAAACTCAGTTACTTATGCGTTTGAACTCCAATTGAGTCTGGAATGGCGTTTTGGTGTTGGTTCAGACAAGTTAAGTTTTTTGGAAGGCAGACATTTTTTCCCCTGTTTTCCATGTTATTGAGGATTTGTAGTGACCTCTTTTTGATTTATTATCCCTGATTTTCCATGACTGTTCTCGTTTTTGAGATTATAGCCAGCGGGATGCCCTAGTTTTTATTAAGTCTCCTTCGTATGTTTTGACTTAGTGGGCTTTTCTTTTGAGAGATAATGACTGCCTATTTGATAGGGAACCATCACCATCTTTTATTTCAGAAGGAATGTTTTTTTCTCATTCGTTATGTACGAAGTGAAAGTTTGCGACTAAACGCGCGTTTGAATTAATTGAGAGACTACCCTGGCCCAGGTTTTGATTAAAGGTTTTGATTTGTGTGAAAAAGAAAACTCCTACTTCTTTATCTCAAAGGGGTTGACTGGGGATTATCTTCCTTATAACTCCAGTGTTTAAGAATTAAACGAACGCCTGTATATCGTCAACAAGGTCTGTTCAAAACCATACTGTATGAGATTATGGCACTGTCTTTGTCATCCTCCCTCTAAAGGCTTGCAACTTTTAAATTAAGAGTTGAATATCATGAAGGGAGTAAAAAGCATAGTTTTAGTATAATGAAAACGAATGGATTAATTCAAGACAAACATATGCAATGCATTAATGAAACGAAGTTTGACATTAATAGATAAGTGTTTGAACAACAAAAGAGATTACAATTGAAAATTCAAAATGAAAAGGAAGCTTTTAATGATTTGGAATAGGAGTAGTGATCACGTTAGGAGTCTCTGGAGGGTCGAACTCAATCTCCTTGGCGTCAATCAAATCTTGAATCTTGTTCTTCAAAGTCCAACATCTGTTAGTGTCGTGTCCAGGACTATTAGAATGGTAGGCACATCTTACATATGGATTTACTTAGGAGAGGAGGTATCAGGGTTTTGGGGAGGATCTCTTAGCGTGATCAACTTCACTTTCATCAAATGTTGTAACGCTTGAGACAATGGCATGTTGATGTTAGCATACTGCCTTTCTTGGTATTTTATCCTAAGCCTATTGTCATGTCTTTGTTGAACAAGTGTAGGATTAGAGATCAAGATTGCCCCCACGTGTTGGTCGTGGTTGCTCTTGTTATGACCCTTTTGGACGTACATATAATTGGACACTTTCTTCCCACTGAAAGGTTGTTTCCCTGCATTTGAAGATGCACCCCTTTGGATTTTACCACTCTTAATTCCATCCTCTAATCTTTCGCCTGTCAGGATTAGCTCGGCGAATTCGGCCGAGGAGATTCCGATTAGGTGATTGAATAAAGGTTCTGTCAAAGTTCCCATGAAGATGTCAATCAACTCCCTGTCAATTAATGGGGGTTGTACCCTATCAGCCAGGTCTCTCCACTTTTGAGCGTATTCTTTGAAACCCTCATTGGGACGCATGGTCATACTCTTCAATTGAACACGAGTTGTTGCAAGATAAAAATTGTATTGGTACTGCTTGTAGAAAGCAGTAGCCAAGTCCTCCCAAGTATGAATGTCAGTTCCTTCTAACTGATAGAACCACTCCAGTTGAGTGCCTGTCAAACTTTCTTTGAAGAAATAGACACATAGATCTCGATCAGCAGTGTGAGCCTGAATCTTGCAGACATAAGATCTCAGATGCATCTTAGGACAAGAGACCCCATCATACTTGGAAAAGGTAGGGATTTTGAACTTTGGTGGGATGACCACTCCGGAAACCAACCCTAACTCTTCAAAGTCCAAGCCAGGTATCTGCTGAATCTCCATAGCATTGAGGCGATCCTCCAACTGTTTATATTTATCATCAACGAAAGGATATTGTTCCACAGAGAAATCATCTTCATCTTCATTAGTCCCCGGGTTATTATCTCCTTCTTTTATCTGATTGCCCCCCTCAGTTGACGGAGTTGAGAGATATAGAGCTCTCTTGACTGGTCCTCTAAGTCTTCTTCCCAAATTCAGAACACCCAAATGTGGAAAATAAATCCTAAGCTATTACATCATTTCAGGGATGGGGATACATATTTACAAATGGGGATTGCAAGAATTTAAATCCTAATTATCTATTACAACCATATTGAATTGTACAATACAATAAAAGGAAATGATTTGTTTTGAAAAGGGTTTTTTTTGTCTTAATAAATTAAAAGAAAAATAATTAGTTAATAAAAAGAAAAATATTTTTTTATGTCTTTTTTATATTAAAAATAGTATTAATGCTAAAAATAATAAAAATAAGAAAGAAAAGGAAAAATAACAAAAACATGATCAACATGTTGCTGAAAATAAAAATGAGAGGGACCAGAAGTTCTGATGCTAGGAACACTTGAATTTGAAGTGGTGTTTGGGACTTGAGTTGCTGCCTTCGAATGTTCTGGGGTTAGCAAGAAACGGAACAAAAATGTTATGTTATTTGACTCGAAGGGAAGAACAAGGGTATTGTTTTGAGAATTTTGGGTTTAAGAGTGTTTGAGTGTTTTCTTCTATCTCTTTTTGTATTCAATAACTCTCTCCCCAAAATCTAGCCCCTTAGATGTGTGGTGGAACCATTTATTTATAGATGAGTTTGTTGTGGTTTTGGGGGGGAAAACAAATGGGATTTGAACCATTTTGGCATACCGTTTCATTGCTTTTTAAATACAGCTTTTATGTGCTAATTTTGTGCAAATATGGGGTTTGAGAAAATGCAGGCGTGGACTAGGTCAGCAACAATTTTGGAGTATTGTGGCAGCTGGATGCAGGACTGTGTCATAGCAGTACAACAAACTGTTCAAAACAATGTTTCGGGGCTTGGTGACGTTCTGGTCGAAGAGTTGAAAGACCAGAGTAAGATTCGAAGGGTGATGTTCTGATCGAATAGTATAACATAGTCTCCATATGCTGAAGAATGAGACTTGAAGGGTCATGTTCTGATCGAACAACACAGCTTCCATATTTTGAAGATTGAGATTCAAAGTGTCATGTTTTGATCGAAGAGTAGAGCTTCTATATGTTCTGATCGAAGGGTCATGTTCTGATTAAAGAGTAGAGCTTCTATATGTTCTGATCGAAGGGTCATGTTCTGATCGAACATTAGAGCTTCTATATGTTTTGATCGAAGGGTCATGTTTTGATTGAAGGGTCATGTTCTGAATCACTTTTGCAAATTATGATTGTACTTGTGTGAAAACCGGCCCAGAACTTCTGTCCAAATTCTGACTTAAAAATGCTCAGAATTTACTAAGTGTTTTAGCTTCAAGGATGTCTATGGATTTATAACTTGAAATCCCAGCCTTTCTAGAAGAAGTTCTATTCTGTAACTTTTTTAGATCTTATTGAGATCTATAAATTTCATGTCATAAGTTCTGATTAAATCATCTTGCATCATGATGAAAATCTGGCCCAATGTTATGAAATTATCATATTTTCTTAACACTTAGAAAATTTTCTAAGTGTTTAGAAATTTGACTTTTCAAAGTAATCTTTCACTTTTGATTTCTTGATGAACCAACTTCATGTCTAGATTAAATATGATTTTTGAAACTTGATTTTGATCAAAAAGTTAAAGTTTGACTTTTGAGTGTGCATTTGACCATTTTTCCCTTGTGAATGACTTTCTTGGAAAATTGTAATCCGAGACTTGAAACTTGACAAAAGCAATCTCGAGGGTCCAGGATGATCCCCTGAGAAATAAGAGGGAAAGTTTTGGGATACAACATTTTCCAAATGGCATATTTAAGCCCATTCCCCACTCAGTCAATCATCATATCATGCGAGTGCAAATTTCTAGGCACTCTAGTGTTCAATCATCTTCAACCTTTAGATCACGAAAGACAAATAAGTCAATCTAAATCTTAAGGTTTAAGAAGATTGAACAGGGGAAGTTGTTGTACCCCAAAAATTTCCTCTCATGTTTTCCAAGATCTTCCCTTTGCATGGTGGTTACAAACACTTGCTTAAGGAAAATAAAACTTTTGGAGATATTCCAGTGTCTTTCGATTGGCACCTAAACAGGGTATTTCGGTTGGCATCTGAGCAAGCTTCGATTGGACGCTGAATTTCCTTTGACGCAAGCCTGATTCACAATCTTTGATTGGGTGCTAGGCCTCTTTCGATCAAGTTCAATTCACAAGGCTTCGATTTCACATTGGCTGCTTTAGGCTTGCCTTCGATTCACAAGGCAAGAACTTCCTGCATGCCTGCTTCATTTCACAAAGCAGTAATCCCCTGCAGTCAAGCTTCGATTGGACATCTAAAGATCCTTCGATCAAACTTTCGGTCCACAAGTATCATTCCAGCACTTCCTTCCCTTCAACTTGCCTTCAGCGCATAAGGCAAAGACCCCTCTTCATTCTTGCCTTTGATTCATAAAGCAATGGCTATCTAGATTTGATTGTGAAATGTCTCTTCATGTTTGCCTTTGATCCACTAGGAAAAAGGTTTCCTCATGCTTTCCTTGGATTCACAAGGCACATGCCCATCAACTTGCCTCTGATTTACAAGGCAAAAGGCTCCTTTCAACTGACCTTCAATTCACAAGGCAGAAGCTTCCTCAGATTTGCCATCGATCCATTAGGCAAATACTCCCTATATGCTTGCCTTCAGCGCACAAGGCAAAATTTTCCTCTTCATGCCTACTTTCATTTCATAAAGCACGATATTACTACATTATGAACACGTTGGTGGTCCATTCGAAGAGTGCACAAGGCACACATCTGGGCTATTCAAAAGACACACAAGAGGGCCATTTGAAGGATGTACAAGTGTTCCATTCGAAGGAGACAAATAATTATTGAAAATAAGTTTGTCTTAGTCCAAGTTTCTTATTGGCTCAAAGGCCAACATGTTGCCAAGCCCAAGCCTCATGTACAATTGCATTCGAAGGAGGTAACAAGAGAAGTTTCGACTGGCCAGAAAGTAGTTTTCTTTTGGGCTAGTTTCAAATCAAGCTATCGAGACAAATATGGGCTCAATCAAAGAAGCCCCAATGATGAGAATTGGAGCCATTCGAAGGAGGCAACCCTGGGCCAATCGAATAGCAAGGACTGAGGGCATTCGAAGGAGCCAAACATGTCCAGGTTTATCCCAAGACCCAAAAGGGTAGGAATCCCTCAAAAAAGGAAATCCCTTAATGTGTCTGATTTGGCCTTCAAAGCCTAGTTAATGCCTGTCCCTTGCCATTTCTATGTTATGACCCTCTCCCCATCTCCTATAAATACACACCAATTCTACAAGCTGGGGGGTAAATACTACATACATACGCACAAGCAAAGACTGTTAGAACAAAGTTTGAATCTACTACCCTATATTTAAGTTTTAATGATAACAAAGTGAAAAGATATATTATTTATATGATTCACGTATGAACTATCTGCTGCCTAAATTATTACGTTCTGATTTGCAGATACTCTGATTGATATAAGAAAGATCACACCTAATCAGCATCAGAAATTTGGTTCCTGACATCAGCATCAGAAGTTGCCATATCAGAATGTCAGAATCAGATGATTAACTCACGTATATGCTGAAGTCTGATGAACAAAACTGCGCTCAACACTCTGATAAAGAAACACAACAGTTCATCAACAGCTAAGCAGAGTCAGAATGAGCCAAGCCAGAACTTGCATTAAGTAAGTAAAGGTAATGTGCATTGAAAGCAAATTAATACCAACGGCCTCATTCCAGACAAGATCTGCTCGATAAGGAAAGTTTGTTATTAGCATTGAATCAAGAATATTGCTCCAACGTTCAACATCTCAGTGCTATATAAACAAGACTTTGAAGATTGAATTGGCTAATGCTCTCCAACATTTTACACGCCTAAAAGCTAATCATAATCTTCCTTCTCTCAGTTTGCTAAACACTACACATTCTCATATTCAATCATTGTTTAGGAATCTAGTTTCTAAGCTTTAAGTTGTGTATACATCACAGTTGTGATACAGTTTTGTAGAAAACATTCACACACTTAGATTTATCTTCTCTGTAAGAAAGTGTTTCCTTGACAAATCGGGTTGTGGTTTTCATCAAGAAGGCTTTAGCAGTTGTTAAAGAAGTCTGTAATATTCAGTTGAATATAGTGGATTAAGACCTCGTTGGAGAGAGGCGAAATCACCTTGATGGGTGGACTGGAGTAGTTTGAGATCAAACGAACCAGGATAAAAATATCTTGTTCATTGCATTGATTTTCAGTTTTACAATTCAACCCCCCCTTCTTGTGTTTTTCACTACTTCAATTGGCATCAGAGCTCCTGGTTCTGAGCTAAAACACTTAACCGTGTCAGTACAAGATCCAGCGTCAGAAAAACACAATGGCAGGAAACTATTCTCACACCAGCAATGACAACAATGAGGACAGAGACAGATTCAGCGGCAAACCTCTAGTGTTTGATGGAGAAAACTTTGATTACTGGAAAGACAGAATTGAAAGCTTCTTTCTGGCACATGATGCTGATCTGTGGGATATGGTGACAGATGGATACACGCACCCTGTGAATGCAAGCGGTCA
This sequence comes from Vicia faba, assembly GCA_948472305.1. Taxonomy (NCBI): domain Eukaryota; kingdom Viridiplantae; phylum Streptophyta; class Magnoliopsida; order Fabales; family Fabaceae; genus Vicia; species Vicia faba. The sequence continues at coordinate 932,201,872 of OX451740.1, read as the reverse complement.
GAAGATTGATAGAAAAACAATGTCTGACCAACAAAAGCGTGACTTCAAGAATCATCACAAGGCCAGGACCATCCTCCTCAACGCCATCTCCTATACTGAATATGAAAAGATCTCCAACAAAGACACAGCAAAGAATATTTTTGACTCACTCAGAATGACGTATGAGGGCAACGTTCAGGTCAAAGAAACTAAAGCTCTGGCGCTCATTCAGAAGTATGAGGCGTTCAAAATGGAAGAATCTGAATCCATTGAAACAATGTTCTCAAGATTCCAGATTCTGGTAGCTGGTCTCAAGGTTCTGGACAAAGGATACTCTACTGCTGACCATGTCAAGAAAATCATCAGAAGTTTACCCAAGCAGTGGAGACCAATGGTTACAGCTCTGAAGCTAGCTAAAGATCTCAACAAAATCACTCTGGAGGAACTTATCAACTCCCTCAGAAGTCATGAGATAGAGCTAGAAGCTGACGAGCCTCAGAAGCAAGGTAAGCCTTTAGCATTAAAATCTAACAAAAAATTTGAGTCTAAAGTTTTGCAGGCAGTTGAAGAAACATCTGATGGATCCTCATCAGAAGAAGACGAACTCTCCCTCCTTTCCAGAAGAGTAAATCAACTGTGGAAGCAAAGACAAAGGAAGTTCAGGAATCCCAGAAGATCTGATCAGAACGAGTCTTCTTCCAGATACAGAAGGACAAATTCTTCCTCTGGATACAGAAGATCTGAAGGCTCCTCTAGCAGCAAAAAGCCAAACACCAAGGACATCATCTGCTATGAGTGCAATGAGAAAGGACACTATAAGAGTGACTGCCCAAAGCTTCAGAGGGAAAAACCAAAAAAGAAGTTTGGAAGAGAGAAGAAGAAAAGTCTCATGGCTACATGGGATGACTCTGACTCGTCTAAAGCTGACTCAGAATCAGATGATGAGAGGGCAAACATAGCTCTCATGGCTAACATCTCAGAAGATAGTGAAGCTTCTGAATCAGACTCAGACTCAGATACTGAAGAGGTATTTCCTAACTTTGCTGTTAACTTTACAAAGGCTGAACTTGCTGAAAGCCTTAATGAGATTCTGGAACGGTATCAGCAAATTAGAGTTAAATTCAGAGACCTGAAAAGGAATCTTGAATCTGACTCTAATAAGACTGAGAGTCTCAAATTGGAGAATTCTGAGCTGAGAAATAAGATTTCAAAATTAGAAAACACTTTACAAAACTCTCAGAAGGAACCAATTTATGAAACTCCCAGCAACGCTGATGAGATCATCAAGGAGTATGATCACAGTTTCCAGAAGTTCCTCGCTAAAAGCATAGATAGAAGCAAAATGGCTTCAATGATCTATGGAGTTAGCAGAAACGGCAGGAAAGGAATAGGATACCAAGGTAAGGTTCCTACACCAAAGAATGTCATGGACTTAACCATTAAACACACTCCTCTGAATTCACATTTTGTGTATGGTCACACACATGATATTAAATACACTAGCAGTAAGCACTTTGTGAAACCAAAATTCAACCAGAGTTTTGGTAAAACTAACAAATCAGGACCCAAGAAAATCTGGGTACCTAAGGATAAAATAATACATGTTGCAGATATCTTTAGCAGCAAGTCAGAAACACCAGTCATGGTACCTGGACTCTGGCTGCTCGCGACACATGACGGGAAGAAGGCATATGTTCCAAAGCCTAGAACTTAAGCCTGGAGGCCACGTTGGCTTTGGAGGCAATCAGAGGGGAAAGATAATTGGCTCTGGAACTGTAGGTAATGGAAATCTTCCCTCTATTAATAATGTTCTGCTAGTAGATGGATTGATGCATAATCTATTATCCATAAGTCAATTAAGTGATAACGGTTATGATATAATCTTTAATCAAAAATCATGTAAAGCTGTTAGTCAGAAAGATGGGACTATCCTGTTTAATTGTAAGAGGAAAAACAACATCTACAAAATCAAACTTTCTGAACTAAAGAGTCAGAATGTAAAATGCCTTCTGTCTGTTAACAACGAGCAGTGGATCTGGCACAGAAGATTGGGGCATGTTAGTATGAGAAGAATATCTCAGATTAACAAACTCAATCTGGTCAGAGGACTTCCTAATTTGAAGTTCAATTCAGATGCTCTGTGTGAAGCATGTCAGAAAGGCAAGTTTGCAAAACCTTCTTTTAAATCCAAAAATGTTGTTTCTACCTCTAAGCCATTAGAACTTTTGCACATTGACTTATTTGGACCAGTTAAAACTGCTTCAGTCAGTGGCAAGAAGTATGGGTTAGTAATCGTAGATGACTATAGCAGATGGACATGGGTAAAGTTCTTAAGACACAAGGATGAGTCACACTCTGTGTTTGTTACCTTCTGTAACCAAGTTCAGAATGAAAAGGATCTTAGAATCATTAAAGTCAGAAGTGATCATGGTGGAGAATTTGAAAACAAAGATTTTGAGTCATTCTTTAATGACAGAGGCATTCTGCATGATTTCTCTTGTCCTAGAACTCCCCAACAAAATGGAGTTGTAGAACGAAAGAACAGAACATTGCAAGAAATGGCCAGAACCATGATCAATGAGACAAACGTTGCTAAGACCTTCTGGGCAGAGGCAATAAACACAGCGTGCTACATTCAGAATAGAATCTCAATAAGACCTATTCTGGAAAAGACTCCATATGAATTGTGGAAGAACAGAAAGCCCAACATTTCATATTTTCATCCATTTGGATGTACTTGCTTTATATTAAATACAAAGAATTATTTGAACAAGTTTGACTCTAAAGCACAGAAGTGTATTATGTTAGGATAATCTGAACGCTCAAGAGGGTACAGAGTATACAATACAGAAACACAGATTGTGGAAGAATCAATCAGTGTTCGCTTTGATGATAAGCTTGACTCTGAAAAGTCAAAGCAGAATGAAGTTTTTGCAGGTATGGAAATTGAATTTACAGGTTCTGAAGACAAGTCATCAGAAGCTCTCAACACAGACACTCCTTCAACGTCTGAAAGGAGCACTGCTAGCAATCCTACAACAGCTGCTGATCAACCTCAGAAGAGATTACCCAGAAGCAGCTTGGATCACCCAGAAGAGACTATCTTAGGAAGAAAGGAAGATCCAATCAGAACAAGAGCAAGCTTCAGAAACTCTGAAGAAACTCTCATGGGACTTGTGTCTCTGATTGAACCTTCTTCTATTGATGAAGCACTTCTATATAATGACTAGATTCTGGCAATGCAAGAAGAGCTGAATCAATTCACCAGAAACGACGTATGGGATCTCGTTCCCAGACCAAAAGGTTTAACGTCATTGGAACAAGATGGGTGTTCAGAAACAAGCTAAATGAACAAGGTGAAGTCATCAAAAACAAGGCACGACTGGTTGCACAAGGTTATAGTCAGCATAAGGGGATAGACTATACAGAAACCTTTTCCCCAGTCGCCAGGTTAGAATCTATCAGACTTTTAATTTCATTTGCTGTTAATAGAGGCATCACTCTATATCAGATGGATGTCAAAAGTGCATTCTTAAATGGTTATATAGAAGAAGAAGTCTATGTACACCAACCCCCTGGTTTTGAAAATACAAAACATCCAGAACATGTTTTCAAACTAAAGAAGTCACTATATGGTCTGAAACAAGCTCCCAGAGCTTGGTATGAAAGGCTAAGTAACTTTCTATTAGAAAATGAATTCACCAGAGGGAAAGTGGACACTACTCTATTCTGCAAATCAGTTAAGAATGACATCTTAGTTTGTCAAATTTATGTTGATGATATTATTTTTGGTTCTACTAATCCTTCTCTTGGAAGAAAATTTGCTAAGTGTATGCAAGCAGAATTTGAGATGAGCCTCATGGGGGAACTGGAATTCTTTCTAGGAATTCAGATCAATCAAACTCCAGAGGGAACTTACATTCATCAGAGCAAATACATCAGAGATCTTCTGAAGAAATTTGACCTCTCAGAATGTAAGCCATCAAAGATTCCAATGCATCCCACGTGCATTCTGGAAAGAGAAGAGGTAAGCAAAAATGTAGAACAGAAAGTCTATAGAGGTATGATTGGTTCTCTCCTCTATCTGACTGCTTCAAGACCTGACATATTATTCAGTGTTTGTATCTGTGCTAGATTCCAATCAGATCCTAGAGAATCTCACTTAACAGTTGTTAAGCGAATTTTCAAGTATCTGAAAGGTACTACTAATCTGGGTTTGTTTTATAGAAAATCTAGTGATTACAGCTTAGTAGGCTACTGCGATGCTGATTTTACTGGAGACAGAGTGGAACGTAAAAGTACTTCTGGAAGCTGCCAGTTTCTGGGAGAAAATCTGATCTCTTGGTCCAGCAAAAGGCAATCAACAATTGCGCTATCAACAGCAGAAGCTGAGTACATAGCAGCAGCAGGATGTAGCACACAAATGCTCTGGATGAAAAGTCAGCTTGAAGACTTCCAGATTTTTGAGAGTAACATTCCTATACTCTGTGATAATACTTCTGCTATTTGCTTAAGTAAGAATCCTATTTTACATTCTAGAGCTAAGCATATAGAAATAAAACATCACTTCATTAGGGACTATATTCAGAAAGGAATTTTGAACTTAAAATTTATAGATACAGACCATCAATGGGCTGATATCTTTACTAAACCCCTTTCAGAAGATAGGTTTAATTTCATTCTGAAACATCTCAGCATGAAAGTCTTTCCAGAGTGAAAATGTTTTAATTCCATATATTTACCTTCAGAATGTAATTGTTTTACTGTGAACTTCTGATCAATCTTCTTTCAGAAAGATAGAACATGCAGATTGTATCAGATGCAAGTCTAAAGATCTGAGAGTCTAAGCTCAAAGACAGACGTGCTGATCACTACATCAAACAAGTGTCATCCAATCATCAGCAAATCTCTGAAGCAGAACGCGTGCACGCTTCTGAGAAGGCAAAGCGCTGATTGGGTGCATTGAGACACATGTCTGGTAACCGTTTTTAAGTATCTTTCTCAAATCCCCCAAAATCAGCAAGCATTTAATAAAAGTAATCATGCTTTTAAAATGCAATCATGATTTTTCTCTTTCTTAAAAACGTTTATTTTTTCAAAATATTCTGAAACTCTATTTAAACACATTAACCTCTCATTCTAATTCTTTACAGTTTCTCACTAATTCTCAAGCATTCTCTGCATTTTTCTGTGTTCATCTCTTGCAAAACCCTTTTTCCCAGTTTCTTCTCAAAATCTTTTTAGTGTGAACATGGCAACCTCCAGCAGTGCTTCTGCAGGTCCTCAGAAGAAAGCATCATCTGAACAGTATCAAGTGCCATTCAGAACACTCCTCACTCCTGTGAAGAATCTTGAAGTGTTATCTGAATTGATCATTGATTTTGGAAGCTTGAAGGAGAACGGTTTTGACCTAACAGAAGAAGTTAGGGCACAGAAATGGGAAAGGTATTTTGACAGGTTGGTTGGACCAACATTCCCTATGTTAGTCAAGGAATTCTGGATTCATGCGAAGGCTTCAACGCATCTAGTCACCTCCTTAGTTATGGGGAAGAAGATTGTGATCTCTGAGGATCACATAGCAAGGTTAATCGGTTACAGTGGCGGTGGCGTCCGCTGTGTTGATATGGCTGAGAGATGTGCTGACGTGGGCGTGATAGCTACAAGGATTTTCACCCATGGGGTGCCCAACAGCAAGATCAAAGATCTGAAGGATCATCACAGAGTTTGGGCTAAGATAATTCTGGGGTGCTTCAACCATAGGAAGCCAACTAGTTCACCTGATTACATAAATGTGGATCAGCAATTTCTGATCTACTTTATTGATCAGAAGGTAAAAATCAACTTGGCTCATCTTCTGTTCAACCACCTCAAAACAAGTGTAAAGGAAACCAGGGAAGAAGAAAGAACAAAGAGGGATTGGATACCCTTTGGAAGGTTGATATCAGATATTCTGACAGAGAATAGGCTGATAGAGCATCTGATAGAAGCTCAAGAGTTAAGCACCATTGAACCAACAGTTGGGAAGCCTCTGAACGCGAAGAACTTGAAGAAAATGAAGTTGATAGAGAATATCAAAAAGGAACCCAGAGCTACTCCTATTGCTGATATCACCAGAAGAAGAGTTCCACTGAGTGACTTTCCTTTATTTTCTGAGATAGAATCTAAACCAGAGGTTGTTCTCAGATACTTAGATGCGTGCAAGGCAGATGGTTCAGATCCAAATCTGATTATCAAAGTTCTGCATCAACCTCAACAAGAAGTGACTCTGAAGAAGACGAAGAAGAGGAAGGCACCTTCAGAAGGATCATCCCAGTAGACACCCAAGAAAAGAGGTAATTTATCTGCTGCTTCTGTTTTAAATTCTTCTACTATTCCAGCATCTATTCCTCCTCCAACCTCTCATAGAATCTCAATCCCCATCCCAACAATAGATGAAACTGAACCAGAAGATGACCCTTCTGAGGCATTAAAACTCAGAAGACCCAGAACCAAACATCCCAAACCAACAATCTCAACAACATCAGCAATTGACAAAGTGCTGTCTGACATTGATCAACACACTTTTGATCACTCCGCCAATCCAAACTCTGAACCACAAATTGTCCCTCCTCCACAACCAGAACAACAGCAATCTGCTGAACAACCAGAACAACAGCAATTTGCTGAAGAACCAGAACAACAACAACCTCTCTCATCAATTCCAGAAGAACCCCTTATCCCTGAACAACCAGAAATTCCAACAACTTCTCCTCAACCAGCAATTCCGTCTCCCTCTCCTCAACCAGAAATTCATCCACCATCACCTCAACCTGAGTTTCATCACTCTGAAACTCCTTCTCCTCAACCATCTGAACCTCATTCACCACAACCATCACCTCTGGCAATCCAGCTGCCATGTGGAACAACAATTACCATGGCCCAGTTGCCATCCTCACCAGAATCTACACCACCCAATACTCCCAAAACACCACACAGTCCAATCATAATCTCTAATTCTCCCACTCCATCTCCAAAACAAACAGCTGCCAAGCAAACCACCGAAAACCCCAGCAGGACCTTCATAGACTTAACCAGTCTTAACCGTCTTGCTGATATGAAACATAAAATAGCCATCCCTAAACCAAAACAACCAGATGTTGGCTCTGGTATTATGAATTTTGAAACAGGTGTGCAGCAATGGATTGCTTCTTTGAAGCAAGTCTGTCCTGGAATGATTGACCCAGCTGCTTCTGATCAGCTCTGGTCACAATTCAGACTCTGGGTACGCGTTAAAGCCCTCAAGTTGCAGGATATCAACTATGAGCAGGCACAACAGAACTTCAGCAAGCTGCTGAAGGAAGTTGAAAGTCAGCTGCCTCAGGAAGCTGTGCTCCCTCTGGATAGTGAACCTTGGTCTGAGAAACAGCTAGCTTCAAAGGTGCAACCAGAAGAAGACAAGACCATTCAAGCTGAAGCAAGTCAAGCAGAAGATGTTGCAGAAAGCTCTCAGAAGCTTCCTGCTTCTGATGTTTCTCAAGCTGCCTTGGACAGGCAGACTCTGGAAGAGCTGAAGCTGAATGACATGCGTCTGCAGCAGAGGATGGATGAAAACGACCAGAAGATGAAAGAAAGAATGGATGTGCAGGATAGCAAGATTGACACTGTTGTCAGCATGGTGCACAAGCAGAATGAGACTGCTGATCAGATCAAAGCCATGCTGGAGAACCTGTTCACACGCTTTCCTCCCCAACCTTAGTTTTTTCATTCATGTCTTTTTCATGTTTTCTTTGATTTTCTGATGTACTATTTGAATATGTTCTGTTTGATTCTGAACCTTTTAATATGACAAGTTTTTCTGATCTTAATTGTTTTAGCACTCACCTACACTTTTTGATTGCTGACAAAAAGGGGGAGAACAAGAATGATATTTTAAACAATAACGGTTAACTAAGACAGAAATTCTCAAACATTCTAACTCTATTATACTTGAAAATGTTTTTTTTTTTGTTTTTGCTTAAAGTCTACAGGTACAAGGAAGCTCCTGGACACTCTGAAGACTAAAAGCTATGAAGCTCTGATCCGCTCTAATACTCTGATCCAAAGCAAAGCTCTGACAATAAAAGCTCTGATACGCTGATCTGAAGCTCTGCTCTGATATGCTGATCTAAAGCTTCCGATAGTCAAAGACTCTGATAATCTGATGTTCAAAGAAAGGCAAAAAGATCTGATCCTGAAGAACACTTGTAATCAAAGGGAAGTAATAAACTCAGGGGGAGTATCTCTCAACTCTGATATCTTTTTACCCCTTATCTTTGATAACCTCTTACTCTGATGCATCTCTCTGATACCTTTTCACGTTATTTTCATTTAATAATATCTAGTTTTTGTCATCATCAAAAAGGGGGAGATTGTTAGAACAAAGTTTGAATCTACTACCCTATATTTAAGTTTTGATGATAACAAAGTGAAAAGATATATTATTTATATGATTCACGTATGAACTATCTGCTGCCTAAATTATTATGTTCTGATTTGCAGATACTCTGATTGATATAAGCAAGATCACACCTAATCAGCATCAAAAATTTGGTTCCTGACATCAGCATCAGAAGTTGCCATATCAGAATGTCAGAATCAGATGATTAACTCACGTATATGCTGAAGTCTGATGAACAAAACTGCGCTCAACACTCTGATAAAGAAACACAACAGTTCATCAGCAGCTAAGCAGAGTCAGAATGAGCCAAGCCAGAACTTGCATTAAGTAAGCAACGGTACTGTGCATTGAAAGCAAATTAATACCAACGGCCTCATTCCAGACAAGATCAGCTCGATAAGGAAAGTTTGTTATTAGCATTGAATCAAGAATATTGCTCCAACGTTCAACATCTCAGTGCTATATAAACAAGACTTTGAAGATTGAATTGGCTAATGCTCTCCAACATTTTACACGCCTAAAAGCTAATCATAATCTTCCTTCTCTCAGTTTGCTAAACACTACACATTCTCATATTCAATCATTGTTTAGCAATCTAGTTTCTAAGCTTTAAGTTGTGTATACATCACAGTTGTGATACAGTTTTGTAGAAAACATTCACACACTTAGATTTATCTTCTCTGTAAGAAAGTGTTTCCTTGACAAACCGGGTTGTGGTTTGCATCAAGAAGGCTTTAGCAGTTGTTAAAGCAGTCTGTAATATTCAGTTGAATATAGTGGATTAAGACCTCGTTGGAGAGAGGCGAAATCACCTTGACGGGTGGACTGGAGTAGTTTGAGATCAAACGAACCAGGATAAAAATATCTTGTTCATTGCATTGATTTTCAGTTTTACAATTCAACCCCCCCTTCTTGTGTTTTTCACTACTTCAAAGACTACACACACACGCTGCCTCATAATCCACACCAAAGTTATCAAAAATCTCATAAGTCATCCAAATTGAAGCAATCTTCAACAACGCTCCACTCACTCCTTGAAGTTTGCATGAGGCGTTCCCAAGCACTAGGCAGGCCCAACATACACTGGAGCATCACTCACACAATTTATCTGTTGGTAACTTATTTTTGATCTCAAACTAGCTAAGCACACATTTTTTAAATTCATGTTAATCATACATTCATGTTATTGATAATGTTTGTGATTGCTTTCATGTGCTACATGCAAGATTAAGCGCAGGGGTTGCAATCGTGCCATGGCTTAGGCACAATCCATATTTTCTTTCGAAACTCAGGGTTCATGGGTTGAAAGACAGATGAAGTAGCTTTCGATTCAGACCCAGATGATCCGAATTACGATTATGCAGCCACAGGCTGTCGAACCTAAGACTGGATTCGACCCAAGTCTGGATTTTTATCTTGTTGTCTCTAATAAATTTCCTGGAGGAATACAGCATACTCCTCCAACAATATTATTTGCTGAATCGAAGGCCACATCCTTCCCTAGATCGAAGGACACCCTTCATTGATCGAAAGCTATCTTTTCTTTGGATCAAAAGATTCTTCTTCTTGTACTTTTATTTTTGTTGCTCATTTCATTTTTATAGTTTCCCTTTTTCAATTTACATAAAATAAAAAATCATCATAAAAATTAGGATTAGATTTTATTAATTAAATTAATTTCTGAATTAATTAATTAATTAATTTTAACATCTTTTTCCCCAAAAAAAATTAGAATTTAGGTTTAATTTTATTTTTTTCAATTTATTTTCTTTTCATAAATAAATATAAAAAAACAAAAATATTTTTATTCCATAGGGTTTTAGACCTCTTTTCTAATTCGCGCACAATTTTATTTATCATATTATTGTATCTACTTCCCGGTTGTAATAGACTGTAATTTTGACTCTTTTAGTTTACTGTTTTCTTTATTTTCCCCCAAAGTTTGGACATGTAATAATGCCCCTCTCTGAAGCTTTGTAATAGCGTAGGTGTTGCACCCCAAAATTTCCCCTCCCAATTCTACTCAAGGCATGCTCCTAAAGATCCTCAATTCCTCAAGGTTGACCAAGAATTGACCAGACAAATTCTTCTCCTAAGCAATGAACCTCTAATTAAGGTTTCACTTTCCATCAAGATGTGTGAGCTCCAAAGGTCTCTAATGTTTTCCATGGTCCTAATATGCCTTCAAGATTTCCCATTCCAAGTTTCATGCCTTGCACTACAAGTTTGCTCAGTCAGTTGCTCAAATGCTTGAAAATCAACGGTGCTAGGTTAAAAGTCAATTGTGGCCACAAAAAGAGTCAAACTTCATGATTTTTGGTCAACATCAACATTTTGAAGTGATATCCATCATTTGATCAAGGGTTGATCATGATTCCTCAAGAAATACTCCTAATCTATCAAAAGTCAAGAATTGCTAAATTAGGGTTTCTATAGGAAAAGTCAACTGATATTTGACCAGGCATAACTTTCACATACTTCATCCATTTTCCCCAACCAAAGCTCATTTTGAAGAGAATCTAATTCCATACAACTTCTCTTTTGTCCTCAAGTTCAAGACACAAGCTCATACATTACATGTCATTTTTAGAAAGTCAACATAAGACACTTTTTGTCAAGGCAACTTACATCAAGATAATGTCTCCAAATGCAAAAATGATTAAAAGAGAAAGTGTAGAGGACATCTTGAGCTTTACGAAAAGTTTAATATCACATTCAAAAGATAAAAATTGAGCGAGTTATGAGGTGCACAAATTGGGAAATTTTCAAGAAATACGTTAAATGCTAAGTGAGCGAACTTGAAGTTTTGAACTAGTGGGCCTAACTTTTGATGTTCAAACTTGTCCATAAGGTGTTAGAGGGCCTATAAATCCATTCACATATTTTTTTATGATTTTTATTTCTTTTATTTGAATTTTTATTCATTTAAATGCAAATAAAATATAATAAAATATAATAAAATATGAAACAATGGTATAAAGGCTTGGGCTTTTTGTTTCAATCATCTAAGGGCCCAAGACAACTCATGACAACTCATTACAACCTTGTCAATTTTGTGGGGACTCAAGAAAGGAAGAAACATTGCAAATTTGGCAAGTTTTAAAGTTTTTTTCTTGTTTAAACCATGGCATGATTACCTTGATTCCATTCCTTATTTATCAGTCCAAATACAAGTCAACAACATGTCCAGATTCGTGCAAGGCATCCAAAAGACAAGAATCATGCAAAGAAGGCAAGTTTTCAATATGTTGGAATATTGATTTTATGGGCATGATTACCTTGTCCCTTTCCATACTTGTTGGCTCCTATTTCATTCTCTATATAAAGGCAAACAAAGGCAGAAGAAGGACCAGAAAAACCATTGCATAACAAAGATCTACAAAATTCTCAAAAATTCCTCAAAGTTGCAAAATTCTTAACCACACTACCAGGTGCTCTCAAGCAAAACAAATGATCCATTCATCTCCCCGAGGCTCACAAGAGTTAAACTAGGCTCATAACCAGGCCCTTCCACGTCTAGAACTCTCGCATCCGACTGTACCGGATTTGAACAGGTTAGGACGATTGCATGTGCAGATAAAAACCTTATGCGCAAGATGCCATGGTTAGGGCTATAAGCTTTTTGAGCTTCGAATTCTGTGATACGAGGACTTTCAATCCAAACCCATGATATGCTTCATGGAAGAGATACACATGATTCTGAAGACTTTTCTCCAGCGCCTGGGCTCTCTTGCTAATGGGCCTGGGATTTTGCTTAGCGCATCCCCCAATTTTTTTTACAACATGGCCCATTCTTTTGTTTTTTTTTCTTTAATTATTTATTTTCTTTTCATTTCAATTAATTCTTTTTTATCAAAAAAATCATAAAATCATAAAATCACAAAAAAATAGATTTAGTTCTTTTCTTTTAATTAATTTAATTTTCATAAATAAATTTAATTTAACTTAATCATGTTTTAGTATTTATTTCATAGTTAATTTGTAATTAATTTAGACTTAGGTCTTAAATATTAAAATCAAATCACAAAAATACCAAAAATATTTTTCTTAATACTTAGGCTTTTTAAGACATTTGATTTTCTTTCTAAACAATCTCTTTTTTTTTCTTTCTATTTTTAGTTTGTTATTTAAGTTCTAGAAAGAATGTATAGGTCGCGCATTTTATTTTGTAATAGTTAGTTTATCTTTTCGCATTTTTTCTCTAAATATTGTAACTGCTCATGGGATGTAATAGCGTAGGATTTACTTTCCGCACTTTATATTTTCTATATAATATTATTGTTAGTATATAAGATTGTATGGAAAGACTGAAAACAAAGCGCTAGCAAACTTAAATTCAAAGACAAATAACTGAAACAAGCACACATTGCACACATACACCTCTAGGGTACGCCCACTTTGGTTGCCTTCGGAAAAACAGTCATGTCCCTCGAAATGGGGACGCTTTAGCAAAGACCCGTAAATCAAAAGATCATAGTCTCTCAATGAACCTACAGTGTTTCCTTTCGGTAAATGATCTAGTCCCTAGACAAAATTGCTAAAGCGTCTCCACATGTTGCCTGTATAACTGTACTTCCCTTTGATTGTCCCTCAACATCCAACGATAGGGCTACCTACTAACTAATAGTAGATAACTGTTAGATGCTTGCTCAAGTAAAACAGACTTTTACACTTACACATTTCAAACACAAAATTTCAAAAAACATTTGCTTTGTCAAGACTCTTGAGGACTGATACAAGAGTTAATGTAAAGCAAATTGCCGCAATAAGGAATTTCAAAACATTTTTCAAAACACATAAAGCACAAGGTACTTTTAAAATGAACTAAGCATCTAAGAGCCCATAGATAACTACGGATGGAAAGGGGGCTAACACCTTCCCTTTCCATAATCTACCCCCCTTACTCAGAAAAATATCGAAAGGTCTTTTTCTGTTCTTTTCACCCTTTCCTTTGTTGGATAAAAGAAAATTTGGTGGAGACTCTTGCTTACCACAACATTTGCAAACACAAACACGAAACCAGTATAACAGTCAGTTTTTCCACTGTATCACAGTAGGATTTACAATTTTCGTACTTTAAATTCCTGCAATATTTAAACTATTAAATGCATGATAATAGGATTGTATGGAAAGAATAAAAACAAAACGCTAGAAAACTTAACACAAAAGACAAAAATAACTGAATACAACACATTTGCATATATACACCTCTAGGGTACTCCCACTTTGGTTGCCTTCAAAATATAAAACAATCATGTCCCTCGAAAATAGGGACGCTTTACCAAAGACCCTCGAATCAAAAGATCATAGTCCCTCGATGACCCTTTGGTGTTGCCTTTCGGTAAATGATCTTGTCCCTTAAACAAAATTGCTAAAGCGTTTCTTCATGTTGCCTTTATGACTGTACGATGACCCACAAATGTCCCTTATACATCCAAACGACTATGGCTACCTACTCACTAATAGTATGATAGCCTTGTCTAAAGGAAAGGAGGAAAATAATGACCTTTTGAGTAAAAGTAGATAACTGTTAGATGCTTGCTCAAAAACAATTTTTCACACTTACACAAAACAAATTTCAAAAATATTTTCAAAAGCTTTATCAACACTCTTGAGGACTGACATAAGTTATTATAAAGCAAATCGCCGCACTAAGGCATTTCAAAATACTTTTCAAAACACACAAAGCACAAGGTATTTCAAAATGAGCTAAGCATCTAAGAGCCCATAGAAAACTATGGATGGAAAGGGTGCTAACACCTTCCCTTTCCATAATCTACCCCTTTACTCAGAATAATCTCGAAAGGTCTTTTTATGTTCTTTTCACCCTTTCCTTTGTTGGATAAAAGAAAATCCGGCGGCGACTCTTGCTTACCGTAACATTTGCAAATACAAACGCAAAACCAGTATAACAGTCAGTTCTGCCACTGTACCACACAACTCTATCTCATATGGGATACAAATGGGATAAAAATCATCAATGTCTTTATTTTAAGTAGAAAGGGTCCAATATACGGGTATATAATTTCGATATACCCTCTGAACAAATTTATGAGGATGAGGATCCTGTTGATGCAGACATGCCAGATATAAATGAGGATGCCCAACCTGAGGCAAATCGGGCTGGAACTGGTTGGGGTGATTTGGTACCAAATCGGTGGTCTTCGACAAACCATCAATCTGATCAAACTACACCACCTCATGCTGTTGTCACTACTGTTGCAAGCTCTTCCTTGGAAGCTCCTTCTTATCTCACTGACATGTTTCAACAGATGGAGGTTGCCAATAAATCTCGACATGAAGAAGAGATACGTTGGCATAACCAGCAAAGTGAAAGGCATAAGGAGCATGAATAATGGCATGAGGAGCATACACAAATGTACCAAAACCAGAATTCGTGGCACTTGGATTTGGTCAAATGGCACCAATTATTCTACAATTAAATGACTAGCTTTATGGATGACTGCCGTGATAATCCTGGAATCATGGAAAATTTCAGAAACGTCAATATCCAAAACAGATTTCGCTGATATCAATTCATGACCCAGAACCCTGATATCAACCCACCTCCTCCGCCTCCTCCACCCTACAACTATGATGAATCTTATGATGGAAACAATCCTTAAGCATGTCATGTCATACATCTCTCAAAATTTGTCCTTATGTCTTTTGTTCTGAAGTTTGTATTAATGTTCTATTCAAACAATTTTTTCTATAGCTTATGTAAACTGAATATTATCCGCGTTAAATGCTTTCACCATAATTATTTTATGTTTACTCAGTTATTACAATGCTTATGCCAAGATTCATTTTGTGTGAATGACATTAGTTCTTTTTATTACAAGATTGCTAAGATTGCATCTCAATTCATGTGTGCTGAAATGGCTGAAAATCTATCTTATTCTCTTTTTTGGTGTTGTCAAAGGGGGAGAAGAAGATGGTGTTAGTGTTAGAAAAGAATTATTAATATGCACAAACTCAGGAGGAGCAGATCATCCATCCATATTGTATCATCACACATCATCAAATATTTGCCATCATAAAAAATGGGGAGTTTGTGAGCAACCCCTTCATATAATTGGTTTTGAATGATAGCAAATACATGTGAAATAATCAATGAATGTTACCTACATGTGTGCATTGTAAAAATATATAGTATAACATGTTTAAAATGAGTTAAGAATGTGTTTCACACATAAAACACTATTATTAGTCGACACAAACAGCTTTGCATCGACACATACTTAAGCAAAGAATCATAAAAATGATTCTACTTCAGTATGAGTCGACACATCCATGCTATGCATTGACTCATAATATGTTGATGCCCCTGGAATACAACCTTCAACCTTTATGCATCGATACATAACTTTATGCATCGAAACATGATATTTTGATGTCCCTGGAAAATTTTTTTGAACTTTTATGCATCGATACATAACATCATGCATCGACTCATAACACGTTTTGTATTCAAAAATCAAAAGTTCAATTCAGTATGTGTCGACACATACGTGTTATGCATCGACTCGTGTAAAATGGTTGGCTCTGTAATATGTTGTAATATAAGCTTGCATCGACTCATAACAAAATGTATCGACTCATTCTGTGTTACATAACTAACATGAGTCGACTCATGCTAACATGCATCAACTCATAATATAAATTTCTGTCTCTAACTGTTTTCTGTTACATATATAAGTAAGTTTTTTTAGCAGCAAAAAGTAATGACACATATTACAATTGTGAGCATCAATTCTGAGCAGCAAGAAGCCTGAAAGATACTTCATCTTCATCATCTTCTCAACCATCTTAATTCAACAACAACAATGAAAATCAAACATCTTTGTTCAATTGGATCAAGAGATCAAGAGATAATATTCAGTTGTGCATTTAAGGGATCTCAGCTGGGTTGAAGATTCTGAAGGGGGCTTCGAGGAAAAACTAAGGGGTTTGTCCTTCAAGAAGGACGCGTTCTTAAGGGTTTGTTAGTCACGGTCGCACAAGTCGGATTTAGCCGTAGCGAGGGGTTTGGAAATCAAAGGGATTTTTGCAAATAGGTCGTGGAATCGGAGGATCGGTTGTGGATCTTGCAGGGAATCTTGATAAGGCTCATATCAAGTGGAGGTTCTTAAAAGAAGAAGAAGATCTTAGGGATTTATTTTTGTCTGGGTAGTGTAACCTTGTATTCAAACATTCAGCAAAATTGTTATAAGAGTTCTTGCGATATAGTGGCAGAACCGACTGTTTTTACTAGTTTGCGTTTTTCATTTTTTGTTTGCAAAATTTCGCGGTAAGCATAAGTCACCACAAACTTTTATTTTATCCAATCAGGAAAAGGAAAAAAAACAGAAAAAACCTTTTTCGAGAATATTTCTGAGTATGGGGGTAGATTATAGAAAGGGAAGGTTCTAGCACCCTTTCTATCCATGATTTTCCATGGGCTCTTAGGTACTTGCTCATTTTTAAAATTGCTTGTGTGTGCTCGATTTGAAAAAAGTTTACTTCGTGATAACCCTTGTATCAATCCTCAAGGATGTGACGAAGTTGTTTCGAAAATTGTTTTGAAAGGTGTTGGTGTGAAAAGTTTTGTTTGTTTGAGCAAGTACTTAAAAGTTAATCTACTTACTCGAAAAAGACTATTCATTTTCCTTTAGACAACGCTATCCCATTATTAAGGAATAGGTAGCACCATCGTTGGAGTTTTAAGGGACGTTCGAAGGGACAAATTCGGTCACAAAAGCAATGTTAGGAGGTGTTAGTAATCATCCTAAATCCTTAAAGATCTAGTTCCGAGACAATATTCGAATGGGTCATTTGAGATCTTTCGGGGCTAGAGGACGATCACTAACAAACCCTATACTTGATGGCCGCTTAACCGAAGGCAACCGAAGTGGAGTAAACTCTAGGAGTGAGCATGTGCGAGTGAGCTTTTTTCAGTTAATTTGTCTTTGCATATTTAGGTTATCTACCGTTTTAATTTTCAGATATTCTTGCCATACAACCCTATTAGCATACATCTAACAGTTTATAATTGCGGGAATTTAAAATGCGGAAATAGAAATCCTAACTATTACATGGCTTTCGCAGGTACAGAATTATTTAACTGGAAAAAAATGCGGAAACTTAAAAAAACCTAATTAAAATCTATTACAACCTCGAAACAGTTACATAAATAATAATCAAAAAGGTAATTAAAATATGCACGACAAATTAAATGCGAAGAATTAATTAAGAGACCTAAAATCTAATTAAAAATAATAATTTGGTTATTTTTTTGGAGAAAAATTAATTATTTACAACCCTAATTTCTAATTAGTTTTAAATATGAAAAGGAATTAAATTAACCTAATTTGAACTAAATTAATTACTTAAATAAAATAACTATTTTATGAAAAAAAAGATTTTTGGGTGTCTTTGTGATTTATGGTTTTTTGTAGTTGATAAAAAAATTAATTTGTGAAACAAATAATTAAACAAAACAAAATAAATAAAAGAAATAAAAAAATAAATCGGGCCTGTTTGCTGAAGAAATTGGGGGGGTGTGTTACTGAATTGATCGAAGCCCATTATGATTGAGGCCCAGTCAACGCCTGATCCAGTGGGCTGGTCCCCTGATGATCTATGGTATGACTGCGCGTGTGGGACGTTGGATTGGATGTGATGAGATCTTGAGGGTTAGATCTGAGGTCTCACGGTGGACTTCGTTGGACATGGTGCATTGGAACCTGTAGAAAATATCAAAAAAATGCAAAAGTAACACGCCTAGGGTCGAACCCAGGACGTGCACCTCATAGGTTTCCTCCTTTGCCAACTGCGCTGCCAAGTTATTTGTTAATATAACCACATAAAAACAATATATTGTAAACTGGTCAGTGACTAAAACCAAACGCGCACGAAGTTTAAACCATCCACTCAAGTCGTGACATGCACTCGTCTCCTCCAGGGAACTGCCGTCTTAGGTTCAGAGCTTTTACCCACAGACAATCAGCCATAGCTAAAAACCTGTGTGATACGGTGGCAGAACCGACTGTTTTTACTGGTTTGCGTTTTGCATTTTTCGTTCGCAAAATGTCGCGGTAAGTAAGAGTCGCCACCGACTTTTATTTCTGTAGTTATCTACGGGCTCTTAGGTACTTGCTCATTTTTTCAAATTGCTTGTATGTGTTTGTCTTGAAAATGTTTTACTTTGTAATAACCCTTGTATCAGCCCTCATGGATGTGACGAAGTTGTATTGAAAATTTGTTTTGAAAGGTGTTTGTGTGAAAAGTTTTTATTCAGCAAGTACTTAAGATTCTACCTACTAAAAAAAAGATTATTCGTTCTATTTCCTTTAGACAGCGCTATCCTACTATTAAGGAGTAGGTAGCACCGTCGTTGGAGTTGTAAGGGACATTCGAAAGGGACAAGTACAATCACCAAAGCAATAGTTAGAAAACTTTAGTAGTAACCCTAGAGTCTTAAGATCTTTCCGAGGCAACATTTCCGAGGCAATATTTCCGAGGCAACATTCGAATGGGACACTTTGATCTCTTTAGACTGGAGGGCAACCACTAAAATCTCCTATGCTTAATGATGATTTACCGAAGGCAAATGAAGTGAGGCAAACCCTAAGAGTGAATATGTGCATATGATTTGTTTCCGTTACTTAATCTTTGCACATTATGTGATCTACTGTTTTAATTTTCAGACATTCTTGCCATACATTCCTATTAGCCATACATCTAGACAGTTAAAGATTGCAGAAATTAAAAGTGCGAGGAAATAAAACCTAGCTATTACAAGGCTTCGAGGATGGGGATTAATTACATAACCAAAATCGGGGATTTAAAGCAAGAAATAAAAACCCTAAGTTAACTATTACAAACCCTGAACAGTTACAAAATAATGGACAAATAATTAACAAGCGCGCGGCAAATTAAATGCGAGAGGAAATTGAAAACCCTAAAATCTAATTGAGAAATAATATGGGTTGTATTTTTGAGAAAATAATTGATTAAATTATGTACGGCTAAAAACCTAATTCTAATCTTTTTAATTATGAAAAAGAAATTGAAATTAACCTAATCTAGCTAAATTAAATAATTTCATGAAAATAAAATATTCTACAAAGAAAACAAGATTTTGTGTATTTTTGGTTTTTGTATTTGAGAAAAAGGAATTTAATTGTAAAAGTTAAAACCTAGTTTCTATTTGATTTTAATTATAAAAGACATTAACTTAACCTATATTTTTAATTAAGTTAAAATAAATATTTTATAAAAAAAAAACTTTTTTTGGTATTTTATGATTTATTGATTTTAGGATTTAAAAAAAACAATAAATTTTGGTGAAAATAATTAAACAAAAATAATTAAAACAAAAGAAATAAATAAAGAAAAGAAGAATACGGGCCTGTATAAGGGGTGTGGAATTGAAATTCTTTGGCCCATAAAGCATCAAGCCCGGTCAACCTTTAGATCCTGTGCCAGCGTTGACTTGAGGAGCACCATGGACCTTCAGGGGAGAGACGTTAGATCTGGCTAGCTGTGCGTCCAGTGGACGGGCGTTGAGGTTGTATGGAAGGCGTGTGAGGGAGCATTGTACTGGATCTGCAAAGGTAAAACAAGAAAATACATTTTGTTGGGACCTGGGATCGAACCCAGGTCCTTCTATTTACCACTAGCGCGCCTTACCACTGGGCCAACTGGCTTGTTGATTATTATGCTGAAAAAGAAATATAATATTGCAAAACAATTGAACAAAAACAGAATGCGCGAAAGTTCAAACGAGCCAGTCACATGAAGCCAAGTCATCATCTTCTTCATGGATTCCGTCGTATTAGGTATTCACCTATACCCACGGACAATGTTCGTTGCTAAAAACCCGTATCATTCAAAAATTCCATACAAGGATGATAAATCAATTGTGATGGCACCAATCAACTCGTCTTGGTCTCACAAGTATCATAGTACCTCATTCATGGTCCAATTTTTCCTGTATCAGAAATCCCCAAATCGTGGTCTTAAACCCTAACAATGGTGAATATGGATTCATGCACTGTTAGTACAATTAAGTGATACAGAAAGCTTGCAAACATGATTATGAACAAGAATATATGGATATAATAGATTTATCATGCGTAAACCATAGAAATCAATTTTGAGTTTGGGAGGCAAATCGTGATGCTGTAATGTGATGATTCTTGATGCTTTGAGGCTTGCAAATGAATGAAGAAGCTTCCTGAGATGTCCAGGAACATATTGCTAGGCTTGAAACTCCTTGAGGATGGCTCTAAGATGGATTTTGATCTCACACTTTTGTCCAAATTTTTGAGTTTTCTTCCTCACTTTTCACCGCTGCAAACCTTGTGTTTTTGATATGCAATTGTTATGCACTTATAGTAGACTGAATTAGGTCAACAAAATTGTATCATATCTTTGAGAATTATGAAAATTGGATTTGATTTGCTTCATGTATGATATCTTTCTAAAACAAGCTTCAATCCAATCTTTTCCAACCCTAATGAGCCTTGCACGAATTGATCATCAAGCTAGCTGTATATGGACTCCAAATGTGCACAAAAATCTCAAGATTTGATTTGTTTTCATTATTTTACCATTTAATTTGATTTATTTTGATTTAAATGAATAAAAAATCAAAGTAAATGATAAAAGTAATAAAATAATAGGTGGAAAAGCTCATGGATCGGGGGTCCTATTATAAACATGTTTCAAGCAAGAAAACATGGGCCCATTTGTAAAAAATGCAAATTTGATCACTGTTGACTTTTGACAATTTTCTAAAAATTGCCAACTTTGACAATGCACAAATATCTCAATTTTGATCATAGGAGGGTTTTCGTGGACTTTTTAGAAAGCTTAGGATGTCCCATAACCAACCCTTTTGGTTTCATCTCAATTGGATCTTCCATGTTCATGTATGAAGCTTTGACCCAAAAGGTGTTTTTGTTGAGTTTTCAAAATGACCCATAATATAGAAATTCATATCTTTTTGTGGGTGCATATTTTGAACTTGAGGGATGAAGATGAATTTTTGGGAATGGAATCCTCTTCAAAATGAGCCTTGTATTGAATTTTTTTTATAAAGTATGAAGAAGTTATGTTTGGTCAAATTTGGTTGACTTTTACTAAGAAACCCTAATTTAGCAACTTTTGGGTTTTGATGAATTTAGAGCCTTCCTTGGGGAATCATGGTCAACCCTTGATAAAATGATGAAATTCACTTCAAACTGTTGATGTTGACCCACAATCTTGAGGTTTGACTGTACGTGGGCCACAATTGACTTTTGACCTAACACAGTTGATTCTCAAGCATCTGAGTAGTTAACTGAGCAAACTTCTTATGCAAGGCATGAAACTTGACATGTAGGGTATCGAGAACATATTAAGACCATGGAGAGCATATGAAACTTTTGTGGTCCACCTATCTTGATGAAAATAGAAACCCTAATTTGGGGTATACTGCCTTAGGAGAGAGCTTGCCTGGTCAACTCTTGGGCAACTTTGAGCAAATTGAGGATCTCAATGGACATGTATTGAGTAAAATGATAGGGCAAATTTGGAGGTACAACAGCTGCCCCAGTTCAATCTTTTTAAACCTGAGGATGTAGATTGGCTTGTCTACCTTTCGTGATCTAAAGGTAGAAGATGATTGAACACTAGAGTGCCCAGAAATTTGCACTCGCATGAAGTGGCACAAATCTCGCATGAAGTGGCACTTGATTTTTGATATCGGGAATGGGCTTATAGATTCCATTTGGAGGTTGATGATACCAATCGTGTTTGATCGGGTCCCGGTCTTACAGCGTTGTGGAATGCTGTCTGGAGATAGGAGAGGAGGAACCTGGATAGTAAGGTTTTGAGAAGGAACCTGGATAGTAGGGTTGCTTCGATATGAAAAGCCTAGATAGTAGGACTTTGAGAAGGAACCTGGATAGTAGGGTTACTTTGATATGAAAGCTTGGATAGTAAGGCTGTGAGAAGGAACCTGGGTAGTGGGGTTACTTTGATATGAAAGCCCGAATAATAGGGTATTAAGAAGGAACCTGGATAGTAGGGTTAATTTGATATGAAAGCCTGGATAGTAGGGATGTGAGAAGGAACCTGGATAGTAGGCTTACTTTGATGTGAAAGCATGGATAGTACGACTGTGAGAAGGAACCTGGATAGTAGGGTTACTTCAATATGAAAGCCTGGATAGTAAGGTTGTGACAAGGAACCTGGATAGTAGGTGTGATACGATGGGAGAACTGACTTGGGTTTTGCGTTTGTGTTCGCACTTGTTCGGTTTAGCAAGAGTCGCCACCGACTTTTTATTTTATCCTAAGGAAAGGTCAAAAAGCACAGGAAAGACCTTTGAGATGTTTTCGTGGGTTCGGGGAGTAGATTATAGAAAGGGAAGGTATTAGTACCCTTTCTATCCATGGTTATCCATGGCCTCTTAGTTACTTGCTTAGATCACTTGCCTTTGCTTTTCAATTGTTTGAAATGGTGCTTTGTGTGTGTGATTTTGAAAATGTTTTGAAAAAGATGCCTTGTCTAGGAAACCATTGTAACAATTCTTTACTCGAATGTTTTACAAAGGTGTTTGTCTTTTTGAAAAGATGTTTCAATGTTTTTTTGAAAGTTTGTTTGGAAGTTGTGTTGTGATGTGTGTTTTGAAAAATGGCAAGGATTGTTTTGCCAGATTGATCAAGTAACCAATATCTATCTACCCTAAATTTACTCAAAGATCTTTCTCATGTTTTGACCCTTTTAACAGTGTTGTTTCACCATTGTATTTGGTGAGCAACCTTGCGTTAGGATGTTAACGGGACGGGCGCGGGTCATCGTGTAGACCATGAAAGCAATAGTGTCAAGTGTCTTTGGCAATTTTCTTGAGGGACTATGATCATTTTTGTTTAGGCAACTTCGATAGCATCATCGAGGGACTATGATCATTTCGTTTGTTTTTGTTTTGCCAAAGTACTTGACATGCAAACATGGCCCATTTTTGAAGGCAACAAGTGGTGTAACCCTAGGGGTGCAAGTGTTAATTGTGTATTGATTTTCATGCATTTATCTTTGTATTAGGTTATCTAGAGGTTGATTTTGAATCTTCGCATACAAACCCTAATTACTATACAGTATATGGAAAGCGATAAATTGCGGGAATTTAAAGTCTAAGCTATTATAAATAAGTATCCGGGGATGGGGGTACAAATGTTTACAAATGGGGATGAGTCTTATCAGAA
Source organism: Vicia faba (assembly GCA_948472305.1). Classification (NCBI taxonomy): domain Eukaryota; kingdom Viridiplantae; phylum Streptophyta; class Magnoliopsida; order Fabales; family Fabaceae; genus Vicia; species Vicia faba. Next base: position 932,178,241 of record OX451740.1, on the reverse strand, counting down.
TAGTAGTGTCCAAATATTATTTACAACCAAATCGAATCGTCACATTCTCAATGTAAAATATAAGAATAAAAAGGAATCAAAAGCAATGTATGATGCACATGATTATTTACAAGTGATTAAAATGAAAATTAAGTAATGTCATTATTTTTTGTGTTTTTTTGTTAATGTTATAGAAACTTGTATAAGATTAATTAAACAAAAGTTTTAAAATTAATTAACTTAATAAAATCTAATATTTACATATTTTAAGTGCAATAATAAAAAAAGGTATTGTTAATAAAACTTAATGTGAAAAAATTAATATATTATTTTTATTTACCAAAAGGAGTTATGTTATATAAAAAAGAAAATAAGATGATGGTAATAAAAAAAAGTGTTGATTTATATAAAAAAAGTGTTAAGAAAATTAAATGGGCTTAGGGGTATGTTCTTGGACCAAGTGAAAAACAAACAAGGTTATAGAAAGAAAGGGGGTGTATGCGCCAGTTCCAATTGGGCTTGGTGTTTTGTGCGTGGGGCAGGCCCAAACGGGTTCACAGAATTTTATTAGGGTTTCATTGTTTTGTTCAGAATAGGGTTTTCTCATGAACGGCGTCGCTCCCTTTCTTCTTCATCGTCCTCTTCGTCCTCTCTCAATCAAGGTTTCTGATTCCTTCCACTCGCCTCAGCCGTCGGACGCCACCTCCACTCTTCTATCTCCACAGTTGTACTAGGCGGTGATAAAAGGTAACAACTTTCTTCTTCATGTTTTAGGGTTTCAAAATTTGTGCATGTTATTGATTTTACATATTCTGATCTTCTATGTTATTTATGTTTGTGTGAGGTGTAGAAGAAAAAAAAGGGAAGAGGAATTTATACCTTGGTTCTGCTTTTTTTGGAAAGGAGAAGGAGAGTTTGGACAGGAGGCATCTTAGGCGGCCGGGTGAGGGAGCGAGACGCTGGGGAGAGCTTTGTTCTGGTACTTGTATCTTTGCTTTGTTTTATGATGAATGCTATGCTTCTGAAAACCCTAGGGCATCTTCTTTTCTTCTTCTGATTGCTTGCCTTGTTGTCGTTCTGATTAGGCTATGTTGATGAACTTTAAATCTCTCTTTGGCTTGATTTGTTTTCAATGATGAGTATTTCTGAGATGTTCTTGCTTCTGACTTTTTGAATATTGGCTTTGTTGGCTTTTTCTAAGATGAAACTTTGATTCTGAGATGCTTTTGATATGTGTTTGGTTATGTTGGCTCTGTGATGAACATGGTTCTGAGAGTATTTTTTATGTGTTTTTGACTCTCTTCCTCTCTTGAACTTGGTTGGTATCGTTTGGCTATTTTGGCCCTGTGATGAACATGGTTCTGAGAGTATTTGGATTTGCTTTGAGTTTAGTTACTTGATCTTGAAGGCAGGTTGAATGTTTGTATGGTTTTTGACAGGCTTGAGGTAGGTTTGTATGGTACAGTTGGGTTTATTGAAGTTTATGCAGGTTATGTTTATGCAGGCTTCAGGGCTTGTGCTTTGTGCAGGCTTGCTTCGGTTTCCAGTTTTATTTGGATATTTTATGAAGGCAGGCTTATGTTTTGAACAAAGGTTTGAAGTTTTTGAGCTTGTTAGTTTTTGAGAGGCTTTGATGCAGGATGTGTTATGCTTGGCTTTGGTGTTTTACAGTTTTGTGATATTTGTTCTGGTTTTTCTGTCCTCTCTTGAACTATTCTGATTTGTTATATTTATTTATCTCTAAGCCTGCCTGAAAAACTGTAAGCCTCTACTTCTCTCTCTCTTTTCTCTCTCTATTAAAGCATATTGTATTGCTTAAAGGTACTTTCCATTCTGAAAAGGTATTGGCCTAGGGAAAATGATGAAATTGGTTTTACAAGCTTGCTTGCAATGTTAGCTTTCTTCTGCATATTGTACTTTCTTCTTTTCTTTGATGACAGTTTGATAGCTTTTGATATCTTTTGGTATCTTCTTTGACAGCTTTGACAGCTTCCTTGGACAGTTTCTTGTAACTTAGTTTGCCATTGCTTACAATTGTAACTTGGTTTGGCATTGTTTACACTTGTGACTTGGTGAACTTTCTATGCAGCCTTGTGTATTTGTAACTTGGCTGTTTGGTTTGCCTTGTTTGAATTTATGCATCTTTGTGCATTTTGTTTAATTGATTCATATGCTTGTAAAATAATTTTTCTTTCCTCTTTGTGAACCAAGAAGAGAGTCTTCTTGTGATTTGCAAAGAGGATGAGAAAAATATGATGAAAATCAAAACAATCTGATTCCGGCCAACCACCTTTAATGATGAGTTTTTGATTAACTGTATGAAAATGCTTTTCCAATTCATCTGTATTGATTTCTCCTTTTTTTGTCTTTGCAGGTAAATATCAGTTGGGCAAAGGAAGCAACAGTAGAAGATGAAGACTTCAAGAAATTTAGGATAGTTTTATTTTATTTTTTAATCATTGTAATAACATTATTGTAAACACTGTAAATAAATTTACAGTATTCAAATAATATTTGCAACAAACAATTGAAAATGAATAAAAATCTTTTTTGTCAGATAATTCTTGGTTTCTTCTGCACTATTTAATTATTTAAGTTTCTTGAATTAAAATAACTGGAAGTACATCCCAATTATTCTAACTTAGATAAAATAAATAATTAATAAACGTTGTCGTCTCACAACCCCGCATTAACCAGTAATGCGCTGTCCCAGTTTTTTTTGAAAGATTTGTTGAAATCTTAACTGGACTGCCCCAGGTGTGCTGGATAGTGACATGTCAAGTCCCCTTGTTGATAGGAGAGTTATCAATGGAAGTGTCATCCTTTTTGAAGTGATTTTATTCACTGGGAGAGCTTTCGTTCATCGGATATTCATTGTGTGAATTTCTCCGCTGTCAAACAAATAGCCAAATGCAAACAGTGATATTTAAGTAATGCAAAGTTTATGCTTGTCTTGAAGTTTTTTTTGAAAAATGCATTTTTAGCAAGTAAACTTTTTATAAGACAAATTCAACACAAGATTTAGAGTAAAGCCTTACAAGAGTCAGGATACCTTTTGTAACAGTATGCTTTCGAACTAACCCATGCTTCAATTAGGACTTTTAAAGGGTTGTAACGTGGCTTGGTTCACGGTTTAAGAAACAAAGGATAAAGGCTCAAAGTATGTTTGTGCCCACCCGCTCTTCGTGATGTTCTTCAATCCTAAACTCAGTTAATTGTGCGTCGAACTCTATTCGAATTTGGAATGACTTTTTGGTGATGGTTCACACCAGTTGTATTTTGGAAGGCAGTCATCACCTCTTTTTTTTGCAACACTTTTCATGTTGTTGAAGATTTGTAATGACCTCGTTCTTTTGATTTTTTATCCCTAACTTTTGCCTGATTGTTCCTTTTTTCAAGATTATAGTCAGCGGGATGCCCCAGCTTTCTTAAGCCTCCTTTGTAGGTTTTGGCTCAGTGGGCTTTTCTCTTTTGAGAGATTGAATGCCTATGAGATAAGGAACCATCACTGTCTTTTGATTCCAAAGGAATGTTTTTTTTGATGTCGTTCGTTGTATTACGAACTGAGAGTTGGCGACTTCAATGTGCATCTTTTTTGAATTAACTGAGAGACTACCCTACCCTAGGTTTAAATCAAAGGTTTCAATTTGTTTAGAACAGAAAACTCCCACTTCTTTGGCTCGAAGGGGTTGACTAGGGATTATCTTCGTTATAACTCTAGTGTTTAGGATTTGAAAGAAATGCATGTACATCGTCAGCAAGATCTGTTCAAAAGCATACTGTATGAGATTATGGCATTGTTTCGTCATCCTCCCTCTAAAGGCTTGTAGCTTTTTATCAAGAGTTAAATATCATAAAGAAAGCAGAAAGCATAGTTTAAGAATAGCGAAAACGAATGGATGAATTCAAGACAAACATATGCAATGCATTAATGAAACAGAGTTTGACATTAATAGATAATTGTTTGAATATCAAAAGAGATTACAACTTGAAAATTCAAATGGAACAAAGACGCTCTCAATGATTTGCCAAAGGAGCATTGATTATGCTGGAGTCTCCGGAGGACCAAACTCAATCTCCTTGGCATCAATCAAATTCTGAATCTTGTACTTCAATGCCCAACAATCGTTAGTATCATGCCCGGGACTGTCAGAACGATAAGCACATGTGGCCTTAGGATTGTAGTTAGGAGAAGAAATCTTGGGGTTTGGATGAGGTCCTATCAATGCGATCAAATTCATCCTAAACAAGTGTTGCAGCGCTTGAGACAGCGGCATGTTGATGTTGGTGAACTGTCTCTTAGGCTCGTCTGGCCTTCGTTGATTTCCCTTTTGCTGTTGTCGGTGTGATGCAGAACCAGAGATCATAACTGCCCCTACGTGTTGGTCACGGTGACTCTTTTGACTGTTCACAGCATTGGACTCTTTCTTTCCATTGTAGGGAATTTTCTGAGCATCAGAGGGTGTAGTTCCTTGGATCTTTCCACTTTTGATGCCAGCTTCGACCCTTTGGCCGATCAGTATTAGCTCGGTGAACCCGGCTGAGGAGCTTCCAATTAAGTGATTGAAGAGAGGCCCTGTCAAAGTTCCCATGAAGATGTCAATTAGCTCTCTGTCAGTTAAAGGGGGTTGCACCCTACCAGCCAGATCTCTCCACTTTTGAGCATATCCTTTGAAGTTCTCGTCAGAACCCATGGTCATGTTCTGCAATTGCACACGAGTTGGTGCAAGATCAGCATTATACTGATACTGTTTGTAAAAAGAAGTAGCTAAGTCCTCCCAGGTGTGGATGTGAGAACTCTCCAATTGATAGAACCACTCGATTTGAGTCCCTACCAGGCTTTCTTGGAAGAAATGGATCCAAAGTTTTGGATCAGTTGTGTATGGCTGAATCTTGCGGACATAAGATTTTAAGTGCATCTTAGGGTAAGAGACTCCATCGTATAGGGCCAAGGTAGGGAATTTGAACTTTGGAGGGATGACTAATCCAGAAACTAAACCCATGTCTCCTAAATCCAAGCCAGGTATCTGTTGAATATCCATAGCACTGAGGCGATCCTCCAACTGTTTGTACTTGTCATCAGCGGGAGGATATTGTTCCTCGGAGTAGTCAGCTTCAACACCATTGATCTCCAAATTATGGTCTTCTTCAAGACTATCCTCTATGTTGGGTGGAGTTGAAAGGTCTAGGGTTTTAGGTCTTCTTTTCAGGATGCTCGTTTCCTTCTTGTACTTCTTCTTCTTGTCTTTGAGAAAGAGATCTTTCAGATCCTCTTGCCCTTTACCCATAGCCAGAAGCATTTGTTGGAATTGAGCGTTTTGAGCTTGGAGATCTTTCACCGTTTGTTCCATGTCCATCTTACTGAAATAAACAGTATGAAGATAAGGAGACCTGTAGGAGAAACCTATTATGATGCAATGCATGATATGTGGATGCAATGTTTTCAAGAATCTCTCGGGGTAAACACAAGAAAATTTTAGAGGTTGAACTTTGATCAACACCTTTGATTGGAGAACCTTGTATCGGTGGATGTCTTTCCACGAGAATCAAGCTCACCATGTCAAGTGGGTCATAGCCCCTGATTCAAGTTGTTGCACTTGATCTTTGATGGCATTTGCTTAGAGGAGAAACCTCTTGCCCCTTGGTAGACGTCTGGTTCAACGTGACCCTGCATCAAAAGACCCTCGAGATCCTTGAAATGGTTATTGTAAATGCTATGGTATGATGTTATGATGTTATGTACATGTATGCAAAAGTAAGCAAGTGTATATACAGGTAATCATATTCACACAAAGCAAACAAGTCCTTAGGTTTAGGCTTGCATGGGGTTCGTTGGTAAGTACCCTCTTGAAGTTAGTTGGCTCATCCTGTCCTAAAATAGAAACCGGGTTCTAAGGAGCTCAATATCACTGGATTATTTTCTATGTTCATTGTTTTGGTTTAGCCACTTAATTGGCGACCAAAATATCCCAAGAAAACAATCCTCAATGAGTGTAGTATCGAGTATCTACCAACTTTGGACTGCACCAAAGTCGGTCATCTCACTACCCCTAAAAAGGCCAAGATGGTCAAGTAAGGTTCTAGAGTTCGTTAGTGCTTCATGACATCGCTCAGCGGCCCCGTATTCTCCTTGACTACTCAAGGGCTACCGGTACTCACAAATATGTCACACTAACATAGCTACTGCTTCAACCATGTCGGTATACCCCGCACAGTTCCCTCACAGTTTATTGCTATTTACCTAAGAAGGTACCCCCAAATCCGGGTCTAGGATTTACAACAAACCCAAACAAGGAACCCAAAAAGTAAAGCAATCAAAGCAAGTATGTAAAGGTGATCTAAAAACCCTAAGGTAACCCCACTTTTAGAAATAGTCCCCAGCATAGTCGCCAGTTCTGTGATACGGTGGGAGAACTGACTTGGGTTTTGCGTTTGTGTTCGCACTTGTTCGGTTTAGCAAGAGTCGCCACTGACTTTTTATTTTATCCTAAGGAAAGGTCAAAAAGCACAGGAAATACCTTTGAGATATTTTCGTGGGTTCGGGGAGTAGATTATAGAAAGGGAAGGTATTAGCACCCTTTCTATCCATGGTTATCCATGTGCTCTTAGTTACTTGCTTAGATCACTTTCCTTTGCTTTTCAATTGTTTGAAATGGTGCTTTGTGTGTGTGGTTTTGAAAATGTTTTGAAAAAGATGCCTTGTCTAGGCAACCATTGTAACAATTCTTTACTCGAATGTTTTACAAAGGTGTTTATCTTTTTGAAAAGATGTTTCAATGTTTTTTTGAAAGTTTGTTTGGAAGTTGTGTTGTGATGTGTGTTTTGAAAAATGGCAAGGATTGTTTTGCAAGATTGATCAAGTAACCAAGAGCTATCTACCCTAAGTTTACTCAAAGATCTTTCTCATGTTTTGACCCTTTTAACAGTGTTGTTAAACCATTGTATTTGGTGAGCAACCTTGCGTTATGATGTTAACGAGACGGGCTCGGGTCATTGTATAGACCATGAAAGCAATAGTGTCAAGTGTCTTTGGCAATTTTCTTGAGGGACTATGATCATTTTTGTTTAGGCAACTCCGATAGCGTCATCGAGGGACTATGATCATTTCGTTTGTTTTTGTTTTGCCAAAGTACTTGACATGCAAACATGGCCCATTTTTGAAGGCAACAAGTGGTGTAACCCTAGGGGTGCAAGTGTGAATTGTGTATTGATTTTCATGCATTTATCTTTGTATTAGGTTATCTAGCGGTTGATTTTGAATCTTCGCATACAAACCCTAATTACTATACAGTATATGGAAAGCGATAAATTGCGGGAATTTAAAGTCTAAGCTATTACAAATAAGTATCCGGGGATGGGGGTACAAATGTTTAGAAATGGGGATGAGTCTTATCAGAATAGTAGTGTCCAAATATTATTTACAACCAAATCGAATCGTCACATTCTCAATGTAAAATATAAGAATAAAAAGGAATCAAAAGCAATGTATGATGCACATGATTATTTACAAGTGATTAAAATGAAAGTTGTGTTTTTTTGTTAATGTTATAGAAACTTGTATAAGATTAATTAAACAAAAGTTTTAAAATTAATTTACTTAATAAAATCTAATATTTACATATTTTAAGTGCAATAATAAAAAAAGGTATTGTTAATAAAACTTAATGTGAAAAAGTTAATATATTATTTTTATTTACCAAAAGGAGTTAGGTTATATAAAAAAGAAAATAAGATGATGGTAATAAAAAAAAAGTGTTGATTTATATAAAAAAAAGTGTTAAGAAAATTAAATGGGCTTAGGGGTATGTTCTTGGCCCAAGTGAAAAACAAACAAGATTATAGAAAGAAAGGGGGTGTATGCGCCAGTTCCAATTGGGCTTGGTGTTTTGTGCATGGGGTAGGCCCAAACGGGTTCACAAAATTTTATTAGGGTTTCATTGTTTTGTTCAGAATAGGGTTTGCTCATGAACGGCGCCGCTCCCTTTCTTCTTCATCGTCCTCTTTGTCCTCTCTCAATCAAGGTTTCTGATGCCTTCCACTCGCCTCAGCCGCCGGACGCCACCTCCACTCTCCTCTCTCCACAGTTGTACCAGGCGGTGATAAAAGGTAACGACTTTCTTCTTCATGTTTTAGGGTTTCAAAATTCGTGCATGTTATTGATTTTACATATTCTGATCTTCTATGTTATTTATGTTTGTGTGAGATGTAGAAAAAAAAAGGGAAGAGGAATTTATACCTTGGTTCTTCTTTTTTTGGAAAGGAGAAGGAGAGTTTGGACAAGAGGCGTCTTCGGCGGTCGGGTGAGGGAGCGAGACGCTGAGGAGAGCTTTATTCCGGTACTTGTATCTTTGCTTTATTTTATGATGAATGTTATGCTTCTGAAAACCCTAGGGCATCTTCTTTTCTTCTTCTGATTACTTGCCTTGTTGTCTTTCTGATTAGGCTATGTTGATGAACTTTAAATCTCTCTTTGGCTTGATTTGTTTTCAATGATGAGTATTTCTGAGATGTTCTTGCTTCTGACTTTTTGAATATTGGCTTTGTTGGCTTTTTCTAAGATGAAACTTTGATTCTGAGATGCTTTTGATATGTGTTTGGTTATGTTGGCTCTGTGATGAACATGGTTCTGAGAGTATTTTTTATGTGTTTTTGACTCTCTTCCTCTCTTGAACTTGGTTGGTATCGTTTGGCTATTTTGGCCCTGTGATGAACATGGTTCTGAGAGTATTTGGATTTGCTTTGAGTTTAGTTACTTGATCTTGAAGGCAGGTTGAATGTTTGTATGGTTTTTGACAGGCTTGAGGCAGGTTTGTATGGTACAGTTGGGTTTATTGAAGTTTATGCAGGTTATGTTTATGCAGGCTTCAGGGCTTGTGCTTTGTGCAGGCTTGCTTCGGTTTCCAGTTTTTTTTGGATATTTTATGAAGGCAGGCTTATGTTTTGAACAAAGGTTTGAAGTTTTTGAGCTTGTTAGTTTTTGAGAGGCTTTGATGCAGGATGTGTTATGCTTGGCTTTGGTGTTTTACAGTTTTGTGATATTTGTTCTGGTTTTTCTGTCCTCTCTTGAACTATTCTGATTTGTTATATTTATTTATCTCTAAGCCTGCCTGAAAAACTGTAAGCCTCTACTTCTCTCTCTCTTTTCTCTCTCTATTAAAGCATATTGTATTTCTTAAAGGTACTTTCCATTCTGAAAAGGTGTTGGCCTAGGGAAAATGATGACATTGGTTTTACAAGCTTGCTTGCAATGTTAGCTTTCTTCTGCATATTGTACTTTCTTCTTTTCTTTGATGACAGTTTGATAGCTTTTGATATCTTTTGGTATCTTCTTTGACAGCTTTGACAGCTTCCTTGGACAGTTTCTTGTAACTTAGTTTGCCATTGCTTACAATTGTAACTTGGTTTGGCATTGTTTACACTTGTGACTTGGTGAACTTTCTATGCAGCCTTGTGTATTTGTAACTTGGTTGTTTGGTTTGCCTTGTTTGAATTTATGCATCTTTGTGCATTTTGTTTAATTGATTCATATGCTTGTAAAATAATTTTTCTTTCCTCTTTGTGAACCAAGAAGAGAGTCTTCTTGTGATTTGCAAAGAGGATGAGAAAAATATGATGAAAATCAAAACAATCTGATTCCGGCCAACCACCTTTAATGATGAGATTTTGATTAACTGTCTGAAAATGTTTTTCCAATTCATTTGTATTGATTTCTCCTTTTCTGTCTTTGCAGGTAAATATCAGTTGGGCAAAGGAAGCAACAGTAGAAGATGAAGACTTCAAGAAATTTAGGATAGTTTTATTTTATTTCTAATCATTGTAATAACATTATTGTAAACACTGTAAATAAATTTACAATATTCAAATAATATTTGTAACAAACAATTGAAAATGAATAAAAATCTTTTTTGTCAGATAATTCTTGGTTTCTTCTGCACTATTTAATTATTTAAGTTTCTTGAATTAAAATAACTAGAAGTACATCCCATTTATTATAACTTAGATAAAATAAATAATTAATAAACGTTGTAGTCTCACAACCCCGCATTAACCAATAATGCGCTCGGCATTCCAATTAATAGCACGTTTTGCACAGTTAAACGAACAACGTCCATACACCTTCTTCTTTACTGATCAAACCAAAGCTTCAAACTTTCAATCAGAAACCTCAACTTCTATCCCATATGTTTAGGATTTGAGAAATAACGGCCATCTTGAACAAGCATCAAAGCAGTGTGACAGTCAAATGAAATGGTGTGGGTTCCAATTCTTTTGAGAATGCGCGTGTAAACCCTAATTGTAGATTTATTGTCAAAGAAGCGTCCGCCTGACCAAACCCTGAGCCAAACTCAACCAAACCCTAATAATCTGCTTGAACTAATTCAAAATCAACGGAAACCCTAATTTTGTCTGACTGATAAGAAAAGTCTGTTTGACCGATTCTTAAGCCAATCTGAAAAATCAGGAAAAGCCCGAAGCTGTGATTTCTTATGAAAAAGAAGAGGGAAAATTTTGGGGTACAACAGTAGGGTTACTTCGATATGAAAGCCTGGATAGTAGGGCTGTGAGAAGGAACCTGGGTAAGGTTATAAGTTTGTGTTAAACTTCAGGATGAACCGGGGTAAGGTTACCTTGAGATAAGTTCGTGTAAAACTTCAGGAGGAACCGAGGTAAGGTTACCTTGAGATTAGTTCGTATAAAACTTCAGGAGGAACCGAGGTAAGGTTACTTTGAGATAAGTTTGTGTTAAACTTCAGGATGAATCGGGGTAAGGTTAACTTGAGATAAGTTTGTGTAAAGCGTTAGGATGAGCCAGGGTAAGGTTAACTTGAGATACGTTTGTGTAAAACTTCAGGAGGAACCAGGGTGAGGTTACTTTGAGATAAGTTTATGTAAAACTTCAGGATGAACGGGGTAAGGTTAACTTGAGATAAGTTTGTGTAAAACTTCAGGATGAACCGGGGTAAGGTTAACATGAGATAAGTTTGTGTAAAACTTTAGGAGGAACTGGGGTAAGGTTACCTTGGTATGATAAGTTTGTGTAAAACTTTAGAAAGAACCGGGGTAAGGTTACTTTTGTATGATAACATAGATTAGTTGACCCGTTTGATTTCGGGAACTGTGTTTCTATTAGTTATTTGTAGATGTGATCTGCATAACTGCTGGATTCATTGAAGCTAATCGCCTTTTCCTGAAAAAAATATCATGGTTAGTTATATGCGATGCATGAAATGTAGGGCGAGATGATGTTCTAAAAATAAATGAGATTATGTTGTATATGATATGTATGTGTCTATCATGATGTATGTTCATGAAATGCTGTCGAGGTATGCTCATGTCTAGGAAAATAAATCCTTGACGGTTGCTGGAGATTTGTGAATATTCTGTCGAGAAGAGATGCTAGAGAATAACTCTGCGGGGACCAGACTTTGGGGGAAGAGATACTATGTTGGTAGACCTGCCGATCTTGAGGAACAAACTTAGTTGGGGATGAAATTTCGTCGCTGGGAGCGATGAGATCTGTTGCAGATTGAGCTTCTGTATCTGTAGAAATAGAATCCGCTTGGGGGATGAAATTTGTTGACTCGCCTGTGATTACGAACCTCGACTGGGGATAGTTATGTCCTATTTCAGGAAAGCTGACACCAATGCCTTTTGGGTACTTTTACTCTGTGGGGAGTGCGTATACCAATAATCATGTTCCAAAGATGACTCTATCACGATACCTGCTGAGCAGAGGAACTGTCGGGTTTGGTACTTCTTGTTTTTTCCCTGTTTCTGGAATTACAAGTAATTGTCTTTTGTTTCTTATGTAAATCTTTATGAGCATCAATCATTTTCAAATGCATATATCAAAAATAAATCATTGGACGTTGTTGCAAAACAAAACAGAAAAAGAAAAGCAGATTGAAGTTTCTTGTGAAAATGATTTGTATTGATTTTGAAGTCGGCCTGTAATAGGCGTTTTGTAAAAAGAGGTTGACGCTCTAGTAAGGGAACACCGCCGAAAGAAATTACAATTTGTGTAAAAGAAGGAAAAACAGCCATGTGAAACAACCCCATTGGGTTCCAACTCTGCTATTGCCTTTATATCTTCAAGCGTCTCATCACTTTGCTACTTGGTCGAAGGTTGATCAAATTGGTTGGCGTCGTCCGAGCTTGATAGTCGATACCGAAGTTTGGTCGTAATATGATCTAATGAGACAAAGTGATACGCTTCAATCCCTAACTTTTTCCTGGACTGCCCTTTCGGGTTTTCAATCCACTGGGATACCCTTTTTTGCCCAAGCCTGCCTTTCGGGTTTTCGACTTGCCGGGTGTACATATTTTTTTCATTTTCATCCCTAACTTTTGCCCAAACCCTTTTGGTTCGCCGGGAAGCCCTTATTTTTGCCTAGTCCAGTCGACCTAGCGGGTCTTTGATTAGGCGTAGTATCTTTTCACTATGTCTGCATTGACAGGGTGAAGAAGGTCGTCACCATCCATGTTGGTTAGAATCATAGCTAATCCCGAGAAAATGATCTTAAACACAAATGGCCCTTCGTACGTGGGAGTCCATTTTCCCCTGGGGTCACCTTGCGGAAGTATGATGCGTTTGATCACCAGATCCCCGACTTGGTATTCTTGACGCCTGAATTTCTTGTTAAAATCCTTGATCATTCGCTTTTGATACGTCTGACCATGGAAGGTAGCAGTAAGTATCTTTTCATCGATTAGATTCAGTTGATCAAGTCGGGTTTTGATCCAGTCATCTTTGTTTAAATCCACATCCTTCATAATCCTAAGAGAAGGTATCTGGACTTCTATGGGTAGGACTGTCTCCATGACATATACCAGAGAGTAGGGTGTTTCCCCTGTCGACGTCCGTGTTGAGGTACGGTACCCATGAAGAGCAAACGGTAACATCTCATGCCAGTCTTTATATGTCACCGTCATCTTCTGTATAATCTTCTTGGTGTTCTTGTTAGATGCTTCAACAGTGCCATTCATCTTCGTCCGGTAGGGAGAAGAATTATGATGTTTTGTCTTGAACTGTTTACAGAGCTCGGTGATCATTGTGTTGTTGAGATTTGTACCATTGTTAGTAATAATCCTCTCTGGTACATTATATCGACAGATCAGGTTATGTCGGATAAACTGCGCCACGAAATTCTTGGTTACTATAGTAAAAGAGGCTGCCTCAACCCACTTCGTGAAGTAATCAATGGATACTAAGATGAAGCGATGCCCGTTAGACGCAGTAGGTCTGATCTCGCCGATCATGTCAATGCCCCACATCGCAAAGGGCCGAGGAGCTGTCAGGACGTTCAAAGGAACTGGAGGCACATGCACCTTATCAGCATATATTTGGCATTTATGACAGGTTCGAGAGTGCTGATAATAATAAACTTCCATAGTGGACCAAAAATATCCTGCCCGTAGGATCTTCTTAGCCATGGTATGTCCACTTGAATGGGTTCCAAAAGTGCCTTCATGTAAATCTGTCATGATCCTCTCTGCTTCGCTCTTGTCTACACACTGTAGTGGTGTGGAGTCATGGTTGTGTTTATTGAGGATCCCGTTACTAAGGAAGGACTTCTCAGCGAACCTTCTCAGAAACTTCTTATCATTGACAGATACCCCTTCGGGACATTCCTGAACCTCGAGATACCTTTTGACTTTGTGAAACCAGGGTTTGTCTGCCACTTCTTCAGTTCGATATCACGGCAGTGTGCTGGTTCATCCAACCTATCAATGGTAATCTGGGGAGCTTCATTGTCCCACCTAACCTTGAACATAGAATACATGGTAGCTAGCGCGTCCGCCAACTGGTTCCCCTCTCGTGGAAAATGTTCAAAGGTTACCTCCTCAAAGTGTGGGAGCAACATCATTACATACTCTTTGTAAGGAATGAGATTTGAGTGCTTTGTATCCCACTCGCCTTTGATCTAACTTATCACTAGAGCGGAATCCCCGAATACACTCAAGAACTTGATCCTTAGGTCAATAGCAGCTCGAAGACCCATGATACATGCTTCATACTCCGCCATGATGTTGGTGCAGTTGAAACATAATCGGGCAGTGAACGGAGTATGACAACCCTTAGGAGATATGATTACAGCGCCAATGTCGTAACCCAGTGTGTTCGAGGCTCTATCAAAATACATAGACCATCGAGATCCTTCCTCAGGTTCTTCATCCGGTCCAGGTTCTTCGTAGTCAGTCACCAACATGATATTCTCATCCGGGAACTCAAAATTCATGTACTGGTAGTCATCCACGGCCTGGTGAGCCAAATGATCAGCCACCACACTCCTCTTTATTGTTTTTTGGGTTTTGTATTGTATGTCGTACTCAATTAAGATCATTTGCCACCTTGATATCCTTCCGGAGAGAGCGGGCTTCTCGAAAATATACTTGATCGGATCCATATTTGATATCAACAAGGTAGTGTGAGTCAGCATATACTATCTCAGTCGGCGAGCAGCCCATGCCAAAGCGCAGCAAGTTTTCTCGAGCAATGAGTATCGTGTCTCACAGTCGGTAAAATTTTTGCTAAGGTAATAAATGGTGTGCTCTTTTCGGCCAGACTAGTCATGCTTCCCCAGCATCCCCCCATTGAATTGTCTAGCACTGTCAAGTATAATATCAAAGGTCTTCCTTCAACTGGAGGCATCATAATTGGAGGTTCTTGAAGGTATTCCTTGATTCTTTCGAAAGCGGTCTGGCATTCATCATTCCTGAAGATGTGAAAAACACAAGAAGGGGGGTTGAATTGTAAAACTTTAAATCAAATTCAGACAACACTGTATTTTTATCTTGGTTCGTTTGATCTCAAACTACTCCAGTCCACCCGTCAAGGTGATTTCGCCTCTCTCCAACGAGATCTTAATCCACTATATTCAACTGAATACAACAACTAATTTAACAACTGTTAAAGCCTTCTTGAGTCTAACCACAAACTGGTTTATCTCAAGGAAATTCTCTTACAGATAATTGAACAGAAAGTGTGTTAATGTTTTCTAACAAAACTATATATCTCAACTGTGATAATACAAAATATTAAGCTTAGAATGAAACTAGACTGCTAATGCTTTTGAGTAGGCGTGGTTGAAAGCTTTAGCAAATTGTATGAGAGAGTTCGTTTACATAGGCGTGTATATGCGTGAAGATTATTAGCCTTTTCTTTTCTCACACAGACTTATTTATAAAGCCAAGGCAAAGATACGTTGGTGTCTATAAATCACTTTCAATGACCATAACGTTCTTTCCTTTTTGAGAAGATCTTGTCTTGGATAAAGCTGTTGGTAATTAATCTGTCTTGAATGCTTAGTAACGCTTCAGAGTGTTCTGCTAATGATAATCAGAATGTTCTTTGCTTTAGCTTATGCTGACGCTTCTGAGTGCTGATGACTTGGTAAGGATCTTGATCAGAGTCATAGTATTTTTATGCGTAGATTCTGTTCATCAGGCTTCAGCGTATGATCTGGTAGCTTTAGCATGTAGCACATGTTATTTGATCTTCTGATGCTGACATATCTTCTAATGCTAATGTTGATACTGATCTTCTGATGTTGATTCCATCAGAGTTTCTGTAAATACATAACATAATTTTAAGTAGCATATATGTCTTATATATAAATCTTATAATTTATTTATTCTTGTATTTTGTTATCATCAAAACTCTAATTGAGGGTTGTAGAATCAAACTATGTTCTAACAATCTCCCCCTTTTTGATGATGACAAAAACCATATTTTTTCAATTAAAATTAAAGAATAAAAGGTATCAGAGATAAACAAATAACGAATAAAAAGGTATCAGAGATTAAAGATAAGGAATAAAAGGTATCAGAGAAACGAAGAGAAAAACTCCCACTGAGTTGATTACTTCCCTTTATTTCCATGAGACTTTGAGCATCAGAACCTTATTGAACTTTCTTTGAGCATCAGAACTTTTGTTGTATCAGAGTTCATCAGATTCATCAGATTTTTGTACCTGTAAGCTTTTCAGAAGAAAGAAATTCAAATAGATTAGAATGTGAAAATGTTTGAGACTTATGTCTCAGTAATCTGTTATTGAAAAATATCATTCTTTCTCCCCCTTTTTGTCAGTTATCAAAAAGCACAAATAATCAGAGTTAAAATATTCAGAGCTAAAAATGCATTTATATTAAAAACAGAAGCAATGATAAGTTAAGAACATGTAGAAATATTACAGATAAACAAGTTATAAAAACAGCAAGGAAATTTTTAAGAAGGAGGAGGAAGTCTTGTGAACAAAGCCTCCAACATGCTTTTGATTTGGGTGTTGGTTTCCTGTTGCTGATGTAACGTGTTCGCTATTGCATCAATTTTGGTGTCCTGCTTATCCATTCTTTCATTCATCAGCATATCAGATCTTTTCAAGTCCTCCAGAGTCTGCCTGTCAAGAGAGGAAGCTTGAGGATCTTCAGAAACAGGGTGCTTCTCAGAGCTTTCTGTAGTATCTTCTTCTTGACCCAAGTCTTTAGCTTGAATTATCTGTTCTTCTGCAGGTTGAACTTTGGATGCTGGACGCTGTTCAGACCAAGGAGCGATGTCCAGATGGAGAACTTCTACCTTAAGCAGCTTGCTCAGAAATGGACCTTCAATTTCTTTCAGCAGATTGCTGAAGTTCTGTTGAGCTTGTCCATAGCTTTGGTCTTGCAACTTAAAGGTTTCAGAGCATACCCATCTTCTGAATTTTGTCCGGAGGAAGTCTGATACAGCAGGATCAACCAGTTCCAGACTTGCTTGTTTCAAAGAAGTGATCCACTTCTGTATTTCTGTTTCAAAGTTCAATATGTTGGAACCAACATCTGGATGTTTAGGTTTTGGGATAGAAATTTTGTGGTTTATTGCAGCAAGGTATTCAAGGACTGTTAAGTCAATGACAGTCTTGCTGTGGTCATCTGAATTTTTCTTAGGTGAGGGAGTGGGAGTCAGAAATTACGATTGGACTTGATGGGGAATTTGGTGGAGTTATTTCTGGTGAAGAGGGAAGTTGAGGAATATTCACAGTGGTACCACAGGGCAATTGAATGGCCAAAGGTTGTGGTTCAGGGGATTCAGAGGGTTGAGCCTCAGAGGTTTGAGTCTCAGGTTGTGGAGATTGTTCAGGTTGAGGAGAGGGTGGATTAATTTCTGGTTGAGGAGATGAAGGTAGAGGGATTTCTTGTTCTGGAGAGAGTGTAATTTCTGGTATTGGTGAGATGGGAATTTTTGTGTTTGGATTTGGATTTTCTGGTTCGGGAACGGAAGTGTGTTGGTCTATATCAGAAAGAACTTGTGCAAGTTCTTGTTCTAGTATGGCTTCAGTATTTGGATTTTATGGTTGGGAGCGAGATCTTCTAAGGGTTAATGATTCAGAAGGGTCAAAGTCTAAGTCAAAATCATCGAAAGTTTGAGGTGTTGGGTTTTCAGATGGAGTTGGAATTGGAATAGATGTTGATACAGCAGTTGAATCTAAAACAGTTACAGAAGAAGGATTACCTCTCTTCTTGGGAGTCTGTTGAGATGATCCTTCTGCAGCAGCTTTTCTTTGTCTTTGTCTTCTTCAGAACAACCTCTGGAGCCTTCTGCTGAAGATCTTGAATATTCAGATTTGGTGTTGTACCATCAGCTTTGCACGCATCCAGATATCTCAGAATGATTTCAAGTTTAGAGTCAATTTCTGAGAACAGTGGGAAGTCGTCCAGAGGGACTCTTCTGCTGGAGATTTCATCAAAGGGAGTGACGTTGGGCTCCTTCTTGATGTTCTCTATCAACTTCATCTTCTTCAGATTTTTGGCATTCAGCTGCTTGCCAACAGAAGCTTCCAGAGTGCTGATTTCTTGAGCCTCTTGCAGATGATCAATCAGCCTATTCTCTGTAAGAATATATGATATCAGTCTTCCCAAGGGTATCCAATCCCTTTTTGTTCGCTCCTCTTCTCTTGTTTCTTTGACACTTGTTCTTAGATGGTTGAACAGAAGATGAGCTAGATTTATCTTGACCTTTTGAGAGATAAAATAGATCAGAAACTGCTGATCAATATTAATGTAATCAGGAGAGCTGGTAGGCTTCCTGTGGTTGAAGCAGCCCAAAATGATCTTGGCCCAAATTCTGTGTTTGTCCTTCAAATCCCTTATCTTGCTGGAGGGAAGCCCTAGAGTAAAGATTTCCCTTGCAATTAGGGAAGCATCAGCACACCTTTCTGCCATATCAATGCAACGAATACCACCACCATTGTACCCTATGAGTCTTGAAATCAGGTCTTCAGTAATAACAATCTTCTTCCCCATGATGTAGGGTGTGACTTGATGATTTGAAGAAGAAGCGTGAATCCAAAATTCCTTTACCAGAATAGGAAATGTTGGACCCACCAGTCTGTCAAAATACCTTTCCCAGCCTTGTGCTTTAACCTCTTCAGATAAATTAACCCCATTCTCCTTAAGGCTATTGAAATCCACGATTAATTCTAACAGAACCTCTAGGTTTTTGACTGGTGTTAGAAGCGTTCTGAGGGGTACTTCGTATTGTTCAGATGAAACAATTTTCTGGGAACCTGCAGTAGGAATGCTGGAAGAAGCCATTGTTCACAGGAGGTTTTTGTGAAAAAAGATTGGAAGGGTTTTTCTTAAGAAAGTAAGAACACTGAAATAGAAATATTGAGAGAAAACAAAAGTGAAGGTAAAAAGTGTAAATGGTGTGAAATGTTTAAATAGATTTCTAAAAAGGTTTTGAAAACATAAACGTTAAGAGAGAGAAATTAATAATGATTATTAGCATTTAATGATAGTTGATTTTAGGGGATTCAGAAAGATAGTTGGAACGGTTACCCATGACATGTGTCTCAATGCACCCAATCAGCGCTTTTGCCTTTTCAGAAACGTGAACGCGTGTTCAGCCTCAGAAAATGGGTGATGATTGGATGACACTTGTTTGCTTGAGTGAACAACACATATCTTACCTGGAAATGAAGCGCTTAGATCTTCATGGATAGATTCTGATACAATCTGCACTTCTAAGATTCTGAAAGAAGATTGATCAAAAGTTCACAGAAAAATAAACAAAGTTCTGAAGGTTAATATATAGAATCAAAACATTTTTATTCTGGGCAGAGCTTCATGCTGAGATGTTTCAGAATGAAGTTGAACCTATCTTCAGAAAGTGGTTTTGTAAAAATATCAGCCCATTGATGGTCTGTGTTAATAAATTTTAAATTTTAAATCCCTTTCTGAATATAGTCCCTAATAAAATGATGTTTTATTTCTATATGCTTAGCCCTAGAATGTAAAATTCGATTTTTACTTAAGCAAATAGCAGAAGTATTGTCACTGAAGATAGGAATGTTACTCTCAAATATCTGGAAGTCCTCAAGTTGACTTTTCATCCAGAGCATTTGTGTGCTGCATCCAGCTGCTGCTATGTATTCAGCTTATGCTGTTGATAGAGCAATTGTGGATTGTCTTTTGCTGGACCATGAGATCAGATTTTCTCCCAGAAACTGGAAGCTTCCATAAGTGCTTTTACGTTCAACTCTGTCTCCAGCAAAATCAGCATCACAGTATCCTACTAAGTTGTAGTCACTTGATTTTCTATAAAACAACCCCAGATTAGTAGTACCTTTCAGATACTTGAAAATTCGCTTAACTGCTGTTAAGTGAGATTCTCTAGGATCTAATTGGAATCTTGCACAAATGCATACACTGAATAAAATATCAGGTCTTGAAACTGTCAGATAAAGAAGAGAACCAATCATACCTCTGTAGACCTTCTGTTCTACCTTTTTACTTACCACTTATCTTTCCAGAATGCACGTGGGATGCATTGGAATCTTTGATGGCTTACATTCTGAAAGATCAAATTTCTTCATAAGTTCTCTGACATATTTGCTCTGATGAATGTAAGTTCCTTCCGGGGTTTGATTGATCTGAATGCCCATAAAGAATTCCAGTTCCCCCATTAGGCTCATCTCAAATTCTGCCTGCATACACTTAGCAAACTTTCTTCCCAGAGAAGGTTTAGTAGATCCAAATATGATATCATCAACATAAATCCGACATACTAAAATGTCATTCTTAACTGTCTTATAGAATAAGGTTGTGTCCACTTTCCCTCTGGTGAATTCCTTTTCTAACAGGAAGTTACTTAGTCTTTCATACCAAGCTCTGGGAGCTTGTTTCAGACCATAGAGTGACTTCTTTAGTTTGAAAACATATTCTGGTTTTTGGGACTTTCAAAACCATGGGGTTGGTGCACATATACCTCTTCTTCTATATATCCATTTAAGAATGCACTCTTAACATCCATCTGATACAGAGTGATGCCTTTATTTACAGCAAATTAAATTAAAAGTCTGATAGATTCTAACCTGGCGACTGGTGAAAAGGTTTCTGTATAGTCTATCCCCTCTTGCTGACTATAACCTTGTGCTACCAATCTTGCTTTGTTTCTGATGACTTCACCTTGTTTATTCAGTTTGTTTCTGAACACCCATTTTGTTCCAATGACGTTGAATCCTTTTGGTTTGGGAACAAGATCCCATACGTCATTTCTTGTGAATTGATTCAGCTCCTCTTGCATTGCTAGAATCCAGTCATTGTCTAGAAGTGTTTCATCAATTGTTGATGGTTTAATTAGAGAAACAAGTCCCATGAGTGATTCTTTAGAGTTTCTGAAGCTAGATCTTGTTCTGATTGGATCTTCCTTTCCTAGGTGTTTCTTCTGGGTGATCCATGCTGCTTCTGGATGGTCTTTTCTGAATTTGATCAACAGAAGGTGCTGGATTGCTTGCAGTGCCTCTTTCTGATGTTGAGGGAGTGTCTTTGTTAAGAGCTTCTGATGACTTGTCTTCAGTACCTGTGAATTCAACTTCCATACCTGCAAATACTTCATTCTGCTTTGACTTTTGAGAGTCAAGCTTATCATCAAAATGAACATTGATTGATTCTTCCACAATTTGTGTTTCTGTATTGTATACTCTGTACCCTCTTGAGCGTTCAGAGTATCCTACAGTTCCAGAGCCAATGATCTTTCCTCTCTGATTGCCTCTAAAACCTACGTGGCCTCCAGGCTTAAGTTTCAGGCTTTGGAACATATGCCTTCTTTCCGTCATGTGTCGTGAGCAGCCAGAGTCCAGGTACCATGATTTGTGTTTCTGCTTTGCTGCTAAAGATATCTGCCACATGTATTATTTTATCCTTAGGTACCCATATTTTCTTGGGTCCTGATTTGTTAGTTTTACCAAAACTATGGTTGAATTTTGGTTTGACAGTATAATTACTACTTGTATATTTGATGTCATGTGTGTGCCCATATACAAAGTGTGAATCAAGTGAAGTGTGTTTTATAACTAAATCCATGGCATTCTTTGGTGTAGGTACCTTACCTTGGTATCATATTCCTTTTCTGCCATTTCTGCTAACTCCATAGATCATTGAAGCCATTTTGCTTCTATCTATGTTTTTAGCTAGAAACTTCTGAAAGTTGTGATCATACTCCTCGATGATCTCATCAGCACTGCTGGGAGTTTCAGGGATTGTTTCCTTCTGAGAGTTTTGCAATAGATTTTCTAATTTTGAAATTTTATCTTTTAACTCAAAATTCTCCAATTTGAGACTCTCAGTTTTATCAGAGTCAGAAGCAAGATTCCTTTTCAGGTTTCTGAATTTGACTCTGATCTGCTGATATCTTTCCAGAATTTCATTAAGGCTTTCAGCTAGTTCAGCCTTAGTAAAGTTTATAGCAAAGGCAGGGAATACCTCTTATGTATCTGATTCAGAGTCTGACTCAGAAGCTTCACTGTCTTCTGTTATGTTTGCCATGAGAGCTATGTTTGCTCTTTCATCATCTGATTATGAGTCAGCTTCAGATGTGTCAGAATCATCCCATGTAGCCATGAGACTTTTCTTCTTTTCCTTGCCAAACTTCTTTTTGGGCTTTTCCTTCTGAAGCTTTGGGCAATCACTTTTGTAGTGTCCTTGCTCGTTACATTCATAGCAGACGATGTCTTTGTTGTTTGGCTTTCTGCTTCCTGAAGAGCCTTTAGATCTTCTGTGTCCAGAGGAGGATTTTGACCTTCTGTATCTGGAGAAAGATTCATTCTGATTCTCTGATCTTCTGGGATTCCTGAACTTCCTTTGCCTCTGCTTCCATAATTGGTTCACCCTTCTGGAGAGGAGAGATAGTTCATCTTCTTCTGATGAAGACCCATCATAGGTTTCTTCTACAGCCTGCAAAACCTTGGAGTTAGATTTTCTATTAGATTTTAAAGCTAATGGCTTACCTTGCTTTTGAGGTTCATCTGCTTCTAGCTCTATCTCGTGACTTCTGAGGGAGCTGACAAGTTCCTCCAGAGAGATTTTGTTGAGATCCTTGGATAGCTTAAGCGCTGTGACCATTGGCCTCCACTGTTTTGGCAAGCTTCTGATGATCTTCTTAACATGATCAGCAGTAGAATACCCTTTGTCAAGAACTTTGAGACCAGCAACCAGAATTTGAAATCTTGAGAACATCGTTTCTATTGATTCATTTTCTTCCATTTTGAATGCCTCGTACTTATGAATGAGCGCAAGAGCTTTGGTTTCTTTGACTTGAATGTTGCCTTCATGCGTCATTCTCAGAGAGTCAAACATATTCTTTGCAGTGTCTCTGTTTGATATCTTTTCATATTCAGAATAAGAGATGGCGCTGAGAAGAATTGTTCTGGCCTTGTGATGATTTCTGAAATCACACTTTTGTTGATCAAACATTGCTTTCCTGTCAATCTTCTGACCACTTCCATCCACTGGGTGCGTGTATCCATCAGTTACCATGTCCCACAGATCAGCATCATGGGCCAGAAAGAAGCTTTCAATTCTGTCTTTCCAGTAGTCAAAGTTCTCTCCATTAAAGACTGGAGGTTTGCCACTGAATTTGTCTCTTTCTTCATTGTTGTCATTGCTGATGTTTTGATGTGGTCCTGCCATTGTGTTTTTCTGACGCTGGATCTTGTACTGACACAGTTAAGTGTTATAAGCTCAGAACCAGGCGCTCTGATGCCAATTGAAGATGTGAAAAACACAAGAAGAGGGGTTGAATTGTAAAACTTTAAATCAAATGCAGACAACACTGTATTTTATCCTGGTTCGTTTGATCTCAAACTACTCCAGTCCACCCGTCAATGTGATTTCGCCTCTCTCCAACGAGGTCTTAATCCACTATATTCAACTGAATACAACAACTACTTTAACAACTGTTAAAGCCTTCTTGAGTCTAACCACAGACCGGTTTATCTCAAGGAAATTCTCTTACATATAATTGAACAGAAAGTGTGTTAATGTTTTCTAATAAAACTATATATCACAACCGTGATAATACACAATATTAAGCTTAGAATGAAACTAGACTGCTAATGCTTTTGAGTAGGCGTGGTTGAAAGGTTTATCAAATTGTATGAGAGAGTTCGTTTACGTAGGCGTGTATATGCGTGAAGATTATTAGCCTTTTCTTTTCTCACACAGACTTATTTATAAAGCCAAGGCAAAGATACGTTGGTGTCCATAAATCACTTTCAATGACTATAACGTTCTTTCCTTTTTGAGAAGATCTTGTCTTAGATAAAGTCGTTGGTAATTAATCTGTCTTGAATGCTTAGTAACGCTTCAGAGTGTTCTGCTAATGATAATTAGAATGTTCTTTGCTTTAGCTTATGCTGACGCTTCCGAGTGCTGATGACTTGGTAAGGATCTTGATCAGAGTCAGAGTATTTTTATGCGCAGATTCTGTTCATCAGGCTTCAGCGTATGATCTGGTAGCTTCAGCATGTAGCACATGTTATTTGATCTTCTGATGCTGACATATCTTCTGATGCTAATGTTGATACTGATCTTCTGATGCTGATTCCATCAGAGTTTCTGTAAATACACAACATAATTTTAAGTAGCATATATGTCTTATATATAAATATTATAATTTATTTATTCTTGTATTTTGTTATCATCAAAACTCTAATTGAGGGTTATAGAATCAAACTATGTTCTAACAATTCCACTTTACCAATTGATCTTTCTTCAGAAGCTTGAAGATTGGCTCACAAGTAGCAGTCAGATGTGAAATGAACCTGGAAATATAATTCAGACGTCCCAAGAAACCTCTAACTTCCTTCTCTGTACGGGGAACTGGCATAGCTTGTACGGCCTTTACCTTCACAGGGTCTACCTGAATACCCTTGTCACTAACGATAAAACCCAGAAGCTTACCAGACCTTACCCTGAAGGTACACTTGTATAGATTCAATCTTAGTTTGTATGTCTTCAACCTGTCAAACAATTTATGGAGATGATCAAGGTTCTCTTCCTCAGTCTGAGACCTGGCTATCATGTCATCAACATAGACCTCGATCTCGTGGTAAATCATTTCGTGGAACAAAGCGACCATAGCGTGCTGATATGCTTCCCCAGCATTCTTCAACCCAAAAGGCATCACCTTGTAGCAGAAGGTGCCCCACTGTGTGACGAAAGTTGTCTTGGCCATGTCTTCAGGAGCCATCTTGATCTGGTTGTAGCCAGAGAAACCATCCATGAAGGAGAAGATTTTGTGTTGCGCGGTATTTTCGACCAGAACATCGATGTGAGGAAGTGGGAAGTCATCCTTGGGGCTTGCCCTGTTCAGATCTCTGTAATCAACACACTTCTGTACCTTACCGTCCTTCTTAGGTACCGGAACAATGTTAGCAACCCACTGTGGATATGAAGTGACAACTAAGAATCCTGCATCAAATTGTTTCATGATCTCTGCCTTGATCTTGTCTGACATTTCAGGGCGCATACGACAGACCTTCTGTTTAACCGGAGGACAATATTCTTTAGTCGGCAGGCGATGTACCACAATATCAGTGTCAAAAACAAGCATGTCTTCATAGGACTAAGCAAAGATCTCAACATAGTCGTGCAACATTTGTATCAACCTCTGTTTGAGGTTAAGCTCCAGATTTGCACCTATTTTCACCTCTTTTCTGTCTTCCTCAGTACCCAAGTTCACTATCTCAACCGGCTCTTCATGAGGTTTTATGGCCCTCTCTTCCTGCTGTAATAGTCTAGAAAGTTCTCCAGACACGTCACAATCATCCTCACCTTCATCCTCGGCTTGGTTGATCAGATTTTTGAAGTCATAACTGGCAATATCAGAGTTGTTATCAATGGGATCCAGAGTGGATATGGATCTGCATTATGATACGTGAGTGTGTGTAAGAGAATAACTGTTTTAATAAAGTTAAAATAGAAAAGAAAAAACAGAGAGCGCAAAATTTGTATGCAAACCTTGTGTTTTTGATATGCAATTGTTATGCACTTCTAGTAGACTGAATTAGGTCAACAAAATTGTATCATATCTTTGAGAATTATGAAAATTGGATTTGATTTGCTTCATGTATGATATCTTTCTAAACCAAGCTTCAATCCAATCTTTTCCAACCCTAATGAGCCTTGCACGAATTGATCATCATGCTAGCTATATATGGACTCCAAATGTGCACAAAAATCTCAAGATTTGATTTGTTTTCATTATTTTACCATTTAATTTGATTTATTTTGATTTAAATGAATAAAAAATCAAAGTAAATGATAAAAGTAATAAAATAATAGGTGTAAAAGCTCATGGATCG
This sequence comes from Vicia faba, assembly GCA_948472305.1. Lineage (NCBI taxonomy): Eukaryota > Viridiplantae > Streptophyta > Magnoliopsida > Fabales > Fabaceae > Vicia > Vicia faba. The sequence goes on along the minus strand of OX451740.1, from coordinate 932,152,640 downwards.
TGGGTCCTATTAGAAACATGTTTCAAGTAAGAAAACATGGGCCCCTTTGTAAAAAATGCAAATTTGATCACTGTTGACTTTTGACAATTTTCTAAAAATTGCCAACTTTGACAATGCACAAATCTCTAAATTTTGATCCTAGGAGGGTGTTCATGGACTTTTTAGAAAGCTTAGGATGTACCATAACCAACCCTTTTGGTTTCATCTCAATTGGATCTTCCATGTTCATGTATGAAGCTTTGACCCAAAAGGTGTTTTTGTTGAGTTTTCAAAATGACCCATAATGTAGAAATTCATATCTTTTTGTGGGTGCATATTTTGAACTTGATGGATGAAGATGAATTGTTGGGAATGGAATCCTCTTCAAAATGAGCCTTGGATTGAAAATTTTTGATAAAGTATGAAGAAGTTATGTTTGGTCAAATTTGGTTGACTTTTACTAAGAAACCCTAATTTAGCAACTTTTGGGTTTTGATGAATTTAGAGCCTTCCTTGGGGAATCATGGTCAACCATTGATAAAATGATGAAATTCACTTCAAAATGTTGATGTTGACCCACAATCTTGAGGTTTGATTGTACGTGGGCCACAATTGACTTTTGACCTAACACAGTTGATTTATCAAGCATCTGAGCAGTTAACTGAGCAAACTTCTTATGCAAGGCATGAAACTTGACATGTAGGGTCTCGAGAACGTATTAAGACCATGGAGAGCATATGAAACTTTTGTGGTCCACCTATCTTGATGAAAATAGAAACCCTAATTTGGGGTATACTGCCTTAGGAGAGAGCTTGTCTGGTCAACTCTTGGGCAACTTTGAGCAAATTGAGGATCTCAATGGACATGTATTGAGTAAAATGAGAGGGAAAATTTGGAGGTACAACAGTTGACCCAGTTCAATCTTCTTAAACCTGAGGATGTAGATTGGCTTGTCTGCCTTTCGTGATCTAAAGGTGGAAGATGATTGAACACTAGAGTGCCCAGGAAATTTGACCTCGCATGAAGTGGCACAAATATCGCATGAAGTGGCACTTGATTTTTGATATCGGGAATGGGCTTATAGATGCCATTTGGAGGTTGATGATACCAATCGGATTTGATCGGGTCCCGGTCTTACAGTGTTGTGGAATGCTGTCTGGAGATAGGAGATGAGGAACCTGGATAGTAAGGTTATGAGAAGGAATCTAGATAGTAGGGTTGCTTCGATATGAAAAGCCTAGATAGTAGGGCTTTGAGAAGGAACCTGGATAGTAGGGTTACTTTGATATGAAAGCCTGGATAGTAAGGCTGTGAGAAGGAACCTGGGTAGTAGGGTTACTTTGATATGAAAGCTCGAATAGTAGGGTTGTGAGAAGGAACCTGGATAGTAGGGTTACTTTGATATGAAATCCTGGATAGTAGGGATGTGAGAAGGAACCTGGATAGTAGGGTTACTTCGATGTGAAAGCATGGATAGTACGACTGTGAGAAGGAACCTGGATAGTAGGGTTACTTCGATATGAAAGCCTGGATAGTAGGGCTGTGAGAAGGAACCTGGATAGTAGGGTTACTTCGATATGAAAGCCTGGATAGTAGGGCTGTAAGAAGGAACCTGGGTAAGGTTATAAGTTTGTGTTAAACTTCAGGATGAACCGGGGGTAAGGTTACCTTGAGATAAGTTCGTGTAAAACTTCAGGTGGAATCGAGGTAAGGTTACCTTGAGATTAGTTCGTGTAAAACTTCAGGAGGAACCGGGGTAAGGTTACTTTGAGATAAGTTTGTGTTAAACTTTAGGATGAATCGGGGTAAGGTTAACTTGAGATAAGTTTGTGTAAAGCTTTAGGATGAACCGGGGTAAGGTTAACTTGAGATAAGTTTGTGTAAAACTTCAGGAGGAACCAGGGTAAGGTTACTTTGAGATAAGTTTGTGTTAAACTTCAGGATGAACCGGGGTAAGGTTAACTTGAGATAAGTTTGTGTAAAACTTCAGGATGAACCGAGGTAAGGTTAACATGAGATAAGTTTGTGTAAAACTTTAGGAAGAACCGGGGTAAGGTTACCTTGGTATGATAAGTTTGTGTAAAACTTTAGAAAGAACCGGGGTAAGATTACTTTGGTATGATAATGTAGATTAGTTGAACCGTTTGATTTTGGGAACTGAGTTTCTATTAGTTGTTTGTAGATGTGATCTGCATAACTGCTGGATTCATTGAAGCTAATCACTGTTTCCTGAAAAAAATATCAGGGTTAGTTATATGCGATGCATGAAATGTAGGGCGAGATGATGTTCTCAAAATAAATGAGATTATGCTGTATATGATATGTATGTGTCTATCATGATGTATGTTCAAGAAATGCTGTCGAGGTATGCTCTTGTCTGGGAAAATAAATCCCTGACGGTTGCTGGAGATTTGTGAATATTCTGTCGAGAAGAGATGCTGGAGAATAACTCTGCGGGGACCAGACTTTGGGGGAAGAGATACTCTGTTGGTAGACTTGCCGATCTGGAGGAACAAACTTAGTTGGGGATGAAATTCCATCACTGGGAGCGATGAGCTCTGTTGGAGATTGAGCTTTTGTATCTGTAGAAATAGACTCCTCTTGGGGGATGAAATTTGTTGACTCGCATGCGATTACGAACCTCGACTGGGGATAGTTATGTCCTATTTCGAGAAAGCTGACACCAATGCCTTTTGGGTACTTTTACTCTGTGGGGAGTGCGTATACCAATAATCACATTCCAAAGCTGACTCTATCCCGATACTTGCTGGGCAGAGGAATTGTCGGGTTTGGTACTTCTTTTTTTTCCCTGTTTCTGGAATTACAAGTAATTGTCTTTTGTTTCTTATGTAAATCTTTATGAGCATCAATCATTTTCAAATGCATATATAAAAAAATAAATCATTGGACATTGTTGCAAAACAAAACAGAAAAAGAAAAACAGATTGAAGTTTCTTGTGAAAATGATTTGTATTGATTTTGAGGTCGGCCTGTAATAGGCGTTTTGTAAAAAGAGGCTGACGTTCTAGTAAGGGAACGCCGCCGAAAGAAATTACAATTTATGTAAAAGAAGGGAAAACAGCTATGTGAAACAACCCCATTGGGTTCCAACTCTGATATTGCCTTTATATCTTCAAGCGTCTCATCACTTTGCTACTTGGTCGAAGGTTGATCAAATTGGTTGGAGCCGTCCGAGCTTGATAGTCGATATAGAAGTTTGGTCGCAATATGATCCAATGAGACATAGTGATACACTTCAATCCCTAACTTTTGCCTGGACTGCCCTTTCTGGTTTACAATCCACCGGGATACCCTTTTTTGCCCAAGTCTGCCTTTCGGGTTTTCGACTTGCCGGGTGTACATATTTTTTTCATTTTCATCCCTAACTTTTTCCCAAGCCCTTTTGGTTCGCCGGGTAGCCCTTATTTTTGCCTAGGCCAATCGACCTAGCGGGTTTTTGATTATGTGTAGTATCTTTTCACTATGTCTGCATTGACAGGGTGAGGAAGGTAGTCACCATCCATGTTGGTTAGAATCATAGCTAATCCCGAGAAAATGTTCTTAACCACAAATGGCCCTTCGTACATGGGAGTCCATTAGCCCCTGGGGTCACCTTGCGGCATTATGATGCGTTTGATCACCAGATCCCCGACTTGGCATTCTTGACGCCTGAATTTCTTGTTAAAATCCTTGATCATTTGCTTCTGATACGTCTGACCATGGAAGGTAGCAATAAGTCTCTTTTCATCGATTAGATTCAGTTGATCAAGTCGGGTTTGGATCCAGTCATCTTTGTTTAAATCTGCATCCTTCATAATCCTGAGAGAAGGTATCTGGACTTCTATGGGTAGGACTGTCTCCATGACATATACCAGAGAGTAGGGTGTTTCCCTTGTCGACGTCCGTGTTGAGGTACGGTACCTATGAAGAGCAAACGGTAACATCTCATGCAAGTCTTTGTATGTCACCATCATCTTCTGTACAATCTTCTTGATGTTCTTGTTAGCTGCTTCAACAGTGCCATTCATCTTCGGCCGGTAGGGAGAAGAATTATGATGTTGTATCTTAAACTGTTTACAGAGCTCGGTGATCATTGTGTTGTTGAGATTTGTACCATTGTTAGTAATAATCCTCTCTGGTACACTATATCGACAGATCAGGTTATGTCGGATAAACCGCGCCACAACATTCTTGGTTACTATAGTAAAAGAGGCTGCCTTAACCCACTTCATGAAGTAATCAATGGCTACTAAGATGAAGCGATGCCCGTTAGAGGCAGTAGGTCTGATCTCGCCGATCATGTCGATGCCCCACATCGCAAAGGGCCAAGGAGCTGTCAGGACGTTTAAAGGAACTGGAGGCACATGCACCTTATCAGCATAGATTTGGCATTTATGATAGGTTCGAGAGTGCTGATAACAATCAACTTCCATAGTGGACCAAAAATATCCTGCTCGTAGGATCTTCTTAGCCATGGTATGTCCACTTAAATGGGTTCATAAAGTTCCTTCATGTAAATATGTCATGATCCTCTCTGCTTCGCTCTAGTCTACACACTGTAGTGGTGTGGAGTCATGGTTGCGTTTATAGAGGATCCCGTTACTAAGGAAGAACTTCGCAGAGAACCTTCTCAGAAACTTCTTATCATTGACAGATACCCCTTCGGGACATTGCTGAACCTCGAGATACCTTTTGACTTCGTGAAACCAGGGTTTATCTGCCACTTCTTCAGTGTCGATCTCACGGTAGTGTGCTGGTTCATGCAACCTATCAATGGTAATCTGGGGAGCTTCATTGTCCCACCTAACCTTGAACATAGAAGACATGGTAGCTAGCGCGTCCGCCAACTGGTTCCCCTCTCGTGGGAAATGTTCAAAGGTTACCTCCTCAAAGTGTGGGAGCAACGTCATTACATACTCTTTGTAAGGAATGAGATTCGGGTGCTTTGTATCCCACTCGCCTTTGATCTGACTTATCGCTAGAGCATTGTTGTACCCCAAAATTTTCCCTCCCATGTCTCAATGATTTCTCATCACAAAACCTTTGAAGCCCAAGATCCAGTTAGGGTTTCATCTGCTCAAGACTTCTCCTTGTACTGTTGACCCAAATTAGGGTTTGTGTTTGCACCAAGATGTTTTGACCTAAAGTGCCTAAGATGACTTTCATTCTTCATATTGGACTCCCAAGTTTATCCATACCAAGTTTCAAGCCTTGATTCCAAGTTTTTCCCAGTCAATTGGACAGTTGACCTAGAAATCAGCTGTATTAGGGAAAAAGTCAACTGTGGCCAATTGACAGTCAAACCTCATGGAAATTTACCCACATCAACATTATGAACTCATATGGACCATTTGATCAAGTTTGGATCACAATTCCATAAGAAATTTGATCAGATCACCAAAAGGGCAAAATGGTCATTTTTAGGGTTTTGACTGCACAAAGGCAATTTTTGACTGTTTGACCTAGCCAATGGCAAACCAAGCTCATATATGGACTTAAGGACCCCATGGAATTATCTTGACATGCTCAACAAACTCAAAAGATCCCAAGTACACAAGATTGACAGTTGAATTTCCCAGTCAATTGATCAATTTTGACTGTATACTGAAAAATCAAACTTTGACTTTTTGGTCAAAATCAAGAGTCAAGATTCATTTTTCATCAAAACATGCCAAATCATGAAACTTGTTCACCAAGAAATCACAAAATGCAAATTAGGGTTAGAAATTATAATTTTTCATAACTTGGAATTTTTCTAAGTTATAAAAAACCCTAATTTTTTCCCAACTTTGCCCCACTTTTTCACCAAGATCCATTTGGATTCAAACAAAAGTCAAAACATGAAAGTTGTAGCTCGTTGCATAATCTACAACTTTGATTCACAAAGTTTTCCCATTTGAGGCTTGTATCTCAAGTTACAAATTTTTGAATAAGGGCACTAAACCATTCTTAACTTAGTGAAATTTTAACCTATTTTGACAAGGTTTTCTACCCAACTTCAAGGCCATTTTCCATACACTTCCACTTGGAATTTTAATTTGCACTTCAAAGATGGATTGTAGTACACATTCCAAACTTTCCAAAATGTCCAAGAACTTCTCAAACAACCTCATGGTTAGGGGGAATCGAATTTTGCAAAATGGGAAAAAGTCACTTTTGTTCTTGGCCATGTACATGTTCATAACACTATGCATTTCAACCTCAGCTTGCATATCTTGATTACAGGTCCTTAAACCATCCAACACTCATAAATTTAATGCATATTCTTTGTGCCAATGCCATGTTCTTTGTGTTCTAGCATTGCATAAAGGATTAATCCCAAAAGAGATAAAGCATTTCTTCCATTTTTGCAAAAGGTAGCTTTATGTCCAATTCCAAATCCAAGAAGTACAGTCCATATCTAATTGGCACAAGTTTATGAGTTAATCACACTGATCAAGGAGGGATTATGCAGCATAGTATGAGGGCCTGTACAGGCTAGAGGCACAAAGTAACCATTGTTTGCTTAAAGTGTAAGAAATACATCATAACTTAGAACAACTCTCATATCAGCTTGCAAACACTTAAGTGAACTTGTGAAACACACTCAAGACATCTCAACCAAGCTATTGCACGACCCTAACACCTCTCATACACTCCCAATCTCAGAATCATCTTCAAACTGCAAAAACAGGGTCAGGCCTGCAGTTTGAGTGCCATCTTCCATTTCCCTCAAGCTCTCTTGCCCAAACAAGTTCACATACATTCCCTAGCATCTATGCAAGCTAACCATGACTTGAAACACGACCTGTAATCCCTCTAACCAGTTCCACCATTTTCAGTTTCTTGTTTTGCAGGTGAAGTGCTCTAGCACGATTCAAAAGCTTTCAAGATAAAGTAAACATTGGAATAGCATCCCTGGACCTCAAGGAAGCTTTTCCAATCATCACCTTGCACTGAAAGCTTCCTCATTGCCAGATAGAACTTCAGCTGAACAGGTATTTTGGTGAACTTCTATCTCTCTTATTAAGCATCATTAGCTCTAAGTTTGTGAATAAACAATGTTCTACTCATGCCACTGAACATGTACATGTTTTTACTTTTCATTTCTTTTGCTTGAGCTGTGAGAATTTGAGGTTTGAAAATGGCAGAAAATCTAGGTTAGGATTTGGGGGAGAATAAATTCTCCCTCATCTTAGAGAGTTAGATCAAGTTCTGCATATGGTTGGATTCGTCTCTTGATGCTGAGCATTTTTTATGTTATGAGTTTTCATTAATAAGCCAGGAATCAGGAGTTAGAAGATTGAGAACAGGGCGCGCGTTTTTGAATAACATAGTTCAGAGGTTGAAGAAAGGTTGCATTGGGCTGGGCTTGCTTTGTGTTTTCTTTTTGCACCATACAACTTGTTCTGAACCCCCTGAGCCCATTTGCTTTATTTTTAATGTTTTTTGACTTTTTCTTTTTTTAATTAACTCATTTATTTTTTCTCAGCATATTAAAAATTTAAAAATATTTTTTCTCACCATTTTTGAATTTATTAGGTATTTAGTTGATTTTTCTCTTAGTTTGAACATAAATAAATAAATATATATGTTTTGTTTAAAATATTAAAATATTGGAAATACATTTTACACACTTTTATTTTGATTCTACTTTCTGAAAATAGTTTATAGAAAAAATACTTTATTATTATTATTATTATTATTATTATTAAATATTAAAAATTACTAATTAATATAATACTTATCTTGTAAATAATATAAATATACATATTAATACATTTAGGGTAAAAATATCAAAAATATACATATTTTTATTTTTATTTAACACTAAAAAAGACATTTTTATAAATATACTATATTTTATTTTATTTTTGTATGTAAATAGTAAATATTATATGAATTAATTAATTAATATCCCTTTTGATTAAAAATTAGGGTTTTACCCTAAATTTGAAAATACTCCAAAAATAATACCTTTTTATTTCTCTTTTTATTTCACATAAATAATATCTTTTTTTCCATACACATAAAAATTCTTTTTACAGTTTGCATATTTATTTCAATTTCCATTTAATTATACAATTATTTGTCTTGTAAATATTCAAAGAAAATGATGTAATAGTTAGGTTTAAATTCTTGTCAAAATGTACCCCATTTGAAACATTGTACCCCCTCCCCATATTATTGTGTTGTAATAGTGTAGGAATTTAAATTTCGCACTTTAATGCTTTCTAAACCTACCATGCTAGAATTAGGGTTTGTATGCGAATAAAGCGAACAAAATAGTTTGACCTAATTTCAAGATAAATAAGCATGAAAATGGATAACACCTTTCACACTTGCACCCCTAGGGTATTCCACTTTGTTGCCTTCAAATAATTGGGCCATATTGCATGTTGAACTTCTTTGGGTAAAACAAATAATCAAATGATCATAGTCCCTCAAAATGATGCCTAAATGAATGATCAAGTCCCTTCTAAAGAAAAAATTGCCCAAAGACATTTAACACTATTGCAATTATGGTCTAAACGATGACCCGCGCCCATCCATTTCACCTCCTAATACAAGATTGTCCACCAAATGCAATGGTGGAACAAAATTGTCAAAAGGTTTAAAACATAACAAAAATCTTTGAGAAAACTTTAGGGTAGATAACTCTTAAGTACTTGTCAATTTGTAAAGAAAACACTTGCCTAATTTCAAACTACACTTCACAAACACTTTCAAAACCAACTTTCAAAAAACCTTGAAACATCTTTTCTAAAAGACAAAACACCTTTTGTAAAACATTCGAGTAAAGAATTGTTACAAGGGTAGCCTACACAAGGCATCTTTTCAAAACATTTTCAAAACCACACACCAAGCACCATTTCAAACAATTGAAAACCAAGGCAAGTTGATCTAAGCAAGTACCTAAGAGCCCATGGATAACCATGGATAGAAAGGGTGCTAATACCTTCCCTTTCTATAATCTACTCCCCGAACCCAAGAAAAATCTCAAAGGTTTTTGCTGTGCTTTTTAAACCTTTCCTTAGGATAAAATAAAAAGTCGGTGGCGACTCTTGCTCAACCGAAACATTTGCGAAAACAAACGCAAAACCCTAGTCAGTTCTCCCACCGTATCACAGAACTGGCGACTCTGCTGGGGACAAATTTAAAAGTGGAGTAACCTTAGGGCTTAGATCACCCTCTTGCATGACTAATTGTTTGAATTGATTGCTTTATATCTTGGCTCTATTGTTTGGGTTTGCAATCCTACACCCGGATTTTGGGAAACATTCATAGATAGCAATACGTTGTGGAAACGGTGCGGGGTATACCGACACGGTCGAAGCAATAGCTATATTAGTGCGACATATTTGTGAGTACCGGTAACCCTTGAGTTCAATCAAGGAGAGTACGGGGCCGCTGAGTGATGTCACTAAGCACTAATGACCTAGAACCTTAATTGACCATCTTGGCCTTTTATTAGGGGTAGTGAGATGACCGGCTTTGGTGCAGTCCGAAGTTGGTAGATACTCGATACTACACTCATTGAGGGTTGTTTTCTTGGAATATTTTGGTCGCTAGTTAAGTGGCTAAACCAAAACAATGAACGATGAAAACAATCCCGTGATATTGAGCTCCTTAGAACCCGGTTACTATTCATAGGACAGGTTTTTAAGCCAACTACACTCAATAGGGTACTTACCTATGAAACCCCACGCAAGCCTGAAACTAGGGTTTGGTGTGATTTGCTTGTACATATGTTTTGTGCATACATCATAAACATCATGAAGCATCATATGCATTTACTAACCATGTCAAGGGTTTGGATCATCATCTTTGTTCCTGTTTTGTAGGTCATGGAAATTCCTCGCAGAAATACCATTCAAGTCAACCTTGTGAGAATCTCTCCTCAACTCAAGGAGCTCACCTCAAGAATTCCGGAAAATTCATCCTTCAGTGAAAGACATGGCAGACTGCTCAGCCTAGTCAACACCAACATTGAAGAAGACATGATGAAAGTGCTATTCCAGTTCTTTGACCCTCTTCACCACTGTTTCACTTTCCATGATTATCAGTTGGTACCCACTTTGGAGGAGTTTTCTCAACTCCTGAGAATTCCTATCCTTAATCAACTACCCTTTAACGGTACGGAAAAGGAACCAAAGCCGGAAGATGTTGCTCGAGCATTACATCTACAACCATCCGACATCAAGGGGCATTGGGTAACCAGAAGCGGTGTCAAGGGATTCTTAGCAAAATTCTTGTTTGAGAAAGCACAAGAATGTTGGAATTCATTGGACCTACAAGCCTTTGAAGAAATTGTGGCACTCCTTATCTATGGGTTGGTCTTGTTCCCAAATCCTGACCAATTGGTAGATGTCAACGCCGTCAAAATCTTCTTGTCCAGAAATCCAATACCAACATTTCTTGGGGACATCCTTCACTCATTTTACACACGAACAATGAGAAAGAGAGGTGTTCTCATGTGCTGTACTCCTATCCTTGCAAGGTGGTTTATTTCGCACCTTCCACAATCTGTCTTGAAGAATGACCAAGGCTCAAGGTGGTCCCAACGGTTGATGACTCTTACTCATTCTGATGTGCATTGGTGTTCTCGGTCCAGAGAAAATGTCATCATCGTCGATAGTTGCGGAGAGTTTCCTAATGTTCCTTTACTTGGAATTAGGGGAGGTATCACCTACAACCCTTGCCTAGCTTTGAGGCAATTTGGATATGCACGGAGGGATGGCCCTCATGACATGTTGATTCCTAACCTAGTTTTTGACTTCGACAACGATGCGCAAGGACTTCGCCAAAGATTCATCAGAGCTTGGGGAAAACTCAACAAGGTCGATAGCAAGACTCTGGGACACAAGAACTCCATCCCTCTTGAGCCCTATCTCAAGTGGGTACGAGCCCGAGCCCAAAGTCTAATGATGCCTTATCCTCATGTACTCCCAGTGATTAAAGAGCCCGTCAATGAATGAGAGGTCCCCTACACCATCCTACATCCAGACATGCCTACATCGTGGGAGGAAATGCAGAAAAGTTGGATTCAGCTCAAGGAAGAACGGAATACTTTTGAAGCTTGCTTCTACGCCAGTGAGAAGAAGGTTCTAGAGCTTACCTGCCGACTCCACGAGCAAGAGGCCCTCAACACCTACATCGCACCAAAGAGGATGCGCAATGTCTTTCTGCCTTAAGAAGTTTATTTTGTAATATTTGGCCCATGGGGAATTTATGTACTAACAAATTTCTTCTTATTAATATGACGTGCGTTCTTCTTTGTCTGAAATAATTTTGAATGTTCTAAATCCTTGAATGCATTGCATACATAAGCATACCATTCATCATGTGCATAAGCAGGTCTCACTCCAGGTTTCCTTATTTGTCTGTTGTTTATTTCAGTAGGATGGATCTCGAGCAAACAGTCAAAGACCTACAAGCTCAGAATGCACAGTTCCAGCAACTCCTGATGACCTTGGCTAAAGGTCAAGAGGATATAAAGACTCAATTGGGGAATAAGGACCCAGTGAAAAAGAAGAAAAAGAGGATTGGGGTGGCTACTTTGGGGAGAAGATTTGACGGAGAAGCTCGGAGAGTGCTTGAATTTCCTCCTACTTTTGATGAAGGGACTAGTAAAAGAGATGGAGTTGCGGTGCCTTCCGAGTCTGATGCGGAGGAAGAAGAGGTTGAAGAGGATGAAGATTATTCTGACCAGCAATACCCTCCAGCTGATGATAAATACAAGGGTTTAGAAGACAGGTTGGCCGCCATGGAACTACAAAGAGTACCGGGTTTGGATTTTGAAGACTTGGGCTTGGTTGCCGGGATTGTGATTCCCCCAAAATTCAAAGTGCCAGTGTTTGTGAGGTATGATGGGCTGTCCTGTCCCAAAATGCATCTCAGGTCCTACGTGAGAAAGATTCAACCCTATACAGCAGATAAAAACCTCTGGATTCATTTCTTTCAAGACAGCCTGTCGGGAGCTCAGTTGGAGTGGTTTTATCAGCTAGAAGAAACCAGTGTCAGAAATTGGGAAGATTTGGCCACCGCTTTCTACAAACAATACCAGTATAATTCTGACCTTGCTCCTACTCGTACCCAACTTCAGGGTATGTCACTAGGAACAAGCGAGGGATTCAAAGAATATGCACAAAAATGGAGGGATTTGGCTGGCAGGGTGCAGCCTCCTTTAACCGACCGTGAACTCGTTGATATGTTTCTTGGGACCTTATCTGGGCCATTTTTCAATCATCTAATTGGTAACTCTTCCGCAGGGTTTACCGATTTGATCTTAACAGGCGAAAGAATAGAAGCTGACATCAAGTCAGGGAAGATTCAGAAGGGTGTTGCTGCAAGTGTTGAGAAGAAGCCTTTTAAGAAGGAAACAGCTGTGGTATATTCTCAGAGAAGAGCAGGGAAAATGGAGCGTCGGCCAACTGTGGGGGCCGTAATGATTCAAAACACTCCGAGTGAGCAGCCTCGCTATAACCAGCCCAGACCAAATCAGCAACGAGTGGAACGGCCATAACGGCAGTTCACCCGTATTAATATAACTCCAGCGCAAGTGCTTCCCCATCTATTGAAGTTGAATCTTGCCACCATCAAGGAGGCGCCAAAGAATGTGAATACGTCCTCTCCGCATTATCATGCCAATGCTAAATGCGCCTACCATTCAGACAGTGTTGGACACGACACCAATGATTGTTGGGCACTCAAGCATAAAATCCAAGACCTGATAGAGGCTAAGGAGGTAGAGTTTGACGCTCCAGAGAAGCCTAATGTGATATCTGCACCTATGCCGAAGCACGGCCGAAATGTCAATGCCATTGAAGAAGATTTGTATGTTGCTGATGTCAGTGATCTGACCACTCCACTGCTAACCATTAAGTTGAATTTGTTAAGGGTCGGGATCTTCCCGGGATGTAAAGAAGACTGCTATTGTTGCTACTCTCTGCCGTTTGATTGTTCGTTACTGAAGAAAGGCATCCAAAGCCTCATGGATAGTCGACAAATTTTGTTTGAAAAAGTTTCTGCCCTTCCAGTTCATACTGAAGATGTCTCAATCATAACCATTCACGCCAATCTTTCCAAGGCCGTCAAAAATCCTGTTAAGATTACACCAGCTGCGAAATTTGTTCCTTTGAAGATAACAATGCCAGGGCCTATTCCCTATGTTTCTGAGAAGTCGATACCTTGGAACTATGGCGGTGACATCTACTACCATGGTATCAAGCAAATCGAGGTAATTGAAGAAAGTTCGGATGATGAAGAAGCCAGCATTAGTAACATTGCGGGCACCAGCAAAATCACCAGGAGCGGGAGAATATTTTCTCCAGAGATTGCCCCTCCAAGAGCAGTCTTTGGACCCTCATCAGCTAACGAAGTCATCCCTGCACCAATAAAACTCTCAGCTAGAACTCCTCTGATTGAAGACATTGTTGTTCCTAGTACTGTCTCTCCTACCGCTGCTGACAAAGGTAAGGGAATCCAAGATGAGCCCGTCAGGACGAGGGCTCAACCCTTGGTTATCCCGGAAACCTCCAAGAAGGAAATGGACGAGATTTTGAGGATAATCAAGAGAAGTGATTACGATGTGGTGGAACAGTTGGGGCAAACCCCCTCCAAGATCTCCATGCTGGCACTACTACTTTGCTCAGAAGCGCACGCTAAAGCCCTGATAAAATTCCTGAAGGCAGCTCATGTGCCCCAGGAAACCTCTGCGGATCAATTTCAAAATTGCGTGGCTAGCCTGACTGCGGACAATGGATTGGGTTTTTCTGATGCCGACCTAACCCCTAAAGGCAGAAACCACAATGATGCTTTGCATATTTCAATCGAGTGTCGCGGAACCACTCTTGCACATGTTTTGGTTGATACCGGTTCGTTGCTGAATGTTTTGCCTAAGAAGGCCTTGGACCGACTAGATTATGAAGGGTTGGAATTGAAGCCGAGTGATATTGTTGTCAGAGCTTTCGATGGTTCGAAGAGAATGGTCCATGGAGAAGTTGAAATTCCCATCAAGATAGGCGCCGAGGTGTTTAAATCCACTTTCTATGTGATGGACATCCGTCCATCATACTCTTGCTTGCTGGGTAGACCTTGGATACACCATGCTGGGGCAGTCACCTCCTCCTTACATCAGATGTTGAAATATCCTGTTAAGGGAAAGATCATTACCGTCCATGGCGAAGAAGAGTACATGATTAGCCACTTAAATTCTTTCCGGTATGTGGAGGTTGAAGGAGAATTCATCGAGACACCATTTCAACATTTCGAAGAAGTCCTTCCTGAAATTGCAGTAGCAAGGTTGGCAGCTGAGACACCGAGACAGATGGCCAGGATGGCATCTCTGGAGGATGCAAGGGCCGCAATAAAAGAAGGGAAGAATTCAGCATGGGGGCAGTTACCTGACATTCCGCATAAGACTGACAAGTTTGGGTTAGGGTTCACAGCCGCCGGCCAGAAAGCTATGCGCCGTGCGAAGATTGAAAGGGCGCCAATCAAAATTTCTCCCTACAGAATCAACGCCTTGGAAGATGAAGACAAGGAGAGCAACATTGAAGAGTGGATTTATCCAACTGTCAAAGGAGGATTGAGCAATTGGGAGGCTAAAGACTTTGTCCCCATCACTTTTATTCATCAGTAATTTATCTGTTAAACATTTCTTATTTGGTCTGTAATATTTACTTTCAAACAATCCGTACACTATCTTTTCACCTCCTGCCTTGCCCGGGGCATGTAGGTCTACTTGTAAGGGTTTTGATTATTTTTCATATTCATATGCCATGTTTAATGATTCATTGGACGTTTTTCATTTGATAAACTGCTTATGTTCATTTTCTTTCCTTCTGCATTTTTTGTTTAAGGATGGCTATCCCTTACACACACCCACACTCACCAATGCAGGTACCCATCCACTCCGGATTCCATGGGTGACTATTCCGCTGTATCTTTCAATAACTCTGAAGATCTGGTCAATCTAGCCGAGTATGAAGATGACGAAGGTTGTGAAGTACCCGGGGAACTAGCCAGACTTCTGCAACAAGAGGAAAGGGCCATCTTACCGCATGAAGAGCCCTTGGAAACTGTTAACTTGGGAACCGAGGAAGACCAGAAGGAGGTGCAAGTGGGTGCCAATCTGGAACCAAAAGTCAAGGAGCGCTTGGTACAGTTGTTGAATGAGTATGTTGAAATCTTCGCTTGGTCCTATGAAGATATGTCGGGTTTAGACACAGACATCGTGGTCCACCGTCTCCCCACAAGAGAAGACTGTCCACCGATCAAGCAAAAATTTCGCCGAATGAGGCCTGACATGTCCGAAAAGATCAAAGCAGAAGTAATGAAACAATTCGACGCTGGCTTCCTGGCTGTTACGTCCTATCCTCAATGGGTCGCTAACATCGTGCCAGTACCTAAGAAAGATGGCAAATTCAGGATGTGTGTGGACTACCGGGATTTGAATAGGGCCAGCCCTAAAGATGATTTCCCGCTACCTCATATTGACATCTTGATCGACAATACAGCTCAGCATAAAGTGTTTTCCTTCATGGACGGATTCTCGGGCTACAATCAAATCAAAATGGCTCCCGAGGATATGTAGAAAACGACTTTTGTCACACAATGGGGCACTTTCTGTTACAAGGTGATGTCGTTCGGGCTGAAGAATGCAGGGGCAACTTATCAACGCGCCATGGTCGCTTTATTTCATGATATGATACATCATGAGATTGAAGTTTACGTAGACGATATGATAGCTCGGTCACAAACAGAGGAAGAGCACCTTGAACATCTGGAGAAGCTGTTTGCCAGGTTAAAGGAATACAAGCTCAGGCTGAATCCAAGTAAATGCACTTTTGGAGTTAGGTCTGGTAAACTCCTGGGATTCATTGTAAGCAACAAAGGCATTGAAGTCGATCCCGCAAAAGTAAAAGCAATACAAGAGATGCATACTCCCCGTACTGAAAAGGAGGTTAGAGGATTCTTGGGGCGGTTAAACTATATTGCCAGATTCATCTCACATCTGACTTCTACCTGTGAACCGATTTTCAAACTCTTGAAAAAAGATCAGGTAGTGGAATGGAACGACGATTGTCAAGCTGCTTTTGATAGGATCAAGGAGTATTTGCTAGAACCTCCTATTCTGATGCCACCCGTCGAAGGAAGACCATTGATCATGTACTTAACCGTCTTGGATAACTCAATGGGGTGTGTTTTGGGCCAGCATGACGAGTCTGGTCGAAAAGAGCATGCTATTTATTACCTTAGCAAAAAGTTTACCGACTGTGAGACTCGCTACTCACTGCTCGAGAAAACTTGTTGCGCTTTGGTATGGGCTGCTCGCCGACTAAGACAGTATATGCTGACTCATACTACCTTGTTGATTTCCAAAATGGACCCTATCAAGTATATCTTCGAGAAGCCCGTTTATCTGGAAGGATAGCTAGATGGCAAATGATCTTGACCGAGTATGACATCCAGTACACCACCCAAAAAGCTATAAAAGGGAGTGTATTAGCTGACCATCTGGCTCATCAGGCTATCAAAGACTATCAACCCATGAGATTTGACTTCCCAGACGAGGACATCATGAATTTGGACAACGTTGAAGGTGACGGACCGTATGACGGACCTGAAAAGGGATCCCGATGGACCCTGTACTTTGATGGTGCTTCAAATGCGCTTGGAAACGGTATTGGCGCAGTACTCATTTCTCCGGAAGGTTGTCACACACCTTTCACGGCCCGACTTTGCTTCAGCTGCACAAACAACATGGCTGAGTATGAAGTTTGCATCTTTGGTC
Source organism: Vicia faba (assembly GCA_948472305.1). Taxonomy (NCBI): domain Eukaryota; kingdom Viridiplantae; phylum Streptophyta; class Magnoliopsida; order Fabales; family Fabaceae; genus Vicia; species Vicia faba. The sequence continues at coordinate 932,135,884 of OX451740.1, read as the reverse complement.
TCAAGGCTGCTATAGACTTGGGGATCAAATCTTTGATCGTATTCGGGGACTCGGCTTTGGTTATCAGTCAAATCAAAGGAGAGTGGGATACCAAGCATCCTAATCTTATCCCATACAAAGAACATGTCCTGACATTGTTGCCTCATTTCGAGCAAATTACCTTCGAGCATTTCCCGCGAGAAGAGAATCAGCTAGCAGATGCACTAGCCACAATGTTCGCCATGTTTAAACTCAACTGGGATAACGAGGCTCCCCAAATCACCATCGAGCGAATGGATGAACCTGCGCATTGTCACGAGATTAATACCGAAGAAGTAGTGGAACAACCCTGGTTCCATGAAATCAAAAGGTATCTCGAGACTAGAGATTATCCTGAAGGAGCTTCCGTAAATGATAAGAAGTTCTTAAGGAAATTCGCTGCTAAGTTCTTCCTGAGCAACGGCATCCTTTACAAACGAAGCCATGATTGTGTATTACTCCGATGTATAGACAAAGCTGAAGCAGAGTTGATCATGACTGATATACACAGCAGCACATTTGGCACTCACTTGAGCGGGCATACGATGGCTAAGAAGATCCTAAGGGCAGGCTATTACTGGTCTACCATGGAAGCTGATTGCCATCAACATTCCCGTACTTGCCACAAATGCCAAGTCTATGCTGACAAGGTTCATATCCCTCCGGTTCCTCTCAACGTTCTGACTGCTTCGTGGCCATTTGCAATGTGGGGCATTGACATGATTGGAGAGATCAAGCCCACAGCCTCCAACGGACATCGCTTCATCCTGGTTGCCATTGACTATTTCACCAAATGGGTCGAAGCAGCTTCCTTCGCCTCTGTTACTAAAAATGTGGTTGCCCGCTTTATCAAGCAAAATCTCATATGTCGGTATGGTGTTCAAGACAGGATCATCACAGACAACGGTACAAATCTGAATAACACAATGATCACTGCATTGTGCGAACAGTTCAAGATTTATGATCACAATTCATCTCCCTATCGACCGAAGATGAACGGTGCTGTTGAAGCTGCGAACAAAAACATTAAGAAGATCATTCAGAAAATGACAGTCACTTACAAAGACTGGCATGAGATGTTACCGTTTGCTCTGCATGGATACCGTACGACGACACGTACTTCAACTAGGGCAACCCCATTTTCTTTGGTTTATGGCATGGAAGCTGTTTTGCCTATGGAAGTCCAGATCCCTTCTCTAAGGATTATGAAGGATGCAGGTTTGAATGAAGATGATTGGATGCAGACCTGACTTGATCAACTCAATCTGATCGACGAGAAGCGACTTGCTTCTATATGCCATGGTCAGACGTATTAAAAGCGGATGATCAAGGCCTTCAATAAGAAAGTCAGACGTCAAGTGTATCAAGTCGGAGATCTCGTAATCAAGCGGATTATCTTGCCGCAAAGTGATCCCAGGGGCAAATGGACTCCTACATATGAAGGACCATTTGTGATCAAGAGCATATTTTCTGGTGGTGCAATGATTCTGACCACCATGGACGGCGACGATTTGCCGCACCCTGCGAACGCAGATGTAGTCAAAAGATACTACGCATAAAATAACCCGACAAGTCGAAAACCCGAAAGGGCGGCTTGGGCAAAAATGGGCATCCCGGTGGATCGAAAACCCGAAAGGGCGATTCAGGCAAAAATTAGGGATAAAAGACAAAAAAATCTGTACACCCAGCAAGTTGAAAACCCGAAAGGGCGGCTTGGGCAAAAAGGGGTTTCCCGGTGGATCGAAAACCCGAAAGGGCGATTCAGGCAAAAGTTAGGGAATTAAAGCGTATGACTATGTCTCGTCGGATCACTTCAAAGACAATCTCTTCATCAACCGGTTCCAGGCTTCTGATCAATCCAGTCATGGTCAAGCGAAGCATTGAATGGACAGATATTCAGAGTTGTGAAAGCTATAGCGGAATGGAATCCCATGGAATTATTTCACATAGCCATCCTTTATTTTGTATAAATCTTTCAATATTTACGACAGAATCCTCTTACTAGGATGATTGTCTCCTTTGTACAAACATACTCAAAGAAAATCAATACAAATACTTTTCCCAGAAACTTGTGTCATTTCCTTTTCTTTTCTCTTGCACTATTTGTTTTATTTTGAGAAACGTCCAATGTTTTGTTAAATAGGCATATGCATTTGAAACATAATCATTCTCTTATGAGTCGGGAAAGAGGATTACTGATAGGTCAAAGGTACAATTGGATATCTTGATACCCTTCAAAGGAAGCCCCCGGGAGATTTAGAATCCATATCCCTAGCAATCTTGAAACTCACCCCCAGTAGATTCTGGAAGCTTATTCCCCGCAGAGAACGGACGTCTCTCCCGAGTTTTATTCAAAGTTATTCCTCACAAGGCCTTATAACTGGGTTATCCTCAGCTAACAACCACGGAGGATCGCACTCGCCAGAATTCTTCCTATCCCCAACGGAGTTCATCAAAATTCCCCAGCAGTAACTTATCTTTGCAAATCCCCAGCCAGAGAATCCTCCGGAATTCAATTCCCCTCAGAGTTTAAGTTTCAGTGTCCCCAGCCGAGCTAAAGCTTCAAATTATCAATCCCCAGCAGAGCCAGACTAATGAACCTTCTCCCCACAGAGTTTTAGGAGAATAAATCTTGAGTTCCCCAGTGAAGTCGCCAGAGACACTTCCCACCGAACTGAAGATTCCCGGTCTTGTATCCCCTGCATAAGTCTGCTAGATTGGTGCTCCCCAGTAGAAGTCATCAGGAATTCCCCAGAGGTTTGGTATACAACCCAAGCTCCTTATTCCCCAGTCACAGCCAAGGAATTATTCTTCCCGGCAGCAGTCAGGATGCTTTTATCTTCAGCCATCCAGGATTCATCTATCCCTAGCAAGACAGTTCATCAGCTTACATGTGCATTCATTACATTCATATCATAAACATTGATATAACATATATTGCATCATACATTTCATGCAATATAATTTTGTGTTCAGCTGACATTTTGTCCTTTTCAGGATAAGAATAAAAAGCTATCCTTAACAGTTTCAGATGCAGTTTTACATGGATTCATCATCAAGCAACCCTACACCGGTTCTTATTCAAATCCAAGACTTCTGAAAATAGTTTATGGATTCTTCCCAACAACGGATGTTAATCTATCGACTTGTTCAGATGCAACCGTTGAAAACAGCTTACGAACGCTTCCCAACAACGGACGCTGCTCTATTGCTTATTCAACCTCAAGACTTCTGAAAACAGTTTACGGGTTCTCCAAGTAACGGATGTTAACCTATCACTTATTCAGATTCTTCTCAAGACTTCTGAAAATAGTTTATGGATTCTTCCCAACAACGGATGTTAATCTATCGACTTGTTCAGATGCAACCGTTGAAAACAGCTTACGGACGCTTCCCAACAACGGACGCTGCTCTATTTCTTATTCAACCTCAAGACTTCTGAAAACAGTTTACGGGTTCTCCAAGTAACGGATGTTAACCTATCACTTGTTCAGATTCTTCTCAAGACTTCTGAAAACAGTTTATGGATTCTTCCCAACAACGGATGTTAATCTATCGACTTGTTCAGATGCAACTTTCTGAAAACAATTTACGGACGCTTCCCAACAACAGACGCCGCTCTATTGCTTATTCAACCTCAAGACTTCTGAAAACAGTTTACGGGTTCTCCAAGTAACGGATGTTAACCTATCACTTGTTCAGTTTCTTCTCCAGACTTCTGAAAACAGTCTATGGATTCTTCCCAACAACGGATGTCAATCTATCACTTGTTCAGATGCAACCTTTTGAAAACAGTTTACGGACGCTTCCCAACAACGGATGTTGCTCCATTGCTTATTCAACTACAAGATTTTTGAAAACAGTTCACGGATTCTCCAAGTAACGGATGTTAACCTATCACTTGTTCAGACTCTTCTCAAACTTTTGAAAACAGTTTACAGATTCCTCCCAACAACGGATGCCAATCTATTGCTTATTCATATCCCCAGTTCAGAGATGGTCCAAAGCATGGACACTTTCCTGATACTCATTCCAGATGGCATCTCTAAGCCCATCCCCAACAAGTCTCTGTCACTCTTCCAGATGGCATCATTAAGCCCATCTCCAAATGGCATCTCTAAGCCCATTCCTGCATCCATTGCTTTGACGAGTGCAAATTTCCGGGCACTCTAGTGTCCAATCTCCTTTTACCCTCGAGTCACGAAAGGCAAACTTGCCAATCTAACTCTTCGGATTCAAGAAGATTGAACAGGGGCAACTGTTGTACCCCAAAATTTTCCCTCCCATGTCTCAATGATTTCTCATCACAAAACCTTTGAAGCCCAAGATCCAGTTAGGGTTTCATCTGCTCAAGACTTCTCCTTGTACTGTTGACCCAAATTAGGGTTTGTGTTTGCACCAAGATGTTTTGACCTAAAGTTCCTAAGATGACTTTCATGCTTCATATTGGACTCCCAAATTTATCCATACCAAGTTTCAAGCCTTGATTCCAAGTTTTGCCCAGTCAATTGGACAGTTGACCTAGAAATCAGCTGTATTAGGGAAAAAGTCAATTGTGGCCAATTGACAGTCAAACCTCATGGAAATTGACCCACATCAACATTATGAACTCATATGGACCATTTGATCAAGTTTGGATCACAATTCCATAAGAAATTTGATCAGATCACCAAAAGGGCAAAATGGTCATTTTTAGGGTTTTGACTGCACAAAGGCAATTTTTGACTGTTTGACCTAGCCAATGGCAAACCAAGCTCATATGTGGACTTAAGGACCCCATGGAATTATCTTGACATGCTCAACAAACTCAAAAGATCCCAAGTACACAAGATTGACAGTTGAATTTCCCAGTCAATTGATCAATTTTGACTGTATACTGAAAAATCAAACTTTGACTTTTTGGTCAAAATCAAGAGTCAAGATTCATTTTTCATCAAAACATGCCAAATCATTAAACTTGGTCACCAAGAAATCACAAAATGCAAATTAGGGTTAGAAATTAGAATTTTTCATAACTTAGAATTTTTCTAAGTTATAAAAAACCCTAATTTTTTCCCAACTTTGCCCCACTTTTTCACCAAGATCCATTTGGATTCAAACAAATGTCAAAACATGAAAGTTGTAGCTTGTTGCATAATCTACAACTTTGATCACAAAGTTTTCCCATTTGAGGCTTGTATCTCAAGTTACAAATTTTTGAATAAGGGCACCAAACCATTCTTAACTTAGTGAAATTTTAACCTATTTTGACAAGGTTTTCTACCCAACTTCAAGGCCATTTTCCATACACTTCCAATTGGAATTTCAATTTGCACTTCAAAGATGGATTGTAGTACACATTCCAAACTTTCCAAAATGTCCAAGAACTTCTCAAACAACCTCATGGTTAGGGAGAATCGAATTTTTCAAAATGGGAAAAAGTCACTTTTGTTCTTGGCCATGTACATGTTCATAACACTATGCATTTCAACCTCAGCTTGCATATCTTGATTACAGGTCCTTAAACCATCCAACACTCATAAATTTAATGCATATTCTTTGTGCCAAGGCCATGTTCTTTGTGTTCTAGCATTGCATAAAGGATTAATCCCAAAATAGATAAAGCATTTCTTCCATTTTTGCAAAAGGTAGCTTTATGTCCAATTCCAAATCCAAGAAGTACAGTCCATATCTAATTGGCACAAGTTTATGAGTTAATCGCACTGATCAAGGAGGGATTATGCAGCATAGTATGAGGGCCTGTACAGGCTAGAGGCACAAAGTAACCATTGTTTGCTTAAAGTGTAAGAAACACATCATAACTTAGAACAACTCTCATATCTGCTTGCAAACACTTAAGTGAACTTGTGAAACACACTCAAGACATCTCAACCAAGCTATTGCACGACCCTAACACCTCTCATACACTCCCAATCTCAGAATCATCTTCAAACTGCAAAAACAGGGCCAAGCCTGCAGTTTGAGTGCCATCTTCCATTTCCCTCAAGCTCTCTTGCCCAAACCAGTTCACATACATTCCCTAGCATCTATGCAAGCTAACCATGACTTGAAACACAACCTGTAATCCTTCTAACCAGTTCCACCATTTTCAGTTTCTTGTTTTGCAGGTGAAGTGCTCTAGCACGATTCAAAAGCTTTCAAGACAAAGTAAACATTGGAATAGCATCCCTGGACCTCAAGGAAGCTTTTCCAATCATCACCTTGCACTGAAAGCTTCCTCATTGCCAGATAGAACTTCAGCTGAACAGGTATTTTGGTGAACTTCTATCTCTCTTATTAAGCATCATTAGCTCTAAGTTTGTGAATAAACAATGTTCTACTCATGCCACTGAACGTGTACATGTTTTTACTTTTCATTTCTTTTGCTTGAGCTGTGAGAATTTGAGGTTTGAAAATGGCAGAAAATCTAGGTTAGGATTTGGGGGAGAAGAAATTCTCCCTCATCTTAGAGAGTTAGATCAAGTTCTGCATATGGTTGGATTCGTCTCTTGATGCTGAGCATTTTTTATGTTATGAGTTTTCATTAATAAGCCAGGAATCAGGAGTTAGAAGATTGAGAACAGGGCGCGCGTTTTTGAATAACATAGTTCAGAGGTTGAAGAAAGGTTGCATTGGGCTGGGCTTGCTTTGTGTTTTCTTTTTGCACCATACAACTTGTTCTGAACCCCCTGAGCCCATTTGCTTTATTTTTAATGTTTTTTGACTTTTTCTTTTTTTAATTAACTCATTTATTTTTTCTCAGCATATTAAAAATTTAAAAATATTTTTTCTCACCATTTTTTAATTTATTAGGTATTTAGTTGATTTTTCTCTTAGTTTGAACATAAATAAATAAATATATATGTTTTGTTTAAAATATTAAAATATTGGAAATACATTTTACACACTTTTATTTTGATTCTACTTTCTGAAAATAGTTTATAGAAAAAATACTTTTTTTTATTATTATTATTATTATTAAATATTAAAAATTACTAATTAATATAATACTTATCTTGTAAATAATATAAATATACATATTAATACATTTAGGGTAAAAATATCAAAAATATACATATTTTTATTTTTATTTAACACTAAAAAAGACATTTTTATAAATATACTATATTTTATTTTATTTTTGTATGTAAATAGTAAATATTATATGAATTAATTAATTAATATCCCTTTTGATTAAAAATTAGGGTTTTACCCTAAATTTGAAAATACTCCAAAAATAATACCTTTTTATTTCTCTTTTTATTTCACATAAATAATATCTTTTTTTCCATACACATAAAAATTCTTTTTACATTTTGCATATTTATTTCAATTTCCATTTAATTATACAATTATTTGTCTTGTAAATATTCAAAGAAAATGATGTAATAGTTAGGTTTAAATTCTTGTCTAAATATACCCCATTTGAAACATTGTACCCCCTCCCCATATTATTGTGTTGTAATAGTGTAGGAATTTAAATTTCGCACTTTAATGCTTTCTAAACCTACCATGCTAGAATTAGGGTTTGTATGCGAATAAAGCGAACAAAATAGTTTGACCTAATTTCAAGATAAATAAGCATGAAAATGGACAACACCTTTCACACTTGCACCCCTAGGGTATTCCACTTTGTTGCCTTCAAATAATTGGGCCATATTGCATGTTGAACTTCTCTGGGTAAAGCAAACAATCAAATGATCATAGTCCCTCAAAATGATGCCTAAATGAATGATCAAGTCCCTTCTAAAGAAAAAATTGCCCAAAGACATTTAACACTATTGCAATTATGGTCTAAACGATGACCCGCGCCCGTCCCTTTCACCTCCTAATACAAGATTGTCCACCAAATGCAATGGTGGAACAAAATTGTCAAAAGGTTTAAAACATAACAAAAATCTTTGAGAAAACTTTAGGGTAGATAACTCTTAAGTACTTGTCAATTTGTAAAGAAAACACTTTCCTAATTTCAAACTACACTTCACAAACACTTTCAAAACCAACTTTCAAAAAACCTTGAAACATCTTTTCTAAAAGACAAAACACCTTTTGTAAAACATTCGAGTAAAGAATTGTTACAAGGGTAGCCTACACAAGGCATATTTTCAAAACATTTTCAAAACCACACACCAAGCACCATTTCAAACAATTGAAAACCAAGGCAAGTTGATCTAAGCAAGTACCTAAGAGCCCATGGATAACCATGGATAGAAAGGGTGTTAATACCTTCCCTTTCTATAATCTACTCCCCGAACCCAAGAAAAATCTCAAAGGTTTTTGCTGTGCTTTTTAAACCTTTCCTTAGGATAAAATAAAAAGTCTGTGGCGACTCTTGCTCAACCGAAACATTTGCGAAAACAAACGCAAAACCCTAGTCAGTTCTCCCACCGTATCACAAGCATAATCCCAGAATACACTCAAGAACTTGATCCTTAGGTCAATAGCAGCTCGAAGACCCATGATACATGCTTCATACTCCGCCATGATGTTGGTGGAGTTGAAACATAATCGGGCAGTGGACGGAGTATGACAGCCCTTAGGAGATATGATTACAGCGCCAATGCCGTTACCCAGTGCGTTCGAGGCTCCATCAAAATACATATACCATTGAGATCCTTCCTCAAGTTCTTCATCCGGTCCAGGTTCTTCGTAGTCAGTCACCAACATGATATTCTCATCCGGGAACTCAAAATTCATGGACTGGTAGTCATCCACGGCCTGGTGAGCCAAATGATCAGCCACTACACTCCTCTTTATTAGTTTTTGGGTTTTGTATTGTATGTCGTACTCAGTTAAGATCATTTGCCACCTTGCTATCCTTCCGGAGAGAGCGGGCTTCTCGAAAATATACTTGATCGGATCCATCTTTGATATCAACAAGGTAGTGTGAGTCAGCATATACTATCTCAGTCGGCGAGCAACCCATGCCAAAGCGCAACAAGTTTTCTCGAGTAATGAGTATCGTGTCTCACAGTCGGTAAAATTTTTGCTAAGGTAATAAATGGTGTGCTCTTTTAGGCCAAACTAGTCATGCTTCCCCAGCATCACCCCATTAAATTGTCTAGTACTGTCAAGTATAATATCAAAGGTCTTCCTTCAACTGGAGGCATCAGAATTGGAGGTTCTTTAAGGTATTCCTTGATTCTTTCGAAAGCGGTTTGGCATTCATCATTCCACTTTACCAATTGATCTTTCTTCAAAAGCTTCAAGATTGGCTCACAAGTAGCAGTCAGATGTGAAATGAACCTGGAAATATAATTCAGACGTCCCAAGAAACCTCTAACTTCCTTCTCTGTACGGGGAACTGGCATAGCTTGTACAGCCTTTACCTTCGCAGGGTCTACCTGAATACCCTTGTCACTGACGATAAAACCCAGAAGCTTACCGGACCTTACCCCGAAGGTACACTTGTTCGGATTCAATCTTAGTTTGTATGTCTTCAACATGTCAAACAATTTATGGAGATGATCAAGGTGCTCTTCCTCATGAGCCATCTTGATCTGGTTGTAGCCAGAGAAACCATCCATGAAGGAGAAGATTTTGTGTTGCACGGTATTTTCGACCAGAACATCGATGTGAGGAAGTGGGAAGTCATCCTTGGTGCTTTCCCTGTTCATATCTCTGTAATCCATACACATCCGTACCTTACCGTCCTTCTTAGGTACCGGAACGACGTTGGAAACCCACTGTGGATAGGAAGTGACAGCTAAGAATCATTCTTTGAACTGTTTCATGACCTCTGCCTTGATCTTCTCTAACATTTCAGGGCGCATACGACGGACCTTTTATTTAACCGGGGGAAAATCTTCTTTAGTCGGCAGGCGATGTACTACGATGTCAGTGTTCAAACCAGGCATGTCTTCATAGGACCAAGCAAAGATCTCAACATAGTCGTGCAACATCTGTATCAACCTCTGTTTGACGCTAAGCTCTAGATTTGCACCTATTTTCACCTCTTTTCTATCTTCCTCGGTACCCAAGTTCACTGTCTCAACCGGCTCTTCATCAGTTTGTATGACCCTTTCTTCCTGCTGTAATAGTCTAGCAAGTTCTCCAAGCACCTCACAATCATCCTCACCTTCGTCTTCGGCTTGGTTGATCAGATTTTTGAAGTCATAACTGGCAATAACAGAGCTGTTATCAATGGGATCCAGAGTGGATATGGATATGCATTACGATACGTGAGTGTGTGTAAGAGAATAACTATTTTAATAAAGTGAAAATAGAAAAGAAAAAACAGAGAGCGCAAAATTTGTATGCAAAAAACGTCCAATGCTTTATTAATGATATATGAAATGACAAATAATAACCCTCACAAGAAAAGCCAATGTGCCTCGAGCAAGGCACAGGGCCGTAAAGTTTTAAATTGTTTATTACAAATCTTAAGACATATAAGTCAATTACTGCGGAATAAAAGAAACAGGTATGAAGTCCCTAGCCGTCCAGTTACTCGGTCCACCATTTGTAGTCGGGTAGATCCATCTGTCAATGTCCGAGTCCTCTTTACTGTCTTCAATGGCGTTGATCCCACAATTGCTAATGTGTAGGGGAGGTCCTCCAGCCCAAGCGCGTCTAACAGCCCTTTGAGCCCCTGTAGTAAAGCCCAAACCAAATTTATCAGTTTTATGAGTGAAATCAAGGAGCTGACCCCAATTGGCACACCCACATTCTTCAACCACGGCCCTGGCGTCCTTGAGAGAAGCCATCTTTAGAGGAGGTTTGCTGCTGGTAGTAGTTTCAGTTGATGCCAAGATCTGAGGGACCTCTTCAAAGTTCTGACAAGGAGTTTCTATGAATTCCCCGTCCATCTCTATGTATCGGAAGGAATTGAGGTGGCTCACAATATACTTCTCTTCACCTTGCACAATGATAATCTTCCCTTTTATTGGATACTTTAGCATTTGGTGTAGTGTGGAAGTAATTGCCCCAGCCTCATGGATCCAAGGACGACCCAACAAACAAGAATACGACGGCCTGATGTCCATCACATAGAAAATGGACCCAAAAGTCTGAGAACCCACTTTGGAAAGGATGTCCACCTCCCCGTGCACCATTCTCTTCGACCCTTCAAAAGCCCTTACCATAATGTTACTAGGCTTTAGAGTCAAACCCTTGCAATCCAACCGGTCCAACGCCTTTTTCGGCAGAACATTCAGCGAAGACCCAATATCTACCAACACATGAGCCATAGTGGTGCCCCTGCACTCAATCGAGACATGCAGAGCATCATTATGCTTCCTCCACTTCGATGTCAAGTATGCATCTGAAAAACCTAGCCCATTATCAGCAGTCAGGCTGGCCATGCAATCTTTGAACTGATCAACTGAAGTTTCCTGCGGCACGTGCGCAGTCTTGAGGAATGAAATCAAAGCCTTCGCATGGGATTTGAAACAAAACAGCAAGTACAACATGGATATCTTTGAGGGGGTTTGCCCCATCTGCTCGACCACATTGTAGTCGCTCTTCTTAATTATTTTCATTATTTCCTCTATCTCTTGCTTAAAGGCTTCCACAACAATTTTTCTAGGAACCTCCGTTGGGGCTGGCTCACCTATAACTTCTTTAACGCGGGTATCAGACGATTCGCCGACGGGGGTAATGACTGGAGTAAGAAAAGGAGCAGTAGTTGATGTACTAGCAGAAACAAAAAATGGAATGACAATAGGCTTGTTAACATTCTTAGGGGAAATCTCGGGAGAGAAGACCCTTCCACTTCGGGTAACTTTGTTGGTTCCAACAATGTTACCAATATCAGGATCAACCTCTTCATTTTTCAAATCTTGTTTGATGCCATGATAATATACATCAACACCATAATTCTAGGGACAGCTTTGCCCGAGACTTACGGGATAGGACCAAGAACAGTGATTATCAGCGGAGCGATTCTTGGAGCATATGTAATCCTAACAGGTCTTCTCAAGGAAACCTTGGAAGGATTGGCGGAAATGGTTATAATGGCAATGTCTTCAGATGGAACAATGGGAACCAAAGTTTTCTCGAACAAAATTTCTTTGCTGGCCATCAGGCGTTGAACACCTAACTTCAGCAAACGGAAACCAGAAGGTAGAAATGAACACATGTGGAAACCTTCACCACAACCTGGAAATAAACCGGCCAACAACAAATTCTTCTTCACAGTCATGAGAGGAGTAGAAACTTCATCCACAAAGGTCACAAACAAGTCGGTATCAACAACATTAATTCCACGATCGTGCTTAGGCATAGGAGCAGTTATGACATTGGGCTTCTCCGAAGCATCGAACTCAATTTCCTTGGCTTCAATAAGATCTTGTACCTTATTCCTTAGACCCCAGTAGTCATTGGTATCGTGGCCAGGACTGTCAGAATGATAGGCACACCGAGCATTTGGATTATATCGGGGAGATATGGTATTTGGATTCTTGGGATCCTATTTCAAGGTTGCCAAGTTGGATCTTAGCAGATGAGGTAGAACTTCAGCCAATGTCATGTTGATTCGGGTAAACTGTCGTTGAGGTATTTCCACCCTTTGTTGATTGTTTCTTTGTAGAGAAACTGCAGGCCTAGGTATCATTACAACACTTACTGTTTGACGATGTTCAACCCTATTTTGGCCCCTCGGGCTATAGATGGCATTGGCTTCCTTATTACCAGCAAAAGGCTTCTTTACTGAGCTCGAAGAAGCATCCTTCTGTGTCTTGCCGCTCCAAATACCAACTTCTACTCTTTATCTAGTTAGAATCAGCTCGGTGAAACCAGTTGACAAGATGCCGATCAAATGATTAAAGAATAGACCAGATAGCGTCCCTAGAAACATATCAACCAACTCCCTATCAGACAATGGGGGTTGGACTCTTCCAGCCAAGTCTCTCCACTTTTGCGCACAGTCTTTAAAGCCTTCACTTGCCCCCATGAACATACTCTGGAGTTGAGTACGAGTAGGAGCAAGGTCGGCATTATATTGATACTGCTTATAGAAAGTAGCAGCCAGATCTTCCCAATTCTGGACATTGGCTCCCTCCATTTGGTAGAACCATTCAAGCTGAGTCCCTGAAAGACTATCTTGAAAGAAATGAACCCACAAATTTCTATCAGCTATGTGGGGCTGAATCTTTCTGACATAAGAGCAGAGATAGATTTTTGGGCAGGACACCCCATCATACTTAGAAAAAACTGGAGCTTTGAACTTCTGCGGGTTGACCACTCCCGATACCAATCCAAATTCTTTGAAATCCAGCCCAGGTATCCTCTGAACTTCCATGGCACTCAAATGATCTTCCAACTGCTTGTATCTATCCTCAGCAGGAGGATACTGCTCATCATTGTAGTCGGTATCATTGTCAGAAACTTCAGGACTATGATCCTTCTCCCTTGTTTCTTCTTCTTGATTCTCCCCTTCTTTGGATGAAGAGGTCAGATCGACTTGTCACTTAAACCACTCTCTAAACCTTCTACCCATATTCAGCATACCGGCAGCCTTCTTCTTTTTCTTTTTCTCTTTCAAGATGAGGGATTTTAGATCCTCCTGCCCTTTTGCCAGACTTAGGAACATTTGTTGGAACTGGGCATTTTGTGCCTGAAGGTCCTTGATGCTCTGTTTGGAAGAAATTTCTACTGAAATAAACAGCGAAGAAGATGAGAAACCTATAATGGTACCTGTACATGCAATGCTATGAATGGAATGCGCATGCAATGATTTCAAAGACTTTGGGAAATTTAAATTTGCAAGCCAAAATAAAACAAATATTTTATTAGCTGAATTCAAAGTTCAAATGCCTTTTAGGCGTTACAATTAAGACAAATCTAAAACTAGAAAAGAAATCAAAATTCCCATGGATGCTTCCTCTTTGTGCCGAGATAAGCATTGAGTCCTCTTTCCTCATGGAGTTGCTTTGTGAGCTCTAAAACCTTCCTCTCCCGAGCATAGAACTGATCCCTGTAAGTATCCCGCTCCTTCTTCAACTGAATCGAAGACCTATGTAACTCTTTATGATCAGTGGGCATATAAGGATAGAGAACCATGTAAGTAATACCCCCCTTTAGTAGTGGGTTCCACAATCACTGGTAAAACGGACATATAGGGAATCATGAGTTTCTGGGCGCGAGCTCGTACCCATTGGAGGTAAGGTTCCATAGGAATGGAAGCCTTTAGCCCCAAAGCCCTGGCGCCAGATCTGTTTACCATGCCCCAAGCTCGTATGAACCTCCGACGATACTCCTGAACATCATCCTCATAGTTGAATACAATGACCTCGATAAGTAACTCATGGGGACCATCTCTTCGAGCGTAACTAAATTGTCGCAGAGCTAAACAAGGATTGTAGGTTATACCCCCTATGATACCAAGTAACGGGGCATTAGGGTACTCCCTGTAACAGTCAATAATAGCAGTGTTTTCCATAGCTCGGGAACACAAGAGAATATCCATGTGAGCGAGTGACATTATCCTTTATGACCAACCCAAACCTTCTTCATTCTTCAGTACAGACTTATGGAAGTGAGAAATAAACCACCTCGACATCAATGGCATGCATCACATAAGAATCCCTCTTCTCTTCATGGTACGAGTATGGAGAGTGTGCAAAATATCTCCGAGCAAAGTAGGCACATGGTTGTGAGAGAGGAAGATCTTGATAGCATTCACATCTATGAATGAGTCTGGATTAGGGAATAGGACTAACCCATAGATTAGAAGAGCCAAGTCCTCCTCAAAAGCCTGAAAATCCATATCATCCCAAAACAGTTGGGCCTTGTCTATTAGAAACTTGACTAGAAAACCCTTGACTCCGCTTCTTGTTTCCCAATTGGATACCATGTCGGCCCGTTTCAGATTCAAAGCTGAGGCAATGACTTCTGGCTTAGGAACTTCTACTAGACCTGTGAAGGGCAACTGTTCAAGGATGGGTATATCCAACAGTTGAGAGAATTCTTCTGTGGTAGGCACTAACTGATAGTCTGGAAAGGTGAAGCAGTGGTGCTTGGGATCAAAGAACTGAAAGAGTACACTCAACATCTTTTCATCAACATTTAAAGTAACCAGGTTGAGAAGTCGACCATGTCTCTTAGTGAACGCAGAAGTTTCATAAACCCTTGATACTAGCTCTTTGAGTTGGGAAGGTATCTTCACAAAGCTGATTCAGATAGTGTTTCTACGAATGGGAGCCATGATCTTCAAAACAGAACAAAGATAAATTCCCTTGGTCTTTGAAATGGTTAGTGCAATAAGAATGTATGCTATGTTATGATGCATGATGTCATGATAAACCACAGGTATAACAAACACAGACAAATCACACCAAGTCCTTAGGTTTAAGGCCTGCATGAGGTCAAAGGTCATACCCTCTTGAAGTTTAGTTGGTTTCAAACCTGTCTTAAAAAGTAACTGGGTTCTAAGGGATCTCAATATCACTGACCATCCTTTATCGGGCATTGTCTCAGCTCAAGAAATCTTTTCTTGTGGCCGAAATATCCCGAAAGTCTGATCTCAATGAGTGTAGCATCGAGTATCAACCAATCCCTAGCTCTACATCGAGGTCGGCTATCTCACTACTTTCTAAAGGCCAAGTTTGTTAAACTAAAGTTCTAAGATCCGTTAGTGCTTCACGACACCACGTGGCGGCCCCATATTCTCCTCGTTTACCCACGAAGGATACCGGTACCAACCAAAGTGCCACACCACCACAGCTATCGGTTAAACCATATCGATCTACATCGTACAATCTCCACGATCTATTACTGTTTACCTAAAAAGTGCCCCCATACTCGAGTGTAGGATTTACAGTAACCCAAGCAAAACCCTTTTAAGAATAAAGCAAACAAACAAGAAATCAATTTTTGAAATCACCTAGATCCTAAGGTATACCCCACTTTATTTAAGTCCTCATCAGAGTCGTCAGTCCTTTGATACGGTGGTAGAACCGACTATTTTTACTGGTTTGCGTTTTGCGTTTTTTTTCCGCAAAATGTTGCGGTAAGCGAGAGTCTCCACCGACTTTTATTTTATCCAATCAGGAAAAGGAAAAAGAACAGAAAAAACATTTTTCGAGAATATTTATGAGTACGGGGGGTATATTATAGAAAGGGAAGGTGCTAACACCCTTTCTATCCATGGTTTTCCATGGGCTCTTAGGTACTTGCTCATTTTTAAAATTTCTTGTGTGTGCTCGTTTTGAAAAAAGTTTACTTCGTGATAACCCTTGTATCAGTCCTCAAGGATGTGACAAAGTTGTTTTGAAAATTGTTTTGAAAATTGTTTTGAAAGGTGTTGGTGTGAAAAGTTTTGTTTGTTTGAGCAATTACTTAAAAGTTAATCTACCTACTCGAAAAAGACTGTTCATTTTCCTTTAGACAGCGTTATCCCATTATTAAGGAATAGGTAACACCATCGTTGGAGTTTTAAGGGACTTTCGAAGGGACAGATACAGTCACAAAAGCAATGTTAGGAGGTGTTAGTAATCATCCTAAAGCCTTAAAGATTTGTTTCCGAGGTAACATCCGAATGGGTCATTTGAGATCTTTCGGGGCTAGAGGACGACCACTAACAAACCCTATACTTCATGACCGCTTAACCGAAGGCAACGGAAGTGGAGTAAACCCTAGGAGTGAGCATGTGCGAGTGAGCTTTTTTCAGTTAATTTGTCTTTGCACATTTAGGTTATCTAATGTTTTAATTTTCAGATATTCTTGCCATACAACCCTATTAGCTTACATCTAACAGTTTATAATTGCGGGAATTTAAAATGCCGAAATAGAAATCCTAACTATTACATGGCTTTCGCAGATACAGAATTATTTAACTAAAAATAAAATGCGGAAACTTAAAAAAACCTAATTAAAATCTATTACAACCTCGAAACAGTTACATAAATAATAATCAAAAAGGTAATTAAAATATGCGCAAAGAATTAATTAAGAGACCTAAAATCTAATTAAAAATAATAATTTGGTTATTTTTTTTGGAGAAAAATTAATTATTTACAACCCTAATTTCTAATTAGTTTTAATTCTGAAAAGGCATTAAATTAACCTAATTTGAACTAAATTAATTAATTAAAGAAAATAACTATTTTATGAAAAAAAAGATTTTTGGGTGTCTTTGTGATTTTATGGTTTTTTGTAGTTAATAAAAAAAATTAATTTGTGAAACAAATAATAAAATAAAACAAAATAAATAAAAGAAATAAAAAAATAAATTGGGCCTGTTTGCTGAAGAAATGGGGGGGGGGGGGGGGGTGGGGAGGGGTGCATTGCTGAATTGATCCAAGCCCATTATGATTGAGGCCCAGTCAGCGCCTGATCTAGTGGGTTGGTCCCCTGATAATCTATGGTATGACTGCGCGTGTGGTACGTTAGATTGGATGTGATGAGATCTTGAGGGTTAGATCTGAGGTCTCATTGTGGACTTTGTTGGACATGGTGCATTACAACCTGTAGAAAATATCAAAAAAATGCAAAAGTAACACGCCTGGGGTCGAACCCAAGTCGTGCACCTCATAGGTTTCCTCCTTTGCCAACTGCACTGCCAAGTTATTTGTTAATATAAACATATGAAAACAATATTTTATGAACTGGTCAGTGACTATAACCAAACACGTGCTAAGTTTAAACCATCCATTCAATTCGTGACACACACTCATCTCCTCCAGGGAACTGTCGTCTTAGGTTCAGAGCTTTTACCCATAAACAATCAGCCATAGCTAAAAACCTGCAATTCTCAAATATCCTTTCTAGGTAATATAAATCAGATTCAAGGTCATGAATCGATTGGATTCGGTCCTCTGATCATGATGGTATCCATCTTGAGATCTAATTTTTCCTGCATTTGAAAGCCCTAAAGAAACCTTGTAAACCCTAACAATGGTGCCTCATCCAACACGCACCAAAACATGCAATTAAGTATGTAAAACATTCTAAAAGGCGATATAAACACGAATATATGCTCATAACTCAATGATCATGCATGAATTGTGAAAATCAAATTCAAAATTATGAACGAACCGTGTTACAACAAGCGCTCGTTTATTGATGTTTCAGGCCATGAGGATGCTTGTTATAGCTTCAACGATCGCCCAGGAACACGATTTGACCTTCAACACGCTTTGAACTGGTCTGAAATTGAAGATCCTATTCACACTTTTTCTTCAAAAATTTGAGTTTGCTTGATGACTTTCACGACCTCAATCCTTATTCTCTTGCCTTGGCTGTGTTATGTATTTGTACTAGAGTGAATTAGGGTTTTAAAAACCACTAGTATCTTCGCAAATTTGGAAGATTTGATTTGGTTTTCATGTGGTATGATATCCTTCCAAATTTGGCCTAATCATGCCATTCTTGTGCCAATTAGCTTTGATATGATTTGATTCTGATATGCCAGCATAATGAGCTTATGATTATGTCTAAAAATCCAATCAAAACAAATCTTTGCTATTATTTACCAATTATTTGATTTAATTCAATTTTCAATAAATAAAAAATCAAAATAAAATAAATAATGAAGAAAATAAAATGTGAGTGGAGATTTAGGTCGTGGACCATGTCATGAGTGAGGTGCAAGCATAAAAAGTTAGGCCCATTTGGCAAAAATGCATTTTTGAGCACATTTGACTTTTGACAATTTTGCAAAAAGGGTCAACTTTGACAAGGCATATCTCTTCCAATTTTAATCCTAGAGAGGTGTTCTTGGACTTTTAGAAATCTTAGGATGTTCCCTAAACAACCCTTTTGGTCTCATCTCAATCGGGTCTTCCATGTTCATGTAAGAAGCTTTGACCCAAAAAGTGTTTTTGTTGACTTTTTAAAAGGACCTATAATGTAGAAATTCATATCTATTTGTGAGTGCATATTTTGAACTTGAGGGATGAAGATGGATTATAGGTAATTGCATCCTCTTCAAAATGAGCCTTTGATGGAAAATTTCTAATAAAGTATGAGGAAGTTATGCTTGGTCAATGTTTGGTTGACTTTTCCTAAGAAACCCTAATTTAGCAACTTTTGGGTTTTGAGGAATTTGTGGCATTCCTTGAGGAATCATGATAAAACCCTGATCAAATGATGGATATAAATTCAAAATGTTAATTTTGACCAAAAATATTGAAGTTTGACTGTATGTGGGCCACAGTTGACTTTTGACCTAATACAGTCGATTCTCAAGCATCTGAGCAGTTGACTGAGCAAACTTCTTGTGCAAGGCTTGAAATTTGACATGAGGGGTCTTGAGAACATATTAGGACCATGTATATCATATGAGGTCTTTGGAATTCACCCATCTTGATGAAAATGAAAACCCTATGTGATACGGTGGCAAGAACCGGGACTGTTTTTAGAAATGCTGGTTTGCATTTTGCGTTTGTTGGCAAAATGTCGCGGTAAGCAAGACTCACCACCGACTTTTATTTTATCCAACAAGGAAAGGAAAAAAGCACAGAAAAATTCCTTTTTTCGAGATTTTATGATTACGGGGGGTAGATTATAGAAAAGGAGGGTATTAGCACCCTTTCTATCTGTAGTTATCTACGGGCTCTTAGGTACTTGCTCATAATTTTCAAAATTGTTTCCTTGTGTTTGTGTGATTTGAAAAGTTTTTGTTTTGACTTCAATTTAACCCTTGCTTCTGTCTTCAAGAGTGTTACAAAGTGTTTTTGAAAACTTTGTTTGTAAAGGATTGTAAGTGTGAAAAAGTTTGTTTGGATTGATGAAGTACTTAAGAACTAATCTACCTACTCGAAAAAAGAATTGTTCTATGTTTATTTCCTTTATACATCGCTATCCCACTATTAGTGAGTAGGTAGCACCGCCTTCGGAGTTTTGAGGGTCAATTGGAAAGGGATGTACGGTCACTAAAACAATGTTAGGACGTCTTAGTAGTAACCCTAATGTCTTAGATCAATTATTCGAGGCAACAATATCCGAGGCAACCTTTCCGAGGCAACTTTGATCTTTGAGACAAAAGGACGACCACTAAAATATCCTATACCTAATGATCATTTACCGAAGGAAACCGAAGTGTGGGTGTACCCTAGGAGTGCGCATGTGCGAGTGATTCAATTTCAAATTATTATCTTTGCACATTTTAGGGTTATCTAACTGTTTTAAAGTTAATCATACATTCTTGTCATGCAATCCTAATCATACATCTAACAGTTAATATTTTGCGGAAATTAAACTACGCTATTACAAGGCTTCGGGTATTTACGTAGCCAAAAACAAACCCTTAAAAAATTAAGCGGTGAATGAAAATAAAAGACCTAATTAAACTATTACAACTTGTGAGCAATTACATTAATAGGATAAAAATAAATGATAAAGCGCGCGCGAGGAAATTTAGATCGGGAGAGAACTAGGGTTTTGACCCCTTCTAATCTAATTGAAAGAGAAAATTATTTTTGTTGTTTTTTTAAAAATTATTTTTAAGAAAAGAATTAGGTTTTAAAATTAAATACACAATAATTAGCTAATTGAATTAATTAAAGAAAATAATTACATGACCTATTTTTGTGTTTTTGTTATTTTTAAGAAAAGAAAATAGAATTTAATTAGAAACAAAAAAAACCTAATTGTTCTAGTTAATTTTAATTTATTTACAAAACAATTAAAGTCACCTAAAATTAACAACCTAATTAAATTAATTAATTTTTTGATAAAAATAAACCTAAGTCTAATTGGGTGAGAAATACTATTTGTGATTTTTTTATAAAGGAACTAATTAACTTTGTTAGTAAAATAAATAAATAAATTAAATAAATAAAAAAGATAAGGAGATTAGGCCTGAAAACAGCAATTTGGGGGGTGTGAGACTCAGATTCTGGGCCCAAAAGGATGTGAACCACGTTTGACTCTTTGGATCTCATGCTCTGTATTGACTAAAGTGTACCATGGACACTACGTCATGGCCATCAGATATGGCCTTCTAAACATTTGGAAAATTGGATGGTGAAGGACTATGGTGGTCCCTTGGCTTGTGTACACACCTGAACCTAAAAACAAAAATAATATGCAAGAATGGGGGGATATGGGATTCGAACCCAGGCCCTAAAGCACTTTCCAACCACCTGGCTACCAACTGAGCTACAAGCGTTTCTTGTATATAAAACAAACAACAATTATTATATTATAAACAAGCGTAATATAGAAAAACTCGCGCAGAAATTCAAATGGAAGAGTGGTTGCTTGCCACGACATCTTCTTCCTCCTTGCTCCGTTGGTAAAAGTTGAACACTTTTCCCTACGGACATATGTCCGTAGCTACAGCCTCTGTCATTCTCAAAATCAAATATAAGTGAGATAAATAACTACCAAAGCTATAAATGGATTCATCTAGACCTGCTGAGCACAATGGTGCTCCTTTCATGGACAAATTTTACCTGGGTTCAGAAACCCCAAAGCGAGCTTGTAAACCCTAATAATGGAAAACTCCAATACAGCTCATGAAAACAAAATTAAATGTTACAGAAAGCTTGCAAATGTGATGGTGAACAAGAATATATGATTATATCATGCTATAAGTGCCAGAATTATGCAAACCAAATTAAAAAAAAGTCCAATGTCGTGAATGCCTTAAAGCGAGTTTCAGGGCTTGGAAATGCTTGTTCTTGATTGGTTTTGCTTGCTGGTGATCCCAGGAAGCGATTGGGATGGTTAAAGGGTCTTGAAATTGCTTGGAACAATGAATTCGTGTTTTCACTTTTTGGTGTTTTTCCAAGTTTTGTTCCTGTTGTTGTGCCTCCCTCTAGCCTCGTTTTAGGTCTGAACCTGCTCAATATATATCAAGGATTGGATTAGGGTTGAAAAGATGATCTCAATCTTCCTCCATCATTGCTTTAGATTTGGATTTGATACACTTGAAAATCTTGCTAAAAATAGAGCAAACTCAATATTTTTGTGCACACCAAGCCTTTACACGAATTCAATCTCATGCTAGCTGGATATAAGACCTGAAACATGTGCAAAATCTTGAGATTTCAATGTTTTGGATTTTCTCATGATTTGTTTTGATTAAAATTGATTTAAAATTCAAATAAAAATCAAAATAAATAATAAAAACAAGATAATTACAAGTGGCAAGGGCTAGGACTCGTGGACCATGTTGCCAACTCAAAACAAGTGCAAAAGATTGAGCCCATTTAGCAAAATTTGCAATTTTAGGCATAGTTGACTTTTGATAATTTTGCAAAAAAGGGTCAACTTCACCAATGCATAACTTCCTCAATTTTGACTCTTTAAAGGTGTTCTTTTACTTTTTAGTAATCTTGAGATGTCCTATAAGCAACCCTTTTGGTATCATCTCAATTTGATATGCCATGCTCATGTATGAAGCTTTGACAAAAAAGGTGTTTTTGTTGACTTTTCAAAATGACCTATAATGTCCAAATTCTTAACTTTTTGTGAGTGCATATTTTGAACTTGGGAGCTCAAGATGGATTGTAGAGCACTGCATCCTCTTCAAAATGAGCTTTGGATGGGTCATTTCTCTTAAAGTATGAGAAAGTTATGCTTGGTCAAAGTTGGGTTGACTTTTCCTACAAAACCCTAATTTAGCAACTTTTGAGTCTTGATGAATTATGAGCAATCCTTGATGAATCATGATCAACCCTTGATAAAATGATGAAATGTACTTTAAAATGAGTATGTTGACCAAAAATATTAAACTTTGACTGTATGTGGGCCATAGTTGACTTTTGCCCTAGCATAGTCGATTTTCAGGCTTTTGAGCAATTGACTCAGCAAACTTTCTCTATAGGGCTTGAAACTTGACATGGATTCTCTTAAGAACATATTAGGACAATGGTTAGCATTTGGGATCCCTTGGACTCAAGTATCTTGATGCAACATGAAACCCTAATTTGAGGTAGACTGCCTTAGGAGGGAGCTTGTCTGGTCAACCCTTGGACTTCCTTGAGCAACTTGAGGATTTTTCTTGAAATGTTTTGAGAAATATGGGAGGGAAAATTTTGTGGTACAACAGCTTCCCCTGTTAAATCTTCTAAAACCTGAAGATTTAGATTGGCTTGTCTGCCTTTCGTGATTTGAGGGTTGAAGATGATTGAACACTAGAGTGCCCAGAAATTTGCACTCACATGAAGTGGTATTCGTCTTGTGATATCGGGAATGGGCTTACAGATGCCATTTGGAAAGAGTGATAGGAGATGGGATTAAAGATGCCATCAAAAGGAGTGTCGATCGCCTAAGAGAATCCTTAGCGAGAGCTTGTGTACCTATTGTTTAGGAAGATTTCGCTGGGGAATGTTGTCCTCTGTCTTGGGAGAAATAAAATTTTATGAGCTTCGGTCGTTCGTTATTCTACTAGGGAATCATCTATGTTTTGAGAAAAGTTGAATTTTAGGAACTTTGGTCGTCCGTTATTCTACTGAGGAACCGTCTCTTTAGTCGAGAAGGTGAAAATAAACTACTATCTGGTCGTGGTCCAGGCTTCATAGTGATAAGACCAACTACTATCTGGTCATAATCCAGGCTCTATAGTGACTTACTGGGGAGATGAGATTATACTTGCTATCTGGTCGTAATCCAGGCTTCGTAATTTCTCGATTCTTATTTGGTCGTAATCCAGGCTTCAGATGGAATTCAATTGTTATCCGGTCGCATCCGGGCTTCAACTTGAACTTAGGGCACACTAATATCCGGTCGACTCTGGGCTTCTTAGTAATTGTCCAAGTAAAACTGCTATTTGGTCAAAATCCAAGCTTCACAAAGTCTTGTACCGCTATCTAGTCGTAATCCAGGATTCACGATGTTTTATACCATTATCTGGTCGAATCCAGGCTTCATGGTGTCCTGTACTGCTATCTGGTCGAATCGAGTCTTCACAATACCTCACTTCTTATCTGGTCGAAATCCAGGTTTTAGAAGAAATCAAGTGGTTATCCGGTCGCATCCGGGCTTTCCATTTGACTTTGGGCCTACTAATATCCGGTCGAATCCGGGCTTCGTAGTAATTGGCCGGGTAAACTGCTATTTGGTCGTAATCCAAGCTTTACAATGTCCCTCACTGTTATCTGGTCATAATCTAGACTTCAGATTCTTTTACCGCTATCTGGTCTTAATCCAGGATTCACGATATAATATACCATTATCTGGTCGAAATCCAAGCTTCATGGTGTTCAGAGGAATCAAGATACTATTCGGTCGAATCCGGGCTTCATAACTTGTATTAAAGATATACCCTTATCTGGTCGTAATCTAGGCTTCGTAGTGTCTTTGGCTGCTATCTGGTTGTAATCCAGGCTTCACAACGTCTTCTACCATTATCTGGTCCTAATCCAAGTTTCATGGTCTTGTATTGCTATTTGGTCGTAATCCAGGCTTCACAATAACTTGCTGAGCTGCTATCCGGTTGTAATTCGGGCTTCACGACTTGTGTTTATGATATACCACTATCTGGTCGAATCCAGGCTTCATGGTACTTACTGAGCTGCTATCTGGTCGTAATCCGGGCTTCACGGCTTGCTTCTATAATATACCACTATCTGGTCGAATCCAGACTTCATGGTAACTTGCTGAGTTGTTATCCGATCATAATCTGGTCTTCACGGCTTGTTGGGGATTAAACTATTATCCGGTCGAATCCGGGCTTCATAGCCTGCTTTTTAAGAGATACCACTATCTGGTCGTAATCCAGGCTTCGCAGTATTCAGATACTGTTATCCGGTCTTTCTCCGGGCTTCACAATATGATGGAGTAATCAAGATACTATTCGGTCATACCTGGGCTTCATAGCTTGAATTTTGTGAGAATTTGATTGTATATTTTCCTGAAATGTAAATAATTAGTCATATGTAATGTCATGATGCATGACATGTATCGAGCAATGATGTTCTCAACATAAATGAGATTGTGTTATATGATGCGTATATGCATGTCATGATGTATGGATGTGTAATGTTTTTATGATGTTCTCTAGATGGGGAAAATGAATCCCAGACTACATGCTGGAGAATACATTGGTGATAGAATGACTCTGTGGGGAAGAGATGCTCTGCTGAGGATTTACTAATTTTGAAGAAATACCCTCAGCTGTGGATGAATTATGGTTGCTGGTGATGATAAACTCTGTCGGGGATACAAAATTTCTTGTTTGTGGAAGAAATAAACTCCACTAGGGATAATCTTCTAGATTTTGCTGGGGATAATCTTCCAGACTCCACTTGGGATAATCTTCCAGTGCTGGTGATAGATAAACTCTGCTTGGGGAGAATCTTACCGACTCATTCGCAGTTGCGAACCTCAGCTGGGGAGAGTTGATAATACTATATTCGGGTACTTCCTACTCTGTGGGGAGTGAATGTATCTTTAATTGTTTTCTCCAATTAGGTCTATCCCTATACCTGGTGGACAGAGAAACTATAAGGTCTAGACATTTCTTGTTTGCCCCTGTTTCTGATATTACGAGTAATCGTCTTTTGTTTCGCACGTAAATATTCATGAGCAGCAATTATTGTCAAATGCATATATAAAAAATGAACATTGGACGTTCTTTGCAAAACAAAACAGAAAAAGAAAAACAATTTGAAATTTCTTTGTGAAACTGAATTGTATTGATTTCGAAGTTGGCCTGTAAATAGGCGTTTCTTGTACGAGAGGTTAACATCCTAGTAAGAGAACGCCGCCGAACAAACAGAATTTATACAATTTGTGTAAAAGAAAGAAAAACAGCTATGTGAACAATCCCATTGGGTTCCAACTCTGCTATTGCCTTTATATCCTTGAGCATGTCATCACTTTGCTACTGGGTTGAAGGTAGATCAGATTGATTAGCGTCGTCTGAACTTGATAGTTGATACTGAAGTCTGGTTGCAAGATGATCCAATGAGACATGGTGTTACGCTTTGATCCCTAATTTTTGGCTGGACCACCCTTTCGGGTTTTCAGTGCACCGGGATACCCTTTTTTTGCCAAAGCCACCTTTTCAGGTTTTCGACTTTCCTGGTGTACAGTTTTTTCATTTTCATCCCTTATTTTTGCCCGAACCCTTTTGGTTCTCCGGGAAGCCCTTATTTTTTCCTAGGCCAGTCAACTTAGCGGGTCCTTGATTATGCATAGTATTTTTTCACTATGTCTGCATTGACGGGGTGAGGAAGGTCGTCACCATCCATGGTGGTTAGAATTATGGCTCCTCCTGAGAAGATGTTCTTAACCACAAATACCCCTTCGTACGTAGGGGTCCATTTGCCCCTGGGATCACCTTGTGGCAGTATGATGCACTTGATTACTAGATCCCCGACTTGATACTCTTGTCGTATGACCTTCTTGTTAAACGCCTTGATCATTTGCTTTTGATACCTCTGGACATGACAAATAACAGTAAGTCTCTTTTTGTCGATTAAGTTCAGCTGATCAAGCCGGGTCTGGATCCAATCATCCTCGCTCAAACCTGCATCCTTCATAATCTGAAGAGAGGGTATCTGAACTTCAATGGACAAGACCGTCTCCATGCCATATACCAAGGAATAGGGTGTTGCCCCTGTTGAAGTCCGTGCTGAGGTTCGGTACCCATGAAGAGCGAATGGTAACATCTCGTGCCAATCTTTGTATGTCACCGTCATCTTCTGCACAATCTTCTTGATATTCTTATTAGCCGCTTCAACAGCCCCATTCATCTTCGGCCGGTAAGGAGAAGAGTTGTGATGCTGTATCTTGAACTGCTTGTAGAGCTCGGTGATCATCGTATTGTTGAGATTTGTACTATTGTCTGTAATGATCCTCTCTAGTACACCGTATCGACAGATCAGATTATGCTGAATAAACCGTGCCACGACGTTCTTGGTCACTGTAGCAAAGGAAGCTGCCTCAACCCACTTCATAAAATAGTCAATTGCTACCAGGATGAAACGATGCTCGTTGGACGCAGTAGGTCTGATCTCGCCAATCATATTGATGCCCCACATTGCAAAAGGCCAAGGAGCTGTCAAGATGTTCAGAGGAACTGGAGGTACGTGCACCTTATTAGCATAGACTTGGCACTTATGACAGGTCCGAGAATGCTGATAACAGTCAGCTTCCATAGTAGACCAATAATATCCTGCCCATAGGATTTTCTTCGCCATAGTATGTCCATTGGAATGAGTTCCGAAAGTACCTTCATGTAACTCTGCCATAATCCTTTCTGCCTCATTCTTATCCACACACCGTAGTAAGTTTGAATCATGGTTACGCTTGTAAAGGATACCATTACTAATGAATAATTTCGCAGCGAATCTCCTTAGAAACTTCTTATCATTAACAGATGCACCCTCGGGGTATTTCTGAGCCTCAAGATACCTCTTTACCTCGTGGAACCAGGGTTTATCTGCTACCTCTTTAGTCTCAATGTCACAGCAATGTGAGGGTTCATCCAACCTCTCAATGGTAATCTGGGGAGCTTCATTGTCCCACTTGACTTTGAACATAGAAGACATGGTAGCTAGCGCGTCCACTAACTGATTCTCCTCTCTTGGGAAGTGTTCAAAGGTTATCTTCTCAAAGTGTGGAAGCAATGTCAGTACATACTCTTTGTAAGGAATAAGATTTGGGTGTTTCGTATCCCACTCGCCTTTGATCTGACTGATCACGAGAGAGGAATCTCCGAACACACTCAGGAACTTAATCCTTAGGTCAGTTGCTCGAAGGCCCATGATGCACGCTTCATACTCTACCATATTGTTGGTGCAGTTAAAACATAATCGGGCGGTGAACGGAGTATGACAGCCTTCAGGAGATATGATCACAACACCAATGCCATTACCCAAAGCGTTTTAAGCTCCATCAACGTACATAGACCATTTGGATCCTTCCTCAGGTATTTCATTCGGTCAAGGTTCTTCACAGTCGGTCACCAACATGATGTTCTCATCTGGAAACTCGAAATTCATAGATTGGTAATCATTCACTGCCTGATGCGCCAAATGATCTGCCAACACACTCCCTTTGATTGCCTTTTGGGTTGTGTATTGGATGTCATACTCAGTCAAGATCACATGCCATCTTGCTATTATTCCGGAAAAGGCATGCTTTTCAAAGATATACTTGATTGGGTCCATCTTTGATATCAATAGAGTAGTGTGAGTCAGCATATACTGTCTCAGCCGGCGAGCAGCCCATGCCAAAGCACAACAAATTTTCTCAAGCAGTGAGTATCGGGTCTCATAGTCGGTAAACTTTTTGCTAAGGTAGTAAATAGCATGCTCTTTTCGGCCAGACTCGTCATGCTGCCCCAGCACGCACCCCATTGAATTGTCGAGTATTGTCAAGTATAAGATCAAAGGTCTTCCTTCAACTGGAGGCATCAGAATAGGTGGGTCTTAGAGATATTCTTTGATCCTTTCAAAAGCGGCTTGACATTCATCATTCCACTTTACCACTTGATCTTTCTTCAGCAGTTTGAAGATTGGCTCACAAGTAGCAGTTAAGTGCGAAATGAATCGGGCAATGTAATTCAAACGTCCCAAAAAGCCTTTAACTTCTTTTTCCATTCGGGGAGCTGGCATTTCCTGTATAACCTTCATCTTTGCAGGATCCACTTGAATACCTTTATCACTAACGATGAAACCCAGCAGCTTACCAGACCTTACCCCGAAGGTGCACTTGTTTGGGTTTAACTTCAGCTTGTACAACTTCAACCTGTCAAATAGCTTCTAGAGATGGTCAAGGTGCTCTTCTTCAGTCTGGGACCTGGAAATCATGTCGTCAACGTATACCTCAATCTCATGATGAATCATGTCGTGGAATAAAGCGACCATAGCGTGCTGATATGTTTCCCCAGCATTCTTCAATCCGAAAGGCATGACTTTGTAACAAAAGGTACCCCACTGCGTAACAAACGTTGTATTTTCCATATCCTCGGGAGCCATCTTAATCTGATTGTAACCAGAAAAACCATCCATAAAGGAGAAGACCTTATGTTGTGCAGTGTTATCAACCAAAACATCGATATGAGGCAGAGGGAAAAATTCCTTGGGGCTCGCCCTGTTCAGATCTCTATAGTCTACACACATCAGAACTTTACCATCTTTCTTCAGCACCGGAACCACATTGGCCAGCCACTTTGGGTAAGAAGTAACTGCTAGAAAACCGACATCAAACTGTTTCATTACCTCAGCTTTGATTTTCTCAGACAATTCTGGGCGCATTCAGCGAACTTTCTGCTTCACTGGAGGACAGTCTTCTTTGGTTGGCAAGCGGTGTACCACGATATCAGTATCCAACCCAGGCATATCTTCATAATACCAGGCAAAGATCTCAACGTAGTCACGCAGCATCTGTATCAACCATTGCTTAACATTAGGCTCCAGATTTACACCGATCTTGACTTCTTTCTTGTCTTCTTTCATACCCAAATTTACTGATTCCACTGGCTCTTCATGTGGTTGTATGGCCCTCTCTTCCTGAAGTAACAATCTAGCAAGTTCCCCAGGCACTTCACAATCATCCTCACCTTCGTCCTCGGCTTGGTTGATCGGATTTTCGAAGTCATAACTGGCAGTAGCAGAGTCGTTATCAGTGGGATCCAGAGTGGATGTGGACCTGTATTATGATATGTGAGTGTGTGTAAGACAAATAGCTGTTTTGCAAGATAGAAAAGAAAAGCAGGGAGCGCAAAATTTGTAATGCAAAAAAACGTCCAATGCTTTATTGATGATATATGGAAATGACAAATATTAAGCCCTCACAACCAAAGCCACGGTGTCTCGGGCAAGGCACCGGGCCGTAAAAGTTTCAAATTGTCTGTTACAAGTTTCAAAACAAAAGTCAATTACTGTGTAATAAAAGAAACGGGCACGAAGTCCTTTGCCGCCCAATTGTTTAAGCCACCGTCGGTAGTTGGGTAGATCCAGCTGTCGAAATTTGACTCTATATCATCATCCCCAATTGCATTCACTCCCGAGTCGTGTTTTGGCATGGGAGCAGTTATGACATTTGGTTTCTTTGGAGCGTCAAACTCAATCTCCTTAGCTTCAATCAAATCTTGCACCTTATTCTTCAAGGCCCATCAGTTGTTTGTATCATGCCTTGGGCTATCTGAGTGATTAACACAGTGGGCGTTTGGATTATATAGTAGTGATGTAGTATTGGGATTCTTTGGAGCTTCCCTCAGAGTTACCAGGTTGATTTTCAACAATTGCGGAAGAATTTGAGATAGAGTCATACTGAGCCGAGTATACTGTCTTTGTGGTCTCTCTACTCTTTGTTGATTGTTGCATTGTGAGGCAACAGTGGGTCTTGATATTACTACCGCATTCACTGCTTGGAGGCATTCAGGTCGGTTTTGGTTCCTAAACTGCACTAGCTTCCTTCTTGAAAGGCTTCTTTTCTGTACTTGATGAAGCACCTTTCTGTATTTTGCCACTTCTAATACCAGCTTCCACTCTCTCCCCAGTCATAATCAATTCAGTGAACCCAGACGATGAACTTCCGATCAAATGATTGAAATAGGGACCAGACAAAGTCCTAAGAAACATATGTACCAACTCCCTATCAGGCAGAGGGGGTTGTACTCTTCCAGCCAGATCTCTCCATTTCTGAGCGTAGTCCTTAAAACCTTCGCTCGCACCCATAGAAAAACCCTGAAGTTGAGTACGCGTGGGAGCGAGGTCGCCGTTATACTGGTACTGCTTGTAGAAAGCAGCAGCAAGGTCCTCCCATTTGCGGGCAATAGGTCCTTCCAGTTGATAGAACCATTCAAGTTGAGTCCCTGACAGACTATCTTGAAAGAAATGGACCCATTGGTTCCTATCAGTAGTGTAGGGTTAGATCTTTCTGACGTACGAGCGGAGGTGTAGCTTTGGGCAGGATGCTCCATTATACTTAACAAAGATAGGAGCTTTAAATTTGTTAGGGATCACCACCCCAGATGCTAGTCCCAAATCTCCGAAGTCCAAACCGAGAACCTTCTGAATCTCCATAGCACTCAGACGGTCTTCCAGTTGTTTGTACCTATCCTCAGTAGGAGGGTACTGTTCATCATCAAAATTAGTGTCATTATCAGATACCACAAGGCTAGAACCCTTTCTTTCCTCTTGATTCTCTCCTCCTCCAGATGAATGGGACAGATCAGCTTCCTGTCGCAAATTTATCCCAAATCTTTGACCCATATTCAGCATAACCACCCTCTTCTTCTTCTTCTTGTCTTTCAAGATGAGAGTCTTCAAATTTTGCTGCCCTTTGGCCAGGTTCAGGAACATCTCCTGGAACTGAGCATTATGTGCTTGAAGAGCCTTGATGGCTTGATCAGTAGGTGTTTCAGAAGACATTTTACGCTGAAATAAACAGTAGAGAAGATAAGAAACCTGTAATGGTACCTGTAATGAGGTGCATGGTAATGGAATGCGTATGAAATGATTTCAAAGACTTTGGGAGATTCAAATTTGTAAACCAAAATGAAACACACTTTATTAGATTAAAACTTGTAACAATGTTTAATAATGCCTTCAAGGCGTTACAAAAGAAATAACTGAAAAATAAATCTAAACTAGAAAAAATAAGATATCAGAAACCCCATGGTCGTTTTCCCTTCGTGCTGACATAATCGTTGATTGTCCTTTCATTCACAAGCTGCCTCGTAAGCCTCAAGATCTTCCGCTCCTTCTCATGATACTTCTCCCTGTAGGTATCCCTTTCTTCCTTTAACTGGATCCAAGATCTCTTCAATGCCCCAAGATCAGTAGGCATGTAGGGATAGAGGATTGTATAAGGAACCCCTTCTTCATTAGTATGCTCTACGATCACCGGCAAAACAGATTCATATGGCATCCCCAACATTTGAGCACGGGCTCGAACCCACTGGAGATATGGTTGCATCGGGAGAGAAGACTTCAGTCCTAGCTCATGTGGGTCAGACCTGTTCAGCCTGCCCCAGGCTCGTATAAATCTGCGGCGATGCCCATCAACGTCCCCCTTGTAGTCAAAGACAATATCTGTAAGCAGCAGCTCATGAGGACCGTCTCTCCGAGCTCGTCCAAACTGTTGTAAAGCCAAATAAGGATTATAGGTTATTCCCCCTCAAATTCCAAGCAACGGAACATTAGGGTATTCCCCACATCAATCAATGACAGCTACTCTTTCCATATCTTTAGAACTCCAAAGGATGTCCGTATGAGCAAGGGACATGATTCTGTAAGCCCAACCTACACCTTCCTCATTCTTCAATACAGACTTGGGGAGGTGCGAAATAAACCACCTCGCCATCAGCGGTGTATAACACATGAGAGTTCCCATCCTTCTCATAGTACGGGTATAAAGAGCATGTAGAATATCACCCAAGAGAATAGGCACTAGATTACGAGACATGAAAATCTTGACCGTGTTCAAATCTATGAAGGAATCTGGATTTGGGAAAAGAAACAAGCCATAGATGAGGAGAGCCAAGATGTGTTCAAATGCTTGAAAGTCCAAACTATCCTAGAACTGTTGAGCTTGATCCATCAAAAACATAGCTAAGAAACCTTTAACCCCGCTCTGAGTCTCCCAGTTGGATACTACATCAACCCTTTTTAGATGTAGGGCTGAAGCAATGTCCTCAGGTCGGGGAACCTCCTCCAAACCTTTGAAGGGTGTCTGCTCGATAATGGATATACCCAGTAAGTCAGAGAACTCTTCCAAAGTAGGGACTAGCTGATAGTCCGGGAAGGTGAAACAGTGATGCAACAGATCAAAGAACTGGAACAACACGCTCATCATTTGTTCATCCAACTTTTAAGTGACCAAGCTAAGGAGATGACCATGTCTTCTAACAAATGAGGAAGTATCAGGAACTTTTGAAACTAACTCTCTTAGATGAGCAGGGATTTGCACGAAGTTGACTCGAATGGTATTTCCGCGCATAGAAGCCATAATCTGCAAAACAGAACAAAGATGAATCCCCTCGGTCTTTGAAATGGTTAGTTTAATGAAATATGCATGCTATGTCATGATGCATGATGTCATGATAAAACACACAACAGGTATAGCAGGTATCAAACATGGTAAAGTCAAACAAGTTACACAATAGCCCTTAAGTTTAGGCTTGCATGGAGTCTAGGTACTACCCTCTTGCAGTTTAGTTGGTTCAACCTGTCCTAATAATAGTAACCGGGTTCTAGAGGTTCTCAATATCATTGACCATCTTCCATCGGTCATAGTTTCAGCTCACGCAATCTTTTCTTGCGGCCGGAACCATCTCGAGAGTATGGTCTCAATGAGTGTAGCATCGAGTATCAACCAGTTCCAAGCTCTACACTGAGACCGGCTATCTCACTACTTCCTATGGCCAAGTTGGTCAATTATAGGTTCTAAGGTAAGTTGATGCTTAACGACCCATATAGCAGCCCCATATTCTCCTTGTTTCTCCACAAGGGATATCGGTACCAACTAATGTGCCACATCAACATAGCTACTGCTTCAACCGTATCGGTCTATGCCGTACAGTTCCCTCACAGTTTATTGCTACTTACATAAAAGGTGTTCCCCAGATCTGGGTTAGGATCTATAGTAACTCCGATACAAAGCCCCCAAATATAAAAGCAATCAAATCAAACAATAGAAAACAATATGATGAACTAATCCTAAGGTATACCCCACTTATTAACTCCCCAGTAGAGTCGTCAGTTCTGTGATACAGTGGCCAGATCCGGGATTGTTTTTAGAAATGCTGGTTTGCGTTTTGCGTTTGTGTTCGCAAAATGTCGCGGTAAGCAAGAGTTGCCACCGACTTTTATTTTATCCAACAAGGAAAGGAAAAAAGCACAGAAAAATTCCTTTTTTTCGAGATTTTTTTAGTACAGGGGGTATATTATAGAAAGGGAAGGTATTAGCACCCTTTCTATCTGTAGTTATCTACGGGCTCTTAGGTACTTGCTCATCATTTTCAAAATTGTTTCCTTGTGTTTGCGTGATTTGAAAAGTTTTTGTTTTGACTTTGATTTAACCCTTGCTTCTGTCTTCAAGAGTGTTATGAAATGTTTTTGAAAACTTTGTTTGTAAAAGAGTGTAACTGTGAAAAAGTTTGTTTGGATTGAGCAAGTACTTAAGAACTAATCTACCTACTCGAAAAAAGAATTCTTCTATGTTTGTTTTCTTTAGACAGCGCTATGCCACTATTAGTGAGTAGGTAGCACCGTCGTCGGAGTTTTGAGGGTCAATTCGAAAGGGACGTACGATCACTAAAGCAATGTTAGGACGTCTTAGTAGTAACCCTAATGTCTTAGATCAATTATTCGAGGCAAAAATATCTGAGGCAACCTTTCCGAGGCAACTTTGATCTTTGAGACAAAAGGACGACCACTAAAATATCCTATACTTAATGACTGTTTACCGAAGGCAACCGAAGTGGGGACGTACCCTAGGAGTGCGCATGTGCGAGTGATTCAATTTCAAATTAATATCTTTGCACATTTTAGGGTTATCTAACTGTTTTAAAGTTAATCATACATTCTTGTAATGCAACCCTAATCATACATCTAACAGTTAATATTTTGCGGAATTTAAAGTGCGGAAATTAAACTACGCTAGTACAAGGCTTCGGGTATTTACATAGCCAAAAATAAACCCTTAAAAAATTAAGCGGTGAATGAAAATAAAAGACCTAATTAAACTATTACAACTTGTGAGCAATTACATTAATAGGATAAAAATAAATGACAAAGCGCGCGCGAGGAAATTTAGATCGGGATAGAACTAGGGTTTTGACCCCTTCTAACCTAATTGAAAGAGAAAATTGTTTTTGTTGTTTTTTTTATAATTATTTTTAAGAAAAGAATTAGGTTTTAAAATTAAATACACAACAATTAGCTAATTAAATTAATTAAAGAAAATAATTACATGGCCTATTTTTGTGTTTTTGTTATTTTTAAGAAAAGAAAATAGAATTTAATTAGAAACAAAAAAAAAAACCTAATTGTTCTAGTTAATTTTAATTTATTTACAAAATAATTAAAGTCACCTAAAATTAACAACCTAATTAAATTAATTAATTTGTTGATAAAAATAAACCTAAGTCTAATTGGGTAAAAATATTATTTGTGATTTTTTATAAAAGAAATAATTAACTTTGTTAGTAAAATAAATAAATTAATTAAATTAAAAAAAAAGATAAAGAGATTGGGCCTGAAAATAGCAATTTGGGGGGGGGGGGCTGAGAATCAGATTCTGGGCCCAAAAGGATGTGACCCACGTTTGACTCTTTGGATCTCATGCTCTGTATTGACTAAAGTGTACCATGGACACTACGTCATGGCCATCAGATTTGGCCTTCTAAACACTTTTCAAATTGGATGGTGAAGGACTATGGTGGTCCCTTGGCTTGTGTACACACGTGAACCTGAAAAGAAAAATAATATGCAAGAATTGGGGGACCTGGGATTCGAACCCAGGCCCTGAAGCACTTTCCAACCACCTGGCTACCAACTGAGCTACACGCGTTTCTTGTATATAAAACAAACAACAATTATTATATTATAAACAAGCATAATATAGAAAAACTCGCGCAGAAATTCAAATGGATGAGTGGTTGCTTGCAACGACATCTTCTTCCTCCTTGCTCCGTTGGTAAAAGTTGAACACTTTTACCTACGGACATATGTCCGTAGCTACAGCCCCTGTCATTCTCAAAATCAAATACAAGGGAGATAAATAACTACCAAAGCCATGAATGGATTTGTCTGGACCTGCTGAGCACAATGGTGCTCCTTTCATGACCCAATTTAACCTGGGTTCAGAAACCCCAAAGCGAGCTTGTAAACCCTAATAATGGCAAACTCTAATACAGTTCATGAAAACGAAATCAAAAAATGTTACAGAAAGCTTGCAAATGTGATGGTGAACAAGAATATATGATTATATCATGCTATAAGTGTCAGAATTATGCAAACAGAATTAAAAAAAGTCCAATGTCGTGAATGCCTTACAGCGAGTTTTAGGGCTTGGAAATGCTTGTTCTTGATTGGTTTTGCTTGCTGGTGATCCCAGGAAGCGATTGGGATGGTTAAAGGGTCTCGAAATTGCTTGGAACAATGAATTCATGTTTTCACTTTTTGGTATTTTTCCAAGTTTTGTTCTTGTTGCCGCGCCTCCCTCTAGCCTCGTTTTAGGTCTGAACCTGCTCAATATATATCAAGGATTGGATTAGGGTTGAAAAGCTGATATCAATCTTCCTCCATCATTGTTTTTTATTTGGATTTGATAAACTTGAAAATCTTGCTAAAAATAGATCAAACTCAATATTTTTGTGCACACGAAGCCTTTACACGAATTCAATCTCATGCTAGCTGGATATAGGACCTGAAACATGTGCAAAATCTTGAGATTTCAATGTTTTAGATTTTCTCATGATTTGTTTTGATTAAAATTGATTTAATTCAAATAAAAATAAAAATAAATAATAAAAACAAGATAATTACAAGTGGCAAGGGCTAGGACTCGTGGACCATGTTGCCAACTCAAAACAAGCGCAAAAGATTGGGGCCATTTAGCAAAATTTGCAATTTTAGGTATAGTTGACTTTTCATAATTTTGCAAAAAGAGTCAACTTCACCAATGCATAACTTCCTCAATTTTGACTCTTTGAAGGTGTACTTGGACTTTTTAGAAATCTTGAGATGTCCTATAAGTAACCCTTTTGGTCTCATATCAATTTGATATTCCATTATCATGTATGAAGCTTTGACAAAAAAGGTGTTTTTGTTGACTTTTCAAAATGACTTATAATGTCCAAATTAATAAATTCTTGTGAGTGCATATTTTGAACTTGGGAGCTTAATATGGATTGTATAGCATTGCATCCTATTCAAAATGATCTTTGGATGAGTCATTTCTCATAAATTATGAAAAAGTTATGCTTGGTCAAAGTTGGGTTGACTTTTCCTACAAAACCCTAATTTAGCAACTTTTGAGTCTTGATGAATTATGAGCAATCCTTGATGAATCATGATCAAACCTTGATCAAATGATGAAATGTACTGAAAAATGAGGATGTTGACCAAAAATCTTGAAGTTTGACTGTATGTGGGCCACAGTTGACTTTTGCCCTAGCATAGACGATTTTCAGGCTTTTGAGCAATTGACTGAGCAAACTTTCTTTGTAGGGCTTGAAACTTGACATGGATTCTCTTAAGAACATATTAGGACAATGGTGAGCATTTGGGATCCCTTGGACTCAAGTATATTGACGCAACATGAAACCCTAATTTGAGGTAGACTGCCTTAGGAGGGAGCTTGTCTGGTCAACCCTTGGACTTCCTTGAGCAACTTGAGGATTTTTCTTGAAATGTTTTGAGAAATATGGGAGGGAAAATTTTGGGGTACAACACCCTAGTTTAAGATACATTACCTTAGGAGAGAGTTTGTCTGGTCAACTCTTGGGCTACCTTGAGCAAATTGAGGATGTCTAGGAGTATGTTTTGAGTAAAATGAGAGGGAAAATTTTGGGGTACAACATTTCTCAATTTCAATTTTGGAATTGAGAAGGAGACGTACCCACGCGAGGACAACATTGGAGAACTTCCTTACCAAACTGCATGCGTATTGTTCTTTCTTTCTCTCTATCTCTTTACATTTTCTACAATTTTGTGATTAAATTGGCTTGCTAAGTTTTCTGTTTAATGATAAAATACTGGTTCAAATAATTTCATCAAATCACCATTATTAATCATCAAACAAGCATAGCCAACCGTTTGACAAAATTACTTACAAGTTTTAATTCACTGGAAACATTGTTCTAGTGATAAGTGCATTAAAAATGTTAAGTAATCTGTGTTTAAGATTCATGTATTTCATACTAATAAAATCCAGCAAGTTTATCGCATCTCCGGTTTTCTAGTAGTTGGTTCCAAATAGATGGAAGTTGATTATGGACCTTACTTTTCCGCTGCTTTTAACATAATTTGATAAAAGATTTTAAATCCTTGAAGAATAAGGAGGTGATCTATTCACCCCCCCCCCCCCCCCCCCCCCCTCGATCACTTGCCACACACCGTCTAACAGTAACTTTTCCAAAACTTTAAACTTCTATTTTTCGCATTGTTAACTAATCTTGTGTGTTCATATGTGTTTAGGATAATGTTTAGAACGACTTAATGTGATCACATGTAAAGGTTCAAGTCCCAACGCCTACAACCCTTTTCTTATTTATTTTTAACTCTTTTTCTTTTTTTATTTTTTTCTTTCTTAATTAATTTTCCATTAGTTCAATTTTTAACTTTTTTTTAATCCAATGAATAATCAGAAAAAACTTATAAAATCAAAAACTATGTTTAGTACTATTTTATCAATTAATTTAATTAATTTAGAATTAGGTTTTTGCAATTAAATTAATTAATTTGTAATTAAAATTAGACATTAGGTTTTTTATTGTTATTATATAAAATCAAAGCAAAAATACACAAAAAATTGATTTCTAATATTTTAGATTTTAGGACTTTAGGATAATCTTTCTTTCATTTTTGTTTATTTTTATTTTGCATTTAAATTCCTAGAAACAATTGTATAGGTCGCACAATTTTTTTGTAATAACCTAGTTTAAATTCCCGCACAATTTCTTTATCATGTAACTGCCCCCAAGGCCCTGTAATAGCGTACGACTTTATTTTTCCGCACTTATACTTTATATCTTGTATATATATAACTGTGTAGTAATAGGCTTGTATGGCAAGATAAAATTAATCGGTATATAACCTTAAACAATTTCAAGATAACATAACTGTAATTGAATCACTTTGCACACATACACCTCTAGGGTAATTCCCTCTGTTGCCTTCGAGAAACATGGTCATGTCCCTCGAATTAGCAAAGACCCTCGATTAAATCGTCATAGTCCCTTCGAATAAAGATCATAGTCCCGTGATGTCCCTCGAGTTGACTACGATAATATGATCTAGTCCCTTGTTATCTACGAATAATATGATGATAGTCCCTTCGAATTGCTAATGTATCCTTACAAGTTTCTTTCTATGACCATATGATGACCATACGCATGTCCCTTCACATACAAAAGATAGGGCTACCTACCAACTAATGGTATGGATAACACTATCTCTAAAGGAGAAGGAAAATAAAAAAACGACCTTTAGTGGGTAAGACTCAACAAATTTCTTGCTCACAAATAAATCATTTTTATACATCACACTTTCAAACAAAACATATTCAAACACTTTGTACGAATTCTTGATGACTGATACAAGAGTCATTACAAAGTATGCCTTACATTGGCATTTCAAAATATTTTCAAACAATCACACATACAAAGCAATTTTTAAAGTGATCAAGCAATTAAGAGCTCATAGATAACTACGGATGAAAAGGGTTCTAACACCTTCCCTTTTCATAACTTACCCCCCGAACTCAAAATCTAGCAAGGTCTTTCCTGTTATTTTCACCCTTCCCTTATATTGGATAAAAGAAAAGTCGGTGGCAACTCTTGCTAACCGCAACATTTGGGATAAAACGCTAAAAAGTCAACTCTTCCACCGTATTACAGAACTTGAGACTCTGCTGGAGAGAAAATTAAAAGAGGGGTTACCTTAAGAGTTTAGATCACTTTACTTGCTTAAATTGTTTTCCTGGTCTGCTTTAAATTTCAGGGTTGTCTGGGTTTATTTACTTGTAAGATCCTACATCTGGATCTAGGGATGCCTTGGGTAAGTAGCAATAGATCATGAAAATTGTACGGCGTAGATCGATATGGTTGAAGTGATGGCTACAGTTAGTGTGACACTTTGGTTTGTACTAATGTTCCTTGATTCAGTCAAGGATAATATTAGGCTTTCGCGTGGTGTCACTAGCACTAACTAACTTTTAGAACCTTAATTGACCCATCTTGCCCCCATTAGAAGGTAGTGCGATGGCCGGCCTTGGTGCAGTCCAAGGTTGGATGATACTCGATGCTACGCTCATTGATATTCAACTCTCGGGATATTTTGGCGGCAAGCCAGTTGCCGTGCTAAAATAAAACCTGTGAGAAAGATCGGTGATGTGAGATTTCTAAAACTAGGTTACTATTTTTAGAACAGGTTGAGCAAACTTAACTTCAATAGAGAAGTGTACTTACCTATGGAACTCATGCAAGTCTTTAAACCTAAGGCTCTTGTGTGATTTGTTTGTGTTTTCTACTTGTTTAACATGAACATAACATCATGACATCATAACATCATAACATCATGACATGGCATTTTTACTAACCATTTCAAGGATCTTAGGGACCTTTGGTGCAGGATTGTTATAAGCCAAATTTCTATCAAGGGGAAAGAGGATTTATTTTCCTCTAGCCAGATTTCGTCAAGATCAAAGTGCATTTTCTTGAGTCAGAGGCTTTGACCCACTTGATATGGTGAGCTTAATTCTTATATAAGGACGTCCAAACATGAAAACTCAAAGTTCTTCAGACAAAGCTGCAACTAAATTCAATTTCTAATCTTTAAAACTAGATTTCCAAAAGATCCTTGAAAAAATTGCATACGCATCTACATACCATGTCATTTCATAACAGGTTTCCAAGACAAGTTTCTCATCTCCTTGCTGTTTATTTTAGCAGAAATGGCTCTCGAACAAACATTGAAAGATATTCAGGCTCAGAATGCTCAGTTTCAAGAGATGTTCCTAATCTTATCCAAGGGGAAAGAAGAACTGAAAGCACTCATCGTCAAAGAGAAGAAGAAAAAGAAAAAGAAACCATTCGGCATCCTTAACATGGGAAGAAGATTTAT
Organism: Vicia faba; assembly: GCA_948472305.1. Taxonomy (NCBI): domain Eukaryota; kingdom Viridiplantae; phylum Streptophyta; class Magnoliopsida; order Fabales; family Fabaceae; genus Vicia; species Vicia faba. Next base: position 932,095,250 of record OX451740.1, on the reverse strand, counting down.
GGGTCCAGTCAAGCGATTTCAGGATTCCGATACTCCATTAGATGAAGACGATGAACAAGATAAAGATGATAAGAGTGGTGAAACTGAAAAAAGCAACCATGGTCTTGTTAAATAATCTAATGAAGAGGAAGAGGATTATTTGGATGAACAATATCCCCCCCTGAGGAGAAGTATAAGCTATTAGAAGAGCGTCTGAAAGCTATGGAGATCTAGAAGGTTCCTGGCTTAGACTTCTAAGAATTGGGTTTGGTCTCAGGAGTCTTCATTCCTCCTAAGTTCAAAACTCCTACCTATGCTAAGTATGACGGTGTTTCTTTCCCGAAGCTGCATTTAAGGTTATATGTTCGGAAAATCCAACCACACACTACTGACAAGAAATTGTGGGTTCATTTCTTCCAAGAGAGCCTGTCTGGAACAAAGTTGGAAAGGTTCTATCAACTAGAAGGGACCGATATCCATACCTGGGAAGATTTGGCTGCTGCTTTCTATAAGCAATACCAGTATAATGTTGATCTCGCACCAACTCATATGCAATTACAAAGTATGTCCATGAGCTCTAATGAAGGCTTCAAAGAGTACGCCCAGATATGGAGAGATCTTGCAGGCAGGCTTCAGCCTCCTTTAGCTGACAGGGAATTGGTTGACATGTTCATCAGCATGCTGACAGGTCCTTTCTATAATCACCTACTTGGAAATTCTTCAGCCGGTTTCACTGAACTAATATTGATAGGGGAAAATGTTGAGAATGGAATCAGAAGTGGCAAATTTCAGATGCCTACCTCTTCTGATACTCAGAAGAAGTCATACAACGGGAAGAAAGAGTCCAATGATGTGTACGACCAGAATGGTCGTAATAAGAGAGACCACAACCCATCTGTGGGGGAAGTACTGATCTCTAATCCTGCACCATTGCAACAACGACAATAGGGTAATCAACGTAAGAATGATACACCCAAAATACAATTTACCAAAATCAACATTTCATTGGCTCAAGCATTGTAACACATGTTGAAGGCAGAGTTGATTACGTTGAAGGATCCTCCTCGGAATCCCAATACTTCTGCTGCTAGCTATCATCCCAATTCAAGGTGTGCATACCATTCTAATAATCCTGGACATGAAACAAATGGTTGTTGGGATTTAAAGAACAAGATCCAAGATATGATTGATGCTAAGGAGATTGAGTTTAATCCTCCCGAGACTTCTAATGTGATCACTGCTCCCATGCCAAATCATGACTAAGATTGAGAGCATCCAGTTCATTTGAATTTTCAGTTGTAATTTCTTTTGTTTGTTCGAACACTTATCTTTATGTCAAACCTTGTTTTTTTTTCATTAATGCATTGCATATGTTTGTCTTGAATTAATCTATTCGTTTTCACTATATTTAAACTATGATTTTTACTTCCTTTTTGTGATATTCAACTCTCGTTAAAAGCTATAAGACTTTAGAGGGAGGATGACGAAAAAAATACCATAATCTAATACAGTATGATTTTCAACGGACCTTGCTGATGATTTACAGGCGTTGCTTCAATTCCTAAATAGTGGAGATATAAGGAAGTTAATCCCTAGTCAAACCCTTTTAGCCTAAGAAGTAGGAGTTTTCTTTTTCACGAAAATTGAAACCCTTAATCATAACCTGGGGCAGGGTAGTTTCTCCGTTAATTCAATTGTGTATTCAATCGCAAGCTTTTCCATCATACACAGCAGGTACTATCAAAGACATCCTTCCAAATCAAATGTCGGTGATGGTTCCCCGTAATCATTAGGCCGGGCAGTCATTATCTTTCAAAATAAAAGCCCGTTAAGTCGAACCTATGAAGGAGACTTAGGAAAAAAACTGGGGCATCCCGCTGACTATAATCACAAAGAAAACAGTTCAGGCAAAAGTTAGGGATAATAAAGTCAAAAAGAGGTCTCTACAAATCCTCAAAAAAAGAAAGATGTTACAAGAAAAATGGATGCCTTCTCAAATAAACTTTCGATTTCTGAACCATCACCAAGTATTCGTGCTATAATTCCAAACTCTATTGGAACCTAAATGCATAATCAACTGAGTATAGGACTGAAGGATATTATAGAGAACATGTTGGTACAAATAAACTTTGAGTCTTTATCCGTTGTTTCTTAAACTGTGAACCAGGTGACGTTACAATCCTTTAAAGTCCAAATTGAAGCATGGGTTAGTTCGAAAACATATTGTTACAAAAAGGTTTCCTGACTCCTGTAAGGCTTACTATAAATCATGACTTGATATCACATTCTTACAAATTTTGTTTTACTAAATAATGCATTTTTTAAACTTCAAGATAGACATATGCTTTGCATTTTAATACCACTGTTTGCATATGACTAAGTGTTTGACAACAGAGAAATTCGCATGACGAATATTCAATGAATGAAAATCCTCCCAATGGACATAATTACTTTAGAGGATAGGTCAAAGAGAAAGACACTTCTAGTAACAGGCCTTTCATGGACACAATTGGTTATAAATCAAGGGGCATGACATGTTGTTGTCGAACTCATCTGTGGCAGTCAAGTCATGATTCAAAGAATCTCTCAAAAGTGTCGAATAGCCAAGGGTAGATCTCCATCTAAATTACTTGGGGCATGTTACATTGATCATCCGTTTTAGCAAAATTCACTATGAAAATTGAATCTTCGATATCACCAAATTGGTTGTCTATGTCAGCAGTATTAGATTGTATCATTCTGCCATGATAGTTCTTAGAAAAATACTGAGGAAGGTCAAGACTATCAGAAACCTGGTAATCAATGGTTGATCAATAACTTTAAACATCGGGTACACCAGACTAATCCCAGGGGAAAATGGACTCTTGCATACAAAGGGCCACGTATGATCAAAAAAATATTTTCTGGAAGTGCTACAACATGTACTACTATAGGAAGTGAAAATTTCCCGCGCCCTGTGAACACGGACATAGTAAAAAATACTATGCATGAAAAAGATACTCACTAGATTGATTGGCCTAGGAAAAAATAAGGGCATCCAGATGAACTAAAAGGGTTCGGGAAAAAATTAGGGACACATAAATAAAATTGTACACCTGGAAATTCGAAAACCTGAGAAGGTGGCTTAGGCAAAAAGGGGCATCCTGGTGGACTAAAAATTTGAAAAGAAAGTCCAGGAAAAAGTTAAGGATTAAAGCGTACAACTATGTCCCGTTATCTTATCACTTGTTTATCAGTAGAAGATTTATCACTCTAGGATTTGGAATAATGTTCAAAGTTATCCACAAATCCCCACAGAGCAATCTCCATGGAACTATCTCTATAAAGCTACCTTCATAAGCTCATTCCCAACAGAGATATATTCCCCAGCAAGTCTAATATGCCCTCAGACAAAAATTGGGGCATCTTCCAGCAGTTCACCTCCATATCCCTGATGGATAGCTTGACATAATCATTTTCTCCAATAGATCCCCTAACATATAAGGATGTTTGATCATTTCCCCAACATCTTACAGAAACTTCCTCAGCACAGCCTATGAGATTCCAATCCCCATCAGAGTTATTTTCCTTGACACAGTTTACAAGAATTTAATTCCCTAACAAAGTTTATTACTCCAACACTGTAAATCCCTAACAAAATTCTCTTCTACAACAAGGTTTAATCAAAGTTGTTATCCCCAGAAGAGTTTCTATGGTATCTGAAACCTGGACAGATAGCACACCGGAAGAATATCCATCTCTTTTATCCCCAATCAGGATACGTAAGAATAAAATCCTTTAACAAAAATAACGGCGAACAACCAACTCTCCTTGAATGCTTCTATCCTTAAGTAGAATTCGAATATCCCCAGCGAAATATCCTCAAACATAAAGGAGGAATACCCAGCAAAATTGTTCCCAGTAGATACTGAAGAATCACTTTCTTCATCCCCAACAACAGTCTGAAGTTTATTTTCCCAGCTAGACATTGTTACAAGGAGCTACCGATATGCTTCAACGACATATTGTATCCCTACAAATTTCACAATACATCATAGCATATTCATATCTAAACGTATATGACATTCTCATTTATTTGAGAGCATCGTTGCATAATGCATTACATACATCATGACATTACATAAAGCTAATTTTGTATTTTCAGGAAAAGTTCGCAAACAGACAAATATCATCAGCAATTTTCAAACAGGTCAAAGATTAATTCCCGTAACAGGATGGGGCAACTATCTATATGACTAGGCGGTATGAATTTCCGAAACAGGACGAGTTTACCAACAAAAAAACAGGTCACAAATTAATTCTTGAAACAGGACGGGGCAACTATCTATATGACCAGGCGGTATGAATTCCCGAAACAGGATATGGTTACCAACAAAAAAATAGGTCGCACATTAATTCCCGAAACAGGATGGGGTTACCAACAAAAAAAACATGTCATAGATTAATTCCTGAAACAGGATGGGACAACTATCTATATGACTAGGCGGTATGAATTCCTGAAACGAGACGGACTTACCAACCAAAAAATAGGTCAGAGATTAATTCTCGAAATAGGACGGGGCAACTATCTATATTACCAAGCGGTATGAATTCCCAAAACAGGACAAGTTTACCAAAAAAAAACAGATCGCAGATTAATTCGCGAAACAGGACGGGGCAACTATCTATATGACCAAGCGGTATGAATTCCTGAAACATAACGAGTTTACCAACAAAAAATAGGTCATAGATTGATTCCCAAACAGGACAGGGAAACTATCTATATGACCAGGCGGTATGAATTCCTGAAACAGGACGGGTTTACCAATGAAAAATAGATTGTAAATCAATTCCCAGAACAAGACGGGGCGATTATCTTCATGACCAAATGAATTGCTTGAGAGACTGAATTTTGATGAGCACCCCCTCCCCCCAGAGATTGGGTTCTGGCAAGCATTTCCTTCATAGGTTTATTCTGAAAAGCATCTCCTTCAGGGCTTCGTTCTAAAAGCATCTCCTTCAGAAGTTTAATTTAGAAATCATCCCCCCTAGTGACTGAGTTTTGAAGAGCATTTTCCTTCTAAAGAGCATCCTTCGGATACAGTCAGGCGTAGACTCATTCTGATACTCCAATCAACAGTTATTTTGGATGCCATCTGTAAGCCCATCTCCGATGACCCTCTATCACCTCTCCGAATGGAATCTTTAATCCCATTCAAGCAGTATAATCAACCAACAGTGTCACTTTGTGCACATTTGAGTGCAAATTTCTGGGCACTTAAGTGTTCAATCCTCTTCCACCTTCAGATCGCGAATGGCGGACATGTCAATCTAACTCTTCAGGTTTAAGAAGATTGAACAGGGGCAATTGTTATACCCCAAAAATTTCCCTCCCAATTTTTAAAAAAATTTATTCAAGACACCTCCTCCTACTCATATGGTTCTCAATTTCTCAAGAATACTCAAGGGTTTGAGCATACAAGCACCTCTCCTAAGTAATTGACCTACAACTAGGTTATGTGTTTCTCAAAGAAAATTGAACTTCTAATGCCTCAAGTGGATTCCATGATTCCTCATATGCTTCAATGTACACTCATGACAAGTTCCAAGCCTATCATCACATGTTTGCTCAGTCAATTGCTGAGATGATTGAAAATCAATTGTATTAGACAAAAAATCAATTGTGGTCAACATACAGTCAAACTTCAAGATTTTTGCTTAACATCGAGATTTTGAGGTCACATTCATCATTTGATCAAGGTTTTATCATGATTCATCAAGAAAACTCAAGATTCATCAAAAGTAAAAATTGCTAAATTAGGGTTTTCTTTAAGAGAAGTCAACTGAAATTTGATTAAGCGTAACTTTCACATGCTTCATCAAATATTTCTCAACCAAATACCATTTTGATGGAAATTCAATTCTCTACATCTTTGTCTCTATAAGCTCAAGTCCAAAAAATTCTTCATTTAAGAGATATGAGCCAAAATATTACAGGTCATTTTGAGAGTCAACTACAAGACATTTTTTGTCAAAGCAATTTACACCAGGTTAAAGACTTCATATGAAAATATGACCAGAATAAGAGTTGTAGGGGACATCTTTAGCTTCCCAGAAAGTCCAAGATCACCTTCATATGATAAAATCTAAGAAAGTTATGATTGGGGCATGTTGATAAATTTTTGAGAAATGCATGACACCTCAATTGAGCAATTTTGAAATTTTGGACTAGTGGACATATCTTCTAAGGTCTAATTATTTTCATTACCTTATAGGGGACTCCTAAACTCATTCATATCTTACCATGATTTTTTGTATTTATTTATATTTATTTTGATTTTTATTCAATTAAATACAAAATAAATTAAATAAAATTACAAATGATGGACCAAGGCATGTGAGCTTGGTTTTGGATCAGATTTAAGGCCCAAGAACACATATCCTGTAACACCCCAATTCTACCCAAGCAATTATGAAAGATAAATCAGAGTTATAAAATTTCATTCATACAAATGAATCGGGACGTCACAAATTCTTCTAACAAAATTCATTGCATTCATCGTGGATATATAACACTTTTTCAAACATCAGATGAACCAGCAACATAACATCTTTAATCAAATAAATCAACATCTACGCAGCGGAATTCTTAAATATATCTAACAAAAACAGCAACTTTGAAACATCTCATATTTAATGATAATCAAATTAAAATTCAACAACTGAAAATCATCAATCAAAACAGCAAGCATTCATCCCCCCGAGTGTTACATATCAGAGCAATGACACTGACTCGAACTATTGAAGGGATACGGCCTTCACTCTCGATTACCTGCACGTTACCAACATAAGGGCAACATTCAAACAGAAGGGTGAGATATCTAACAATATAATAAAGTGCATGATAATTAATATATTAAATTAGATCAATAGCATCACCACACCTCATCTCATAATAAACAACAATCTCAACAATAATATACATTCATCCCTATCAAAATACACTTCTTTATGAAATCATATAATGCGACTCAATACTATGCAAATGCATGTGGTACCATTGGAGAAGAACTCCCATCTCAAAAATTTGCCAATTAATAGAGGCATTAACAAGGCATAGCCTTCATCTCAAAATTTGCCAATCCAGACCATCTCAACGAGCATAAGCTCCATCTCAAAAATGCAATGTATGCGACACAACCATGAATGTAATGATAACTCCCAAGTTAACAACATCTCAAATCATCTCAAAACATCTTAAATTATCATCTCAAAACATCTCAAATTATCATCTCAAAACACCTCAAAATACATCTCAAAATAACATCTCAAAATAACATCTCAAAATAACATCTCAAATAATCGAAATAATTCATCAAACGTCATTTATTTATAAATCATCAAACATCATTATTTATTAATAACTTCTTATTAATAACTCAGCAACATTTAAATTCCATAGTAAAACAATACTGTCATTCTGCAACTCTAACATTATGACCATCACTATTCCTACCGTTATAGCTCAACAGCAGCTTTTAAGCATCTAACGTTCATCGCTCTGCACAAAACAATGCAAAGGCCATCCAACTTCTCAACATGCAACCTCTAATCAATGCTCTGTCTAAATAAACAACTTTTGACTAATGCAGCCTCTGGCGACACAATCTTTTGACTGCTATAACTTCTAAATAATGTAGCCTCTAATCAGATGCAACTTCTAATCATCACAGCTCCTGGCTAACCTCATCTTCTGACCAGATACAACTTCTGATCATCACATATTCTGACTAACACCATCTTCTGACCAGATACAACTTCTGATCATCACATCTGCTGACTAGCCCATCTTCTGACTAGTGCAACCTCTGACCAGATACAACTTCTGATCATCACCGTCCTCTGACTGACCACATCTTCTGACTCATATAACTACTAACGTCAGAACTTCTATTTCCTAGTAATTCAACGCAGCTTCTAACTCCAGAATTCCTACCTTTCACTAGGCCACGCAACTTCTAACACCTACGTCTAGCATCAGAACTGCTATTTTATGTTCATCCTATTGTTCTAATTCATTGCCTGACGTCATTCTAGCTATGAACAATATCAACCAATTTCTATTCTCCAAATTAATTCATTAGTTCTAATACAGTAGCGCCTATTATCAATTGCTAAATTCTGCGTTTTCTGCACTGCAATATTTCTACGTTTCTTCTTCCCTGTTATCCTTACAGATTTATACATAAGGCTTTAAACCTAATCTAATCGTGACAATTTATCACCCATAATTACCCTATAATCTTACAACAATTAAACAACATCAAGACATCAATATCCATCTAAAATTCATCAAATCTTCATCATACAACATCATATACATCCAATTCAAGAACAAGACAACAATCATCACTAATCCCGCATATCAATCATCATAAACCCAATTATAGAGTTAGAACCCCACCCTTACCTTGGATTGAAGGTCGCTCTACAATTTCCGGTTGGATTCACGTTCTTGCCGTTTTCCACTTTCTCTAGCAGCTTGCACGTTCTCTTCCAAATCCTTATTTCTTTCTACTGCCTCTTTCCTTCTATTCTAACAACAAATAATAAAATAACCCTATTATTCTATTATTCCTTATTGGGCTTAAAACCAACACACCCCCTTATTACATCTATTCTAACAAAATAAGCCCACATTAAATAATATTTCACTTCTAATATTATTTCACCACATAATATTATATCTCTAATATTATTCCTCCACTTAATAAAATAAATCCAATTAATTATAACACATCTTCATAAATATTCCAAAAATAATTTAATTAAATAATTAATTAAATTACGGGCGTTACAACTCTCCCCCACTTAGAATATTTTTATCCTCGAAAATTTACCTCAATCAAACAATTCAGGATAGGAGTCTCGCATCTTGCTCTCCAACTCCAAAGTCATGCTTTCACCAGCAGCTCCTAGCCAGACCACTTTAACGAAGGCAATCTCTTTTCCCCTCAGAGTCTTCATTTCACGATCCGTGATCCGTACAGGCATCATCTCCACCGTAAGATTATCTCGTACTTGCACATTGTCCATATGAATCACATGAGATGGATCTGAAATATACTTCCGAATTTGTGACACATGAAACACATCATGCAAATTCGAAAGATTAGGCGGTAAAGCCACTCTATAAGCAACATTCCCCATTTTCTATGAAATCTGTTACAGTCCAATAAAACGAGAAGTGAGCTTCTTAGACTTTAATGCTCGCCAAACACCAATCACAGGTGTAACTCTTAAAAACACATGATCACCAGCTTGAAATTCTAAATCTTTCCTTCGCTTGTCATGATAACTCTTCTGTCTACTTTGTGAAGCTTTCATCTTTTCTCGAATCAACTTCACCTTCTCAGTAGTCTCACGAACAAGTTCAGGTCCAAGTACTACACTTTCTCCAGATTCATGCCAACATAACGGAGTTCTATATCTTCAACCGTACAACGCTTCAAAAGGTGCCATCCCAATACTGGAATGATAACTGTTATTATAAGTGAACTCTATCAACGGAATATAAGTATCCCACGAACCTCTCTGCTCAAGAACACATGCCCTCAACGAGTCTTCCAACGATTGAATAGTCAGTTCAGTCTGACCATCTGTCTGAGGATGATACGCTGAACTCAACCTCAACTTAGAACCCAACGCTTCTTGCGAACTCTTCCAAAAATCAGAAGTAAATCTTGGATCTCTTTTTGACACAATGCACAAAGGAACACCATGCAACTTCACAATCACACTAATATAAATCTCAGCCAACTTCGACACTGGAAAACTGATGTTAATAGGAATAAAATGAGCCGACTTCGTAAGCCTATCAATAATCACCCAAATTGAATCATGTCCTCTCAAAGTATTAGGCAACCCTATTACAAAGTCCATTGAAATGCTATCCCATTTCCATTCTGGAACTTCCAACAGTTGCATCAATCCTGCAGGCTTCTGATGTTCAACTTTCGACTTCTGACAAGTCAAACATGTATACACAAACCAAGCCACATCACTCTTCATCCCAGGCCACCAAAACAAACCTTTTAAATCTTGATACATCTTTGTAGCTCCTGGATGAATACTCAACTTACTTCTATGACTCTCCTCAAGTATTACTTTCTTCATCTTAGCATCATCAGGAATACAAATACGGTTACGAAATCTCAACACACCTTGCTCATCTAACTTGAAATCATTATTCTCATATTGATCAATCCCAACCAGCAAATCTACCAGTTTCACATCCAACTTCTGAGCTTCTCTGATACCGTCTAGAAATTCATTATTAATCTTCACAATACCCAACATCACACTTTGCAGAGTAACCTCGAAAATTAAGCTCATATCTCTGAACTGCTCAATCAATTCCAACTCTTTAATCATCATTACTGACGTGTGTAAAGTATTTCGACTCAACGCATCAGCTACCACATTCGCTTTTCCTGGATGATAATTTAAACCAAAATCATAATCCTTTAACAATTCCAACCATCTTCTTTGCCTCATATTCAGCTCCTTCTGATCAAATAGATACTTCAAACTCTTATGGTCACTAAACACTTCAAATCTAGAACCATAAAGATAATGCCTCCAAAACTTCAATAAAAAAACAACTGCAGCAAGCTCTAAATCATGCGTAGGATAGTTCTTCTCATGAGTCCTTAATTGCCTCGACATATAAGCAACTACCTTACCATTCCGCATAAGCACACCTCCTAAACCCATCTTAGAAGCATCACAATAAACCACAAAAGGCTCTCCTGGATTAGGCAACATCAAAATCGGAGCCGACGTCAACCTCTTCTTCAATTCCGTAAAACTTTCTTCGCACTGGACATACCATACAAACGCTCTACCTTTACAAGTCAACTTAGTCAACGGAAGTGACAACTTAGAAAACCCTTCAATAAACCTTCTATAGTAACCAGCTAATCCCAAGAAGCTTCTTATCTTAGTAGCTGACTTTGGAGTTTCCCATTGCAACACAGCATCAACCTTCGATGGATCTACAACAATGCCACTACCTGAAATCACATGACCAAGAAAACTAACCTCTTTTAACCAGAATTCACACTTGGACAACTTTTCATACAACTTCTTCTCTTTCAAAACCTGCAATACTACTCTTAAATGTTCAGTATGCTCTTCTTCTGACTTAGAGTAAATCAAAATATCATCAATGAACACCACTAAAAATCGATCCAAATAAGTATGAAAGATACGATTCATATATTCCATGAATACTCCCGGCGCATTACTAACACCGAAAGGCATCACCGAATACTCATAATGTCCATAACGCGTTCTGAAATCCGTCTTCTGAATGTCTTCATCCTTCACTTTAATCTGATGGTAACCCGACCTCAAATCAATCTTACTAAACACACGAGCATCCACCAATTGGTCCATCAAGTCATCTATTCTTGGAAGCGGATACTTGTTCTTAATCGTCACCTTATTCAACTGTCTATAATCAACATAAAGCCTCATACTTCCATCTTTCTTCTTCACTAACAACACTGGAGCACCCTACGGCGATACACTTGGTCTTACAAACTTCTTCTCAAGTAACTCTTCCAATTTCTTCTTCAACTCTGACAACTCAGACGCAGACATCATGTATGGTGCCATACACACAGGTCTGGTACCAGGTACAAGATCAATTGCAAATTCAACTTCCCTCTATGGCGGTACATCAGGAATTTCGTTAGGGAAAACTTTAGGAAATTCACACACCACCTATAATTCCTCAATTAATGCTTGAGTCTCTACAGATAGTGACACCATCAACGAAAACATCTATGCTTCCCCTTGCATAAACTTCCTCAACTGCCTAGCAGACAACAGACCATCTTCCTCTTCCTCAGAAGTAGAAAACTTCACTGACTTGTCATAACAGTTAATATGAACATAGTTATGCTCTAACCAGTTAATACCCAGAATTACATTCAAACCTCTTAATGGTAAACAAACCAAATCAACAAAAAAGTCCCTGTCAAAGATCGACAAGGGACACTTAGCACACACAAAAGAAGTAGTCACCGACCCCTTGGCTGGAGTATCGGCGACCATTTCTCCACCAAAAGAAGACAACATAAGACCCAATCTTTCAACACAATCAGCATCAATAAAACAATGCGTAGCACCAGTATCAATAATAGTGATTAAAGGAGTACTATTAATGAAACATGTACCTCTAATAAGTCCGTCCTCAGCAGCTGTTTGATCCTCAACCAAAGCAAACACTTTACCACTTGACTGATCCCTCTTTAGTTTCGGACACTGGCTACTAATGTGCCCTTCTTCTTTACAGTTGAAACAAACCACACTCTTGTGCTCACACTCAGATACAACATGTCCGTTCTTACCACAACGAAAACACCTCTTCACTTTCAGTAGTGCATACATTACTCTTGTGTCCAGGTTTCCCACACTTAAAACAAATCACACCAGCAGGAGCATCTCCCCCACTAGTCCTCTGACCATGAGCAACTCTCTATTTACCTTTACCAGTTGGGGCATCATAAGGTTTACCATGATTCTGTGGGTGCTTACCCCTATTCTCACTAATAATCTTGTAATGAGCATGATTGTCCTCCTCATAAATCCTGCAACTATTAACCAAATCAGCAAAAACACGGATTTTATGATATCCAACTTCTTTCTTAATCTCCGGGCGCAACCCATTCTCAAATTTAATACACTTTGAAAACTCAGCATTTTCCTCAGCGTAATGTGGATAAAACTTGGCCAACTCAGCAAACTTGGCCGCATACTCAACAACAGACATACTTCCTTGCTTCAGCTCATGGAACTCAATTTCCTTCTTACCACGGACATCTTCAGGAAAATACTTTCTCAAAAACTCCCTACGGAACACAGCCCAAGTGACATTCTCACCTGCAGCTTCTAACTTCTGACAAGTCTCTAGCCACCAGTCATCAGCCTCGACTGCTAGCATATGAGTCCCATAACGAACCTTCTGCGCTGGAGTGCAATCCATCACGCAAAAGATTCTCTCAATCTCTTTCAACCATTCCAATGCTCCATCAGGATCATACTTTCCCTTGAACGTAGGTGGATTCTCTCTCTGGAAGGTCGACAAGCTATGAGATTCAGCATTCCCGTCAGCATCCGGCCGATTTTCCATCGCATGAGCCATTGCTTCTAAAGCAGCAGCAAGAACAGCATCATTCCTTCCAGCCATCTCAACTTCTCACTACAACATAAACAACGATTAGAACTCAAATAAAAATACTCAATTGTTAGACAACTATGACTCAATGACAAGGTCGGACCAACCTTTTGCTCTGATACCAACTTTGTAACACCCCAATTCTACCCCAAGCAATTATGCAAGATAAATCAGAGTTATAAAATTTCAATCATACAAATGAATCGGGACGTCATAAATTCTTCTAAAAAAATTCATTGCATTCATCGTGGATATATAACACTTTTTCAAACATCGGATGAACCAGCAACATAACATCTTTAATCAAATAAATCAACATCTACGCAGCGGAATTCTTAAATATATCTCTAACAAAAACAGCAACTTCGAAACATCTCATATTTAATGATAATCAAATTAAAATTCAACAATTGAAAATCATCAATCAAAACAGCAAGCATTCATCCCCCCGAGTGTTACATATCAGAGAAATGACACTGACTCGAACTATTGAAGGGATACGACCTTCACTCTCGATTACCTGCACATTACCAACATAAGGGCAACATTCAAACAGAAGGGTGAGATATCTAACAATATAATAAAGTGCATGGTAATTAATATATTAAATTAGATCAACAACATCACCACTCCTCATCTCATAATCAACAACAATCTCAACAATAATATACATTCATCCCTATCAAAATACACTTCTTTATGAAATCATATAATGCGACTCAATACTATGCAAATGCATGTGGTACCATTGGAGCAGAACTCCCATCTCAAAAATTTGCCAATTAATAGAGGCATTAACAAGGCATAGCCTTCATCTCAAAATTTTCCAATCCAGACCATCTCAACGAGCATAAGCTCCATCTCAAAAATGCAATGTATGCGACACAACCATGAATGTAATGATAACACCCAAGTTAACAACATCTCAAATCATATCAAAACATCTTAAATTATCATCTCAAATTATCATCTCAAAACACTTCAAAATACATCTCAAAATAACATCTCAAAATAACATCTCAAATAATCCAAATAATTCATCAAACGTCATTTATTTATAAATCATCAAACATCATTATTTATTAATAACTTCTTATTAATAACTCAGCAACATTTAAATTCCACAGTAAAACAATATTGCCATTCTGCAACTCTAATATCATGACCGTCACTATTCCTACCGTTATAGCTCAACAACAGCTTCTAAGCATCTAACGTGCATCACTCTGCACAAAACAACGCAAAGGCCATCCAACTTCTGACCACACAACCTCTAATCAACGCTCTGTCTGAATACACAACTTCTGACTAATGCAGCCTCTGGCGACACAATCTTCTGACTGCTATAACTTCTGACTAATGCCGCCTCTAATCATATGCAACTTCTAATTATCACAGCTCCTGGCTAACCTCATCTTCTGACCAGGTACAACTTCTGATCATCATATCTTCTGACTAACCCCATCTTCTAACCAGATACAATTCTGATCATCACATATGCTGACTAACCCATCTTCTGACTAGTGCAACCTTTGACCAGATACAACTTCTGATCATCACCGTCCTCTGACTAACCACATCTTCTGACCCATATAACTACTAACGTCAGAACTTCTATTTTCTAGTAATTCAACGTAACTTCTAACACCAGAATTCCTACCTTTCGCTAGGCCACGCAACTTCTAACACCTACGTCTAGCATTATAACTGCTATTTTCTGTTCATCCTATTGTTCTAATTCCTTTTCTGACGTCATTCTAGCTACGAACAATATCAACCAATTTCTATTCTCCAAATTAATTCATTAGTTCTAATACAGTAGCGCCTATTATCAATTGCTAAATTCTGCGTTTTCTGCACTGCAATATTTCTACGTTTCTTCTTCCTTGTTATCCTTACAGATTTATACATAAGGCTTTACACCTAATATAATCGTGACAATTTATCACCCATAATTAGCCTATAATCTTACATCAATTAAAAAACATCAAGACATCAATATCCATCTAAAATTCATCAAATCTTCATCATGCATCATCATATACAACCAATTCAAGAAAAAGACAACAATCATCACTAATCCCACATATCAATCATCATAAACCCAATTATAGAGTTAGAACCCCACCCTTACCTTGGATTGAAGGTCTCTCTACAATTTTCGGTTGGATTCACGTTCTTGCCGTTTTCCACTTTCTCTAGCAGCTTGCACGTTCTCTTCCAAATCCTTATTTCTTTCTACTGCCTCTTTCCTTATATTCTAACAACAAATAATAAAATAACCCTATTATTCTATTATTCCTTATTGGGATTAAAACCAACACACCTCCTTATTACTTCTATTCTAACAAAATAAGCCAACATTAAATAATATTTCACTTCTAATATCATTTCACCACATAATATTATATCTCTAATATTATTCCTCCACTTAATAAAATAAATCCAATTAATTATAACACATCTTCATAAATATTCCAAAAATAATTTAATTAAATAATTAATTAAATTACGGGCGTTACATATTCAACTTGCCAAAACCGTGTTTTCTCAATATGGGAAGAGTTTCACTTGTTTTGGAAGGTTTTTAATTGGTTTTGGAAAGAATCTTCAAATTTGGAAGCTTGAAAACATGTTTTAGCATATTTGATTCACACTTAACTCCTCATGATTGCCATTCATTTTATTTGATTTAATATGATGCTTATAAATAGAGGACATCATCAATGAAGAAAGGACACAAATTTTTTCCTCCAAAGCAAGTGTCAAGAAATCACAAAAATATCAAGATTTAGGTCAAAGTCGAAATCCTATTTCCATCAAAACCAAGTGTTGTAACCCAAAATTTGCCCTCTCATTTTCTCATGATTTCTCTCACATGTGTAACTACAAATTCCTATTTAAAGAAATAAAGGAAATGAAATTTTTTGAAGATGACAAAGGGTTACTTCGACTGGTCGAAGGAAAAGAAAAAATGGAAAAAATTGAAGATGTTAATGTGCCTTTCGACAAATCAAGGAAGAGAAAGCTTGCTTCGATCTAGCAAGTTTCAATTGGGCAGTAGCCTTCCTTCAATTTAGTAAGATTCGATAGGGCAGTAGCCTTCCTTCGATCCAAGCTTCGACTAAGGGAATGTGCTTCCTTTGAGCACAAGCTTCAATTAGGAAATAACCTTCCTTTGATCCATGTTTAGACTGAGGCAATGTGCTCCCTTCGAGCAGCTTGCTCCAATCCTTCGAATCTCACTCTCCAGACCATGCTTATTGAGACTTGGTTTTCCACTCTTCGATCAAAGCAAATTGACAAGCCCCAAAAACATGTTTCAAACAGTCTGTTGTACTGCTATGCAACAGTCCTGCACCAAGCTGCCACAACACTCCAAAATTGTTGCTGACTCAGTCCAAGCCTGCACTATGTCAGTCTCATACTTGCACAAAAAAGGGTACATATGAGCTACATCGAAGAAAACAAGGGGACAGTATACCCAAACAGTTCAAATGTTATTTGATTTCCCCCAAAAACCACATCAAAGGTCCTCAATAAAAAAACCTTTCTTCACAACATCAATGAGGACCGGAGACGCTGAGAGGAGAGAAAAGAGGGCTGGGAAACAAAACAGAAACCTTTGTAATTTTTGCTCACTGAAAAATCAACTCTACTTCCACATACAAACACAAAAATAAAAATCCATTATCTCATCTTTCCAACTCTCATAAATCAACTATCCAGAACAACTCACACATAGAAGTTTATTCAAACTCAAGGAAAACCTTCTGTAACAACTCTTTGAATCAAAAGCAAACCTTTTGTGACAACTTTTCGAACCAGAAGCAAAACCCCTGTGACAACTCTTCGAATTCCAGAAACATCCAGGCAGCAGTTCAACTTTGAAGCCCACACGCCAGCCTTGAGGTAAGTCTTTTTGACTTTAACTCTTTCGTTTCAAGCATCCTTATTGATTTATCTTCGAGACCAACATGTAATAATCATGGCCTTCGATGTTAATCTTTTGTGTTTTCCTTTAAGAACTAATCTTTACAAGCTCTAAAATTGTTGGAGTAAAAAAGTATGCATGCTTCGATATAAAGCCTTAAGGCTTCGACAAGCTCATATAGAAAGCAAAAGAGTGTGTTCTTCGAAACACACATGTTCGTTTCATACATGCTTCGATACACCTTCTTTGATGCACACACATGCTTTAACACATACATGTTCATCACACACACACACTTGCTTCGAGCACACTGACCTGAAGGCCCAGTCGAAAGAAGCAGTCAAAAGGAGGAATTGAAGGTTGCCTCTCATGCTGACTGCTAAGCTCAATTGAAGGGAGCAGTCAGGAAGATGAATCAAAAGACGCCTGCTCTTGCTGACTTCCAGTCCAAATCGAAAGACGCCTTCTCTTGCTGACTTCCAAGCTTAATCAAAAGAAGCAGAGGAAGGGAAAATCGAAAGGAGCCAAAAGTGCAGAATCGAAGGGTCTTCTTCCTCAATCGAAAGACCCTCATTTTTATTACTTTATCTTATTTTTTCCTTTATATTTTCATGCACTTCAATGTGGTTATAATAGCGTAGGATTTTATCTTTCTACATTTTATTACTTTTGTATACTTGCTAGTTTAATGATTATGGGCCTTTCCTTATTGGATAAAAGAATAGTCGGTGGCGACTCTTGCTATCCGCAACAATTGCGATCAAACACCCAAGTCAGTTCTCCCACCGTGTCACACCAAGCCTCCAAAAATACTGTTGAAGATCCCAAGAGTCATTTCCACTCTTTCAACAAGCTCGAGGCATCCCAAAACCTGCTCTCTCGAGAACACCAGTTGGGTAACTTTTCCAAAACATTAAATTTCTATATTTCGTATTGTTAACTAATCTTGTGTGTCCATGTGTGTTTAGGATGATGTTTAGAACAGGTTAATGTGATCCCATGTAAAGGTTCAAGCCCCAGCGCCTACATCCCTTTTTCTTATTTATTTTTAACTCTTTTTCCTTTTTTCTTTCTTAATTAATTTTCCATAAGTTCATTTTTTAACTATTTTTTTAATCCAATGAAAATTCAGAGAAAACTTATAAAATCAAAATTTTGGTTTAGTATTTTTTTATCAATTAATTTAATTAATTTAGAATTAGGTTTTTGCAATTAAATAAGTTAATTTTTAATTAAAATTAGACATTAGTTTTTATTATTATTAACATATAAAATCAAACCAAAAATACATAAAAAATTGATTTCTAATATTTTAGATTTTAGGACTTTAGGATAATCTTTCTTTCATTTTTGCTAATTTTTCTTTTGCATTTAAATTCCTAGAAACAATTGTATAGGTCACATGGTTTTTTTTGTAATAACCTAGTTTAAGTTCCCGCATAATTTCTTTATCATGTAACTGCCCCAAGACCCTATAATAGCATAGGACTTTACTTTTCTGCACTTATATTCTATGCCTTGTATATATAATTGTGTAGTAATAGGCTTGTATGGTAAAATAATTGTAATTGAATCACTTTGTACACATACACCTCTAGGGCGATTCCCTTTGTTGCCTTCAGGAAACATGTCACGTCCCTCGAAAGTAAGGGTACTTTAGCAAAGACCCTCGATTAAATCATCATAGTCCCTTCGAATAAAGATCATAGTACCGCGATGTCCCTCGAGTTGCCTATGAAAATATGATCTAGTCCCTTGTTGTCTATGAATAATATGATGATAGTCCCTTTGAATTGCTAAAGTATCCTTACAAGTTGCTTTCTATGACCATATGACGACCCCACTCCTATCCCTTCACATCCAATAGATAGGGTTACCTACCAACTAATGGTATGGATAGAACTATCTCTAAAGGAAAAGGAAAATAACAAGAACAACCTTTAGTGGGTAAGACTCAACAAATTGCTTGCTCACAAACAAATCATTTTTACACATCATACTTTAAAACGAAACATTTTCAAACACTTTGTATGCATTCTTGTGGACTGATAGAAGAGTCATTACAAAGTTTGCCTTACATTGGCATTTCAAAATATTTTTAACCAATCACACACACAAAGTAATTTTTAAAGTGATCAAGAAATTAAGAACCCGTAGATAACTACAGATGAAAAGGCTGCTAACACCTTTCTTTTCATAACTTACCCCCCGAACTCAAAATCTATCAAGGTCTTTCTTGTTCTTTTCACCCTTTCCTTATATTGGATAAAAGAAAAGTCTATGGCGACTCCTGCTAAACGCAACATTTACGATAAAACACTAAAAAATCAGTTCTCCCATTGTATTACACTATGTAACACACACACACACATATATACATATATACATATACACATACACACACACACACACACACACACACACACACATACACACACACACACACACACACACACACACACACACACATATATATATATATATATATATATATATATATATATATATATATATATATATATATATCTTTTCAAGGGTGCAAGAAACTTATTTCAATAGATCAAAGGCACAATAGACCGATTGTTCGGTAAAGTCGACAATAATTTCCTGCAGATGTGATTAGGAAATGTTTTCTAAAAAATCTGACTTCAATAGAACTATATGACAGTGGCTGGGACGTGCCATACACATGCAGGTTGAAGTCCAGTGACACTAAGACAGACTCGTACCTCTGCAAAGGTTGGTACGAATTTGTTGAAGTGTGTTGCTTGAGTGATGGCGATGTTTTAAACTTCTCCATTCAATATCCTAATCTAAACCGTTTGTCAGTGTCGATGGATAAGAAGTGGTAGTTTATGGACGATGCTTGCATTTTGATGTAGAAGACTTGGCACTTATGTTGGTGTGTTATAGCATATTTTTGTGGATTTCAATCTTTTCGGGTTGTTTGTGTTTAATGTTCGAAACATGAATTTAATTCTGTAATGGTATTTTTACTGTGTGGGGATCGGATCAATGGCACGCTTGATAGTACCAACCGTACTTGGATGCTATCAGCTTGACAATTTTGGTAACTGTAATACAAAAAGTATCCTAAAACGAATAATATAATTTAGTTAATTTGACAAAGAATTGAATAACAATAACATAAAACCAAACCAGTCAATTGTCCTTACACTTTTGAGTTCCTTGATTCCATTCAAAGGAAGGACAACAACTTTAGCCATGAAATTTTGATAAGGTGTTAGGTGAGATCTTCCAGAGCTATTTCAAATTGCAATACAATTTATGTTAATAATATGTAACAACGGAAGACTACCTTATGCAATAAACCAAAAATTGACCATTATGACAAAATTTGATTTTTGTAAATCCAAAACTTTTCATCTATTAATCTAAGCTCTTTAACAATTTAATATTGGAAATCTAAATTTGACATTGGAATTGAACAACAGTTTTCATGTAACAAACATGCCTGTAAATATGAACTCAAAAATAGAACAATAACTACGAAATCAATCTATACAAGTTACACGTTTATCATTATATTGGAAATATCATAGTTTCTCATGGATCAAAGGTATCTTTTAGTCTTGGTTCCACCATGTGGAAGTACAAAATATTGCTGTATATTTGTTCAAGGCATTAGCCATACAAAAACATGCTTGAATTTACTATCAGTGATGGGAAACTCAATTTTTTTACTGAATTAAAAAAACATGGTATGTACAAAAATAAATACATACT
The DNA here is from genome assembly GCA_948472305.1 of Vicia faba. Classification (NCBI taxonomy): domain Eukaryota; kingdom Viridiplantae; phylum Streptophyta; class Magnoliopsida; order Fabales; family Fabaceae; genus Vicia; species Vicia faba. The sequence continues at coordinate 932,074,365 of OX451740.1, read as the reverse complement.
TGAATTTGAAACCCTGCCAGCATGCCAAACTTGATAGAAAAAGACACTACCTTTAGCATGAAGTAACATCATCTATAATAGGTTTTCATGCTTCAACTTGCTCTTTAGTCCAAACACCACTCCATTATAAGTATATCTGAATTTGGACCATTTCACACACTCCCTCTTCACATGTTGACCTCAAGTATATTCACCATGCAACATATTCCACTGAGGTGTTTCAAATTGCAATACAACTTATGTTAATATCTAACAACAGAACACTGTCTTTGGTAATTAACTGAAAATTGATCATTATGACAAAAATATAATCTAAATTTGAATAATATCACAATCTAATTTCAAATTTCAATTAAAATGCTAACAAACTAAATTTGAATAATCTCACAATCTAATTTCACATTTCAACTCAAATGGTAACAACTCAATAACACCACAACAAATTATAAACTCATGGTTCAAGTCAAACCCTAAAGATTCAATTGAACGAATCTTATTTAACTATATCCCAATTCAATGCAATTGCAATTTTAGAATTTATGAATACGATAAAATACAATCCATAATCCATAATTACATTATTTATGGTTAATTCAATTCAATTACTGAATTCATTAATTTCATAGATACAAGCCCTAATCTGCAATTAGATAATTTTAGGGTAGGAATTCAAATCCATTTCAAAAATTTTGAATTTCATAAGATACAAACCTAATTCCCAAATTGATTATTTCTGGTAATATTTTTAATCAACTTCAACTTAAAATACAAATCCTAAAACTCAATTAAATAATTGAAGTATAAAATGTAAAATCTAATTGAGTTTGGGAAAATATACATATTGGGATGAATATGAACAATTATCTGTGAAAGGAGACGACAACATGAAATCATTCTCTTGAATCATATACAACCTGATAAAAAATGCAACAAATACGAATTACACAAACATTTACCCGAAATGTTAAACATAGAACATGAAAACGATTACGAAATTGTGTGGGATGGAAGCGGTCGAATACGAATTTCAGATTTACAGAATAGGTTGAAATTGGGAGAATGATGTAGAAGGAGTTCCAAGAAAAGGTGGGTGGTATTTATGGATTTAGGGTTTTAAATTGCAATTTCGAATTATTCAATTGGGAAGTTGGAAGAAGAAGAAGAAGAACGAAAAAGAAGAAAAACAAATATGATTTGTGTTTAAAAAACATTACAATCTAATAAAACTTATTTTTAATTTATAAAATATTATTAAGTGAATGAGGATTGATATGCAATAATTAAAAGTTTCTTTTAAAATGGACCCATTATAAAGTTACCCCACCATAAAGTTGATGTGACTTAGAAATTTTTTCTATTGAATAATTGAGTGACTTCTTTGAAGAAGTCAATTGTGTGACTTCACCATAGAATCTCCATTAATAGATTCCCTAACGGTTTTGGCAGTTAAAGATGTGAGGATAAAAGACGACAATAGCAACAAAGGTGAGACCATAATTAAATCTTAGAATATGAGAGAGAATTTTGGTAGCATTATGGGAAACAAAATGACACGTGGAAGAGACTTTCATGGAAACAACAATGGAAAAAACAAGGCAAGTTGAGGAGACTTGAAGGGGAAAAATAATAGGAACAATAAACTTGTTGCACATAGAGTCAAGGGTTTTAAGGAAAAGTTCATGAACCAATCACTAGGAGACTCGAAGTTATTTATGAAAAATAACAATCGATTAAGTTTCCAGAAGAGGGTAACATCAGTTTGCCTAGGCGAAAGTTTCCAGAGAATGGCTTCCAGGAGAAAAGTGGAACTTTGAACATATGCTTGGACAAACTAATCATGAACCATTTACTATTAGGAAGCCTCATCAAAATGATACCACATCCATTATCATTGAAAGTGCGAGCAGAACCCCAAATATAAACATGATGAACCAAGACAGAGAAGAAGCGAATAGTTTGGAAGACAAGGAGTTTCACGTGGACATGAGTAACAAGGGAATATTGGACCAATGAATTGGGATGAAGAGTTCTATGGAAGAAGAATTTATGCAGGAAATTCCTGAAGGATGTTAATACAAGGATTAGTGTTGCACCTTTCTATTCAGTATCTTAATGATGAATACAAACAATAACATTATTGTATGGAATTGCATAGGAGATGCTGGAAAGGAATTTTATAGATATAGCCAGCGACAGACCTAGTGTGAGGCAGGGTGTGGCTTTAGTCACACCATTTTTCTAATTAATTTTTTTATATTATATATATGTTTTTAAGTTTTATTATTATTAGTTAAATTAATAAAAGAAAAAAATATTACTAACACTAACTCATTTTTCTCTCTCTTTCAATATCTCTTTCTTTTAATTTTATATTTCTCTCTCACATAGTAACTTGTTTTCTCATCTTCTCAAATCCCACCATCTCTATTCTCTCATATTTGTTTATTATTTTCATATTTTCTAATGCAATAATCTCTCAAATTTTTCTCCAATTTTTTCATTTGGCTTAGTTGCATTTATTTATGGGTGATTGAACATCAAAGGTAAGTGATTATTTCAAACTTCCCTAATTTTTTTCTCCATTTTGAGTTGAACCATAAAACCCCAATTTATTAAAAATGTCAATTTTCTTAATTTCTCCATTCTCATAAATTATTTTCTTTCTAATCAATTGGTTTCATTTTTTTCTTTATAGGATAAAGAAACTTTTTTCTGGTACTTTCTAGAGACAAAGCTACTTCTTCAGATAATCTAGAAGCATCGAAAACTCAACATCCAAGTAAGATTATCAAAGTTGTTGATTATGAATTATTGGAAACATATCTAGGAATTAGGCCTCCAATTTAAAGTTATCATCCTAACATCCAAAATGAGGTAATTAAAGCTTATTTAAAAATAGATCGTCATCAACCTCCTAACAATTCGGTTTACCCTTGGTCTGTTCATGGTAAACAAAAATGTCGATTTTGAAAAAATTTGTTTGACTTGTATGATTGGATTAATTATAGTGAATCTAAGCACCTAGCATTTTTTTGTCATGTTTTTTGTTTAAAAATGTCTCTAAATATGGGGGAGATCACTTTGCGGGAGACGGTTTTGGTGATTGGAAAAATGCTAATAGATTGGCTAATCATGCTACTTCTTCTAATAGTCATGTTGATTGTGTGCATATAGGTTATGCTCTCATGAATTCAAACTAAAGCATTAAGGTTGTATTAGTTAATCAAACTAAGCAAATGAATGTTGAATATCGTGTTCATGTAAACACATCTCTTATAGCTACTAAGTTTCTTTTGAGGTATGGCATGCCATTTTTAGAGGGAGTGATGAGTCATTTGACTCTTGATTTAAGGGGTCATTTCTTGAGTTGGTGGACACTATAAATGAGATTAACCCAAAGATAGCTAGTGTAATAAATTGTGCTCCGGGAAATAACCTTATGACGTCCCCTAAGATTCAAAAGGATCTTGTCGTTGCTTGTGCGTGTGAACTAACTAAACAAATTATATGTGATATTGCAGATGATGTATTTTGTGTTTTGATTGATGAATCTAGTGATGTTGCTGGTAAAGAACAAATGGTTATTGTTATTCTCTATGTTAATAGTGAAGGTTTGGTAAAATAAAGGTTTCATGGCATTGTAAGTGTTAAAGAAACAAGTGCTAAGTCACTTAAGGAGGTACTTGAGAAGTTTTTGTCTATTAATGGCTTAAGTATATCTAGCATTAGGGGGAAAGGGTATTACAGAGCTAGCAATATGAGAGGTAAGTTTGGTGGTTTAAGAGCTTTAATCCAAAATTAGAATCCATCTACTTATTATGTGCATTGTTTTTCCCATCAACTTCAATTGGCGCTTTTTGCATGTGCTAAGACTCACAAATATGTTAGTGGTTTTTTTGGTAAGGTCAATATGCTTGTTAATTTCATATGATCTTCTAACAAGAGACAAGAATTGCTCTGAGACAAACAAGTAACTCAGTTTTCTAAATTGATTGAAGAGGGCCAGATAGAGACTGGTAGTGGGTTAAATCAAGAATTATCTATTACTAGAGCGGGTGACACTAGTTGGGGTTACCACTTTAGGACTCTCACTAGTTTTATGACTTTGTATAATTTCATTATTTGGATACTTTAAGAAGTTAGGAATGATATGTCATTTGAAAAATATGGTGAAACTATGCTTTTGTTAGATGTGCTTCAATCCTTTGATTTTATCTTTATGTTATATATGATGGTTGAGATTTTAGGATTTACAAATGATTTGAGTGTAGCGTTACAAAAGCGTGACCAAGATCTTTTGAATGCTTTGTCACTTGTCAATGCTACCAAACAAGAATTACAAGAAATGAGGAATGATGGATGGGAAGAACTTATATATAAGGTTATGGAAATTTTCAATAAGCATGATATTGATGTACCTGATAATGACGCACCATATGTGCAAGGGAATAAACCTAGACGACATGCTAAAACTTCTAGTGTTTCTAATTTACATCATTATAAGCATGATTTTTTGTTTAGTGTTTAATATTTGCAGTTGCATGAGCTCAATGCTAGGTTTGATGAAGAAAATACTGAACTTTTAGAATGTGTTTCATATTTGAGTCCTTCATCGACATTTGCAGCTTTTGATGTGAAAAAATTATTAAGGATGGTTAAATTTTATCCAAATGATTTTGTAGATATGCCAGAAGTGGTGTTGCGACATCAACTTCAAAATTATGTTAGAAATGTTTGATGTGGCCCAAAATTTGTAGAGTTAAAAGGACTTTTCGATCTTTGTGCAAATCTTGTGGAAACAAATAAGTGCAACACATTTGATATGGTTTATAAGCTTATGAAATTGGCTTTAGTATTTCCAGTAGCAACTGCAAGTGTGGAACATGTTTTTTCAGCTATGAAGTTTGTGAAGAGTCAGCTATGTAACAAAATGAATGATCAATGATTAAATGGCTACCTTGTAACTTTTATAGAAAGAGATGTTCTTGGAACAATTAACAATGATGTTATTTTAGCTTATTTTCAAGAAATGAATGATAGACAATTTTTATTGTAATGTTTTGCATTAAAAAGTATTATTATTCATTTTTAATATAATTTAGTTTGTAATTTCTTTTATGTTTAGCCACACCAATATATATTGTCTGGATCCGCCCCTGGATATAACAAACAATATATTAATATGTATAAACCTGATATATTCGTGATCATGGAGACCTAATGTTAACCAACAAAACTTCATAAGATTATTAATAAGTTGAGGTTTGACGGCCATATTTCGGTTTACAATAATGGATATGTTGGTGGAATAGTAGTGGCTTGGTAAACAAATTATATGAATGTATAATTGTGTGAAAAGGAAGATCAATGCATCCATCTTCCAGTGAACTAACTGCTTGGGGCAGATTGGCTTTACACTGTGTAATACGGTGGGAGAACTAACTTTTGGTTTTGTATTTTATCACAAACGTTGCGGATAGTAAGAGTTTCCACCGACCTTTCTTTTGTCCAATAAAGGAAAGGGTGAAAAGAACAGGAAAGACCTTTTGGGAATTTTCTTGAGTTCGGAGGGTAGGTTATGAAAAGGTAAGGTGTTAGCACCCTTTTCATCCGTAGTTATCTACGGGCTCTTAATTTCTAGCTCACTTTGAAAATGCTTTGTGTTTTGTGTATGTTTTGAAATATTTTGAAAATGCCTAGGTGCGGCAATTTTGTAATGATTCTCGTATCGTTGAGAATGTATACAAAAATTTTGTTTTGAAAATACTTTTAAAGAAGGTGTGGTTTTGTAAAAATGTTTTGAAGATGCCAATGTATGGCTATTTTGTAATAATTCTCGTATCATTGAGAATGTATATAAAATGTTTGTTTTGAAAAGTGTTTTGAAAATGTGAGGTGTAAAGATTGTCTTAGTTTGTGAGCAAGCGATTACGAGCAATCTACCTACTCAAAAAATCATTGTTTTTTTCCTCCTCCTTTAGATAGTGCTATCTTACCATTAGTTAGTAAGGAGCCATATCATTGGATGTGAGGGACAGGCGTGGGTCATTGTACAGTCATAGAAGGCAACTTGTAAAATATTTTAGAAATTTTTGTAAGGGGCCAAGATCGTTTACCGAAGGCAGCATCGAAGGATCATCAAGGGACTACGATCTTTTAACTGATGGTCTTTGCTAAATCACTCTACATTCGAGGGACATGATTGTTTGAATCTGAGGCAACAAGTGAGGTTAACCCAAGCGGTGCATGTGTGCGAAGTGTTTGAATTTCAAGTATTTTATCTTGAATTAGGATTTTGTTATGATTGATTTTAATCTTGTCATACAAACCCTAATTACTAACAGAAATATGGAAAGCGATAAATTACGGAAATTAAATATCCTATGCTATTACAATGCTTTATGAATGGGGAGGAAAGAAATAAACCCTAATTACCTATTACAGATCATTTTCATAAATAATAATGCGATATAATGAAATGCATAAAAAATGTAAAGTAGAGAAGGGAGAAAGGAATTATTTTGGTGATTTTTGATAGAAAAAGGGTTTGATGATTAACCTAACCACTTTAATTGTTTCTTTATTAAAAAGGAATTTAATTAATTAAACAAAATCTAAAAAAATCTATGTTAATTTTAATTAATTAAAACCTAAGAATCTATGTTGAATTAACTTAATTAATCTAAAAGGGAAATTAAATAAACAAAACCTAAGTCTAATTTATTTTTAATTGTTTAGAAAATGATTCGGTTGTTAATGTCAATTTGGAAAAATATTTTATAATATAAAATAAATAATAAAATCTAATTCTAAGAATTTAATTAACAAAATAAAATAAAATGTTTAAATTAATTAAATAAAACCTAAAACTATTTTTTTTGTGATTTTTATGAATAAAAAAAAGATATGTGTTTAAAATTAAAGTGAAACAAAAGATAAAAAGTAAAGAAATAAAAAATATTAGGCATGTGGTGTTGTGAAAGAAATTTAGAGGGTGTAAAAAAGAATACTAGGCCCAAAACAGATTTTTATGTTTTAATCAGAAAAATAAATTAAGAATGAAAATGGGCCTGCAAGTTAGTAAAAGGGAGGTGCGAAAAAGAAATTCAATCAGGCCCAACACAAGAAGGTTCAGGCGCTTGTGAAATTGAGTGGGGATGGCTCATGATGAGGCAACATGGGCTTGCAATCTTGAGCGTTGGATAAGGTCTTATGATGATCATGTGGTGAGGAAATGAGGTGCACCATGCGCTTGTGGAACTTGTTTCTATTGAATCTGAAATAAGAAAATATGAAACAAATAAAAGGGAACTGCTGGGACTCGAACCCAGGTCCCTATAGTCACAGGCGTGCACTTTAACCACTGGGGTTGTAATACATCTGTTAGTTTATACACAAACCATTCAATATATTATAAACTTGTTTCTGAACGAAACTTCATCTTCTTCCTCGCGCCAGTAATCAAAACAACATTTTTGAATTTCTGAAAATGCTCATTTCTCAACCAAATTGGAAAATGTAAACATCAAAGTTATTCCAAATTTCACCACGAATTCAACCATGCCATTAACTTAAGCTAAAACTCAAAGATTAAAATGAATTTTTGTTTGTACCAAACTGAACCCTAATTTTTTTAGAAACTTCAGTTTCAAAATTCTCATCACGCAGGTAATATAAATGAAAAGTAAGCACATGTTTAGCTTCAGGGCAATGATATCTACATTTTTTCTTTAGAAAGCAAGTGAAAATGATGCTCGAATAAGGATTTCAAAGTTAGAAAAACTTACCTCTCAAGTGGGAATCAAGTCTGGAGTTTGAGCACTCCTGGAGATGTTGTAATGATCTGGATAACTTCACCAAACTCCCAAGAAGCTGTTGCAATGCTTACTTTGGATTGAGAGTGCCTCAATTCTTCTGGACAAGTTAAGTTGCAGGGCTCTGTTTTTGAAAATGGAGGATGATGGAGATGATGTTACAGTGAAGAAATATGACTTTTCACAAGTTCTATATGAGTTATAGAGGCTTTGTGAATGATTTAGAATGAAAACGCACAAGTGGATTGGGTGTTTGGAGTTTAAGGTCAGAAGTTGCAACAAATGGAGGTTTTATGCACAATTGTGACTTGGGAGAGTTTTAGAGGGTTAGAGGGCTTATGAACTCGTGATTTGTCTTGCAAATGACATATCTATTTATATAGGAAAGATTTTGGAGGATGATAGGGCTTGGTTTACAAGATCACATGTTATGGTTTTAATTGTAACTTGTGATTTTTTGAAAACATCGATCTCAATGCATAACACCATGCCTTCTAGAGTGGTTATCAACTTTAAACATGTTGCTTCTGACTTCTATGTTAAGTGTGTGCAGAAGAAACAAGTTAGAGGCTCAAGAAGTGGACTTTTGCAAAAAAGTTTGCTTCCCAAAATGGAAAAATCATTTGGATAATGGCTCAAACCCTTGGGTAATGGTTCAAAAGTTTGTGTAAGCATTTAATTATGGAAAGATTTGGAAGTTAGAAGCCTGTAAAGAAATATTTATGCAGCATGACTTGGAGATTTGATCTTATGCTCATCACAAATGACTTGTATTTCAAGAATGGATGCCCAACTTCATCTCTTCGAATATCCTTTCTCAAGCATGATAAAATTGTGTTCTTGGACATTTTAGAAAGCTTAAAACATTGTCTACAACTTTCATGTTGACCATTTTGGCTAAATCAAATTGGAGCTTGGTAAAAATTTGCCAAGAATTTGGGATAAAAATCTAACCAAAGTTAAAAATATTTCTAAGTGTAGAATAAAAATGTCACAACTTCATGGGCTTATATCTCTCAAATTAAGCACTTTTTGAAGATCATCCCTCAAGTACTAAGTTGTAGAATTCATCAATCCCTACAACTTTCAAGTTCAAAGTTTTCCTTGAATCATCTTGCATCTTAGTGAAAAATGGTCATGAAGTAGTGAATTTATTAAGAACAGAAACACTAGGAAATTTTCTAAGTGTTGGAAAATTTTCCAACTTTTGACTTTTGTTAACTTTCCTTGATTCTTGAAGATCAAATTTGATTTTTTTGAATTTTTTGATGATTCTTGATCTTTGAAGTTCAATGTTGACCAAAAAGTTAAAGTTTGACTTTTTGTGTGCCTGTTGACTTTTTATCAATTGATTCAAATTTCAACTATCAATCACTTGATGTTTAGAAATGTTTTGAATCATGTAATTAGGTCAAGACATTATATTTGAGCCCTTGAGATCATGGTTCAAGTCATTAGGTCATGTACTAGGTCAAAAGTCAATGATCAGTCATCTCAGTCAAAACCCTAATTTTGATAATTTTACCCCTTTGGTGATATGAGGGCTTTTCTTTAGGAATTATGATCACTCCTTGATCAAATGATTAATATGACTTCAAAATATGGATTTTGACCAAAAATCTTAAATTTTGACTATATGTTAACCACAATTGACTTTTTACCCAATATAGTTGATTTTTAGTCATCTGAGCAATTGACTGAGCAAATTTGTGATGCAAGATTTGAAACTTGGTATGAGAATTCATGGAGACCTATGATGAATCATGAAAGTAACTTGAGGCATTAAAATTCCAATTTTCCTTGAGAAAACCAAAACCATAGTTGTGGATCCAGTGCTTAAGAGGTGAGCTTGTTTGATCAACTCTTGAGAAACCTTGAGCATTTGAGAACTTTTGTGAGAAATGTTTTGAAGAAAAGGGAGGGAAAATTTTGGGGTACAACAGCTGCCCCTGTTCAATCTTCTTAAACCTGAAGAGTTAGATTGGTATGTTTACCATTCGTGACTTGAAGGTGGAAGATGATTGAACATTTAAGTGCCCAGAAATTTCACTCGCTTGTGCACGAAGTAACACTGTAATACTGGGAATAGGCTTAAAGATACCATTCGGATAGGTGATGAAGAGTTGTTGGAGATGGGCTTATAGATGCCATCCAAAGTAACTATTGAGAGAAATTAAACTAAATCTACGATTGACTTTAACTGGGTAAAGTATTAGAATAAATCTTTGGTTGATTTAATCTAAGGCAGAAGATGTATATGTATGTCTCTAACTGGAAGAAGTATCAGAATAAATCTTTGGTCGATTTAATCTTAGCCAGAAGATGTCTATTAGAAGAAATATCAGAATAAATCTTTGGTAAATTTAATCTGAGCCAGAAGATGTCTGCGTCCGTCTTTAACTGGGAGAAGTATCAGAATAAATATTTGGTTGATTTAATATGAGCCAGAAAAGGTCTACTGGAAGAAGTATCAGAATATATCTTTGGTCGATTTAATCTGAGCCAGAAGATGTCTTTGTCTGACTTTAACTGGGAGAAGTATCAGAATAAATTTTTGGTTGATTTAATCTGAGCTAGAAAATGTCTACTGTAAGTAGTATCAGAATAAATATTCGGTCGATTTAATCTGAGTCAGGAAAGGTCTACTGGAAGAAGTATCTGATTAAATCTTTGGTCGATTTAATCTGAGCCAGAATATGTCTACGTTTGTCTTTAACTAGAAGAAGTATCAGAATAAATCTTTGGTCGATTTAGTCTGAGCCAGAAAAGGTCCACTGGAAGAAGTATCAGAATAAATATTTGGTCGATTTAATCTGATACAGGAAAGGTCTATTGGAATATGTATTAGAATAAATCCTTGGTGGATTTAATCCGAGCCAAAAGATGTTTACGTTTGTCTTTAAATGGAAGAAGTATCAGAATAAATCTTTGGTCAATTTAATTTGAGCCAGAAAAGGTCTACTGGAAGAAGTATCAGACTAAATCTTTGGTCGATTTAATCTGATCCAGAAGATCTTTGAAGGAAGTGTTCATCATGTAGATAGTCTTCCTGTCATGTTTCAGGAATTAATATGTGGCTGGTTATGCAGATAGTTGCCTCGTCTTGTTTCGGGAAATAATCTGGAACCTGCTTTGAGAATTGTTAATGATATTCGTCTGTTGATTGATCCTTCCTAAAAAGGTAAAGAGTTAGATGTATGCAATGTCATGATGTATGAAATACATTGTGTAATGATTTTCTCGAAATAAATGAGACTGTGTTATATGTGTTTTGTATGCATATGTTATGACGTATGAAGTGTATTTGTAAGCCCGTGCAGTATCTAGTATGAGAAAATAGATCCCTGACTATTGCTGGGGATGAAGATTATGTGTATCCTCAATCTTGTCTAGAATGCTTCTGTTGGGGATTCTCGTCTTTTGTTTGAGTAAACTATGTTGGGGAATATTGACTTCTGCCTTAGGGAGAAGAGTTCAGGAACCTTGGTCGTCCATCGCTCTTTTGGGGAATTTAATTCTTATATACCTTGACTGGGGATAAAAGAGATTGATAACCCTCCGACTCGTCTGGGGAGGATAATTCTTATATACCCTGATTGGGGATAAAAGAGATGGATAACCTTCCAACTCGTCCGGGGAAGATACAGTTGACTGATATCTAGTCTGGTTCAAAGTTCCGTAGCAATTCTCTGTGGATAGTGGAGACTTCACTTAGGAGAGGAATTTGTTAAGATTACTATGTAGGGATAATCTCATGGAAGTGGCTCTGTGGGGATTTGTGGACAACTTGGATGTCATCCCGATTCCTAGAGTCTTGAGTAAATTCTTATTCATGTTCTTATGCATATATTTATTAACAATTAATCATGTTTGTATGCATATTTTCATTCAATTTTAGTCATTGGACGTTTTTGCAAACAAAACAAAAAACAGAAAGTTTGAATTGACGGGTATATTTGTATAGATAGTTTTCCTATAAACATGCAATTCTGTACAAAGAGACATAAATCCTATTAAGAGGAAATTATCGTGAAATGAAAAGAGTACAAGGTGAAAACAAAATATATAGCTATGTGGAAATGATCTCGTTGGGTTCCAACTCTGCTATTGCCCATACATCTTCGAACATCTCATCCCTTGTTGTTGCAAGAAGTTCATTGAGCTGATCCATACCATTTGAACTTTTGACTTTGGTAATAAAGCTTGTGGTAAGTGATCCCATGGGACATAGTCGTACTCTTTAATCCCTAACTATTTCCTGGACCACCCTTTTGGGTTTTCAGTCCACTGGGATACCCTTTTTTTCCCAAGCCGCCTTTTCAGGTTTTCGACTTGCTGGGTGTATAATCTTGGGTATCCGAGCCCTTTTGGTTAGCCAGGATGCCCTTATTTTTTCCCAGGCTAGTCAACCTAGCAGGTCGTTTTTATGCGTAGTGTTTTTTGATTATGTCTGCATTCACAGGGTGTGGGAAATCTTCACTGTCCATGGTTGTTAGTATCATAACACCGTCCGGAAATACTTTCTTGACAACAAATGGCCCTTCGTAGGTGGGAATCCATTTTCCCCTGGGATCACCTTGCGGTAGAATGATGTGTTTTATTACTAAGTCATTAGCATGATATACCCAATGCTTGATCTTCTTGTTGAATGCCTTGATCATACGTTTCTGATACGTCTGACTGTGACAGACAACTGCAAGCCTCTTTTCGTCAACTAGTCTCAACTGGTCTAGCCTGGTCGGGATTCACTCGTCTTCATCTAAGTCCGCATCTTTCATAATTCTTAGAGAAGGAATTTGAACTTTGACAGGTAGGACAACTTTCATGCCATAGACCAGAGAGAATGGGGTTTCCCCAGTTGATGTCCGTGTCAAAGTGCGATAGCCGTGGAGAAAAAACAATAACATATCGTGCTAATCTTTGTAGGTCACAACCATTTTTTTCACAATCTTCTTTATGTTTTTGTTGGCAGCTTCCACTGTGCCATTCATCTTTGGTCATTATGGAGAAGAGTTATGGTGCTTGATTCTAAACTGCGTGCAGAGTTTGGTTATCATAGTGTTGTTAAGGTTGGTACCATTGTCTGTGATGATTCTCTCAGGGATGACATAATGTTAGACGAGGTTATGCTTCATGAAACGAGCCATAAGACTCTTGGTAACAGAGGTGAATGAAGCTGCTTCAATGCATTTTGTGAAGTAGTCAATGATGACGAGAATGAAGTGATGTCCATTATATGCGGTAGGCTTGATTTCTCCAATCATGTCAATGCCCCACATTGTGAATGGCCAAGGAGAAGTCATGACGTTCAAAGGTACTGGAGGCACATGAACTTTATCAGCATAGATCTGACACTTATGACAAGTTCTCGAGTGGTGATGACAGTCGGTTTCCATGGTCCACCAATAGTAACCTGCTCTCAAGATTTTCTTAGCCATATTATTCCCGCTAGAGTAAGTACCAAAGATGCCTTCATGCATATCCTCCATAATTTTCTCTGCTTCCTTCTTGTACACACAATGAAGCAGAGTTGAATCATGGTTGCGCCTAAACAAAATTTTATTGCTCAGGAAGAACTTAGCTGAGAACCTCTGTAGGAATTTCTTGTCATTGATAGATGCTCCTTCAGGGTATTCTTGAGCCTCAAGATATCTTTTTACTTCATGAAACCAAGGCTTCTCTTCTATTTCATCAGTATCAATTTTGTAGCAGTGTGTCGATTCATCGAATCTTTCAATGGTAATTCTGGGAGCCTCGCTGTCCCATCCAAGCTTGAACATGGATGACATGGTAGCCAAAGCATCCGCCAACTGATTTTCTTCCCTTGGGATGTGCTCAAAGGTAATCTCTTCAAAGTACGGAGTCAAGGTTAGTACATGTTCTTGGTAAGGGATAAGATTCAGATGTTTTGTGTCCCAATCTCCCTTAACTCGACTGATTACCAAGGCTGAATTCCCATATATGCTCAGGAATTTGATTCTCAGGTCAATAGTAGCCTTAATACCCAGGATGCATGCTTCATACTCAGCCATATTATTGGTGCAATCAAAGCAGAGTCTGGCAGTGAAGGGTGTATGGCAACCTTAAGGAGAGATAATTACAACATATATCATATTGCCAAGTGCGTTAGAAGCTCCATCGAAAACCATAGTCCATCGGGATCCTAACTCAGGTCCTTCATATGGTCTAGGTTCTTCATAATCTATAATTAGCATGATGTTCGCATCCGGGAATTTGAATTTCATAGATTGGTAGTCGTCTATGGCTTAATGCGCCAAATGATCTGCCAGTACACTTCCTTTGATTGCTTTTTAGGTGGTGTACTGAATGTCGTATTCCGTTAAGATCATTTTCCATAGAGCTATTCTTCCGGAGAGAGATGGCTTCTCGAATATGTACTTGATGGGATCCATTTTAGAGATCAATAGAGTAGTATGAGTTAACATATACTATCTTAGTCAGTGAGCAGCACATGCCAAAGTGCAGCAAGTTTCCTCGAGCTGTGAATATCTTGTTTCACAGTCGGTAAACTTTTTGCTAAGGTAGTATATTGCATGCTCTTTTCGACCAGACTGGTCATGCTGCCCCAGCACACACCTCATTGAATTATCTAGCATTGTTAGGTACATGATTAGAGGTCTCCCTTCAACTGGTGGCATCAGAATCAGAGGTTCTTATAAGTACTTCTTGATTTTATCAAAAGCCATTTGACAGTCGTTGTTCCATCTGACTACTTGATCTTTTTTCAGCAGCTTGAAGATTGGCTCACAAGTAGCAGTCAAATGAGAGATGAGTTGGGAAATGTAGTTTAGTCGTCCAAAGAAACCTCTGACTTCCTTCTCGGTACGGGGAGCCGACATTTCTTGAATAGCTTTAACTTTTACAGGATTAACTTCAATACCTTTACCACTGATGATGAAACCTAGGAGTTTTCCATACCTCACCCCAAAGGTGAATTTGTTTGGATTAAGCCTTAGTTTATACTTCTTCAGCCTTTTAAATAACTTATACAGATGATTAAGATGTTATTATTCAGTTTGGGACCTGGCTATCATATCATCGACATAGACTTCTATCTCATGATGAATCATATCATGGAATAAAGCTACCTAGCTCGCTGATAAGTTGCACCTGCGTTCTTCAACCCAAAAGGCATGACCTTGTAATGGAATGTGCCCCACTGTGTGACAAAGGTAGTTTATTGCATGTCTTCAGGCACCATCTTGATCTAATTATAACCCGAAAAACCATCCATGAATGATAATACCTTATGTTGAGCGGTGTTGTCAACCAGGACATCAATATATGGAAGTGGGAAGTCATCTTTGGGGCTTGCCCTGTTTAGATCCTCATAATCTACACACATATGTACCTTGCCATCTTTCTTTGGTACCAGAATAACATTATCAACCCATTGAGGATATGATGTCACTGCTAAGAAACATGCATTGAATTGTTTCATAACCTCAACCTTGATTTTCTCTGACATTTTAGGGCGATGAACCTTTTGTTTAATTGGAGCACAACCCTTTTTCATTGGCAGATGGTGAACCACAATATCTGTATCGAGCCCTGGCGTGTCTTCGTATGGACCAAACAAATACCTAAACATATTCGTGCAACATTTGAATCAATCTGCTCTTAACATTGTCCTCCAGGTTGGCGCTAATCTTCACTTCTTTCCTATCTGTCTCAGAACCCAAGTTTACCATTTCGACTGGTTCTTCATGGGGTTGGATAGCCTTTTCTTCTTGAATCAAGAGTCTAGAAAGTTCTCCGGGTATTTCACAATCTTCCTCACCTTCGTCTTTGGCTTGGTAGATCGGATTTTCAAAGTCATAAACGGCAATAGCAGAATCATTATCAACGAGATCCAGAGTGGATGGATATCTGCAATGTAGTGTGTGGGTGTGTGTAAGAACACATATCTATTTGTAAGTGCAATAAAGTAAAAAGAAATACAAAGACCACAAAATTTGAATGCAAAAGGTCCAATGTATTTTCATAAAATGAAAATATGACATATGAAATGACAACCCTTAACAAATGGACCGTTGTGTCCTAGGCAAAGCACAAGGTTTAAAGTCGTTGTTTTTAAAAAAATTACATAACCAAACTTCTTAAAGCAATAAAAATAGGAAATAGAAATTACTCCTGACTAAAGGAGATTGGTACAAAGTCTTTAGCCTTCCAGTTGTTGAGTTCACCGTCAACAGTAGGGAATATCTAGTTGTCCAAGTCACCATCACTATCAGTGTCTTCCAGAGCATTGACTTCATTATTGCTAATACAGAAAGGTTGTCCTCCAGCACGAACAGGACGAACCTCCTTATGAGCCTTTGAGGTGAAACCCAAACCAAATTTATTGGATTTGTAAGGAATATCGGGAAGCTGACTCCAGATAGTGCAACAACCCTCTTCTACCACGGCTTTATTATCCTTCTGAGAAGCCGCTCTTGGTGAATCCTTGATGATCTTAGGAGTAGCAAGAGTAGCTTTAGCAACGACAATCATCGGAGGGATTACTTCAAATGTTTGGCATGGAGTTTCAATGAATTCACCATCTATTTCAACATATTTGAAATAATTCAAATGGCTGACCATATATTCTTCTTCTCCGCAGACTGTAACGATCTTCCCTTTCACCAGATACTTCAATTTTTTATTTAAGGTAGATGTGATACGGTGGGAGAACTGACTTGAGATTTTGTGTTTGTTTTCGCAAATGTTTCGGTTGAGCAAGAGTCGCCACCGACTTTTTATTTTATCCTAAGGAAAGGTTAAAAAGCACAGCAAAAACCTTTGAGATGTTTTCTTGGGTTCGGGGAGTAGATTATAGAAAGGGAAGGTATTAGCACCCTTTCTATCCATGGTTATCCATGGGCTCTTAGTTACTTGCTTAGATCAACTTGCCTTGATTTTCAATTGTTTGAAATGGTGCTTTGTGTGTGGGTTTTGAAAATGTTTTGAAAAGAGGCCAATGTGGTGGCAACCTTTGTAATGATCCATGTTGGGATGTATACAAAGGTGTATGTCTTTTGAAAAGTTTTCAATGTTTTTGAAAGTTGTTTTGTGATGTGTTGTGATGTGGTTTTGGAAAAATAGGAAAGTGTTTTTGTTTTGCAAGTTGGCAAATAACCAAGAGCTATCTACCCTAAATTTCTCAAAGATCCTTGCTATGTTTTTAATCCTTTTAACAATTTTGTTCCACCATTGTATTTGGTGGATAATCTTGTGTTAGGATGTGAACGGGACGGGCGCGGGTCGTCGTTTAGACCATGATTGCAATAGTGCCAAGTATCTTTGGGCAATTTTTCCTTTAAGGGACTTGATCATTTTTTAGGCAACTTTTGAAAGCGTCATCGAGGGACTATGATCATTTGAATTGTTTTGTTTTTGCCAAAGATACCTAACATGCAATATGGCCCATTATTGAAGGCAACAAGTGGAGTACCCTAGGGGTGCAAGTGTGATTAGTGTTGTCCATTTTCATGCTTGTTTATCTTGAATTTAGGTCAAACTATTTGTTGTTTTTGATTGGCATACAAAACCCTAATTCTAACATGGCATATTTAGAAAACTTTTAAATGCGGAATTTAAAGGTCCTAAATTATTACAACACAAATTATGGGATGGGGGGTACAAATGTTCAAATGGGGATATTTTAGCAAGAAATTTAAATCTAACTATTACATCCAAATTGAATTATACAAATTAATTAATTGCACAATAATTAAATAAAAATGAGATAAAAATGCAAGATGCAAAAAAAAGATTTTTATATGTATGTAAAAGGTATTTTTTTATGTGTCAAATAAACAAAATAAAAAGGTTTAATTTTTGGATTTTTTAGGTTTAGGGTAAAACCCTAATTTTGCTAAATAAAATGTATTTATTATTTATTATATGCAATATTTATTAATTATGTACAAAAATAAATAAAACGAAGTATATTGTCAAAAAGTGATTTTTTAAGTTAAATATTAATAAAAAAAATAAAAATGTATTATTTTTATGTTTTTAACCTAAATAGACTAATAAATATATAAGTACTTATATTATTTATTAAATATATTAAATATGTACAAAAATAAAATATTTAATATTTACAAAAAAAAGTATATTTTTTTATAAAATGTTTTCAAAGGGTAAAAAAAATAAAAATCAGAAAATAAAAGTGTTTGTATTATTTTTTGTATTTTTAAATAAAAGGTATTATGTATTTATTTACATATAAACTAAATGAAACAAAATAAATATCAAATAAAATGCAAAAAATGGGAGAAAAATGTTTTTAATATTTTTTATGCTTTAATAAAAAATAACAAATCATAATCAAAAAGAAAAAATTAAAAATGACAAATAAAACTCAAAATGGGCCAGGGGGGTGCATGTGAAATGCAGTGGTGCAAAAAGGAAAAGCAATCTCAGGCCCAGCCCAAGAGAGGTTGTCTTCAACCTCCAGACAAACGTTTGAAAATGCGCGCGCTCTCTTGCTTCAACCACAACTCCTGATTCCTGGACTATTAGCACAAACTTATAACATGAAAAATGTCAAGCATCAAGCCACGATTCCATACATACCAAGAACTTGATCTAACTCTCAGAAATGAGAGAGAATTTCTCCATCCCTAATTCTTAACCTATGTTTTTTCTAATGTTCAGGTTCCAAATTCTCTCAGCACATGCAATATAAATGGAAAGTAAATATATGTGTAGCTTCAGGGCCATGAGTAGAGCATTTTTCATTCATAAACCTAAAGCTAACTCTTCCTAGATTGAGAGATAGAAGTCCATGAACTTACCTGTTCAGCTTGGATCGTGTCTGACAATGGAGGCACTCTCAAGGCAATGTGAGGACTTGTACAACTTGCTTGAAGTTCAGGGATGCTTCTCCCACCTTTAGCTTGCTTTGAAACCAAATGAATCAAGCTATGGAAGTCAACCTGCAAAACAGAAAAAGTGAAAATGGTGAAGTTGGTTAGAGGTGTTACAGGTCGTGTCCAATGCTTGGGATAGTTTTTATATGTGGTATGGAGTGTGTATGAACTGGTTTTAGCAAAAATGCACGAGTGGATTGAGTTATGGAAGTCCAACTGCAGAGGTGACTCTGTTTTTTGCAGTAGGAGGGTGTTTTGAGGTTTAGGGAAGTATGGAAGGTAGTTAGCTCATGCCTTAGCTCAGGTTTGATGTTTGGAATGTGTTTAACAAGTTTACTTTGGCTTGTCTTGGCAGAAATGTGAGATGTGTTACAAAATGCAAGGTTTCTTCTAACTTAAGCAAAAATTGTCAACTTGGTTTCTAGACTTGTGCATGCCCCCTAATCATGCTGCAACCATCCCTCTTGATCAGTGTGATATGTTCCTGAACTTGTGCCAAAAGGATTTGCATTGTACTACTTGGATTGCAAATTTGACATAAAGCCATACTTTTCAAAAATGGATAAAGTGCTTTTTCCAATTAAGGCTTAAATCTTTGTACAATGACCAAATGCACAAAATAATGCCTTGGCACAATGGATTGGCATTTAATTATTGAGTAAGAAAAGGATTAGAGGCCTGTAACTAGCTTACTCATGCTGATTTGAAAAATTGCACAAGTTATGAACATGGAAATGGCTCATGAACAAAGTGACTTTTGCCCATATTGCCAAATTCGATTCTCCCTAACCACAAGGTTGTTTGATGAGTTCTCTGAAATTTTGGAAAGCTTTGAATGTTTACTACAATCCATATTTGTAATGCAAGTTGAAATTCCAAGTGGAAGCATGTGAAAAATGGCCATGAAGTTAGGCAAAAATCTGCCTAAAATAGGTCAAAATTTTTCTAAGTTAAGAATGTTTTGCACCCTTGTTCCAAAAATCATAACTTGAGCTACAAGCTTCTTTTGAGGAAACTTTGGGAATCAAAGTTGTATATTTTGCAATGGACTACAACTTTCATGTTTTGAGTTTTCCTTGAATCCAAATGTATCTTGATGAAAAAGTGGGACAAAGTTAGAAAAAAATTAGGGATTTTCATAACTTAGAAAAATTCTAAGTTATAAAATTCTTCATTTCAAACCCTAATTTGCAATTCTTGATTTCTTGATGAACAAGTTTCATATTTTGACATGCCTTGATGAAAAATGAAACTTGACACTTGATTTTGACTAAAAAGTCAAAGTTTGACTTTTCAGTATACAGTCAAATTTGGCTCAGTTAACTGGAAAATTCATCTGTCAATCTTGTGCATTTGGGATCTTTTGAATTTGTTGAACATGTCAAGACAATTCCATTGAGTCCTTGAGTCCATATATGAGCTTGGTTTGCCATTGGTTAGGTCAAACAGTCAAAAATTGCCTTTGTGCAGTCAAAACCCTAAAAATGACCATTTTGCCCTTTTGGTGATCTGATCAAATTTCTTGTGGAATTGTGATCCAAACTTGACCAAATGGTTCATATGAGTTCAATATGTTGATTTGGATAAAAAATCATGAGGTTTGACTGTCAATTGACCACAGTTGACTTTTTCCCCAATACAACTGATTTCTAGGTCAACTGTCCAATTGACTGGGCAAAACTTGGAATCAAGGCTTGAAACTTGGTATGGATAAACTTGGGAGTCCAATATGAAGCATGAAAGTCATCTTAGGCATTTTAGGTGAAAACATCTTTGTGCAAACACAAACCCTAATTTGGGTCAACAGTGCAAGGAGGAGTCTTGAGCAGAGCAAGCCCTAACTTGATCCTGAACTCTAAGGGTCTTGTGGTGAGAAAATGTTGAGGAAATGGGAGGGAAAATTTTGGGGTACAACAGCTGCCACTGTTCAATCTTCTTGAACCTGAAGAGTTAGATTGGCAAGTTTGCCTTTCGCGACTCGAGGGTAAAAGGAGATTGGACACTAGAGTGCCCGGAAATTTGCACTCGCATGCAGGAGTATCAGCAATGTGATGGCGGGCTTATAGATTCCATTTGGAGAGATGGTGGATAGGGGTATGGGCTTATAGATGCCATCTGGAGACGTGACAGAACCTTGTCGGGAATGGGCTTATAGATGCCATTTGGAGGTGTTGATCGCGTAAGAGATTCCTTAGCGAGAACTTGCGTACTTTGAGAAAGGAAGATGTTTCCTGGCTTGTTACAGGTGTTGATCTTCAAACTATTCATGCAGATATGCCCTGGCTAGATACAGGAGTCAAATCCACTATTGGTTGCTCACAGATGTGCCCTGGCTAGATACAGGAATCGAATCTGGAATTGTTGTCGACAGATGTGCCCTAGCTGGATACAGGTATCGAATCTAGAATTGTCGTCTACAGATATGCCCTGGCTGGATACAGGAATCGAATCTGAAATTAGTTGCTCACAGATGTGCCCTGGCTAGATACAGGAATCGAATCTGGAATTGCAAAAGGTTGGTAGAGATAGCTTTCCTGGCTGGATACAGGTGTAAACCTCTGACCTGAGAATGAAAGATAATATCCTGGCCTGTTACAGGGGTTGATCTTCAAACTCTTCATGCAGATATGCCCTGGCTAGATACAGGTATCGAATCTACAATCCATCACTCACAGATGTGCCCTGGCTAGATACAGGTATCGAATCTGGAATTGCGATAGTTGATAGTAATCATCTTTGGATTGACCTTTTCCTGAAAAGGCAAGACATTAGTTGTATGCAATGTCATGATGTATGAGATGCATGATGTCATGATGCTCAAAATGAGATAGTGTTGTATGCACTTTGTCATGTATGTAAGCAGGATGTATGAAATGTGAAATGTTTATGAATGTATTTTTGTCTAGGAAAATAAATCCTTGACGACTGGCCGGGGAATCGAATCCTGGGCTGATGTTGAAGAGTAGAGTTCTTCGTTTCCGCTGGGGATGATGGTTGCAAGAATAAACCGGTAGGAGAAGATGACTCCGTTGGGGAATAAACTTGCTGGAGAGATTACTCTGAGGGGAATTACTCTGTGGGAAGAGATACTTCGCGGAGGTTTTGATGAGAGCTCCGCTGGGGATTTCAATGATAGACTCCGCCGGGGATTTCAATGATAAACTCCGCTGGGGATTCTGATGATAAGTTATGTTGGGGAACTTTGATGAACTCCGCTGGGGATAGGAAGAACTTCGCTGAGGACGATCTTTCCGTGGTAATTAGCTGAGGATAACCCAGTTATAAGCTCTTGTGAGGAATAACTTTGAATAAAGTCCGGGAGAGACGTCCGTACTCTGCAGGGGATAAGCTTCCAGATTTTACTGGGGATAAGCTCCAAGACCTGCTGGGGATATGGATTCCACTCTCCTGGGGAAACTTTTCAGACTGTACTGGGGAGGTTCCACCGGATGTCTGTATTCCGCCGGGGAACAATCTTATGCTAAGACTACCGGGGATGCTTGCTGAGGAATATCTATACTCTGCTGGGGAATGTTGAGATCTTATGGGGATACCCAACTTCCTTTAGGCTGGCCGTAGACTAACTCTGCCTGAGGAGAGTATTGCTGACTTGCTAGGGGAATATTGTGCCTTTTCAGGGCTGATAGGAAACCAACTCTACTTGGGGAAAGTATTGTTGAATCTTGCCTTACTCTGTGGGGAGTTGAGGTGACTTGGTTACGTTCTTCAGCCGAACCTACCTTGGTACCTTGGTAGACAAAGCAATTAGACTGCCTAGACAATTCTAAATTGCCCCTTATTTCTGATGTAACCTGTAATTAGTCTTTTGTTTCGCATGCAAATATTCATGATTAGCAATTAATGTCAAATGCATATATCAAAAATGAACATTGGACGTTCTTTGCAAAACAAAACAGAAAAAGGAAAAACAAAGGATAATTTGTCTGAAAAATTGTACTTGTATTGATTTTGAAATTTGCCTGTAAATAGGCGTTTTTGTACAGGAGGCTGACGTCCTAGTAAGTGAACGCCATCGAGCAACATAGAGTTTATACAATTTTGAAAAGGAAACAAAACAACTATGTGAAAAATAATCCCACTGGGTTTCAACTCTGCTATCGCCTTTATGTCTTCAAGCGTCTCATCACTTTGCTGCTTAGTTGAAGATGAAGTTGATTGATTGATGTCGAAGTCTGATAGTTGATGTCGAATTTTGGATGCAAGGTGATCCAATGATACATAGTATTACGCTTTATCCCTAACTTTTGCCTGGACCGCCCTTTCGGGTTTTCAGTCCACCGGGATACCCATTTTTGCCCAAGCCGCCTTTTTAGGTTTTCGACTTGCCGGGTGTACAGATTTTTTCATTTCATCCCTTATTTTTGCCCGAACCCTTTTGGTTCGCCGAGAAGCCCTTATTTTTGCCTAGGTGTGTCAACCTAGCGGGACTTTAGTTCATGCGTAGTATCTTTTTACTATGTCTTCATTGGCAGGGTGAGGAAGGTCGTCACCGTCCATGGTGGTTAGAATCATAGCTCCTCCTGAGAAGATATGTTTAACCACAAATGGCCCTTCATACGTGGGGGTCCATTTGCCCCTGGGATTACTTTGAGGAAGAATGATGTGCTTGATTACCAGGTCTCCGACTTGATACTCTTGTCGTCTGACCTTCTTGTTAAATGCCCTGATCATCCGTTTTTGGTACATCTGACCATGACAAATAGCAGTGAGTCTCTTTTTGTCAATCAGGTTTAATTGATCAAGCTGAGTCTGGATCCAGTCGTCTTCGCTCAAATCTGCATCCTTCATTATTCGGAGAGAGGGTATCTGGACTTCAATAGGCAAGACTGCCTCCATGCCATAGACCAAGGAAAAGGGAGTTGTCCCTGTTGACGTCCGTGCCGAGGTACGGTACCCATGTAGAGCAAACTGTAACATTTCGTGCCAATATTTGTAGGTCACTGTCATCTTCTGCACAATCTTCTTGATATTCTTATTTGCCGCTTTTACAGCCCCATTCATCTTCGGCCGGTAGGGAGAAGAATTGTGGTGCTGTATCTTGAATTGCTCGCAGAGCTCAGTGATCATTTTGTTGTTAAGATTGGTACCATTGTCCGTAATGATCCTCTCAGGTACACCGTATCAACAGATCAGGTTGTGCCGAATGAACCGTGCCACAACGCTCTTGGTTACGGTAGCATAGGAAGTTTCTTCAACCCACTTCGTGAAGTAATCAATCGCTACCAAGATGAAACGATGCTCGTTGGATGCCGTAGGTCGGATCTCGCCGATCATATCAATGCCCCACATTGCAAAAGGCCAAGGTGCTGTCAAGACGTTCAGAGGTACCGGAGGAATGTGCACCTTATCAACATAGATCTGGCATTTATGACAAGTTCGAGAATGTTGGTAACAGTCGGCTTCCATTGTGGACCAGAAGTATCCTGCCCGAAGGATTTTCTTTTCCATGGTATGTCCACTGGAATGCATCCCGAAGGTACCTTCATGTAGCTCTGCCATGATCCTTTCTGCTTCAGTCTTATCCACACAACGCAGTAAGGTTGAATTATGGTTTCATTTGTACAGAATGTCGTTGCTGAGGAAGAACTTTGCTGCGAACCTTCTCAGAAACTTCTTGTCATTAACAGATGCACCTTCGGGGTATTCTTGAGCTTCCAAGTACCTATTCACTTCATGATACCAGGGTTTCTCTGTTACCTCTTCGGCCTCAAGATCACAGCAATATGCAGGTTTGTCCAATTTCCAGATAATGATCCGGGGCGCCTCGTTGTCCCATTTGACTTTGAACATAGAAGACATTGTAGCCAACGCGTCCGCTAACTGATTCTCCTCTCTTGGGAAGTGCTCAAAAGTTATCTCTTCTAAGTGGGGAAGAAATGTCAGCACATACTCCTTGTAAGGGATAAGATTTGGGTGTTTCGTATCCCACTCGCCTTTGACCTGATTGATCACGAGAGCGGAATCTCCGAAAACACTCAGAAACTTGATCCTTAAATCAATTGCAGCTTGAAGACCCATGATGCATGCCTCATACTCCGCCATATTGTTGGTGCAGTTGAAACATAGCCGGGCGGTGAGTGGAGTATGAGTGCCTTTAGGGGATATGATCACAGAGCCAATACCATTACCCAAAGCGTATGAGGCTCCGTCAAAGTGCATAGACCATCGGGATCCTTCCTCAGGTCCTTCATTCGGTCCAGGTATTTCACAATCAGTCACCACCATGACATCCTCGTCTGGAAATTCAAAGTTCAACAACTGGTAATCGTCCACTGGTTGGTGTGCCAAATGGTCTGCCAATACACTTCCCTTGATTGCTTTTTGAGTCGTGTATTGGATGTCATATTCCGTCAAGATCATTTGCCATCTTGCTATTCTTCCGGACAGAGCAGGCTTTTCGAATATGTACTTGATTGGATCCATTTTTGAAATCAACAAAGTAGTGTGAGTCAACATATACTGTCTCAGCCGGCGAGTAGCCCATACCAGAGCGTAGCAAGTTTTATCGAGCAGTGAGTACCGAGTCTCACAGTCGGTAAACTTTTTACTCAGGTAATAAATGGCGTGCTCTTTTCGGCCAGACTCGTCATGCTGCCCCAGCACACACCCCATTGAGTTGTCAAGTACTGTCAAGTATAGTATTAGAGGTCTCCCTTCAACCGGTGGCATAAGAATGGGTGGTTCTTGGAGATACTCTTTGATCTTTTCAAAAGTGGCCTGACATTCATCATTCCAACGTACTACTTGATCTTTCTTCAGCAGTTTGAAGATTGGTTCACAGGTAGCAGTTAGATGTGAGATGAATCGGGCAATGTAATTCAACCGTCCTAGAAAGCCTCTGACTTCTCTCTCTGTCTTGGGAGTTGGCATCTCTTGTATGGCTTTCACCTTGGCAGGATCCACTTGAATACCTTTGTCGCTTACGATGAAGCCTAGCAATTTTCCAGATCTCACCCCAAAGGTGCATTTGTTCGGGTTCAACCTCAGCTTGTACAACTTCAGACGGTCAAACAGCTTCCGTAGATGGTCAAGGTGTTCCTCCTTAGTTTGGGACCTTGCAATCATATCGTCGACATATACTTCTATTTCGTGATGGATCATGTCATGAAATAAAGCAACCATGGCACGTTGGTAGGTTGCCCCAGCATTTTTCAACCCAAAAGGCATGACCTTGTAACAAAAGGTGCCCCACTGAGTGACGAAGGTTGTCTTCTCCATGTCTTCAGGAGCCATCTTGATCTGATTATAACCGGAGAAGCCGTCCATGAAGGAGAAAACTTTATGCTGAGCAGTATTATCAACCAGAACGTCGATATGAGGCAGAGGGAAATCATCCTTAGGGCTGGCCCTGTTCAAATCCCTGTAATCAACACACATTCGGACCTTACCATCTTTCTTCGGCACCGGAACCACATTGGCAATCCACTGAGGGTAAGAAGTCACTGCTAGAAACCCGACATCAAATTGTTTCATAACCTCAGCTTTGATTTTCTCGGACATCTCTGGACGCATACGGCGGACCTTCTGCTTTACCGGAGGGCAGTCTTCCTTGGTAGGCAGGTGATGAACCACAATGTCGGTATCCAACCCAGGCATGTCTTCGTAAGACCAGGAAAAGATTTCCACATAGTCATGCAGCATATGAATCAACCATTGTTTCACACTGAGCTCTAGGTTGGCACCAATCTTGACTTCCTTTCTGTCTGTCTCAGTACCTAGATTTACCGTTTCCACTGGCTCTTCATGTGGCTGAATGGCCTTCTCTTCCTGGAGTAGCGGTCTTGCAAGTTCAACAGGCACTTCGCAATCATCTTCACCTTCGTCTTCGGCTAAGTTGATCAAATTTTCGAAGTCATAACGGGCAGTAGCAGAGTCGTTACCAGTGAGATCCAGAGTGGATTGGAACCTGTATAAGTGAGTGTGTGTAAATATAGTTGTTTTGCAATATATAATAAAGAAAGAAAAGGAGCGCAAGATTTTGAAATGCAACAAACGTCCAATGTTTTGATTAATGACATATGAAAATGACATACAAAAGCCCTCACAAATGGAGCCACGGTGCACCGGGTAGGACACCGAGCCATAAAAGTTTCAACATATTGTTTGTTACAAATTGAAAACAAAAGAGTTCATTACTGAGTGACAAAAGTAATAGGTGTAAAGTCTTTGGCAGTCCAGTTGCTTGGTCCATTGTTGGTTGTTGGGTAGATCCAGCTGTCGAATTCAGATTCCTCCACATCGTCTTCAATAGCATTCACTCTCGGGTTGGTGATGAACACAGAAGATTTTCCAATCCTCGCCTTACGAACAGCCCTCTGAGCCTCTGCAGTGAAGCCCAAACCAAACTTGTCGGTCTTTGGAGTGAAATCAGGAAGTCGGCCCCAGTTTGCGCACTCACCCTTCTCAATCACAGCCCGGGCATCCTTTAAGGAAGCCATCTTCAAAGGAGGGTCTTCAATCACAGTTTCAGCCGATGCAAGTGTCTAAGGCACCTCTTCAAAGTGTTGAAAGGGGGTTTCAATGAATTCCCCATCCATTTCTATGTATCGGAACGAGTTTAAGTGGCTGACCATATATTCTTCTTCCCCTTGAACTGTAACAATCTTTCCTCTGACTGGGTACTTAAGCTTTTGATGTAGTGTGAAGGTCACAGCTCCAGCCTTGTGGATCCATGGACGACCCAGCAAACAAGAGTAGGATGGGCGGATGTCCATCACATAGAAAGTTGAATAAAAAACTTGAGAACCAACCCTGATTGGAATGTCCACTTCACCATGTACCATCCTTTTCGAACCGTCAAAGGCTCGGACAACAATGTTACTAGGCTTGAGCTCCAAACCATCACAGTCCAGTCTGTCTAGGGCCTTCTTGGGTAATACGTTTAATGAAGAACCGGTGTCTACCAACACATGGGCAAGAGTAGTGCCCCTGCATTCAATAGAGACATGCAGGGCGTCATTATGGTTCTTTCCTTTTGCAGTCAGATCGGCGTCAGAAAAGCCCAGACCATTATCAGCAGTCAAGTTGGCCACACAATCAGTAAATTGATCAGCAGATGTTTCTTTCGGCACATGGGCCGTCTTCAGGAAGGAGATCAGGGCCTTGGCATGGGCCTCTGAACACAATAACAGTGATAGCATAGAAATTTTTGATGGGGTGTGCCCTAATTGCTCAACTACATTGAAATCACTTTTCTTGATAATCTTGAGGATCTCCTCCATCTCTTGCTGGGAGGCTTCAACAGTGGTTGTCTTCGGTGCCTCCATCAGGGCAGGCAAAACAGTAGCAATCCCTTTTCCCCGAGCGTCAGATGACTCGGCAGCAGGGGTAGGAACAGGAACTTGATTAGGGAGTGGAACATGCACACTTGCAGGTGTGATGATAAGAGGTTTCTGAATAGCTGGTGGCGCAATATCTGGCGAGAACAACCTACCACTGCGAGTAATTTTGGCAGGCCCGGTGATGTTACTGACACCGGTACTTGTATCAAACTCTTGCTTCACTCCAAGCACATAAACATCTGCCCCATAATGCCATGGGACAGCTTTGTCGGATGTATAGGGGAGGGGCCCAGAACAGTAATGATGATAGGAGCAATCTTCTGAGTGGACATGATTTTGACAGGCTTCTTTGAAGGAGCCTTAGGAGGTTTGTTGAAAATAGTGACGATAGAAACTTCTTCAGTAAGGACAACAGGAACAACAATCTTCTCGAACAAGATTTCCTTGCTATCCATCAGGCTTTGGATACCTGATTTCAGCAAAGGACAACCAAAAGGCGAAACAACACATAGAAGGCAATCTTCACCACATCCCGGAAATAAACCGGCTAGCAACAGATTCCTTTTAACAGTCGATAACGGAGTAACAATCTATTCCACGGAGGCTACATATCAGTCTTCTTCCACAGCATTCACTCCATGCTGGGGCATGGGAGCAGTTACAACATTGGGCCTTTCGGGCGCCTCAAACTGTATTTCTTTAGCATCAATAAGGTCTTGAACCTTATTCCTCAGAGCCCAGCAATCGTCCGTAGTATTCCCGGGGCTATCAGAGTGATAAGCGCAACGGGCGTTGGGGTTGTACTTTGGAGAAGCTGTGTTCACTACCTTCGGAGCTTCCTTGACAGTTACCAGATTGGTTGACAGTAGTTGCGGCAAAATCTGAGACAGGGTCATATTAAGTCGGGTATACTGCCTTTTGGGCCTCTCACCCCTTGGTTGGTTGAACTGCTGAGGAGCAGCAACAGGCTTTGAAATTACCAATGCATTAACAGCTTGGCGGCGTTCCGGCTTAACTTGTCTTCTGGGACCATAAACAACACTAGCTTCCTTCTTGAAGGGCTTCTTTACAGTACTCGTGGCGGCACCTTTTTGTATCTTCCCTGACTTGATACCAGCTTCTATTCTCTCACCAGTCAAGATCAAATCTGTAATCCCAGCAGAGGAATTACCAATCAGATGGTTAAAGAACGGACCAGACAAGGTCCCTAAGAACATGTCAACAAGTTCACGGTCAGTCAAAGGTGGCTGCACCCTGCCGGCCAAGTCTCTCCACTTTTGCGCATACTCCTTAAATCCTTCGCCTGTTCCCAGTGACATACCCTGAAGTTGGGTACGCGTAGGAGCGAGGTCAGAATTATACTGATACTGTTTATAAAATGCGGTGGCCAAGTCTTCCCAGTTTCGGATACTGGCTCCATCCAGCTGATAGAACCACTCGAGTTGAGCCCCTAAAAGGCTATCCTGAAAGAAATGGATCCAAAGGTTCTTGTCTGCAGTGTAAGGTTGGATCTTCCTTACATATGATCTGAGATGCATTTTCGGGCAGGATAGCCCGTCATATCTTGCAAAAGCTGGCACTTTGAACTTCGGGGGGATGACAATTCCAGCAACTAATCCCAAGTCCTCGAAATCTAAACCGGGAACTCTCTACAGCTCCATAGCTTCCAACCTGTCTTCCAAGCCTTTGTACTTGTCATCGACGGGAGGGTATTGTTGATCAGAGTAGTCTTCGTCCTCTTCAGCCTCCTCTTCTTCAACTTCGGATTCGGAAGGTACCGCAGCCGCATTCCCTTTACTGGTTCCCTCTTCAGACGTAGGGGGAAATTCAAGGACCCTTCGGGCTTACCCTCAAACCTTCTTCCTAGGGTAGCCACCCCGATTCTCTTCTTCTTCTTTTTCACTTGGTCTTTGTTCCCCAGCAGGGCCTTTAGATCCTCCTGACCCTTAGCCAAGGTCATCAGGAGTTGTTGAAACTGTGAATTCTGAGACTGCAAGTCCTTGACCGTCTGTTCGAGATCCATCTTACTGAAATAAACAGCAGAAAGATAAGGAAACCAAGTGTGGAGACCTGCTTATGCGTATGATGAATGATATGCTTATGTATGCAATGCATTCAAGGATTTAGAAAATTCAAAATTGTTGCAAACAAAAAGAACGCACGTCATATTAATAAGAAGAAATTTGTCAATACATAAATGCCCCATGGGCCAAATATTACAAAAAAACTTCTCAAGGTAAAAAGACATTGCGCATCCTCTTTGGTGCGATGTAGGTGTTGAGGGTCTCTTCCTCATGGAGTCGGCGGGTAAGCTTCAAAACCTTCTTCTCACTGGCGTAGAAGCTGGCTTCAAAAGTGTTCCGTTCCTCCTTGAGTTGGATCCAACTCTTCTGCATCTCCTCCCACGATGTAGGCATGTCAGGATATAGGATGGTGTAGGGAACCTCTCCTTCCTTAACGGGCTCTTTAATCACAAGGAGAACATGAGGATAAGGCATTGAAATTCCTGGTATATCACGGACTCAGGATGTCTAATGGAATGTTAAGACATCTGATCTGACATTAAGCTGTACAGGTAGAATAGGTTGTACTTTTGATATCTGTTCTACAACATACACTGATCTATCATGCCAGAACCTGCAACACCTTTGACAAACGCAAGTTCTGATTTACTGAAGTTCAGAACAGTTAAGGTTAATCATATACATTGATGTCATGAGGAATGCTGTGACATCAAACAAATAACCAATGCAGAAAGTAAATAACACACAGAATTGTTCACCCAGTTCGGTTCAACCAACCTACATCTGGAGGCTTCCAAGCCAGGGATAAAGTTCACTATTAGTAGTATCAATTCAAAGACCCTACAGCCAATGTTGTACCCCAAAATTTGCCCTCCCTTTCTTCAGGAAACCATCTTAGATTTTTCAAAGTCCCCTGAAACAAATCCAAGTCCTGAGTTATCCTTTTGCCCAAGCAAGTCACTCACAAGAGCAAGATGATCTCCCGAACTCCAGAAACAATGCTTTCATCTTGAGGAAAATCAAATTCTAAGTGCTTAGAATGTTTCTTTAAATAAGTGTTTTTAGAAAAAAAATCAGCGCTTCAGAACTTCTGGATCCATTCCAGATGAAGACGGTCAGAAGTTGCAAGTTTGGCTCAGGATGGTCAGAAGTTACCTCTTCAGCAACTACATCAGTTCAATCAGAAGTTGTAAACATGGTTCAGAGTGTAAGCCTCAAACAGAACATACCCCTTCAGCAGTTACACAAGCTCAGTCAGAACTTGCTAAAGGAATGTAAAAGAAATATGAAAGTATAAAAGCTCCTTCAGAACAGGTTGAAGTCAGAAGATGGAAGGTCAAAGGGATAGGTGTCACATTGATATAGAGTCTCTAAGCCCAGATTATCCAGAAATAGATCCAAGGAACGTACCAGAAAACCAGGAGAATCTCCAGAGTTTGCTAAAAACAACAGGTAGCCAAGGCCAGAACATGGTTTACGCTGCTGATTCAACAACCAGAATGTTGGTATTGACAGGTCTTGTCACCATTTAATGCCCATTAATGCTTCCAACCACTCCTGAGCGTTCACGTGTGGCTTGAAAAATGCTTTTGCACAGATTCTGGCATGGGTCTTCACGCCACCGCCCATTTCAGAGGTCACTTCCCCCAATCCACGCCTGCTGCTGCTACCTAGGCTGAAAAATAGCTGTTATCACAACTTCCCAGGAATTTCTGTCAAAGAACCAGATCAAACTCTGTTGGCGCCTTAAATATTCAAGATATCCACAAGAACTTTGCCTATAAATAGAAAGCTTTCACCACTGCAAAAAACGTTCAAGAAGTTCAAGAAAAACAGAAAAAAATCTTGCTAAGAGAGAAACAAAACTCCTAGCAATATAACATTCTGAAACTCTGCCAAAATTTCCAGTTTTGTTTCATAACTTTAAGTTTCTCACCTTCAATCTCATCAAACACCCAGCTCTTTTCTGTAAACCAAAGCGTTCTTTCCAAAACTTCTGACCCTATACACGTTTACACCTTCACTTCCCCTTTTCCAAATCTGTCCAGAACACCACCAGAACCAAAAGCTAACTTTCACCCACCATTTTCCAGAAAGTCAGGTAAGCACCTGCTGACCCTCACCACACTGTTAAGCATCATCAGCTGTGCATATTCAAATAACATAATGTAAATATTCATGTTATCGCTGTTTATGTTCTGAGGACTCTCATTCCTCAGGACGTTCTGAGCCAGTTTAGGACTTGCCTGTGACTTTGGTGATTCTGACCTCTGGGACATTTTTGCTATTTTGCTGGATCTGTTCCAAATATGTTTTCTGTTTTGTGGAGTAACAACAGGATTGCAGATGTTCTGATTAGTGCAGGAAAAAGCCTAGTGCTGACTTTGACGTTAGCACATCTGAAGCCTGTTTTGCTGCCAATGACCTCAGAACCTCTGAGAGTTATTGCCTTTTCAGCAGAATCTGAACTTCTGGGTTCTCCACTAACAAACTTCTGTCTTGCAGCGCAGGGAAATCAGAACCTCTGGTTTCCCCACTAACCAGATTCTGTTTTGCAGGTTCCAGAGTCAGAAGTTCTGACTCATCCAGTTTCATCAACAGGTTGATCATCTGACAGCGGATCTGGGTCAGAACTTCTGATGGCCTCCCAACAGCGTGCGGCCTCCCTCTCTCTCTCTATATATCTTGTTTTTCGCTATTTTCTTTTTTGTCTATTTTTCTCGTTGAACCCCCCATGTACAAATGTGTATCCCTCTCCCCTAACTATTGTAATAGCGTAGGATTTTACATTCCCGCTTCTTATTGCTAGTAATTAGGACGTGTATGGCAAGATAAAACTCAATGAAATAGAAAAACCTAATTCAAAGAAAAAACTCTTGTATGCAATAAAACACACTTGCACATTAACACCCCTAGGGTACTCCACTTTGTTGCCTTCCAAAATTGGGCCATATTGCATGTTAGGTCTCTTTGGGCGAAACAAACAATTTAAATGATCATAGTCCCTCGGTAATATTTTCTCAAAACAAAATGATCAAGTCCCTTAAGGAAAATGCCCAAAGATACTTGGCACCATTGCAATTATGGTCTCAACGATGACCCGCGCCCGTCCCTTCCACATCCTAACACAAGATTGTCCACCCAATACAATGGAGGAACAAACTTGTTAAAAAGGTTAAAACATAGCCATAATCTTTTGAGTATAATAGGGTAGACAAAACTCTTAGTTACTTGAGATCAAACTTGCAAAAACACTTGCCTAATTTCAAAATCACACATCACAACACTTTCAAAACAAACTTTCAAAAACAAATGAAAACCTTTTCAAAAGACATACACCTTTGTATACATCCCAACATGGATCATTACAAAGGTTGCCACTACATTGGCCTCTTTTCAAAACATTTTCAAAAAGCACCCACACACGCACCATTTTCAAAGCAATCGAAAAACAAGGCAAGTGATCTAAAAAACCAAGTAACTAAGAGCCCATGGATAACCATGGATGAAAAGGGTGCTAATACCTTCCCTTTTCATAATCTACTCCCCGAACCCACGAAATATCTCAAAAGGTTTTTGATGTGCTTTTTTAACCTTTCCTTTAGGATAAAGTAAAAAGTCGGTGGCGACTCTTGCTAACCGCAACATTTGCGAATACAAACGCAAACCTCAAGTCAGTTCTCCCACCGTATCACAGAACTGGCGACTCTGCTGGGGAATTCTTTTAAAGTGGAGTAACCTTATGGTTTAGATCACCTTTGTTTTCAATTGTTTGCTTTGTTTGCTTTTACATATTGTGGGCTTTGTATCGGAGTTTTATAGATCCTAACCCGGATTTTGGGAAACCCTTTTAGGTAGCAACAAGGCTGTGAGGGAACTGTGCGGGGTATACCGACATGGTTGAAGCAGTCTGCTACGTTGATGTGGCACTTTGGTGTGTACCGGTAACCCTTGAGTTCAGTCAAGGAGAGTACGGGGCCGCCGCGTGGTGTCATGAAGCATCAACTGACCTTAGGAACCTTAATTGAACCATCTTGGCCTTTTTAGGGTAGTGAGATAACTGACTTTGGTGCAGTCCGAGGTTGGTTGATACTCGATACTACACTCAATTGAGGGTTGCTTTCCTGGAATATTTCGGTCGCCAGTTCAGTGGCTAAATCGAAACGATGAACAATGAAAGCAATCCAGTGATATTGGGACCTTTAGAACCCGGTTACTTTTGATAGGACAGGTTGAACCCACCAAGCTTCAAGAGGGTAACACCCAGACCCCATGCAGGCCTAAACTCTAAGGGTTGGTGTGACTTGTGTGCCTTACCATGTTTTGCCTCTGTGAATGTTTATAGTACATTTAATCATCACATCATTACATCATACAAACATCATGAGCATTGACTAACCATTTCAAGGGTTTCGAATCTTCATCTTTGTTCTTGTTTTATAGGACATGGAAACTGCTCGCAGAAAGACAATTCAGATTAGCCTTGTAAGAATCCCTCCTCAGCTTAAGGAGCTTCTGTCCAGGATTCCCGAGGATTCTTCATTCAGTGAGAGACATGGAAGACTCATCAACTTGGTTAACACCAACATTGAGGAGGATTTGATAAAGGTCCTTTTCCAATTCTTTGACCCTCTGCATCACTGCTTCACTTTTCCGGATTATCAGTTGGTGCCTACATTGGAAGAGTTCTCCCGACTCCTGAAGGTCCCTATCCTTGATCAACTACCCTACAACGGTACGGAAAAGGAGCCCAAGCTTGAAGAGATTGCTAAAGCCTTACACTTACAGACATCTGACCTCAAAGGACATTGGGAAGTTAGAAGTGGTATCAAAGGGTTCTTAGCCAGATTTCTGTTTGAAAAGGCTCAAGAATGTTGGAACTCTCTTGACCTACGAGCTTTCGAAGAAATTATGGCCCTCCTTGTCTATGGTTTGGTGTTGTTCCCTAACCCAGATCAGCTTATTGATATCAGTGCTGTCCAGATCTTTATGACCAGGAATCCTGTACCTACACTGTTGGGGGACATCCTTCACTCATGTTACACTCGAACCATGAGGAGAAGGGGTGTCCTTATGTGTTGCACTCCTCTCTTGGGAAGGTGGTTTATTTCGCATCTTCCACAATCAGTTTTGAAGAACGAGCGGGGTTTGAGATGGTCACAACGGTTAATGACTCTCACGCATGCAGATATACATTGGTGCCCTAGGTCTAGGGAAGACATCACTATCATTGATCGTTGTGGGGAGTACCCTAATGTTCCTTTATTTGGAATCAAAGGAGGTATCACCTACAACCCATGCCTGGCTTGGAGACAGTTTGGTTATGCTCGGAAGGATGGCCCTCATGACATGTTAATTCCTGACATAGTTTTCGATTTCGACAATGATACTCAAGGACTTCGTCAGAGATTTATCAGAGCTTGGAGGATGCCAAGTAGGATAGACAGCAAGACATTGGGGCACCGGAACTCCATCCCATTGGAACCTTACCTCAAGTGGGTACGAGCCCGCTCCCAGAAGTTAGTAATGCCTTACCCTCACATGCTACCTGTAATCAAAGAGCCAGTCTTGGAAGGAGAAGCATCCTACACCATTCAACATCCCGACATGCCCACCTCCTGGGAAGAGATGCAGAAGAGCTGGATCCAACTTAAGGAAGAACGGAATTCTCTTGAGACCAATCTACATGCTAGTGAAAAGAAGGTCCTGGAACTCACCCGCCTGCTGCACGAGGAAAGGAATCTCAACACCTACATCGCGCCAAAGAGGATGTGCAATGTCTTTTTATCTTAAGGAGTTATTTTGTAATATTTGGCCCTTGAGGCATTTATGTACTAACGAATTTCCCCTTATTAATGTAATGTGCGTTCCTTTTTGTCTACAACAAATTTTGAATATTCTAAAATCCTTGAATGCATTGCATACATACGCATTCCATTGCACCATATGCATAGCAGGTACCCTATTTCACAGGTTGCTTAATTTTCTTCGCTGTTTATATGCACAGTCATCATGAATCCAGAGTCCTCCAGTGAGCAAGCAATCAAGGCCCTTCAGGCCCAAAGTGCACAGTTTCAAGAGATGGTCCTAAGCCTAGCCCAAGGTCAGCAAGAGTTGAAGACTCTACTCCTGAAGAAGAAGAAGAAAAAGAGGACTGCATTGTTCAACACCGGACGCAGATTTGGGAACACACTCCACAATGAAGCTGATCCAACCACTTCTTCTGCTGAGAAAAACAGTCCCCAAGGGGGAGGAGCTCCTAGTCCCGCAGTCTCCGACAACGAGACGGACTATAACGATGAACAATACCCACCTGCTGCTGACAGATACAAGCAATTGGAGGACCGCTTGAGCGCCATGGAGATTCAGAATGTGCCGGGACTGGATTTCGGAGATTTGGGGTTATCTTCTGGGGTAGTCATTCCACACAAGTTTAAGGCGCCTGCCTTCGCCAAGTATGATGGGGTCTCCTGCCCAAAGCTGCATCTGAGGTCGTATGTAAGGAAAATCCAACCTTACACGGCGGATAAGAACCTCTGGATTCACTTCTTCCAAGATAGCCTCTCAGGGTCACAACTTGAATGGTTCTACCAATTGGACAGAGCTAGCATCCGGCATTGGGAAGATTTGGCAACTGCATTCTACAGACAATACCAATACAATTCTGATCTCGCTCCTACGCGTACCCAACTTCAGGGTATGTCTCTAGGGACGGGTGAAGGGTTCAAAGAGTACGCTCAAAAATGGAGAGATTTGGCTGGCAGGGTGCAGCCTCCATTAACTGACCGAGAGCTGGTTGATATGTTCCTTGGGACTTTGTCTGGTCCGTTTTTCAATCATTTGGTTGGTAACTCCTCCGCTGGGTTCACAGATTTGATATTAACGGGAGAAAGAATTGAAGCTGGCATCAGGTCAGGCAAGATACAAAAGGCTGCCTCTACAAGTGCTGAGAAGAGGCCGTTTAAGAAAGAAGCAAGCGCCGTCTATGGTCCTAGAAGACAAGTCAAGCCCGAAAGTCGCCGAGCCGTCAATGCTTTGGTCATCTCCAAACCTGTTGCTGCTCCTCAGCTGTACAATCAACAAAGAAGTGAAAGGCCCAAGAGGCAGTATACCCGACTGAGTATGACATTATCTCAAATTTTACCCCAACTGTTATCCACCAACCTGGTGACCCTCAAAGAAGCTCCTAAGGTCGTCAACACTGCGTCTCCTAAATACAACCCGAATGCCCGGTGTGCTTATCATTCTGATAGTCCCGGGCACACTACTGATGATTGCTGGGCCTTGAGAAACAAAGTGCAAGATCTAATTGACGCAAAAGAAATTCAGTTTGAAGCGCCGGAAAGGCCGAATGTTGTAACGGCTCCTATGCCCCAGCATAGGGTAAATGCTATTGAGGAAGAAGTGTACGCTGTTTCGGTAGATGAAGTTGTTACCCCTTTGAAGACTGTTAAGAAGAACCTACTGCGGGCCGGTTTATTTCCGGGTTGCGGCGAAGGTTGCCCATTCTGTGCTATTTCCCTATCTGATTGTCCCTTGCTAAGGTTAGGCATCCAAGACCTAATGGATAGCAAGGAGATTCTATTCAAAAAGACTGCTGTTCATTTGGTTCCGATGAAAGAAGTTTCCGTGATTACCATCTTCAAAAATCCAATTAAGGCTCCCCCGAGAAAGCCTATTCAAATCATGACAATTGCGCCTGTGATCATTACTGTTCCAGGGCCCCTCTCCTACGTGTCTGATAAAGCTGTCCCCTGGCATTATGGGGCAGACGTGTATATAAATGGAATCAAGCAAGAATTTGATGCTAGTGCCAGTATCTGCGATATCACCGGTCCAGCTAAAGTCACCCGCAGTGGCAGGCTCTTCTCGCCTGACATTGCGCCGCCCGCTATTCGAAAACCCCTCCTCATAAAACCTACAAGTTTACCTAGTCCTGTTGCTGATCAAATTGTGTCCCCTGCTGCCGAGTCATCAAATGCTCGGGGCAAAGGGATTGAAGAAGAGCCTGCCCGGATGGAGGCGCCGATACCCATAAATGCTGAGGTCTCCCGACAAGAAATGGAGGAGATTCCGAAAATAATAAAGAAAAGTGATTTTAATGTTGTCGAGCAGTTGGGGCATACACCCTCCAAGATCTCCCTGCTCTCCTTATTGCTATGCTCCGAGGCCCATGCTAAGGCCTTAATCTCATTTCTCAAGACGGCCCATGTGCCGCAAGAGACGTCTGCAGTCCAGTTCACTGACTGCATAGCGAATCTGACAGCGGACAACGGCTTGGGTTTTTCAGATGCTGACCTGACTGCAAAAGGAAGAGACCACAACGATGCCCTGCATGTCTCTATTGAATGCAGGGGCACTACTCTGGCACATGTATTGGTGGATACTGGTTCTTCCTTGAATGTTCTACCGAAAAAGGCTTTGGATCGCCTGGATTATGAAGGCCTGGAGTTGAAACCCAGCAATATCATCGTCAGGGCCTTTGACGGTTCCAAGAGGATGGTTCATGGAGAGGTTAACATCCCTATTCGTGTGGGCTCTCAAGTGTTTGACTCTACCTTTTACGTGATGGATATACGTCCATCGTACTCTTGTCTGCTGGGTCGACCTTGGATCCATAAAGCTGGGGCAGTGACCTCCACCTTGCACCAGAAGCTGAAGTATCCCGTCAGGGGGAAGATCGTCACTGTGCAAGGAGAAGAGGAGTATATGGTGAGCCATTTGAATTCCTTCAGGTACATCGAGATGGACGGAGAGTTCATTGAAACCCCCTTCCAGCATTTCGAGGAGGTGCATCCAATTTCAGCCGCTGCAGAGACAATGGCCGAAGAGAATGGTTCCTTGAAGATGGCTTCCCTAAGGGATGCCCGGGCTGTGGTGCAGAAAGGCAATTGTGCACATTGGGGACAGCTTCCTGACTTC
This sequence comes from Vicia faba, assembly GCA_948472305.1. Lineage (NCBI taxonomy): Eukaryota > Viridiplantae > Streptophyta > Magnoliopsida > Fabales > Fabaceae > Vicia > Vicia faba. Next base: position 932,035,423 of record OX451740.1, on the reverse strand, counting down.
ACTCAGAAGAACGACAAGTTTGGGCTAGGCTTTACTGCAGAGGCTCAGAAGGCGGTGCGCAAAGAGAAGATCGGAAAGGCTCCGGTGTTTATTTCCAGCTCAAGGGTGAATGCTATCGAGGAGGATGTGGAGGAAGCTGAGTTTGACAGTTGGATCTACCCGACTACCAGCAACGGACCAAGCAACTGGACGGCAAAGGATTTTACCCCTATCACATTTGTCACGCAGTAATTGATTCCTTTTGATTTCCAATTTGTAACAAACAATATGTTAAAACTTTGTTGGCTCGGTGTCCTACCCGGGGCATCGTAGCTCCATTTGTGAGGGCTTTTTGTATGACATTTTCATATATCATCAATCAAAACATTGGACGTTTGTTGCATTTCAAATCTTTTGCTCTTTTCCTTTCTGTGTTATATATATTGCGAAACAGCTGTATTTACACACACTCACTTATACAGGTTTCAATCCACTCTGGATCTTACTGGTAACAGCTCTGCTACCGCCAGTTATGACTTCGAAAATCCGATCAACTTGGCCAAAGAAGAAGGTGAAGATGATTGCGAAGTGCCTGTTGAACTCGCAAGACTGCTACTACAGGAAGAGAGGGCTATTCAACCACATGAAGAGCCTGTGGAGACAATTAACCTGGGTACTGAGACAGATAGGAAAGAGGTCAAAATTGGTGCCAATCTAGAGCTCAGCGTGAAGCAACGATTGATCCAGATGCTACAAGACTACATGGAGATTTTTGCTTGGTCCTATGAAGATATGCCTGGTTTGGATGCCGACATTGTAGTTCACCACCTGCCAACCAAGGAAGATTGCCCTCCGGTAAAGCAGAAAGTTCGACGGATGCGCCCAGAGATGTCTGAGAAGATTAAAGCCGAGGTAATGAAACAGTTTGATGCGGGTTTCCTTGCAGTAACTTCTTACCCTCAGTGGGTTGCCAATGTTGTGCCAGTGCCGAAGAAGGACGGTAAAGTCAGAATGTGTGTCGACTACAGGGATCTGAATAGGGCCAGCCCCAAGGATGACTTCCCCCTACCTCACATTGATGTCCTTGTTGACAATACAGCTCAACACAAGGTGTTCTCCTTCATGGATGGTTTTTCAGGGTATAATCAGATCAAGATGGCTCCAGAGGATATGGAGAAAACTACCTTCGTGACTCAGTGGGGTACCTTCTGTTATAAGGTCATGCCATTCGGGTTGAAAAATGCTAGGGCAACCTATCAACGTGCCATGGTTGCTTTGTTTCATGATATGATCCATCATGAAATTGAGGTATACGTTGATGACATGATTGCAAGGTCTCAAACTGAGGAGGAGCACCTTGACCATCTGAGGAAGTTGTTTGACCGACTCAAGTTATACAAGCTGAGGTTGAATCCCAACAAATGCACCTTTGGGGTAAGATCCGGAAAATTGCTAGGTTTCATTGTAAGTGACAAAGGTATTCAGGTGGACCCTGCCAAGGTAAAAGCCATACAAGAGATGCCGACTCCAAAAACAGAGAAAGAAGTCAGAGGTTTCCTAGGACGACTGAATTACATTGCCCGATTCATCTCACATCTAACTGCTACTTGTGAGCCAATCTTCAAATTACTAAAGAAAGATCAAGTGGTACGCTGGAATGATGAATGTCAGGCCGCCTTTGAAAGGATAAAGGAATATCTCCAAGAGCCACCCATTCTTATGCCACCGGTGGAAGGAAGACCTCTGATACTATACTTAACAGTACTTGATAATTCAATGGGGTGTGTGCTGGGGCAGCATGACGAGTCTGGCCGAAAAGAGCATGCTATTTATTACTTGAGCAAAAAGTTTACCGACTGTGAGTCTCGTTACTCACTGCTTGAGAAAACTTGCTGCGCTCTTGTATGGGCTGCTCGCCGGCTGAGACAGTATATGCTGACTCACACTACTTTATTGATTTCAAAGATGGATCCCATAAAGTACATATTTGAAAAGCCCGCTCTGTCTGGAAGAATAGCGAGATGGCAAATGATCTTAACAGAATATGACATCCAGTATACAACTCAGAAAGCAATAAAGGGAAGTGTACTGGCTGATCATTTGGCACACCAACCTGTAGACGATTATCAATCATTGAACTTTGATTTTCCAGACGAAGACATCGTGGTGGTAACTGACTGTGAAGTACCTGGACCGGATGAAGGACCTGAGGAAGGATCCCGATGGTCTATGCATTTTGATGGAGCCTCCAATGCTTTGGGTAACGGCGTCGGCGCTGTAATCATATCTCCCAAGGGGACTCATACTCCACTCACCGCCCGATTATGTTTCAGCTGTACCAACAATATGGCAGAATATGAGGCATGTATCATGGGTTTACGAGCTGCAATCGATTTAAGGATCAAGTTTCTAAGTGTCTTCGGAGATTCCGCTCTCGTGATCAATCAGGTCAAAGGCGAGTGGGATACGAAACACCCGAATCTCATTCCTTACAAGGAATATGTGTCGACCTTGCTCCCTCACTTTGAAGAGATAACTTTTGAGCATTTCCCCAGAGAGGAGAATCAGCTAGCAGACGCACTAGCCACGATGTCGTCAATGTTCAAAGTTAAATGGGACAATGAGGCTCCCCGAATCATAATCTGGAAGTTGGATGAACCAGCATACTGCTGCGAGCTCGAGGCGGAGCAGGTGACTGAAAAACCCTGGTATCACGAGGTGAAGAGGTACTTGGAAGCCCAGGAATATCCTGAAGGTGCATCTGTCAATGATAAGAAGTTCATGAGGAGATTTGCTGCAAAATTCTTCCTCAGCAACGGCATTCTCTACAAGCGGAATCATGATTCAACTCTGCTACGTTGTGTGGATAAGACAGAAGCAGAGAAAATTATGACGGAACCTCATGAAGGTACATTTGGAACACATTCCAGTGGACACACCATGGCTAAGAAAATCCTTCGGGCAGGATATTTCTGGTCCACAATGGAAGCCGATTGTTACCAACACTCCCGAACTTGTCATAAATGCCAAATCTATGCTGAAAAGGTACATATCCCTCCGGTTCCTTTGAATGTCCTGACGGCACCTTTGCCTTTCGCAATGTGGGGCATCGATATGATCGGTGAGATCCGACCGACGGCATCCAACGGGCATCGCTTCATCTTGGTAGCGATCGATTACTTCACGAAGTGGGTTGAGGCAGCTTCCTACGCGACGGTAACCAAGAGCGTCGTGGCACGTTTCATCCGGCATAATCTGATCTGTCGGTACGGCGTCCCGGAAAGAATCATTACGGACAATGGTACCAATCTCAATAACAAAATGGTCACTGAACTCTGTGAACAATTCAAGATACAGCACCACAATTCTTCTCCCTACCGGCCGAAGATGAATGGGGCTGTAGAGGCAGCCAATAAAAATATCAAGAAAATTGTGCAGAAGATGACAGTGACCTATAAAGATTGGCACGAGATGCTACCGTTCGCTCTTCATGGGTACCGCACCTCAGCAAGGACATCAACCGGGGCAACTCCTTTCTCCTTGGTCTATGGCATGGAGGCAGTCTTGCCGATCGAAATCCAGATACCCTCTCTCCGGATAATGAAGGATGCAGACTTGAATGAAGATGATTGGATCCAGACTCGACTTGATCAATTAAATCTAATTGACAAAAAGAGGCTCACTGCTATCTGTCATGGTCAGACGTATCAAAAACGGATGATCAGGGTATTTAACAAGAAAGTCAGACCGCAAGAGTATCAAGTTGGGGACCTGGTAATCAAACGCATCATCCTTCCTCAAAGTGATCCCCGGGGCAAATGGACCCCTACTTACGAAGGGCCATTTGTGGTTAGGCGTGTGTTCTCAGGAGGAGCCATGATCCTAACCACCATGGATGGCGACGACCTTCCTCACCCCGCCAATGCAGACATAGTGAAAAAATACTACGCGTAAATAAAAGACCCGCTAGGTTGACATACCTAGGCAAAATAAGGGCTTCCCGGCGAACCAAAAGGGTTCGGGCAAAAATAAGGGATGAAATGAAAAAATCTGTACACCCGGCAAGTCGAAAACCTGAAAGGGCGGCTTGGGCAAAAATGGGTATCCCGGTGGACTGAAAACCCGAAAGGGCGGTCCAGGCAAAAGTTAGGGATGAAAGCGTAACACTATGTCTCATTGGAACACTTCGCATCCGGAATTCCATCAACTATCTGGCTCCAGATTTCGGCATTGACCAATCCGCTTCATCTTCAAATTAGGCAGCAAAGCGATGAGACGTTCGAGGACATAAAGGCGATAGCAGAGTTGGAACCCAGTGGGGTTGTTCACATAGCTGTTTTGTTTCTTTTTTTTCAAATTGTAAACTCTATATTATTTGGCGGCGTCCTCTTACTAGGATGTCAGCCTCTTGTACAAAAACGCCTATTCACAGGCAAAGTCTAAATCAATACAAATTCACTGGTTCATACAAATTACCATTGTTTTCCTTTTTCTGTTTTGTCTTGCGAAGAACGTCCAATGTTCATTTTTGGTATATGCATTTGACATTAAATTGCTAATTCATAAATATTCGCATATGAAACAGGAGATTAATTACCGGTGACATCAAAGACAGGGGAAATGTGGGGTTGTCTATTGCAGTCTGGTTGTTTGGTCCGCCAAGGCACCAAGGTAGGTTCAACTGAAAAATGTGGCCAAAACACCTATATCTCCCCGCAGAGAAAAACAAGGTTCAGCAATACATTCCCCGGCAGGTCTTAAAAGCTCATCCCCAGTAGATTCTGCAAGCTCATCCCCTGCAAAGTACGGACGTCTCGCCCAAGTTTTATTTAAAGAGTTATTTCCTCACAAGGACTTATAACTGGGTCATCCTCAGCTAAAAGCCACGGAAGATCGCTCTCGGCAAAGTTCCTTCAATCCCCAGCGAAGTCTATCTTTAGTATTTCCAAGCAGAGTTTATCTTTGGAGTTCCCCAGCGGAGTTTACCATCATCATCCTCAGCGGAATCCATCGTTAGAGTTCTCAGCAGGCCTCTCATCAAGAACTTCGGCCAAGCATCTCTTCCGCAGAGCAGCTTCCCGGCCGTTCGTCAAGGATTTATTTTCCTAAGATGAAATTACATTCATAAACATTTCACATTTGCATACATCTTGCTTACCTACATGATACAACATTTCATGTTGAACATCATGATATCATGCACATCATACATCATGACATTGCATACAACTTACGTTTTTGCCTTTTCAGGAAAAAGACAATCTCAAAAAAAAAACGACTACCTTCAACTATCACCTTTCCAGACTCGATTCCTGTATCTAGCCAGGGCATGTCTGAAGAGTTTGAAGATTCGATTCCTGTATCCAGCCAGGGCATATCTGTTGACGACTATTTTCAGATTCGACTCCTGTATCCAGCCAGGGCATATCTGTTGACCACATTTCCGGATTCGATTCCTGTATCCAGCCAGGGCATATCTGTTGACCACGTTTCCAGACTCGACTCCTGTATCTAGCCAGGGCATGTCTGAAGAGTTCAAAGATTCGATTCCTGTATCTAGCCAGGGCACATCTATCAACTACAACTATTTCCAGATTCGATTCCTGTATCCAGCCAGGGCATATCTGTCAACCACGTTTCCAGACTCGACTCCTGTATCTAGCCAGGGCATGTCTGAAGAGTTCAAAGATTCGATTCCTGTATCCAGCCAGGGCACATCTATCAACTGTCACGTTCCCAGATTCGATTCCTGTATCCAGCCAGGGCATATCTGTTGACGACTATTTCCGGATTCGATTCCTGTATCCAGCCAGGGCACATCTGTGAGCAACCAATTGTAGATTCAACACCTGCATCTAGCCAGGGCATATCTGCATGAGGAGATTGAAGATCAAACACCTGTAACAAGCCAGGAAAACATCTGTCTTTCTCAAATACACAAGTTCTCGCTAAGGAATCTCTTATGCGATCGACACTTCCAAATGGCATCTATAAGCCCATTCCCGACAAGGTTCTGTCACACTTCCAAATGGCATCTATAAGCCCATTCCCGACAAGGTTCTGTCACACATCCAAATGGCATCTATAAGCCCATTCCCGACAAGGTTCTGTCACACTTCCAAATGGCATCTATAAGCCCATTCCCGACAAGGTTCTGTCACGTCTCCGAATGGCATCTATAAGCCCATTTCCATTGCTGATACGCTACTAGGCGAGTGCAAATTTTCGGGCACTCTGGTGTCCAATCTCCTTTTACCCTCGAGTCGCGAAAGGCAAACTCGCCAATCTAACTCTTCAGGTTCAAGAAGATTGAACAGGGGCAACTGTTGTACCCCAAAATTTGCCCTCCCTTTCTTCAGGAAACCATCTTAGATTTTTCAAAGTCCCCTGAAACAAATCCAAGTCCTGAGTTATCCTTTTGCCCAAGCAAGTCACTCACAAGAGCAAGATGATCTCCCGAACTCCAGAAACAATGCTTTCATCTTGAGGAAAATCAAATTCTAAGTGCTTAGAATGTTTCTTTAAATAAGTGTTTTTAGAAAAAAAATCAGCGCTTCAGAACTTCTGGATCCATTCCAGATGAAGACGGTCAGAAGTTGCAAGTTTGGCTCAGGATGGTCAGAAGTTACCTCTTCAGCAACTACATCAGTTCAATCAGAAGTTGTAAACATGGTTCAGAGTGTAAGCCTCAAACAGAACATACCCCTTCAGCAGTTACACAAGCTCAGTCAGAACTTGCTAAAGGAATGTAAAAGAAATATGAAAGTATAAAAGCTCCTTCAGAACAGGTTGAAGTCAGAAGATGGAAGGTCAAAGGGATAGGTGTCACATTGATATAGAGTCTCTAAGCCCAGATTATCCAGAAATAGATCCAAGGAACGTACCAGAAAACCAGGAGAATCTCCAGAGTTTGCTAAAAACAACAGGTAGCCAAGGCCAGAACATGGTTTACGCTGCTGATTCAACAACCAGAATGTTGGTATTGACAGGTCTTGTCACCATTTAATGCCCATTAATGCTTCCAACCACTCCTGAGCGTTCACGTGTGGCTTGAAAAATTCTTTTGCACAGATTCTGGCATGGGTCTTCACGCCACCGCCCATTTCAGAGGTCACTTCCCCCAATCCACGCCTGCTGCTGCTACCTAGGCTGAAAAATAGCTGTTATCACAACTTCCCAGGAATTTCTGTCAAAGAACCAGATCAAACTCTGTTGGCGCCTTAAATGTTCAAGATATCCACAAGAACTTTGCCTATAAATAGAAAGCTTTCACCACTGCAAAAAACGTTCAAGAAGTTCAAGAAAAACAGAAAAAAATCTTGCTAAGAGAGAAACAAAACTCCTAGCAATATAACATTCTGAAACTCTGCCAAAATTTCCAGTTTTGTTTCATAACTTTAAGTTTCTCACCTTCAATCTCATCAAACACCCAGCTCTTTTCTGTAAACCAAAGCGTTCTTTCCAAAACTTCTGACCCTATACACGTTTACACCTTCACTTCCCCTTTTCCAAATCTGTCCAGAACACCACCAGAACCAAAAGCTAACTTTCACCCACCATTTTCCAGAAAGTCAGGTAAGCACCTGCTGACCCTCACCACACTGTTAAGCATCATCAGCTGTGCATATTCAAATAACATAATGTAAATATTCATGTTATCGCTGTTTATGTTCTGAGGACTCTCATTCCTCAGGACGTTCTGAGCCAGTTTAGGACTTGCCTGTGACTTTGGTGATTCTGACCTCTGGGACATTTTTGCTATTTTGCTGGATCTGTTCCAAATATGTTTTCTGTTTTGTGGAGTAACAACAGGATTGCAGATGTTCTGATTAGTGTAGGAAAAAGCCTAGTGCTGACTTTGACGTTAGCACATCTGAAGCCTGTTTTGCTGCCAATGACCTCAGAACCTCTGAGAGTTATTGCCTTTTCAGCAGAATCTGAACTTCTGGGTTCTCCACTAACAAACTTCTGTCTTGCAGCGCAGGGAAATCAGAACCTCTGGTTTCCCCACTAACCAGATTCTGTTTTGCAGGTTCCAGAGTCAGAAGTTCTGACTCATCCAGTTTCATCAACAGGTTGATCATCTGACAGCGGATCTGGGTCAGAACTTCTGATGGCCTCCCAACAGCGCGCGGCCTCCCTCTCTCTCTCTATATATCTTGTTTTTCGCTATTTTCTTTTTTGTCTATTTTTCTCGTTGAACCCCCCATGTACAAATGTGTATCCCTCTCCCCTAACTATTGTAATAGCGTAGGATTTTACATTCCCGCTTCTTATTGCTAGTAATTAGGACGTGTATGACAAGATAAAACTCAATGAAATAGAAAAACCTAATTCAAAGAAAAAACTCTTGTATGCAATAAAACACACTTGCACATTAACACCCCTAGGGTACTCCACTTTGTTGCCTTCCAAAATTGGGCCATATTGCATGTTAGGTCTCTTTGGGCGAAACAAACAATTTAAATGATCATAGTCCCTCGGTAATATTTTCTCAAAACAAAATGATCAAGTCCCTTAAGGAAAATGCCCAAAGATACTTGGCACCATTGCAATTATGGTCTCAACAATGACCCGCGCCCGTCCCTTCCACATCCTAACACAAGATTGTCCACCCAATACAATGGAGGAACAAACTTGTTAAAAAGGTTAAAACATAGCCATAATCTTTTGAGTATAATAGGGTAGACAAAACTCTTAGTTACTTGAGATCAAACTTGCAAAAACACTTGCCTAATTTCAAAATCACACATCACAACACTTTCAAAACAAACTTTCAAAAACAAATGAAAACCTTTTCAAAAGACATACACCTTTGTATACATCCCAACATGGATCATTACAAAGGTTGCCACTACATTGGCCTCTTTTCAAAACATTTTCAAAAAGCACCCACACACGCACCATTTTCAAAGCAATCGAAAAACAAGGCAAGTGATCTAAAAAACCAAGTAACTAAGAGCCCATGGATAACCATGGATGAAAAGGGTGCTAATACCTTCCCTTTTCATAATCTACTCCCCGAACCCACGAAATATCTCAAAAGGTTTTTGCTGTGCTTTTTTAACCTTTCCTTTAGGATAAAGTAAAAAGTCGGTGGCGACTCTTGCTAACCGCAACATTTGCGAATACAAACGCAAACCTCAAGTCAGTTCTCCCACCGTATCACAGCCAACATACCCGTTGACAGCCTTCTCACTTAATCACTACCCAATGACACTTTTACCTAAGATCCAATCCTAGATATGAGAACCCTTTCACTCCCCCTCAATCATCGCAGTGATTACTTTCTGCAGTACATAAACTGTTCAGAAGATACACTTCCATTACACAACTTGATCATGCTTAAAAGCTTCAATCAAGTACAATGCATACATCCTCTAACCTACAGGTTTCAAGGAGTATGGTGACCATCCCACAGCCCGGGTGGTTCATAACAAAACTAGCCCTAATGATTACATCTTGTCAATCCACGGCTCACATAAATTAGGTTACAATACTTCTATTTATAACCCTTTTTACCCAACTGGATTTTGGGCCTTCATATGACAGCAATGCAGCTTTAACGACCTGCATAAAGTAAGCAGAAAACTTCTGCTGTAAGTTAGGTCTTCAATCGAGCTTTTCTCCTTATCCTTAGCTTCTGATTGAATCTTCTAGGGCTCCACATATGCCTTCAATTTTCGCTACTTGTTATGCATTCTATTTGGCAGAATATTCTGCATAACTTCAGGAACAGAACTGCATCAGACTTGACAGTTCAGTAGCTTGATGTCTGGTATGATGTTATGACATCTCTTGAGACATGTTGTTCCAGATGTTGATTTAAATTAGCACAACATGTTTAGGCATTTACAATAGGGTTTTCAGGCTGTTCCTATTGTACATTACATTACATTATTGTTGTTACTATTTGTTTTACAAGAAATGAGCCAATCCTAAACAAAGGCACTTACAATCTCTCCCTTTGGCAAATTTTGGCTAAAACAAATACAACAATAAAAAAAATAAAAGTGTTCAGGATACACACAGAAGGATGTCTTGACATTGATCTTGACATCTTTGGTTGTAACCACACTAACCATTCAGGACCTCTTGAAGCACAGGAGGAAGAGGATGCACCTCATTCCCTTTTAGACCACGAACCATTTCTTGTCACTGGTGGTGGAGAAAGAGGTCCGTGGGAGATAAACTATCCTTTCAGAGGCATCCGAGAACCCTTAAGGAGTGACCAGAATATCTCCCTTGTAACTCAGAACACAGGTCACAACTGTGTTCATAACTCAGATCACAAGTCACAAAGAAATTCACGCCATTTGAATTTCTGCTGAATTTGTGACAAGTCTTTGTGATCAAAATTTTGAGTAGCTGCTGCAACGAGGACAATGTCAAACAGTAACAGTACTCCTTTCTCCCCCTTTTTGGCCAAAAATTGACAAAGAAAGCCCTCACAAAACCAGATCCAAGAACAGTTTTCCCAGATCTGTACAAACCCCATGATGGTTGTGAGAGAAAGAATGTGTGACATGAGGTTATATAAGGAGATAACAGGTTCAAGAAGATGGCAATATAAAATCTTGGTCAAGGATACCTGTTAAAGTTGTTGCATATTTCAGACTGACTGTGCATGAAATTTAGACGCATTTGTTTGTTTCTTCCAAAAGGACCAGTCCTAATACATGCATAAGTTTAGGTCAAAGCAATTCCTGAATAAAATCAGCTTTTGACCGACTTTTAAGGCTGAAGATTTATTCCTTCTGGGAAACAGAACACCAAATATAGCTCCTGAATAGCTACAATTACGTGGTGAAGTTATTTTCCACGTATTCTTCTTGATTTCCCCAAGGTTGCAATGTCGTTGGTAATGTCATGACACTTACTTAGACATTACCTTACATTCTTCAACAACAGCAGCCTTCTTTTTACTTCTCTCAGTTAGGCACAGAGAAGGACACTTTAAACAGCTAGTAGCAAGAGACTAGTAGCATTAAGCATGGCCATCAATCATGCTTTCTTAAGTGTTGTTGAGATCCAACACAATTACTTTCTACCTTCTTCCAGACAGCAAAATAAGGAAGGAGGGAATAAACCAGAAGACTCCAAAATGCTTCACAAGACATCACAGATTAGTTCTAATACACAAAATTTAGATGCCACTTCTATTTCTTGTAGTAAAAGAACCCCTTGAACATATGCTGAATATATCAGATTTCTTAATCTGATTTACTTCTTCTGATCTTCCATTCACTAGTAGTTGCTAGAGCTAGTGAAGTCTTTACCACAATAGCATTTCTGATATGCCAGACCAAGTTGCTATTGATAAGATCTGAATCTTCCAAATTGCTCCAAAAGTATCAAAACTGCCACTTATGATACTTTTAAGAATCTCTGAGATTTTCTTCCTAAACCCAGACATATAACAAGAGCAATTCTTCAATATCCTGATGTTGAGACCTTATCCATGACTATTCTTAGAAGTTCACATAAACATCAGCATACCACCGTCCTCTTCTGACTTCTGATCTTCAGATTAAGTCCAACAATACATATACAAAGTCTCCCTTCAATGTATATTGTAATTGGGGAAAGTGCAACACTCAGTGACTCCCTTTGTTAAGGCCAATCAAAACAATAGCGTGACAACCAGTAGCACTAGCTCTGAGGTGGTAACTTCCAGCACCCTGAACTAGTCTTAGAATAGTAAGGACATCTCTGATTCATGCCCTTGCACTTCCATACTTATCATGACTCTCTGGATGGCTGAGAAATCATGTAGCCATAGTCTGAAACCAACCTCCAACCTTCTTAGTGTGCTTACAAGCTTTACTAAGATTCAAATTTTCTAGAAGGATTATCCTTTAATCAAAAAGTTGATCATGTCATCCTTCTGTATAATATATTTACTAGTAGTTGCTGATACTAGCAAATTCTTCAGGCCACAACAGTAGTTATGCATTGTTAAGCATACTACTCTTAACATAAGTAGAATCTACTTATTCCAAACCAACAATAGGACTGCCACTTCTGAATGAGGCGATAGAATATTAAGATTCACAGTCCCAAGTTTCTGCCACAGACTTCTAACAATAATGATGTTTCAGCATCATCTGGGACATCAGAACCTATCTGCTTGGGTTCTGAAGTTAACATTCGGGGGATTGATGCCCTTTTATATTCCCCATATGAAAGGTATGATCTTCATCTTCAGCAATAATTACTCACCAGAATACCCTAGAGGGAAATAAACTCTCTACCAAGTTCTGAGAAATAGGTTCAGAATACAGCCTTGCATGCACATTATACAAACACTTAGTCTCCCATCAAAGTGTTTATATATATCTTTATGCAAGATCCTAATGAATACTTAGTCTCCTATCAAAGTATTCATTATTAGTTAGATTATGCCACCTTATCAAGGTAGGATAATTATTCTAACAATCTTCTGCTCCATGCATGAGGAACCAACTGGTCCTTACAAGCTTCCTTTGCTGAAGAGGCCCTTCGTTTGAGATGATGTTGCAACATTGATCCCAACCATATGAGCCTGGCTTATACTATGGTTTTGGATGAACATCCATTGTAATCAAAGCACACTTTTCTTGTAAGGGATACAAGAGTACACCAGAAGCTAATCATCCTCTATGATCAGACCCATAACAACCACATAACCTGTTCTTATTCCTATCCTCCTTGGAAATTACTAAGATCATGAGAAATAAACTCAAGCATCTTACAGAACAAGGTAAGATGAATTCCCTTTCACATCAGCTTGATCATACTACTGCCTCTGAACAAAATGTTATCCAACTTCCCTCTTTATGGATACATTGTTGAGCTCTTTACTTTAGACACATAGTAAGTACTCTTTATTTGGAATTTGCCACAGGTTTCAAATTAAGAGTCCTTAGTTTGCTTGCTGTACAAGTTTCAGATTGCCACATTCTGTAACTTGTACTAGAAGAGACTTCATTATCAATCATGAGGATGTTCAATAAGTCTGGAACTTATCTGTCTTTCCTCAACAACTGATGTCTTCAACAGTTGTGATGTTGTACATCCTTTTTCATCACAAGCTTTAGATCTTTTGATTCTGATTTCCACATATTTATCACATAAATATTCTGCTTCCATCATTTATTCAGTTAGAATTATCTAATCATACTAGATGATCCTGACTGATTACTTCTTCATACTTGCTAAGCATATTTACTTGGCTGAAGACACAGAGATGATGTTCCATCATCCATCACATGAGTGGAAACCTGGAAATCACAGCTTTAAAGTCCTTTTAAGTGCATTTAGCTCAGTACATATACTCCCTTAAACTCACAGCTGGAGTAGATGACCTGTTGATCGTGTCCTGATCAATTATTTCAAAACAGATGTCTCCTCTTCCAGATCAGGAGTAGGTTCCAAACATATGTACTCACACTACATGTATTTAGCACCCAGAACATTTGTTCTTCAACTGGCAGTTGCATGATGTTCTAACATCCTTAAGCATATCAGTTCCATCTCCTTGGAACACATCACCCTTGATAATCTTCAAGCAGCTCGTAGATGTATATGAGAATCATTGATCAATCAACACTAATAATAAATGCCTTTATGAGTGGACTTGAGGAAATCTCAAGTATCTTTGACCTTATTGATAGATTGCAAAATCTGCTTACAAATTCTGTTGAAAATAATAACCCTAGAGTTCTTCTTTCACTTTAGGGGTTGTATCAGAAGCTATGCAGCGGAATAGCAGTACTTCAACAGAACCTACACAATGCTTACTCCATAAGGATTGAAAATAAATCAATCCTACAAGTTGTTTGCTTCTTCACCAAGCAACTTTCTAGACCCAACTTCTACATCCCCGTTAAAAGGAAGCTTTATACACACAGATGATACCTTATCAATATCTTCACTCCCGCATGAAGGTTTTGATAATATTCTTCTTTGTGCTGAATACAGATTGAACAATGCACTCCAAAATCTTCACTCCCGCATGAGGTCTTTGAGTTTGTTCAAACACTTTCATCTAGTTTCTCCCAAATTGGTCCATCCTCCACTCCTAGGGACCAAACAATATAAACACTACTGGTTCAACCAATATTCTACCTTGTACACAACCGGAAAGTATCCCCCATGGATCTCATCCAGAGACAGACAGGATGCCTGCTCTGATACCAATTGAAATTCCTGGTATATCACGGACTCAGGATGTCTAATGGAATGTTAAGACATCTAATCTGACATTAAGCTGTACAGGTAGAATAGGCTGTACTTTTGATATCTGTTCTACAAACACTGATCTATCATGCCAGAACCTGCAACACCTTTGACAAACGCAGGTTCTGATTTACTGAAGTTCAGAACAGTTAAGGTTAATCATATACATTGATGTCATGAGGAATGCTGTGACATCAAACAAATAACCAATGCAGAAAGTAAATAACACACAGAATTGTTCACCCAGTTCGGTTCACCCAACCTACATCTGGAGGCTTCCAAGCCAGGGATAAAGTTCACTATTAGTAGTATCAATTCAAAGACCCTACAGCCAACACACCCGTTGACAGCCTTCTCACTTAATCACTACCCAATGACACTTTTACCTAAGATCCAATCCTAGATATGAGAACCCTCTCACTCCCCCTCAATCATCGCAGTGATTACTTTCTGCAGTACATAAACTGTTCAGAAGATACACTTCCATTACACAACTTGATCATGCTTAAAAGCTTCAATCAAGTACAATGCATACATCCTCTAACCTACAGGTTTCAAGGAGTATGGTGACCATCCCACAGCCCGGGTGGTTCACAACAAAACTAGCCCTAATGATTACATCTTGTCAATCCACGGCTCACATAAATTAGGTTACAATACTTCTATTTATAACCCTTTTTACCCAACTGGATTTTGGGCCTTCATATGACAGCAATGCAGCTTTAACGACCTGCATAAAGTAAGCAGAAAACTTCTGTTGTAAGTTAGGTCTTCAATCGAGCTTTTCTCCTTATCCTTAGCTTCTGATTGAATCTTCTAGGGCTCCACATATGCCTTCAATTTTCGCTACTTGTTATGCATTCTATTTGGCAGAATATTCTGCATAACTTCAGGAACAGAACTGCATCAGACTTGACAGTTCAGTAGCTTGATGTCTGGTATGATGTTATGACATCTCTTGAGACATGTTGTTCCAGATGTTGATTTAAATCAGCACAACATGTTTAGGCATTTACAATAGGGTTTTCAGGCTGTTCCTATTGTACATTACATTACATTATTGTTGTTACTATTTGTTTTACAAGAAATGAGCCAATCCTAAACAAAAGCACTTACAGGCATCATTAGACTCTGAGCTCGGGTTCGTACCCACTTGAGATAAGGCTCAAGAGGGATGGAGTTCTTGTGCCCCAGTGTCTTGCTGTCTACCTTGTTAGGCATCCTCCAAGCTCTGATGAATCTTTGGCGAAGTCCTTGCGCATCGTTGTCGAAGTCAAAAACTAGGTCAAGAATCAACATGTCGTGAGGGCCATCTCTTCGTGCATATCCAAATTGTCTCAAAGCTAGACAAGGGTTGTAGGTAATGCCTCCCCTAATGCCAAGTAATGGAACATTAGGGAACTCTCCACAACGATCGACGATGATGACATTTTCTCTGGACCGAGAACACCAATGTACATCAGAGTGAGTGAGGGTCATCAACCGTTGTGACCACCTTAAGCCTTGGTCATTCTTCAAGACAGATTGTGGAAGGTGCGAAATAAACCACCTTGCAAGGAGAGGAGTACAACACATGAGAACACCCCTCTTTCTTATTGTTCGTGTGTAAAATGAGTGAAGAATGTCCCCAAGCAATGTTGGTATTGGATTCTTGGATAAGAAGATCTTGACGGCGTTGACATCTACAAGCTGGTCAGGATTTGGGAACAAGACCAACCCATAAATGAGGAGTGCCACAATTTCTTCAAAGGCTTGTAGATCCAATGAATTCCAACACTCTTGTGCCTTCTCAAACAAGAATTTTGCCAAGAAGCCTTTGACACTGCTTCTAGTTTCCCAATGCCCCTTGATGTCAGATGGTTGTAGGTGTAGTGCTTGAGCCACATCTTCAGGCCTTGGTTCCTTTTCCGTACCGTTGTAGGGTAGTTGATTAAGAATAGGAATTCTCAGGAGTTGAGAAAATTCCTCCAAAGTGGGCACCAACTGGTAGTCGGGGAAAGTGAAACAGTGGTGGAGGGGGTCAAAGAACTGGAACAACACCTTCATCATGTCCTCTTCAATGCTGGTGTTGACTAGGTTGAGCAGTCTACCATGTCTTTCACTGAAGGGAGAGCTTTCCGGAATTCTTGATGTGAGCTCTTTGAGTTGAGGAGGGATTCTCACAAGGTTGACTTGGATAGTTTTCCTGCGAGGAATTTCCATGACCTATAAAACAAGAACAAAGATGAAGATCTAAACCCTTGAAATGGTTAGTGAATGCATATGATGCTTTATGATGTTCATGATGTATGCACAAACATATGTACAAGCAAATCACACAAAACCCTAGTTTCAGGCTTGCATGGGGTTTCATAGGTAAGTACCCTCTTGAGTGTAGTTGGCTTAAAAACCTGTCCTATAAATAGTAACCGGGTTCTAAGGAGCTCAATATCACTGGATTGTTTTCATTGTTCATTGTTTTGGTTTAGCCACTTAACTAGCGACCAAAATATTCCAAGAAAACAACCCTCAATGAGTGTAGTATCGAGTATCTACCAACTTCGGACTGCACCAAAGCCGGTCATCTCACTACCCCTAATGAAAGGCCAAGATGGTCAAGTAAGGTTCTAGGTTATTAGTGCTTAGTGACATCACTCAACGGCCCCGTACTCTCCTTGATTGAACTCAAGGGTTACCGGTACTCACAAATATGTTGCACTAATATAACTATTACTTCAACCGTGTCGGTATACCCCGCACAGTTTCCACAACGTATTGCTATCTATGAATGTTTCCCCAAATCCAGGTGTAGGATTGCAAACCCAAACAAGAGAGCCAAGATGTAAAGCAATCAAAGCAAACAATTAGTTATGCAAGAGGGTGATCTAATCCCTAAGGTTACTCCACTTTAAAAGTTTTCCCCAACAGAGTTGCCAATTCTGTGATACAGTGGGAGAACTGACTTGAGGTTTTGCGTTTGTTTTTGCAAATGTTTCGGTTGAGCAAGAGTCGCCACCGACTTTTTATTTTATCCTAAGGAAAGGTTAAAAAGCACAGCAAAAACCTTTGAGATGTTTTCTTGGGTTCGGGGAGTAGATTATAGAAAGGGAAGGTATTAGCACCCTTTCTATCCATGGTTATCCATGGGCTCTTAGTTACTTGCTTAGATCAACTTGCCTTGATTTTCAATTGTTTGAAATGGTGCTTTGTGTGTGGGTTTTAAAAATGTTTTGAAAAGAGGCCAATGTGGTGGCAACCTTTGTAATGATCCATGTTGGGATGTATACAAAGGTGTATGTCTTTTGAAAAGTTTTCAATATTTTTGAAAGTTTTTTTGCGATGTGTTGTGATGTGGTTTTGGAAAAATAGGCAAGTGTTTTTGTTTTGCAAGTTGGCAAATAACCAAGAGCTATCTACCCTAAATTTCTCAAAGATCCTTGCTATGTTTTTAACCCTTTTAACAATTTTGTTCCACCATTGTATTTGGTGGATAATCTTGTGTTAGGATGTGAACGGGACGGGCGCGGGTCATCGTTTAGACCATGATTGCAATGGTGCCAAGTATCTTTGGGCAATTTTGACTTGATCATTTTTTAGGCAACTTTTGAAAGCGTCATCGAGGGACTATGATCATTTGAATTGTTTTGTTTTTGCCAAAGATACCTAACATGCAATATGGCCCATTATTGAAGGCAACAAGTGGAGTACCCTAGGGGTGCAAGTGTGATTAGTGTTGTCCATTTTCATGCTTGTTTATCTTGAATTTAGGTCAAACTATTTGTTGTTTTTGATTGGCATACAAAACCATAATTCTAACATGGCATATTTAGAAAGCTTTTAAATGCGGAATTTAACGGTCCTAAATTATTACAACACAAATTATGGGATGGGGGATACAAATGTTCAAATGAGGATATTTTAGCAAGAAATTTAAATCTAACTATTACATCCAAATTGAATTATACAAATTAATTAATTGCATAATAATTAAATAAAAATGAGATAAAAATGCAAGATGCAAAAAAAAGATTTTTATATGTATGTAAAAGGTATTTTTTATGTGTCAAATAAACAAAATAAAAAGGTTTAATTTTTGGATTTTTTAGGTTTAGGGTAAAACCCTAATTTTGCTAAATAAAATGTATTTATTATTTATTATATGCAATATTTATTAATTATGTACAAAAATAAATAAAAGGAAGTATATTGTCAAAAAGTAATTTTTTAAGTTAAATATTAATAAAAAAAATAAAAATGTATTATTTTTATGTTTTTAACCTAAATAGACTAATAAATATATAAGTACTTATATTATTTATTAAATATATTAAATATGTACAAAAATAAAATATTTAATATTTACAAAAAAAAGTATATTTGTTTATAAAATGTTTTCAAAGGGTAAAAAAAAATAAAAATCAGAAAATAAAAGTGTTTGTATTATTTTTTGTATTTTTAAATAAAAGGTATTATGTATTTATTTACATATAAACTAAATGAAACAAAATAAATATCAAATAAAATGCAAAAAATGGGAGAAAAATATTTTTAATATTTTTTATGCTTTAATAAAAAATAACAAATCAGAATCAAAAAGAAAAAATTAAAAATGACAAATAAAACTCAAAATGGGCCAGGGGGTGCATGTGAAATGCAGTGGTGCAAAAAGGAAAAGCAATCTCAGGCCCAGCCCAAGAGAGGTTGTCTTCAACCTCCAGACAAACGTTTGAAAATGCGCGCGCTCTCTTGCTTCAACCACAACTCCTGATTCCTGGACTTTTAGCACAAACTTATAACATGAAAAATGTCAAGCATCAAGCCACGATTCCATACATACCAAGAACTTGATCTAACTCTCAGAAATGAGAGAGAATTTCTCCATCCCTAATTCTTAACCTAAGTTTTTCTAATGTCCAGGTTCCAAATTCTCTCAGCACATGCAATATAAATGGAAAGTAAATATATGTGTAGCTTCAGGGCCATGAGTAGAGCATTTTTCATTCATAAACCTAAAGCTAAGTCTTCCTAGATTGAGAGATAGAAGTCCATGAACTTACTTGTTCAGCTTGGATCGTGTCTGACAATGGAGGCACTCTCAAGGCAATGTGAGGACTTGTACAGCTTGCTTGAAGTTCAGGGATGCTTCTCTCACCTTTAGCTTGCTTTGAAACCAAATGAATCAAGCTATGGAAGTCAACCTGCAAAAAAGAAAAAGTGAAAATGGTGAAGTTGGTTAGAGGTGTTACAGGTCGTGTCCAATGCTTGGGATAGTTTGTATATGTGGTATGGAGTGTGTATGAACTGGTTTTAGCAAAAATGCACGAGTGGATTGAGTTATGGAAGTCCAACTGCAGAGGTGACTCTGTTTTTTGCAGTAGGAGGGTGTTTTGAGGTTTAGGGAAGTATGGAAGGTAGTTAGCTCATGCCTTAGCTCAGGTTTGATGTTTGGAATGTGTTTAACAAATTTACTTTGACTTGTCTTGGCAGAAATGTGAGATGTGTTACAAAATGCAAGGTTTCTTCTAACTTAAGCAAAAATTGTCAACTTGGTTTCTAGACTTGTGCAGGCCCCCTAATCATGCTGCAACCATCCCTCTTGATCAGTGTGATATGTTCCTGAACTTGTGCCAAAAGGATTTGCATTGTTCTACTTGGATTGCAAATTTGACATAAAGCCATACTTTTCAAAAATGGATAAAGTGCTTTTTCCAATTAAGGCTTAAATCTTTGTACAATGACCAAATGCATAAAATAATGTCTTGGCACAATGGATTGACATTTAATTATTGAGTAAGAAAAGGATTAGAGGCCTGTAACTAGCTTACTCATGCTGATTTGAAAAATTGCACAAGTTATGAACATGGAAATGGCTCATGAACAAAGTGACTTTTGCCCATATTGCCAAATTCGATTCTCCCTAACCACAAGGTTGTTTGATGTGTTCTTAGACATTTTGGAAATCTTGGAATGTGTAATACAATCCATCTTTGTAATGCAAGTTGAAATTCCAAGTGGAAGCATGTGAAAAATGGCCATGAAGTTAGGCAAAAATCCTGCCTAAAATAGGTCAAAAATTTTCTAAGTTAAGAATGTTTTGCACCCTTGTTCCAAAAATCATAACTTGAGCTACACGCTTATTTTGAGGAAACTTTGGGAATCAAAGTTGTAGATTTTGTAATGGACTACAACTTTCATGTTTTGAGTTTTCCTTGAATCCAAATGTATCTTGATGAAAAAGTGGGACAAAGTTAACAAAAAATTAGGGATTTTCGTAACTTAGAAAAATTCTAAGTTATGAAAATTCTTCATTTCAAACCCTAATTTGCAATTCTTGATTTCTTGATGAAAAAGTTTCATATTTTGACATGCCTTGATGAAAAATGAAACTTGACACTTGATTTTGACCAAAAAGTCAAAGTTTGACTTTTCAGTATACAGTCAAATTTGGCTCAGTTGACTGGAAAATTCATCTGTCAATCTTGTGCATTTGGGATCTTTTGAATTTTTTTAACATGTAAAGACTATTCCATTGAGTCCTTGAGTCCATATATGAGCTTTGTTTGCCATTGGTTAGGTCAAACAGTCAAAAATTGCCTTTGTGCAGTCAAAACCCTAAAAATGACCATTTTGCCCTTTTGGTGATCTGATCAAATTTCTTGTGGAATTGTGATCCAAACTTGACCAAATGGTTAATATGAGTTCAATATGTTAATTTGGATCAAAAATCATGAGGTTTGACTGTCAATTGACCACAGTTGACTTTTTCCCCAATATAGTTGATTTCTAGGTCAACTGTCCAATTGACTGGGCAAAACTTGGAATCAAGGCTTGAAACTTGGTATGGATAAACTTGGGAATCCAATATGAAGCATGAAAGTCATCTTAGGCATTTTAGGTCAAAACATCTTTGTGCAAACACAAACCCTAATTTGGGTCAACAGTGCAAGGAGGAGTCTTGAGCAGAGCAAGCCCTAACTTGATCCTGAACTCCAAGGGTCTTGTGGTGAGAAAATGTTGAGGAAATGGGAGGGAAAATTTTGGGGTACAACAGTAAAGGTAACAGCGCTTGCCCCATGAATCCAAGGGCGTCCGAGCAAACAGGAATAGGCCGGGCTGATATCCGTTACATAAAAAGTGGAGTTGAAAACCTGAGATCCCACCTGGATCGGAAGATCAACTTCCCTGTGCATCATTCTTTTTGACCCATCAAAAGCTCTTACCATAATATCGATGGGTTTCAGCACCATCTCTTCACAGTCCAATATATCCAGAGCACCTTTTAGTAATACATTTAGGGAGGAACCTATATCAACTAACACATGCGCCAAAGTAGTGCCCTTACACTCAATAGAGACGTGCAGAGCCTTGTTATGATTCTTTCCTGCCGGAATTAAGTCGGCATCAGAAAAGCTTAAACCATTATCAACTATTAGGCTTGCAACATAATTCTCAAACTGATCAACAGAGGTCTCTTGTGGTACATGAGCATTCTTCAGAAACTTCAACAAAGACTGAGCATGGGTGTCGGAGCATAATAACAAGGACATCATGGATACCTTGGAGGGTGTCTGCCCCAGTTGTTTAACTATTTTGTAATCACTTTTACGTGAAATTCTGGTATCAGATATGTGATGTCGAATGAGATGTCACAACACAGATATTTGTTTACAAGTAAAGAGCAGTAATAACAAAAGCAGTAAAAACACAAGAGATTGTTCACCCAGTTCAGTGTACAACAACACCTACTCTGGGGGCTACCAAGCAAGGGACAAGTCCACTAAATATTATCAATTCATAGAACCTTGGTAAACTACCAGTTTACGATATAATCACTTAATCACTACCCGTGCTATACTTCTACCTAAGACTCACCTAGGTATTAGGCCCTCCTCAAATCCCTTCAATCACTTACAATGAAGAAACAACAGAAATACTAAGTTTAAAAACTTCAATCATTCAATGCTTAAAAGCTTATGAACGATACACAATTAATAACCCAAATAACAGCACAAGTATTAATTCAATACTAGAGTGTTTGACAATTTTAAAGACTTATATTTTTTAAAACAAAGAAGGTATTCTTCTTCAAAAGTTGCAGTTGTTTGAATAAGGAAGCAAGTCCTTATAAATGCACAGCTGTGGGCTTTGGCTTTAAAACCAAATATTCAATTCTTTTGAATATTTCCATAAAAAACAGGTCAAGATAAAATCCATACATTTTGAAAAATATTCCTCCATATTTTTCGCAGCCTGTGATTCACAAATCTTGAATTATGGAGCGCAGGAAATCCGGAAACAGAAAAACATAAACTGATGTTGGCTGAGTTCAGTTCAGAAGGCAGATGTCAAGACATCTGCTTTGACATCATTCAAAACAGCTTACTACAAATGTCAAGACATTTAGAAAAACATTAACAGCACATTGTTTTACCAAAATTGCTGCCAACAAACACTTAAAAACTCCCCCCTTTGGCATTTTTTGGATAAAACATTATCAGAGCATATTATCAGAGTAAAACAATATATTATCAAAGCAATACCAGATTAGAAGCATAAGCAAAGCAAGCACAAACTTAGTTAGCAGTTAGCTGTTAGAGAAGAAAGATGTCAGAACATTTTCAGAGACATGAGGCTCCCCCTCAATCAAGGTCAATGGTTAGTAACATCAGGCTCTCCCTTAAGTATTGATCTCCCCCTAAATCAATGGTCAATGGTCAGTCAGTCAGTCACTCACTCTCTTTCTCTCCCCTTTTTTAGTCATAATATGCCAAATAAACGGATGCATTCAAGAGTGTATCGGTAATTTAGGTACAAACCATATAAATCAAATCTCAAGCACATGCAAGTTCTAAAAATAAACAAAAGGATCATATAAAGAAACATCAATTAGTGTAACTGTCATCAGGACCCGTTGACTTGTCTAAGCCAGAACTTTCTTCCTAACTAGAGTCTTCACCTTCAGAGTTCACTGTATCATCA
The DNA here is from genome assembly GCA_948472305.1 of Vicia faba. Lineage (NCBI taxonomy): Eukaryota > Viridiplantae > Streptophyta > Magnoliopsida > Fabales > Fabaceae > Vicia > Vicia faba. The sequence goes on along the minus strand of OX451740.1, from coordinate 932,012,266 downwards.
AGGTTGTTGTCCTTCTAAAGGTCCTTGATCATCTTTTCAAAGGTCAGCTTCCTTGCTGATCTAACTCTGATCACATCATCCAATTCCTTGCAGGATTCTCTTAATTCTTTGATCATATCATCCTTGGTGGAGGTCTTTTCAGCAGTTGCAGATGTCAAAACAATGTCTAGGACATGTTTTCCTGAAAATAGCTTAAAATGAAGGGTCAAGACAGACACACTACATCATTTCCACTTAGGATTCCAGGATGCTGATTAAGGATAATTCCACAAAGGAGGGAAGGAAAATCAATTGGCATCTTAATGGAACAAGTTCCTGTGTGCTTAATGGTCTGATCAAAGATGTAAGTCCCATAATCAAAATGTTTCTGGTTTCCAATAGCATAAATGAACTTTCCTAATCCAATGGAGATGGTTGAAGTTTGATTAGTGGGAACCCAATTTACAGCTCCAATCCTATGTAAAATGACATATTTCACACTCAGTTTGCTGACAGGAAGTTTATTTTTCATGGGCCACTCAATTACTGGATTAGCAATGATGGCTCTACACACTTGATTATTTGTAACTTCCAGCTTACAACAGACATCTTCAGACCTATCTAGAAATCTATTTATGATGGCGGGAGAAAATTCTACACACTTTCCTCTAACAAAAACCTTTCTCTACTCCTTACTTTTATGGTTAGCATAATCAACAGGAATATTAACAATAAACTCCTTAATAAGAGTTTCATAGAAATTGGCAAACCTGGTAACTGTTTTCATCAATCCAGCGTAAGATATCAGTTCCATGATTTATTTACATTCCAAAGAACTAGCTCCCAGTTCTCTCTCCAGGGCAGTCCTTCTTTGATACACATACTTCCACTTTTCAGCATTCCTAACAAAATGGAAGGAGATGTTATCAAGTGGGGCATCAGGAACCCTAACAGAAATATTCTTGCTTGCAAACTTTTTGATAGGAGAGATGTCCTAGACATCTTGCTCGACATCATAGTCTGAGTCAACTTCTTCAAAAACCATAACTTTCTTCTTACTCTTGGATATTTTTACATCATCCTCATCATCATCATCTATGGAGCTAACAAGTCTAGCTTTTCTTTTGCTAGAGGGGGGAAGCACTTTGCTTCCTGATTTTGGGGGTCCATACATGATTTTCTTCTTGGTTATCTTGGTAGGGTGTGTGTCACTTACATCCTTTACTTTCCTGGATTTTAGCCTTCTTGCAATACCAGGTACCACATTAGTAATGAGCTCATTGTCAGGCAGCTCTTCTACATTGACTACGTTCTCAGCATTGTGACCTTCTCCATCCTTGGAGGCAGCAACATCTTCCTTAATAGGAGAGTTCTCTTCAACATCTTGTTCAACATTTTCTTCTTCCACTTCCTTCAGAGCAGAGATAGCAAGCTTCTCAAGTTTACCTTCAGCAGGATCTTTCTTGAAGGTGGATGATTCAGCAGCAGCACTTTTAGGGTTACTTCCTTTGTCAGCCGGAGGAGGCATGCGAGTAAGGGGAGTAGAAATCCCAGTCACAACAAAGCCTTCATTTAATACTCTGGCTACTAGCCTTCTGATTCTTCTATCAACATTAACAATTTCTTCTTCTGTCCTATTGTCAGTAGTAGTAGAAGAGTTACCTTTATCATCTTTCGAATTCTTAGTAGGTGATGATCTAGGTTTCTTGACCTTCTTATCAAGAGGTGGGATGGTTGTTAGAGGAGTAGCATCAAGTACTCTATCAAGGGAGAGATTCTCATTGGCAGATTTTGAAGAAGATGATGTATGATGTTGAGACATCTTTGAAGATTTTTGAGCAAAAGGATGAGGAATGACTAAGGTTCTTTTTCTGTAGAGGAGAACGAAAAGTTTGTGAAGGTAGAAGGATTTTATTTCATAGCGTATGGGAAACACTTTGAGGAAGTCCTGTAATGATTGCTTTTGAAATTTTATTTGTTGGAAACATAAATAATATAATATCACTTTAATGATATTCCCGCACGCCTTTAATTGCTACAAACCCTCATATAGGCAAATACCTAATTTTCCTCTTAAGTTCTCAAACTGGTTAACATCCAAAGCCTTAGTGAAAATGTTAGCCAATTGTAATTCAGTGGCTACATGTTCTAAGACAACAATCTTTTCTTCAACAAGCTCTCTTATGAAGTGATGATTGATATCAATATGTTTGGTCCTTCTATGTTGAATGGGATTCTTTGATATGTTAATGGCACTTAAATTGTCACAGAATAATGTCATGACATCTTGTTTGACATTGTATTCTATTAACATTTGTTTCATCCAAACCAATTGAGAACAACTGCTTCCTGTAGTGATATACTCAACCTCTGCATTGGACAAAGACACACAATTTTGCTTCTTATTGAACCAAGATATGAGATTATTTCCCAAAAATAAGCATCCTCCTGATGTACTTTTTCCATCATCAGCACTTCATGCCCAATCAGCATCATAAAAACCAGGTAGAATTATATCCATGAGAGTATAGCATACCATAGTCACTTTCCCCACTCACATATTTCAAAATTCTCTTCACATGGTTGGCATGACTAACTTTAGGATCAGCTTGATATCTTTCACACACTCCTACAGCAAAGGCAATGTCTGGTCTACTAGTTGTGAGATATAGAAGGTTTCCTATCATACTTCTATAAAGACTTTGATCTACACTTACTCCTTTTTCATCTTCAATCAACTTCAGATGTGTGGGAGCAGGGGTTCTTTTGTGACTGGACTTTTCCATCCCGAACTTCTTCACTATATTCTTGGAATACTTGCTCTGAGATAAAAATATGGAATCTTCCATTTGTTTAACTTGCAGACCAAGAAAATAGGTTAATTCACCAACAAGACTAATTTCAATTTCTGACTGCTTTTGCTTGACAAAATGTTGAACCATCTCATTTGACATCCCACCAAACACAATATCATCAACATAAATCTGTGAAATCATGATCTTCCCTTCTTCTTCCTTGACAAAAAGAGTTTTATCTATGCCACCTTTCTTGTATCCATTCTCAACAAGAACTTCTGTCAATCTCTCATACCAAGATCTTGGAGCTTGCTTTAATCCATACAGAGCTTTCTTCAGTTTGTAGACATGTTTAGGAAAACTTGGATCAATAAATCCATTTTGTTGTTCCACATAAACTTCTTCATTCAGATATCCATTTAAGAAGGCACTTTTTACATCCATTTGAAACAATTTAAATTTCAGTATGCATGCAACTCCCAAGAGTAGTCTGATTGATTCAAGCCTGGCCACAAGGGAAAAAGTTTCATCAAAGTCAACTCCTTAAATTTGAGTATACCCTCGTGCTACTAACCTTGCCTTGTTTCTAGTGACCAATCCTGTTTCATCAGATTTATTCTTGTACACCCATTTTGTGCCAATTACATTTGTCCCTTCGGGTCTTGGAACCAGATCCCAAACTTTATTTCTACTGAATTGTTCTATCTCTTCCTATATAGCATTAATCCAGAACTCATCAGTTAGGTCCTCTTTGACATTCTTAGGCTCAACCTTTGACACAAAGCAAGAGTTTGATATCCCATCTCTTGATCTGGTAGTAACTCTTTTATTTAGATCTCCTATGATAAGCTCCTTAGGATGATCTCTCTGGGTTCTAATTGAAGGTCCTTTATTGAGATGACTAGGCTCGGGATCTTCTTGAGGTGGATTATAATCAACACTTATGTCATTTGATTCTGTTGGAATATCATACATAGATGTTCTAACATCTTCTGAGATATCTTCTTCACCAATCCATCCTCTATCATCAATAATAACATTTATTGACTCCATCATAACTTTAGTTCTGGAGTTAAACACTCTGTAAGCTCTGCTATTTATAGAGTAACCCAGTAATATTCCTTCATCACTCTTGGGATCCATCTTCCTCCTTTGTTCACGATCAGCTAGGATGTAGTATTTACTTCAAAAAAACATGAAAGTATCTAACAGTTGATTTTCTCCCCTTCCATATTTCATACAAAGTGGCTGAAGTTCCTTTCCTTAGAGTGACTCTGTTATGGATATAGCATGCAGTATTCATAGCTTCAGCCCAAAAATGGTAGGGTAACTTCTTAGCATGAATCATGGCTGTAGCAGATTCTTGGAGAGTTTTATTCTTGCGTCCCACAATCCCATTTTGTTGAGGAGTAATGGGAGAAGAGAATTCATGGCTGACTCATTCAGAGGAGAAAAAGTCAAAAAATTTATTGTTCTCAAATTCCTTTCCATGATCACTTCTGATTCTTATGACATGAATTTCCTTTTCCCTTTGAAGTTTTTGACATAGATCTTTAAACACTTCAAAAGTTTATGATTTTTCTATAATAAATCTTATCCATGTGTATCTAGAAAAATCATCTAAAACAACATAGGCATACTTCTTACCACCAAGACTTTCAACTTGCATAGGTCCCATCAAGTCCATGTGAAGAAGTTCCAAAACTTTTGATGTAGTGAGATGTTGGATCTTCTGATGTGACATCTTAGTTTGCTTTCCAATCTGGCAGTCACCACATATTCTACCTTCTTTTATCTTGAGCTTAGGAATCCCTCTAACTGCTTCTTCAGATATAATTCTTTTCATGCCTTTTAGATGTAAGTGCCCCAATTTTTGATGCCATAGTTTAACTTCATTCTCTTTGGCTAAAACACATGTTGAGGAGATGTTTAACTCTTGAGGAACCCTGAGATAACAGTTGTCTTTAGATCTTATTCCTTTCATAATAGCTTCATTCTTTTCATTGCACACAAGACATTCATCCTTGGTGAAGTTAACTTTGAATCCTTGATCACACAATTGGCTTATACTTATCATGTTAGTTGTTAACCCTTTAACAAGTAACACATCATCAAGCTTTGGGACTCCTGAACAATCAAGCTTACCAACACCTTTGATTTCACCTTTTGCTCCATCACCAAAAGTGACACAACTAGTGGAATAAGATTTTACATCCACCAACAGGTTCTTGAAACTTGTCATGTGTCTAGAGCAGCCACTATCAGAGTACCAGTCATCTTTGGTTGATACTCTGAGGGAGGTGTGAGCTATGAAACTAGCAACATTAGACTAGGGAATCCACTATTTCTTATTTTTGCTATTTTGTAGCATCTTATCATTCTTGGGAGGAAGAGTAGTCTTAGGATACCCATATAATTTGAAACATAAGGTCCTTATATGATCAAGCCTTCCACAGTGATGACATCTCCAGGGCTGGGGATTCTCCTTGGTGTGATTAAACTTTTTCTTTCCATGATGTTTGCCATGATGTCCTTTCTTACCATGATATTTTCCCAGATGTCCTTTCTTACCATGATGTTTGCCTAGATGTTGAGACATTTGATTTGACACTTTGGTTTAGACTTAGCATGAGTGGAAACAGATGAAAGCTCTTCTGAGTTAGGTTCCTTTTTCTCATTGAAACCTAGACCACTCTTGTCTCTTGTCACTCCTCCTGTTTGGAGAATTTCATCTAATGTGTCAGACCCATTATTTAGCATCTTGAGAGATTTGACCATTCTATCAAGATTTGAATTCATAGAAGACACTTCACTTTCCAGATCAGAAATAGTTTTAAGATGCTCTTCCCTTCCTCCTTTAGCTGAGTTATGAGGGATTTTTATTTCTCCCCTTCAAGACACACTTCTGCACTTCTGAGACATAATTCTTTGTATGAAGCAACTAACTCATCAAAGGTTAGTTCCCCGTCACTAGACTCTTCATCAGATACATATTTTCATGTTAATGCTTTAATATACTTGGAAGATTCTTAAAGATCACTCTCTAAGTCCTCTTCAGACCAGGTAACAGATAGATTCTTCTTCTGTTTCTTAAGATATGTAGGACATTCATCTCTAATGTGACCAAAGTCTTAACATTCATGACATTGTACTCCATTCCCTTCAGAAGATTTTTCTTCACCCCTTTTTCTTCCAACCTCATTTGACTTATGGATGTCAAATGAGATGTTCTTGACATTTGATCTTTGGTTCCTGTCCATTCTTTTTATCAATTTGTTAAATTGTCTTCCAAGCATAGCTAAGGCATTTGATATTCCTCCATCTGTATCCAGATCACAGTCCTCCTCTTCATCTTCAGTATTTGATACAAAGAATATGCTTTTGTTCTTCTTTTCAGATCTTTCATTGATGCTTAGTTCAAATGTTAGAAGGGATCCAAAAAGTTCATCCACTTTCATTTTGTAAATGTCTTGAGCTTCTTCTATAGCAGTCACTTTCATATTAAATCTCTTGGGAATATACCTGAGCATCTTTCTAACCAATTTGTCTTCAGGTATTTTCTCTCCTAAAGCACTGGAGGCATTAGCAATTTCAAGAATGTTCATATGGAAGTCATTTATACTTTCATCATTCTTCATTCTCAAATTCTCAAGTTTCGTTGTGCGCAACTGAAGTCTTGATATATTAACTTTGGACGTGCCTTCACGAGTAGATTGAAGAATCCCCCAAGCATCCTTAGCAACTTCATGTGTATTCACCAATCTGAAAATGTTCTTGTCGATTCCATTGAATATAGCATTAAAGGCTTTAGAATTTCCAAGACAAATTTCATCTTCTTCTTTATACCAATCTTCTTCTGGTTTTAACTCAGAAGTAGGTTCTCCATTTTCTCCCAATTTTACAGGGTGTTTCCATCCTTTTAAAACATCTTTCCAAGCCCTGTTGTCCAAAGACTTTGAAAAGGCCACCATATGTGGTTTCAAGTAGTCATAATTACTTCCATCCAGAATGGTGGCCTGTTCATAAATCCTCCTTCCTTGTCCATATTACCAGAAAGTATCTTCCCTAGATCTCACCCAAATAAAGAACAGGATGCCTGCTCTGATACCAATTGAAATTCTGGTATCAGATATGTGATCTCGAATGAGATGTCATGACACAGACATATGTTTACAAGTAAAGAACAATAATAACAAAAGAAGTAAAAACGCAAGAGATTGTTCACCCAGTTCAGTGTACAACAACACCTACTCTGTGGGCTACCAAGCCAGGGACAAGTCCACTAAATAGTATCAATTCATAGACCCTCAGTAAACTACCAGTTTACGATCTAATCACTTAATCACTACCCGTGCTATACTTCTACCTAAGACTCACCTAGGTATGAGGCCCTCCTCAAATATCTTCAATCACTTACAGTGAAGAAACAACAGAAATACTAAGTTTAAAAACTCCAATCATTCAATGCTTAAAAGCTTATGAATGATACACAATTAATAACCCAAATAATAACACAAGTATTAATTTAATACTAGAGTGTTTGACAATTAAAAGACTTAGACATTTTAAAATAGAAAGAAGGTATTATTCTTCAAAAGTTGCAGTTGTTTGAATAAGGAAGCAAGTCCTTATATATGCGCAGCTGTTGGCTTGGGCTTTAAAACCAAATATTAAATTCTTCTGAATATTTCCATAAAAACAGGTCAAGATAAAATCCATGCATTTTGAAAAATATTCCTCCATATTTTTCGCAGCCTGTGAGTCACAAATCTTGAATTATGGAGCACAGGAAATTAGCAAACAGAAAAACATAAATTGATGTTGGCTGAGTTCAATTCAGGAGGCAGATGTCAAGATATCTTCTTTGACATCATTCAAAATAACTTGCTACAAATGTCAAGACATTTAGCAAAACATTAACAACACATTATTTTACCAAAATTGTTGTCAACAAACACTTACATTACGAATGATCTTAAGTATTTCTTCTATATCTTGTTTAGAGGAGTCTTGAATTGTACATCTTTTGAGGGTGCCTCCATCTAGGCAGGCTCAGTCACTTTCTCTTTACCCTGGGCTTCAGTAGTTAACCCAGCAGCCGGAATACGAACAAGTGTTGTGATATTTTTTGGAGGAGAGATCTCCGGGGAGAAGATCCTTCTCGTTTGGGTAACTTTACTAGTTCTGACAATATTTTCAACATTCAGAATGGTAACTTCAGAATCTTCATCTTCGGTAATCCATGGCTCTTTCCTACCATCATGGTAATAAACTTATGCTCCATAGTTCCAGGAAACGAACTTGTCAGAGGAATAGGGGACTGGCCCCGGTGCAGTAATGATAAGGGGAGCCACTCTTGGCTCAGTAGGTATCCTTATAGTGCCTCTAGAGGTGATCCTTATAGGAATATTGGAAATTGTGATTATAGAAATATCTTCAAGTCTCAGTTCTTGAGATATACTTTCATGTAAACTCTTCATGGATGGAGTTTTCTTGAATAGAATTTCATGGCTATCAATCAAGCGTTGAATACCCTTCTTCAGCCACATACAACCATTAGTTTGGGAAGCATAATGGTAATAATTTTCAGGACAACCCAGAAATAAAATGGCTCATAACAGATTCTTCTTAACAATCATCAAGGGAGTAGTCAAGTCACTTATGGTGGAGACATAGGAAACATCGTCAATGGCATTAACATCTTTGCCATGATTGGGCATGGGCACATTAATCACATTAGGGGTCTCAGGAGGATCAAATTCAATTTCCTTTGCATCAATCATGTCTTGGATTTTGCTTTTTAGGGCCCAACAATCGTTAGTGTCGTGCCCAGGACTATTGGAATGATATGCACACTTTGAATTAGGGTTATACTTTGGAGAGGATGTGTTGGGATTCTGAGGAGATCTCGCAGTGTTATCAATTGTTCTTTCAACAAATGTTGTAATTCTTGAGCCAATGGCATATTAATCCTAGTGAACTTCCTCCTCGGAGTGTCTGACCTATGTTGATTGCCTGGTGGTTATGGTCAAATAGGTGTTGCATTAGAGATTAACATTACCCCTACAGACTGATGACGGTCATTCTTACTACGACTCCTCTGGCCATAGACAACATTGGTTTCTTTCTTTCCAATGAATGGTTTCTTCACGATACTAGAGCATGCAGCCATCTGAATCTTCTCGCTCTTGATACCACTTTCAACTCGTTCGCCAGTCAAAATCAGCTCAGTAAACCCTGATGAAGAACTCCTAATCAGCAAATTAAAGAATGGGCCCGTTAGAATACCCATGAACATATCCACAACTCCTGGTCAGTCAGAGGAGGTTGCACCATTCTATCCAAATCTCTCCACTTCTGGGCATACTCCTTAAAGCCTTCGTTCGAGCCCATAGTCATACTTTGTAATTGCACGCGAGTTGGTGCAAGGTCAGTGTAATATGGTGGGATAACTGACTTGGTGCGTTGCATTTTATTGAAAATGTTGCGGATAGTAAGAGTCGCCGCCAACTTTTCTTTTATCCAATAAAGGAAAGGGTGAAAAGAACAGGAAAGACCTTTTGAGAATTTTCTTGAGTTCGGGGGGTAGGTTATGAAAAGGGAAGGTGTTAGAACCATTTTCATCTGTAGTTATCTACGGGCTCTTAATTGCTAGCTCACTTTGAAATTCTTTGTGTTTGTGTAAGTTTGAAAATATTTTGAAAACGCTTTCGTTCGGAAAACTTTGCAATGATTCTCGTATCGTTGAGAATGTATACAAAGTGTTGGTTTTGAAAATATTTGTTGAAAGGGAATGTTTAGAAAGATGTTTTTAAAATGCCAAAATGGAAGGAAATTTTGTAATGATTCTCTTATCGTTGAGAATGTATACAATATGTTTATTTTGAAGAGTGTTTTGAAAGTGTGAAGTATGGAAATGCTTTTATTTGTGAGCAAGCAATTACGAACAACCTACCTACTCAAAAGGTCTTTATTCTTTTCCTCCTTCTTTAGATAATTCTACTTCACCATTGGTTGGTAGAGAGCCATATCATTGGATGTGAGGGACGGGCGTGGGTCATCCAACAGTCATAGAAGGTAACTTGTAAGATGTTTTAGCAATTTTTGTAAGGGACTAAGATCATTTACCAAAGGCAACATTGAAGGGTCATCGAGGGACTATGATCTTTTAATCAAGGGTCTTTACTAAAACATCCCACATTCGAGGGACATGACTGTTTTTATCCGAGGCAACAAGTGTGGCTTACCCTAGAGGTGCATGCGTGCAAAGTGTTTTGATTTCAAATATATTATCTTTGAATTAGGGTTTTCTATAGTTTAGTTTTAAGTCTTGTCATGCAAACCCTAATTACTAATAATAATAAGGAAAGCGATAAATTGTAGAATTTAAATGTCCTACACTATTGCAACGCTTTGGGAATGAGGGTACAATTTTAAGAATGAGGGGAGGAAAGTAATAAAGCCTAATTATCTATTACAAACCATGTACATAAATGATAATGCGAAATAAAATATACAAAAATGTAAAGATGAAGAAAAGAAAATTGTTTTTGTGGTTTTTTGATGGAAAGAGTTTTTAATTAACCTAGTCAAACTAATTAATTTTAATTACAAGAGAAGTTAATTAACTTTTAAAAAAACTAAAATCTAAGCTAATTGAATTTAATAAGAAAATAAAACTTAAGTCTAAATAATTTGTTTATAAAATAATTTAAAGGTTAATGTTAATTTAGAAAAATATTTTAAAGTGTGAAAAATAAACAAAATATAGTTCTAAATATTAACAAAAATAAAATAAGTGTTTAAATTAAAATATTTTTAATTAAATATTTAAGAAAATATATTTTTATATATTTTTGGTTAAATGAAAATAAATAAATAAATTATAGAAAATATAAAGAATATTAAAAAAAATATTGGGCTTAGGCGTTAAAAAGAAAAATGGGGGTGAGAAATTATTTTTTTGTTAGGCCCAAATGAGCCCTTTATTTGAAATCAGAAAAGAAAGTAAAAATGTTTGTAACAAAAAGAATGTATTGGGCCTGCGCAGTATGTAAGCAAAAAGGGGTGTAGCAAGAAAATCAGTAAAGGCCCAGAACAAAAAGTCTAGCGCCTGTTGATCATGTGTGAATGACTTCTTGGAGTGCACTATGGACTTGCTCATGTGGAGTGTGGGATGAGATGAATGGCAGATCTGATGGTCCTGTCACAAGGATGTACGGCATGCACGCTACACTTGATGTACTAAATCTGCAAGGAAATAATGTGAAAAAAATAAAAGGGTACCACTGGGACTCGAATCCAGGTCCATATAGATCAATGCCTTAGCGCGCGCTTCTCTGCCGCTGGGTTGGCTGTTTCATTTGTGTATAATACAACTTCAACTAAATATAAAATAAACACATTTCTGAATTTCGAACTTCATCTTCTTCCTCCTTCATGCGTGCAGAACAACAACACCATTACTATGAATTCTGAACTTGCTCATTTCTCAGCCATTTTCAAAAATGTAAACATGAAAGTTGTTCCATTTTTCAACATAAATGCAACCATCTAAATATCATAAACTATAAATTAAAGATGAATGAGAATTTTGTTGGTACCAAATTAAAACCTAATTTTTTCAGAAAGTTCAACTTCAAAATTCGCATCACTCAAGCAACATAAATGAAAGTTAAAGGCATGGTTAGCTTTAGGGTAATTATGTCTACATTTTATCTTCACAATGCAACCATTAATGATGCTTGTATAAGGAGTTCAAAGTTGAGAAAACTTACCCCAAAACTGGAAATCGTGTTTGGAGTTTGAGCACTCCTTGAGGTGTTGTGATGATCTGGATAGCTTCACTGAACTCCTAGGAAGCTATTGCAATGCTTACTTTGTGCTGAAAGTGTCTGAATATTTTTGGATAAGTCAAGTTACAGGTTTGAATTTTTGGAAATGGAGGATAGTTCAAATGGTGTTACAATTGTGTAGCAAGGTCTTGGATAGTTTCTAAGTGAGGTATGGAAGCGTTGTGATTGATTAAAAGTAAAAACGCATGAGTGGATTGTGTATTTGAAGTTCAAGGTCAGAATGTGCAAGCAATGGAGTTTTGGATGCAAATTCTGAGTTTAAGGTGTTTGAAGGGGTTAGAGGGATCTTGAACTCATGTGTTAGCTTGCAAGTGACTTCTCTATTTATAGAGAAAAGGTTTTGAAGGATCTAGCAATCAGATTTCAAAAATCACATGTTATGGTTATGTGATTTGATTTTGAAGCAAGCTTGAAACATATTGTTCCAATGCATAGTACAAGGGCTTATAGGGTGGTTAGAGGCTTTAGATATTTTTCTTCTGAGCATAGATGTTAAGTGTGTGTAGAGGGAGCAAGTGAGAGGCTCAAGAAGTTGACATTGGGATTAAAATTGGCTTTTCTAAAATGGAAGTGTGTGTAGAGGGAGCAAGTGAGAGGCTCAAGAAGTTGACATTGGGATTAAAATTGGCTTTTCTAAAATGGAAGTGTGAACTTTGTTCCATTAATGGAAAAATCACTTGGAAAATGACTCAAATGCTTGGACAATGGCTCAATTAGTTGTGAATACATTTAATTATTGAGTGATTTTCAAGTTTGAAGGCCTGCAAAGCAAGATTATGCAGTATGCTTGAAGATTGGATCATATGGTTCATCATAAAATGACCTAAAATTTAAGTATGGGTGTCCAACTTCTTCTCTTCAATTCTCCTAGCTCAAAAATGAAAAATTGCCAAGAATTTGGGACAAAAATCTGACAAAACTTGCTAAAATTTTCATTAAGTGTTTTTGTAAAAATTTCATGACTTCAAGAGCATATACCTTTAAATCCAAGCATTTTTTGGACATCAACAATAAGGGACAAAGTTGTATAATTCATCAAGATCTACAATTTTCATGTTGAAAGTTTTCCTTGAATCATCTTGCATCTTGGTGAAAAATTATCATGAAGTAGTGAAATTATCAAGGTTAAAAACACTTGGAATTTTTCTAAGTATTGAAAATATTGTCTTTTGTTGATTCTTATTGACTTTCTTGATTCTTGATTATAAAGTTTGATATTTTTGAATATGTTGATGAATCTTGATCTTTGGAATTCAATGTTGACCAAAAAGTCAAAGTTTGACTTTTGTGTGTCAGTTGACTTTTCATCAATTGATCCAAATTTCAACTATTAATCCCTTGACCTTTGATAATGTTTTGAACCATTAAATTAGGTCAAGATGTTAGGTTTGAGTCCTTGAGATCATGCTTCAAGCCATTAGGTCATGTACTAGGTCAAAAGTCAATAATCAATCATTCTCAATCAAAACCCTAATTTTGACAATTTTGTCCCTTTGATGATTTGAATGATTTTCTTGAGGAATTATGATCAGCCCTTGATTAATTGATGTATATGACTTAAAAATGTTGATGTTGGCTAAAAATCATGAAGTTTGACTATATGTTGACCACAGTTGACTTTTTACCCAATACAGTTGATTTTCAGACATCTGAGAAATTGACTGAGCAATTTTGAAATGCAAGAATTGAGACTTGGCATGAGCATTCTTGGAGACGTATAGTGGCCCATGAAAGTCACTTGAGGAATTATAATTCCAATTTTCCTTGAGAAAACCAAAACCCTAATTTGTGGACTCAATGCTTATGAGGTGAGCTTGTTTGTTCAACTCTTGAGAATCCTTGAGCATTTGAGATTTTTTTGGTGAGAAATGTCTTGAAGAAAAGGGAGGGAAAATTTTAGGGTACAATAGTTGCCCTTGTTCAATCTTCTTAAACCTGAAGAGTTAGATTGGCATGTTCGCCATTCGGGACTCGAAGGTGGAAGATGATTGAACACTTAAGTGCCCAGAAATGTGCACTCGCTTGTGCACAAAGTGAAACTGTTGGTTGATTATATCTGGAATGGGATTAGACATGCCATTTGGAGAGGTAACGGATAGTTGTAGGATATTGGCTTATAGATTCCATCCAAAGTAATTGTTGATAGAGAGATTATACTAAGTTTACGCTCGACTTTAACTGGGAGAAGTATCAGAACAAATCTTTGGTCAATTTAATCTAAGCCAAAAAAGGTCTACTGAGAGAAGTATCAAAAATAAATATTTGGTTGATTTAATTTAATCTAGCAGGGACCTTTAAATCTTTAACTGGGAGACGTATCAGAATAAATCTTTGGTCGGTTTAATGTGAGCCAGAAAAAGGTCTACTGAGAGAAGTATCAGAACAAATATTTGGTCGATTTAATCTGAGCCAGCAGATGTCTTTAAATCTTTAACTGTAAGAAGTATCAGAATAAATCTTTGGTTGATTTAATCTAAGCCATAAAAGGTCTACTGAGAGAAGTAACAGAATAAATCTTTGGTCGATTTAATCTGAGCCAGCATATGTCTTTAAATCTTTAACTGGGAGAAGTATCCGAATAAATCTTTGGTTGATTTAATCTGAGCCAGAAAAGGTCTACTGAGAGAAGTATCAGAACAAATCTTTGGTCGATTTAATTTGAGCCAACAAAGCTCTTTAAATCTTTAACTGGGAGAAGTATCAGAAGAAATCTTTGGTCGATTTAATCTGAGCCAGAAAAGGTCTACTAAGAGAAGTATCAGAATAACTCTTTGGTCGATTTAATCTGAGCCAGCAGATGTCTATAAATCTTTAACTGGGAGAAGTATCAGAATAAATCTTTGGTCGATTTAATATGATCCAGAAAAGGTCTACTGAGAGAAGTATCATAATACATCTTTGGTCGATTTAATCTGAGCCAACAAATGTCTTTAAATCTTTAACTGGGAGAAGTATCAGAATAAATCTTTGGTCAATTTAATCTGATCCAGAAAAGGTCTACTGAGAAAAGTATCAAAATAAATCTATGGTCGATTTAATCTGAGCCAACAGATGTATTTAAATCTTTAACTGGGAGAATTATCAGAATAAATCTTTGGTTGTTTAATATGAGCCAGAAAAGGTTTACTGAGAGAAGTATCAGAATAAATCTTTGGTCGATTTAATCCGAGCCAGCAGAGGTCTTTAATTCTTTAACTGGGAGAAGTATCAGAATAAATCTTTGGTCGATTTAATCTGAGCTAGAAAAGGTCTACTGAGAGAAGTATCATAATAAATCTTTGGTCGATTTAATCTGAGTTATCAGATGTCTTTAAATCTTTAACTGGGAGAAGTGTCAGAATAATTCTTTGGTCGATTCAATCTGAGCCATAAAAGGTCTACTAAGAGAAGTATCAGAATACATCTTTGGCCGATTTAATATGAGCCAACATATGTCTTTAAATATTTAACTAGGAGAAGTATCAGAATAAATATTTGGTCGATTTAATATGAGCCAGAAAAGGTCTACTGAGAGAAGTATCAGAATAAATCTTTGGTTGATTTAATTTAAGCCAGCAAATGTCTTTAAATTTTTAACTGGGAGAAGTATCAGAATAAATCTTTGGTCAATTTAATCTGAGCCAGAAAAGATCTACTGAGAGAAGTATTAGAATAAATCTTTGGTCGATTTAATATGAGCCGTTAGATGTTTGAAGGAAGTGTCCATCATGTAGATATTTGCCATGTCTTGTTTCAGGGAATGACCTACAATCTGTTTTGAGGATTTGTTGATGATATCGATTTGTCGATTGATTCTTCCTTAAAGGGTAAAGAGTTAGTTGTATGCAATGTCATGATGTATGAAATGCATTGTGTAATGATGTTATCAAAATAAATGAGATTATTCTATACGTGTTTCGTATGCATATGCTATGATGTATGAATGTAAAATATTGTTGAAGTGTATTTGTAAACCTGTGCAGAACCTTGTCTGGGAAAATGAATCCCTGACAATTGTTGGGGATGAAGAGTATGTGTATCCTCAATCTTGTCTAGAATACTTCTGTTGGGGATTCCTGCTTGCTTGTTTGAGGAAACTCTAAAGGGGATGTATTGATTTCCTATTTGGGGAGTAGAGTTTAGGAACATTGGTCGTCTGTTGCTATATCGGGGATCTTAATTCTTATATACCCTGACTAGGGATAAAAGAGATGCATAACCTTCCAACTCATCTGGGGAAGACAAGGCTAACTGATATATGGTCTTATTCTAGGTTTTGCAATAAGTTTCTGGGGATAGTGGCAACTTTACTGTGGAGAAGAATTTTGTTTGAGATTTGTAGTAGTATGAGGAATAGACTCGAGCAGGGGAATTTGTAGTCTGTTGTGGAAATAAACCCTATTTGGGAAATAAACCCTACTTGGGAAATAAACCTGGTTGGGGAAATAAGCCCGGTTGTTGGTGAAGTGCTCTTGCCGAGGAAACAAAATTTCCTGGGGAAAATGAATTTTTCTAGAGAGAAGAACTCTACAAGGTTTCTTTTTCAGTTTTGGAGGAACAAACTCAGTTGGGGAAGAGAATTTCCATGAACTTGTACTAACTAGAACTTTGTAGGTTATTGATATTATCAGGAAAGAGATTACACTCCTTTATCTGTGGAGCAATCTTCCGGGGAGATTGTGGGGAATATACCCTTATTTGGGGATGAATACTATATGGGGGTAATCTTATACAAGTGGTTCTATGGGGATTGATGGACAACTTGAGTGTCATCCCAGCTCATAGAATCTTGAGTAAATACTTATTCTCGTTCTTATGTGTTGTACCCCAAAATTTTCCCTCTCATTTATCAAGAATTTGCTCACAAGATCTCCCTTGACTCAAGACTGCATTAGGGTTTGATCAGCTCAAGACACCTCCTTAAGCACTGATGACCAAAATTAGGGTTTGAGATTGCAAAAGGATATTTTAACTTCCAATTCCCCACATGACTTTCATGGATTATTATGGACCCCCAAAATTACTCATGTCAAGATTCAAGCCTTGGATCACACTTTTGCTCAGTCAATTGAGCAGTTAACCTAAAAATCAGTTGTATTGAGAAAAAGTCAACTATGGCCAATGTATAGTAAAACTTCATAGTTTTTTATCCACATCAACATTTTAAACTGATATTTATAATTTGATCAAGTTTGGACCTTAATTCCTCAAGAAATTTGATCAAATCTCCAAAAGGGCAACGTGGTCAAAATTAAGGTTTTTGACTAGGAAAGGGCAAATTCTGATTTTTGACCTAGAAAATGATCAATTGGTTTAAGGCATGATCTCAAGGGTCAAATTGCATCATTTTGACCTAATGACATGGCTCAAAATATTGCTCAAGTCCAAAAGATTGACAGATGAATTTTCAGTCAACTGATCAAAAGTCAATTGTATACTGAAAATTCAAACTTTGACTTTTTGGTCAAATTCAAATGCCAAAGATCACAATTCATCCAAACATGTTAAAGTATGAAACTTATTCATCAAGAAATAAAAAAGTCAAGATTTCATTTTGAAGAGTCAAAATTTCTAAACTTAGAAATTTTTCTAAGTGTTGGAAATTTCATATTTTTTTTCATAACTTTGAGCAAAAGTTTCACCATGATGCAAGGTGATTCAAGAGAAACTTCCAACATTAAAGTTCTAGATCTCCATGAAATCTACAACGTTGCTTCACACAAATTATTTCAAAAGTGCTTGGATCCCAAGATATAATTTTAAGAACATGTGGTCATCAAAACAAAACACTTGGTGAAATTTTTGCCCTAATTTGGTCAGGATTTTGACCCAACTTCATGGAACTTTTTCATATAGTTACAAGGGGAATATTCAAAATAAATTCAAATATGGGTTGTATAGCACATTGCAACCTTCCAAAATGTCCAAGAACTCCTTGAGATCATTTTTGAGTAGGGAGAATCGAAGAGATAAAATTAGGGTTTTATCACTTTAATTACAAGTCATTTTTGTGATGAACCAAATTCAAAATTCAAACTATGTTGCATAAACACTACTTTGCAGGCCTCAAACTTGTTAGGCACTCCATAATTAATGGTTTACGCAACTATTAGAGGTCTCACTTCAAGCATTCAATGCATGGACATGCTTTATATCCATTTTTGGAAGAAAGGTTACATTGCCATTTTGATAAAGTGCTCTTCTATACAAAACTTGTTCTTGAGCCTTGCACTTATTCTCTTCTGATCACACAAGTCCCATAACCCATAAGAAATGGTTTAGACACTTACAATCACCCAGCCCATGCTTGTACCTCCTCTTGAAACTTGTTTCCCTCTTTTCTCCAAAATCAAGTAACCTAGCCAAAAGCTAAAAACTTGTACTTCTGACTTACCAATGCACTCCAATCCTTTTGCTTATAGATACACAAACTATTTTCACCACACACAAGAATGCTTGACCACTGAAAAAAGCTAGAACTCAGAATCACACTTCATACTTCCATTTTCACACAAACTGACCAAAAGATTGAAACTCCTAATCTACTCGTGCGTTTCTTGGCCTTTTGGTTTTTAAAGCTTCTAAACATCATATATAACTGATCCCACACCTTGTTACAAAACTGTAACACCATTAACACCATCCTCCATTTTCAAAAACAGAGCTCTGCACATTGACTTCCCCGGTCTGTTTCAGCCATCCATTGCTGAAGCTAATCATTGCATTAGCTTCCTGGGACCTCAAGGAATCTAACCTGATCATCACCATCACTTGAAACAAGCTCAAACTCAAAACATGATTTCCAGTTTTGAGGTAAGTTTTCTTAACTTTGAACTCTTCATACAAGCATCATTAATGATTTATTTGTGAACAAAACATCTAGATATCATTGCCCTAAAGTTAACCATGTCCATAGTTTCCATTGATTTTGCTTGAGCTTAGAGAATTTTAAGATTGAAGTTTCTGAGATTTTTAGGGTTCATATTAGGGACAATAAAATTCATGCTTATCTTTGATCTATAGTTTTAATACTTTACATTTTTGAAACCGTGAGGAAATTTGCTGCAAGTTTCATGTTTACAGTTTTCATTTTTGATGAGAGGTGAACAAGTTACAGTTGGTCTGGCTGGAGGTTGAAGATGAAGTAATCAAGGCGTGTTTTGTATCATATATTTATT
The DNA here is from genome assembly GCA_948472305.1 of Vicia faba. Classification (NCBI taxonomy): domain Eukaryota; kingdom Viridiplantae; phylum Streptophyta; class Magnoliopsida; order Fabales; family Fabaceae; genus Vicia; species Vicia faba. The sequence goes on along the minus strand of OX451740.1, from coordinate 931,993,480 downwards.
GATTTGCTTATGTTAACAGATGTATAGCCACCCCAAAGGTAGAAGCACGCGCCTGTATCCTTTGGGACATGGGTTCGAGCCCCAGTGGTACCCTTTTAATTTTTTTCACATTTTTTCTTTCTGATTTTGTTTTTTTTGTCAGGCGCTGGGCCTTGTTGGGATCTTGGTGTTTTTGTTTTTGCTTACTAAGCCCCCTTGCAGGTTGTTTGCGCCCCTGGCTCAGTTTATTATATTTTCTTATTTTTATTTTATTTATTTTCTTAATATATTTTCTAAATATTAAAAAATCATCAAAAATACAAAAAATTAGATTTTCATTTTAACTTAGTTTATTTAATTTTTCTCACAAAAAATATTTTTATTAACTATACTTTATTTATTTTTACTAACTAGTCTTGTAAATTTAATTTAAAACTAGGTTATTATTTATTTTCTTTTACACCAATTAAAATATATTTATTTTAATGTAAAAAAGGCCACAAATATTTTATAACACCATAATTTATTTTGAAGACAAAAATACCAAAAAATACTTTTTCTAAACTTATTTTATTTAATTAATTAATGAATTAGGGTTTTGTTAATTTTCTTTCTTAGTGAATTAGGTTTACTTTTAAGTTTAATTAATTATTTTCTTTAAATTAATTATATTAAGACAAAATCTCTTTTCTCATGAAAACCAAACAAAGATCCATTTTCTTTACATTATGCATTTTTGTACATTTATTCATTTTTGTACATTGTATTCATTTTAATTCCTTGTACATTGATACCAATTCAATATGATTGTAATAGACTAACTAGGTTTACATTCTTGCAATCCATATTCAATTTGTACACCCCCCTCCCACAAGTATTGTAATAGCTTAGTAACTTTAAATTCTGCAATTTATCACTTTATATACAATTGCTAGTAATTAGGGTTTGTATGAAAAGACTAAAACCAATACTTAAAAAACCCTAATTCAAGACAAAATCAAGCATGAAAACAATACATTTGCACACAAGCACCCCTAGGGTTATTCCACTTAGTTGCCTTATACAAAATGGCCATAGTACGCATGTGAGGTATCTTAGCAAAAACAAGCAAATACAAGATCATATTCCCTCGATGACGCTATCTGAGTTGCCTTTCAAATGATCTTAGTCCCTAAAAAAGAATGCTAAGATACCTTGCAACATTGCTAATCATGGTTATACGATGACCCATGCCCGTCCCGTTTACATACAAAGATAGGGTTACTTACCAAATCAATGGTAAGATAGCAATTTCAAAGGAAATGAACATGAAAGACTTTTTGAGTAGGTAGAATACTCCTAATTACTTGACCACTTTACAAACAAAGCATCCTTGCTATGTTCAAAACAAACACCTACACTTTCAAAAAAAAACATCTTTCAACTTGAAAACATTTTCAAAAGATCAACATCTTTGTATACATTCTTACGAACGAGAATCATTACAAAGATTGCCTAAACAATAGCCTCTTTACAAAATACTTTCAAAAAACCACACAAAGCACAATTTCAAACAAAAGCAAGTGATCTAGCAAGTAACTAAGAACCCATGGAAAACCATGGATGAAAAGGGTGCTAATACCTTCCCTTTTCATAATCTACCCCCCGAACTCAAGAAAAAATCTCAAAGGTCTTTCTTGTGCTTTTTCACCTTTCCTTTTGGATAAAAGAAAAGCCAGTGGCGACTCTTGCTAACCACAATATTTGCGATCAAACACAAAACCTTCAAGTCAGTTCTCCCACCGTATCAGAGAACTGGCGACTCAGTTGGGGAGTTTAATTCTTAAAGTGGGGTTACCTTAGGGTTATATCACATCTACTTACTTTCATTGTTTGACTTGTATGCTTTACATTATGGTTCTTTGTTTGGGTTTGAATCCTCTACCCGGATTTGGGATACCTTATAGGTAAATAGCAATACGTTGTGGAAATTGTGCGGGGTATACCGACATGGTCTAAGCAATAGTTATGTTATTGCGACATATTTGTGGGTACCGGTAGCCCTTGAGTTAATCAAGGAGAATACAGGGCCGCTGAGTGATGTCATGAAGCACTGATGAACTGTTAGAACCTTTACTTGACCAACTTGGCGTTTAGGATGTAGTGAGATGACCGGCTTTGGTGCAGTCTAAAGTTGGTAGATACTCAATACTACACTCATTAAGGTTTGGGTTCTTGGGATATTTCGGTCGCCATTAAAGAGGCTTGTGCTGAAACAATGACCAAGGAAACAAAACAGTGATATTGAGCTCCTTAGAACCCGGTTACTATTGCTAGGACAGGTTTGAGCCAACTAAACTTCAAGAGGGTACTTACCTATGAGACTCCATGCAAGCCTAAACCTAAGGACTTGTTTTCTTTGTTTGTATATACATACTTGTACATAACATCATGAACATCATAACATCATACACATTCACTAACCATTTCAAGGATTTTGGGATTCATCTTTGTTCTTGTTTTGTAGGACATGGATTCTATTCGCAGGAAAACTATTCAAGTCAATCTTGTGAGGATCCCTTCACAACTTAAGGAGCTAGATTCAAGGATCCCTGAAAATTCTCTGTTCACCGAGATACATGGTCGCCTACTCAACTTGGTCACCTCCAACACTGATGAGGATATGATGAAGGTGCTCTTTCATTTCTATGATCCTTTACACCATTGCTTCACATTTCCCGATTATCAACTTGTGCCTACTTTGTAAGAATTCTCCCGACTCTTGAGGATTCCCATTCTCAATCAACTACCTTTCAACGGTACAGAAAGAGACCTAAAGCCAGAAGAGATTGCTCAAGCTCTACACTTGCAATCATCTGATGTCACAACTCATTGGGAAACAAGGAGTGGTGTCAAGGTTTCTGTTGTACCCAAAAATTTGCCCTCCCATATTCTTCAAGGTTTATCAAGAATCATCTTCAAGTGGTTCAAGATCTCTCAAGGGTTGCACAGTCAAACCATCTCCTAAGCCAGTCAAAATTAGGGTTTTGGTTCTTGCAAGGAATTTGGGATTTTCAATGGCTCAATCAAGTCCCATAGGCCTATACACATTGTCAAGCATCTATATGTCAAGTTTCAAGGGTCACAATGTCAAATTGCATAGTCAAAAGTCCCATTTGCTTCACAGTCAACTGCAGGGGTAAAATGGTCATTTTACAGTCAAAAGTCAAATTTTTTGGTCAACATATTATTTTGAAGCCACAATCACCATTTGATCAAGTCTTGATCATTATTCCACAAGCATGGCTCAAAAATCATCAAAGATGCAAAAGTTACTATTTTTGGACAACAGAAAAGTCAATTGTAACTTGACCAGGGCATAACTTTTTCATGGTTCATCATAAAAATCCCATCCAATGCTCATTTTGAAGGGGATGACATTTCCTACAACTCATCTTCACATTCCAAGTCCAATAAATGCTCTCACAAAAAGTTATCAATTTCTACATTATAGGTCAATTTCAAAAGTCAACAAAAAGGCATTTTAAGTCAAAGACCATAACTTGAGATTGGTAAATCCAAATGACATGGGACCAAAGGCATTGGTTATAGGACTTCAAGACCTTTCCAAAATGTCCAAGAACATGTTCATATGATCAAAATTGAGCAAGATATGCATTGGAGAAGTTGGGGAATTTTTGTGAATTTGCAAAAGTCAACTTTGCCCAAAACACCTCATTTTTGCTAATGGGCCTCAAATTCCTTCTTGAATCTTTACCCAAAGCATATGCACGACCCATCAAGCCTATTTGAGTTTATTTTCTTATTTTTATTAATTAATTGGATTTTTTATTAATATTAATTCATTTAATTGATTTTAAATATAGGAAATTCAAAGATATGGTTTTCAAATCTTTTTGTGAAGCAAATAAACTCAGGGAAAGCTGGAAAATTCGTGTACACATCAAGGGGACAAAAATCTCCCAATTTGGCAAGGTTTTCCAATCAAAAATATGCAAAAAGATTTGATTGAAATCAAATATTGAAAACATGAATTCCATGGATTCTTGGCTAAGATTGTACCCTAATTCCATTCTACTATATATGTTGAACCTAACCCTAATGCCATTCACGTGAAAGCTGTTGCAGGAAACCATATGCAATATTGAAAAAAAGCCAAGAAAACTCAAAACTGAATTCCATAATTTAACGTGATTCAAAGCTTGTTTTTGTTTCTAATAGATTGCTAGCACTTCCAGGAATGCGTAGGGATCAAAATCACATGCTAACACTCAAGGAATCTTGAGAAACAGTCCCACGGTTTGTCAATTTTTTTTAGAATCGAAATCCATATTCCATGCATCATTAACACAATTTGTTGTTTGTTTGGTATTGTATGAATCCACAGAAAACTTTTGGCATGGTTTAATTGCATTATAACACGCAGAATCGTGACTTGCCATTAACGTATTTTAGGGTTCTTGAGGTTTTGAATTGGGGCTTTCCACATACAGTAAAATCAGAACCTCTCATGACCATGGTTAAACTCGTTGAAACCAGACGAATTCAATGGACATGTCGCGCCCTATTTATATAACTTCCACGCCTAATCGCTATTATTGGACATTCCATATTGTGGGGGTTAAAAACCCCCGCTATCTTGTTTTGGTTTTACAGGGAAGCAAGGAAGAAGACAATACGTGGAAGAGTATGGTTGGCTCTTTCAAATATAACGCGCGTTTTGTTGGTTTTCCAGCATGTCATTTATTTTCCATATATTATTTTCATTACTTATCTTATTAACAAACGCAGGCAAGTGGCTGAGTGGTTGGTGATCTGTCCAATAACCATTGGGACCTGGGTTCGATTCCCAGGTCCCCCAAAAGCTCCATATTATTTTTTCTAACATGATTGCATGCAGCTTCCTAAACGTGTTCCATCATGCGCTCCAGGCATCATCATGCCATGTGTCCACAACCACAAATCCAATGGCCCTGAGGTGCTGACCACCATGCTACCTAGTCAATGAACGCTCAGCAAATCCCAGAAGTCAACGCAGGCTTGAGTTAATGGGCCAACAATTTCCAAATTCACCTCCATACATGGGCCATCACCCCCCTGGTTTTACTATTTCTTTTTATTTTCTTTTTCCTTTTAATTCTTTTAATTATTATTATTATTATCATTAACTAACAAATTATTTTTATAATAAATTCAGATAATCAAAAGATGTAAATATATTTATTATTTATTATTTTTACTATTAATTATTATTTTTGTAAATAAATGTAAATTAATTAATTTAGTTAAATTAGGTTAATTTTAATCTTTTTTTACAATAAATAAAATTAGCTTAGAATTAGGTTTTTGTTTACTAACTTTTTAATTCCTTTTATTTTTATTTCATTAAAACATAAAAACACAAAAAAAACATTTCTTTTTATTTTTAATTAATTAATTAGTTATTAGGTTTAATATTTAATTTAATTGCAAAAAGGACAAATTACTCTCTTTTCTCACAAAGTGTCAAAACTCTAAGGACGTCCCGATTAAATTTCTATTCGCGCTTTAATTCCTTTTGATTATATTGATGTAACTGTTTCCGAGGATGTAATAGTTAATTAGGTTTTTTTATCGCTTTATTTACTTTTCTCGCACTTATTTTCCAAACGGGTTTTGTTTTTGGCGATGTATAGACCCGCGCCTTGTAATAGCATAGATTTACCTTTACGTACTTTATTTTCCGCACTCTTAACTGTTAATATGCATGACAACACTTGTATGACAAATAAAATCAATCCGTAGCTCACAATGATGCATGTTCAAAGATAAACATAAACTGAAACAACACACATGACTTGCTAAAATTACCAAACAGCCAGGGGCAGATCTCCGTCTGAATCACTTGGGGCATTGGACAGGACTTCCAGCAACGAACCTTGCACGATCAAACATCTTCTGGTAGTATGGCGACACAACGCTACTGACAGTGACAACTCCCTGCAGCCTGAGAGCATGGACATAGTCGAAAAAATACTACGCCTAATCAAGGACCCGCTAGGTTGACACACCTAGGCAAAAATAAGGGCTTCCTGGCGAACCAAAAGGGTTCGGGCAAAAATAAGGGATGAAAATGAAAAAATCTGTACACCCGGCAAGTCGAAAACCTGAAAAGGCGGCTTGAGCAAAAAATGGGTATCCCGGTGGACTGAAAACCCGAAAGGGCGGTCCAGGCAAAAGTTAGGGATCAAAAGCGTACGACTATGTCCCGGCATCTCGCCACTTGCCAACCAGAAGAAGATTTATCAATCAGCAGTTATCAGCACCTCATAGGCCTCCTTCTCCCACAAAAGCTGGGGCAATGAGAATTGACCGAACTGTATAAGTTGCTCTGTCCTCCAGGTACAAGGTGGATTCAATTGAAGAATATGACCAAGATACCTTCACTCCCCGCATGGTAAGACAAGATTCAACAATACTCTCCCTAAGAAGAGTTGGTCTATCATTAGCCCTAAAAAGGCACAGTATCCCTAGCAAGTCAGCAATACTCTCCTCAAGCAGAGTTGGTCTCCCATCAGCCCCGAAAAGGCACAGTGTTCTCCAGCAAGTCAGCAACATTCTCCCCAAGCAGAGTTAGTCTACTGTCAGCCCTGAGGAAGTTAGACATCCCCAGAAGATCTTAATATTCTTCAACCGAGTATATAGATATTCCTCAACAAGCATCCCCGACAGTCTTAATATTCCTCGACGGAAATATAAGGTTGTTCCCCGGCGGAATACCAGACACCCCAGTGGAGCCACTTCCCCAGTACAGTTCAAAAGTTTCCCCATGAGAGTTTAATCATCTCCCCATTAGATTCTGGGAGCTTATCCCCAGTAGAGTCTGGAAGCTGGTCACCTGCAGAGTACATATCTCTCCCGACCATGTTCAGAGGTTATTCCCCACCAGAGCCTATAACTGGGTTATCCTCAGCTAATTACAACGGAAAGATCGTCCTCAGCGAAGTTCTTCCTATTCCCCAGCGGAGTTCATCAAATTGCCCAACATAACTTATCAATGGAATCCCCAGCGGAGTTCTCATTAAAATCTCAGCGAAGCATCTCTTCCCCGTAGAGTATTTCCCCGCAGAGTAATCTCTCCAACAAGTTTATTCCCCAACGGAGTCATCTTCTCCTACCGGTTTATTCTTGCAATCATCATCCCCAGCGGAAACAAAGAACGCTACTCTTCAACATCAGCCCAGGATTCAACGAACCTCCCGGCATCTGTCAAGGATTTATTTTCCCAGACAAAAATACATCCATAAACATATCACATCTCATACCTCGTATTCACATACATGATAAAGTGCATACGACACTATCTCATTTTTAAACATCATGACATCATGCATTTCATACATCATGACATCGCATAAAACTGATGTTTTGCCTTTTCAAGAAAAAGGTCAATCCAAAGATGATTACTATCAACTGTCGCAATTCCAGATTCGATACCTGTATCTAGCCAGGGCATATCTGTGAGTAATTGATTGTAGATTCGATACCTGTATCTAGCTAGGGCATGTCTGCATGAAGAGTTTAGAGATTCGATACCTGTATCCAGCCAGGGCATATCTGTAGACGACCAATTCCAGATTCGATTCCTGTATCTAGCCAGGGCATATCTGTGAATGATTGATTGTAGATTAGATACCTGTATCCAGCCAGGGCATATCTGCATGAATAGTTTAGAGATTCGATACCTGTATCCAGCCAGGGCATACTTGTAGACGACCAATTCCAGATCCGATTCATGTATCTAGCCAGGGCATATCTGTGAGTGATTGATTGTAGATTCGATACTTGTATCCAGCCAGGGCATGTCTGCATGAAGAGTTTAGAGATTCGATACCTGTATCCAGCCAGAGCATATCTGTAGACGACCAATGCCAGATTCGACACCTGTATCCAGCCAGGGCATATTTGTAGACGACTAATTCTAGATTCGATACTTGTATCTAGCCAGGGTATATCTATGAGTGATTGATTGTAGATTCGATACCTGTATCCAGCCAGGGCATGTCTGCATGAAGAGTTTAGAGATTCGATACCTGTATCCAGCCAGGGCATATCTGTAGACGACTAATTCCAGATTCGATACCTGTATCTAGCCAGGGCATATCTGTGAGTGATTGATTGTAGATTCGATACCTGTATCCAACCAGGGCATATCTGCATGAAGAGTTTAGAGATTCGATACCTGTATCCAGCCAGGGCATATCTGTAGACGACTAATTCCGGATTCGATTCCTGTATCTAGCCAGGGCATATCTGTGAGTAATTATTTGTAGATTCGATACCTGTATCCACCCAGGGCACGCCTGTAAGCAACCTTTTGAAGTTCCGGATTCGATTCCTGTATCTAGCCAGGGCACATCTATGAGCGATTATTTGTAGATTCGATACTTGTATCCAGCCAGGGCACGTCTGTAAGCAACCTTTTGAAGTTCCGGATTCGATTCTTGTATCTAGCCAGGGCACATCTGTGAGCGATTGTTTGTAAATACGATACATGTATCCAGCCAGGGCACGTGTGTAAGCAACCTTTTGAAGTTTCGGATTCGATTCCTGTATCTAGCCAGGGCACATCTTTGAACGATTGATTGTAGATTCGATACCTGTATCTAGCCAGGGCATATCTGCATGAAGAGTTTGAAGATCAACACCTGTAACAGGCCAGGAAACCATCTTTCTTTCTCAATTAAGCAAACTCTCGCTAAGGAATCTCTTACGCGGTCGACACCTTCAGATGGCATTTATAAGCCCGTCTCCACAACTATCCATCACATTTCCAAATGGCATCTATAAGCCCATTCCCGACAAGGTTCTGTCACATCTCCAGATGGCATCTATAAGCCCATCCTCCTATCCACCATCTTTCCAAATGGAATCTGTAAGCCCATTCCCGTCATCACGTTGCTGATATTCTACTATGCAAGTGCAAATTTCTGGACACTCTAGTGTTCAATCATCTTCCACCTTCGGATCACGAAAGGCACACAAGCCAATCTACATCCTCAGGTTTAAGAAGATTGAACAGGGGCAACTGTTGTACCCCAAAATTTGCCCTCCCATATTCTTCAAGGTTTATCAAGAATCATCTTCAAGTGGTTCAAGATCTCTCAAGGGTTGCACAGTCAAACCATCTCCTAAGCCAGTCAAAATTAGGGTTTTGGTTCTTGCAAGGAATTTGGTATTTTCAATGGCTCAATCAAGTCCCATAGGCCTATACACGTTGTCAAGCATCTATATGTCAAGTTTCAAGGGTCACAGTGTCAAATTGCACAGTCAAAAGTCCCATTTGCTTCACAATCAACTGTAGGGGTAAAATGGTCATTTTACAGTCAAAAGTCAAAATTTTGGGTCAACATCTTATTTTGAAGCCACAATCACCATTTGATCAAGTCTTGATCATGATTCCACAAGCATGGCTCAAAAATCATCAAAGATGCAAAAGTTACTATTTTTGGACAACAGAAAAGTCAACTGTAACTTGACCAGGGCATAACTTTTTCATGGTTCATCAGAAAAATCCCATCCAATGCTCATTTTGAAGGGGATGACATTTCCTACAACTCATATTCACATTCCAAGTCCAAGAAATGCTCTCACAAAAAGTTATCAATTTCTACATTATAGGTCAATTTCAAAAGTCAACAAAAAGGCATTTTAAGTCAAAGACCATAACTTAAGATTGGTAAATCCAAATGACATGGGACAAAAGGAATTGGTTAGAGGACTTCAAGACCTTTCCAAAATGTCTAATAACATGTTCATATGATCAAAATTGAGCAAGATATGCATTGGAGAAGTTGGGAAATTTTTGTGAATTTGCAAAAGTCAACTTTGCCCAAAACACCTCATTTTTGCTAATGGGCCTCAAATTCCTTCTTGAATCTTTACCCAAAGCATATGCACGACCCATCAAGCCTATTTGAGTTTATTTTCTTATTTTTATTAATTAATTGGATTTTTTATTAATATTAATTCATTTAATTGATTTTAAATATAGGAAATTCAAAGATATGGTTTTCAAATCTTTTTGTGAAGCAAATAAACTCAGGGCAAGCTGGAAAATTCGTGTACACATCAAGGGGACAAAAATCTCCCAATTTGGCAAGGTTTTCCAATCAAAAATATGCAAAAAAGATTTGATTGAAATCAAATATTGAAAACATGAATTCCATGGATTCTTGGCTAAGATTGTACCCTAATTCCATTCTACTATATATGTTGAACCTAACCCTAATGCCATTCACGTGAAAGCTGCTGCAGGAAACCATATGCAATATTGAAAAAAAGCCAAGAAAACTCAAAACTGAATTCCATAATTTAACGTGATTCAAAGCTTGTTTTTGTTTCTAATAGATTGCTAGCACTTCCAGGAACGCGTAGAGATCAAAATCACACGCTAACACTCAAGGAATCCTGAGAAACAGTCCCACGGTTTGTCAATTTTTTTAGAATCGAAATCCATATTCCATGCATCATTAACACAATTTGTTGTTTGTTTGGTATTGTATGAATCCACAGGAAACTTTTGGCATGGTTTAATTGCATTATAACACGCAGAATCGTGACTTGACATAAACGTATTTTAGGGTTCTTGAGGTTTTGAATTGGGGCTTTCCACATACAGTAAAATCAGAACCTCTCATGACCATGGTTAAACTCGTTGAAACTAGACGAATTCAATGGACATGTCGCGCCCTATTTATATAGCTTCCACGCCTAATCGCTATTATTGGACATTCCATATTGTGGGGGTTAAAAACCCCCGCTATCTTGTTTTTGTTTTACAGTGAAGTGAGGAAGAAGACAATACGTGGAAGAGTATGGTTGGCTCATTCAAATATAACGCGCGTTTTGTTGGTTTTCCAGCATGTCATTTATTTTCCATATATTATTTTCATTACTTATCTTATTAACAAACGCAGGCAAGTGGCTAAGTGGTTGGTGATCTGTCCAATAACCATTGGGACCTGGTTTCGATTCCCAGGTCCCCCAAAAGCTCCATATTATTTTTTCTAACATGATTGCATGCAGCTTCCTAAACGTGTTCCATCATGCGCTCCAGGCATCATCATGCCATGTGTCCACAGCCACAAATCCAATGGCCCTGAGGTGCTGACCACCATGCTACCTAGTCAATGAACGCTCAGCAAATCCCAGAAGTCAACGCAGGCTTGAGTTAATGGGCCAATAATTTCCAAATTCACCTCCATACATGGGCCATCACCCCCCCTGGTTTTACTATTTCTTTTTATTTTCTTTTTCCTTTTAATTCTTTTAATTATTATTATTATTATCATTAACTAACAAATTATTTTTATATTAAATTCAGATAATCAAAAGATGTAAATATATTTATTATTTATTATTTTTACTATTAATTATTATTTTTGTAAATAAATGTAAATTAATTAATTTAGTTAAATTAGGTTAACTTTAATCTTTTTTTACAATAAATAAAATTAGCTTAGAATTAGGTTTTTGTTTACTAACTTTTTAATTCCTTTTATTTTTATTTCATTAAAACATAAAAACACAAAAATACATTTCTTTTTCTTTTTAATTAATTAATTAGTTATTAGGTTTAATATTTAATTTAATTACAAAAAGGACAAATTACTCTCTTTTGTCACAAAGGGTCAAAACCCTAAGGACGTCCCGATTAAATTTCTATTCGCGCTTTAATTCCTTTTGATTATATTGATGTAACTGTTTCCGAGGATGTAATAGTTAATTAGGTTTTTTATCGCTTAATTTACTTTTCTCGCACTTATTTTCCAAACGGGTTTTGTTTTTGGCGATGTATAGACCCGTGCCTTGTAATAGCGTAGATTTACCTTTCCACACTTTATTTTCCGTATTCTTAACTGTTAATATGCATTACAAGACTTGTATGACAAATAAAATCAATTCGTAGCTCATAATGATGCATGTTCAAAGATAAACATAAACTGAAACAACACACATGCACATGCCACTCCTAGGGTACGCCTCACTGGTTTCCTCGACGTGGTCATCAAGTATAGGGTGTTTTAGAGGTCGCCCTCCTGTCTAAGATCCAGTTGCCTCGAAACGGTTGCCTCGGATAAAAGGATCTAGGACATTAGGGTTACCGCTAAGGCGTCCTACCATTGCTTTGGTGACCATACATGTCCCTAATAATCGAATTGACCCGAATAACTCCAACGACGGTGCTACCTACTTATCAATAGTGGGATAGTACTGTCTAAAGGATTCTTACACAGCCTAATTCCTTAGAGTAGGTAGATATCTCCTGGGTACTTGCTCTTTAAAAATATAAAAAAACAACTTTTCGCACCTACACTTTCAAAAGGTTTTCAAACAAATATTTCATACACTCTTGAGGACAGATACAAGAGTTACCTAGAAATTTTTCAAACGAAACTTTTTCAAAACCCACAAACACTTGAAAAGCAAACAATTTTTGAAAACATAAGAGCAAGTACCTAAGAGCCCGTGGATAACCACGGATAGAAAGGGTGCTAACACCTTCCCTTTCTATAAATCTACCTCCCGAACCGAGAGACATCTCGAAAAAGGAATTTTGTTGTGCTTTTGTCCTTTCCTTGTTGGAGAACATAAAAGACGGTGGCGACTCTTGCTTACCGCGACATTTCGTGAACCAGCATTTCAAAACAGTCAGTTCTATTTCCATCGATCACAGTTTCCTAGCAAAGTTCTTGTTTTAGAAAGCCCAAAACTGTTGGAACTCTTTAGATCTGCAAGCTTTTGAGGAAATTGTGGCTCTCCTCATCTATGGGGTGGTTTTGTTTCCAAATCCTGACCCACTCATAGACGTGAACGTCGTCAAAATCTTCATAACCCGCAACCGAGTGCCTACTTTGCTAGGGGACATCCTATACTCTTTTCACACTCCCACAATAAGGAAAAGAGGTTTCCTTATGTGTTGTACTCCTCTCTTGGCAAGATGGTTTATTTCGCATCTTCCCCAATCAGGTGGTCACAAAGGCCGATGACACTCAAACATTCAGACATTCATTGGTGTTCTCAATCCATAGAGAATGTTACTATTGTCGACCGTTATGGAGAGTTCCCTAATGTCCCTTTACTTGGCATTAGGGGAGGTATCACCTACAATCCTTTCTTAGCCTTAAGACAGTTTGGTTACGTATGAAGGGATGGCCCGCATGAGATGCTGATTCAAGGTTTTGTATTTGACTACGAGAACGACGATCAAGGTCTTCGCCAAAGATTTATCCGAGATTGGAGAATATTGAACAAGGTAGATAGCAAGACATTGGGGCATAAGAATTCCATCCCTCTTGAGCCTTACCTCAAATGGGTACGAGCTCGTGCTCAAAGTCTTATGATGCCTTACCCCTCCATTCTCCCGGTAATCATTGATCCTGTCATGGAAGGAGATGTTCCATACACTATCCTACATCTTGACATGCCAACCTCTCTTGAAGACCTACAAAGGTATTTGATACAACTCAGGGGGGAGCGAGACACTTTTGAAGCCCAATTATACGCAAGCGAGAAGAAGGTTTTGGAACTCACTAAGAAACTTCATGAGGAGCAAACTCTGAACGCCTACATAGCACCAAAGAGGATGCGCACTACCTTTTTATCTTAGAGTTTTGTATTTGTTTTTCCCAAGGAGGCACTGATGTACTCAAGCTTTAATTTATTAATATAACGTGTGTTTCCTTTTTGTCTAAAATGAATTTGAATCTTTAAAATCCTTTAAATCATTGAATATGAATTTACCATTCATCATAACATAAGCAGGTTTCTTGCAACAAGTCTCCTCATCTCTCTACTATTTATTTCATTAAGATGGGTCTCGAGCAAACAGTAAAGGACCTCCAAGCTCAGAATGCACAGTTTCAACAGTTGTTCTTAACTCTAGCCAAAGGACAAGAAGAGTTGAAGACCTTGCTGGTTGAGGAGAAGAAAAAGAAGAAGAAGAAAATAACCAGAGTTATAAACATGGGAAGAAGATTCCAAGGGCAGAAAAGAAGGGCCTTAGACTTTGCAACGACATCCGTTGAGAAAGAAAATCAAGATGGGAAAGGCAAAGAAACAGTTGTCCAGTCAGAGTCAGAAGAGGAAGAGGAAGAAGAAGACTATTCTGAAGAACAATATCCTCCAGCCGACGACAAGTATAAGCATCTAGAAGAACGGTTAAGCACAATGGAAATCCAAAAAGTGCCTGGCTTGGACTTTGAGGAGTTGGGATTAGTATCAGGGATTGTCATTCCTCCAAAATTCAAAGCACCTGTGTTCGCCAAATATGACGGAGTCTCATGCACCAAAATTCATCTCTGTTCCTATGTGAGGAAAATCCAGCCTCATACCGCTGATAAGGATTTATGGGTACACTTCTTCCAAGATAATCTATTTGGAACTCAACTTGATTGGTTTTATCAGTTGGAAAGAGCCAATGTTCATAACTAGGAAGATCTTGTTGCTGCCTCTGACAAACAATACCAATACAATGCTAATCTTACGCCTACCCGTACTCAACTCCAGAGTATGGCCATGGTTTCAAGTGAAGGCTTCAAGGACTACGCGCAAAAGTGGAGGGATTTAGCTGGAAACGTTCAACCTCCTCTATCTGAAAGAGAGTTGGTAGACATGTTTTTGGGTACCTTGTCTGGTCCCTTCTTCAATCACTTAATTGGGAGTTCATCGGCAAGTTCTACTGAACTGATATTGACCGGAGAAAGGGTAGAAGCCGGGATAAAGAATGGAAAGATTCAAAAATATGCATCCTCTGTTGCTGTAAAGAATCCATTCATCATAAATAAGTGGTTGTTGTATATCCTCAGAGAAATCAAGATAGGGCCGAACATTGTCCAATGGTGGGGGTTGTTATGATTCCTAAACATGCGCCTGATCAACAAAGAAGAAATCAGCCAAGAATGGAAAGACCAGTCAGACAGTTCACTAGAATTAACATGACACTATATCAAGTATTACAACATTTGTTAAGGTCCAACCTAGTGACTTTGAAAGAAGCTCCTAATAACCCTAATACAACATCTCCTCACTATCATCCTAATGCCCACTGTGCATACCACTCTGAGAGTCACTGCCATGTCACTAACAACTGTTGGGCTCTGAAGAATAAAGTAGAAGACCTCCTTGAAGCCAAAGAGATTGAATTTGATGCACCAGAAAAGCCCGATGTCATTTCTGCCCCTATGCCCAAACACGGCCATAATACCAACGCCATTAAAGAAGATATGTTTGTTACTTCAGTTGACGAACTTATGACCCCACTCCTGACTATCAAAGAGAACTTGTTGAATGTCGGTGTTTTCCCGGGCTGTGATGAAAGCTGTCATTTCTGTTTTTCCTCACCAACCAGATGTCCTTTGTTGAAAGCAGACGTTCAGTGCCTAATAGATAACAAGGAAATTTTGTTCGAAAAGACTTCTATTCCAACTGTTTCTTATAATGATGTTTCCATCGTGACCATTTCTGCCAATTCTCCCAGGGTCTCCACCAAAAGACCCGTTAGAATTACATCAGTTTATAAAGTAGCTCCTTTGATAATTATAATGCCTGGACCAGTCCCGTATTCGTCAGACAAAACTGTACCATGGAATTATGGAGGGGATGTCTACTACCACGGTATCAAGCAAGATTGGCCAGCTGCTGAAGATTCAAGTTCTAAGAAGGTTGACTCTAATATCAGTAATATTGCAGGGACTAGCAAGATTACACGAAGCAGAAGGATATTCTCTCCCGAAATTACTCCCCCAAAAGCAGTTTCTGGACCCGTAATCATTCATGTTGTTGTTGCTCCTCCAAAGGTTGTTCCTAGTCCTATAATCATCTCTGCTAATACTCCTACTGACAAAGCTGTTACAATCCCTGTAATCGCTCCTACTGACATTCCTACTGCCAAGTAAACCGAGACTCGAGGTAAAGGTATTCTGATTGAGCCTATCCGGACGAAGGCACAATCATTGGCTATCCCTGAAACCTCCTGGAAAGAGATGGAGGAAATTCTCAAGATCATAAAAATAAGCGACTACAATGTAGTCGAACAACTGGGGAAAACTCCATAAAATAATTCCATGCTGGCTCTATTACTATGCTCCGAGGCTCATGCAAAGGCCTTGGTAAAATTCCTAAAAACTACCCATGTACCCCAAGAAACATCTGCCGATCAGTTCCAATACTGCGTAGCCAGCTTGATTACAGATAATGGTCTAGGTTTTTTGGATGCTGATTTAATGCCAAGAGGAAGGAAGCATAATGAGGCATTGCATGTCTCAATTGAATGTAGGGGAACGACTTTGGCTCATGTTTTGGTGGACACTGGCTCGTCTCTGAATGTGTTGCCTAAAAAGGCTCTTGATAGGCTTGACTGCAAAGGATTGACATTGAAACAAAGCAACATAGTAGTGATGGCCTTTGACGGCTCAAAAAGGATAGTGCATGGGGAAGTGGACATCCCCATAAAGGTTGGAACCCAAACATTTGATTCTACTTTTTATGTAATGGATATTCGCCCTTCATATTCCTGCTTGCTAGGCCGACCATGGATTCACAATGCTGGCGCTGTTACTTCTACGTTGCACTAGATGCTGAAATATCCAATTCAAGGGAAGATTATCACCGTTCATGGAGAACAAGAGTATATGATCATCCATCTCAATTCCTTTAGATATGTGGAATTAGATGGTGAATTTATTGAAACTCCATTCCAACATTTTGAAGAAGTCCCGCAAGATGTGGTAGTGACCAAGGCTGTGTCTCAAGTTCCCAAAATCACAAGGCCTCCACTCAGGATGTCATCTTTGAAGGATGCCAAGGCAGTGATAGAAGAAGGTGGGTGCACTATTTGGGGACAACTCCCAGATATCCCATACAAATCTGATAAGTTTGGTCTGAGTTTCACTTCAGGTGCCCAAAAGGCTGTACGCCTTGCTCGTGCCGGAGGACCACCCTTGAAGATCAGAAACCACCAAGTCAGCACCGTGGAGGATGATGAAGACAACTACAACCTGGAGGATTGGATATTTCCAACTGTCAGTGGAGGGCTCAACAACTGGGAGGCTAGAGATTTTGTCTCGATCACATTTATCCCACGGTAATTTGTCTTTACATTTTGTTGGATCTGTAATATTAAAACAATTCAGACTCTTAAAACCTTGTGTCTTACCCGAGGAACAATGGTCCATTTGTAAGGGTTGTTATCTCATTTCCATATGACATCAACGAATCATGGACGTTTTTGCATAACAAACTTTGTGCTCATTGTTTTTTTTCTTCTTTTTTACATTTTCATTTCTTTCAAAGATAGCTATACTCTTACACACACTCACACTCACAATGCAGGTCTACATCCATTTAGGATCCCATGGGTATCGGTTCTTCTATGGCCTTTTGTGACTCTGAAAATCTAATCTACCAAGCCGAAGACGAAGGTGAGGAAGATTGTGAAGCACCGGGGAAACTCGCCAGGTTACTACAACAAGAAGAGAGGACTATTCAGCCCCACGAGGAACCAGTGGACACGATCAACCTAGGCACCAAAGAAGACAAAAGAGAAGTCAAGGTGGGTGCCAATCTAGAACCCAGTGTCAAAAAGCGTATGATTCAGTTGTTGCACGAGTATGTTGAGATCTTTTCCTGGTCGTACGAAGATATGCCAGGACTTGATAAAGATAACGTAGTACATCGTCTACCTACAAAAGAGGATTGTCCACCAGTAAAGAGAAAGGTCCTTCGTATGCGACCAGATATGTCAGAGAAAATTAAAGTTGAAGTCCTAAAACAATTTAACGCTGGATTCTTGGCCGTCACCTCTTATCTGCAATGGGTTGCCAATGTTGTTCCCGTGCCCAAAAGGACGGCAAAGTACGAATGTGCATGGACTACATAGATTTGAGTAGGGCAAGCCCTAAGGATGATTTCCCACTCCCCCATATTGATATTCTAGTTGATAATACGACATAACACAAAGTTTTTTCCTTCATGGACGGTTTCTCAGGTTACAACCAAATAAAAATGGCGCCTGAGGACATGGAGAAAACACCTTTGTCACACAATGGGGCACATTCTGCTACAAGGTTATGCCATTCGGACTGAAAAATGCTGGGGCAACCTATCAACGTGCCATGGTAGCTCTATTTCACGACATGATACATCACGAAATAGAGGTCTATGTGGACGACATGATAGCTAGAACTCAAACAGAAGAAGAGCATCTTGATCATTTACAGAAACTGTTTGAGAGGCTAAAAAAATACCAATTGAGGTTGAACCCAAATAAATGCACGTTTGGAGTGAGGTCTGGTAAACTCCTAGGCTTTGCCGTCAGCAATAAAGGTATTGAAGTAGATCCTGCCAAGGTGAAAGTGATACACAAGAGATGCCTGCTCCTCGTACTGAGAAGGAAGTCAGAGGATTCTTGGGACATTTGAACTACATTTCCAGATTCATTTCTCACCTGAGAGCTACTTGTGAACCAACCTTCAAATTTATGAAGAAATATCAAGTAGTCAAATGGAATGATGAATGCCAAATTGCTTTTGACAAGATCAAAGAGTACTTACAAGAACCTCATGTTTTAATGCCACCAGTCGAGGGAAGACCATTGATCATGTATCTAACCATTTTGGAAAATTCAATGGGGTGTGTGTTGGGGCAGTATGACGAGTCTGGACGAAAAGAGCATGCTATTTATTACTTAAGAAAAAAGTTTAGCGACTGTGAAACAAGATATTCACTGCTCGAGAAAACTTTCTGCGCTCTGGCATGGGCTGCTCGTCGGCTAAGACAGTATATGCTGACCCATACTACCTTGTTGATATAAAAAATGGATCCAATAAAGTACATCTTCGAGAAACCTGCTCTCTCTGGGAGAATAGCGAGATGGCAGATGATCCTGACAGAATATGACATATAGTATACTACCTAGAAAGCAATAAAGGATAGTGTACTAGCTGATCACCTTGCTCACCAAGCTGTGGAAGACTACCAATCCATGAAGTTCGAATTCCCAGATGAAGACATCATGATAATAAACAACTGTGAAGAACTCAGGCCATATGACAGACTTGAACAAGGATCCCGATGGACCCTGGTTTTTGATGGGTCATCTAACACACTCGGCAATGGTATTGGTGGTGTACTCATATCTCCTGAAGGGTGTCATACTCTGTTTACTGCAAGACTCTGCTTCAATTGTACAAATAACATGGAAGAATACGAAGCGTGCATTTTTGGTCTCAAAACTGCCATAGATTTGGGGATCAAATCCTTGAATGTGTTCGGGGATTTAGCTTTGGTCATCAGCTATATCAAAGGAGAGTGGGACACTAAACACCCTAACCTTATCCCTTACAAAGAACATGTTTTGACATTTCTCCCACATTTTGAGAAGATTACCTTCGAGCATTTCCTGCGAGAAGAAAATCAGCTAGCAGACGCACTAGCCACAATATCATCTATGTTTAAACTTAAATGGGATAAAGAGGCTCCCCAGATCACCATTGAATGAATGGATGAACCAGCACACTATCACGAGATTAATATTGAAGAAGTAGTGGACCAGCCCTGGTTTCATGAAGTCAAGAGGTATCTCAAGGTTCAATAATATCCTGAAGGAGCTTCAGTCAATGATAAGAAGTTCTTAAGGAGATTCTCTGCTAAATTCTTCCTTAGTAATGGAATTCTTTACAAACGTAACCATGATTCTGTGTTACTTCGGTGCGTAGACAAGGTTGAAGCGGAAAGGATCACGGCTGAATTACATGAAGGCATTTTTGGCACCCATTCCAATGGGCGTACGATGGCGAAGAAAATCCTACGGGCATGCTATTACTGGTCTACCATGGAAGCAGATTGATATCAACACTCTCGAACCTGCCATAAGTGTCAGATCTATGCTGACAAGGTGCACGTATCTCCAGTCCCTCTGAATGTCTTGACGGATCCTTGGCCCTTTGTTATGTGGGGGATTGATATGATTGGGGAAATCAAGCCAACATACTCTAATGGACATCGCTTCATCTTAGTAGCCATTGACTATTTTACAAAGTGGGTTGAGGAAGCCTCTTTTGCTTCCGTGACCAAGAATGTTGTCGCCCGGTTCATCAAGCAGAATCTCATCTGCCGATACAGTATCCCGGAAAGGATTATTACAGAAAACGGTACGAATCTAAATAATACTATGATCACCGCCCTGTGCGAGCAATTCAAGATCCAGCATCACAATTCTTCCCCTTACCATCCAAAGATGAATGATGCTGTCGAAGCTGCAAATAAGAATATCAAAAAGATCATACAAAAAATGACAGTCACGTACAAAGACTAGCATGAGATGCTACCATTCGCTCTCCACGGGTATCGTACCACAACTCGCACATCAACCGGGGCAACACCCTACTCTCTGATATACATCATGGAGGTTGTTTTGCTTATTGAGGTCCAGATCCCCTCTCTAAGAATTATGAAGGATGCAGGGCTGAATGAAGAAGATTGGATCCAGACTCGACTTGATCAACTAAACTTGATTGATGAGAAAAGGCTTACTGATGTCTGTCATGGTCAAATGTATCAAAAATGGATGATCAAGGCTTTCAACAAAAAGGTCAGACGCCAAGTGTATCAAGTCGGGGATTTAGTGATCAAACGTATCATACTGCCGCAAGGTGATCCCATGGGAAAATGGACTCCTACATACGAAGGACCATTTGTAATCAAAAACATATTCTCTAGTGGGGCAATGATCTTGACCACCATGGATGGCGACGACTTGCCGCACACTGCGAACGCAGACATAATCAAAAGATACTACGCATAAGAGACCCGCTAGGTTGACACACCTAGGCAAAACAAGGGCATCCCGGCGAACCAAAAAGGTTTGGGCAAAAATTATGGATAAAACAAAAAAATCTGTACACTCGGCAAGTTGAAAACTTGAAAGGGCGACTTGAGCAAAAAAGGGTATCCCGGTGGACTGAACACCCGAAAGGGCGGTCCATGCAAAAGTTAGGGAATTAAAGCGTATGACTATGTCATGTTCAATCACCTTACGGACAACCTGCAAACTCAATGGTTCTGATCAATTCAATCAGCTTCGGACAAGGCAACAAATAGAAAAGGCGCACAGAGACACGAAGGCTATAGCAGAGTGGGAACCCCATGGGATTATTCCACATAGCTATATTTTCTTTGTATCAAAATTTTCATTTTTTACGACAGTATTCTCTTACTAGAATGTTTGTCTCGTTGTACAAAAATACTTACTCAAAGTCAATACAAAGATATCCCTTTGAAAGTGCAAAACTATCGATTTTTCTTTACTCTTGTGTTTTGTTTATAAAAACGTCCAATGGTTTATTGTTGAACATATGCGTTTGAGCATAGTTATTGTTTACAAGTGAACAAAAATAAAAAGACAATCACTAATGGCTTTAAGGTAGGGAAATCTCTCTAAGCTACTTCTATAAATCCCCACAGTGTGCAGTTTAATCCCCAGCGGAACAAAACTTCCAGTTATCAATCCCCAGTGGAAGTCATCCAATTTCTCAGAATTCCCCAAACAGGATTTTACAAGCAGTACACGATATTTCCCTTACAACAGAGTTTATTTCTCTAAGCGGAAATTCATCAACACTTCAACTTCACAACATGAATACTTACACTCCATATCCTCAGCGAGTCAGAGATTTATTTTCCCCAATCCAAGAGAAGTGCAGCAGATTAGCTCACATACGCATACATCACATCCATATATCATAAATATTGATAACATGAATACATTACACTATGCATTTCATACAAAATGACATTGCATATTAGCTAACATTTTACCCTTTTCATGATAAGTTCAATTAACAGCTACCATTAACAATGTTCAGAGGTTTCTCAGATACAGTTCAGATACGCTCCAGACACAGATGCCATCTTGATACTCATTCAAATTCAAGCTCTCAGATACAGTTCAGATACGCTCCAGACACGGATGCCATCCTGAAACTCATTCAACTCTCAGATACAGTTCAGATACACTCCACACACGGACGCCATTCTGAAACTCATTCAACTCTCAGATACAGTTCAGATACGCTCCAGACACGGATGTCATCCTGATACTCATTCATAGTCAACTTTCAAATACAGTTCAGATACGCTCCAGATACAGTTGCCATTATGATACTCATTCAGATTCCTTTTCAGATACAGTTCAGATACGCTCCAGACATGGATGTCATTCTGATACTCATTCAGATTCCTTTTCAGATACAATTCAGATACTCTCCAAACATGGATGCCATTCTGACACTCATTTTGATTCAACTCTCAGATACAATTCAGATACGCTCCAGACACGAACGTCATTCTAATACTCACTCAGTTTCAGCTTACAGATTCAGTTCAGCAATCATTTTTGGATAGCATCTACAAGCCCATCTCCAACAACTTTCCGTCATCTCTCCAAATGGAATCTCTAAGCTTATTCCCTCAACCATCACATCACCGAGTGCAAATTTCTAGGAACTCTAGTGTCCAGTCATCTTCCACCTTCGAGTCACGAATGGCAAAACTCGTCAATATAACTTTTCAGGCTTAAGAAGATTGAACAGAGGCAGCTGTTGTACCCCAAAATTTTCCCTCTCATTTATCAAGAATTTGCTCACAAGATCTCCCTTGACTCAAGAATGCATTAGGGTTTGATCAGCTCAAGACACCTCCTTTTACACTGATGACCAAAATTAGGGTTTGAGATTGCACAAGGATATTTGAACTTCCAATGCCCCACATGACTTTCATGGATCATTATGGACCCCAAAAATTACTCAAGTCAAGATTCAAGCCTTGGATCACACTTTTGCTCAGTCAATTGAGCAGTTAACCTAAAAATCAGTTGTATTGGGAAAAAAGTCAACTATGGCCAATTTACAGTCAAACTTCATAATTTTTTATCCACATCAACATTTTAATGTATCATTTGATCATGTTTGGACCTCAATTCCTCAAGAAATTTGATCAAATCTCCAAAAGGGCAAAGTGGTCAAAATTAGGGTTTTTGACTAGGAAAGGGAAATTTCTGATTTTTGACCTAGCAAATGATAAATTGGTTTAAGGCATGATCTCAAGGGTGCAATTTCATCATTTTGACCTAATGACATGGCTCAAAAAATTTCTCAAGTCCAAAGGATTGACAGATGAATTTTCAGTCAACTGATCAAAAGTCAAATATATACTGAAAAGTCAAACTTTGACTTTTTGGTCAAATTCAAATGCCAAAGATCACAATTCATCCAAACATGTCAAAATATGAAAATTATTCATCAAGAAATCAAAAAGTAAATATTTCATTTTGAAAAGTCAAAATTTCTAAACTTAGAAATTTTTCTAAGTGTTGGAAATTTCTTATTTTTTTTCATTACTTTGAACAAAATTTTCACCATGATGAAAGGTGATTCAAGAGAAACTTCCAACATGAAATTTGTAGATCTCCATGAAATATACAAATTTTCTTCACACAACTTATTCCAAAAGTGCTTGGATCTCAAGATATAATTTTAAGAACATGTGGTCATGAAACAAAACACTTAGTGAAATTTTTGCCCTAATTTGGTCAGGATTTTGACCCAACTTCATGGCACTTTTTCATATAGGTCCAAGATGAATCTTCAAAAGAAATTCAAATATGGGTTGTAGAGCATATTTCAAGATTTCCAAAATGTCAAAAAACTCCTTGAGATCATTTTTGAGTAGGGAGAATCGAAGAGATGAAATTAGGGTTTTATCCCTTTAATTACAAGTCATTTTTGTGATGAACCAAATCAAAATTCAAACTATGTTGTACAAACACTACTTTGCAGGCCTCAAACTTGTTAGGCACTCCATAATTAATGGTTTACACAGCTGTTAGAGGTCTCACTTCAAGCACTCAATGCATGGACATGCTTTATATCCATTTTTGGAAGAAAGGTTACATTGCCCTTTTGATAAAGTGCTTTTCTACACAAAACTTGTTCTTGAGCCTTGCACTTGTTCTCTTCTGATCACACAAGTCTCATAACCCATAATAATTGGTTTAGACACTTACAATCACCCAGCCCATGCTTGTACCTCCTCTTAAAACTTGTTTCCCTCTTTTCTCCAAAATCAAGTAACCTAGCCAAAAGCTAAAAACTTGTACTTCTGACTTGCCAATGCACTCCAATCCTTTTGCTTATAGATACACAAACTATTTGCACCAAACACACGAATGCTTGACCACTTAAAAGAGCTAGAACTCATAATCACACTTCATACTTCCATTTTCACACAAACTGACCAATAACTTGAAACTCCTAATCTACTCGTGCGTTTCTTGGACTTTTGGTTTCTAAAGCTTCTAAACCTCATATAGAACTGATCCCACACCCTGTTACAGAACTGTAACACCATTAACACCATCTTCCATTTTCAAAAACAGAGCTCTGCACATTGACTTCTCCAGACCGTTTCAGCCATCCATTGCTCAAGCTAATCATTGCATTAGCTTCCTGGGACCTCAAGGAAGCTAACCTGATCATCACCATCACTTGAAAAAAGCTCAAACTCAAAACACAATTTCCAGTTTTGAGGTAAGTTTTCTTAACTTTGAAATCTTCATACAAGCATCATTAATGATTTATTTGTGAATAAAACATGTAGATATCATTACCCTAAAGCTAACCATGTCCATAGTTTCCATTGATTTTGCTTGAGCTTAGAGAATTTTAAGATTGAAGTTTCTGAGAACTTTCAGGGTTCAGATTAGGGCCAATAAAATTCATGCTTATCTTTGATCTATAGTTTTAATGCTTTACATTTTTGAAACCGTGAGGAAATTTGCTGCAAGTTTCATGTTTATAGTTTTCATTTTTGATGAGAGATGAACACGTTACAGTTGGTCTGGCTGGAGGTTGCAGATGAAGTAATTAGGGCGCGTTTTATATCATATATTTATTGATTTTCTTATGTTAATGGATGTATAACCCCCACAGCGGTAGAAGCGCGTGCATGTTGTTAGAACAAAGTTTGAATCTACTACCCTAAGTTTAAGTTTTGATGATAACAAAATGAAAAGATATATTAATTATGTGATTCATGTAAGAACTATTTGCTACCTAAAATATTACCTTCTGTTTTGCAGAAACTCTGATAGGTATCAGCAAGAGTACACTTAATCAGCATCAGAATATCGGTTATCAACATCAGCATCAGAAGTTGCTATATCAGAATACCAGAATCAGAAGAACAGCTCACGCGTATGCTGAAGCTTGATGAACAGAACTGCGCTCAACACTCTGATAAAGACAACAACAGTTCATCAGCACTTAAGCAGAGTCAGAATGAGCCAAAGCCAGAACACGCTTTAAGTAGCAACGGTACTGTGCATTCAAGGCGAATTATTACCAACGGCATCATTCCAAACAAGATCTGCTTAATAAGGAAAGTTTGTTATTGGCATTGAATCAAGGTTATTGCTCCAACGTTCAACAAATTCAGTGCTATATAAACAAGTCAATGAAGATTGAATTGGCTAATGCTCTACATCAATTTACACGCCTAAAAGCTATTCATCATCTTCTCATTCTCAGTTTGCTAAAAGCTCCAAAAATTCCTTACTCAATATTTTCGCAATCTAGTTTCAATAAGCTTAAGTTGTGTAATATCACAGTTGTGATAAACAGTTTTGTAGAAAACATTCACACACCTAGACTTTTATTCTTTGTAAGAAAGTGTTTCCTTGACAAACCGGTTTGTGGTTTGCATCAAGAAGGCTTTAGCAGTTGTTAAAGCAGATTGTAATATTCAGTTGAATATAGTGGATTAAGACCTCGTTGGAGAGAGGCGAAATCACCTTGACGGGTGGACTGGAGTAGTTTGAGATCAAACGAACCAGGATAAAAATATCGTGTTCATTGCATTGATTTTCAGTTTTACAATTCAACCCCCCTTCTTGTGTTTTTCACTTCTTCAATTGGCATCAGAGCGCCTGGTTTTGAGCTAAAACACTTAACCGTGTCAGTACAAGATCCAGCGTCAGAAAAATACAATGGCAGGAACTTATTCTCACACCAGCAATGACAACCATGAGGACAGAGACAGATTCAGCAGCAAACCTCCAGTCTTTGATGGAGAAAATTTTGATTACTGGAAAGACAGAATTGAAAGCTTCTTTCTGGCACATGATGCTGATCTGTGGGACATGGTGACAGATGGATACACGCACCCTGTGAATGAAAGCGGTCAGAAGATTGATAGGAAAACAATGTCTGACCAACAAAAGCGTGACTTCAAGAATCACCACAAGGCCAGAACCATCCTTCCTAGCGCCATCTCGTATGCTGAATATGAAAAGATCTCCAACAGAGACACAGCAAAGAACATGTTTGACTCACTCAGAATGACGCATGAGGGCAACGTTCAGGTCAAAGAAACTAAAGCTCTGGCGCTCATTCAGAAGTATGAGGCATTCAAAATGGAAGAAAGTGAATCCATTGAAACAATGTTCTCAAGATTCCAGATTCTGGTAGCTGGTCTCAAGGTTCTAGACAAAGGTTATTCTACTGCTGATCACGTCAAGAAAATCATCAGAAGCTTACCAAAGCAGTGGAGGCCAATGGTTACAGCTCTGAAGCTAGCAAAAGATCTCAACAAAATTTCTCTGGAGGAACTTATCAGCTCCCTCAGAAGTCATGAGATAGAGCTAGAAGCTGATGAACCCCAGAAGCAATGTAAGCCTTTAGCATTAAAATCTAACAAAAAATCTGAGTCTAAAGTTTTACAGGCAGTTGAAGAAACATCTGATGGATCCTCATCAGAAGAAGACGAACTCTCCCTCCTCTCCAGAAGAGTGAATCAACTGTGGAAGCAGAGACAAAGGAAGTTCAAGAATCCCAGAAGATCTGATCAGAACGAGTCTTCTTCCAGATACAGAAGGACAGATTCTTCCTCTCGATACAGAAGATCTGAAGGCTCCTCAGGAAGCAGAAAGCCAAACACCAAGGACACCATCTGCTATGAGTGCAATGAGAAAGGACACTACAAGAGTGACTGCCCAAAGCTTCAGAGGGAAAAGCCCAAAAAGAAGTTTGGAAGAGAAAAGAAGAAAAGTCTCATGGCTACATGGGATGACTCTGACTCGTCTGAAGCTGACTCAGAATCAGATGATGAGAGAGCAAACATAGCTCTCATGGCCAACATTCCAGAAGATAGTGAAGCTTCTGAATCAGACTCAGAATCAGATACTGAAGAGGTATTTCCTGACTTTGCAGTTAATTTTACCAAGGCTGAACTTGTTGAAAGCCTTAATGAAATTCTGGAAAGGTATCAGCAGATTATAGTTAAATTCAGAGACCTGAAAAGGAATCTTGAATCTGACTCTAATAAGACTGAGAGTCTTAAATTGGAGAATTCTGAGCTGAGAATTAAAATTTCAAAATTAGAAAATACTTTACAAAACTCTCAGAAGGAACCAATTTCTGAAACTCCCAGCAACGCTGATGAGATCATCAAGGAGTATGATCACAGTTTCCAGAAGTTCCTTGCTAAAAGCATAGATAGAAGCAAAATGGCTTCAATGATCTATGGAGTTAGCAGAAACGGCAGGAAGGGAATAGGATACCAAGGTAAGGTTCCTACACCAAAGAATGTCATGGATTTAAACATTAAACACACATCTCTGAATTCACATTTTGTGTATGGTCACACACATGATATTAAATACACTAGCAGTAAGTACTCTGTGAAACCAAAATTCAACCAGAGTTTTGGTAAATCTAACAAATCAGGACCCAAGAAAATCTGGGTACCTAAGGATAAAATAATACATGTTGCAGATATCTTTAGCAGCAAATCAGAAACACCAATCATGGTACTTGGACTCTGGCTGCTCGCGACACATGACGGGAAGAAGGCATATGTTCCAAAGCCTGGAACTTAAGCCTGGAGGCCACGTTGGCTTTGGAGGCAATCAGAGGGGAAAGATAATTGGCTCTGGAACTGTAGGTAATGGAAATCTTCCCTCTATTAATAATGTTCTGCTAGTAGATGGATTAATGTATAATCTATTATCCATAAGTCAATTAAGTGATAACGGTTATGATATAATCTTTAATCAAAAATCATGTAAAGCTGTTAGTCAGAAAGATGGGACTACCCTGTTTAATGGAAAGAGGAAAAACAACATTTACAAAATCAAACTTTCTGAACTGAAAAGTCAGAATGTAAAGTGTCTTCTGTCTGTTAACAACGAGCAGTGGATCTGGCACAGAAGATTGGGGCATGTTAGTATGAGAAGAATATGTCAGATTAACAAACTCAATCTGGTCAGAGGACTTCCTAATTTGAAGTTCAATTCAGATGCTCTGTGTGAAGCATGTCAGAAAGGCAAGTTTGCAAAACCTTCTTTTAAATCTAAAAATGTTGTTTCTACCTCTAAGCCATTAGAACTTCTGCACATTGACTTATTTGGACCAGTTAAAACTGCTTCAGTCAGTGGCAAGAAGTATGGGTTAGTAATCGTAGATGACTATAGCATATGGACATGGGTAAAGTTCTTAAGACACAAGGACGAGTCACACTCTGTGTTTGTTACATTCTGTAACCAAGTTCAGAATGAAAAGGATCTTAGAATCGTTAAAGTCAGAAGTGATCATGGTGGAGAGTTTGAAAACAAAGATTTTGAGTCATTCTTTAATGACAGAGGCATTCTGCATGATTTCTCTTGTCCTAGAACTCCCCAACAAAATGGAGTTGTAGAACGAAAGAACAGAACATTGCAAGAAATGGCCAGAACCATGATCAATGAGACAAACGTTGCTAAGATCTTCTGGGCAGAGGCAATAAACACAGCGTGCTACATTCAGAATAGAATCTCAATAAGACCTATTCTGGAAAAGACTCCATATGAATTGTGGAAGAACAGAAAGCCCAACATTTCATATTTTCATCCATTTGGATGTACTTGTTTTATGTTAAATACAAAGAATTATTTGAACAAGTTTGACTCTAAAGCACAGAAGTGTATTATGTTAGGATACTCTGAACGCTCAAGAGGGTACAGAGTATACAATACAGAAACACGGATTGTGGAAGAATCAATCAGTGTTCGTTTTGATGATAAGCTTGACTCTGAAAAGTCAAAGCAGAATGAAGTTTTTGCAGGTATGGAAATTGAATTTACAGGTTCTGAAGACAAGTCATCAGAAGCTCTCAACACAGACACTCCTTCAACGTCTGAAAGGAGCACTGCTAGCAATCCTACAACAGCTGCTGATCAACCTCAGAAGAGATTACCCAGAAGCAGCTTGGATCACCCAGAAGAAACTATCTTAGGAAGAAAGGAAGATCCAATCAGAACAAGAGCAAGCTTCAGAAACTCTGAAGAAACCCTCATGGGACTTGTGTCTCTGATTGAACCCTCTTTCATTGATGAAGCACTTCTGGACAACGACTGGATTCTGGCAATGCAAGAAGAGCTGAATCAGTTCACCAGAAATGACGTATGGGATCTTGTTCCCAGACCAAAAGGATTCAACGTCATTGGAACAAGATGGGTGTTCAGAAACAAGCTAAATGAACAAGGTGAAGTCATCAGAAACAAAGCACGACTGGTTGCACAAGTTTATAGTCAGCAAGAGGGGATAGACTATACAGAAACCTTTGCTCTAGTCGCCAGGTTAGAATCTATCAGACTTTTAATTTCATTTGCTGTTAATAGAGGCATCACTCTGTATCAGATGGATGTCAAAAGTGCATTCTTAAATGGTTATATAGAAGAAGAGGTTTATGTGCACCAACCCCCTGGTTTTGAAAATACAAAACATCCAGAACATGTTTTCAAACTAAAGAAGTCATTATATGGTCTGAAACAAGCTCCCAGAGCTTGGTATGAAAGACTAAGTAACTTTCTGTTAGAAAATGAATTCACCAGAGGGAAGGTGGACACTACCTTATTCTGTAAGTCAGTTAAGAATGACATCTTAGTCTGTCAAATTTATGTTGATGATATTATTTTTGGTTCTACTAATCCTTCTCTTGGAAGAAAATTTGCTAAGTGTATGCAGGCAGAATTTGAGATGAGCCTCATGGGGGAACTGAAATTCTTTCTAGGAATTCAGATCAATCAAACTCTAGAGGGAACTTACATTCATCAGAGCAAATACATCAGAGATCTTCTGAAAAAATTTGACCTCTCAGAATGTAAGGCATCAAAGATTCCAGTGCATCCCACGTGCATTCTGGAAAGAGAAGAGGTAAGCAAAAAGGTAGAACAGAAAGTCTACAGAGGTATGATTGGTTCTCTCCTTTATCTGACAGCTTCAAGACCTGATATATTATTCAGCGTATGTATTTGTGCTAGATTCCAATCAGATCCTAGAGAATCTCACTTAACAGTTGTTAAGCAAATTTTGAAGTATCTGAAAGGTACTACTAATCTGGGTTTATTTTATAGAAAATCTAGTGATTACAGTTTAGTAGGCTACTGCGATGCTGACTTTTCTGGAGACAGAGTAGAGCGTAAAAGTACTTCTAGAAGCTGCTAGTTTCTGGGAAAAAATCTGATCTCTTGGTCCAGCAAAAGGCAATCCACAATTGCGCTATCAACAGCAGAAGCTGAGTACATAGCAGCAGCAGGATGTAGCACACAAATGCTCTGGATGAAAAGTCAGCTTGAAGACTTCCAGATTTTTGAGAGTAACATCCCTATACTCTGTGACAATACTTCTGCTATTTGCTTAAGTAAGAATCCCATTTTACATTCTAGAGCTAAGCATATAGAAATAAAACATCATTTCATTAGGGACTATATTCAGAAAGGAATTTTGAACTTAAAATTTATAGATACAGACCATCAATGGGCTGATATCTTCACTAAACCCCTTTCTGAAGATAGGTTCAATTTCATTATGAAATATCTCAGCATGAAAATCTGCCCAGAGTGAAAATGTTTTAATTCCATATATTTATCTTCAGAATGTATTTGTTTTACTGTGAACTTCTGATCAATCTCTTTTCAGAAAGATAGAACATGCAGATTGTATCAGATGCTAGTCTTAAAGATCTGAGCGTTTCAGCTCAAGGATAGACGTGCTGATCACTAAATCAAACAAGTGTCATCCAATCATCAGCAAATCTCTGAAGCAGAACGCGTGCACGCTTCTGAGAAGGAAAAATGCTGATTGGGTGCATTGAGACACATGTTTGGTAACCGTTTCAAGTATCTTTCTCAAATCCCCCAAAATCAGCAAGCATTAAATGAAAGTAATCATGTTTTTAAAACGTAATCATGATTTTATTTCTCTTTCTTGAAACCGTTTACTCTTTCAAAATATTCTGAAATCTATTTAAGCACGTTAACTTCTCACATTAATCTTTTACAGTTTCTCATAATCTCTCAAATATTTTTTGCATTTTCTCTGTGTTCATCTCTTTCAAACTTAAACCCATTTTCTCAGTTTTCTCAGAAAAACCCTAAGTGTGAACATGGCAACCTCCAGTAGTGCTTCTGCAGGTTCTCAGAAGAAAGCTTCCTCTGAACAGTACCAAGTTCCATTCAGAATACTCCTTACACCAGTGAAGAATCTTGAAGTGTTGTCTGAACTGATTATTGATTTTGGCAGTCTGAAAGAGAATGGTTTTGACTTGACAGAAGAAGTTAGGGCACAGAAATGGGAGAGATATTTTGACAGGTTGGTTGGACCAACGTTCCCAATGTTAGTCAAGGAGTTCTGGATTCATGCGACCTCTTCAACGCATCAAGTCACCTCCTACATAATGGGAAAGAAGATTGTGATCACTGAGGATCACATAGCAAAATTGATTGGTTACAGTGGCGGTGGCGTCCGCTGTATAGATATGGCTGAAAGATGCTCTGACGTGGGTGTCATAGCAGAACATATTTTCACCCATGGGGTGCCCAGCAGCAAAATCAGAGACCTCAAGGATCACCACAGAGTTTGGGCGAAGATCATTCTGGGGTATTTTAATCATAGGAAGCCAACAAGTTCCCCTGATTATATAAATATAGATCAGCAGTTTCTGATCTACTTTATTAATCAGAAGGTAAAAATCAACTTGGCCCATCTTCTGTTCAATCACCTCAGAACAAGCGTGAAGGAAACCAGGGAAGAAGAAAGAACAAAGAGGGATTGGATACCCTTTGGAAGGTTAATATCAGATATTCTGACTGAGAATAGGCTGATAGAGCACCTGATAGAAGCTCAAGAGTTAAGCACCATTGAACCAACTGTTGGCAAGCCTCTGAACACGAAGAATCTGAAGAAAATGAAGTTAATAGAGAATATCAGAAAGGAACCCAGCGTTACTCCTACTGCTGACATCACCAGTAGAAGAGTCCCACTGAGTGACTTTCCATTATTTTCTGAGATAGAATCTAAACCAGTGGTGGTTCTCAGATACTTGGACGCGTGCAAGGCTGATGGTACAGATCCCAAGCTGAATATCAAAGATCTACACCAACCTCAACCAGAAGTTACACTGAAGAAGACGAAGAAAAGGAAGGCCCCTTCAGAAGGATCATCCCAGCAGACTCCCAAGAAAAGAGGTAATTTATCTGCTGCTTCTGTTTTAAATTCTTCTTCTATTCCAACATCAATCCCAACTCCAGCTTCTCATGAAATCCCAATCCCCATCCAAACAATAGATGAAACCGAACCAAAAGATGACCCTTCTGAGGCACTAACACTCAGAAGACCCCGCACCAAACATCCCAAACCAACAACTTCAACAACATCAGAACTTGACAAAGTTCTGTCTGACATTGATCAACATGCTTCTGATCACCTCTCCAACAATCCAAACACTGAACCAGATATTGTTCACTCTCCTCACCCAGAACATCCTCTCTCACCCATTCCAGAAGAACCACATATTCCTGAACAATCAGAAATTCCTCCTCCTTCTCCACAACCAGCAATTCCTTCTCCCTCTCCTCAACCAGAAATTCATCCACCATCACCTCAACCAGCACCTCCTCAACCTGAGTTTCATCATTCTGAAACTTCATCTCCTCCACCTCCTGAACCTCATTCTCCTCAATCCTATGAGCCACAACCTCTGGCAATAAAGCTACCATGTGGAACAACAGTAACCATGGCCCAGCTGCCATCCTCGCCAGAATCTACCCCACCAAATACTCCAAAAACCCCAAACAGTCCAATCATTATTTCTGATTCTCCCACTCCATCTCCCAAATAAACAGCTCCCAAACAAACCACAGAAAACCCCAGCAGGACCTTCATAGATTTAACAATCCTTGACCGTCTTGCTAATCTCAAACATAAAATAGCCATTCCAAAACCAAAACAGCCAGATGTTGGCTCTGGCATTATGAATTTTGAAACATGTTTGCAGCAGTGGATTGCTTCTCTGAAGCAAGTCTGTCCTGGAATGATTGATCCTGCTGCCTCAAACCATCTCTGGACACGATTCATAATTTGGGTACGTGATGAAGCTCTAAAATTGCAAGACATCAATTATGAGCAAGCATAGTAGAATTTCAGCAAGCTTCTGAACGAAGTAGGAAGTCAGTTGCTGAAAGAAGACGTGCTCCTTCTGGATAGTGAGCCATGGTCAGAGAAGCGTCCAGCTTCACAGGTGCAGCCAGAAGAAGATCAGACAATTCAAGCTGAAGCCAATCAAGCTGAAGATGTTGTAGAAAGCTCTCAGAAGCTCCCTGCTTCTGATGTTTCTCAAGCTGCCTTGGACAGGCAAACTCTGGAAGAGCTGAAGCTGAATGATATTCGTCTGCAGTAAAGGATGGATGAAAATGATCAGAATATGAAGGAAAGGATGGATGTGCAGGACAGCAAGATAGACACAGTATTCAGCATGGTGCACAAGCAGACTGAGACTGCTGATCAGATTAAGGCAATGCTGGAGACTCTGTTCACACGCTTTCCTCCCCAACCTTAGATTTTTCATTCATGCTATTTTCACGTTTTCTTTGCATATCTTCTGTACCGTTATGTCTGGCTCTGAATATTTTAATATGACAAGTTTTTCTGCTCTAATTGTTTTAGCACTTCACTTACACTTTTTGATTGCTGACAAAAAGGGGGAGAACAAGAATGATATTTTTCAATAATGGATTACTGAGACAAAAAGTCTCAAACATTCTAACTCTGATATACTTGAATGTTTTCTTCTGTTTTTGCTTAAGTCTACATGTACAAGAATGCTCTCTAACTCACTGAAGACTAAAGCTCTGATACTTTGATCCAAAGCAAAGCTCTGATAAAGCTCTGATACTCTGATCTGAAGCTCTGCTCTAATATTCTGATCTAAAGCTTCTGATAGTCAAAGCTCTGATATTCTGATGTTCAAAGAAAGTCAATAAAGATCTGATCCTGAAGAACTCTTGGAATTAAAAAGGGAAGTTATAAATTCAGGGGGAGTATCTCCGATCCCAACTCTCATATCTCTTTATCCCTTATCTTTGATAACTTCTTACTCTGATACATCTTATCATATAGTTATCTCTGATACTTTTTCACGTTATTTTCAATTTAAAATATCTAGTTTTTATCATCATCAAAAAGGGGGAGATTGTTAGAACAAAGTTTGAATCTACTACCCTAATTTTAAGTTTTGATGATAACAAAATGAAAAGATATATTAATTATGTGATTCATGTAAGAACTATTTGCTACCTAAAATATTACCTTCTGTTTTGCAGAAACTCTGATAGGTATCAGCAAGAGTACACTTAATCAGCATCAGAATATCGGTTATCAACATCAGCATCAGAAGTTGCTATATCAGAATACCAGAATCAGAAGAACAACTCACGCGTATGCTGAAGCTTGATGAACAGAACTGCGCTCAACACTCTGATAAAGACAACAACAGTTCATCAGCACTTAAGCAGAGTCAGAATGAGCCAAAGCCAGAACACGCTTTAAGTAGCAACGGTACTGTGCATTCAAGGCGAATTATTACCAACGGCATCATTCCAGACAAGATCTGCTTAATAAGGAAAGTTTGTTATTGGCATTGAATCAAGGTTATTGCTCCAACGTTCAACAAATTCAGTGCTATATAAACAAGTCAATGAAGATTGAATTGGCTAATGCTCTACATCAATTTACACGCCTAAAAGCTATTCATCATCTTCTCATTCTCAGTTTGCTAAAAGCTCCAAAAATTCCTTACTCAATATTTTAGCAATCTAGTTTCAATAAGCTTAAGTTGTATAATATCACAGTTGTGATAAACAGTTTTGTAGAAAACATTCACACACCTAGACTTCTATTCTTTGTAAGAAAGTGTTTCCTTGACAAACCGGTTTGTGGTTTGCATCAAGAAGGCTTTAGCAGTTGTTAAAGCAGATTGTAATATTCAGTTGAATATAGTGGATTAAGACCTCTTTGGAGAGAGGCGAAATCACCTTGACGGGTGGACTGGAGTAGTTTGAGATCAAACGAACCAGGATAAAAATATCGTGTTCATTGCATTGATTTTCAGTTTTACAATTCAACCCCCCTTCTTGTGTTTTTCACTTCTTCACATGTAACCTTTGGGACCTGGGTTAGAGCCCTAGCGGTACCCTTTTAATTTTTTTCACATTTTTGCTTTCTGATTTTGTTTTTTTTTGGCAGGCGCTGGGCCTTGTTAGGCTCTTGGTCTTTTTGTTTTTGCTTACTAACCCCCCTTGCAGGCTGTTTGCGTCCCTGGCCCAGTTTATTTTATTTTCTTATTTTTATTTTATTTATTTTCTTAATATATTTTCTAAATATTAAAAAATCATAAAATATACAAAAAATTAGATTTTCATTTTAACCTAGTTTATTTTATTTTTCTCACAAAAAATATTATTATTAACTATACTTTATTTATTTTTACTAACTAGTCTTGTAAATTTAATTTAAAATTAAGTTATTATTTATTTTCTTTTACACCAATTAAAATATATTTATTGTAATGTAAAAAAGACCAAAAATATTTTATAACACCATAATTTATTTTCAAGACAAAAATACCAAAAAATACTTTTTCTAAACTTATTTTCTTTAATCAATTAATGAATTAGGGTTTTGTTAATTTCCTTTCTTAGTGAATTAGGTTTACTTTTATGTTTAATTAATTATTTTCTTTAAATTAATTATATTAAGATAAAATCCCTTTTCTCGTGAAAACCAAACAAAGATCCATTTTCTTTACATTTTGCATTTTTGTACATTTATTCATTTTTGTACATTGTATTCATTTTATTTCCTTGTACATTGATACCAATTCAATATGGTTGTAATAGACTAACTAGGTTTACATTCTTGCAATCCCCATTCAATTTGTACACCCCCATCCCACAAGTATTGTAATAGCGTGGTAACTTTAAATTCCGCAATTTATCACTTTATATACAATTGCTAGTAATTAGGGTTTGTCTGAAAAGACTAAAACCAATATTTAGAAAACCCTAATTCAAGACAAAATCAAGCATGAAAACAATACATTTGCACACAAGCACCCCTAGGGTTATTCCACTTGGTTTCCTTATACAAAATGGCCATAGTACGCTTGTGAGGTATCTTAGCAAAAACAAGCAAATACAAGATCATAGTCCCTCGATGACACTATCTGAGTTGCCTTTCAAATGATCTTAGTCCCTAAAAAAGAATGCTAATATACCTTGCAACATTTCTAATCATGGTTATATGATGACCCACACCCGTCCCATTTACATCCAAAGATATGGTTACTTACCAAATCAATGGTAAGATAACAATATCAAAGGAAAAGGAAATGATAATGAAAGACTTTTTGAGTAGGTAGAATACTCCTAATTACTTGCTCACTTTAAAAACAAACATCCTTGCTATTTTCAAAACAAAACACCTACACTTTAAAAAAACATATTTCAACTTGAAAACATTTTCAAAAGATCAACATCTTTGTATACATTCTTACGAACGAGAATCATTACAAAGATTGCCTAAACAATGTCCTCTTTACAAAATACTTTCAAAAAACCACACAAAGCATAATTTAAAACAAAAGCAAGTGATCTAGCAAGTAACTAAGAGCCCATGGAAAACCATGGATGAAAATGGTGCTAATACCTTCCCTTTTCATAATCTACATGTGATACGGTAGGAGAACTGACTTGAGGTTTTGCGTTTGTGTTCGCAAATGTTTCGGTTTAGCAAGAGTCGCCACCGACTTTTATTTTATCCAAAAGGAAAGGTTAAAAAGCACAGGAAAGACCTTAGAGATGTTTTCTTGAGTTCGGCGGGTAGATTATGAAAAGGGAAGGTGCTAGCACCCTTTTCATCCATGGTTATCCATGGGCTCTTAGTTACTTGTTTAGATCACTTGCTTTGCTTTTCCAATTGATTGAAATGGTGCTTTGTGTGGTTTTGAAAGTATTTTTAAAAGAGGCCATCGTTTAGGCAATCTTTGTAATGATTCTCGTTCGTAAGAATGTATACAAAGATGTTTGTCTTTTGAAAAATGTTTCAATGTTTTGAAAGTTGTTTGAAAATGTTTTGAAATTGTGTGTGTGTGTGTGTTTGTTTGAAAATAGCAAGGACTGTTTGCAAATTGATCAAGTAACTAGAAGCATCTACCTACTCAAAAGTCTTTCTTGTACATTTTATTCCTTTGACATTGTTGTTTTACCATTGTTTTGGTAGACAACCCTATCTTTGGATGTTAAACGGGACGGGCGTGGGTCATCGCATGACCATGATAGCAATATTTCCAAGTATCTTAGCAAGTTTTAGGGACTAAGATCATTTTGTTTTTAGGCAACCTTGTCTAGTGTCATCGAGGGACTATGATCTTTCGTTTTGTTTTGTTTTGCCAAGATACCTAGCATGCATACCATGGCCATTTGTTTAGGCAACCAAGTGGGTGAAACCCTAAGGGTGCTTGTGTGCAATGTGTTGTCATTTTACATGCATTTTGTCTTCTATTTAGGTCATGCTATTTGTTTTGATTTTTATCTTATCATACAAACCCTAATTTACTAAGCATGCATATAATGCGATAAATTGCGTAAAGTAAATCTAAGCTATTACAATAATATTATGGGAGGGGGGATACAAGTTTTGAATGGGGGATATTTCCACAAAATAAAATCCTAATTCACTATTATAACCCAATTGAATTTATTGTACAATAAATAAATAAATGTACAATATTTAAATGTGAATTAAAATGTATGTATGCAAAAATGTTTTTGTATTTATTTTTATGTATGTGAAAAATAAATGATTTAAGTCTAAAATAAGAAAAAATATTGTGATTATTTTTGAAAGGGTGAAAAACTCTAATTTTTTATTTAAAAAAAAAATGTTCTATAATATTATTTATTTCATTTATGTACAAGAAAATAATAAAAATATATACAATATGTTAAAAAAATTAAAATATGCATGAAAATAATATTTTAAGTGTATGAATAATAAAAATAAAATATATGATATTTTTATATTATTTACAAGTTATTTTAAGAAAATGATTTCTATTTATTAAAATAAAACTATTTTTATATACAAAAAATAAGATAAAAAATAAAATAAAATGAAAAAAATTAAGAAAATATTTTTGGGATTTTTAATGTTCAGAAAAAAAAAATAATAAAGTCAATAATCACAAAAGAAATAAAAAAATATGCAAAATATAAAAAATGGGCCAAGGGGGTGCAAATAGCAAACAGAGGGGTGTGAAAAGTAGAAGGCCCAAGGCGCCAGACCCAGGACAGCTTCGTCCCTGTCCTTCAGCTCCCTCCTGCGCGCGTTTCTGAGCCAAACCTGTAACTCTTGCATACGTGCACAAAAACAAAATCTCGCAACATAAAACTTGTAGCATTTTTTATCACGATTCTAATGATATAAGATTTGAAACCTAACTCTAAGAAACCAGGGAGAATTTCAGTGGCCCTAATTCCTGGCCTAATTTTTTCATGAACTTCAACAATCAAATACTCTTAGCTCAGTTAATATAAATGGAAACTAAGAATATGTACAGCTTAAGCAAGTTAAGGACTACATTTTTGCTTCACAAATTGTGACCTAAGGATGCCTAAATAAGGAGATAGAACTTTGAAAAATACCTTGTTCAGTTGAATTTGGATATGGCAATGTGGGAACTTTGAGTGAGGCCTGAAGATCTTGTGAGATTCCTTGAAGTTCCCTCAACCTTTTCCAATGCTTAGTTGGTCTTGTAGATGCTTAAATCTCCCTGCACGAGTCAACCTGCAACCTTGCAAAATGAAAGTGGTGAAGTGTGAAACTGAGCTCACAGTTGCAAGACAGGGGTATGGATAGTTTAGATGTGATGTAGGGAAGATGTGTGAAGTGTTACAAAGTAAAACGCACGAGCAAATTTCAAATTGGCCAAGGTTCTGCAGATGATTCCCTGTTTGGGCAGAAAAGTGAGATTTTGGGGTTTTAGAGTGTTTGGGATGTTAGCAATTCGTGTATTAGCTTGTTACAAGGTTCTGAAGTTGTTTTAAATGATTCCAAGGCTTGCCTTTATCAGATGGATGAGTTGTATTGACTTTTGCAAGTTTCTTGCTTTTGAAGAAAAGTTGGAAGTGACAATACAAAAGCTTGTACTTGCTAGCTTATGGACTGCATAGAGTTGGTAAACTTTTTCTGATGTTTGTGGATCTTGTTTGCAACAAGGGATCAGGTCCATGGCTCAAGATTTTCAAAGTTTCAAAAAGCAAGCTTTATCAAAGTAGTATTATGAACTTTATGCCCTTTTTGGATTAATTCATTATGCAATGCTTCAAAGATCAGAATAAAGCCAATATCCAATGTGTTAGAATTCAATTATGGAGTGTAGAAAGGATTAGGACCTGTAATACCAAGTACAAGCATGTTTGAAATTGATTTGCAACTTGTAACATTGTGAAAATGCCTTGAACAAAAGTGATAAATTGCCATTTTCCCTTCTTCGATTCTCCCTAACCATAAATGATCTTGGAGAGTTCTTGGACATTTTGGAAAGCTTGTAACATGCTCTACAATCCATATTTAAAATGCATTTTGAGATTCCTATTGGAACTAGGTGAAAAGTTTCCATGAAGTTAGGTAAAAAATCTGCCTAAACTAGGGCAAATTTTCACTAAGTTAAAAAGTTTATGGACCCCTATTCACAAAATCATAACTTGAGATCCAAGCATCTTTTGGGAAAACTTTGTGAATCAAAGCTGTAGATTTCATGGAGGAATACAACTTTCATGTTGTAAGTTTTGTTTGAATCCAATTGCATCATGGTGAAAAAGTTGAGAAAAGTTGGGAAAAATATGAAATTTTCATAACTTAGAAAAATTCTAAGTTATAAAA
This sequence comes from Vicia faba, assembly GCA_948472305.1. Taxonomy (NCBI): domain Eukaryota; kingdom Viridiplantae; phylum Streptophyta; class Magnoliopsida; order Fabales; family Fabaceae; genus Vicia; species Vicia faba. Next base: position 931,953,149 of record OX451740.1, on the reverse strand, counting down.
AATTTCAAATTAAAACCCTAATTTTCAAAATTAGGTTTCTTGGTGAACAAGTTTCACATTTTGACATGTTTTGATGAATTATGACCCTTGGCACTTGATTTTGACCAAAAAGTCAAAGTTTGACTTTTCAGTGTATAGTTGATTTTTGATCAGTTGACTGGAAAATTCATCTGTCAATCCTATGCATTTGAGATCTTTTGAACCATGTGATTAGGTCAAGATGATGCCCTTGAGTCCTTGAAATCATGCTTGAACCCAATTGGTCATTGGCTAGGTTAAAAATCAGAAATTGCCCTTTCTCAGTCAAAACCCTAATTTTGACCATTTTGCCCTTTTGATGATCTGATCAAAATTCTTGAGGAGTTGTGATCCAATCTTAATCAAATGGTACATAGGAGTTTAAAATGTTGTTGTGGATCAAAAATTTTGAGGTTTGACTATAAATTGGCCACAGTTGACTTTATTCCCAATACAACTGATTTTTAGGTCAACTGTCCAATTGACTGGTCAAAAATGTGATTCAAGGCTTGAAACTTGGTATGAACAATCTTGGGGGTCCAAGATGGTGTATGAAAGTCACATGAAACATTGGTGGTCCAAAAATCCTTGTGCAAACTCAAACCCTAATTTCAGGTCATATGTGCAAGGAGATGTCTTGAGCTGAGCAAACCCTAATCTGGTCTTGAATCCAAGAAGTCTTGTGAGGAAAATATTGAGAATATGAGAGGGAAAATTTTGGGGTACAACAATACCCCCCAAACTCAAGAAAAAATCTCAAAGGTCTTTTCTGTGCTTTTTCACCTTTCCTTTTGGATAAAAGAAAAGTTGGTGGCGACTCTTGCTAACCGCAACATTTGCAATCAAACACAAAACCTTCAAGTCAGTTCTCCCACCGTATCACATTATGCATATATTTGTTAGCAGTTAATCATGTACATATTCATATGTTCATTCAATTTAGTCATTGGACCTTTTTGCAAACAAAACAGAAAAAACAAAAAGTTTGGACTTTAAAGTGTATTTGTATTGATAATTTTCCTATAAACAGGCGAGTTTGTACAAAGATACGAAAATCCTAGTAAGAGGAATTCGTCGTGAAATAAAAAGAGTACAAAGTGAAAACAAAATTTATAGCCATGTGGAAGTGATCTCGTTGGGTTTCAAACTATGTTATTGCCCCTATTTCTTCGAACATCTCGTCCATTGCCATCGAAAGAAGTTGATTAAACTGATCTTGTACCATTTGAACTTTTGATTTTGGTAATAAAACTTGCATGTAAATGATACAATGGGACATAGTCCTACGCTTTTAATCCCTAAGTTTTTCCTGGATCGCCTTTTCAGGTTTTCAGTCCACCGGGATACCCTTTTTTGCCCAAGCTGCCTTTTCAGGTTTACGACTTGTCGGGTGTATAATCTTTTGCATATATCCCTAAGTTTTTCCCAAACCCTTTTGGTTCGCCGGGATGCCCTTATTTTTTCCTAGGTGTGTCAACCTAGCGGGTCATTTTTATGCGTAGTATTTTTTTACTATGTCCGCGTTCACAGCGTGCGGGAAATCTTCACCATCCATAGTGGTTAGCATCATAGCACAACCCGAGAATACTTTCTTGACAAGAATGGCCCTTCGTAGGTGGGAGTCCATTTTCCCCTGGGATCTCCTTGTGGTTGAATGATTCTCTTTATTACCAAGTCACCATCCTGGTATACCCGATGCTTGATCAACTTGTTGAAAGCTTTGATCATACGTTTCTGGTACATCTGACCGTGACTGACAGCCGCCAGCCTCTTTTCGTCAATCAAATTCAACCGATCCAACCTAGTCTGAATCCACTCGTCTTCGTCCAAGTATGCTTCTTTCATAATCCTTAGATAAGGGATTTGAACTTCGACAGGTAGGACGACTTCCATATAGGCTAGAGAGAATGGGGTTTCCCCAGTTGATGTTCTTGCCGAAGTACGATAGCCATGAAGAGAAAATGGTAACATACCATACCAGTCTTTGTAGGTCACCGCCATCTTTTTCACAATCTTCTTTATATTCTTGTTGGCGGCTTCCACTGTGCCATTCATCTTAGGTCTGTATGGAGAAGAGTTGTGATGCTTGATCTTGAACTGCATGCAGAGTTTAGTGATCATGGCATTCTTGAGGTTGGTACCATTTCCAGTGATGATTCTCTCAGGGATTCTGTGATACGGTGGGAGAACTGACTTGAGGTTTGCGTTTGGATTCGCAAATGTTGCGGTTAGCAAGAGTCGCCACCGACTTTTTATTTTATCCTAAGGAAAGGTTTAAAAAGCACAGCAAAAAAACCTTTTGAGATGTTTTCTTGGGTTCGGGGAGTAGATTATAGAAAGGGAAGGTATTAGCACCCTTTCTATCCATGGTTATCCATGGGCTCTTAGTTACTTGCTTAGATCACTTGCCTTTTGTTTTCAATTTGTTTGAAATGGTGCTTTGTGTGTGGGTTTGAAAATGTTTTGAAAAGAGGCCAATGTAGTGGCAACCTTTGTAATTATCCATGTTGGGATGTATACAAAGGTGTATGTCTTTTGAAAAGGTTTTCATTTGTTTTTGAAAGTTTGTTTTGAAAGTGTTGTGATGTGTGATTTTGAAATTAGGCAAGTGTTTTGTTTTGCAAGTTTGATTCAAGTAACTAAGAGGTTGTCTACTCCTAAATTTCTCAAAAGATTATTGCTATGTTTTAACCCTTTTAACAAGTTTATTCCATCATTGTATTTGGTGGACAATCTTGTGTTAGGATGTGAAAGGGACAGGCGCGGGTCATCGTTTAGACCATAATTGCAATGGTGCCAAGTATCTTTGGGCATTTTCTTTAAGGGACTTGATCATTTTGTTTTTTTTTTAAAAAATATTATCGAGGGACCATGATCTTTTAAATTGTTTGTTTTGCCCAAAGAGACCTAACATGCAATATGGCCCAATTTTGAAAGGCAACAAGTGGATATAACCCTAGGGGTGTTAGTGTGCAAGTGTGTTTTATTGCATACAAGAGTTTTTCTTTGAATTAGGTTTTTTCTACTTCATTGAGTTTTATCTTGCCATACATGTCCTAATTACTAGCAATAAGAAGCGGGAATGTAAAATCCTACGCTATTACAATAGTTAGGGGAGGGGGATACACATTTGTACATGGGGGGTTCAACGAGAAAAATAGACAAAAAAGAAAATAGCGAAAAACAAGATATATAGAGAGAGAGAGGGAGGCTGCGCGCTGTTGGGAGGCCATCAGAAGTTCTGACCCAGATCCGCTGTCAGATGATCAACCTGTTGGTGAAACTGGATGAGTCAGAACTTCTGACTCTAGAACCTGCAAAACAGAACCTTGTTAGTGGGGAAACCAGAAGTTCTGATTTCCCTGCGCTGCAAGACAGAAGTTTTTTAGTGGAGAACCCAGAAGTTCAGATTCTGCTGAAAAGGCAATAACTCTCAGAGGTTCTGATGTTATCGACAGCTTCAGACGTGCTAACGTCAAAGTCAGCACTTGGCTTTTTCCTGCACTAATCAGAACATCTGCAATCCTGTTGTTACTCCACAAAACAGAAAAACATATTCGGAACGGATCCAGCAAAATAGCAAAATGTCTCAGAGGTCAGAATCACCAAGGTCACAGGCAGGTCCTAAACTGGCTCAGAACGTTCTGAGGTATGAGAGTCCTCAGAACATAAACAGCAATAACATGAATATTTACATTATGTTACTTGAATATGCACAGCTGATGATGCTTAACAGTGTGGTGAGGGTCAGCAGGTGCTTACCTGACTTTCTGGAAAATGGTGGGTGAAAGTTAGCTTTTGGATCTGGTGGTGTTCTGGACAGATTTGGAAAAGGGGAAGTGAAGGTGTATACGTGTATAGGGTCAGAAGTTTGGACAGAACGTTTTTGGTTTACAGAAAAGAGCTGGGTGTTTGATGAAGTTGAAGGTGAGAAACTTAAAGTTATGAAACAAATCTGGAAATTTTGGCAGAGTTTCAGAATGTTATGTTGCTAGGAGCTTCGTTTCTCTCTTAGCAATTTTTCCGTTTCTTTTCTTGAACTTCTTGAACATCTTTGGCAGTGGTGAAAGCTTTCTATTTATAGGCAAAGTTCTTGTGGACATCTTGAACATTTGAGGCGCCAACAGAGTTTGAACTGGTTCTTTGACAGAAATTCCTAGGAAGTTGTGATAACAGCTATTTTTCAGCCTAGGTAGCAGCAGCAGGCGGGGATTGGGGGAAGTGACCTCTGAAATGGGCGGTGGCGTGAAGACCCATGCCAGAATCTGTGCAAAAGCATTTTCCAAGCCACACGTGATTGCTCAGGAGTGGTTGGAAGCATTAATGGGCATTAAATGGTGACAAGACCTGTCAATACCAACATTCTGGTTGTTGAATCAGCAGCGTAAACCATGCTCTGGCCTTGGCTACCTGTTGTCTTAGCAAGCTCTGGAAATTTTCCTGGTCTTCTGGTACGTTCCTTGGGTCTACTTCTGGACAATCTGGACTTAGAGATTCTGTATCAATGTGACACCTATCCCTCTGACCTTTCATCTTCTGACTTCAACCTGTTTTGAAGGAGCCTTTATACTTTCATGTTTCTCTTGCATCCCTTTAGCAAGTTCTGACTGAGCTTGTGTAACTGCTGAAGGGGCATGTTCTGTTTGAGGCTTACACTCTGAACCACGTTTACAACTTCTGATTGAACTGATATAACTGCTGAAGAGCCAACTTCTGACCACGCTGAGCCAAGCTTGCAACTTCTGACCGTCTTCATCTGGAATGGGTCCAGAAGTTCTGAAGCGCTGATTTTTTTAAAAACACTTATTTTAAAGAAACATTCTAAGCACTTAGAATTTGATTTTCCTCAAGATGGAAGCGTTGTTCCCGGAGTTTGTGAGATCATCTTGCTCTTGTAAGTGGCTTGCTTGGGCAAAAGGATAACCCAGGACTTGGATTTGTTCCAGGGGACTTTGAAAAATCTAAGATGGTTTCCTGAAGAAAGGGAGGGCAAATTTTGGGGTACAACAGTTGCCCCTGTTCAATCTTCTTGAACCTGAAGAGTTAGATTGGCGAGTTTGCCTTTCGCGACTCGAGGGTAAAAGGAGATTGGACACCAGAGTGCCCGAAAATTTGCACTTGCCTAGTAGAGTATCAGCAATGGGAATGGGCTTATAGATGCCATTTGGAGAGGCGGTAGATAGGGAGATGGGCTTACAGATGCCATCCGGAGACGTGACAGAACCTTGTCGGGAATGGGCTTATAGATGCCATTTGGAAGTGTCGATCGCATAAGAGATTCCTTAGCGAGAAATTTGTATATTTGAGAAAGACGGATGTTTTCCTGGCTTGTTACAGGTGTTAGATCTTCAATCTCCTTATGCAGATGTGCCCCGGCTGGATACAGGTATTGAATCTACAATTGATTGCTCACAGATGTGCCCTGGCTGGATACAGGAGTCGAATCTGGAAATAGTCGTTAATAGATGTGCCCTGGCTGGATACAGGAATCGAATCTTCGGACTCTTCAGACGTGCCCTAGCTAGATACAGGAATCGAGTCTGGAAATGTTGTAGTTGATAGATGTGCCCTGGCTGGATACAGGAATCGAATCTTCGGACTCTTCAGACGTGCCCTGGCTAGATACAGGAATCGAGTCTGGAAATGTTGTAGTTGATAGATGTGCCCTGGCTGGATACAGGAATCGAATCTTCGGACTCTTCAGACGTGCCCTGGCTAGATACAGGAATCGAGTCTGGAAATGTTGTAGTTGATAGATGTGCCCTGGCTGGATACAGGAATCGAATCTTCGGACTCTTCAGACGTGCCCTGGCTAGATACAGGAATCGAGTCTGGAAATGTTGTAGTTGATAGATGTGCCCTGGCTGGATACAGGAATCGAATCTTCGGACTCTTCAGACGTGCCCTGGCTAGATACAGGAATCGAGTCTGGAAACTGATCACTCTCAGATGTGCCCTGGCTAGATACAGGTATCGAATCTGGAATTGTGACAGTTTGAAGGTAGTTGTTTTCGGGATTGTCTTTTTCCTGAAAAGGCGAAAACATAAGTGGTATGCAATGTCATGATGTATGATATGCATTGTAGGTGCTTAGGTATTGGCTTGTATTTTTGGTAAATTCCAAGTGTATGTGTGAATGTCATGACTGATGTCATAACATTCTAGTTCAGGTTGTACTAACTCTTTAGGTACATATGCAGAAAAATATTGTAACTCAAATACTGATGTTCATAAGTGTGTATCTGAGCATGTTTGCAAAATGATCACATTTAGCTAATCAGTAGACAGGTTTTCTCAGATGTCATAACAGATGTTATGACATCCTGTTCTGAACTAGCAGGATTACAGGATTGGATAAGTCTGAGTTTTTTCAGGAAATAACTCAGTCCTTCCTAAACAGAATCCTGCGTTTTCTGAGGAGTAACCTCGCTCAATCCTAACCTGATCAACAAAGTACTGTGACCTGGACTTTAAGTCAAACGGAATCAACCCTAGGTTTTTGGAAACCCTAACTGAAGTTGCAGCTGCTATATATTCAACAGAGCTGCGGTTTTTGAAATCATCCCTGCTGATTAATTTGAAGATCGAGTTTGTAATCTGTATAGATTTGTTTAATTGTACTCCAAGCAATTATCATTGTGATAAGTGTCTTGGAATAGGTTTCAATTGTAAGGGTTGTGTAGCACTCAAAGCTTTGAAGCAAGAGTGTTTGAATGTTACTTGACTAAAGCTGTGAAGCAGAGTCAAGTTAGTTGTGTACATCACTCAAAGCTGTGAAGCACGAGTGATTGTGTTACTTGATTAAAAAGCTGTGAAGCATAATCAAGAGTGTGTTTTGAAGAGTGTCTTCATCAATTCTCAAGTCAAATTGGTTTATGTATCACTGCTGTGATTGAGGGGGAGTGAGTAGGAACTCAGGTTTAAGTTGTACTTAGATTAGAATTGCATTGGGTAGGTCTTAAGTGAAGGAGATAAACTGGTTGGTTTATTCCTGAATTAACATCTCTTATAGTGGATTCTCTCCCTGGCTTGGTAGCCCCCAGAGTAGGTGTTGTTGCACACTGAACTGGGTAAACAATTGACTGTGTTATTTACTGCTTTTGTATTTACTGTCATATAGTAAGTCAGATACAGTGTCATAACATTGGACGTGACATTGGGTATCTGAAGCCAGAATTTTCAATTGGCATCAGAGCAGGCACCCTGCCTGTATTACTGGGTGAGATCTAGGGATATCACTTTCTGGCACTATGGACAAAGAAGGAGTTTTTGGAAACAGACCACCCATTCTGGATGGAACTAATTATGACTATTGGAAACCTCGTATGATTGCCTTCCTAAAATCTCTGGACAAAAAGGCTTGGAGAGCTGCTGACAAAGGATGGAGTCATCCCACCATAACTGAAAGAGATGGGACAATCAGTCTGAAGCCTGAGGAAGATTGGAGTAAAGAAGAAGATGAGTTAGCTCTGGGAAATTCAAAAGCCTTAAATGCCTTGTTCAATGGAATTGATAGAAACATCTTCAGATTAGTACATCAATATGAACTGGCCAAGGAAGTTTGGGACACCCTCAAAACTACTCATGAGGGCACTTCCAAAGTAAAGATGTCAAGGCTTCAGATGTTGACCACTAAGTTTGAGAATCTAAAAATGATGGAAGATGAAACCATCCATGAATTTCACATGAACATCTTGGAGATTGCCAACACCTCAGGAGCACTGGGAGAAAAAATGTCAGAAGAAAAACTGGTGAGGAAGATTCTCAGATCCTTGCCTAAAAGATTTGCAATGAAGGTAACTGCCATAGAGGAAGCCCAGGACATTAGCAAGTTAAAAGTGGATGAACTTATTGGGTCTCTTCAGACTTTTGAGATGGGGATCACTGATAATGGTGACAAGAAGAACAAAAGCATAGCACTTGTAACCAACACTGATGTTGAACACAAGGAGGATGAAGAAGAAAACATATCAGAAGCCATTGCCATGCTTGGAAGACAGTTCAACAGGCTCATCAAAAGAATGGACCCAAAGTCAAGGTCAAATGTTCACAACATTCCTTCTGACATTGACAGTTCCAGCAGAAGACCAAGATCAGAAGATAAGGAAAACCAAGGCAGAGGAATTCAATGCCATGGATGTGAAGGATATGGACATATTCGAGCTGAATGTCCTACCTTTCTTAAGAAGCAAAAGAAAGGAATGACTGTTACCTGGTCTGACTATGATTCAGAAAGCAATTCTGAAGAAGAATCTGCCAAACTAGTTACTGCCCTAACTAGTGTTTGTACTTCTGAAAGTGACACCAGTGATGAAGAAGTAACATTTGAAGAACTGGCTGATACCTACAAGAAATTGTGTATCAGAAGTGGTGAAGTCTGTGTGCAAAATGAGAAACAATCAAAACTCATTGTAAAGCTAGAGGCTGAAAAGAGAGCAAATCTTGAAACTATAAGTCATTTAGAAGGAGAAGTTCAACTGCTGAACTCACAACTGAATCAAATGACCAAATCAGTCAAGATGTTGACAAATGGGACAGACAAATTGGAAGAGATTCTTCAGGCTGGACAAAATATGGGAAATAAATCTGGCCTAGGATTTGTGGAAACAAAGAAAGTTGTTACCAGGAAGCAAATGTCAAACCAGATGTCTCAACATTACTCTCCACATCAAGGACAGAGACACATGAAGAAGAGGTACCAAAGATGGAGATGTCATCATTGTGGGAAATATGGTCACATAAAGCCCTTCTGTTACAGACTACATGGATATCCTAATCAGAAATCAGATGTCGAACCTAAGTCTAAAAGGGTACCACACGCTCCTCAATGGAAGAAAAAGGCTATTGCACTGATAGCACACACTTCCCTGAAGATCTCAACAAAGGAAGATTGGTACTTTGACAGTGGATGTTCCAGACACATGACTGGATTCAAAAATCTCCTCAATAATGTTATGCCTCACACCACCAGTTTTGTGACCTTTGGAGATGGTGCTAAAGGAGAAATCAAAGGAGTTGGCAATTTGGACTACCCTGGAGTTCCAAGTCTGAATAAGGTACTGCTGGTAAAAGGGTTGACTACTAATCTCATCAGCATCAGTCAATTATGTGATCTAGGATTCATGGTCAACTTCTCAAGATCTGAATGTCTAGTGTTTAATGATAAACTAGATATTGTAATGAGAGGAATAAAATCCAAAAATAACTGTTATGTGTGGCAGCCTGAGAACACTGATATCCACACCTTGAGTCAAATCTTCAAAGAAGAAAAAGATATGAAACAGTGGCAGCATAAACTTGAAGAAATGAAAAGAGATATTCCTATGGAAGATGTCAGAAGAACTCCTAAACTACAGGCTGATAATATATGTGATATGAACAAGTCTCATAAATTCTGTTCAAAAAAATTCTGGTCAACACAGATGCTACCTGAAGACAATGTTACACAAGATGTTGTGACATTGTGGTGTGATAATCTGAAAACATTCAACATTTCCTTAAACCCTATTGACTTTGGAGAGAAGAAATCATTTGAACTGAAACATAGGTTCTCTGAGCTTCAGCTAACTGATTCTTCTATCAAGGCGCTTGTTGGAAATCAACTTGAAAATTTGAAGGGCAGATTGGGTATTCACCAACATGAGAAATTATAGCAATTAGTTTTGCTGAAAACAAGGGTTGAAGGGATTAATTCTATTAAGTCTATATTTAGTGGGTTGATCATAGTCATTCACAATTCCTTCAAAAGCCTTCAGAAGTTGAAAAGACTCCCTTGTACTCCCTATCTCTCTCATTCTTGCAACCGGTTTTCTCCTCCCAATCAAAGAGCTTTCTCAAAGTGCTACTGCTACTCAACGTTAAACACAATGTCTCAGACATCATCTTCCACTATGGCGGCTTCGTCTCACTCATCATCATCGTCATCTGATCACGATTCTAGGGCAATCACGACATGCATAGAATCTGAAGTACTTGAGGTCACTCCTCTCAGGGAGATGGCAACTAATCCAGCCAAAATCAAGAAACTCAGGACCAGAAAAGCAGGAAGAGCTCAAGCTGCAGTCTCTGGTAATTCTTCTCTTCCTTCATCTAATATACCTAATAAAGAAGGAACAGTGCAAGTACACCAAGCCATTGCTAGACTGGTTACTAGCATTCTGAGTGGCAACCAATCTGTACCGGGGATTTCTATTCCTCTGAATCAATCTGAGAGTCCAAATGTAGAAGGTTCTGAAAATATAGATGTCACTGAGGATGTCGTGACACCAAAAGACAACATTCAGAATCCCTCTGAAAAGGCTGCTGATCCACCTATCATTGATGTGGATGAAGAGTACTCAGATAATGAACTGATTGCTAATGTGAACCCTAGCATTGCTAGAAGATTGATGAAAAGAAAAAGTTGTGAGACTGTTAAACCTAAGAAGTCCAAGGCTGAAGGGATGGCTGAAAAAATTCAGACTAAAGGGAAGAAGGCTCAGGTGCTGACTGCTAGACAACCAATCTCCAAGAAAAGAAAAGAACCTGAAACTTCTGACTCTGATGATGAATCAGAATTTGAGATTGACATTGACAATGCTCCCATCAGAAGGAAGCTCCCTTCCAGCAAGATTGCTAGAGTGCCTGAAGTGCCAACTGACAACATCTCCTTTCATCATCCTGATAATGCAAACAGGTGGAAGTATGTTTGCTTGAAGAGAATAGCCTTGGAGAGAGAACTCAACAATGATGCTTTGGAGTGCAAAGACATCATGGAGCTGATCAGGAATGCTGGACTAATAAAGACTGTGATGAAGTTTGGCAAATGTTATGAAAATCTGGTTAAAGAGTTTGTAGTGAACCTATCCAATGATTGTGCTGATGGGAGGTCAGCTGACTTTGAGAGTGTGTTTGTTAGAGGAAGAAGGGTCAAGTTCTCTCCATCAGAAATCAACAAGTTTCTTGGAAGAACGAATAAGGACTGTCCTGATCTAGAGGCAACTGACAATGAAGTATGCTTGACCATCACTGCCAGGCAAGTCAAGTGCTGGCCATTGAAAGGGAAGTTGAATGCTAGTAAACTCAGCATGAAATTTGCCATCCTGCATAAAATAGGTGCAGCAAACTGGGTGCCTACAAATCACAAATCAACCATCTCCACAGGATTGGGGAGATTCATCTATGCTGTAGGAACCAAGACTGCCTTTGATTATGGAAGGTACATTTTTGAACAAACCTTGAAGCATGCTGGCAGTTATGCTGTCAAAGGACCAATTGCATTTCCCTCCCTCCTTTGTGGAATCATCCTTGCACAATATCCTGACATACTTGTAGCAAGAGATACAGTCTGCAAAAGAGCCCCTGCCCTTGGCCTGCACTACAAACTGTTTCAGGGATCCCATGCTCCAGACATTGTCATAACATCAGCTGAGACATCGTCTGCAAAGAGCCAGTCCAAAACATCTGATGTCATAGCTGTCTTAAAAGAAACTTGCAAAGATCTGGATGCTAGGAAAAGGACCCTAGAAGCACTAATTGCCAAGCTAGAAAAGGAAGAAGCTGAAGCAAGCATGAGGGAAGAAGATGAAGGACAGTCCAACAGTGAAGAAAGTGGCTCCTCTGAGTCTGATGACAGTACTTGAAGGATGATTGCTGCGTGGTGGTGTTGCTGGTGGAGTTTGGAAGTATGTCCTGCTGTTGTCTGCTGCTGTTGTCTGGTGTTCTGCTGCTGATCTCATTATTTTGTCTTGGATAACTGTATTACTTTATAAACATGTAATCTTTGGCCCATTTGTGGCTAAAGTGGGGGAGAATATTTGGTACTGCTTAATTAGTACTTAACACTATATTTTTCTGCTGTCATCATTTATTTCTGCTGCTATCTCTGATTGTTTAGGGACTTTAGCCAAAAATCTGCCAAAGGGGGAGTTTGTAGGTGCTTAGGTATTGGCTTGTATTTTTGGTAAATTCCAAGTGTATGTGTGAATGTCATGACTGATGTCATAACATTCTAGTTCAGGTTGTACTAACTCTTTAGGTACATATGCAGAAAAATATTGTAACTCAAATACTGATGTTCATAAGTGTGTATCTGAGCATGTTTGCAAAATGATCACATTTAGCTAATCAGTAGACAGGTTTTCTCAGATGTCATAACAGATGTTATGACATCCTGTTCTGAACTAGCAGGATTACAGGATTGGATAAGTCTGAGTTTTTTCAGGAAATAACTCAGTCCTTCCTAAACAGAATCCTGCGTTTTCTGAGGAGTAACCTCGCTCAATCCTAACCTGATCAACAAAGTACTGTGACCTGGACTTTAAGTCAAACGGAATCAACCCTAGGTTTTTGGAAACCCTAACTGAAGTTGCAGCTGCTATATATTCAACAGAGCTGCGGTTTTTGAAATCATCCCTGCTGATTAATTTGAAGATCGAGTTTGTAATCTGTATAGATTTGTTTAATTGTACTCCAAGCAATTATCATTGTGATAAGTGTCTTGGAATAGGTTTCAATTGTAAGGGTTGTGTAGCACTCAAAGCTTTGAAGCAAGAGTGTTTGAATGTTACTTGACTAAAGCTGTGAAGCAGAGTCAAGTTAGTTGTGTACATCACTCAAAGCTGTGAAGCACGAGTGATTGTGTTACTTGATTAAAAAGCTGTGAAGCATAATCAAGAGTGTGTTTTGAAGAGTGTCTTCATCAATTCTCAAGTCAAATTGGTTTATGTATCACTGCTGTGATTGAGGGGGAGTGAGTAGGAACTCAGGTTTAAGTTGTACTTAGATTAGAATTGCATTGGGTAGGTCTTAAGTGAAGGAGATAAACTGGTTGGTTTATTCCTGAATTAACATCTCTTATAGTGGATTCTCTCCCTGGCTTGGTAGCCCCCAGAGTAGGTGTTGTTGCACACTGAACTGGGTAAACAATTGACTGTGTTATTTACTGCTTTTGTATTTACTGTCATATAGTAAGTCAGATACAGTGTCATAACATTGGACGTGACATTGGGTATCTGAAGCCAGAATTTTCATGCATGATGTTATGATGTTCAACATGAGATGTTGTATGTGTTTCATCATGTATGTAAGCAAGATGTATGAAAATGTGAAATGTTTATGAGTGTAATTTCATCTTAGGAAAATAAATCCTTGACGAACGGCCGGGAAGCTGCTCTGTGGAAGAGATACTTGGCCGAAGTTTTGATGAGAGGCCTGCTGAGGACTTTAACGACGGATTCCGCTGAGGATAATGATGATAAACTCCGCTGGGGAATTCCAAAGATAAACTCTGCTTGGGAATACCAAAGATAGACTCCGCTGGGGATTGAAGGAACTTTGCCGAGAGCGGTCTTCCGTGACTTTTAGCTGAGGATAACCCAGTTATAAGTCCTTGTGAGGAAATAACTCTAAATAAAACTCGGGAGAGACGTCCGTACTCTGTAGGGGATAAGCTTGCAGAATTTACTGGGGAGATTGATTGGTCTTTAAGACCTACCGGGGAATGTTGGGTCCTTTTAGGATCGACGGGGAGCCAACTTTGCTTGGGGAAAGTATTTGTCGCATCCTGTTTTACTCTGCGGGGATTTGAGAGGATTTGGCCACATTCTCCAGTTGAACCTACCTTGGTGCCTTGGCGGACAAAACAACCAGACTGCATTAGACAACTCCACATTGCCCCTGTCTTTGATGTCACTTGTAATTAATCTCTTGTTTTATATGCAAATATTTATGAATCAGCAATTTAATGTCAAATGCATATATCAAAAATGAACATTGGACGTTCTTCGCAAGACAAAACACAAAGAGGAAAACAATGGTATGGACAAGTGAATTTGTATTGATTTAAACTTTGCCTGTGAATAGGCGTTCTTGTACAAGAGGCTGACATCCTAGTAAGAGGACATCGCCAAATAGTATAGAGTTTACAGTTTTGAAAAAGGAAATAAAACAGCTATGTGAACAATCCCACTGGGTTCCAATTCTGCTATCGCCTTTATGTCTTCGAAAGTCTCATCGCTTTGCTGCCTAGTTGAAGATGAAGCTGATTGGTCGATGCCGAAACCTGAGCCAGATAGTTGATGCCGAATTCCGGATGCGAAGTGATCCAATGAGACATAGTGTTACGCTTTTATCCCTAACTTTTGCCTGGACCTCCCTTTCGGGTTTTCGGTCCACCGGGATACCCATTTTTGCCCAAGCCGCCCTTCCAGGTTTTCGACTTGCCGGGTGTACAGATTTTTTCATTTCATCCATTACTTTTGCCCGAACCCTTTTGGTTCGCCGGGAAGCCCTTATTTTGCCTAGGTATGTCAACCTAGCGGGTCTTTTATTTATGCGTAGTATTTTTCACTATGTCTGCATTGGCGGGGTGAGGAAGGTCGTCACCATCCATGGTGGTTAGGATCATGGCTCCTCCTAAGAACATACGTTTAACCACAAATGGCCCTTCGTATGTAGGGGTCCATTTGCCCCGGGGATCACTTTGAGGAAGGACGATGCGTTTGATTACCAGGTCCCCAACTTGATATTCTTGTGGTCTGACTTTCTTGTTAAATGCCCTGATCATTCGTTTCTGATACGTTTGACCATGACAGATAGCAGTGAGCCTCTTTTCGTCAATCAGATTTAATTGATCAAGTCGAGTCTGGATCCAATCATCTTCATTCAAGTCTGCATCCTTCATTATCCGGAGAGAAGGTATCTGGATTTCAATTGGCAAGACTGCCTCCATGCCATAGACCAAGGAGAAAGGAGTTGCCCCGGTTGATGTCCTTGCTGAGGTGCGGTACCCATGAAGAGAGAACGGTAACATCTCATGCCAATCTTTATAGGTCACTGTCATCTTCTGCACAATTTTCTTGATATTTTTATTGGCTGCTTCTACAGCCCCATTCATCTTCGGCCGGTAGGGAGAAGAATTGTGGTGCTGTATCTTGAATTGTTCACAGAGCTCAGTGATCATTTTGTTATTGAGATTGGTACCATTGTCCGTAATGATTCTTTCTGGGACGCCGTACCGACAGATCAGATTATGCCGGATGAAACGCGCCACGACGCTCTTGGTTACTGTGGCATAGGAAGCCGCCTCAACCCATTTCGTGAAATAATCGATCGCCACCAAGATGAAGCGATGCCCATTGGATGCCGTTGGTCGGATCTCACCAATCATATCGATGCCCCACATCGCGAAAGGCCAAGGTGCCGTTAGGACATTCAAAGGAACTGGAGGGATATGCACCTTGTCAGCATAGATCTGGCACTTATGACAAGTTCGGGAGTGTTGGTAACAATCGGCTTCCATTGTGGACCAGAAATATCCCGCCCGAAGGATTTTCTTAGCCATGGTGTGTCCACTGGAATGCGTTCCAAATGTACCTTCATGTAGTTCCATCATGATTTTCTCTGCTTCGGCCTTATCCACACAACGCAGCAGAGTCGAATCATGGTTCCGCTTGTAGAGAATGTCGTTGCTGAGGAAGAATTTTGCAGCAAACCTTCTCATGAACTTCTTATCATTGACAGATGCACCTTCAGGGTATTCCTGAGCTTCCAAGTACCTCTTCACCTCATGATACCAGGGTTTTTCAGCCACCTTCTCAGCCTCGAGCTCACAGCAGTATGCCGGTTCATCCAACTTCCAGATGATGATCCGGGGGGCCTCATTGTCCCATTTAACTTTGAACATTGAAGACATCGTAGCTAGGGCGTCTGCTAGCTGATTCTCCTCTCTAGGGAAGTGTTCGAAAGTTATCTCTTCAAAGTGGGGAAGCAAGGTCGACACATACTTCTTGTAAGGAATAAGATTCGGATGTTTCGTATCCCACTCGCCTTTGATTTGATTGATCACAAGAGCGGAATCTCCGAAGACACTTAGAAATTTGATCCTCAAGTCGATTGCAGCTTGTAAACCCATGATACATGCCTCATATTCTGCCATGTTGTTGGTGCAGTTGAAACATAATCGGGCGGTGAGGGGAGTATGAGTTCCTTTGGGAGATATGATTACAGCGCCGACGCTGTTACCCAAAGCATTGGAGGCTCCATCAAAATGCATAGACCATCGGGATCCTTCCTCAGGTCCTTCATCCGGTCCAGGTACTTCACAGTCAGTTACCACCATGATGTCTTCGTCCGGAAAATCAAAGTTTAATGATTGGTAATCGCTCACAGGTTGGTGTGCCAAATGATCAGCCAGTACACTTCCCTTAATTGCTTTCTGAGTTGTATACTGGATGTCATATTCTGTTAAGATCATTTGCCATCTCGCTATTCTTCCAGACAGAGCGGGCTTTTCAAATATGTACTTGATGGGATTCATCTTTGAAATCAATAAAGTAGTGTGAGTCAGCATATACTGTCTCAGCCGGCGAGCAGCCCATACAAGAGCGCAGCAAGTTTTCTCAAGCAGTGAGTAACGAGACTCACAGTCGGTAAACTTTTTGCTCAAGTAATAAATAGCGTGTTCTTTTCGGCCAGACTCGTCATGCTGCCCCAGCACACACCCCATTGATTTGTCAAGTACCGTCAAGTATAGTATCAGAGGTCTCCCTTCAACCGGTGGCATAAGAATGGGTGGCTCTTGGAGATATTCCTTTATCCTTTTAAAGGCAGCCTGACATTCATCATTCCAGCGTACTACTTGATCTTTCTTCAGTAATTTGAAGATTGGCTCACAAGTAGCAGTTAGATGCGAGATGAATCGAGCAATGTAATTCAGTCGTCCCAGGAAGCCTCTGACTTCTTTCTCTGTCTTAGGGACTGGCATCTCTTGAATGGCTTTAACCTTGGCAGGGTCCACTTGAATACCCTTATCACTTACAATGAAGCCTAGCAATTTTCCGGACCTTACCCCAAAGATGCATTTATTGGGATTCAACCTCAGCTTGTATAACTTGAGTCGGTCAAACAGCTTCCTCAGATGTTCAAGATGCTCCTCCTCAGTTTGAGACCTTGCAATCATGTCATCAACATATACCTCAATCTCATGATGGATCATATCATGAAATAAGGCAACCATGGCGCGTTGGTAGGTTGCCCCAGCATTTTTCAATCCGAATGGCATGACCTTGTAACAGAAGGTGCCCCACTGAGTCACAAAGGTGGTCTTTTCCATATCTTCCGGAGCCATCTTAATCTGATTATACCCTGAAAAACCATCCATGAAGGAGAACACCTTGTGTTGAGCTGTATTGTCAACAAGGACGTCGATGTGAGGTAGGGGGAAGTCATCTTTGGGGCTGGCCCTGTTCAAATCCCTGTAGTCGACACACATTCTGACTTTACCATCCTTTTTTGGCACTGGCACCACATTGGCAACCCACTGAGGGTAAGAAGTCACTGCGAGGAACCCGGCATCAAACTGCTTCATAACCTCGGCCTTGATCTTTTCAGACATCTCTGGACGCATTCGTCGAACTTTTTGCTTTACCGGAGGGCAATCTTCCTTGGTTGGCAGGTGGTGAACTACAATGTCGGCATCCAAACCAGGCATATCTTCATAGGACCAAGCAAAAATCTCCATGTAGTCTTGTAGCATCTGGATCAATCGTTGCTTCACGCTGAGCTCTAGATTGGCACCAATCTTGACCTCTTTTCTATCCGTCTCAGTACCCAGGTTAATTGTCTCCACAGGCTCTTCATGTGGTTGAATAGCCCTCTCTTCCTGAAGTAGCAGTCTCGCAAGTTCACCAGGCACTTCACAATCATCTTCACCTTCGTCTTCGGCCAAGTTGATCGGATTTTCGAAGTCATAACTGGCGGTAGCAGAGCTGTTACCAGTGAGATCCAGAGTGGATTGAAACCTGTATAAGTGAGTGTGTGTAAATATAGCTGTTTTGCAATATGTATAACACAGAAAGAAAAAGAGCACAAGATTTGAAATGCAACAAACGTCCAATGTTTTGATTGATGATATATGAAAATGTCATACAAAAAGCCCTCACAAATGGAGCTACGATGCCCCGGGCAGGACACCGAGCCAACAAAGTTTTAACATATTGTTTGTTACAAATTTGGAAATCAAAAGAAATCAATTACTGCGTGACAAATGTGATAGGGGTAAAGTCCTTTGCTGTCCAGTTGCTTGGTCCGTTGCTGGTAGTTGGGTAGATCCAACTGTCGAACTCTGCTTCCTCCACATCTTCCTCAATAGCATTCACCCTTGAGCTGGAAATAAACACTGGAGCCTTTCCGATCTTCTCTTTGCGCACTGCCTTCTGAGCCTCTGCAGTAAAGCCTAGCCCAAACTTGTCGTTCTTCTGAGTGAAGTCAGGAAGCTGACCCCAGTGTGCACAATTGCCTTTCTGTACTACAGCCCAGGCATCCCTTAGGGAAGCCATCTTCAAGGAATCATTCTCTTCGGCCGTTGTCTCTGCAGCTGCTGAAATTGGATGTACCTCCTCGAAATGCTGGAAGGGGGTTTCAATGAACTCTCTGTCCATCTCGATGTACCTGAAGGAATTCAAATGGCTCACCATATACTCCTCTTCTCCTTGCACAGTGACGATCTTCCCCCTGACGGGATACTTCAGCTTTTGGTGTAAGGTGGAGGTCACTGCCCCAGCTTTATGGATCCAAGGTCGACCCAACAGACAAGAGTACGACGGACGTATATCCATCACGTAAAAGGTAGAGTCAAACACTTGAGAGCCCACACGAATGAGGATGTTAACCTCTCCATGAACCATCCTCTTGGAACCGTCAAAGGCCCTGACGATGATATTGCTGGGTTTCAACTCCAGGCCTTCATAATCCAGACGATCTAAAGCTTTTTTCGGAAGAACATTCAAGGAAGAACCAGTGTCCACCAATACATGTGCCAGAGTAGTGCCCCTGCATTCAATAGAGACATGCAGGGCATCATTGTGGTCTCTCCCTTTTGCGGTCAGGTCAGCATCTGAAAAACCCAAGCCGTTATCCGCCGTCAGATTCGCTATGCAGTCAGTGAACTGGACTGCAGACGTCTCCTGCGGCACATGGGCCGTCTTGAGAAATGAGATTAAAGCCTTAGCATGGGCCTCGGAGCATAGCAATAAGGAGAGCAGGGAGATCTTGGAGGGTGTATGCCCCAACTGCTCGACAACATTAAAATCACTTTTCTTTATTATTTTCAGAATCTCCTCCATTTCTTGTCGGGAGGCCTCAGCATTTAGGGGCATTGGAGCCTCCATCCGGGCAGGCTCTTCTTCAATCCCTTTGCCCCGAGCGTTTGATGACTCGGCAGCAGGGGACACAATTTGATCAGCAACAGGACTAGGTAAACTTGTAGGTTTTATGAGGAGGGGTTTTCGGATAGCGGGCGGCGCAATGTCAGGCGAGAAGAGCCTGCCACTGCGGGTGACCTTAGCTGGACCAGTGATATCGCAGATACTGGCACTAGCGTCGAGTTCTTGCTTGATTCCATTTACATATACGTCTGCCCCATAATGCCAGGGGACAGCTTTATCAGACACGTAAGAGGGGGGCCCTGGAACAGTAATGATCACAGGCGCCACTGTCATGATTTGAATAGGCTTCTTCAGGGGAGCCTTGATTGGATTTTTGAAGATGGTAATCACAGAAACTTCTTTCATCGGAACCAATTGAACAGCAGATTTTTTGAATAGAATCTCCTTGCTATCCATTAGGCCCTGGATGCCTAACCTCAGCAAGGGACAATCAGATAGGGAAACAGCACAAAATAGGCAACCTTCACCGCAACCCGGAAATAAACCGGCCCGCAGTAGGTTCTTCTTAACAGTCTCCAAAGGGGTAACAACTTCATCTACCGAAACAGCGTACACTTCTTCCTCAATGGCATTTACCCTATGCTGGGGCATAGGAGCCGTTACAACATTCGGTCTTTCTGGCGTTTCAAACTGAATTTCCTTTGCGTCGATCAGATCTTGCACTTTGTTTCTCAAGGCCCAGCAATCATCAGTAGTGTGCCCGGGACTATCAGAATGATAAGCACACCGGGCATTTGGGTTGTATTTAGGAGACGCAGTGTTGACGACCTTAGGAGCTTCTTTGAGGGTCACCAGGTTGGTGGATAACAGTTGGGGTAAAATTTGAGATAATGTCATACTCAATCGGGTATACTGCCTCTTGGGCCTTTCACTTCTCTGTTGATTGTACTGCTGAGGAGCAGCAACAGGTTTGGAGATGACCAAAGCATTGACGGCTTGGTGACTTTCGGGCTTGACTTGTCTTCTAGGACCATAGACGGCGCTTGCTTCTTTCTTAAATGGCCTCTTCTCAGCACTTGTAGAGGCAGCCTTCTGTATCTTGCCTGACCTGATGCCAGCTTCAATTCTCTCTCCCGTTAATATCAAATCTGTGAACCCAGCGGAGGAGTTACCAACCAAATGATTGAAAAACGGACCAGACAACGTCCCAAGGAACATATCAACCAACTCTCGATCAGTTAATGGAGGCTGCACCCTGCCAGCCAAATCTCTCCATTTTTGAGCGTACTCTTTGAACCCTTCACCCGTTCTTAGAGACATACCCTGAAGTTGGGTACGTGTAGGAGCGAGATCAGAATTGTATTGGTATTGTCTGTAGAATGCGGTTGCCAAATCCTCCCAGTGTCGGATGCTAACTCCATCCAATTGGTAGAACCATTCAAGCTGTGACCCCATGAGGCTATCTTGGAAAAAGTGAATCCAGAGGTTCTTATCCGCCGTGTAAGGTTGGATTTTCCTTACGTACGACCTTAGATGTAGCTTTGGGCAGGAGACCCCATCATACTTGGCGAAGGCAGGCGCCTTAAATTTGTGTGGAATGACTACCCCAGAAGATAACCCCAAATCTCCGAAATCCAGTCCTGGCACATTCTGAATTTCCATGGCGCTCAAGCGGTCCTCTAATTGCTTGTATCTGTCAGCAGCAGGTGGGTATTGTTCGTCGTTATAGTCCGTCTCGTTGTCGGAGACTGCGGGACTAGGAGCTCCTCCCCCTTGGGGACTGTTTTTCTCAGCAGAAGAGGTAGTTGGATCAGCTTCATTGTGGAGTGTGTTCCCAAATCTGCGTCCGGTGTTGAACAATGCGGTCCTCTTTTTCTTCTTCTTCTTCATGAGTAGAGTCTTCAACTCTTGCTGGCCTTGGGCTAGGCTTAGGACCATCTCTTGAAACTGTGCACTTTGGGCCTGAAGGGCCTTGATTGCTTGCTCACTGGAGGAGTCTGGATTCATGATGACTGTGCAAAATAAACAGCGAAGGAGATTAAGCAACCTGCGAAATAGGGTACCTGCTATGCATATGGTGCAATGGAATGCGTATGTATGCAATGCATTCAAGGATTTAGAATATTCAAAATTTGTTGTAGACAAAAAGGGAACGCACATCATATCAATAAGGAGAAATTCGTTAGTACATAAATGCCTCATGGGCCAAATATTACAAAATAACTCCCTAAGGTAAAAAGACATTGCGCATCCTCTTTGGCGCGATGTAGGTGTTGAGATTCCTTTCCTCGTGCAGCAGGCGGGTGAGTTCCAGGACTTTCTTTTCACTAGCATGTAGACTGGTCTCAAGAGAATTCTGTTCTTCCTTAAGCTGGACCCAACTCTTCTGCATCTCTTCCCAGGAGGTGGGCATGTCGGGATGTTGAATGGTGTAGGACGCCTCTCCTTCCAAGACTGGTTCTTTGATCACAGGAAGCATATGAGGATAAGGCATCACTAAATTCTGGGAGCGGGCTCGTACCCACTTGAGATAAGGTTCCAATGGGATGGAGTTCCGGTGCCCTAATGTCTTGCTGTCTATCCTACTTGGCATTCTCCAAGCTCTGATAAATCTCTGACGAAGTCCTTGAGTATCGTTGTCGAAGTCAAAAACTATGTCGGGAATTAACATGTCATGAGGGCCATCTTTCCGAGCATAACCAAACTGTCTCCAAGCCAGGCATGGGTTGTAAGTAATACCTCCTTTGATTCCAAATAAAGGAACATTAGGGTACTCCCCACAACGATCAATGATAGTGATGTCTTCCCTAGACCTAGGGCACCAATGTATATCTGCATGCGTGAGAGTCATTAACCGTTGTGACCATCTCAAACCCCGCTCGTTCTTCAAAACTGATTGTGGAAGATGCGAAATAAACCACCTTCCCAAGAGAGGAGTGCAACACATAAGGACACCCCTTCTTCTCATGGTTCGAGTGTAACATGAGTGAAGGATGTCCCCCAACAGTGTAGGTATAGGATTCCTGGTCATAAAGATCTGGACAGCACTGATATTAATAAGCTGATCCGGGTTAGGGAACAACACCAAACCATAGACAAGGAGGGCCACAACTTCTTCAAAAGCTCGTAGGTCCAGAGAATTCCAACATTCTTGGGCTTTTTCAAACAGAAACTTGGCTAAGAACCCTTTGATACCACTTCTAACTTCCCAATGTCCCTTGAGGTCAGGTGTCTGTAGGTGCAAGGCTTTAGCAATCTCTTCAAGCTTGGGCTCCTCTTCCGTACCGTTGAAGGGTAGTTGATCAAGGATAGGGACCTTCAGAAGTCGGGAGAACTCTTCCAATGTAGGCACCAACTGATAATCCGGGAAGGTGAAGCAGTGATGCAGAGGGTCAAAGAATTGGAACAGGACCTTTATCAAGTCCTCCTCAATGTTGGTGTTAACCAAGTTGATGAGTCTCCCATGTCTCTCACTGAATGAAGAGCCCTCGGGAATCCTGGACAGAAGTTCCTTAAGCTGAGGAGGGATCTTTACAAGGCTAATCTGAATTGTCTTTCTGCGAGCAGTTTCCATGTCCTATAAAACAAGAACAAAGATGAAGATTCGAAACCCTTGAAATGGTTAGTCAATGCTCATGATGTTTGTATGATGTAATGATGTGATGATTAAATGCACTATAAACATTCACAGAGGCACAACATGGTAAGGCACACAAGTCACACCAACCCTTAGAGTTTAGGCCTGCATGGGGTCTGGGTATTACCCTCTTGAAGTTTGGTGGGCTCAACCTGTCCTATCAAAAGTAACCGGGTTCTAAAGGTCCCAATATCACGGGATTGCTTTCATTGTTCATCGTTTCGATTTAGCCACTGAACTGGCGACCGAAATATTCCAGGAAAGCAACCCTCAATTGAGTGTAGTATCGAGTATCAACCAACCTCGGACTGCACCAAAGTCAGTTATCTCACTACCCTAAAAAGGCCAAGATGGTTCAATTAAGGTTCCTAAGGTCAGTTGATGCTTCATGACACCACGCGGCGGCCCCGTACTCTCCTTGACTGAACTCAAGGGTTACCGGTACACACCAAAGTGCCACATCAACGTAGCAGACTGTTTCAACCATGTCGGTATACCCCGCACAGTTCCCTCACAGCCTTGTCGCTACCTAAAAGGGTTTCCCCAGATCCGGGTTAGGATCTATAAAACTCCGATACAAAGCCCACAAATGTAAAAGCAAACAAAGCAAGCAATTGAAAACAAAGGTGATCTAAACCCTAAGGTTACTCCACTCTTATAGCTCTTCCCCAGCAGAGTCGCCAGTTCTGTGATACGGTGGGAGAACTGACTTGAGGTTTGCGTTTGGATTCGCAAATGTTGCGGTTAGCAAGAGTCGCCACCGACCTTTTATTTTATCCTAAGGAAAGGTTTAAAAAGCACAGCAAAAAAACCTTTTGAGATGTTTTCTTGGGTTCGGGGAGTAGATTATAGAAAGGGAAGGTATTAGCACCCTTTCTATCCATGGTTATCCATGGGCTCTTAGTTACTTGCTTAGATCACTTGCCTTTTGTTTTCAATTTGTTTGAAATGGTGCTTTGTGTGTGGGTTTGAAAATGTTTTGAAAAGAGGCCAATGTAGTGGCAACCTTTGTAATGATCCATGTTGGGATGTATACAATGGTGTATGTCTTTTGAAAAGGTTTTCATTTGTTTTTGAAAGTTTGTTTTGAAAGTGTTGTGATGTGTGATTTTGAAATTAGGCAAGTGTTTTGTTTTGCAATTTTGATTCAAGTAACTAAGAGGTTGTCTACTCCTAAATTTCTCAAAATATTATTGCTATGTTTTAACCCTTTTAACAAGTTTATTCCATCATTGTATTTGGTGGACAATCTTGTGTTAGGATGTGAAAGGGACAGGCGCGGGTCATCGTTTAGACCATAATTGCAATGGTGCCAAGTATCTTTGGGCATTTTCTTTAAGGGACTTGATCATTTTGTTTTTTTTGAAAAAAATATTATCGAGGGACCATGATCTTTTAAATTGTTTGTTTTGCCCAAAGAGACCTAACATGCAATATGGCCCAATTTTGAAAGGCAACAAGTGGATATAACCCTAGGGGTGTTAGTGTGCAAGTGTGTTTTATTGCATACAAGAGTTTTTCTTTGAATTAGGTTTTTTCTACTTCATTGAGTTTTATCTTGCCATACATGTCCTAATTACTAGCAATAAGAAGCGGGAATGTAAAATCCTACGCTATTACAATAGTTAGGGGAGGGGATACACATTTGTACATGGGGGGTTCAACGAGAAAAATAGACAAAAAAGAAAATAGCGAAAAACAAGATATATAGAGAGAGAGAGAGGGAGGCTGCGCGCTGTTGGGAGGCCATCAAAAGTTCTGACCCAGATCCGCTGTCAGATGATCAACCTGTTGGTGAAACTGGATGAGTCAGAACTTCTGACTCTAGAACCTGCAAAACAGAACCTTGTTAGTGGGGAAACCAGAAGTTCTGATTTCCCTGCGCTGCAAGACAGAAGTTTGTTAGTGGAGAACCCAGAAGTTCAGATTCTGCTGAAAAGGCAATAACTCTCAGAGGTTCTGATGTTATCGACAGCTTCAGACGTGCTAACGTCAAAGTCAGCACTTGGCTTTTTCCTGCACTAATCAGAACATCTGCAATCCTGTTGTTACTCCACAAAACAGAAAAACATATTCGGAACGGATCCAGCAAAATAGCAAAATGTCTCAGAGGTCAGAATCACCAAGGTCACAGGCAGGTCCTAAACTGGCTCAGAACGTTCTGAGGTATGAGAGTCCTCAGAACATAAACAGCAATAACATGAATATTTACATTATGTTACTTGAATATGCACAGCTGATGATGCTTAACAGTGTGGTGAGGGTCAGCAGGTGCTTACCTGACTTTCTGGAAAATGGTGGGTGAAAGTTAGCTTTTGGATCTGGTGGTGTTCTGGACAGATTTGGAAAAGGGGAAGTGAAGGTGTATACGTGTATAGGGTCAGAAGTTTGGACAGAACGTTTTTGGTTTACAGAAAAGAGCTGGGTGTTTGATGAAGTTGAAGGTGAGAAACTTAAAGTTATGAAACAAATCTGGAAATTTTGGCAGAGTTTCAGAATGTTATGTTGCTAGGAGCTTCGTTTCTCTCTTAGCAATTTTTCCGTTTCTTTTCTTGAACTTCTTGAACATCTTTGGCAGTGGTGAAAGCTTTCTATTTATAGGCAAAGTTCTTGTGGACATCTTGAACATTTGAGGCGCCAACAGAGTTTGAACTGGTTCTTTGACAGAAATTCCTTGGAAGTTGTGATAACAGCTATTTTTCAGCCTAGGTAGCAGCAGCAGGCGGGGATTGGGGGAAGTGACCTCTGAAATGGGCGGTGGCGTGAAGACCCATGCCAGAATCTGTGCAAAAGCATTTTCCAAGCCACACGTGATCGCTCAGGAGTGGTTGGAAGCATTAATGGGCATTAAATGGTGACAAGACCTGTCAATACCAACATTCTGGTTGTTGAATCAGCAGCGTAAACCATGCTCTGGCCTTGGCTACCTGTTGTCTTAGCAAGCTCTGGAAATTTTCCTGGTCTTCTAGTACGTTCCTTGGGTCTACTTCTGGACAATCTGGACTTAGAGATTCTGTATCAATGTGACACCTATCCCTCTGACCTTTCATCTTCTGACTTCAACCTGTTTTGAAGGAGCCTTTATACTTTCATGTTTCTCTTGCATCCCTTTAGCAAGTTCTGACTGAGCTTGTGTAACTGCTGAAGGGGCATGTTCTGTTTGAGGCTTACACTCTGAACCACGTTTACAACTTCTGATTGAACTGATATAACTGCTGAAGAGCCAACTTCTGACCATGCTGAGCCAAGCTTGCAACTTCTGACCGTCTTCATCTGGAATGGGTCCAGAAGTTCTGAAGCGCTGATTTTTTTAAAAACACTTATTTTAAAGAAACATTCTAAGCACTTAGAATTTGATTTTCCTCAAGATGGAAGCGTTGTTCCCGGAGTTTGTGAGATCATCTTGCTCTTGTAAGTGGCTTGCTTGGGCAAAAGGATAACCCAGGACTTGGATTTGTTCCAGGGGACTTTGAAAAATCTAAGATGGTTTCCTGAAGAAAGGGAGGGCAAATTTTGGGGTACAACAGATTCCATACCGATAGATGAGGTTATGTTTCATGAACTGGGCTATAACATTCTTGGTAACCAAGACAAATGAAGCTGCTTCAACCCATTTAGTGAAGTAGTCAATGGCGACGAGAATGAAGCGATGTCCATTTGAGGTAGTAGGCTTGATTTCTCCAATCATATCAATGCCCCACATTGTGAATGGCCAAGGATCAGTCACGACATTCAAAGGTATTGGAGGCACATGAACCTTATCAGCATAAATTTGGAACTTATAGAAAGTCCTCGAGTGGTGATGACAATCGGTTTCCATGGTTGACTAATAGTAACTAGCTCTCAGAATCTTCTTGGCCATAGTATGTCCGCTAGAGTGAGTACCAAAGATGCCTTCGTGCATGTCTTCCATGATTTTTTTTGCTTCCTTCTTGTCCATACAACAGAGCAGAATTGAATCATGGTTGCGCT
This sequence comes from Vicia faba, assembly GCA_948472305.1. Lineage (NCBI taxonomy): Eukaryota > Viridiplantae > Streptophyta > Magnoliopsida > Fabales > Fabaceae > Vicia > Vicia faba. The sequence goes on along the minus strand of OX451740.1, from coordinate 931,926,377 downwards.
TATACAAAACCCCATTGCTCGGGAAGAATCTGGCAGAGAACCTCTGCAGGAATTTCTTGTGGTTGATTTATTCTCCTTCAAGGTATTCTTGAGCTTCAAGATACTTTTTCACTTCATGAAACTGAGGCTTCTCTTCTACTCCATCCTTGTTAACCTTATAGTAGTGTGTCGGTTCGTCAAATCTTTTGACAGTAATTTTGGGAGCTTCGTTGTCCCACTTGACCTTGAACATAGATGGCATGGTAGCTAAGGCATCTTCTTATTGATTTTCTTCCCTCGAAATATGCTAAAAGGTAATCTCTTCGAAGTATGGGATCAAGGTTAGCATAAGTTATCGGTAAGGGATATGATTTGGATGTTTTGTATCCCATTCTCCCTTGACTTGACTGATTACCAAGGCTGAATCCCCATATACGCTCAAGAATTTGATTCTTAGGTCAATAGCAGCTTTAAGACCCAATATGCACACTTCATATTCAGCCATGTTGTTGGTACAGTCAGTCTGGCAGTAAAAGGTGTATGGCAACCTTCGGAGGAAATGATCACAACACCAATTCAAGTGCCCAGCACATTAGAAGCTCCATCAAAAACCATAGTATGTCGGGATCCTTGTTCAGGTCCTTCATATGGTCTAGGCTTTTCACAATCTGTAATCAACATGATATTCTCATCCTGGAAGTCAAAGTTCATAGATTGGTAGTCATCAACAGCTTGATGCACCAAATGATCTTCCAGAACACTTTCTTTGATTGCTTTTTGAGTGGTGTGGTGGATGTCGTATTCAGTTAAGATCATTTGCCATCGGGCTATTCTTTCGGAGAGAGTTGGCTTCTCAAAGATGTACTTGATGGGATTCATCTTCGAGATTAATAGAGTAGTATGAGTCAACGTATACTGTCTTAGTCGGCGAGCAACCTATTCCAAAGTGCAACAAGTTTTCTCGAGCAGTAAATATCTTGTTTCACAGTCGGTAAACTTTTTTCTAAGGTGGTATATTGCATACTCTTTTCGATCAAACTTGTCATGTTGCCCCAACACACACCATATTGAATTCTCTAACATTATTAAGTATATGATCAGAGATCTTCCTTCAACTAGTGGCATCAGAATTGGAGGTTTTTGTAAGTATTCCTTGATTTTATCAAAATCCAATTGACATTCATCATTCTATTTTACCACTTGATCTTTCTTTAACAGCTTAAAGATTGGCTCACAAGTAGCAGTCAAGTGAGAGATGAATCTGGAAATGTAGTTGAGTCGTCCCAAGAAACCTCTGACCTCCTTCTCAGTTCAGGGAGCTAGCATTTATTGGATGCATTTGACTTTTTCAAGGTTGACTTCAATTCCTTTGCCACTGACAACGAAGCCTAGGAGCTTTCCAGACCTTACCACGAAGCTGCATTTGTTTGGATTCAGCCTCAGCTTGTATTTCTTCAACCTTTCAAACAACTTATGCATATGATTAAGGTGTTATTCCTCAGTTTGGTATCTTGCTATCATGTCATCAACATAGACTTATATCTCATGATAAATCATGTCATTAAATAAAGCCACCATATCTTGTTGATAAGTTGCGCCTGCGTTCTTCAGCCTAAAAGGCATGACCTTATAACAGAAGGGGCTCCACTGTGTGACAAAGGTAGTTTTCTCCATGTCTTCAGGCACCATTTTAATTTGGTTGTACCCGTAGAAGCCATCCATGAAGGAGAATACCTTTTGTTGAGCAGTGTTGTCAACCAAGACATCAATATGTGGTAGTGGGAAATCGTCTTTGGGGCTCGCCCTATTTAAATCCCTATAGTATACACACATACGGATCTTACCATCTTTCTTTAATATTGAAAAAACATTTGCAACCCATTAGGGATACGACGTTACTGCCAAGAAACCTACATTAAACTATTTCATTACCTCAACCTTGATTTCTCTGACATATCAGAACGCATGTGACGAACCTTTTGTTTGATCGGAGAACAACCCTCTTTCATTAGAAGACAACGAACCATGATATCAGCATCTAGCTCTGGCATGTCTTCGTATGTGTAATATGGTAGGAGAACTGACTTTACTAGTTTTGTGTTTTTATCGCAAATGTTGCGGTTAGCAAGAGTTGCCACCGACTTTTCTTTTATCCTACAAAGGAAAGGGTGAAAAGAACATGAAAGACATTTTTTAAAGATTTTGAGTTCGGGGGGTAGGTTATGGAAAGGGGAGGTTTTAACACCCTTTCCATCTGTAGTTATCTACGGGCTCTTAGTTGCTAGCTCACTTTGATAATGATTTGTGTTGTGTGTTTGAAAATGTTTTTGAAAAGTGTCTTAGTGTGGCGAACATTGTAATGTTTCTCGTATCGTTGAGAACGTATACAAAGTGTTTTGTCTTTGGAAATATTTTTAGAGAAGAGTTTGTGTATGTGTTAAAGAAAATTGTTTTGTTTGTTTTTGTGAGCAAGCAACTATGAACGGTATACCTACTCGAATGGCCTTTGTTCTTTTCCTCTTTTCTGTTAGACAATGTTATCCTACTATTAGTCAGTAGGTAGCCCTATCATTGGATGTTTTGACGGACAGGCGCGGGTTATCGTACAGTCATAAAGGTAACTCGTAGGGCACTTTAGAAATTTTATCATAAGGGACTAGATCGTATACCGAAGACAGCATCGAAGGGTCATCGAGGGACTACGATCTTTTTAACCGAGGGTCTTTGCTAAAGTGTCCCACGTTCGAGGGACATGACTGTTTTTCGAAGGCAACAAGTGGAGGTACCTAAGAGGTGCACGTGTGCGAGTGTGTTGAGTTTCAATTATTTATATTTAAACATTTAGATTTTCTACTGTTTGTTTTTAATCTTTTCATACAAGCCTATTAAGCATACATCTAGCAGTTAAATATATACAAATACAGAAAATAAAGTACGGGAATTTGAATCTACGTATTACACTGCTTCGGGATAGGGGGAATTACAAACCAAAAATGGGGAAAATAAAAAGTAAAAAGGTCATAGTTTAACTATTACATCCCATGCGCAATTACATAATTTTATGAAAATAATGCGAATAAAAATAAATGAACGCGCGGAGGAGAAAGAAAAAAAGATGTAAAGAAACCCTAAAAATCTAAGTGGAAGAAATTTTTTTTGTTGTTTTTGCATTTTTTGTTTAGAAAAATAATTAAATTAAATTTATGGAAACCTAATTCTTAATTAATTAAGAAAATAAAATGATTAAAAATAATTTAAATAAAAAATTAATTTAATTAATAAAACCTAAGTCTAATATTTTTTGTGATTTTTGATTTTTATGATTAAAAGAAATTAATTAATTAAAAGAAATTAATTAATTAAAAAAAAGTCTAATATTTTTGTGATTTTTGATTTTTATGATTATTTAATAAAAAAGAATGAATTGAAAGAAAAGAATAAAATAGTAAATTAAATAATAGAATAAAATAAAAAAAGAAATATAAATGAGCAGCTGCAAAAAATGTTATGGGGTAAATAATCAGATTTTCGCAAGGCCCAACATCTCAGGCCCAGGCGTTTCCAAAAGGAAATGGGGGGTGCAGTCCCGAGTTTGGCTAGGACCAAGAAAACTAAGCCTAAGAGCTTCGTTTGATCTAATAAATATGAGTTCTTACGTCTATGCTTACATGTAAGACGTTAGATTCACTCAAAACATCAATAGTAATAAAAATGCATGCATAAAATTGATTTAAATTACATGGTAAGAGAGTTTGAGATTCAAAATTATACCAAAACTGTGGGATGGTTATAAGGATAATCTAGGATTCTTAGGGGTTGAATTTTGACACTGGAGGAGTCCTGGGGATCTCAGGAATATATTAGTGGCCTTGGTTTGGATTGATAGCGTCTGGAAGTGAAGTTACAGATTTTGCAATTTTTCTTTGATTTTTTAGAATTTTGAGAGGGCTCTTGTATGCAAGGATTTCATGGTCCATTGCTTCTAAATATGTTGTGTACTTATAGAGTGAAATAGGAGGGTGAGGATGAAACAATATGGAAGAAAATAATGCATTCATGGCTTATGAAACAAAAATCCAACACATAGAAAACTTGTCATCTTTGAGATATTGCTTGCCTCTTTTGAATTTGCATGAACCTGGACATATTGTTACATGGCTTTTACGAATTTGTTGGGCTTGCAAAAGGTTTGAAATCCAAATGTCCAAGTCTTCACACTCTATTTTCATCTTTTTATTCATTTTTAAATGAATAAAAAATCAAATAAAAGAAATAAAAATCATGAGCATGTGTGAATGTTTTTTATAGGTCCTATCACATCTTATAAACATGTTTGAATATCAAAAACTAGGCCCATTAGTTCAAAATTGCAATTTTGCTCCATTTGCATTTCATGAATTTCTTCAAAATCTCCCAACTTGTGCAACTCATAACTTGCTCAATTTTCATCTTTTGAAGATGATCTTGGAATTTTTAGAAATATCAAGATGTCCTATACAATCTCTATGTTGTTCATTTTTTCTTTTGAATATTTATCTTGACGTAAGTTGCCTTGACAAAAAATGTTTTTTTGTTGACTTTTGAAAATGACTTATAATGTTTTAGCTCATATCTTTCAAATGAAGAAATTTTTGGACTTAAGCATAAAAACAAAGTTCTAGAGAATTGAATTTTCTTTATAATGAACTTTGTTTGGGGAAAAGTTGATGAAGTATGTAAAAGTTATGCCTGGTCAAAGCTCAGTTGACTTCTCCTAAGGAAAACCTAATTTGACAATTCTTGACTTTTGATGATCTGAGGACTTTCCTTGAGGAATCATGATCAACCCTTGATCAAATTATGAATATCACTTCAACATGTTGATGTTGACCAAAAATCTTGAAGTTTGACTGTATGTTGACCACAATTGAGTTTTTGACCAATACAGTTGATTTTCAATCATTTGAGTCATTTACTGAGCAAACTTGTGATGTAGGGCTTGAAACTTGACATGAACCTTTTTAAGGACCTATGAAGAACCATGGAATACAATTGTGACCTTTTCAAACCAAATTTATTTGAGAAACTCCAAACCCTAGTTGTAGGCCTTTGGTTTAGGAGGTGCATCTTGACTAGTCTACCCTTGAGTGTTTTGAGAAGCCTTGAAAGAATGTCTTGAAGAAAATGGGAGGGAAAATTTTGGGGTACAACAGATGCCATTGTTCAATCTTCTTAAACCTGAAGAGTTAGATTGGCTTGTTCTCCATTCGTGACTTGAGGGTAGAAGATAATTGAACAATTAAGTGCCTAGAAATTTGCACTCGCCTCTGCAAGAAGTAACGTTGTTGGTTGATTATACTGGGAATGGGCTTAGAGATGCCATTAGGAGAGGTTACAGAGATTTGTCGGAGATGGGCATATAGATTCCATCCAAAGGTGATGGAGAATCGTCGGATATGGGCTTATTGATGCCATCCAAAGTAACTGTTGATAGAAATATAAGAATGAGTATACGCTTGACTTGGTCTTTAGGAGATGTATCCTAAAGGGGTCTAAGCCTGGCTACTACTTCAATAGGTAATGGAAGAGTCTACACTCGACTACTACTTCAATAGGTATCAGAAGGAATCTATGGCGACTACTACTTCAAAGGGTGCCATAAAAAATCTATGGCGACTACTACTTCAAAGGGTACCATAAGGAATCGATGGTGACTACTACTTCACAAGGTACTGGAAGGAATCTATGGTGACTACTAATTCAAAGGGTACCAGAAGGAATCTATGGAGAATACTACTTCAAAGGGTACCAGAAGGAATCTATGGCAACTACTACTTCAAAGGGTACCAGATGGAATCTATGGGGACTACAACTTCAAAGGGTACCAGAAGGAATCTATGGCGACTACTACTTCACAAGGTACTGGAAGGAATCTATGGAGACTACTACTTCAAAGGGTACAAGAATGAATCTATGGCGACTACTATTTCACAAGGTACTGGAAGGAATCTATGGTGACTATTACTTCAAAGGGTACCAGAAGGAATCTATAGCGACTACTACTTCGAAAGGTACTGGAAGGAATCTATGGAGACTACTACTTCAAAGGGTACCAGAAAGAATCTATGGCGACTACTACTTCAAAGGGTACTAGAAGAAATCTATGACAACTACTACTTCAAAGGGTACCAGAAGGAATCTATGGAGACTACTACTTCACAAGGTACTGGATGGAATCTATGGCGACTACTATTTCAAAGGGTACCAGAAGGAATCTATGGCAACTACTACTTCAAAGGGTACCAGAAGGAATGTATGGAGACTACTACTTCACAAGGTACTGGAAGAAATCTATGGCGACTACTACTTCAAGGGGTACCAGAAGAAATCTATGGTGACTACTATTTTGAAGGGTACCAGAAGGAATACGCGCTGGATTTAGTCTGAATGATGCACTAGAAGATGTCTACGCCTGACTTCATCTAGAAGACATATTTTTCAAAATGACTTTCTGGGGAAAGTCTTTGAGGGAAATACTTGTCAGAACTTAGTTTCTGAAGAAATTTGTCTAGTCATGTAGATAGTTGATGATATTCATCTGTTTATAGACTTTACCTAAAAAGATAAAGGGTTAGTTGTATGCAATGTCATGATGTATGAAATGCATTGTATAATGATGTTCTCAAAATAAATGAGACAGTGCTATATGCGTTTCGTATGCATATGCTATGGTATTGGTAAATGATGGTAAATGTAAAATGTTATTGAAGTGCAATTGAAAATTTGAGTAGCATCTTTGTCTGGGAAAAATAATTCCCTGATTGTTGCTAGGGATAAAGAGTATGCACATCTTCGATCTTCTGGGGATTGTTTCTGTTGGGGACTCCTGATTTCTTGTTTGAGGAAACTCCGTTGGGGAACATTGATTTCTTGGTCTTTTCTTGAGGAAACTCTGTTGGAGAGTGTTAATTTCTGCTTGGGGAGAAGAGTTTAAGAACGTTGGTTGCTCATTGCTCTACTGGGGAGTTTATACCCTGACTGGGGATAAAATAGATGAATATTCCTTCTGACTCGCTAGGGGAGGATAAAGTTGACTGACATCTGGTCTGGTTTCAGGTTCTGTAGCAACTCCTTGGGGATAGTGAAGACTTCATTGGGGGATAGGAATTTAGTCGGTGAATTATGGTAGAAGCACACTCAAGCTGGGGAGTATCAGTATAAATCTATGCCTTGATTGTATTTGGGGATGTAATGAATGGGTATCAAAATGATATCCATATATGGATTGTATCTTAACCGTATTTGGAAGATGCACTGAATGAGTATCAGAATGACATCCATATCTGGATCGTATCTTAACTGTATCTGGAAGATGTACTGAATGAGTATCAGAATGACATCCATATCTGGGTCGTATCTGAATTGTATCTAGAATGAGTGTTAGAATGAATACATATTTAGATTGTATCTGAACTGTATCTAGAAATGGATCTGGAATGAGTGTCTGAATGAATCTATATTTAGACTGTAACTGAACTTTATCTAGAAGTGGATCTGGAATGAGTGTCAGAATGAATATATATTTATACTGTATTTGAACTGTATCTAGACGATGATCTGGAATGAGTGTCAGAATGAATCTATATCTAGACTATATTCGAACTGTATCTAGAAGATGATCTGGAATGAGTGTCAGAATGAATCTATATCTAGACTGTATCTGAACTGTATCTAGAAGATGATAAATCGTTAGAGAAATAAACCTTGTTGGGAAAATACTCTTCTTGAGGAAACACCCATGTTAAGGAAATGAACTCTGTTGGAGAACATGAGTCTAAAAAGGGGTTTTACAACCTTGGAGGAACAAGCTCAGTTGGGGAAGATAAATTTCATGAATTGTACTGATTGGAACTCTGTAGGTTGGTGATATTTCTGGGGAGAAATCATACTCCTTTATCAGCCAGAGTGATCTGCCGTGGAAATTTCGGGGAATGTATGAACTTGTGAAGATTACTCTGTAGGGATCCGTGCAAACTTGAACATACCTCTACTTCTAGAGCCCTTGGTAAATGCTGATCAGGGAGATAAGTCTTCTACTGATAGACAAGTGACGATATGACGAGACATAGTCTTACGCTTTAATCCCAAAGTTTTTCCTGGACTGTCCTTTTAGATTTTCAGTCCACCGGGATACCTTTTTTTTCCCAAGCCGCCTTTTCAGGTTCTCGACTTGCCGGGTTTACAGTTTTATTTATATATCCCTAATTTTTTCCATAACTCTTTTGGTTCGCCGGGATGCCCTTATTTTTTCCTAGGTTGGTCAAACTAGCAAGTCTTTTTTCATGCGTAGTATTTTTCGACTATGTAGGTGTTCACAAGGTGCAGAAAATTGTCACTGTCCATAGTAGTAAGTGTTCCAGTGCTCCCATAAAATGTTTTCTTGATCGCGCGTGGCCCTTTGCTAGAACTCATGTTCAATGGCCCAAGTGATTCAGATGGAGATCTGCCCCTGGCTATTTGGTATTTTTGAGAGATTCTTTGAATCTTGACTTGACTGCCCTAGATCAGTTAGACACCATGTCATGCACCTAGATTATGAAAGGCGTATTACTGGAAATATCTTTTCACTTGAGGTGATTCTGTTCATTGAGAGGATTTTTGTTCATTGGATATATGTCATGTGAATTTCTCTACTGTCGAACAATTAGTCATATGCGAACAATGGCATTTTTAAAAAATGCAAAGCTTATGTCTATCTTGAAGTTATGAAAATGCATTTTTAGTAAACAAATAGAATTTTTTAAGAATATGAATTCAACTCAGGATTTGTAGTAAACCTTACGGGAGTCAGGATACCTTTTGTAACAGTATGCTTTCGAACTAACCCATGCTTTAGTTAGGATTTTAAGGGTTGTAACATGGCCTGGTTCACGGTTTAAGAAACAAAGGATAAAGGCTCAAATTTTATTTGTACCCAACCCGTTCTTCATGATATTCTTCAGTCCTATACTCAGTTAATTGTGTGTTTAGATCCCAATTGAGGCTGGAATCTTTGCCCTGATATTTCGGTGATGGTTCGGATACGGAAAGTTTATTTGAGAAGGCAGACATTTTTTTGTAACATTTTTTCTTTTGTTGAGGGTTTGTAGCGACCTCTTTTTTTTTATTTGATTATCCCCAACTTTTGCCTGAACTGTTTTATTTTATGATTACAATCAGCGGGATGCCCCAGTTTTTTCTTAAGTCTCCTTCATAGGTTTTGACTTAACGGGATTTTCTTTATAAAAATAATAACTGTATGTTTTAGTGATTACAGGGAATCATCACTGTTTTTTGATTTAGTAGAGCATCTTCAACAACATTTGTCGTGTACAGAGGTAGAGCTTGCGATTGAATGCACCATTGAATCAACTGAGAAACTACCCTGCCCCGGGTTACGATTAGAGGTTTCAATTTGTGTGAAAAAGAAAACTCCTACTTCTTAGGCTCAAAGGGGCTGACTAGGGATTATCTTCTTTATAACTCCACTGTTTAGGATTTGAAACAACGTTTGTACATTGTCAGCAAGGTCTGTTCAAAAGAATATTGTATGAGATTATGGTATTGTTTTCGTTATCCTCCCTCTAAAGGCTTATAGATTTTAATTGAGAGTTGAATATCCCAAAAGGAAGTAAATGCATAGTTTCAGTATAGTGAAAATGAATGGATTAATTCAAGAAAAATATATGCAATACATTAATGGAATAGGAAAGTTTGACATAAAATAAGTGTTCGAACAATCAAAAGAAAATTACAATTAGAAAATTCTAATGAACAAAAATCCTTTTCGTCTAAACTTGTCACTTCAGATGGTGTGGCTTTGAGGGTTGACAAAAGAATTTAGTCTGACCATCTTGTGTGAAATCCAGCACTCCTTCGTCGATCAAGTCTTGAATCTTATTTTTCAATGTCCAAAAATTATTAGTGTCATGCCCAGGATTATTGGAATGATAAGCGCATCTCACATTAGGATTTCACCGAGGAGATGAGGTGTTGGGATTCTAAGGAGGATCCTTCAACGTAATCAACTCCATCCTCAACATGTGTTACAATACTTAAGCTAGGGGCATGCTGATTTTGGTGAATTGCCTTTTGGGCGTGTCTTATTTACGCTGATTGCCTTGTCTTTGTTGTTGCACTGGTACTGGATTAAAGGTCCGCACTGCCCCTACAAATTGGTTGAGATCACTCTTATTATGACCCTTCGGGTCGTATATAGTACTTGACTCCTTCTTTCTATTGTATGATCTCTTATGAGTACTTGAAGATGCAGTCCCCTGAATTTCATTTCTCCTGAGTTTATTTTCAACATATTCCCGCATGAACATGTCACCCAATTCCATGTCTGCCAAGAGAGGTTGATCATGGACTAGGCCCCAAATTCTAGCAGTTTGCCCCAGACGGTCCTATTTGTCCTAATGAAGCTTGCTGATGAGAATCCTTAACTCTTCTTGTCTCTGAGCTAAATTTAGGATAAGAGCCATCTAACTATTCATCTGGATTCCCATCCTTTCCATCTCAGCTTGCAGTTGTTCCAACTAGTCATCCTTGTTGTCGTCAGGATTTTTCTTGGCCATGTTTCCAGCGAGGAGTGTTTACAATTCTTCTTTCCCCTTGGATAGATTCAGGAACACTTCCTTGAAATGAACATCTTGAGCTTGGAGATCTCTGTCATAATGTTCGAGAGCCATTTTCCATGCTGGAATAAACAGCGAGAAAATGAGAAACTTGTCTTGAGAATACCTGTTATGTAATGACATGCATGCAATGTTTTCAAGGATCTTGCGGGGTAAACACAAGAAAATGTTTGAATTCTGATTGCAACTTTGATCGAAGAACTTCATATCATTGAATGTCCTTCTACGAGAATCAAGCTCACCATGTCGAGTGGGTCATAGCCTTTGACTCAAGACATCATGCTTTGACGGCATTTGCTAGAGGAAAATAAATCCCATTGCCTCTTGCTAGACGTCTGGTTCATCATAACATGCATCACAAGCCCTTTGAGATCCTCGAAATGGTTAACAAAATGCTATGGCATGATGTCATGATGTGTATGCTACGCACCAAGCAAAAGTGTAAGGTGGTGAAGACAAGTAAATCCTGCAAAGAAATCCAAGTTATTGGATAATGAATACAAGCAAGTCCTGTAAGGAGTTCAAGTTGTTAGATAATGAAAGCAAACAAGTCACACAAGTAGCCTCAGGTTCAGGCTTCTATGGAGTTTATAGGAAAGTACCCTCTTGAAGTTTAGTTGGTTCAACCTGTCCTCAAGAAAATAATCAGGTTCTAAAGGATCTCAATATCACTGATCTTTCTCTCGAGCATTGTTTTAGATCAAGCTTCTTTATTAGCGACCAAAATATCCCAAAAGTCCGACCTCAATGAGTGTAGCATCGAGTATCAACCAACTTTAGTCTTGTACCAAAACCGACTATCTAACTACTTTCTAATGGCCAAGTTGTTCAGCTAAGGTTCTACGGTCAGTTAGTGCTTTATGACACCATATAGCGGCCATGTATTCTCCTTGACTAGACTCAAGGGATACCGGTACCAACAAATGTGTCACACTAACATAGCCATCGCTTCAACCATGTCGGTATTACGTCACACAGTCCCCACGATTTATTGCTACTTACCTAATATGCTCCAGATCCGGGTATAGGATCTATACAAGAATACCCAAACATAACCCAAAATGTAAAGCAAGCAAATCAAACAAGTTAAGCATTTAAATGTGAACTATCTCTAAGGTAACCCCGCCTTTTTTAGATTTCCCTAGTAGAGTCTCCAGTTCTGTAATACGATAGGAGAAATGACTTTACTGGTTTTGTGTTTTTATCGCAAATGTTGCGGTTAGCAAGAGCCGCCACCGACTTTCCTTTTATCCAACAAAGGAAAGGGTGAAAAGAATAGGAAAGACCTTTTTTTAAGATTTTGAGTTCGAGGGGTAGGTTATGGAAAGGGAAGGTGTTATCACCCTTTCCATCTGTAGTTACCTACGGGCTCTTAGTTGCTAGCTCACTTTAAAAATGCTTTGTGTTGTGTGTTTGAAAATGTTTTTGAAAAGATGCCTTAGTGCGGCGAATATTGTAATGTTTCTCGTATCGTTGAGGACGTATACAAAGTGTTTTGTCTTTAAAAATATTTTTAGAGAAGAGTTTGTGTATGTGTGAAAAAATTGTTTTGTTTGTTTTTGTGAGCAAGCAACTATGAACGGTCTACCTACTAGAATGGTCTTTGTTCTTTTCCTCTTTTCCTTTAGACAGTGATATCCTACTATTAGTCAGTAGGTATCCCTGTCATTGGATGTTTTGAGGGACAGACGCAGGTCATCGTACAGTCATAAAGACAACTCGTAGGGAACTTTAGCAATTTTATCATAAGGGACTAGATCGTATACTGAATGCAACATCGAAGGGTCATCGAGAGACTACGGTCTTTTTAATCGAGGGTCTTTGCAAAAGTGTCCCACGTACGAGGGACATGACTGTTTTTCGAAGGCAACAAATGGAGGTATCTTAGAAGTGCACGTGTGCGAGTGTGCTGAGTTTCAATTATTTATCTTTAAACATTTAGGTTTTCTACCATTTGTTTTCAGTCTTTCCATACAAGCCTATTAAGCATACATCTAGCAGTTAAATATATACAAATACGGAAAATAAAGTGTGGGAATTTGAATCTACGCTATTACAATGCTTTGGGATGGGGGAAATTACAAACCAAAAATGGGGGAAATAAAAAGTAAAAAGGTCCTAGTTTAACTATTACATTCCATGTGTAATTACATAATTTTAGGAAAATAATGCGAATAAAAATAAATGAACGCGCTGAGGAGAAAGAAAGAAAGATGTAAAGAACTCTAAAAATATAAGTGGAAGAAAATGTTTTTGTTGTTTTTGCATTTTTTGTTTATAAATATAATTAAATTAAATCTATGGAAACCTAATTCTTAATTAATTAAGAAAAGAAAATGATTAAAAATAATTTAAATAAAAAATTAATTTAATTAATAAAACCTAAGTCTAATATTTTTTGTGATTTTTGGTTTTTATGACTAAAAGAAATTAATTAATTAAAAAAAGTCTAATATTTTTGTGATTTTTTATTTTTATGATTATTTAATAAAAAAGAATTAATTGAAAGAAAAGACTAAAATAGTAAATGAAATAATAAAATAAATAAAAAAGAAATATAAATGAGCTGCTGCAAAAAAAGTTAGGGGGTGAATAATCAGATTTTCGCAAGGCCCAACATCTCAGGCCCAGGCGTTTGCAAAAGAAAATGGGGGGTGCAGTCCCGAGTTTGGCTAGTCCCAAGACAACTGATCCCCAGAGCTTTGTTTGATTCAACACGTCTGAATTCCTGCGTCTATGCTTATATGCAAGACGTTAGATTCGCTCAAAACATCAATAGTAATAAGAATGCATGCATAAAACTGATTTAAATTACATGGTATGAGAGTTTGAGATTCAATTTACCAAAACTATGGGATGTTTATAAGGATTATTTGGGATGCTTAGGGGTTGAATCTGGACTCTGGAAGACTCCTGGGGGTCTCAAGAATGTATTAGTGGCCTTGGTTTGGATTGATAGTGCCGGAAAGCGAAGTTACAGATTTTGCAACTTATCTTTGATTTTTGAGGATTTTGAGAGGGCTCTTGTATGCAAGGATTTCATGGTCCAATTCTTCTAAATGTATTGTGTATTTATAGAGTGAAATAGGAGGGTGATGGTGAACCAATATGGAAGAAAACAATGCATTAATGGCTTATGAAACAAAAATCCAACATATTGAAAATTTGTCATCTTTGAGATATTGCTTGCCTTTTTTGAATTTGCATGAACCTGGACATATTGTGACATGGCTTTCACGAATTTGTTGGGCTTGCAAAATGTTTTAAAGCCAAAGGCCCAAGTCTTCACACTCTATTTTCATCTTTTTATTCAATTTTATTCATTTTTAAATGAATAAAAAATCAAATAAAAGCAATAAAAATCATGAGCATGTGTGACTTTTTTTGGAGGTCCTGTCAACTCTTATAAACATGTTTGAATATAAAAAACTATGCCCATTAGTTCAAAATTGCAATTTTTCTCCATTTACATTTCATGAATTTCTTCAAAATCTCCCAACTTGTGCAACTCATAACTTGCTCAATTTTCATCTTTTGAAGATGATCTTGGACTTTTTAAAAATCTAAAAATGTCCTCTACAATATCTAAGTGTATAATTTTTGCTTTTGAAGATTTTATCTTGACATAAGTGGCCTTGTCAAAAAATGTATTTTTGTTGACTTTTGAAAATGACCTATAATGTTTTAGCTCATATCTTTCGAATGAAGCATTTTTGGAATTGAGCATAAAAACAAAGATGTAGAGAATTTAATTTTCTTCAAAATGAGCTTTGGTTGGGGAAAAGTTGATGAAAAATGTGAAAGTTATGCCTGGTCAAAGCTCAATTGACTTCTTCTAAGGAAAACCCTAATTTGGCAATTCTTGACTTTTGATGATTTGAGGACTTTCCTTGATGAATCCTGATCAAACCTTGATCAAATGATGAATATCACTTAAAAATTTTGAGTTTAACCAAAGATCTTGAAGTTTGACTGTATGTTGACCATATTTGACTTTTTGACCAATACAATTGATTTTCGTACATTTAAGTCATTGACTGAGCACACTTGTGATGTAGGACTTGAAACTTGACATGAACCTTGTTAATGACCTATGAAGAACCATGGAAGCCACTTTTGACCCTTGCAAACCAAATTTCTTTGAGAAACTCCAAACCATAGTTGTAGGCCTTTGATTTAGGAGGTGCATCTTGACTAGTCAACCCTTGAGTGTTTTGAGAAGCCTTAATAGAATGTCTTGAAGAAAATGGGAGGAAAAATTTTAGGGTACAATAGTATGACCAAGCGAATACCTTAACATAGTCGTGCAACATCTGAACCAATCTGCTCTTGACACTATCTTCCAGGTTGGCGCCAATCTTGACTTCTTTCTTATCTGCCTCAGTACCCAAGTTTATCACCTCGACCAGTTCTTAGTGAGGTTGGATAGCCTTTTCCTCTTGGATCAGGAGTCTGGTGAGTTCTCTAGGTATCTCACAATCTTATTCACCTTCATCTTCAGATTGATAGATTGTATTTTCGAAGTCATAAATGACAATAGCAGAATTATTGTCAATAAGATCCGGAGTGGATGGGGATCTACAAATGTGTGTATGTGCATGTAAGGTCACATAGCTATTTTAAAAATTTAGTAAAGTAAAATAAACACAAGGAGCGCCAAATTTGAATGCAAAATCATCCAATGTTTTCATTAAATGAGCATATGATATATGAAATGACAACCCTTAACAAATGGACCATTGTGCCCCGGGCAAGGAACAAGGTTTAAAGTCATAGTTTTAAAAGAAATTACAAACAAACTTCTTAAAGCAATAAAAACAGGAAATAGTAATTACTCCTGGATGAAGGAGATTGATATGAATTCTTTGGCCTTCCATTTGTTGAGTCCGCCGTCAGTAATTGGGAATATCCATTCGTCCAAATCACCATCACTATCAGTGTCTTCCATAACATTAACTTCTTTGTTGCTAATACGGAGAGGTGGTCTTCCAGCACGAACACAATGAACCTCTTTCTGAGTTTTTGAAGTGAAACCCAATCCAAATTTGTCGGATTTGTAGGGGATGTCAGGAAGTTATCCCCAGATAGTGCAACCTTCATCTTCTACAACAGCCCATGCATCCTTTAGAGAGGCCATTCTTGGTGCGTCCTTAGCAATCTTAGGAGTAGGAAGAGTAGCTTTAGCAACAACAATCGTTGGAGGGATTAATTCAAATTATTGACAAGGAGTTTCAATGAACTCACCATCCATTTCAACATATTTGAAAGAATTCAAATGATTGACCATATATTCTTCCTCTCCACAGACTGTGACTATCTTCCCTTTCACTGGGTACTTTCGCTTTTGATGCAATGTAGAGGTAACCACACCTGCCCCATGAATCCATGAGCTTCCGAGCAAGAAGGAATAGCCCAGGAGTATATCCATTACATAAAATGTTGAATTGAAGACTTGAGACCCCACCTTGATCGGGAGATCAACCTCTCCGTGGACCACCCTCTTTGACCCATCAAAAGGCTCTTACCACAATATCGCTGGGTTTCAGCATCAGCCCTTCACAGTCCAATCTATCCAAAGAACCTTTTGGTAAGACATTGAGGGAGAACCCAGTATCTACCAACACATGCGCCAGGGTGGTGCCTTTGCATTCAATAGAGATGTGCATATCTTTGTTATGATTCTTTCCTTCCAAAGTTAAATCTGAATCAGAAAATCCCAAGCCATTATCAGTAGTTAGGCTTGCAACACAATTCTCAAATTGATCAGCAGTGGTCTCGAGCTACATGGGCATTCTTCAGAAATTTCAACAAAGTTGTGCATGTGCTTCGAAGCATAATAACATGGATATCTTTGAGGGTGTCTGCCCCAATTTCTCAACTATTTTGTAATCACTTTTTTGGATGATCTTCAGAATTTCTTCCATCTCTTGTCTTGATGGGTCTTCAATTGTCACTTCTTTTAAGGGTGCCTCCGTCAGGGCAAGCTTAGTTACTTTCTCTTTACCTCAGGCATTGGCAGCTAGCCTGATAGCAGGAATGCAAACAGGTGTTGTTATAGTTGTTGGAGGAGAGATCTCCATAGAGAAGACCCTTCTTGTCCTAGTGACCTTACTAGTTCCGACAATATTTGTAATTACAGGATCTTCATTTTCATCAATCCATGGCTCTTGCTTGACACCATGATAATAAAATTCTTCCCCATAGTTCCAAGGTACAGCTTTGTCAGAGGAATAGGGGATTGTCCCCGGTGTAGTGATAATCAGGGGAGCCACTCTTGGCTTAGTAGGAATCCTCATAGGGCCTTTAGAGGTGATCCTAATAGGAGTATTAGAAATTTTGATTATGGAAACATCTTCAAGTATCAATTCCTGGAAAATACTTTCAGAAAAACTCTTCACGGACGGAGTTTTCTCGGACATAATTTCTTGGCTATCAATCAGGCGTTGAATACCCTTCTTCAACCACATACAACCACTAGTTTGGGAAGCACAATGGTCACAATTTTCAAGGAAGTCCAAAAATAAACCGGCTCTTAACAGATTCTTCTTAACGCTCATCTAGGGAGTAGTCAAATCATTGATGGTGGAAACAAAGGAAACATCGTCGACAACATTAACACTTTTACCATGACTGGGAATGGGTACGGTAATCACATTAAGGGTTTCTGGAGGGTCAAACTCAATCACTTTGTTGTCAATCAAATCTTGGATTTTTCTTTTTAGGGCCCAACAATCATTGGTGTCATTCCCAGGACTATTGGAATGGTATGTGCACCTTGCATTTGGGTTATACTTCGGGGATGATGTGTTAGGATTTTGAGGAGGATCCCGCGGTGTTATCAATTGTGCTTTCAATAGATGTTGTAAAGCTTGGGACAATGGCATGTTGATTCTAGTGAATTTCCTCCTTGGAGCGTCTAACCTACGCTGATTGTTTTGTTGTTATGGTCATTGAACTGGGGTCGGGTTTGAAATTGATACTGCTCCTACCGACTGATGACGATCATTCTTGATACGGCTCTTTTGTCCATAAACAACATTAATTTCCTTCTTACCAATGAAAGGTTTATTTACAGCAGTAGAGGTTGAGGCCATTGGGATCTTCCTGCTTTTAATTCCACTTTTAACTCGCTCGCTAGTCAAAATTAACTCAGTAAGCCCCAACGAAGAACTCCCAATCAGCAAATTAAAGAACGGACCAGTCAAAGTGCCCATGAACATGTCCACCAATTCTCTGTCAGTCAAAGGAGGTTTCACCCTTCCAACCAGGTCCCTTCACTTTTGAGCATACTCCTTAAAGCCTTCGCTCTAGCCCATAGTCATACTTTGCAATTGCATGCAAGTTGGTGCAAGGTCGGCATTGTATTGGTATTGTCTGTAGAAGGCAGCAGCCAAATCCTCCCATGTGTGGATATTATTCCCCTCAAGTTGATAGAACCATTTCAATTGAGTTCCAGATAATCTTTCTTGGAAGAAATGAACCTATAACTTCCTATCGGTGGTGTGTGGTTGAATCTTATGGACATATGACCTTAAATGGAGTGTTGGACAAGAGACTCCATCATATTTGGTGAAGACAAGAACCTTGAATTTGTGGGGAATGACCACCCCAGGGACCAAACCTAAGTCTCCAAAGTCCAAACTAGGAACTGTTTGGATCTCTATAGCCTTAAGTCTATCTTCCAGTTGTTTGTATTTGCCATCCACTAGTGGGTACTGCTCATTGGAGTAGTCTTCGTCCTCATAAATATGGTTATTTCCATCCCCAGCCCTGGTGCTTCTAACATCCTCGTCTTGATTGTCATCCTCCTCAAAGGAAACATCTTCAGCTTGATCCAGTTAGGAAGAGCCTTTAAACCTCCTTCCCATGTTGATAACAACCCTTTTCTTAGTCTTATTCTTTGTGACGAGAAGCGCCATCATCTCTTGTTAACCATTGGCTAGGTTGAGGAGAGTCTCTTAGAACTGTACGTGTTAAGTTTGCAGATCTTTGAAGGTTTTCTCTATAGTCATCTTGTACTGAAATAAACAGTAAAGAGATGAGGAAACTTGTATCAGAAAACCTGCTTATGATATGATGCATTATATGCGGATGCAATGTTTTCAAGGACCTCAGGAAATTTAAATTTTCTAGCCAAAAAGAAAATAAACACAACAATTGTATTAATAAGTTCAATATTACAACAGCCCCTTGCGCTTACAATGAAAAAGAAAAAAGGTCTCAAGGAGACAAGAGAATAGACTCCTAAAACAAAAGAATCAAGTCTCCCACGGGTGCTTCCTCTTTGTGTCGATGTAGGCATTCAAGCTTTGCTCCTCGTGAAGTTGCTTGGCAAGCTCCAACACTTTATTCTCGCTTGCATAGAATCGAGCTTCAAAGGTATCTCGCTCCCCCTTGAGTTGAATCCACGATCTCTAAAATTCTTCGAGGTCGGTAGGCATGTCAGGATGGAGAATGTATAAGGAATATCTCCCTCAGTAACAGGCTCCACAACTATTGGTAGGATAGCTGGATATGGCATCATAAGATTTTAAGCGCGAGCTCGCACCCATTTGAGATAAGGCTCCCAAGGGATGAAGTTCTTATGTCCTAAAGTTTTTCTATCAGCCTTGTTTACCATGCCCCAAGCTCGTACAAACCTTTGACGATAACCTTGGACATCATTATCATAGTCGAATATAATACCCTAGATAAGTGCATCATGGGGACCATCTCTTTGAGCATACCCAAATTGTTGTAGAGCCAGAGAAGGGTTATAAGTAATACCTCCCCTAATGCCAAGGAGTGGGACATTAGGGAATTCCCCACAGCGGTTATTGATAGTAACATCTTCTAGAGATCGGGAACACCAATAGATATCCAAATGAGAGAGCAATATCACCCTTTGAGACCAACTCAAGCCTTGTTCATTATTCAATACTTACTGGGGAAGGTGCAAAATAATACACCTAGATAGAAACGGTATGCAACACATAAGAGCCCCTCTCCTCCTCATGGTACTAGTGTGAAGAGTATGCAAAATGTCCCCAAGCAAAGTAGGCACAAGGTTACAAAAGAGGAAAATTTTGACAGCATTCACATCTATGAGTTGGTCTGGATTAGGGAACAATACCAAACCATATATTAGAAGAGCCAAGACTTCTTCAAAAGCTTGCAAGTCCATAGCATCCCAAAATAGTTGAGCCTTCTCTATTAGAAACTTAGCTAGAAAACCCTTGATTCCACTCCTTGTTTCCCAATTAGCTACAATGTCACACCTTTTCAAATGTAGGGTTGATGCAATCTCCTCAGGTTGTGGATATTTCTCTAAACCGGTGAAAGGCATTTGATCAAGAACAGTTACTCCCAATAGTTGAGAGAATTATTCCACTGTGGGCACCAATTGATAATCGGGAAAGGTGAAATAATGATGTTTAGGGTTAAAGAACTGAAAAAGCACACACATCAAGCTTTCTTCAAAGCTTGAGGTAGCCAGTTTGAGAAGTCGACCATATCTTTTGGTGAACAGATAATTCTCAGGAACCCTTGATGCTAACTCTTTGAGTTGAGGAGCCACCTTTACAAAGTTGATTCGGATGGTATATCTGCGAGTGGAAGCCATAACCTACAAAACAGGACAAAGATAAATCCCTAGGTCCTTGAAATGGTTAGTATAAAATGCTATGACATGATGTTATGATGTCATGAACAAATAAACATACACAAATAAAGCACACAAGGCCTTAGGTTTAGGATTGCACAGGGTTTATAGGTAAGTACCCTCTTAAAGTCTTATTTGGTTAAACGTGTCCTAAATAAAGTAATCGGGTTCTAAGGAATCTCAATATCATTAATCTTTATTCATCGGGCATTATTTCAGCACAAGCTTCTATTTTAGTGACAGAAAAATCCTGAAAGTCCGATCTCCATGAGTGTAGTATCGAGTATCAACCAACTTTAGTTTACACCAAAGTCGGCTATCTCACTACTTTCTAATGGGCAAGTTGTTCAACTAAGGTTCTATAGTCAGTTAGTGCTTTATGACACCACTCAACGGCCCCGTATTCTCCTTGATTTAACTCAAGGGACATCGGTACCCACAAATTTATCACACTAACGTAGCTATCGCTTCAACCATATCGGAATACACTGTACAGTCTCCACGATCTATTTCTACTTACCTAATGTGCCCCAGATCCAGGTATAGGATCTCTTCAAGAAATAAACCCAAGCATAGAGCCAAAAATGTAAAGTAAACAAGGCAAACAAATAAAGAAATAAAGGTGATCTAGCTCTTAAGATAACCCCACTTTTAGAAATTCCTCTCCCTAGCAGAGTCTCCAGTTCTGTAATACGGTGGGAGAACTGACTTGGTGTTTTACGTTTTATCACAAATGTTGCGGATAGCAAGAGTCGCCACTGACTTTTCTTTTATCCACTAAAGGAAAGGGTGAAAAAAACAGGAAAAACCTTTTGAGAATTTTCTTGAGTTCAGGAAGTAGGTTATGAAAATGGAAGGTGTTAGCACCCTTTTCATCTGTAGTTATCTACGGGCTCTTAATTTCTAGCTCACTTTGAAATGCTTTGTGTTTGTGTAAGTTTGAAAATATTTTGAAAACACCTTTGTTCGGTAAACTTTGCAATGATTCTCGTATCGTTGAGAATGTATACAAAGTGTTGGTTTTGAAAATATTTGTTGAAAGGGAATGTTTGGAAAGATGTTTTTAAAATTCCAAAATGGAAGGCAATTTTGTAATGATTCTCGTATCGTTGAGAATGTATACAAAATGTTTGTTTTGAAGAGTGTTTTGAAAGTGTGAAGTGTGGAAATGGTTTTGTTTGTGAGAAAGCAATTACGAACAATCTACCTACTCAAAAAGTCTTTATTCTTTTCCTCCTCCTTTAGATAGTGCTACTTCACCATTGTTTGGTAGAGAGCCATATCATTGGATGTAAGGGACAGGCGTTGGTCATCGTACAATCATTGAAGGAATCTTGTAAGATGTTTTAGAAATTGTCGTAAGGGACTAAGATCATTTACCAAAGGCAACATTGAAGATTCATCGAGAGCCTATGATCTTTTAATCTAGGGTCTTTGCTAAAACATCCCACATTCGAGGGACATGATTGTTTTTATCCGAGGCAACAAGTGTGGGTTACCCTAGAGGTGCATGTGTGTAAAGTGTTTTGATTTAAAATATATTATATTTGAATTAGGATTTTCTATGGTTTGGTTTTAAATCTTGTCATGCAAACCCTAATTACTAACAATAATAAGGAAAGCGATAAATTACGGAATTTAAATGTCACACGCTATTACAACACTTTGGGAATGGGGGGTACAATTTTGAGAATGAGTGGAGGAAAGCAATAAAGCCTAATTATCTATTATAAACCATGTACATAAATGATAATATGAAATAAAATATACAAAAATGTAAAGATGAAGAAAAGAAAATTATTTTTGTGGTTTTTTTATGGAAAGGGTTTTTAATTAACCTAGTCAAACTAATTAATTTTAATTATAAGAAAAGTTAATTAACTTTTATTAAAACCTAAAATCTAAGTTAATTGAAATTAAGAAGAAAATAAAACCTAAGTCTAAATAATTTGTTTAGAAAATAATTTGAAGGTTAATGTTAATTTCGAAAAATATTTTAAAGTGTGGAAAATAACTAAAATCTAGTTCTAAATATTAACAAAAATAAAATAAGTGTTTAAATTAAAATATATTTAATTTAATTATTTAAGAAAATATATTTTTATATTTTTTACTTAAATGAAAATAAATAAATAAAGTATAGAAAATATAAAGAATATAAAAAAAATATTGGGCTTAGGCATTAAAAAGAAAATTGGGGGTGAGAAATTATTTTTTTGTTAGGCCCAAATGAGCCCTTTTTTTGAAATCATAAAAGAAAATAAAAATGTTTGTAACCAAAAGAATGAATTGGGTCTGCTCATTATGTAAGCAAAAGGGGGTGTATGCAAGAAAATCAGTCAAGGCCCAGAATAAAAAGTATAGCGCCTGTTGATCATGTGTGAATGACTTCTTGGAGTGCACCATGGACTTGATCATGTGGAGTGTTGGATGAGATGACTGGAAGATCTGATGGTCCAGTTACAAGGACGTATGGCATGCGTGTTACACTTGATGTACTAAATCTTCAAAGAAATAATATGAAGAAAACAAAAGGGTACCATTGGGGCTCGAACCCAGGTCCCTATAGATCAATGCCTTTGTGTGCGCTTCTCTGCCACTGGGGTGGATGTTTCATCCGTGCATAATAAAACTTCAACTAAATATAAAATAAACGTATTTCTATATTTTGAACTTCATCTTCTTCCTCCTTCGCGCTTGCAGAACAACAACACCATCGCTATAAACTCTGAACTTGCTCATTTCTCAACCATTTTGAAAAATGTAAACATGAAAGTTGCTCCATTTTTTAACATGAATTCGACCATCTAAATTTCATAAACTATAAATCAAAGATGAATGAGAATTTTGATAGTACCAAATTAAAACCTAATTTTTTCCGAAAGTTCAACTTCAAAATTCGCATCATCCAGGCAACATAAATGAAAGCTAAAGTCATGGTTAGCCTCAGGGTAATGATGTCTACAATTTATCTTCACAATGCAACCATTAATGATGATTGTATAAGGAGTTCAAAGTTGAGAAAACTTACCTCAAAACTGGAAATCATGCTTGGAGTTTGAGCACTCATGGAGGTTTTGTGATGATCTGGATAGCTTCACTGAACTCCTATGAAGCTATTGCAATGCTTACTTTATGCTGAAAGTGCCTGAATCTTTCTAGAGAAGTCAAGTTGCATGTTTGAGTTTTTGGAAATGGAGGATGGTGCAAATGGTGTTACAGTTGTGTAGCAAGGTCTTGGATAGTTTCTAAGTGAGGTATGGAAGCTTTGTGATTGATTAAAAGTGAAAACGCACATGTGGATTGTGTATTTGAAGTTTAAGGTCAGAATGTGCAAGCAATGGAGTTTTGGATGCAAATTTTGAGTTTAAGGTGTTTGTGGGGGTTAGAGGGCTCTTGAACTCGTGTGTTAGCTTGCAATGACTTCTCTATTTATAGAGAAAAGGTTTTGAAGGCTCTAGCAATCAGATTTCAAAAATCACATGTTATGGTTATGTGACTTGATTTTGAAGCAAGCTTGAAACATATTGGTCCAATGCATAGTACTAGGGATTATAGGATGGTTAGAGGCTTTAGATATTTTTATTTTGAGCATACATGTTGAGTGTGTGCAGAGGGAGAAAGTGAGAGGCTCAAGAAGTTGACATTGTGATGAAAGTTGGTTTTTCTAAAATGGAAGTGTGAACTTTGTTCCATTAATGGAAAATTCACTTGGACAATGACTCAAATGCTTGGACAATGGCTCAATCAGTTGTGTAAACATTTAATTACTGAGTGATTTTTAAGTTTTAAGGCCTGCAAAGAAATATTATGCAACATGCTTGAAGGTTGGATCATAAGGTTCATCACAAAATGACCTAAAATTCAAGTATGGATGTCCAACTTCTTCTCTTCGATACTCATAGCTCAAAAATGATCTCTTCAAGTTCTTAGACATTTTGGAAAGCTTGAAACATTGTCTACAACCTTAATGTTTACCATTTTGGCTAAATAAATTTGGAACTAGGTGAAAATTTACCAAGAAGTTGGGACAAAAATCTGACCAAACTTGCTAAATTTTTCACTACGTGTTTTGTAAAAATGTCATGACTTCATGAGCCTATATCTTCAAATCCAAACATTTTTTGGACATCAACCCTTAGGGACAAAGTTGTAGAATTCGTATATATCTACAACTTTCATGTTGAAATTTTCCTTGAATCATCTTGCATCATGGCGAAAAATTGTCATGAAGTAGTGAAATTATCAAGGTTAAAAACACATAATTTTTCTAAGTATTGGAAATATTGAATTTTGTTGACTTTTCTTGACTTTCTTGATTATTGATGATCAGGTTTGATATTTTTTAATGTCTTTATGAATCTTGATCTTTGGAATTCAATGTTGACCTAAAAGTCAAAGTTTGACTTTTGTGTGTTAGTTGACTTTTCATCAGTTGTCCAAATTTCAACTATCAATTCCTTGACCTTTGATAATGTTTTGAAACATGCAATTAGTTCAATATGTTGAATTTAAGTCTTTTATATCATGCTTCAAGTCATTAGGTCATGTACTAGGTCAAAAGCCAATGATCAGTCATTCTCAGTCAAAACCCTAATTTTGACAATTTTGTCCCTTTGTTGATTTGAATGCTTTTCTTGAGGAATTATGATAAACCCTTGATAAATTGATGAATATAACTTCAAAATGTTTATGTTGGCAAAAAGTCATGAAGTTTGACTCTATGTTGACCATAGTTGACTTTTTACCCAATGTAGTTTATTTTCAGTCATCTGAGTAATTGACTGAGCAATTTTGAAATGCAAGACTTGAAACTTGGCATGAGCATTCTTGGAGACCTATAATGGACCATGAAAGTCACTTGAGGCATTAGAAGTCCAATTTTCCTTGAGAAACCCAAAATCCTAATATTTGGACTCAGTGCTAAGGAGGTGAGCTTGTTTGTTCAACTCTTGAGAATCCTTGAGCATTTGAGATTTTTTTGGTGAGAAATGTCTTGAAAAAAAGGGAGGGAAAATTTTGGGTACAAAAGTCAGCATTGTATTGGTATTTTTTGTAGAAGGAAGCAGCCAAGTCCTCTCATGTGTGAATATTGATCCCTTCCAACTGGTGAAACCATTCAAGTTAAGTACCGGTCAAACTTTCTTGAGAGAAATGAACCCACAACTTCTGGTCAGTAGTATGTGGTTGAATCTTTCGTACATACGACCTCAAATGGGCTTGGGACAAGATATCCCATCATATTTAGCGAAGATAGGGACATTGAACTTATGGGGGATGACTACCCCCGGGATCAAACCTAAGTCTCTGAAGTCCAATCCAAGCACTTTTTGAATTTCCACGGCTTTGAGTCGGTCTTTCAACTACTTGTATTTGTCATCTGCAGGAGGGTACTGCTCGTCGGAGTAGTCTTCGTCTTCAGAAATCTGATTATTTCCACCCCATCCTGAGTTCTTTTAACGTCCTCTTCTTGATTGTCGTCTTCCTCAGAGGAAACATTATCTATTTGAGCCATTCGAGCAGGACCTTTGAATCTCCTCCCCATGTTAAGGATATCAGCCCGCTTCTTAGTCTTCTTTTCGTGACGAGGAGCGCCATCATCTGTTGTTGCATTTTGGCTAGGTTCAAGAGAATCTCTTGAAACTGTGCGTGTTGAGTTTACAGATATTTGACGGTTTACTCGAGGGCCATCTTATACTAAAATAAACAGTAAATAGATGAGGGAACCTGTATCGGTAAACCTGCTTATGAAGTGATGCATGATATGTGGATGCAATGTTTTCAAGGACCTTAGGAGATTTAAATTTACTAGACAAAAAGGAAACAGAAACAAAGGTTGCATTAATAAGTTCAAAAAATTATAATTCCCCCTTAGGCTTACAATGAAAAGCAAAAAGGAGTCTCAAAGAGACAATAACATGAACTTATAAAACCTAAGAATCAAGTCTCCCACGGACGTTTCCTCTTCATGTTGATGTATACATTAAAGCTTTTCTCCTCGTGAAGTCGCTTTGTGAGCTCCATCACTTTCTTCTCGCTTGCATAGAATTGAGTTTCAAAGGTGTCTCGTTCTCCCTTGAGTTGAACCCAGGACTTCTGCAATTCTTCGAGGTCAGTAGGCATGTATGGATGGAGAATGGTATAAGGAATATCCCCTTTGGAAATGGGCTCCATAATCACTGGTAGGATAGCTGGATATGGTATCATGATGTTTTGAACGCGGGCTCATTTGAGATAAGGATCTAGAGGAATGGAGTTCGTATGTACCAAAGTCTTGCTATCAATCTTTATTACCATGCCCTAAACTCGTACAAACCTTTAACGATAACATTAAAAATAGTTCTCGTAGTTGAACACAATACCCTGGTTAAGCGTGTCATAAGGACCATCTCTTCGAGCAGAACCAAATTATCGTAGAGCCGGAGAAGGGTTTTAAGTAATACCTCCTCTAATGCCAAGGAGTGGAATATTAGGGAATTCCCAACAACGGTCAATGATAGTAATATCCTCATGAGATCGGGAACACCAATAGATATTTTAATGAGAGAGCGACATCATCCTTTGAGACCACCTCAAACCTTGTTCATTTTTCAATACTGATCGGGGAAGGTGAGAAATAAACCACCTAGATAGCAACGGTATGCAACATATAAGAGTACCTCACTTCCTCATAGTACGGGTGTGAAGAGAATGCAGAATGTCTCCGAGCAAAGTAGGCACAGGGTTACGAGAAAGGAAGATTTGGACATCATTCACATCTAAGAGTTAGTCTGGATTAGGGAATAGCACCAAACCATAGATCAATAAAGCCAATATTTCTTCGAAAGCTTGAAAATTCAAAGCCTCCAAAAACATTCGAGCCTTATCTAACAGAAATTTAGCTAGAAAACCCTTGACTCCACTCCTTTTTTCCCAATCAGCTACAATGTCGGACCGCTTTAGATGCAAGATTGTTGCAATTTCTTCAGGTTGTGGATCTTTCTCTACACCGGTGAAAGGTGTCCGGTCAAGAACAGGTATTCCCAGTAGCTCAGAGAATTCTTCCATTGTGGGTACCATTTGATAATCCGGAAAGGTGAAATAGTGATGAGCGGGATCAAAGAAATGGAATAAAACACTCATCATGTCTTCTTCAAAACCCAAGGTAAACAAACCAAGTAGTCTACCATGCCTTTTGATGAATGGAGAACTTTCGGGAACCCTTGTGACTAACTCCTTAAGTTGAGAAGGCACGCTTACAAAGCTGATTCGGATAGTGTTTCTGCGAGCGGAGGCCATAACCTATAAAATAGAACAAAGATAAATCCCTAGGTCCTTGAATTAGTTAGTGAAAATTATATGGCATGATGTCAGTGTGTTTATGATATCATGTTCGAATAATTAATCATACACAAACAAAACACATAAGGCCTTAGTTTTAGGCTTGCAAGGAGTTTATAGGTAAGTACCCTCTTGAAGTTTTAGTTGGCTCAACCTGTCCTAAAAGAAGTAATCGGGTTCTAGGAGCCTCAATATCACTGATCTTTCTCTCGAGCATTATTTCAGCACAAGCATGTGAAATGCGATCGAAATATCCCGAAAGTATGATCTCAATGAGTGTAGTATTGAGTATTAACGAACTTCAGACTGCACCAAAGCCATCTATCTCACTACTTTCTAATGGCTAAGTTGTGTAAACTAAGATTCTACGGTCAGTTAGTGCTTTATGACACCATGCAGTGACCCCATATTCTCCTTGACTTGACTCAAGGGACACCGGTACCAACAAATGTGTCGCACTAACATAGTCATCACTTCAACCATATCGGTCTATGTCGTACACTCTTTACGATCTATTGCTACTTACCTAAAATGCCCCAGATCCAGGTATAGGATCTATACAAGAAATAAACCCAAGCATAACCCCAAAATGTAAAGCATACAAATCAAGCAAGTAAAGCATTTTTAAATGTGATCTAGCTCTAAGGTAACCCCACTTTTAGTTTCTCTTCCCCAGAAGAGTCGCCAGTTCTGTAATATGGTGGGAGAACTGACTTTTGGTTTTGCGTTTTATTGCAAATGTTGCGGATAGCAAGAGTCGCTATCGACTTTTCTTTTACCCAATAAAGGAAATGGTGAAAAGAACATGAAAGATCTTTTGAGAATTTTCTTAAGTTCGGGGGGTAGGTTATGAAAAGGGAAGGTGTTAGCACCTTTTTCATCCGTAGTTATCTACGGGCTCTTAATTGCTAGCTCACTTTCAAAATGCTTTGTGTTTTGTGTATGTTTGCAAATATTTTGAAAATGCCTAAGTGCGACAATTTTGTAATGATTCTCGTATCATTGAGAATGTATACAAAATATTTGTTTTGAAAATATTTTAAAAGAAAGTATGGTTTTGTAAAAATGTTTTGAAGATGCCAATGTAAGGCAAATTTGTAATAATTCTCGTATCGTTGAGGATGTATACAAAATATTTGTTTTGAAAAGTATTTTTAAAATGTGAGGTGTAAAGATTTTCTTAGTTTGTGAGCAAGCGATTACGAGCGATCTACCTACTCAAAAAATCTTTGTTCTTTTCCTTATCCTTTAGATAGTGTTATCTTACCATTAGTTAGTAAGGAGCCCTATCATTGGATGTGAAGAACAGGCGTGGGTCATTGTACAGTCATAAAAGGCAACTTGTAAAATGTTTTAGCAATTTTTGTAAGGGACTAAGATTGTTTACCGAAGGCAGCATCAAAGGGTTATCGCGTGACTACGATCTTTTAACCGAGGGTCTTTGCTAAAGCATTCTACGTTCGAGGGACATGACTGTTTTAATCCGAGGCAAAAAGTGAGGTTAACCCTATAGGTGCATGTGTGTGAAGTGTTTTTATTTCAAGTATTTTATCTTGAATTAGGGTTTTGCTATTATTGATTTTAATCTTGTCATACAAACCCTAATTACTAACAGAAATATGGAAAATGATAAATTACGAAAATTAAATATCCTATGCTATTACAATGCTTTGGGAATGGGGGATATAATTTTGTGAATGGGGAGGAAAGCAATAAACCCTAATTACCTACTACAGACAATTTTCATAAATAATAATGCGAGATAATGAAATGCGTAAGAAATGTAAAGTAGAGAAGGGAGAAAGGAATTATTTTGGTGATTTTTGATAGAAAAAGAGTTTGATGATTAACCTAACCATTTAATTGTTTCTTTATTAAAAAGGAAGTTAATTAATTAAACAAAACCGAAAAAAATCTATGTTAATTTTAATTAATTAAAACCTAAGAATCTATGTTGAATTAACTTAATTAATCTAAAAGGGAAATTAAATAAACAAAACCTAAGTCTAATTTATTTTTAATTGTTTAGAAAATAATTTGGATGTTAATGTCAATTTGGAAAAATATTTTATAGTGTAAAATAAATAATAATATATAATTCTAATAATTTAATTAACAAAATAAAATAAAGTGTTTAAATTAATTAAATAAAACCTAATACTATTTTTTGTGATTTTTATGAATAAAAAAATATGTGTGTTTAAAATAAAAGTGAAACAAAAAAGAAAAAAGTAAAGAAATAAAAAAGATTGGGCCTGTGGTGTTGTGAAAGAAATTTAGAGGGTGTAAAAAAGAATACTAGGCCCAAAACAGATTTTTTTGTTTGAATCAGAAAAATAAAATAAGAATGAAAATGGGCCTGCAAGTTAGTAAAAGGGAGGTGTGAAAAAGAAATTCAATTAGGCCCAACACAAGAAAGTTCAGGTGCTTGTGAGATTCAGTGGGGATGGCTCATGATGAGACAACATGGGCTTGCAATCTTGAGCGTTGGATAAGGTCTTATGATGATCAGGTGGTGAGGAAATGAGGTGCACCATGCGCTTGTGGAACTTGTTTGTATTGAATCTGAAACAAGAAAATATGAAACAAATAAAAGGGTACCGCTGGGGCTTGAACTTAGGTCCCTATAGTCACATGTGCACTTTAACCACTGGGGTGGTAATACATCTGTTAGTTTATACACAACCATTCAATATATTATAAACTTTTTTCTGAATGGAACTTCATCTTCTTCCTCGCGCCAGTAATCAAAACAACATTTTTGAATTTCTTAAAAATGCTCATTTCTCAACCAAATTGGAAAATGTAAACATCAAAGTTGTTCCAAATTTCACCATGAATTCAACCATGCCACTAACTTAAGCTAAAACTCAAAGATTAAAATGAATTTCTATTAGTACCAAACTGAACCCTAATTTTTTCAAAAAATTCAGTTTCAAAATTCTTATCATGCAGGCAATATAAATGAAAAGTAAGCACATGGTTAGCTTCAGAGCAATGATATCTACATTTTTTCTTCAGAAAACAAGTGAAAATGATGCTTGAATAAGGATTTCAAAGTTAGAAAAACTTACCTCTGAACTGAGAATCAATTCTGGAGTTTGAGCACTCATGGAGATGTTGCGATGATCTGGATAGCTTCACCGAACTCCTAGGAAGTTGTCGTAATTCTTACTTTGGATTGAGAGTGCCTCAATTCTTATGAACAAATCAAGTTGTAGGGCTCTATTTTTGAAAATGGAAGATGATGGAGATGATGTTACAGTGATGAAACAGGACTTTTGACAAGTTCTATATGAGTTATAGAAGCTTTGTGGATGATTTAGAATGAAAATGCACGAGTGGGTTGGGTGTTTGGAGTTCAAGGTCAGAAGTTGCAACAAATGGAGGTTTTGTACATAATTCTAACTTGGGAGAGTTTGAGATGGTTAGAGGGCTTATGAACTCGTGTGTTGTCTTGCAAATGACATCTCTATTTATAGAGAAAATATTTTAGAGAATGAGAGGGCTTGGTTTACAAGATCACATGTTATGGTTTTTGTTGTAACTTGTGATTTTTTTTTAAAACACCAAGTCTCAATGCATAGAACCATGCCTTCTAGAGTGGTTATCAAATTTAATTATGTTGCTTTTAAATTCTATGTTGAGTGTGTGGAGAAGAAACAAGTTAGAGGCTCAAGGAGTGGACTTTTGCAAAAAAACTTGCTTTACAAGAATGAAGATGGTGCCTTTCTTCCCAAAATGGAAAAATGATTTGGATAATGGCTCAAACACTTGGGTAATGGTTCAAAAGTTTGTGTAAGCATTTAATTATGAAGAGATTTGGAAGTTAGAAGCCTGTAAAGAAATATTTATGCAGCATGGCTTGGAGATTTGATCTCATGTTCATCACAAAATGACTTGTAATTCAAGAATGGATGCCCAACTTCATCTCTTTGAATCTCCTTGCTCAAGCATGATAAAATTGTGTTCTTGGAAGTTTTGGAAAGCTTGAAACATTTTGTACAACTTTCATGTTCACCATTTTGGATAAATCAAATTGGATCTTGGTGAAAATTTGCCAAGAAGTTGGGATAAAAATCTGATCAAACTTGTTGAAATATTTTCTAAGTGTAGAATAAAAATGTCACAACTTCATGGACTTATATCTCTCAAATTAAGCACTTTTTGAAGATTATCCCTAAAGGATAAAGTTGTAGAATTCATCAATCCCTACAACTTATATGTTAAAAGTTTTCCTTGAATCATCTTGCATCTTAGTGAAAACTGGTCATGAAGTAGTGAATTTATTAAGAACAAAAACAATTAGAAATTTTCTAAGTGTTGGAAAATTTTCCAATTTTTTAATTTTGTTGACTTTTCTTGATTCTTGATGATAAAATTTGATATTTTTTGAATGTTTTGATGATTCTTGATCTTTGAAGTTCAATATTGACCAAAAAGTCAAAGTTTGACTTTTTGTGTGCCTGTTGACTTTTTATCAATTGATTCAAATTTCAACTATCAATCACTTGATCTTTGGAAATGTTTTGAACCATGTAATTAGGTAAAGACATTATATTTGAGCCCTTTAGATCATGATTCAATTCATTAGGTCATGTACTAGGTCAAAAGTCAATGATCAGTCATTCTCAGTCAAAACCCTAATTTTGACAATTTTGCCTCTTTGGTGATCTGAGGGATTTTCTTGAGGAATTATGATCAAACCTTGATCAAATGATGAATATAACTTCAAAATGTTGATGTTGACCAAAAGTATTGAAGTTTGACTGTATGTTGACCACAATTGACTTTTTACCCAATACAGCTGATTTTCAATCATCTGAGCAATTGACTGAGCAAATTTGTGATGCAAGATTTGAAAATTGGTATGAGCATTCTTGGAGACCTATGATGAACCATGAAAGTCACTTGAGGCATTAAAAGCCCAATTTTCATTAATAAAACCAAAACCCTAGTTGTGGACCCAGTGCTTAGGAGGTGAGCTTGTTTAATTAACTCTTGAGAATCCTTGAGCATTTGAGAACTTTTGTGAGAAATGTCTTGAAGAAAAGGGAGGGAAAATTTTATGGTACAACACGCTACTATATAAACAAGTTATAATAAAGTTTATAGAAGAAGTTGTGAGATCATTTGAAACTAATTGTTGGAGATGTGGAGATCCCTTGGCTTCTAGCCGGGGATTTTAATGAGATTGATTTTTCTAGTGAGAAAAAAGGAGGGGCGTAAGTTTTGAAATGTAAATGCATTGCTTTTAGAGATAATATGGAACAATGCAATCTGTTTTATCTTGGTGTGAGCGGTCCAAAGTTCACTTGGTGTGGCCATATTTATGATGAAAGTCAAAGGTTATATGAAAGATTAGATAGAGCAATTAGTAATGAAGAGTTGAGATGAAAATTTCCTGAAGCTCACATTAAATTTTTAACAAGGGTCGACTTCTATGATCATCACTCAATTATGATTTATTTAAGGTGCAATAACTACATTAGAACTCCAAACCCTTCAGATTTGAGAGTATGTGGATGGTGGATGAAAAGTATAAGGACAAACTCAGAGGTATTTGGAAGATTGATGAGGAGCTTGATGTGAACTTAAAGAGAATCGAGACATATGCTAAAGAGTGGAAATGTTATACTCTTAATCACATTTAGAAGATGAAAAGGGAGATTATGGCTAGATTAAATGGTGTTCAAAAGCTTATTCATAGCCAAAATAACTCTCGGGGCATGCATGCTCGAACTAAAGTTGCAAGAAGATCTTAACATGATCCTTAAACAAGAAGAGCTCATGTGGTTTCAAAGGTCAAAGGCAAAGTGGCTTGTAGATGGAGATAGAAATACAAAATATTATCATCTTCAAACTATAACCAAAATACGGAAAAATAAGATTGTCATGTTGAAAGATGATAGTGGCAAGTGGATAAAAGAAGAAGAGCAACTTAAAATAATGGTTAATGATTTTTATAAACATTTGTTCACAATAAGAGACAACTGGAATAGCTAGAGGCAAACAAAAATCACCTTTCCCACTCTAAATATTCAGGATATCTAAAATCTTAATGATCAAGTCAGCAATGAGGAGGTAAGGAGGGCTCTGTTTGATATGAAACCATGGAAAGCTCTTGGGCCTGACAGATTTACAGGGGTTTTATAAGAGAGCATATGATATGGTAGGAATTATTGTATGGAATTTTGTTCTAAAGGTTTGGGAGAAACTGAGCGAAATTGGTGCAGTAAATAAAACTAATATATGCTTAATAAAGTATCCACCAACTCAAGAAATGACCTCTTAAATAAAGATTCAAATGACTCGTTACTCCCTCTAAATGGCATGCCACACCTCAAAAGAAACTTAGTAGCTATAAGATACGTGTTTACACGAACACGATATTCAACATTCATTTGCTTAGTTTGATTAACAAGCGCGGCCTTAATGCTTTGGTTTGAATTCACGAGAGCATAAACCATATGCACACAATCAACATGACTATTGGAATAAGTAGCATGATTAGCCAATCTATTAGCATTTTTCTAATCATGAAAACTGTCTCCCACAAAGTGATCTCTCCCATATTTAGAGACATTTTTAAACAAAAAAAAAACATGCCACACTAAATGCTAGGTCCTCAGATTTACTATAATCAATCCAATCATACAAGTCAAACCAATTTTTATAAAATTGATATTTTTGTTTACCTTGAACAGACCAAGGGTAAACGAAATTGTTATGAGGTTGATGACGACCTATTTTTAAATAAGTTTTTCTTACCTCATTTTGAATGTCAGGATGATAACTTGAAATTAGAGGCCTAATTTCTGGATCTATTTCCAACAATTCATAATCAACAACTTTGATACTCTCACTTGGATGTTGAGTTTCTGATGTTTCTAGATTAGCCGAAGAAGTAGTTTTGTCTCTAGAAAGTACCAGAAAAAATTTCTTCATCCTATAAAGAAAACAATAAAACCAATTGATTAGAAAGAAAATAATTTATGAGAATGGAGAAATTAAGAAAATTGATATTTTTAATAAATTGGGATTTTATGGTTCAACTCAAAATGGAGAAAAGAATTAGGGAAATTTGAAATAATCACTTACCTTTGATGTTCAATCACCCACAAATAAATACAACCAAGTCAAATAAAAAAATTGGAGAAAAAATTGAGGGATTATTGGATTAGAAAATATGAAAATAAGAGACAAATATGAGAGAATAGAAATGGTGGGGTTTGAGAAGAAGAGAAAATAAGTTATTGTGTGAGAGAGAAAGAGAAAAGTAAAGAAAGAGATATTGAAAGAGAGAGAAAAATGAGTTAGTGTTAGTAATATTTTTTTCTTTTATTAATTTAACTAATAATAATAATAAAACTTAAAAAACATATATATAATATTTTAAAAAATTAGAAAATTGGGTTATTAGAGATAATATGGATGTTTGGATTAAGGGTCTCTCCAAAAATCTGGGTTCTTGCAGCGTCTTATCAGTATTATTTTGGAGAGTGTTTGAATGCCTAAAGATAACTAAGTCTTTAGGTTTTAGGAGAGTAGAATTAAATGTTGATTCTCTATTGGTGGTGAACGCGATTGAGGAAGGTGAGATAGGCAATGTGGAGTGTGTGGCTTTACTCAGAGATATTCAAAGACTTATTGAAGAGCATGTTAGTAATAGTTTCTCATACCTATATGGACACAAATAGATGTGCTGATGCACTTGCTAAACATTGATTGTTCGAGAAATCGTTCTCACATTTATAATAAAGCGCCTGTCACCTTAAGGTCCATCCTGGACGAATAATTTTCTTGGTTTACACCTCCTGAGGGTTGTTGTTTTGTAGTTTCTCTTTATTTTGGGCTTAGGCCATCATTTGTATAAAAACAATTTTTGCTTCGCTGAAGGGCCACTTAATTTTATTTGGCTAAGAGGTCACATTTAAATTTTACAAGGGATTAAATTGAGACTTTTTTTCTTAGAGATTAATTTGGACTGTTCAATTTTTATAAAGGACTAAAATGAATATTCACTCTAAATGATAATAATATTAATAATAGTAATAATACTAATAGTAGTAATGTTAATAATAATAATAGTAATATTAATAATAATAATAATAATAATAATAATAATAGTAATAGTAGTAATAATAGTAATAATAATAATAATAATAATAATAATAATAGTAGTAGTAATAATAATAATAATAATAATAATAATAATAATAATAATAATAATAATAATAATAATAATAATAATAATAATAATAGTAATAGTAGTAATAATAGTAATAATAATAATAGTAATAGTAGTAATAATAGTAGTAATAATAATAATAATAATGGTAATAGTAGTAATAATAATAATAATAATAATAATAATAATAATAATAATAATAATAATAATAATAATAATAATAATAATAATAATAATAATAATAATAAACTGAATGGCGAGACGAGGGCGGCCTAAGAAAGTGGTTCCACCGTCATCCCCCACCGTTTGCATTGTAGATGCTCTGGTAGTTGGCTCAACGGTGTCTTTGGCAAATCAAGTACCATCATTCACTGGAAGCACAAGTCTGAAAACCCCTTTTGTTCTAGCTTCAAATGAGGAAGAAGGTGTAAAATCTGTAAACCAGGAATTGCCTCGGAAGTTATGGGTTGATGTTCTGAATGAAAATCAAAACCCAGCTAATGGTAGAGCTTTGGCGTTTATTGCTCCGTCAATAATCAATGGTGTGGCAGAAGCTAAAATTACTGAAGACGATATCATGTCAGAAGTTAGGTTTTGGGAATCATCTCTGATTATGTATGTTCTAGGCGGTGAACTCAATATGAACATGGTTAAACAGTTTATGATGAAGCATTGGAACTTTGTTCAACTTCCTGCCATCTATTACAATGAGGAAGGATTTTTTCTGCTAAAATTTAACACTCTGTCAAATAGAGATTCTGTGTTAATGAAAGGTCCTTATTCGGTGCGTAATTACCCTATGATTCTGCATGAATGGAGACAAGATTTTAACCTCAAGAATGATCTTCTGCGAACACTCCCTATCTGGGTAAAGCTCCCACAATTGCCTCTTGTCTTTTGGGGAGTTTCGAGTCTGAACAAAATTGGAAGCATCCTTGGGACCCCTATTGTGACTTATGAATGTACGGCGAATAAACATAGGGTATCGTGTTCTCGTATTCTGGTAGAAATTGACATTACTAAGGAACTTCCAAGTGAGATTGTGATTAGAAATAGTCATGGGGAGAAACTGTCACAACTAGTTGAATATGAATGGAAACCTCTTTTCTGCAGGAAGTGTCAAAAATTAGGGCATAATTGTGAGAAACATAAATTAAAAGAGAAGATTTGGGTTCCAAAAACCTCTTCTGATGATCTAAAAGAAATTAACCCAGGTGTTCAGAATATGGATTCAATCTCTCAAGCTGAGAAACTTCCTACTGGTAATGTGCAGCATGTTAAATCTTAGGGTAATAGGAAAGTACATATCCAACATCAGATTTTTGAAGGGGAAGAAAAGTGGACTCAGGTTCCAGGAAATGGGAAAGATAAAGGTAAAGGTGTTCAGATTGATCCCCAAGCAGGTATGCTCTCATTTGGTAATGGATTTGATGCTCTAGGAATTTTGAATGATCTCCTAGAGCTTCAAAATACTGGTCAATGCTAATGTCTTGGAATATAAGGGGGCTGAATAAATCTGCTAAAATTAAGGAGGCTAGCTCCCGTCTCCATTCCCTTAATGCAGATATTAATATCTTGATTGAAACTAGAGTCAAGAGCTCCAAAGCTAGCTCTGCTAGACAGAAGTTAAATGTTGGTAACAATTTTTTAGATAACTATCAAAGCCATGAAAATGGTAGAATCTGGATTAATTGGAGGAATAACAACATTGATGTCAAGAAGGTTACTTGTAATAGCCAAATGATTCATTGTGGGGTTTATGATATTAATGGAGGTTTCGAATTCTGGTTAACAGCTATATATGGCCATAGCAGTCTGGAGCAGAGGAAAAAATTGTGGATTGATTTAGATAACCTGCATACTATTGGAGCTCGGTGCCTTATTGGGGACTTTAATAATGTTCTTGGTGCTCATGATAGGATAGGGGGGGGGGAAATGGTCTTGGAAGCAGAATTTAAAGACTTACAGGATTTTATGGATAAGAATGGTCTATATGAAATGGATAGTAAAGGGGATCATTTCACTTGGTCTAATAGGAATTCTGTTGACATGATTTACTCCAGGATTGACAGACTTTTGGGAAATGTTACCTGGTTTCAGTCTCACTTGTCTCATTCACTTAACATTCTGTCTCATTTAATCTTTTATCATGCACTGCTCTTTGTTTCTAATCAGGTAGTCAGTAGAAACAAGATCCATAGATTTCAATTCTTGAATTGTCTTACTGCATTAGATGGCTTCTTTGAGGCAGTTCGAAATAATTGGTGTGCTCAACTGGATGGTAGACTAATTTTTATTATATGGAATAAGTTGAAGATATTACAACTTGTATTAGTCAAACTTCAGTTGCCTCTGCTCCAAGCTAGGAAACATATTGCTCTGGCTAGGAATAATTTGGATATGGCTCAGACGAGGCTTCAAAATGATAAAATGAATACTGAGAAGGTGAATGATGTTAAGAAGTTATCTGCAGAACTCTTGTCTTGGAATGAAACAGAGATAGCCATCTTGAAGCAAAGAGCTAAAGTCAATTGGCTTAAATTTGGTGATGAAAACTCCTCTTTCTTTCATTCTGTTGTGAAATCGAAGCAGGAGCCTACGAATCTGACTTGTCTAATTAGAGAGGATGGTTCTGCTATGTCTTCCCATGCTGAGATTGAGGAAGAAATTCTTTCATTTTATGGTGTCCTGATGGGTAGCAAGGAGGAAGAAATTATTGGGATTGATTTGGCTGCAATGAGAAGGGGTGGCCAGCTTAATAGTTCTCAAAGAGAATTCCTGGAATCCGCCATCAGTGATACAAAAATCTATGAAGCTCTTAAAGATATCAGTGATTTGTCAGCCCCTGATATAGATGGGTTTAATTCTGATTTCTTTAAAACTACTTGGGACATTATCAAGTATGATCTGATTGCTGCAGTTCAAGAGTTCTTTAACAGGAATTACCTTTATAAAGCTTTTAACTGTTCCATTATTACTCTTCTGCCTAAGACAAAGTCTGCCAGGAAAATAACTGAATTTAGGCCTATCTTTGTCTGCTCTACCGTGTATAAAATCATTTCTAAAATTTTGACAAACAGATTGGGGAAAGTAATTGGAAGTATCATCAGTCCAAATCAAGCAGCATTCATCCCTGGGCAGCAAATTCATAATCAGATTCTCCTTGCTTATGAGCTCATTAAAGGCTATTCTAGAAAATATGAAACTCCGCGGTGTATGATACAAACTGATATGCAAAAGGCATACGATATAGTTGACTGGAGGGCCCTGGATAACATTCTACAGGAGATTGGAATTCCCAATAAATTCAAAAAGTGGATCATGCTTACTGTTACCATTGTATCGTATCATTTCAATGTCAATAGATCTCTGTCTAATTTGTTGCAGGCTCAAAGGGGCATAAGGCAAGGGGACCCCATTTCCCCTTACCTTTTTGTCATCAACATGGAATACATGCACATATGCCTCCACCAGATGCAAATGAACCCCAATTTTAATCATCACCCTAAGTGTGAAAAACTCCAGATTACAAATCTTGCCTTTGCTGATGATTTGCTTCTTTTTTCTAGAGGTGATATTGGCTCCTTATCTTTGATGATGTAAGAATTCAATCGGTTTTCTCGTTCTACAGGTATGAAAGTTAACCCTCTTAAAAGCAAAATATACTTTGGAGCTGTGGATTTTGATACTAAACAACAAGTTCTCCATTTGACTAACTTTCTTGAAGGGAGCCTCCCAGTCAGATATTTGGGGGTACCTCTCTCTTATAAGAAGTTGGCTGCAAAATATTACCTGCCCCTTATTGATAAGATTGTCAGTAGGATTAGGCATTGGTCTTCCCAATTATTGAGTGCAGCTGATAGACTTCAACTCCTCAAATCTGTTATTTTTGCTATGAATAATTTTTGGTTCACTTGTTTCCCTATGCCTAAAGTGGTGCTGCAAAAGATTAATACTATATTCAGATCGTTCTTCTGAGCTGGTACAGACAGGGTGAGTAGGAAGAGTCCTGTGGCATGGAAACAAGTTTGTAGCCCCAAAAAAACTGGTGGTCTTGGTTTAATTGACTTGTTTATCTAGAATGAAGTAGCTATGCTTAAATTGTTGTGGAATCTCTGTGCTAAAAAAGATAATTTATGGGTTAGATGGATACACTCCTATTATATGAAGAATGATGATATAATGGAATGTAAGATTAAAGATAATGGCACTTGGATAATGAAAGGGGTAATGGTGAAAAGAGAGCATATTCAAGATATTCAGGCCCTTTGGGATGCCATGTTATGTACTGG
Source organism: Vicia faba (assembly GCA_948472305.1). Classification (NCBI taxonomy): domain Eukaryota; kingdom Viridiplantae; phylum Streptophyta; class Magnoliopsida; order Fabales; family Fabaceae; genus Vicia; species Vicia faba. Next base: position 931,886,300 of record OX451740.1, on the reverse strand, counting down.
AAAATTTTCTATGAAATCTGTGTACTCCCAGTTGAGAAGCATTGAGCCGGTGGTCAGTTGGAAGTCTCTCATCTGTAAAAACCCTGCTAGGCCTAGAGTTGTTATCACATTATGGTTGGCATGTCATCGCAAGTTAGCTACAAAGGAGAGGCTTGTTAGGTTCAGTTTTATTGCAGATTCTATGTGCTGCTTCTGTTCTAGTATTGAAGATATCAATCATATTTTGTTTGAGTGTATTGGTCTGAGACAATTTTAGATTGATGTGCCTAATTGGATGAATGTTAATCATACCCTAAAGTCTTGGAATGAGGAATTGTCGTGGATTATTGAGAAATGTAAGGGCAAAGGTTGGAGGTGCACTCTGTTTAAGCTTGCTATTACGGAGACGGTCTATGGAATTTGGTTGTATCGAAATAAAGTTTGCTTTGGGGAGAAAGTAGAATACTTGCAAGCCTTAAGACACATTATGGATAACATCATCTTTAGGGGATGGCATAGTAGAATTCCCAAAAAATATATTGGTTCCCTTATGATGTAATAGGTTAACATATGTTTTCTCTTGACATTGTGGGTTTGATCTTTTTGAGATCACCTTGTATTTGTGGTTTATTTTAATCAAAGTTTGACGTGTTCAAATAATAATAATAATAATAATAATAATAATAATAATAATAATAATAATAATAGTAATAGTAGTAATAATAATAGTAATGATAATAATAATAATAATAGTAATAATAGTAGTAATAATAATAATAATAATAATAATAATAATAATAATAATAATAATAATAATAATAGTAATAGTAGTAGTAATAGTAATAGTAGTAATAGTAGTAGTAATAATAATAATAGTAATAGTAATAGTAGTAGTAATAATAATAGTAATAATAATAGTAATAATAATAATAATAATAATAATAATAATAATAATAATAATAATAATAATAATAATAATAATAATAATAGTAATAATAGTAATAATAGTAATAATAGTAATAAAATAATAATAGTAATAATAATAATAGTAGTAGTAATAGTAGTAGTAATAATAGTAGTAGTAATAGTAATAGTAATAGTAATAATAATAATAATAATAATAATAATAATAATAATAATAATAATAATAATAATAATAATAATAATGATAATAATAATAATAATGATCATAATGATGATGATAATAATGACAATGATAATAATAATAATAATAATAATAATAATAATAATAATAATAATAATAAATATAATAATAATAATGATGATAATAATAATAATAATGATAATAATAATGATAATAATAACAACAACAACAAAACACTAAACACTATGATTATTTCTTAGAATGTTAGTGGAATGAATAATACAAGTAAATTTAGATAGATTAGTTTTCAGATTAATAAAACTAAGCCTGCTATAGCTATCTTAACAGAAACTAGAGTGAAGAAAAACAAAGTTGTAGCTGTTAGAAGCAAAATGGGCATGAATTGATCATATTTAGATAAATACTCTAAGCATGTTAATGATAGAATTTGGATGCTATGAGATGAGAATAAATTTGAGGCGAAGCATGTATCAAGCACGACTCAATTAATTCATTGTGGTATCTTTTCAGTTATAAGAGCATTCATGTATTGGCTAACGGTTATATGTAATACCGCCTGTGATACGGTGGCAGAACCGACAGTTTTGAAAATGTTGGTTTGCGTTTTGCGTGTTTTGTTCGCCAAATGTCGCAGTAAGCAAGAGTCGTCACCGACTTTTATTTCATCCAATCGGAAAGGAAAAAAGTACATAAAAAATCCTTTTTCGAGATTTTGAGTATGGGGGGTAGATTATAGAAAGGGAAGGTGTTAGCACCCTTTCTATCCATGGTTTTCCATGGGCTCTTAGGTACTTGCTCATCTTTTTAAGATTGCTTGTGTATGTGCTTTGTTTTGAAAAGTTTCACTTCGTGATAACCCTTGTATCAGTCCTCAAAGGTGTGACGAAGTTGTTTTGAAAATTTGTTTGAAAAAGTGTAAGTGTGAAAAAGTTTGGCTTGAGCAAGTACCTACTAGCATCTACCTACTCGAAAAAAAAGATCACTTCTATTCTCGTTTCCTTTAGACAGCGCTATCCTACTATTGAGAAATAGGCAGCACCATCTTTGGAGTTTGCAAGGGTCAATTTGAAAGGGACGTACGATCACCAAAGCAATATTAAGACACCTTAGTAATAACCCTAAAGCCTTAAGATCATATTCGAGGCAACATTTCCGAGGCAACATTCGAATGGGACATTTGATCTTTTTTAGACAAGAGGGCAATCACTAAGACATCCTATGCTTAATTATCGTTTACTGAAGGCAACCGAAGTGAGGGCATACCCTAAGAGTGATATGTGCGAGTGATTTGTTATTTATCTTTGCACATTAGGGTTTTCTAATTGTATTAAATTTGTCATGCATTATTGTCATACAATCCTATTAGCATACATCTAAACAGTCAAATAGTTGCGGGAATTAAAATGCGAGAAAGTAAATCTACGCTATTACAAGGCTTCAGGGAGGGGGATTAATTACATAGCCAAAAACCCGGGGAAAAGCGATAAGTAAAAAGTCCTAGATTAAAGTATTACAAATCATGAACAGTTACAATAATATTGTCAAAAATAAATAATCAGCGCGCGGCGAATTAAATACGAAGCGACTAGGGTTTTGACCCTTGACTGAACCTAATTGTAATTGATTAAAGTAAACATATTTTTTTTTCATTTTTTATTATTTAAGAAAGTAATGAAATAATTGAATTTAAAAAAGAAAATCCTAAATTTTAATTAATTTTAATTGTGAAAGAAATTAGAATTGCCTTAAATTAATTAAACTAATTCAAAAAAACACATTTATTAAGAAAATAAGTCTTCTTTTTTATGATTTTTTTATTGGTCAATTTTTTAGAAAATAATTTTGGTGTTGATAAAAAAAAGAAAATTAAAGAAAAGAAATTAAAAGAGGAAAAAAGGAAATAACCCAAAGGTCTGCTGTCAGCGGTTCTGATCAGAGGATGATAGTCCAGAAGATGGTGGCCCTCAGAAGATGGGGACACTAGGCCTGCTCCTGGCTGGTGGATCCAACTGATTATGACCCTCAGAAGATGGGGTGCGCTGGATATGGCTCTGACTAGTGGATCCTGAGGATAATGCCCAGAGGATGCTTGATCTGGTTCTGGTTGATGGATCCAGAAGAAGATGTCCAGAGGATGCTTGATCTGGTCCTGGTTGATGGGTCCAGAAGAAGATGGCCAGAGGATGCTTGATCTGGTCCTGGCTGATGAAACCAGAAGATGACCCTCAGAAAGTGCAGGCGCTGGATCTGGTGAAAACAAAGCGGAAAATTCCAAAAGCTTACACCTGGGATCGAACCTAGAATCATGAGCTTCTGACTTCCTTCTTCTGACCAACTACGCTGGATTTTAGTTTATCAATATAATAGAAACAAACAAATAGATCAGAACTACAGGTTTCTGGCCACAATAACGCGCCAGAATTTGAATCAACCAGTCAGGCTATGACACGCTATCGTCTTCCTTCCTGGAACTGTCGTTTAAAACTCTGAACCTTTACCTACAAACATGGCACTGTAGCTATAACCCTGTGTATTTCAAAAATTGCGTACAAGCAATATAAATAAGTTTCAAAACCATGGATCAACTGGGTTTGACCCTCTGATCACAATGGTATCCTTCATTAGGGCCAATTGTTCCTGCATTTAAAAGCCCCAAAACAACAAAACAAAACCTAGCTATGGCAGATTTTCATACAAGCATTAGAAATATAATTAAATGGTATCAAAAGCTTGCAAACTCAAAGACAAACGAGAATATATCATTAGAATATGCAATGGATGAGTGAATCAATGAAGCTGAATTCGAAATTGGAAGCATTTCGTGATACCTGTATCCTGCAATTCCAAGCGTGAGGGAGCTTGCAAGTGGGTGAGATTCCTTCTGGAGGTATCCAGCAATCAACTGGTAATCTGAGAATGGCACGAATTGGCCTCTAGTATAGGAATTGGATCACCATTTTTCTTACAATTTTTGAGTTTTTCTTTCACCTCTTCACGGTTGCCTCTCACCTCCTTTTGGTCTGCCTTTGTTCACTATCTATAATAGAGTGCATTAGGGTAAAAATTTGCATCAAATCTTTGCTATTTATGAAGATTGACCATTGATTTATTCCTTGCATCAAATCTTTCCAAAATAGGCATTTTCAATCTTTTTATGTCCACATGAAGCCTTGCACGATTTGATCTTGTCACCAGCTGTATAATGACTCTAATCATGCACAAAATCCCAAGGTTTAATTAATTTTTGATATTTTCATTATTTTATATTGATTTTATTTGATTTAAATGAAATAAAATCAAAATAAATAATAAAAATAAAAGAATGACAAGTGGAAGGGCTCATGGGTCGTGGATCACATCACAAGCTCAGTGCAAGCATAAAAAGTTAGGCCCATTTAGCAAAAAATGCAATTTTGGACACATTTGACTTTTGGCCATTTTACAAAAATGGTCAACTTTGACAAGGCATATCTCTTTCAATTTTGACCCTATGAGGGTGTTCTTGGAATTTTTAGAAAGCTTAGGATGTCCTCTAAGCAACCCTTTTTGTCTCGCCTCAATTGAGTCTTCCATGTTCATGTAAGAAGCTTTTACCCAAAAGGTGTTTTGTTTGACTTTTCAAAATGACCTATAATGTCCAAATTCATATCTTCTTGTGAGTGCATATTTTCAACTTAGGAGTTGAAGATGAATTATAGGGAATTACATCCTCTTCAAAATTAGCTTTGGATGGGTCATTTTTGATAAAGTATGAGAAAGTTATGCTTGGTCAAAATTGAGTTGACCTTTCCTATAAAACCCTAATTTAGCAACTTTTGGGTTTTGATGAATTGTGAGCAATCCTTGAGGAATCAAGATCAACTTTTGATCAAATGATGAATAATACTACAAAATGATAATGTTGACCAAAAATCCTGAAGTTTGACTGTATGTGGGCCACAGTTGATTTTTGCCCTATCACAATCAATTTTCAGGCATTTGAGCAGTTGACTGAGCAAACTTCCTATGCAAGGCTTGAAACTTGACATGGATGATATTGAGAACATATTAGGACAATGGTGAGCATTTGGGATCCTTTGGACTCAAGCATCTTGATGCAAAATGAAACCCTAATTTAAGATAGACTACCTTAGGAGAGAGTTTGTCTGGTCAACCCCTGGACTTCCTTGAGCAATTTAAGGACCTCACTTGCCATGTAGTATGAAATATGGGAGGGCAAATTTTGGGGTACAACAGCTGCCCCTGTTCAATCTTCTTAAACCTGAGGATGTAGATTGGCTCGCTTGTCTTTCGTGATCTGAAGGTGAAAGATGATTGAACACTAGAGTGCCCAGAAATTTGAACTTGCATGAAGTGATACTTGTCTTGCAACATCGGGAATGGGCTTATAAATGTCATTTGGACGTCAATTACGGAGGATGGGCTTAAATATGCCATCCGAAGAAGTGTCGATCGCATAAGAGATTCCTTTGCGAGAACCCATACATCTATTGGTGAGGAGAACTCCGCTAGGGAATGTTGGTCCTTGTCTTGGGATAGAAATAGAATTTTAGGAGCTTCAGTTGTCCGTTACTCTACTGGGGAATAATCCCGGTTTGGGAAACGGGAGTGGTCTTGCGTTTGGTCGGGGTATATGTTGCACTGCGACTTACTGGGGAAATGTGAAATTAATTGTGCTTGACCGGGTCCAGGTCTTACAGTGTTGTGGACTGTCGTTTGGGGATAAGGGAGGCCGAACCCGGATAGTAAGGTTAGGAGAAGGAACTTGGATAGTAGGGTTACTTCGATATGAAAGCCTGGGTAGTAGGGCTGTGAGAAGGAACCTGGATAGTAGGTTTGCTTCGATATGAAAGCCATGATAGTAGGGCTGTGAGAAGGAACCTGAATAGTAGGGTTACTTTGATATGAAAGCCTGGATAGTAGGGCTGTGAGAAGGAAGCTGGATAGTAGGGTTACTTCGATATGAAAGCCTGGATAGTAGGGCTGTGAGAAGGAACCTGGGTCGTAGGGTTACTTTGATATGAAAGCCTGGATAATAGGGCTGTGAGAAGGAACCTGGATAGTAGGGTTACTTTGATATGAAAGCCTGGATAGTAGGGCTCGTGGGAAGGAACCTGGATAGTAGGGTTACTTCGAAATGAAAGCCTGGATAGTAGGGCTCGTGGGAAGGAACTTGGATAGTAGGGTTACTTCGAAATGAAAGCCTGGATAATAGGGATGTGAGAAGGAACCTGGGTCGTAGGGTTACTTCGAAATGAAAGCCTGGATAGTAGGGTTATGAGAAGGAACCTGGATAGTAGGGTTACTTCGATGTGAAAGCCTGGATAGTAGGGCTATGAGAAGGAACCTGGATAGTAGGGTTACTTCGATATGAAAGTCTGGATAGTAGGGCTGTGAGAAGGAACCTGTATAGTAGGGTTACTTCGATATGAATTTGGGTAAAACTGCAGAGGGAACCTGGGTAAGGTTACTTTTGTGATGAGTCGGTGTAGGACTTCAGGAGGAACCTGGGTAAGGTTGTTTTTGTCGCACCGATGATTACTCTGTTTAGCTTCGAGTGTTGATCATGGACCCATTGGAAATTATTGATAATAACTGTCTTTCCTGAAAAGGTACATGATTAATCGTATATGGTGCATGAAATGCATTGTATGATGATGTTCTCAAAATAAATGAGATTATGCTGTATGCAATATGTGTGCGCACATCATGATGTATGAACATGAAATTCTATTGTGGCACATCCGAGTTTGGGAAAATAAATCCCTGACTGCTGCTGAAGAGTAACGAAAATTGAGTTCCTGACCGTCATAGAAAAAGTGGTTCTTCTACTTCCGCTGGGGATGGTGAACCGGAGATGACTATGTTGGGGATTTTCCCCTTGTTTACAGCTACTCTACCGGGGGAGAGACTCTATTTGAGAATAACTTTGCGGGAGAATAACTCTGTTGGGGATGAGCTTCCGTATTCAGAGAAATATACTCTGCTCGGGAGAAAACTATATGAACCGCTTGCAATTACAAAATTTGGATGGGGAATATAGACGTCAGCTCTCTGAAAGAGCTTGGCTGGGGAAAGTAACTCCTGTTTCGGGAAGCAGAGATCAAAACATTGGTTGCCTCTACTCTGTGGGGAATGTAGATGTTACTGGGACGCATGCTGAGGATATGACAATGACTTCGCATCAAGACTTTTCTGCCCCTGTACCTGCTGGAGAAAGTGCCTACGGAGGCCTTGTGGATTGAGTGTTATCCCAACTTATGAGTTGCTTGGTAACTGTCGATCGGAATGATAAGTCTTCTACTGATAGGCAAGTGACAAGATAACGGGACATAGTCGTACGCTTCAAATCCCTAACTTTTTCCTGGACCGCCCTTTCGGGTTTTCAGTCCACCGGGATACCCTTTCTTTCCCAAGCCGCCTTTTCAAGTTTTCGACTTGCCGGGTGTACATATCTTTTTTGTTTTTATCCCTAATTTTTTCCCGAACCCTTTTGGTTCACCGGGATGCCCTTATTTTTTCCTAGGCCAGTCAACCTAGCGGGTCTTTGTTCATGCGTAGTATTTTCCGACTATGTCCATGTTCACCAGGTAAGGAGAATTGTCATTGTCCATAGTAGTAAGTGTTGTTACACTACCAGAAGATGTTTGTTTGATCATACAAGATTCATTGCTGGAATTCATGTCCAATGCCCCAAGTGATTCAGATGGAGATCTGCCCCTGGCTATTTGGCATCTTTGAGAGATTCCTTGAATCTTGACTTGACTGCCCCAGATGATGGACAATGATCATGTCGTGCCCCTTGGTTGGAAGTGTTTTTCCACTTGAGGTGATCCTTTTTATTGAGAAGGTTTTTGTTCACTAGATATTCGTCATGCGAATTTCTCTGTTGTTGAACAAATAGTCATATGCAAACAATATTATTTTAAGAATGCAAAGCTTATGTCTATCTTGAAGTTTGAAAATTCATTTTTAGTAAAACAAGTTTTTTTTGTAAAAGTGTGATGTCAACTCAGGATTTATAGCAAACCTTATAGGAGCCAGGATACCTTTTGTAACAATATGCTTTCGAACTAATCCATGCTTCAGCTAGGAATTTTAAGGGTTATAACGTGGCCTGGTTCACGGTTCAAGAAATAAAGGATAAAGGCTCAAAATTTATTTGTACCCACCCATTCTTCGTGATGTTCTTCGATCCTATACTCAGTTAATTGTGCATTTAGATCCCATTTGAGTCTTTGCTCTGATATTCCAGTGATGGTTCGGATACTGACAGTTTATTTTGAATAGGCATTCATTTCTTTTTGTTGAGGGTTTGTAGGACCTCTTTCTTTTTTATTTTATTATCCCTGTCTTTTGCCTGAACTATTTCTTTTTGTGATTACAGTCAGCGGGATGCCCCAGTTTTTTTCTTAAGTCTCCTTCATAGGTTTTGACTTAATGGGCTTTTATTTCGAGAGATAATGACTGCCTGTCTTGACGATTATAGGGAACCATCGCTGTATTTTGTTTTGGAAGGATGTTCTTGATGCCATTCATTATGCACCTGGATTAACTGAGAAAACTACCCTGCCCCAGGTTGTGATTAAGGGTTTTAATTTGTGTGAAAAGAAAAAACTCCTACTTCTTTGGCTCAAAGGGGTTGACTAGGGATTATCTTCCTTATAACTCCACTGTTTAGGATTTGAAACAACGCCTTTACATCGTCAGTGGGGTCTGTTCAAAAACATACTGTAGAGATTTTGATATCATTTTCGTCATCCTCCCTCTAAAAGGATTAGAGCTTTTGTTCGAGAGTTGAATATCACAAAAAGGAAAGAAGTTTAAATATAGTGAATACGAATGAATTGATTCAGAACAGACATATGCAATGCATTGATAAAGTAACAAAGTTTGACATGAATAAATTTTCGAACAATCAAAAGAAAAAATACAAATTGAAAATTCTAATGAATGAAAACCCCTCTTGTCAGAACTTATCACTTTAAATCGTGGGCCTTGGAGGATTGACAGAAACATTCCAGTTTACCATCTTGTGTGAATTCCAATGCTCCTCCATCAATCAGGTCTTGAATTTTGTATTTCAATCTCCAACAATCGTCAGTATCATGCCCCGAAATGTTGGAGTGATATGCACACCTTGCATCAGGATTGTAGTTAGGCAAAGAAGTCTTGGGATTCGGATGAGGCCCTATCAACGTAACCATATTCATCCTCAACATGTGTTGCAAAGCTTGAGACAGCGGCATGTTGAGTTTGGTAAACTGCCTCTTGGGTGCATCTGGCTTACTCTGATTAATCCGTTGTTTTTGGAGAGGTTGTTGTTGGACCTGTTATGTAGTAGCAACTTGGGAAGGTCCACTCTTCACCAAACCAACCTTTTGTCTTCTTGGAGGTTAATCAATGACTTGGTCCCCGGCCTCGACTGTTTGCTTCATACTGTTGTATCCGTCTTGATGAAGTTGGTTGATAATTTCTTTCAGCTCTTCTTGTCTTCGAGCTAGGCCTTGGATAAGAGCCATCTGCCCCAGCATCTGGGTTCTCATTGCACCTACCTCAGCTTGCAGTTGTTCCAGCCGTTCGTCCTTATTGTCTTCGGGACTTTTGTTCACCAAGTTCCCAACGAGGAGTGTTTTCAACTCTTCCTGCCCCTTGGATAGGTTTAGGAATATTTCCCTGAACTGAGCTTCTTGAGTTTTAAGATCTTTGTTGTCTTGTTTGAGATCCATTGCTAAAATAAACAGCGAGAACATGAGAGACCTGTACTGGAAGACCTGTTATGCAATGATATGTATGATATATGTATGCAATGTTTTCAAGGATCTCGCAGGGTAAACACGAAACTGTTAGAATTTGATTGCAGCTTGATTGAAGAAACTTCGTGTCTTTTAGAGTCCTTCTTCAAGACTCAAGGTCACCATATCGAGTGGGTCATAACCACTGACTCAAGTTACCATGTTTTTATCTCTAGGCGACATTGGCTAGAGGAAAATAAATCCCCTTTCCCCTTGCTAGACGTTTGATTTACCATAGCCTGCATCACAAACCCTTAAGATCCTTGATATGGTTAAGGAAATGTTAAGGCATGATGTTATTATGTGTATGCTATGCGTTTAAGCAAAAGTGCAAGGTGATGCAAGCAAGTAAACCCGGCAAGAAATCCAACTTATTGGATAAGGACTGTAAACAAAACCTGCAAGGTACTCATGTTATCAGATAATAAAATTGTGTAAGTAGTTCAAGTTGAAAGCACACAAGTCACACAAACAGCCTTAGGTTTAGGCTTGCATGAGGTTAAAGGCAGTACCCTCTTAAAGTTTTAGTTGGTTCAACCTGTCCTAGAAAAGTAACCAGGTTCTAGAGGATCTTAATATCAATGACCATCCTCCATCGGTCATGGTTTCAGCTCATGCAATCTTTTCTTGCGGCCGAATATATTCCGAGAGTATGATTTCAATGAGTGTAGCATCGAGTATCAACCAGTTCTCAGCTCTACACCGAGGCCGGCTATCTCACTACTTTCTAATGGCCAATTTGGGCGATTAAAGGTTCTAAGGTCATTTGATGCTTAACGACACCACGCGGCGGCCCCGTATTCTCCTCGTTTCTCCACAAGAGATACCGGTACCAACCAAAGTGCCACACCAACGTAGCTACTGCTTCAACCGTATCGGTCTATGCCGTACAGTTTCCTCACAGTCTATTGCTACTTACCTAAAAGGTATTCCATAGATCCGGGTGTAGGATCTATAGTAACCCCAAACAAAACCATTAAAAGTAAAGCAAACAAAGCAATCAAGAGAAGCAGTTATGATGACCTAGATCCTAAGGTATACCCCACTTATAACTTTCCCCAGCAGAGTCGCCAATTATGTGATATGGTGGCAGAACCAACTGTTTTGAAAATGCTGGTTTGTGTTTTGCGTGTTTTGTTCGCAAAATGTCGCGGTAAGCAAGAGGCGCCACCGACTTTTATTTCATCCAATCGGAAAGGAAAAAAGTACAGAAAAAATCCTTTTTCGAGATTTTGAGTACGAGGGGTAGATTATAGAAAGGGAAGGTGTTAGCACCCTTTCTATCCATGGTTTTCCATGGGTTCTTAGGTACTTGCTCATCTTTTTAAGATTGCTTGTGTATGTGCTTTGTTTTCAAAATTTTCACTTCGTGATAACCCTTGTATTAGTCCTCAAACGTGTGACGAAGTTGTTTTGAAAATTTGTTTGAAAAAGTGTAAGTGTGAAAAAGTTTGGCTTGAGCAAGTACCTACTAACATCTACCTACTCGAAAAAAAGATCATTTCTGTTCTCGTTTCCTTTAGACAGTGCTATCCTACTATTGAGAAATAGGCAGCACCATCGTTGGAGTTTGCAAGGGTAATTCGAAAGGGACGTACGATCACCAAAGAAATATTAGGACACCTTAGTAATAACCCTAGAGCCTTAAGATCATATTCGAGGCAACATTTTCGAGGCAAAATTTCCGAGGCAACATTTCTGAGGCAACATTCGAATGGGACATTTGATCTTTTTTAGACAAGAGGGCAATCACTAAGACATCCTATGCTTAATGATCGTTTACCGAAGGCAACCAAAGTGAGGGCATACCCTAAGAGTGATATGTGCGAGTGATTTGTTATTTATCTTTGCATATTAGGGTTTTCTAACTGTATTAAATTTGTCATACAATCTTGTCATACAATCCTATTAGCATACATCTAAACAGTCAAATAGTTGCGGGAATTAAAATGCGAGAAAGTAAATCTACGCTATTACAAGGCTTCGGGGAGGGGGATTAATTACATAGCCAAAAACTCGGGGAAAAGCGATAAGTAAAAAGTCCTAGATTAAACTACGCATTTTTGGCTATGTAATTAATCCCCCTCCCCGAAGCCTTGTAATAATGTAGTTTTATTTATCGCACTTTAATTTTCGCAAATATTAACTGTTAGATGTATGATAATAGGATTGCATGACAAGAATGTATGTTAATTTTAAAATGGTTAGCAAACCCTAAATGTGCAAAGATAATAACCTGAAATCAAATCACTCGCACATACGCACTCCTAGGGTATACTCTCACTTCGGTTGCCTTCAGTAAACGATCATTAAGTATAGGGTGTTTTAGTGGTCGCTCTCTTGTCTAAAGAAAGATCAAACGTCCCTTCGGAAATGTTGCCTCAGAAATGTTTCCTCAGAAATGTTGCCTTGAATATGATCTTAAGACATTAGGATTATTACTAAGACGTCCTAACATTGCTTTAGTGATCGTACATCCCTTTCGAATTGACCCTTATAACTCCAACGACGGTGCTACCTACTCACTAATAGTGGGATAGCACTATCTAAAGGAAACAAGAACATAAACATTCTTTTTTTGAGTAGGTAGATGCTAGTAGGTACTTGCTCAAAATCAAACTTTTCCACACTTACACTTTTTTCAAATAAAGTTTTCAAAACGACTTCGTAACACCCTTGAAGACAGAAGCAAGGGTTAAAACGAAGTAAAACAAAAACTTTTCAAAACACACAACACGAAAGCAATTTTTTAAAATGATGAGCAAGTACCTAAGAGCCCGTGGAAAACCACGGATAGAAAGGGTGATAATACCTTCCCTTTCTATAATCTACCCCCCGTACTCAAAATCTCGAAAAAGGAATTTTTCTGTGCTTTTTTCCTTTCTAGTTGGATAAAATGAAAGTCGGTGACGACTCTTGCTTACCGCGACATTTTGCGAACATAAACGCAAAACGCAAACCAGCATTTTTCCTAAAACAGTCTGGTTCTGACACTGTATCACAGAACCGACGACTCTGCTGGGGAGTTAATAAGTGGAGTATACCTTATGATCTAGTTCATCATATTTGCTTCTCTTGTTTGTCTTGGTTGCTTTACTTTTAAGGGTTGTTTGGGAGTTACTATAGATCCTAACCCGGATCTGGGGGACACCTTTTAGGTAAGTAGCAATAAACTGTGAGGGAACTATATGGTGTAGACCGATACGGTTGAAGCAGTAGCTACGTTGATGTGGCACATTGGTTGGTACCGATTTCCCTTGTGGAGAAACAAGGAAAATACGTGGCTGTTATGTGTGTCGTTAAGCATCAACTGACCTTAGAACCTATAATTGACCAACTTGGCCATAGGAAGTAGTGAGATAGCCGACCTCGGTGTAAAGCTGAGAACTGGTTGATACTCGATACTACACTCATTGAGACCATACTCTCAAGATAGTTCCGGCCGTAAGAAAAGATTGTGTGAGCTGAAACCATGACCGATGGAGGATGGTCAGTGATATTGAGAACCTCTAGAACCCGGTTACTATTATTAGGACAGGTTGAACCAACTGAACTACAAGAGGGTAATACATATACCCCATGCAAGCCTGAAACTTAAGGGCTCTTGTGTGACTTATTTGCCTTTACCATGTTTGTTATCTGCTATACCTGTTGTGTGTCTTACCATGACATCATGCATCATAACATAGCATGCATACTTCATTATACTAACCATTTCAAAGACTGAGGGGATTTATCTTTGTTTTGTTTTGCATATTATGGCTTCCATGCGCAGAAACACCATCCGAGTTAACTTTGTACAAATCCCTGCTCAACTCAAAGATTTAGCATCGAGAGTTTTTTATACTTCTTCATTCATTATGAGACATGGTCAACTTCTTAGCTTGGTTAACTCAAAGTTTGATGAGCAGATGATGAGTGTGCTCTTCCAGTTCTTTGATTTGGTGCATCATTGCTTCACTTTCCCGGATTATCAGCTAGTTCCTACTATGGAAGAGTTTTCTCACTTATTGGGCATATCCATCCTTGAGCAGATGCCCTTCACAGGTTTGGAAGAGACTCCTAGACCAGAAGACATTGCTTCAACTCTACATTTGAAACGGGTTGATGTAGTATCTAATTAGGAGACACGAAGTGGGGTTGAAGGTTTCTTAGCCAAGTTTCTGAGGGATCAAGCTCAACTGTTCTGGGATAATTTGGACTTTCAGGCTTTCGAAGACATCTTGGCTCTCCTTATCTACGGTTTGGTTCTCTTTCTGAATCCAGATTCTTATATAGATGTGAATACGTTTAAGATATTCTTGTCTCGCAATCCTGTGCCTACTCTTTTGTGTGATGTCTTACATACCCTCTACAATCGTACTGTGCGAAGAAGAGGGACTCTCATGTGTTGCATGCCACTGCTGGAGAGGTGGTTTATTTTGCATCTCCCTAAGTCCGTGTTGAAAAATAAGGAAGGTTTAGGATGGTCTTACAGGATAATGTCCCTTGCCCGTACAGACATTCTTTAGAGTTCTAAGGTTATGGAAAGCATTGTTGTCATTGATCGATGTGGGGGATACCCTAATGTCCCATTGCTTGGAATCAGAGGGGGAATAAACTACAGTCCTTGCTTGGCTTTGCGACAATTTGGTCGTGCTCGGAGAGATGGTCCTCATGAGCTACTTCTTACAAATATTGCATTTGACTACAAGGAAGACGTTGACAAGCATCACCGAAGGTTTATACGAGCCTGGGGCATGGTGAACAGGTCTGACCCTCAAGAGCTAGGACCAAAGACTTCTCTCCCTATGTAACCTTATCTCCAGTGGGTACGAGCTCGAGCCCAGAAGCTTGGGATGCCTTATGAAGCTATGTTGACAGTGATTGTGGAGCCTACCAATGAAGAGGGCGTTCCTTATACAGTCCTTTATCCCTACATGCCCACTGATCTTGGGGCTTTGAAGAGATCCTGGATTAAGCTAAAAGAGGAGAGGGATACCTACCGAGAGAAGTACCATGAGCAGGAAAGGAAGATCTTGAAGCTCACTAGGAAACTTGAGAATGACAGGAAAATCAATGACTACGTCAGCATGAAGGGGAAGCGTCCATGGGATTTCTGATTTTTGCTTTTTCTAGTTTAGATTTGTTTTCATTTTCTTCTTTGTAAACGCCTTAAAGGCATTGTTGAACCTTTTTACAAGTTTAAACTAATAAAGTTTGTTTATTTCTTGGTTTGCAAATTTAAATCTCCCAAAGTCTTTGAAATCATTACATACGCATCCCATTATCATGCACATCATTACAGGTATCATTATAGGTTTCTCATCTCCTTCGCTATTTATTTCAGCACGAAATGTCTTCTAAAATACCTATCGATCAAGCCATCAAAGCTCTTCAGGAACAGAATGCCCAATTCCAAGAGATGTTCCTGAACTTGGCTAAAGGGCAAGAGGATTTGAAGACTCTCATCCTGAAGGAGAAGAAGAAGAAGAAGAAGAAGAAGAAGAAAAAGGTAGTTCTTATGAATATGGGTAACAGATTTGGGAATAGGTTGCGACAGGAAGCTGATCTATCTCTTTCATCCAAAGGAGAGGAGGACCAAGAGGAAGAAAAAGGTCCCAGTCCTGTGGTCTCTAATAATGATACTGATTTTGATGATGAGCAGTATCCTCCTGCTGAGGATAGGTACAAACAACTCGAAGACCGTCTGAGCGCTATGGAGATTCAGAAGATACCTGGTTTGAAATTTGGAGATCTGGGATTAGCATCTGGGGTGGTGATCCCTCATAAGTTTAAAGCTCCGGTTTTCTCCAAGTACGATGAAGTATCCTGTCCAAAACTCCACCTCCGCTCGTATGTCCGAAAAATCCAACCTTACACTGCTGATAGAAATTTGCGGGTACATTTCTTTCAAGATAGTCTGTCAGGGACTTAGCTTGAATGGTTTTATCAATTGGAAGGAGCTAATGTCTGAAACTGGGAAGACCTTGTTGCTGCTTTTTACGAGCAGTATCAGTATAACGCCGACCTTGCTCCCACTCGTACTCAGCTTCAGGGTATGTCTATGGGTGAAAGTGAAGGTTTTAAGGACTATGCTTAGAAGTGGAGAGATTTGGCTGGAAGAGTCCAACCCCCTTTGTCTAACAGGGAGTTGGTTCACATGTTTCTAGGGACGTTGTCTGTTCCATTTTTCAATCATCTGATCGGCAGTTCGTCATCTGGGTTTACTGAATTGATTTTGACTGGGGAGAGAGTAGAAGTTGGTATCTAAAGTGGCAAGATACAGAAGGATACTTCATCAAGTGCAGTAAAGAAGCCTTTCACCGGTAAGAAAGAAGCTAGTGCAGTCTATGGCTCGAGGAGCCAAAGTAGACCTGAACGCCGCCAAGCAGTAAATGCGGTAGTAATATCAAGACCCACCACTGCCCCACAATGCAACAATCAACAAAGAATGGAGAGACCGCAGAGACAGTACACTCGACTTAATATGACCTTGTCTCAAATTCTACCATAATTATTGAAGACTAACCTGGTAACTCTGAGGGAATCCCCAAAGAATCCCAGCACCATATCTCCTCTATATAACCCGAACACCCGTTGCGCCTATCACTCTGATAGCCCATGTCATGATACAAATAACTGTTGGACCTTGAAGAATAAGGTGCAAGATTTGATCGAAGCTAAAGAGATTGAGTTTGACGCCTCAAAGAAACCCAACGTCATAACTGCTCCTATGCCCAAGCAAGGTCATGGTGTAAATGTTGTGGATGATGATTTATTTGTGACCTCTGTGGAAGACATTTCAACTCCTTTGATGACAGTTAAGAAGAATCTATTGTTGGCCGATTTATTTCCAGGTTGTGGCGAAGGTTACCACTTGTCTTCAATTTTGCTTGCTGGTTGCTACTTATTGAAATCAGGTGTTCAGCGCCTGATGGATAACAAAGAGATCATGTTCGAGAAGACTTTGATTCCGTTAGTTCCAGTTGAAGGTGTTGCCATCATAACCATTTCCTCCAATCCTTCCAAGGCTTCCTCGAGAAAGCCTGTTAGGATTACATATGTTCCAAGAATCACTCCGTTAATAATTACTATCCCTGGTCCTATCCCATACACTTCAGATAAGGTCGTCCCTTGGCACTATGGGACCAATGTGTATTACCATGGAGTTAAGCAAGACTTAAAGATTGAAGAAACTGATGTTGATATCAGCAATATTGTCGGGGCTAGCAAGGTCACCAGAAGTGGAAGACTCTTTTCTCCCGAGATTTCCCCTCCGACTATTCACAAACCTGTTGTTATTCCATCTGCTAGTACATCGGCTAATATCCCAGTTCCTATTCCAGTTACCACCCCTGTCGCTGAGTCATCTAGGGCTCGGGGCAAAGAAATCACAGGTGAGCCTGCCCGGATGGAGGCACCTAAGAAGATCATTGTAGAAACCTCTAAGCAGGAGATAGAGGAAATTCTGAAGATTATCAAGAAGAGAGACTGTAATGTAGTCGAGCAGCTGGGGCAAACCCCGTCAAAAATCTCCATGTTGTCCTTGTTATTGTGTTTGGAAGCCCATGCAAAGGATTTAATTGCTTTCCTCAAAACTGCGCATGTGCCACAGAAGACTTCTGCCGATCAATTCAAATACTGTGTAGCTAGTTTGACTATCGACAACGGGTTGGGTTTCTCGGACGCGGATCTGACTGCTAAAGGAATAAATCACAATGATGCTCTGCACGTCTCGATCAAGTGCAGAGGAACTACTATGGCCCATGTACTAGTGGATACTGGGTCCTCATTGAATGTTTTACCAAAGAAAGCATTAGACCGTCTGGACTGTGAAGGTTTGATTCTAAAGTCGAGCAATATTGTGGTTAGAGATTTCGATGGGTCAAAAAGGATGGTGCACAGGGAAGTGGACGTCCTTGTTAAGGTTGGCTCTCAGACTTTTGCATCTACTTTCTATGTGATGGATATCAGACCATCATATTCTTGCTTGCTGGGTCGCCCTTGGATTCATAAGGCTGGGGCAGTGACTTCTACGCTCGATCAGATGTTGAAATATCCGGTAAAGGGGAAGATTGTTACGGTGCGAGGAGAAGAGGAGTACATGGTGAGTCATCTTAACTCCTTTCGGTATGTGGAGATGGATGGAGAGTTCATCGAAACCCCGTGTCAAAACTTTGAAGAGGTCCCCCAGACTCTGGCGTCGACTAAAGTTGCTGCTGAAAAACCTCCGATGAAGATGGCTTCCCTCAAGGATGCCAGGGCTGTAATTGAAAAAGGTGGGTGTGCAAATTGGGGTCAGCTCCCTGACTTCACACACAAAACTGACAAGTTTTGTTTGGGCTTTATTACAGAGGCTCAAAGGGCTGTTCGGCGCATGCGGATTGGAAGACCTCCTCTGCATATCAGTAATCAGGGAGTGAATGCAATTGAGGATGATGAAGAAGAGTCAGATATCGACAGCTGGATCTACCCGACTACCAACGGTGGATTGAACAACTGGATGGCGAAGGACTTCGTACCCGTTTCTTTTATTACACAGTAATTGACTTTTGTTTTGAGATTTGTAACAGACAGTTTAAAATTTTACGGCCCGAGGCACCTTGGCTTTGTTTGTGAGGGCTTCTTATTTGTCATTTTCATATATCATCAATAAAGCATTGGACGTTTTCTTGAATTACAAACTTTGCGCTCCTTATTTTTCCTTTCTATTTCGCACTTTATCAAAACAGCTATTGTCTTACACACACTCACATAACATAATGCAGATCCACATCCACTCTGGATCCCATTGATAACGACTCTGCTACTGTCTGTTATGACTTCTAAAATCCAATCAACCAAGCCGAGGACGAAGGTGAGGATGATTGTGAAGTGCCTTGGGAACTTGCTAGACTGTTACTACAGGAAGAGAGGGCCATACAACCTCATGAAGATCCGGTGGAATCAGTAAACTTGGGTACAGAGGAAGACAAGAAAGAGGTCAAGATAGGTTTAAATCTAGAGCCTAGTGTCAAGAAGCGTTTGATACAGATGTTACATGACTATGTTGAGATCTTCGCTTGGTCTTATAAAGATATGCCTGGTTTAGACACTGATATTATGGTTCACCGCCTGCCAACTAAAGAAGATTGTCCTCCAGTAAAGCAGAAGGTTCGCCGTATGTGCCCCGAGATGTCTGAGAAAATCAAAGCTGAGGTCATGAAACAGTTTGACGTCGGATTTCTAGTGATTACTTCTTACCCGCAGTGGGTTGCCAATTTTGTCCCGGTGCCTAAGAAGGATGGTAAGGTACGGATGTGTATGGACTATAGAGATCTGAATCGGGCGAGCTCCAAGGATGACTTCCCGCTTCCTCACATCAATGTTCTGGTCGACAACACCGCGCATCATAAAATCTTCTCCTTTATGGATGGTTTTTCTGGGTATAATCAGATCAAGATGGCTCCTGAAGACATGGAGAAGACAACCTTCATCACGTAGTGGGGCACTTTCTGTTACAAGGTAATGCCTTTCGGGTTGAAGAATGTTGGGGCAACTTATCAGCGCACCTTGGTTGCTTTGTTCCACGACATGATTCACCATGAGATTGAGGTTTACGTTGATGACATGATTGCAAGGTCCCAGACTGAAGAAGAACACCTTGACCCTCTCCAGAAACTATTTGACAGGTTGAAGATGTACAAGCTAAGGTTGAACCCGAACAAGTGCACCTTCGGGTTAAGGTCCGGTAAGCTGTTAGGTTTCGTTGTTAGTGATAAAGGTATTCAAGTGGATCCTGCAAAGGTGAAGGCTATACAGGAGATGCCAGCTCCCCAAACAGAAAAGGAAGTAAGAGGCTTTTTGGGACGTCTGAATTACATTGCCCGATTCATTTCACATCTGACTGCTACTTGCGAGCTAATCTTCAAACTGTTGAAGAAAGATCAAGTGGTAAAATGGAATGATGAATGTCAGGCCGCTTTCAAAAGGATCAAAGAATATCTTCAAGAGCCCCTTATTCTGATGCCTCCAGTCGAAGGAAGACCTTTGATCTTATACCTGACAGTACTCGACAATTCAATGGGGTGTGTGTTGGGGCAGCATGACGAGTCTGGCCGAAAAGAGCATGCTATTTACTACCTTAGCAAAAAGTTTACCGATTGTGAGACCCGATACTCACTGCTTGAGAAAACTTTCTACGCTTTGGCATGGGCTGCTCGCCGGTTGAGGAAGTATATGCTGACTCACACCACCTTATTGATATCAAAGATGAATCCAATCAAGTATATCTTCGAAAAGCCTGCCTTGTCCGGAAGAATAGCAAGATGGCAGATGATCTTAACCGAGTATGACAACCAATACACAACCCAAAAAGCAATCAAGGGGAGTGTATTGGTGGATCACTTGGCGCACCAGGCCGTGGATGATTACCAGTCTATGAATTTTGAGTTTCCGGATGAGAACATCATGTTGGTGACTGTCTGTGAAAGACCTGGACCGGATGAAGGACCTGAGAAAGGATCCTGATGGTCTATGTATTTTGACGGAGCTTCAAACGCATTGGGTAATGGCATTGGCGCCGTGATTATCTCTCCTGAAGGTTGTCATACTCCGTTCACCGCTCGATTATGTTTTAACTGCACCAACAATATGGCAGAGTATGAAGCATGCATCCTGGGCCTTCGAGCAGCTATTGACCTGAGGGTTAAGTTCTTGAGTGTATTTAGAGTTTCCTCTCTAGTGATCAGTCAGATCAAAGGCGAGTGGGATACGAAGCACCCAAATCTTATTCCTTACAAAGAGTATGTACTGACATTGCTCCAACATTTTGAGGAGATAACCTTTGAACATTTCCCCATAGAGGAGAATCAGTTAGCGGACGCGCTAGCTACCATGTCTTCTATGTTCAAGGTCAGGTGGGACAACGAAGCTCCCCAGATTACCATCGAGAGATTAGACGAACCCGCACATTGCTGTGACATTGAGACTGAAGAGGTAGCAGATAAACCCTGGTTTTATGAGGTAAAGAGGTATCTTGAGGCTCAAGAGTACCCCGAGGATGCATCTGTTAATGATAAGAAGTTTCTGAGGAGATTCACTATGAAGTTCTTCATCAATAACGGTATCCTTTACAAGCGTAACCATGATTCAACCTTACTGTGATGTGTGGACAAGAACGAGGCAGAAAGGATCATGGAAGAATTACATGAAGGTACTTTCGGAACTCATTCCAGTGGACATACCATGGCAAAGGAAATCCTACGGGCAGGATATTATTGGTCTACTATGAAAGCCGATTGTTATCAGCATTCTTGGACCTGTCATAAGTGCCAAGTCTATGCTAATAAGGTGCATGTACCTCCAGTTCCTCTAAACGTCTTGACAGCTCCTTGGCTTTTTGCAATGTGGGGCATCGACATGATCGGCGAGATCAGACCTACTATGTCCAACGAGCATCGTTTCATTCTAGTGGCTATTGATTATTTCACGAAATAGGTTGAGGCAGCTTCCTTCACTACAGTAACCAAGAACATCGTGGCGCGGTTTATCCGACACAATCTGATCTATCGATACGGTGTACCAGAGAGGGTCATTAGGACAATGGTACAAATCCCAACAATACAATGATCACCGAGCTCTGCAAACAGTTTAAGATACAGCATCACAACTCTTCTCCTTACCGACCGAAGATAAATAGGGATGTTGAAGCGGCTAATAAGAATATCAAGACGATTGTGCTGAAGATGACAGTGACATACAAGGACTGGCATGAGATGTTACCATTCGCTCTTCATGGGTACCGTACCTCAGCACGTACTTCGACAGGGGCAACACTCTACTCTTTGGTGTATGGCATGGAGGCAGTCCTACCCATTGAAGTCCAGGTACCCTATCTTAGGATTATGAAGGATGCAGGCTTGAGCGAAGACGATTGGATCCAGACCCGACTTGATCAGCTGAATTTAATCGACGAGAAAAGACTTACTGCTATTTGTCATGGTCAGATGTATCAAAAACGAATGATCAAGGCTTTTAACAAGAAAGTCAGACGACAAGAGTATCAAGTCGGGGATCTGGTGATCAAGCGCATCATACTGCCGCAAGGTGATCCCAGGGGCAAATGGACTCCTACGTACGAAGGGCCATTTGTGGTTAAGAACATTTTCTCGGGAGGAGCTATGATTCTAACCACCATGGATGGTGACGACCTTCCTCACCCTGTCAATGCAGACATAGTGAAAAAATACTACGCATGATCAAAGACCCGCTAGGTCGACTGGCCTAGGAAAAAATAAGGGCTTCCCGGCGAACCAAAAGGGTTCGGGCAAAAATAAGGGATGAAAATGAAAAATATGTACACCCGGAAAGTCGAAAACCTGAAAAGGTGGCTTGGGCAAAAAAGGGTGTCCCGATGGACTAAAAACTCGAAAAGGCGGTCCAGGCAAAAATTATGGATTAAAGCGTAACACTATGTCTCATTGGATATCTTGCAACCAGACTTCGGTATCGACTATCAAGCTCGGACGGCGCCGATCAATCTGATCTACCTTCAACCAAGTAGCAAAGTGATGAGACGCTCGAAGATTTAAGGGTAATAGAAGAGTTGGAACCCAGTGGGATTGTTCACATAGCTGTTTTTCTTTGTTTTTCATAAATTGTATAATTTCTATATTTCGGCCGCATTCTCTTACTAGGACGTCAACCTCTTGTACAAAACGCCTATTACATGCTAACTTCTAAATCAATACAATTCATTTTACAACAAATTTCAAAATTGTTTTTTCTTTTCCTGTTTTGTTTTGCAAGAACATCCAATGATTCATTTTTTATATATGCATTTGAAAATAATTGTTGCTCATAAATATTTACATACGAAACAAAAGACGATTACTCGTAATCCCAGGAACAGGGGCAAACAAGAAATGTCCAAACCTTGCAGTTGCTCTATTCACCAGGTACAGGGATAGACCCAGCTGGAGAATTTGACTAAAGGTACATACGCTCCCCGCAGAGTAAAATGTATCTAAAAACATTGGTGTTAATTCTCCCCAAGTAGAGTTCATCCATCACCAACAATGGAAGACTATCTCCAGTGGAGTTTATTTCTTCCATAAGCAGAGACTCAATCCCCAACAAGGTTCATTATCGCCAGCAAAATGGTAATTCATCCCCAGCCGAGGTTATTTCTCCAAATCAATAGATCTTTTAGAAGAGTCTCTCTTCCCCACAGAGTCATCCTCTCGCCAGTTTATTCTCCAGCAGAGTTATTCTACCACCAATTTATTCTCAAATCATCTTCGGTCGTTATCACCAGCAGGAACGAAGAATTCAACTCTTTATAGTCTCCAGCAGCAGTCTGGGATTTATTTTCCCCAGTTAGAGAATATCATAAAAACATTGCATGTCCATATATCATGACATGTGCATAAACATCATACAACACAATCTCATTTATTTTGAGAACATCATTACTCGAAACATTTCATACATCATGACATTACATATGACTAACTCTTTACCTTTCAGGGAAAGGTACAATCAAAATTCTCACAAGTTTTCTCTGGTTCAGTGAAATCAATGCTAAGATTTCTATTCCAGTTAAAGCTGTGAAGCCCGGGTCCGACCGGATAGTATCTTGATTTCTCCATCATATTGTGAAGCCCGGAGAACGATCGGATAACAATATCAAAATACCGCGAAGCCTGGAATCGACCAGGTAGTGGTTTATCTTAAATTTAAGCTATGAAGCCCGGATTCAACCGGATAATAGTTTAATCCCCAGCAAGTTACTGTGAAGCCTGAATTACGACCAGATAGCAGTACAAAGACACCATGAAGCCTGGAATCGACCAGATAGTGGTATATCATAAACACAAGCCGTGAAGCCCAAAAATTGACCGGTTAACAGCTTAACAAAGTTATTGTGAAGCCTGGATTACGACTAGATAGCAATACTAGACACCATGAAGCATAGACTCGACCAGATAATGGTATAAGACATTGTGAAGCCTGGATTACAACCAGATAGCAGCCAAGAATACTATGAAGCCTGGAGTCGATCAGATAGTGGTATATCTTTAATGCAAGTTATGACGCCTAGATTCGATCGGATAATATCTTGATTTCTCCAAACGCCATAAAGCCTGGATTCGACCAGATAATGGTATAATACATCGTGAAGCCTGGATTACGACCAGATAGCGGTAAAAGACACTAAAGCCTAGGACTACGACCAGATAACCGTAAGGGACACTGCGAAGCTTGGATTTCGACCAAATAGCAGTCTACTCGACCAATTACTATGAAGCCCGGAAATCGACCGGATATTAGTAGGCCTAAAAATCAAATGGAAGCCCGGATGCGACTGGATAACCACTTGATTTCTTCTGAAGCCTGGATTACGACCAGATAAGAAGTAAGGTATTGTGAAGCCTAGAATTGACCAGATAGCAGTACAGGACACCATGAAGCCTGGATTCGACCAGATAATGGTATAAGACACCGTGAAGCCTGGATCACGACCAGATAACGGCAACGACACTGAAGCCTGGGATTACGACCAGATGACAGTATAAGACACTGTGAAGCTTGGATTTCGACCAAATAGTAGTTTACCCGACCAATTTCTATGAAGCCTGGAATCGACCGGATATTAGTATTGCCTTAAATAAAGTGGAAGCCCAGATGCGACCGGATAACCACTTAATTCATTCTAAAGCCTGGATTACGAAAAGATAAGAAGTGAGAAATTGCGAAGCGTGGATCACGACTGGATAGCAAGTTTAATCTCATCTCCCCAGTAAGTCGCTGTAAAGCTTGGAGCATGACCAGATAGCAGTCGATCTTATCACTATGAAGCCTGGATCATGACCAGATAGTAGTTCATTTTTACCTCTTCGACCAAGAGACGATTCCCCAGTAGAATAACGGACGACTGAAGCTCATAAAATTCAACTTTTACCAAGAGAGAGACCAGCATTCCCCAACGTAGTCTTCCTCAACAGCAGGTATACGGGCTCTCGCTAAGGAATCTCTTAAGCGATCGACACTCTTTCGGATGGCATCTTTAAGCCCATCCTCTGCCATCAATCTCCAAATGGCATCTATAAGCCCATTCCCGACATCACAAGACAAGTACCACTTCATGCGAGTGCAAATTTCTTGGGCACTCTAGTGTTCAATCATCTTCCACCTTCGGATCACGAAAGGCAAGCAAGCCAATCTACATCCTCAAGTTTAAGAAGATTGAACAGGGGCAGCTATTGTACCCCAAAATTTTCCTTCCCATATTTCTCAATACATTTCAAGTAGGGTCCTCAAATGGCTCAAGGAGGTCCAAGGGTTGACCAGTCAAACTCTCTCCTAAGGCAAACTACCTCAAATTAGGGTTTCATGTTGCATCAAGATACTTGAGTCCAAAGGGTCACAAATTCTCACTATTGTCCTAATATGTTCTCAAGACCATCCATGTCAAGTTTCAAGCCTTGCAGAGGAAATTTGCTCAGTCAATTGCTCAAAAACCTGAAAATCGAATGTGCTAGGACAAAAGTCAACTGTGTCCTACATACAGTCAAACTTCAAGATTTTTAGTCAACATCATCATTTTGAAGTATTATTCATCATTTGATCAAGGGTTGATCATGATTCCTCAAGGACTGATCACAATTCATCAAAACCCAAAAGTTGCTAAATTAGGGTATTGTAGGAAAAGTCAACACAACTTTGACCAAGCATAACTTTCACATACTTTATTAGAAATGACCCATACAAAGCTAATTTTGAAGAGGATTAAATTACCTACAATTCATCTTCATCTCCCAAGTTCAAAATATGCACTCACAAGAAGTTATGAATTTGGACATTATAGGTAATTTTGAAAAGTCAACAAAAACACCTTTTTTTGTCAAAGCATTATACATGAACATGGAAGACTCAATTGAGATGAGACCAAAAGTTTTGCTAAGAGGACATCTTGAGATTTCTAAAAGGTCCAAGAACACATCTCTAGGGTCAAAATTGAAGGAGTTATGCATGGGTGAAGTTGACCTTTTTTGCAAAATTGCCAAAAGTCAAATATGCCTCAAATTGTAATTTTTGTCAAATGGGCCCAATTCTTTGTGCTTGTATTGAGTTTGTAACATGGTCCACGACCCATGATCCTTCCCACTTGCCTCTATTTTATTTTTGTCATTTATTTTGATTTTGATTTCAATTAAATCAAATTAAATCAAAATAAAATCATGAAAATATCAAAATAATTTTAAACCTTGAGATTTTATGCATATTTCAGGTCCATGAATAGATGGCAATAAGATCAAATCGTACAAGGCTTGTTTGTACATAAAAAGATTGGATTTTGGCTTAATTTGGAAAGATTTACATGGGAATCAAATCATGATCAAAGATCATTATTGGAGAAGATTTGATGCAAACTTGTAAACCTAATTCACTCAAGAGTACATATAGAACAAATCCAGACCAAAAGCACAAGGATTGGATGTGTGAGAAGCTGAGGAAAAACTTGCAAAAATTCAAGAAAAGTGGCAATCTGATTTCATAGTTCGAGGCGCTTTCAAGCCATTCCATGCACACCTTTCACTTGTTGGGCATATGAGGACTCTATCCCAATCATTAGCAAGCGTTTTCGTGCCCAAAAACCAGCTGTAAGTGTCTCACGACATTGGTACTTTCTTGAAATTCAATCTCCCGATTCTGGCATTTGTAGCATGAATTCTTTAAATATTCTTGTTCAGTCAAACATTTGCAAGCTAATGATAGTGTTCAATTGCATTTTTGTTAGCCATATAGAGATTTTCCATGATTAGGGTTTAGGTTTTGTTTTTAGGGGTTTTGATTGCAGGGATAATTGGCCATGAAGAGTGGTGCCATGATGCTCGTGAGGTTGCCACGAGTTGATTGGTACCATTGGAATCAATTTATCATGCGTGCAGTGGATTCTGGAAATACACAGGGCTATAGCTACAGACTTTTGTCTGTAGGTAAAAGTGTTTAGACTTTTAGTAACAGAGAGAGGAAGAAGAAGGGTGGCGTGGCACCCCCTGGCTGGGTCATTCAAAATTCGCGCATTTTTTTTATGAGTTGATTTGCTTTTCCAATATAATATTTGCTTGCTTTTCTTTGTACAACAAAACATGCCAGCTCAGTTGGTCAGTGGGAGAGAGAAAAAGCCAGAGGGCCTGGGTTCGAATCCCAGGTCCCCCATATTATTTCATAGTTTTATTTCTTGTATGATCAGGCGTGTATACAGGCAAGGAGACTACCATACTCCATCATCTTTCAACCATCAGATTACCCACAAGCAGGATCTAAAGGCCATCATTTAAAGGTCTACAATACACCCTAGTCAACTTGCAACGTGGAATCATGAGAAGTTAAACGTGGACCAAGGCTTTTGGGCTCAGATATGCTATGGACACCCCCCTTTTTACTTTTGATACCAGACCCATTTCTCTCTTTTCTTCTATATTTCTTTTATTTATTTAATTTTTTTAAAATTATTTTCTAAATCAAAAATTAATTCTTTTTTTTACAAAAAAAACTCATGAAAAATCAATTTCATCAAATTTAGGGTTTTTTTATATATTTTGTCAAAATTAATTTAACATTAGTTTAATTTAATTTTAGGGTAACTTTAATCTTTTTTTTGTAAATAATTAAAACAAATTATAAAATTAGGTTTTATTTGATTTAATTTTATTTTCTTTTCTTAAAATAACCAAAAATATAAAAATAGGTTAAATTAATTATTTTTCTAAAAGTAAATTAATTAGTAATTAGGTTTATGTTTATTTAATTAAAACCTTTTTTTCTTAAAATAATCAAAAACAACTAAAAAATGATTTTTCTTGCAACTAGGTTTAGACAGGGTCAAAACCCTAATTTTCTCTCGTCCTTGATTCATCGCGCGCGTTTATCTATTTTTACGATATTAATGTAACTTCTCATGGGATGTAATAGTTTAATTAGGACTTTTCGCTTATTTATCGTTTTACGAGTTTTTGGCTATGTAATTAATCCCCCTCCCCGAAGACTTGTAATAGCGTAGTTTTATTTCTCGCACTTTAATTTTCGCAAATATTTACTGTTAGATGTATGATAATAGGATTGCATGATAAGAATGTATGTTAATTTTAAAACGGTTAGCAAACCCTAAATGTGCAAAGATAATAACCTGAATTCAAATCACTCAGACATACGCACTCCTAGAGTATACTCTCACTTTGGTTGCCTTCGGTAAACGATCATTAAGTATAGGGTGTCTTAATGGTCGCTCTCTTGTCTAAACAAAGATCAAACGTCCCGTCGGAAATGTTGCCTCGGAAATGTTGCCTCGAATATGATCTTAAGACATTAGGGTTATTACTAAGACGTCCTAACATTGCTTTAGTGATCGTACGTCCCTTTCGAATTAACCCTTATAACTCCAACGACGGTGCTACCTACTCACTAATAGTGGGATAGCACTATCTAAAGGAAACAAGAACAGAAACATTCTTTTTTCGAGTAGGTAGATGCTAGTAGGTACTTGCTCAAAATCAAACTTTTCCATACTTACACTTTTTTCAAACAAAGTTTTCAAAATTACTTCGTAACGCCCTTGAAGACAGAAGTAAGGGTTAAAACGAAGTAAAACAAAAACTTTTCAAAACACACAAACACGGAAGCAATTTTTTAAAATGATGAGCAAGTACCTAAGAGCCCGTGGAAAACCACGGATAAAAAGGGTGCTAATATCTTCACTTTCTATAATCTACCCCCCCCCCCCCCCCCCCCCGTACTCAAAATCTCGAAAAAGGAATTTTTCTGTTCTTTTTTCCTTTCCGGTTGGATAAAATAAAATTTGATGGCGACTCTTGCTTATCGCGACATTTTGCGAACACAAATGCAAAATGCAAACCAACATTTTTCCTAAAACAGTCCGGTTCTGCCACCGTATCACACATGTGTATTTCAAAAATTGCGTACAAGCAATATAAATAAGTTTCAAAACCATGGATCAACTGGGTTTGACCCTCTGATCACAATGGTATCCTTCATTAGGGCCAATTGTTCCTGCATTTAAAATCCCTAAAACAATAAAACAAAACCTAGCTATGGCAGATGTTCATACAAGCATTAGAAATATAATTAAATGGTATCAAAAGCTTGCAAACTCAAAGACAAACGCGAGTATATCATTAGAATATGCAATGGATGAGTGAATTAATGAAGCTGAATTCAAAATTGGAAGCATGTCGTGATACCTGTATCTTGCAATTCCAAGCGTGAGGGATGCTTGCAAATGGGTGAGATTCCTTCTGGAGATATCCATCAATCAATTGGTAATCTGAGAACGACACAAATTGGCCTATAGTACAGGAATTGGATCACCATTTTTCTTGCAATTTTTGAGTTTTTCTTTCACCTCTGCACGACTGCCTCTCACCTTCTTTTGGTCTGCCTTTGTTCACTATCTATAATAGAGTGCATTAGGGTAAAAATTTGCATCAAATCTTTTCCATTTATGAAGATTGACCATTGATTTATTCCTTGCATCAAATCTTTCCAAAACAAGCATTTTCAATATTTTTCTATCCACATGAAGCCTTGCACGATTTGATCTTGTCACCAGCTGTATAATGACTCTAATCATGCACAAAAACTCAAGGTTTAATTTATTTTTGATATTTTCATTATTTTATATTGATTTTATTTGATTTAAATGAAATAAAATCAAAATAAATAATAAAAATAAAAGAATGACAAGTGGAAGGGCTCATGGGTCTTGGATCACATCCCAAGCTCAGTGCAAGCATAAAAAGTTAGGCCCATTTAGCAAAAAATGCAATTTTGGACACATTTGACTTTTGGCAATTTTGCAAAAATGGTCAACTTTGACAAGGCATATCTCTTTCAATTTTAACCCTATGAGGGTGTTCTTGGAATTTTTAGAAATCTTAGGATGTCCTCTAAGAAACCCTTTTGGTCTCACCTCAATTGAGTCTTCCATGTTCAAGTATGAAGCTTTGACCCAAAAGGTGTTTTTGTTGACTTTTCAAAATGACCTATAATGTCCAAATTCATATATTCTTGTGAGTGCATATTTTGAACTTGGGATATGAAGATGAATTGTAGGGAATTACATCCTATTCAAAATGAGCTTTGGATGGGTTATTTTTTATAAAGTATGAGAAAGTTATGCTTGGTCAAAGTTGAGTTGACCTTTCTTGTAAAACCCTAATTTAGCAACTTGTGGGTTTTGATGAATTATGAGCAATCCTTGAGGAATCATGATCAGCCTTTGATCAAGTGATGAATAATACTGCAAAATGAGAATGTTGACCAAAAATCCTGAATTTTGACTGTATGTGGGCCACATTTGACTTTTGCCCTAGCACAGTCGATTTTCAGGCATTTGAGCAGTTGACTGAGCAATCTTCCTCTGTAAGGCTTGAAACTTGACATGGATGATATTGAGAACATATTAGGACAATGGTGAGAATTTGGGATCCTTTGGACACAAGCATCTTGATGCAAAATGAAACCCTAATTTGAGATAGACTGCCTTAGGAGAGAGTTTGTCTGGTCAACCCCTGGACTTCCTTGAGCAATTTGAGGACCTCACTTGCCATGTAGTATGAAATATGGGAGGGCAAATTTTGGGGTACAACACTGCCAAATTTAAAATTAATTGTTAATTAATTATTTATAAGTTATTGATGATTATTTGTGTGATGTATGTGGTATGTAGTGGAGTAGTGGTGGACTAAGGTGCTAATTAGAATAATTTAGAATTAGATAATTATAGTTTAATTATTTAGATGTTATAATATAGATTATATTATTTAGAATTATTAATAATAATTAAATAGAATAATTGGTGTGTAGATATAATAAAAAGACGTGGTGGTAATATATGGTGATAAGTGAGAGCATAAAGGGAATAACATAGAAAAGGGTCCTAGGGGTAAAGAAGAGAAAATAGAAAAATAGGGATTGTTATGTGCGATCGTAGAGTTGAGAGAAAAGCGAAGAAGAGGCTAGGGTTCAGAGAAAAATTATGTAGAACACGAAGGAAAAGATTGATCGATAGGAATTTGAGGTCAGGGATTTAGTCTCGATTTATTATGATTGATAAAAGGTTAAAGTAAAAGTAGGTTTTGTTGTATGTGATGATTTGATGAAATATTTGATGAAATTGTTGATTTATGATGTCTAGATGTTATGATTTATGTTGAATATGACGTGATGATGTAATTTGATGTCAATATGTGATATATGATGATTGTTATGTGTTGTACCCCAAAATTTCCCCTCTCATTTTACTCAACACATGACCATTGAGGTCCTCAATTTGCTCAAGGGTGCCCAAGAGTTGACCAGACAAACTCTCTCCTAAGGCAATGTACCTCAAACTAGGATTTCCATTTTAATTAGGATGGTTGAAATCCAAAGGTCCCAAATGCTTTGCATGGCCCTAATATGTTCTCAAGATCATCCATGCCAAGTTTCATGTCTTGCACAAGAAGTTTGCTCAGTCAACTGCTCAGATGCCTGAAAATCAACTACACTAGGTCAAAAGTCAACAGTGGCCCACATACAGTCAAACTTGAATATTTTTGGTCAACATCAATATTTTGAAGTGATATGCATCATTTGATCAAGGATTGATCATGATTCCTCAAGGAGTGCCCCAAATTCATCAAAACCCAAAAGTTGCTAAATTAGGGTTTCTTAGGAAAAGTCAACCAAACTTTGACCAAGCATAACTTCTTTATACTTTATCAGAAATTTTCCATCAAAGGCTCATTTTGAAGAGGATGCAATTCCTTACAACTCATTTTCATCCCACAAGTTCAAAATATGCACTCATTAAAAGATATGAATTTCTACATTATAGGTCCTTTTGAAAAGTCAACAAAAACACCTTTTGGGTCAAAGCTTCTTACATGAACATGGAAGACCCAATTGAGATGAAACCAAAAGGGTTGTTTAGGGGACATCCTAATCTTTCTAAAAAGTCCAAGAACACCTCTCTAGGGTTAAAATTGGA
The DNA here is from genome assembly GCA_948472305.1 of Vicia faba. NCBI lineage: Eukaryota > Viridiplantae > Streptophyta > Magnoliopsida > Fabales > Fabaceae > Vicia > Vicia faba. The sequence continues at coordinate 931,854,382 of OX451740.1, read as the reverse complement.
GGAGATATGCCTTGTCAAAGTTGACCATTTTTTCAAAATTGCCAAAAGTCAAATGTGCTCAAAAATACATTTTTTGTCAAATGGGCCTAGTTTTTCATGATTGGATCTTGCTTGTGACATGGTCCACGACCCAAATCAGCATCTACACTTTTATGCTTCATTATTTATTTTATTTTGATTTTTTATTATTTAAAATTCAAATTAAATCAAATAATTGCAAAAAATACAAAAGATTGATTTTTGATCTGATTTTTTTGTAGGAATCAAATCCAATCAAGCTAACATATCATATCCAAGCCGTGCAAGGGTTTATTGAAGCAAAATAGCATGATTTTGGTTGTTTTGGAAAGATATAATACAAGAACAAAATCAAATCCAATTGCCATGATTGACAAAGATTTAACTCATTTTTGTTAACCTAATTTGTTCTAATATATATATACTGAACAAGAACAATGCATAAGGACAAAGATAGAGGTCGTGAAAGCTGCAAACAAAAACTGCAAAATTGTCAAAAATGTGGTTGATCGTTTTCCAATTTAGAGAATAATTCAAAGCTTTCTAAGACTACCAATAGACTCTTGGACATCTCCAGAACGTATTTCAATCCATTGCAAGCATCCTCACCCTCAGAATCGCGAGCTACAGACCCACGGTTTGCTCATATAATCTTGAATTTGATTTTACAATTTACGCATGATTAATTACTTTTAAGAATAGCATTGTGTTTGTATCATCATTTGGAACGTTTTGGTTCAATCAATTTTGCATTTGGACGTCTGTATGCGTATTTGCCATTATTAGGGTTTGTTCTTGCGTTTTAGGGCTTTATTATACATGTTAAATTGGGCCAAGAAAAGAGCACCATGATACTCGTGAGATCAAAATGAGTTGATCTATGTATTCACCAGTAATTTATCTTGCTTGTTTAAGATTTTTGAAGCTTACAGGGTTTTAGCTATGGAGTCCTGGCCGTAAGTAAAAGTCTGGGATCTAAGACGACGAGCAAGGAAGAAGAAGATAACGTGGCTGATGACCATTGGTCCATTTGAATCTGGCGCACGTTTTTTTTCCTTAGCCGCTTTGTTTTATATATTATTCATTGGTTTTATTATTATAACAAACAAGAACAGGTGGCCCAGTGGTGAAGCATGCATTTGGAAATGTAGAGGACCTGGGTTCGATCCCAGGTCCCAGCATTTTCTTATTTTCTAACTATTGTACCCCAAAATTTTCCCTCTCATATATCAAGATTTTTCTCACAAGACTTCTTGAACTCAAGACAAGATTAGGGTTTGGTCAGCTCAAGACATCATCTTGCACTGATAACCTGAAATTAGGGTTTGAGTTTGCACAAGGATTTTTGGATCATCAATGCTTCATATGACTTTAATACACCATCTTGTACCCATAAGATTGCTCATGTCAAGTTTCAAGCCTTGGATCATATTATTGCCCAGTCAATTGGACAGTTGACCTAAAAATCAACTGTATTGGGGAAAAAGTCAACCATGGCCAATTTACAGTCAAACTTCATAATTTTTTTATCCACAACAACATTTTGGACTCATATGTGCCATTTGATCAAGTTTGGATCACAACTCCTCAAGAAATTTGATCAAATCATCAAAAGGGCAAAATTGTCAAAATTAGGGTTTTGACTGAGAAAGGGCAATTTCTGATTTTTAACCTAGCCAATGGCCAATTGGGTTAAAACATGATTTCAAGGGTCCAATGGCATCATCTTAACCTAATTACATGGTTCAAAAGATCTCAAATGCATAGGATTGATAGATGAATTTTCCAGTCAACTGATCAAAAGTCAACTGTACACTGAAAAGTCAAACTTTGACTTTTTGGTCAAAATCAAGTGCCAAGGGTCATAATTCATCAAGATATATCAAAACATAAAACTTGTTGATCAAGAAAACCAATTTTGAAAATTAGGGTTTTGAATTTGAAAATTTTCATAACTTGGAATTTTTCTAAGTATGGAAATTTTCTTATTTTTCCCCAACTTTTCACCACTTTTTCACCATGATGCAATTGGATTTAAAGAAAACTTCCAACATGAAAGTTGTATTCCTCCATGAAATCTACAACTTTGATTCAAAAAGTTTTCCCAAAATATGCTTGGATCTCAAGTTATGAATTTGTGAATAGGGGTCCATGAACTAAATAACTTAGTGAAAATTTGCCCTAATTTAGGCAGTTTTCTGACCTAACTTCATGGACATTTTTCACCTAGTTCCAAGAGGTATATAAAAATGCATTTCAAATATGGATTGTAGATAACATTGCAAGATTTCTAAAATGTCCAAGAACTCTCCAAGATCATTTGTGGTTAGGGAGAATCGAAGAAGAGAAAATGGTATTTTGTCACTTTTGTTCAAGCCATTTTCACAATGCACCAAGTTGCAAATCTGATCAAGCATGCTTGTACCTTGCATTACAGGTCCTAAACTCCATAATTAAATTCTAAATCAATGGATAAAGGCTTTGTTTTCACTTTTGAAGCATTGTACAAGAAACAATTTCATAAATGGCCAAAAGTGCACATTGCCATTTTCATAAAGGCAAGCTTTTCCAACTTTACAAACCTTGAGCATTGGACATGTTCTTTTTTTACAAGCAATGTCCACAGATATCAAGCAATGTTTACCAACCCTTGGCAGCCTTAGAACTAGCCAGTACAAGCATGTTGTCTTAAGTCACTTCACTTTTCTTCAAAGGCAAGAAAAGTTGCCAAAAGATCATAACTTGTACAAGCTGATAAAGGGTGGACTTGGCATCATTCTAGAGAGATTAACAAACTTGTCACAAGCCAGAACACGAAGGCATAACATCCCAAACACTCTCAAACTCAAAAAACACAAATTTCTGCCCAAACATTGCAGTTTCTGCAAAATCATAGCGAGTTCAATTTTGGCTCGTGTGTTTTTCCTTTCAACACTTCAAACACCTTCCATACATCATATCAAAGCTATCCAAGCATTCATCCTGTAACTGTGTGCTCTATTTCAGCCATTGCCATTTTCAATTTGGAAGGTTGCAGCTTGACTTCTATAGGGAGTTTCAGCCATCCACAAATCCAGTTAAGCATTGGGATAGCTTGAGGGAACTTCAAGGAAGCTCACACGATCCTCAGGCCTCACTCAAAGTCCCCACATTGCCATATCCAAATCCAGCTGAAGGAGGTATTTTTTAAAACTTTATCTCTCTATTTAGGCATCCTCAAGCCACGATTTGTGAAGCAAAAATGTAGTCTCTAGCATGGTGAAGCTGTACACATGCATTCTTTCCATTTATATTAACTGAGCTAAGAGAATTTGAATGTTGAACATGCTGAAAAAACTAGGTCATAAATTAGGGGTGATTAAATTCTCTCTGATCTTTGAGAGTTAGGTTACAAATTTTATATTATTGGAATCGTGAGATTACAAGCTACATGTTTTATGTTATGGGTTTTTGTTTTTATGCAAGCAATAGAGAGTTACAGATTTGAAGCATATACGTGCGCAAATGGAAGGAGCTTGAGGACAGGGATGACTGTCTGGGCCTTGGCGCGCCTTGGGCTTCTGTTTTGACTTTCCACACCCCCTGACTTGATATCCACACCCCTTTACATATTTGTTTTATTTTTCATTTTTATTTTTATATTTTTATATTTATTATTTTTATTTATTTTTCTAAATCAAAAAAATCATGAAAAATATTTTCTTTATTTTTTGCATTTTTATTTTATTTATTTTATTCTATTTTTTGCATAAAAATAGTTTACTAGAATAAATAGAACTTTATTTTCATAAATAAAATTTAAATACATTTAAAAATACTACACATTTTTATTTTATTATTTTACACATAAAATAATTATTTTCATACATATTTTAATTTTTTATATTTGTGCATAATATTATTTATTATTTTCTTGTATAAAAATGGACAAAATAATTAATATAGAACATATATTTTCTTTAATAAAAAATTAGGGTTTCCCCTTTCAAAAATAATCCTAATATTTTTCTCTTATTTCTAGGGTTAAATAATTTATTTCCTCATACAAAAAATCAAATACAAAACATTTTTGCATAAATACATTGCATTGCATATTTAAATATTTGTATATTTATTTATTTCGCACATAATTCAATTGGGTTGTAATAGTATTTTAGGGTTTATTTTTGTGCAATATCCCCATTCAAAAACTTGTATCCCCCCTCCCATAATAATTGTTGTAATAGCTTAGTTTACTTTTACGCAATTTATCGCATTTTATACCATGTTAGTAAACTAGGGTTTTGCATGATAAGACCAAAAACAAACAAATAGAATGACCTAATACAAGACAAATGCATGAAAAATGAAACACATTGCACACAAGCACCCTTAGGGTTTCACCCACTTGGTTGCCTAAAAAAAATGGCCATGGCATGCATGCAAAGTATCTTGGCAAAATAATACAAAATAAGATCATAGTCCCTCGATGACGCTATCAAAAGGTTGCCTAAACAAAGATGATCTTGCTCCCTAAAACTTGCTAAAGATACTTGGCAACATTGCTATCATGGTCATACGATGACCCACACCCGTCCCGTTAACATCCAAAGATAGGGTTGTTTACCAAATCAATGGTAAATCAACAATATCAAAGGAATAAAAATGTACAAGAAAGACTTTTGAGTAGGTAGATAGTTCTAAGTTACTTTCTCTCTTCCAAACAATCCTTGCTATTTTCAAAAACACACACATATTTCAAAACATTTCCAAACATCTTTCAAAACCTTGAAACATTTTTCAAAAGATAAACATCTTTGTATACATTCTTACGAACGAGAATCATTACAAAGATTGCCTAAACAATGGCCTCTTTTCAAAATACTTTCAAAACCATACAAAGCATCATTTCAAACAATTTCAAAGCAAAAGCAAGTGATCTAAACAAGTAACTAAGAGCCCATGGAAAACCATGGAGGAAAAGGGTGCTAGCACCTTCCCTTTTCATAATCTACTCCCCGAACTCAAGAAAACATCTCAAAGGTCTTTCCTGTGCTTTTTTACCTTTCCTTTTGGATAAAAGAAAAGTCGGTGGCGACTCTTGCTAACCGCAACATTTGCGAACACAAATGCAAATCCTCAAGTCATTTCTCCCACCACATCACAGAACTGGCGACTCTGCTGGGGACAATTATAAAAGTGGGGTTACCTTAGGGTTTTAGATCACCTTTACATGCTTATCTTGTTTGACTTGTATGCTTTACACTTTGGTTCTATTGTTTGGGTTTGAATCCTCTACCCGGATTTGGGAAACATTATAGGTAAAAAGCAATACGTTGTGGAAACTGTGCGGGGTATACCGACATGGTCTAAGCAATAGCTATATTAGTGTAACATATTTGTGGGTACCGGTAGCCTTTGAGTCAATCAAAGAGAATACGGGGCCGCTGAGTGATGTCATGAAGCACTAATGAACTTCTAGAACCTTTACTTGACCAACTTGGCCTTTTAGGATGTAGTGAGATGACCGGCTTTGGTGCAGTCCGAAGTTGGTAGATACTCGATACTACACTCATTGAGGGTTGGTTCCTTGGAATATTTCGGTTGCCAGTAAAGAGGCTGAATTGAAACAATGAACAAGGAAACAATCCAGTGATATTGAGCTCCTTAGAACCCGGTTACTATTTCTAGGAAAGGTTGAGCCAACTAAACTTCAAGAGGGTACTTACCTATGAAACCCCATGCAAGCCTAAACTAGGAACTTGTGTGATTTTCTTGTACATATATACTTGTGCATAACATCACGGACATCATGGGCATCATGTGCATCCACTAACCATTTCAAGGATTTTGGAGATTCATCTTTGTTCTTGTTTTGTATGTTATGGATTCACTTCGCAGGAAAACTATCCAAATCAACCTTGTAATAATTCCTCCACAACTCTAAGAGCTAGCTTCAAGGATTCTTGAGAATTCTCTATTCACCGAGAGACATGGTCGTCTACTCAACTTGGTCACTTCCAACACAGAGGAGGATATGATGAAAGTTCTCTTCCAGTTCTTTGACCCTTTACATCATTGCTTCACATTTCCTGACTATCAACTTGTGCCCACTTTGGAAGAATTCTCTCAACTTCTGCGGATTCCTATTCTCAATCAACTACCCTTCAACGGTACAGAAAGAGATCCAAAGCCAGAAGAGATTGCTCAAGCCTTACACTTGCACTCATCTGATGTCACAACACATTGGGAAACTAGAAGTGGTGTCAAAGGCTTCTTGTCAAAGTTTTTGTTTGAGAAGGCCCAAAGTTGTTGGAATTCTCTAGACTTGCAAGCTTTTGAGGAGATTGTAGCTCTTCTCATCTATGGGATGGTCTTGTTCCCTAACCCTGATCAACTCATAGATGTAAGCGCTGTCAAAATCTTCATGACTCGCAACCGGTGCCTACATTGCTTAGGGATATCCTCCACTCTTTTCACACTCGTACAATGAGGAAAAGAGGTGTTCTCATGTGTTGCACTCCTCTCCCGGAAAGATGGTTTATTTCTCATCTTCCCCAATCAGTCTTGAAGAATGAGAAAGGTTTGAGGTGGTCGCAAAGGTTAATGACGCTTACACATTCAGATATCCATTGGTGTTCTCGATCCAAAGAGAATGTCATCATTGTTGACCGTTGTGGGGAATTCCCTAATGTCCCTCTACTTGGAATTAGGGGAGGCATCACCTACAACCCTTGTTTAGCTCTAAGAGAGTTTGGTTATGCCCGGAGGGATGGCCCATATGACATGCTGATTCAAGGATGGGTTTTCGACTACAACAACGACGACCAAGGACTCCGTCAGAGATTCATCTGAGCTTGGAGAATGCCCAACAAAGTGGATATCAAGACTCTAGGACACAAGAATTCTATCCCTCTTGAGCCTTACCTCAAGTGGGTACGAACCCGCGCCCAAAGTATTATGATGCCTTACCCCTCCATTCTCCCATTGATTATAGAGCCTGTTAAGGAAGGAGAGGTTCCATACACCATCCTACATCCTGACATGCCAACATCACTCGAAGACTTGCAAAGAAGTTGGATACAGCTCAAGGGAGAGCGCGATACTTTCAAAGCCCAATTCTACGCAAGCGAGAAGAAGGTTTTAGAACTCACTCGGCTACTTCACCAAGAGAAGACTCTCAACACCTACATTGCATCGAAGATGATACGCAACGTCTTTTTACCTTAGAATTTTGTATTATTTTGCCTAAGGGGCATTGATGTACTAACAATTCTATCTTATTAATATGACGTGTGTTTCTTTTTTGTTTAAAACAAATTTGAATTTCTGAATCCTTGAAAGCATTGCATGAATACATATCATTCATCATAAGCATAAACGTGTCTTCACACCAAGTTTCCTCATCTCTCTACTGTTTATTTCAGTACGATGGATATCGAACAAACGGTTAAAGATCTGCAAGCTCAGAATTCACAATTCCAACAGTTGCTCATGACCCTAGCCAAGGGGCTGGAGGAGCTAAAGACTTTGCCAGAAAAATAAAAAGAGAAAAAGAAGAAGAAGCCAACCGGTGTGGTTCTCATGGGTTGAAGATTTCAGGGATAAGCCAGACGGACCTTGGAATTCCCATCAACATCTGAAGAGGGGGAAGGAAAGGGAAAAGGAGCGGCAGTACCATCAGATTCTGAAGCAGAAGAAGAGGAAGAAGAGGACTACTCTAAACAACAATACCCTCCGGTCGATGACAAATTTAAACACTTGGAAGAACGTCTAGCTGCTATGGAAGTACAGAGAGTACCGGGGCTGGATTTTGAGGAGTTAGGGATGGTGTCTGGAATAGTAATCCCTCCAAAGTTTAAAGTGCCACTGTTTGCTAAGTACGATGGGGTGTCTTGTCCCAAGATGCACCTCAGATCCTATGTAAGGAAGATTCAACCACACTCTGCTGACAAAGACCTGTGGGTCCACTTTTTCCAAGACAGTTTATCAGGAATGCAGCTTGATTGGTTCTACCAGTTGGAGAGGGAAGATGTCCATAATTGGGAAGACTTGGCAGTTGTTTCTATAAAAAGTATCAATACAACGCCGACTTGGCACCAACCTGTACTCAGCTGCAGAGTATGGCTATGGCTACCAATGAGGGCTTTAAAGACTATGCCCAAAAGTGGAGGGATCTAGCCGGAAGGGTACGACCACCTTTATCTGAAAGAGTTTTAGTGGACATGTTCCTAGGGACTCTGTCAGGCCCTTTCTTTAATCACCTAATTGGAAGTTCTTCTGCAGGGTTTACCGAATTGATTCTAACTGGCGAAAGAATAGAGGCTGGTATAAGAAATGGGAAAATTTAGAAAGACGCGTCTGCCTCAGCTACTGTAAAAAAGCCCTTCACGAGAAGAAAGGAAGTGTCTGATGTCTATGCACAGAGGAATCAGGGAAGAAACGAAAGACGATCAACAATGGGGGCCGTTATGATTCAAAAGTATGCATCAGACCAGCCAAGAAACAACCAACCGAGAAATGACTAGTCGAGAAATAATCAGCAAAGGGTAGAAAGGCCAGTGCGGCAATTTACCAAGATTTACATGACTCCAGCCCAAGTGCTATCACATCTCTTGAAGTTGAATCTGGCCACTTTGAAAGAGGCGCCAAAAAATCCTAATACTTCTTCCCCACACTACCATCCCAACGCCAGATGCGCGTACCATTCTGAAAGTCCAGGGCACGACACCAACAACTGTTGGGCTCTAAAGAATAAGATTCAGGATTTGATTGACGCAAAGGAAGTTGAGTTTGAAGCTCCTGAAAATCCGAATGTTATCTCCACTCCAATGCCTAGGCATGGACACAATTCCAGTGCTATCGAGGAAGACTTATTTGTTGACACCATGGATGAATTGTTGACTCCACTCTCCACCATCAAGTTGAATTTGTTAAAGGCTGGGGTGTTCCCAGGTTGTGACAAAGATTGCCATGTTTTCCGATCCTCGTCATTTGAATGCCCTCTGTTGAAGAAAGGAATCCAACAATTGATTGATAACCAAGAAATCTTGTTTGAGAAGGCTCCTATTTCACCCGTTCCAGTGAAATAAGTTTCAATAATAACCATCTACGTTAATCCTTCCAGGGCCCCTAAAAGACCCGTTAGGATTACACCTGCTCCAAATACCGCTCCACTTAAGATAACAATGCCCGGGCCTGCCCCATACAAATCAGATAAATCAGTACCATGGAACTATGGTGGAGAAATCTACTATCATGGTATTAAACAGATTGAACTTACTGTTGAAGAAGAAAGCTCTGAAGAGGATAAATTTGACATCAGTAACATTGTCGGAACAAGCAAGGTTGCCCGTAGTGGAAGAATCTTTTCTCCAGAGATTGCTCCTCCAATAGAAGTCTTTGGACCCGTGGCCATTCCGAAGATTACCTCTACACCATTGATTGTACCTGCAAGTGTCCCTGCCAATAAAGACAATACAATTCCTATCGCTACTTCCGCTGCTGAGAATAAAGGAAAGAATGTTCAAGAGGAGCCTTTCCAGACGAAGGCTCAGTCACTAGCTATTCCTAAAATATCCAAGAAGGATATGGAAGAAATCCAGAGGATCATTAAGAAGAGTGATTATGATGTGGTTGAACAATTGGGGCAGACCCCTTCCAAGATCTCTATGCTAGACCTGCTGTTATGCTTTGAGGCACACGCCAAAGCCTTGGTAAAATTTCTGAAGACAACTCATGTGCCGCAAGAGACGTCTGCTAACCAGTTCGAGGACTGTGTGGCCAGTTTGACAGCTGATAATGGTCTGGGCTTCTGCGATGCTGACTTGACACCCCGAGGGAGAAAACACAACGATGCACTACATGTCTCAGTGGAGTGCAGAGGAAGAACCCTAGCTCATGTCTTGGTCGATATCGGATCATCTCTGAACGTCTTGCCAAAGAAAGCCCTTTATAGATTGGACTGCGAGGGGCTGACTTTAAAACCCAGCAATATAGTGGTCAGAGCTTTTGATGGATCGAAGAGGATGGTCCATGGGGAGGTGGACATACCAATAGAGGTGGGAACTCAGGTTTTCAACTCGACATTCTATTTGATGGAAATCCTTCCTTCTTATTCCTGTCTGTTGGGACGCCCCTGGATCCACAATGCCGGAGCTGTCACCTCCACCTTGCATCAAATGCTCAAGTACCCCGTCCAAGGGAAGATCATAACTGTCCATGGGGAGGAGGAGTATATGATTAGTCATCTGAATTCCTTCCATTATATGGAGTTAGATAGCGAGTTCATAAAGACCCCTTTCCAACATTTTGAAGAATTCTCTGAAGAAATAGCAGCGACCAAGGCGGTATCTTCTGTTCCTAAGATCACTAGACTTCCACCTCGGATGTCATCTCTCAAGGATGCAAGGGCAGTAGTGGAAGAAGGGGGATGTACAATTTGGGGTCAGCTTCCAGACATTCCTTACAAATCAGACAAGTTCGGCTTGGGGTTTACTTCGACTGGTCAGAAGGTTGTGCGCTGTGCCTGTGCTAGGGGGCCACCTGTGAAGATTACCAACCAAAGAGTTAGTGCAGTAGAAGACAGTGAAGAGGAGGGCAGCTTGGAAGATTGGATATTTCCTACTGTCAGCGGGGGACTTTGCAACTGGGAAGCCAAAGACTTCATTCCGATAACTTTCATACCGCAGTAATTTATCTTTTACATTTCTGTTGGACTGTACTAATTCACAAACAATTCGTACTTTAAAAACCATGTGTCTTACCCGAGGCACATCGGTCCATTTGTAAGGGCTTTTATTTCATCTACATATGTCATTCAATGAATCATGGACACCTTTTCACATATAAACATTTTATGCTCATTGTCTTTCTTTTACATTTTATTATTTTAAGATGGATACACCCTTACACACACCCACACTCACAAATGCAGGTACCCTTCTATTCCGGATCCCATGGGTAACGATACTGCTATAGCCTTCAGTGACTCTGAAGATCTGGTCTACCAAGCCGAATACGAAGGTGAGGAAGATTGTGAGGTACCAGGGGAATTGGCCAGACTACTACAATAAGAGGAAAGAGCAATTCAGCCTCATGAGGAGCAGTTGGATACAATCAATTTAGGTACTGAGGAAGATAAAAAGGAAATCAAGATAGGTGCCAATCTAGAGCCGAGTGTCAAGGAGCGCCTGATTCAGCTGTTGCATGAATATGTTGAGATCTTTGCCTGGTCATACGAAGACATGCCGAGACTCAATAAAGACATTGTGGTACACCGTTTACCCACAAGAGAAGACTGTCCACCAGTGAAACAAAAGGTCCGCCGCATGAGACCTGATATGTCAGAGAAGATCAAAGCAGAAGTTATGAAACAGTTCAATGCTGGATTTCTGGCTGTTACTTCCTATCCACAATGGGTTGCTAACATTGTGCCCGTGCCTAAAAAGGACGGCAAAGTCAGAATGTGCGTGGATTATAGAGATTTAAACAGGGCCATACCTAAAGATGATTTTCCACTTCCACACATCGACATCTTGGTTGACAACACAACCCAGCACAAAGTATTTTCTTTCATGGATGGATTCTCAGGCTATAACCAGATCAAAATGGCACTTGAGGACATGGAGAAAACTACATTTGTCACACAGTGGGGTACGTTCTGCTACAAAGTGATGCCATTCAGACTGAAGAATGCCGGGGCAACCTATCAACGCGCCATGATAGCTTTGTTTCATGATATGATACATCATGAGGTAGAGGTCTACGTAGATGACATGATAGTCCAATCACAAACTGAAGAGGAATACCTTGATCACTTGCAAAAGCTGTTTGTCAGGTTGAAGGAGTACAAGCTCAGATTGAACCCAAACAAGTGTACATTTGGAGTCTGGTCCAGTATACTCTTAGGTTTCATTGTCAGCAAAAAAGGCATCGAGGTTGATCCTGCCAAAGTCAAAGCTATACAAGAAATGCCTGCTCCACGCACTGAGAAGGAGGTCAGAGGTTTTTTGGGACGCCCAAACTACATTGTTAGGTTCATTTCTCACCTAACATCTACTTGTGAGCCAATCTTTAAGTTGTTGAAGAAAGATCAGGTAGTTAGATGGAATGACAAATGTCAAGTTGCTTTCAATAAAATCAAGGAGTATTTGCTAGAACCTCCTGTCCTGATTCCACCCATCGAAGGAAGACCGCTAATCATGTATCTGATCTTCTTAGAGAATTCAATGGGGTGCGTACTAGGGCAGCATGACGAGTCTGGCCGAAAAGAGCATGCCATTTATTACCTTAGCAAAAATTTTACCGACTGTGAAACCAGATATTCACTGCTCAAGAAAACTTGTTGCGCTTTGGTATGGGCTGCTCTCCGGCTAAGGCAGTATATGTTGACTCATACCACTTTGCTGATATCTAAGATGGATCCGATAAAGTACATATTTGAGAAGCCTGCTCTGTTTGGGAGGATTGCTAGATGGCAGATGATCCTAACGGAATACGACAAACAATACACGACCCAAAAAGCTATAAAGGGGAGTGTGCTAGCTGACCATCTGGCTCATCAAGCTGTAGAAGATTATCAATCTATGAAGTTTGACTTCCCTGACGAAGACATCATGACATTGGACAATGTTGAGGAGATCAGACCATATGAGGGACTTGAACAAGGATCCCGATGGACCCTGTACTTTGATGGGGCATTCAATGCACTTGGTAACGGTATCGGCGCGGTACTCATATATCCGGAAGGATGCCATACTCCTTTCACTGCCAGACTTTGCTTTAACTGTACGAACAACATGGCAGAGTATGAGGCATGCATATTTGGAATCAAGGCTGCCATAGACTTGGGAATCAAATCCTTAGATGTGTTTGGGGACTCAGCTTTGGTCATCAGTCAGATCAAAGAAGAGTGGGACACTAAGCATCCAAACCTCATCCCTTACAAAGAACATGTTTTAACATTGTTACCACATTTCGAGCAGATTACCTTCGAGCACTTCCCGCGAGAAGAAAATCAGCTAGCAGATGCTCTAGCTACAATGTCATCTATGTTTAAACTTGATTGGGACAACAAGGCTCCCCAAATTTCCATTAAACGGATGGACGAACCAGTGCATTGTCACGAGATTAATACTGAAGAAGTGGTGGACCAGTCGTGGTTTCATGAAGTCAAAAGGTATCTCGGGGCTCAAGAATATCCTGAAGGAGCTTCAGTCAATGACAAAAAGTTCTTAAGGAGATTCTCAGCTAAGTTCTTCTTGAGTAATGGCATCCGGTACAAGCGTAATCATGATTCTATTCTACTTCATTGTGTGGACAAGATTGAAGCTGAAAAGATCATGGCTGAATTGCATGAGGGTACCTTTGGAACTCACTCTAGTGGGCATACGATGGCAAAGAAGATTCTACGGGCAGGCTATTACTGGTCTACCATGGAAGCTGATTGTTATCAACACTCCCAGACTTGTCATAAGTGTCAAATCTATGCAGACAAGGTCCACGTGCCTCCGGTTCCTCTAAATGTCCTAACAGCTCCTTGGCCCTTTAGTATGTGGGGAATCGACATGATTGGAAAGATCAAGCCTACAGCATCCAATGGGCACCGCTTCATTCTGGTGGCCATTGACTACTTCACCAAGTGGGTCGAAGCAGCTTCCTTCACATCTGTCACTAAGAATGTTGTTGACTGCTTCATAAAGCAGAACCTTATTTGCCGGTACGGTATCCCCGAAAGGATCATCACTGACAACGGTACAAACCTTAACAATACTATGATCACTTCCTTGTGCGAGCAGTTCAAGATTCAACATCACAATTCATCTCCCTATCGGCCAAAGATGAATGGTGCGGTCGAAGCTGCGAACAAAAATATCAAGAAGATCATACAAAAGATGACAGTCACCTACAAGGACTGGCACAAAATGCTACCGTTTGCTCTTCACAGGTACCGTACCACGGCTCTCACATCAACTGGGGCAACACCCTATTCTTTGGTTTATGTCATGGAGGCTGTTTTACCTATCGAGGTTCAGATTCCCTCTTTGAGAATCATGAAAGATGCTGGTTTGAGTGAAGACGATTGGATCCAGACCTGACTTGATCAGTTGAACCTAATTGACGAGAAGAGACTTACTGTTGTTTGCCACGGTCAGACGTATCAAAAACGGATGATCAAGGCTTTCTACAATAAAGTCAGACGCCAAGTATATCAAGTTGGAGATCTAGTGATCAAGCGCATCATTTTGCCATAAAGTGATCCCAGGGGAAAATGGACTCCTACCTATGAATGACCATTTGTAATCAAGAACGTCTTTTCTGGTGAGGAAATGATCTTAACCACCATGGATAGCGACAACCTGCCGCACCCTGCAAACGCAGACATAGTCAAAAGATACTACGCATAAATGACAAGCTAGGTTGACACACCTAGGCAAAACAAGGGCATCCCGGCGAACCAAAAAGGTTTGGGCAAAAATTAGGGATAAAATAAAAAATATTTGTACACCCGGCAAGTTGAAAACCCGAAAGGGCGACTTGGGCAAAAAAGGGTTTCCTGGTGGATTGAAAACCCGAAAGGGCGGTCCAGGCAAAAGTTAGGGAATTAAAGCGTATGACTATGTCTCGTCGGATCACTTTAAGGATAATCTCTTCACTGACAAACTCTGAGCTTCTGATCAACCCAATCATCTTCGGACGAAGCAATGAATGGATAAGATATTCGGATAAACGAAGGCTATATCGGAATGGGAACCCCATGGGATTTTTTATATACACATAGCTATCTTTCTTTGTATAAAAATTTTCTCATTTTTTTTATGACACCATCCTCTTACTAGGATGTTTGTCTCCTTTGTACACAAATACTTATTCAAAGTAAATACAAAGATGTCTCTTTCAAAGTACAAAAACTATTTTCCTTTTTCTTTTACACTTGTGTTTTTATTTGCAAAAACGTCCAATGATTCATTGATAAACATATGCATTTGAACATAATTGTTGTTTACAAATAAACAGGATGGAAGAGAACAATTATTGACAAACTGAAAGGATAGAAAGACGTATTTAGGCTATTCCACAAGCAATCCCTACGGTACACAATCTAGATCCCCAGCGGAGCCAAAATTCCAAACCCTTAATCCCCATCAGAATTAAAACTTCAAACTCCCGATCCCCAGCGGAGCCAAAACTTCTAGCCATCAATCCCCAGTGAAAACCATCTAGTTTCTCCAAATTCCCCAACAAGTTGTCTTGAAGTCTGAAAATCAACCAGATAACAGTTAACTTCTGTCTCTCCCCAACCTAGGATAAATCCCCAGTAGAGTGGCAGACGATCGAAAACTTCTGAACTTACCCCCCAGCAGTAAGCCTTCTTCCCCGCAGAGTTTCATCTTTCAACAGAATGAAGATTCTCATTCTTAATTCCCCAGTGAAGTCGCCAAAGTTTTCATTGCTCCCCAACGGAATGAAGATTATCCTTATTAATTCCCCACAGAAGTCATCAGAGTCTTCCTTATTCTCCAGCAGATCAAGGTTTCCCATTGTGTAACCCCCACTGGAAGTCATCAAAATTCTCTGGATTCCCCAAGCAGATTACTCAGGCAGTATATGGCATTGCTCGCAATAGAATTCTTGTCAGTACTCCAACTTCAAGACATAAAGGATCCTCACATCCCCACAGAAGTTGTCAAGGATTGCTTGTCCCCAATAGTCACCATGGATTTCTTATCCTCAGCAGTCAAGGATTTATTTTCCCCGGAAGCAGTCAAGGGTTTTATTATCCCTAGCTGTCAAGGATTTATTTTCCTCAGTAATACAGTAGATCAGCTTACATGCACATACATTACATCCATATGTCATAAACATTGATAAAACACATATATTTCATCATACATTTCATGCAACATAACTTTGTGTTTCAGCTAACATTTTACCCTTTTCAGAATAAGATTAACAGTTATCGTTTAACAATATGCAATCATGATACAATACAAATACACTCCAGACACGGAAGTCATTCTGCTATTCATTCATATTTCAAGTACAGATACACTCCAGACACGGAAGTCATTATGTTATTCATTAAAATCCTAGTTCAGACACAGTTTAGATACGCTCCAGACAAGGATGTCATTCTGATACTCATTCAGATCTCAACCTCAGATACAATTCAGATACACTCCATACACGGAAGTCATTCTGTTATTCATTCAAATCCTAGTTCAGATACAGTCCAGATACGCTCCAGACACGGTTTCCATTTTGTCACTTATTCTGATTTTCCCTAGTACGGATACACTCCAGACACGGTTGCCATTTTGTCACTTATTTAGATTCAGACTTCAGATACAGTCCAGATACGCTCCAGACACAGAAGTCATTTTGTCACTCATTCAGAGTCTAGTTCAGATACAGCTCGGATACACTCCAGACATGGCTGCCATTCCTTTGCTCATACAGATTCAGTCTCTAGATACAGTTCAGATACATTCCAGACACGGACACCATTATGAATACTCATTCTTCTGACTTACAACTTACAATTCAGCAAACGTTCTTGGATGGCATCTACAACCCCATCTCCGACAAGATTCTGTCACCTCTCCAAATGGCATCTTTAAGCCCATTCCCTCAACTACATTTTAACGAGTGCAAATTTACGGGCACTCTAGTGTCCAATCATCTTTTACCTTCGAGTTACGTATGGAAAACTCGCCAATCTAACTCTTCAGGTTCAAGAAGATTGAACAGGGGCAGCTGTTGTAACCCAAAATTTTCCCTCTCATTTATCAAGATTTTTCTCACAAGACTTCTTGAACTCAAGACAAGATTAGGGTTTGGTCAGCTCAAGACATCATCTTGCACTGATAACTTAAAATTAGGGTTTGAGTTTGCACAAGGATTTTTGGATCATCAATGCTTCATATGACTTTCATACACCATCTTGGACCCCTAAGATTGCTCATGTCAAGTTTCAAGCCTTGAATCATATTTTTGCCCAGTCAATTGGACAGTTGACCTAAAAATCAGTTGTATTGGGGAAAAAGTCAACCATGGCCAATTTACAGTCAAACTTCATAATTTTTTGATCCACAATAACATTTTTAACTCATATGTGCCATTTGATCAAGTTTGGACCACAACTCCTCAAGAAATTTGATCAAATCATCAAAAGGGCAAAATGGTCAAAATTAGGGTTTTGACTGAGAAAGGGCAATTTCTGATTTTTAACCTAGCCAATGGCCAATTGGGTTCAAAAATTATTTCAAGGGTCCAATGGCATCATCTTGACCTAATTACATGGTTCAAAATATCTCAAATGCATAGGATTGACAGATAAATTTTCCAGTAAACTGATCAAAAGTCAATTGTACACTGAACAGTCAAACTTTGACTTTTTGTTCGAAATCAAGTGTCAAGGGTCATAATTAATCAAGATATGTCAAAACATGAAACTTGTTGACCAACAAAACCAATTTTGAAAATTAGGGTTTTGAATTTGAAAATTTTCATAACTTAGAATTTTTCTAAGTATGGAAATTTTCTTATTTTTTACCAACTTTTCACCACTTTTTCACCATGATGCAATTGGATTCAAAGAAAACTTACAACATAAAAGTTGTAGTCCTCCATGAAATCTAACACTTTGATTCACAAAGTTTTCCCAAAAGATGCTTGGATCTCAAGTTATGAATGTGTGAATAGGGGTCCATGAACTAAATAACTTAGTGAAAATTTGCCCTAATTTAGACAGTTTTTTGACCTAAATTCATGGACATTTTTCACCTAGTTACAAGAGGTATCTCAAAATTCATTTCAAATATGGATTGTAGAGCACATTGCAAGATTTCTAAAATGTCCAAGAACTCTCCAAGATCATTTGTGGTTAGGGAGAATCGAAGAAGAGAAAATGGCATTTTTCACTTTTGTTCAAGCCATTTTCACAATGCACCAAGTTGCAAATCTGATCAAGCATGCTTGTACCTTGCATTACAGGTCCTAAACTCCTTCTACACACCATAATTAAATTCTAACTCAATGGATAAAGGCTTTGTTTTCACTTTTGAAGCATTGTACAAGAAATAATTCCACAAATGGCCAAAAGTGCACATTGCCATTTTCATAAAGGCAAGATTTTCCAACTTTACAAACCTTGAGCCTTGGACCTGTTCTTTTGTTACAAGAAATGTCCACAGATATCAAGCAATGTTTACCAACCCTTGGCAGCCCTAGAACTAGCCACTACAAGCATGTTGGCTTAAGTCACTTCACTTTTCTTCAAAGGAAAGAAAAGTTGCCAAAAGATCATAACTTGTACAAGCTGATAAAGGGTGGACTTGGCATCACTCTAGAGAGATTAACAAACTTGTCACAAGCCAGAACACGAAGGCATAACATCCCAAACACTCTCAAACTCAAAAAACACAAATTTCTGCCCAAACATTGCAGTTTGTGCAAAATCATAGCAAGTTCAATTTTGGCTCGTGCGTTTTGCCTTTCAACACTTCAAACACCTTCCATACATCATATCAAAGTTATCCAAGCATTCATCCTGTAACTGTGTGCTCTGTTTCAGCCATTTCCATTTTCACTTTGGAAGGTTGCAGCTTGAATTCTACAGGGAGTTTCAGCCATCCAGAAAACCAGCTAAGCATTGGGATAGCTTGAGGGAACTTCAAGGAAGCTCACACGATCCTCAGGCCTCACTCAAATTCCCCATATTGCCACATCCAAATCCAGCTGAAGGAGGTATTTTTCAAAACTTTATCTCTCTATTTAGGCATCCTCAAGCCACGATTTGTGAAGCAAAAATGTAGTCTCTAGCATGGTGAAGCTGTACATATGCATACTTTCCATTTATATTAACTGAGCTAAGAGAATTTGAATGTTGAACATGATGAAAAAACTAGGTCAGAAATTAGGGGTGATTAAATTCTCTCTGATCTTTGAGAGTTAGGTTACAAATTTTATATCATTGGAATCGTGAGATTACAAGCTACATGTTTTATGTTATGGGTTTTTGTTTTTATGCAAGCAATAGAGAGTTACAGATTTGAAGCATATACGTGCACAAATGGAAGGAGCTGGAGGAAAGGGATGATTGTCTGGGCCTTGGCGCGCCTTGGGCTTCTGTTTTGACTTTCCACACCCCCTGACTTAATATCCACACCCCCTTTGCATATTTGTTTTATTTTTCATTTTTCTTTTTATATTTTTATATTTATTGTTTTTATTTATTTTTGTAAATCACAAAAATCAAGAAAAATATTTTCTTTATTTTTTCCATTTTTATTTTATTTTATTTTTATTTTATTTTTTGCATAAAAATAGTTTACTAGAATAAATAGAACTTTATTTTCATAAATAAATTTTAAATACATTTAAAAATACTACACATTTTTATTTTATTATTTTACACATAAAATAATTATTTTCATACATATTTTAATTTTTTATATTTGTACATAATATTATTTATTATTTTCTTGTATAAAAATGGACAAAATAATTAATATAGAACATATATTTTCTTTAATCAAAAATTAGGGTCTCCCCTTTAAAAAATAATCCTAATATATTTCTCTTATTTCTAGGCTTAAATAATTTATTTTCTCATACAAAAAATCAAATCAAAACATTTTTGCATAAATACATTGCATTGCATATTTAAATATTTGTATATTTATTTATTTCGCACATAATTCAATTTGGTTGTAATAGTATTTTAGGGTTTATTTTTGTGCAATATCCCCATTCAAAAACTTGTATCCCCCCTCCCATAATAATTGTTGTAATAGCTTAGTTTACTTTTACGCAATTTATCGCATTTTATACCATGTTGGTTAATTAGGGTTTTGCATGATAAGACTAAAAACAAACAAATAGAATGACCTAATACAATACAAATACATGAAAAATGACACACATTGCACACAAGCACCCTTAGGGTTTCACCCACTTGGTTGCCTAAACAAAAATGGCCATGGTATGCATGCAAAGTATCTTGGCAAAATAATACAAAATAAGATCATAGTCCCTCGATGACGCTATCAAAAGGTTGCCTAAACAAAGATGATCTTGGTCCCTAAAACTTGCTAACGATACTTGGCAACATTGCTATCATGGTCATACGATGACCCACGCTCGTCCCGTTAACATCCAAAGATAGGGTTGTTTACCAAATCAATGGTAAATCAACAATGTCAAAGGAATAAAAATGTACAAGAAAGACTTTTGAGTAGGTAGATAGTTCTAAGTCACTTGCTCTCTTCCAAACAATTCTTGTTATTTTCAAAAACACACACATATTTCAAAACATTTCCAAACATCTTTCAAAATATTAAAACATTTTTCAAAATATAAACATCTTTGTATACATTCTTACGAACGAGAATCATTACAAAGATTGCCTAAATGATGGCCTCTTTTCAAAATACTTTCAAAACTACACAAAGCACTATTTTAAACAATTTCAAAGCAAAATCAAGTGATCTAAACAAGTAACTAAGAGCCCATGGAAAACCATGGATGAAAAGGGTGCTAGCACCTTCCCTTTTCATAATCTACCCCATGAACTCAAGAAAACATCTCAAAGGTCTTTCCTCTGCTTTTTTACCTTTCCTTTTGGATAAAATAAAAGTCAGTGGTGACTCTTACTAACCGCAACATTTGCGAACACAAACGCAAAACCTAAAGTCAGTTCTCCCACCGCATCACACTAACTTTGTTTCAACAGATCATGTGCATCACAACCCTTGGAGCCTACCATGCGCTTCCGTCATCCAGCCTATGGATTCCTCATCAATCCAATCCAACGCCCATGCAAGAGAGGATCAGGGTGCACCATCAGAAAGAACACAACACTGAATCTCGCGCCAAGGCTGGGCTCAACCACTATTGGGCCTGAATAATTCAGATATACACCCCCATTTTTCAGCTTCAATACAAGCCCATCTCTAATCCTTTTATTTTATTTCTTATTTTCAATTGTTTATTTAATTTCTTTTTTTACAAAATAACACAAAAAAAATCAGTTTTTTTATTAAATAAAAAAATCATAAAAACCCCAAAAAATCTTTTTTTCCTAAAAAAATATTTTGTTTCTTTAATTAATTAATTAGTTTAATTATTCAGGGAAATTTAATTGTTTTTCTATATAATTTAAATTAATTAGAAATTAGGGTTTTTAATTTGCACATAACCTAATTAATTTTTCTCAAAAAATGATAATAACCTAAATTTTTTTTCAATTAAATTTTTAGGGTTCTTTAATTCTCGCATTTAATTCGCCGCGTGCATTTTTTGATTTCCTTTTATTATTATTGTAACTGTTTCGAGGTTGTAATAGTAATTAGGGTTTAAACTTCCGCATTTTTATTTACAATCAAGATAATTATGTATCCGCAAAAGCCTTGTAATAGCATAGGACCTTTACCTTCTCGCTTTTATATTTTGGATGCTTGTATATAATTGTTAGTAACTTAGGCGTGTATGACTAACGAATCAATCTTAGATCACTAAACTGCAAAGATAAATATAACTGAAATTAAACACTTTTGCACACTTGCACCCCTAAGGTATTACCTCACTTGGTTGCCTCAGAAATAATGGTCGTGTCCCTCGAACGTAGGGATAGCTTAGCAATGACCCGCAATTCAAAGTCGTCATAAAGATCACAGTCCCTACTTGTCCCTCGAGTTGCCTACGAATTGATCTTATGATGATAGTCCCTTCGAAACGCTAAGGTATCCTTACTTGTTGCCTTTAGTGACCATTTCGTCCCTTCGAACGTCTCTTTAAAATTCCAACGATGGTGCTACCTATTCCTTAATAATAAGATAGAGCTGTCTAAAGGAAAACGAACAGTCTTTTCCGAGTAGGTAGATTAGTTCCTAGGTACTTGCTCAAACAAACAAACAAAATTTCACACCAAAACTTTTCAAAACAGTTTTCTAAAACGACTTTGTAACACTCTTGAGGACAGAAATAAGGGTTAAAACGAAGTAAAACAAAACTTTTCAAAACAAGCACACACAAGCAATTTCAAAATGAGCAAGTACCTAAGATCCCATGGAAAACTATGGATAGAAAGGGTGCTAACACCTTCCCTTTCTATAATCTACCCCCAGTACTCAGAAACATCTCGAAAAAAGGTTTTTTCTGTTCTTTTTCCTTTACCTGATTGGATAAAATAAAAGTTGGTGGTGACTTTTGCTTACCGCGACATTTTGCAAACAAAAAACGCAAACTAGTATTAACAGTCGGTTTTGCCACCGTATCACAGAACTGGCGACTCTGCTGGGGACTTGATATAAAGTGGGGTAAAACTTAGGATCTAGGTCATTTTAAAATTTCTTTCTTGTTTTTTCTTGCCTGCTTTAAATTCAAGGGTTTTGTTTGGGTATTATTAAAGATCCTACACCCAGATCTGGGGACAATTTTTAGGTAAACAACAATAGATCGTAGAGACTCTACTGTGTAGACCGATATGGTTTAAGTGATGGTTGTGTTGGTGTGACACTTTGGTTGGTACTAGTATCCTTCGTGTGGAAACGAGGAGAATACGGGGCCGCCGCGTGGTGTCCTGAAGCACTAACGGACCTTAGAACCTTAGTTGAACAAACTTGGCCATTAGAAAGTAGTGAGATAACCGACCTTGGTATAAAGTTGAGGATTGGTTGATACTCGATGCTACACTCATTGAGATCAAACTTTCGGGATATTTCGTCTGTAAGAAAAGATTGCTTGAGCTGAAACAATGCCCGATAAAGGATTGTCAGTGATATTGAGAATCTTTAGAACCCGGTTACTTTTCTAAGACAGGTTTGAAACCAACTAAACTTCAAGAGGGTATGACCTTAAAACTCAAGCAGGCCTTAAACCTAAGGACTTGGTGTGATTTATCTGTGTTTGCTATACCTATGATTTATCATGACATCATGCATCATAACATAGCATCCATTCTTATTGCACTAATCATTGCAGATCATGGCTTCCGCTCGTAGAAACACTATTCGAATAAACTTTGTGAAAGTACCTTCCCAACTCAAGGAGCTAGTATCGAAGGTCCCTGAAACTTCTGCGTTCACTAAGAGACATGGTCGACTTCTCAACCTGGTTACTTCAAACTTTGATAAAAATATGATGAGTGTACTCTTTCAGTTCTTTGATCCCAAGCACCACTGCTTCACCTTTCCAGACTATCAGTTGGTGCCTACCATGGAAGAGTTCTCTCAGTTATTGGATATACCCATTCTTGAACAGTTGCCTTTCACGGGTCTGGAAGAAGTTCCTAATCCAGAAGTCATTGCCTCAGCCTTGCATTTGAAACGGGTCGACGTGGTATCCAATTGGGAAACAAGAAGCGGAGTCAAGTGTTTTCTAGCCAAGTTCCTGATAGACAACGCCCAGCTGTTTTGTGATGATATGGATTTTCAGGCTTTTGAGGAGGTCTTGGCCCTTCTAATCTATGGGTTAGTACTATTCCCTAATCCATACTTATTCATAGATGTGAATGCAATCATGATCTTCCTCTCTTGCAACCCCGTGCCTACCTTGCTCGGAGATATTTTGTACACTCTCCATACTCGTACCATGAAGGGAAGAGGGGTTCTTATGTGATGCATGCCATTACTGTCGAGGTGGTTTATTTCTCACCCCCCTAAGTCCGTACTGAAGAATGAAGAAGGTTTAGGTTGGTCACAGAGGATAATGTCACTCGCTCACACGGATATTCTCTAGCGTTCCCGGGCTATGGAAAACACTGCTATTATTGACCGCTGTGGGGAGTACCCTAATGTCCCATTACTTGGCATCAGAGGGGTATAACCTATAATTCTTGTTTAGATCTGCGACAATTTGGTTACGTTCGAAGGGATGGTCCCCATGAGTTACTTATTGGGGGCATTGTATTCAATTATGAGGATTATGTTCAAGGGTATCGCCAGAGGTTCATACGAGCTTGGAGCATGGTAAATAGATCTGGCACCAAGGCTTTAGGGCCAAAGGCTTTCATTCCTATGGAACCTTATCTCCAATGGGTACGAGCTCGCGCCCAGAAACTTATGATGCCCTATATGGCCATTCTACCAGTGATTCTGGAACCCACTACTGAAGGGGACATTCCCTACACGGTTCTCTATCCTGATATGCCCACTGAACTTGGAGAATTACAGAGGTCTTGGATTCAGTTGAAGAAAGAGCGGGATACCTATAGGGATCAGTTCTATGCCCAGGAGAGGAAGGTTTTAGAGCTCATAAAGCAGCTCCATGAGGAAAGATGACCCAATGTCTATCTCGACACAAAGAGGAAGCATCCATGGGAATTTTTATTTTTTCTAGTTTTTAGATTTGTTTTTAATTGTAACGCCTAAAAGGCATTTGAACTTTGAATTCAACTAATAAAATATTTGTTTCATTTTGGTTCGCAAATTTAAATTTCCCAAAGTCTTTGAAATCATTGCATACGCATCCCATTCATATCATTGCATAACAGGATTCATAACAGGTTTCTCATCTCCTCCGCTGTTTATTTCATAACAAGAAGACCAAGAAGACAACCAGTGTGGAACATATGAGCAGCAGGTTCAGAGGGCCGCCAAGACGGGTTGTTGATTTAGCTTCTTCATCTAAAGAGGGAGAGAATCAAGAGGTTGAAGCCAGAGAAGAGCACCCTAGTCCTAAAGAGTCTGAAAATGAAACTGATTACAATGAGGAGCAGTACCCTCCGACCGATGAAATTTATAAGTAGTTAGAAGAGCGTCTGAGCGCCATGGAAATCCAAAAGGTTCATGGGCTGGATTTTAAAGAGCTGGGTCTGGTCTCCAGGGTTGTCATCCCCCCAAAATTCAAGGCACCGATATTTGCCAAGTATGACGGGGTCTCTTGCCCCAAAATGCATCTTTGTTCCTATGTGAGGAAATACAGCCTCATATTGCTGACAAAGACTTGTGGGTTCACTTCTTCCAAGATAGTCTGTCTGGAACACAACTGGATTGGTTCTATCAGTTGGAAAGAGCCAATGTTTGTAACTGGGAAGACCTTGTTGCTGCATTTTATAAGCAATATCAGTATAATGCATACCTCACTCCCACCCGTACACAACTCCAAAATCTGTCTATGGGTTCGAACGAGGGTTTCAAGGATTATGCTCAGAAATAGAGAGATTTGGCTGGAAGAGTTCAACCTCCCTTGGCTGACAGGGAGCTCGTGGATATGTATCTGGGAACTTTGACTGGGCCGTTCTTCAACCATATGATTGGAAGTTCGTCGGAGGGTTTTACTGAACTAATCTTAACAGGGGAAAGGGTGGAAGCTGGAATCTGAAGTGGAAAAATTCAGAAGGATGCCTCTTCTAGTGCTGCAAGGAAGCTATTTGCAGGTAAAAAGGAAGTCAGTGTTGTCTACAGCCAAAAGAATCAGAATTGAACCGAGCGCCATCCGGCGGTAAGGGCTGTTATAATTCTCAACCCTGCACCTGCTCAGCAAAGAAATAATCAGCCGAGAGCAGAAAGGCCAGCTAGACAGTTCACTCGAATCAACATGACACTATCTCAGATTTTACTTCAGTTGATGAAGACCAATATGGTTACTCTGAGGGAAGCTCCAAAGAATCCTAACACCACCTCTCCCTACTATAAACCGAATGCTCGTTGTGCTTACCATTCGG
Source organism: Vicia faba (assembly GCA_948472305.1). Lineage (NCBI taxonomy): Eukaryota > Viridiplantae > Streptophyta > Magnoliopsida > Fabales > Fabaceae > Vicia > Vicia faba. Next base: position 931,828,716 of record OX451740.1, on the reverse strand, counting down.
AAAGTCCAGGCCACGATACCAATAACTGTTGGGCTTTGAAGAACAAAGTACAGGATCTGATTGATGCTAAGGAGATTGAATTTGATCCCCCAGAGACTCATAATGTTATCACTGCTCCTATGCCGAAACATGGTCGAGGTGTTAATTCCGTTGAAGAATATGTGTTTGTGACCTCTGTGGAAGAATTGGTGACCCCACTCATGACTATCAAAGAGAGTTTGTTGAAGGCCGGTTTATTTCTGGGTTGTGGTGAAGGTTGCCACTTTTGTTCATTCCTACCGACTGGTTGCCATTTGTTGAATGCAGGTGTTCAGCGCCTGATGAATGACAAAGAGATTCTGTTTGAGAAGACTCCTATTCTGACTGTTTCTTGTGAAGACATTGCTATCATAACCATTTCCGCCAATCCTCCCAGGGCCTCCGCTAAGAGACCCGTCAGGATTACACCAATTCTGAAAGTGACTCTATTGATCATAACCATGTCAGGGCCAATCCCATACTCCTCAGACAATTTGTTCCTTGGAACTGTGGGGCCGACGTATATTACTACAGCGTCAAGCAGGACATGCTAGCCATTGAAGACAAGATTGCTGAAAATGCTAATTCTGACATCGTCAATATTGCCGGAACCAGTAAAATAACAAGAAGTGGAAGGGTGTTCTCCCCTAAAATTTCTCCCCCAAAGACTGCTACCGGACCTGTGATCATTCCTGCTGTGGTTCCACCCGAGACTACTACTGCAATTCCAGTAATCACTCCTGTTGACCCTCCCATCACCGAGTCAGCCGAGACTCGAGGCAAACAGATACTGATTGAGCCTGTCCTAACAAGGGCTAATTCAGTAACCATACCAGAAGCTTCCAAGAAAGAAATGGAAGAAATTTTGAAGATAATAAAGAAGAGCGACTACAATATGGTCGAGCAGCTGGGGAAGACCCCATCCAAAATTTCTATGCTGGCTTTATTGTTGTGTTCCGAGGCCCATGTGAAGGCTTTGGTTAAGTTTCTGAAGATGGCTCACGTGCCACAAGAGACATCTGCTGATCAGTTTGAAGATTGTGTGGCTAGTCTGACTGCTGATAATGGTTTGGGTTTTTCTGACGCGGATTTGACACCAAAAGGGAGAAAGCATAATGATGCCCTTCATGTTTCTGTTGAATGAAGGGGCACGACTCTGGCCCATGTTTTGGTAGATACTGGCTCCTCGTTGAATGTGCTACCTAAAAAAGCTCTGGACAAATTGGACTGCGAAGGCTTGACCTTGAAGCCTAGCAATATAGTAGTGAGAGCTTTCGATGGTTCGAAGAGGATGGTGCACGGGGAAGTGGATGTCCCTATCAAAGTTGGTTCCCAGACCTATGACTCCACTTTCTATGCAATTGATATCAAATCATCATGTTCTTGCTTGTTGGGACACCCTTGGATACATGGGGCTGGGGCTATTACTTCTACCCTCCACCAAATGTTGAAGTGCCCAGTAAGAGGAAAGAATGTCGTTGTGCATGGTGAGGAGGAGTACATGATCAGTCATTTGAATTAGTTCAGGTACGTAGAGATGGATGGCGAATTCATCAAGACTCCTTGCCAGAACTTTGAAGTGGTACCTCAAAATATGGCTACAACAAAAACTACCGACAGTCCTCGGAAGGTCACCAAACCTCCCTTGAAGATGGCTTCTCTCAAGGATGCACGAGCAGTGGTTGAAGAAGGTGGGTCTACCATTTGCAGTCAGCTCCCGGTTATTCATTACAAGTTTGACAAATCTGGTTTGGGCTTTACTATAGGTGCTCAAAGGGCCGTTGGTCGCGCTCGGGCTGGAGGACCTCCTCTACGCATCAGAAATCATGGGGTCAATGCACTTGAATGCTTTGATGGTGATTCCGACATTGACAGTTGGATCTTCCCGACTAACAACGACGGAGTCAGTAACTGGACTACCAAGGACTTTGTACCGATTACTTTTGTTCAGGAGTAATTGTCTTTTGATTTTTTTGGATATGTAATTTAAAAACAATATAAACTCTATAGCCATGTGTCTTACCTGGGGAACAATGGTTCTATTTGTGAGGGTTATCAGGTTTCATTTTCATATGACATTAATAAAGCATTGGACGTTTGCATACAAATTTTGCGCTCTTTGTCTTTCTTTTCTTTTATTCTGTCTATACAGATATGCTCTTACACACATTCATGTATCCAAATGCATATCCATATCCACTCTGGATCCCATTGATAACAGTTCGGCTACTGCTCATTATGACTTTGAAAATCCGATCAACCAAGCCGAGGACGAAGGTGAGGAAGATTGTGAGGTACTCGGAGAACTTGCTAGACTATTACAGCAGGAAGAAATGGCCATACAGCCTCATGAAGAGTCGGTTGAGACAATGAACTTGGGTACAAAGGAAGACAGAAAAGAGGTTAAGATATGTGCAAATATGGAGCTTAGTGTCACACGACGGTTGGTACAGATGTTGCATGAGTATGTTGAAATCTTCACCTAGTCATATGAAGACATGCCGGGACTAGACACAAATATAGTGGTTCATCGTCTGCCGACTAAAGAAGACTGCCCTCTGGTAAAGCAAAAGGTCTGTCGTATGCTCCCCGAGATGTCAGAGAAGATTAAAGTAGAGGTTATGAAGCAGTTCAATGCAAGGTTCTTAGCTGTCACCTCTTATCCGCAGTGGGTTGCTAATGTGGTTCCAGTACCTAAGAAAGATGGTAAAGTACGAATGTGTGTGGATTACAGAGACCTGAATAGGGCAAGCCCCAAGGATGACTTCCCGCTTCCCCATATCGATGTTCTGGTTGACAACACCGCACAATACAAAGTCTTTTCCTTCATGGACGGTTTCTCTGGCTACAATCAGATCAAGATGGCACCTGAAGACATGGAGAAGAAAACCTTTGTTACACAGTGGGGCACCTTCTGTTACAAAGTGATGTCGTTTGGGTTGAAGAATGCTGGGGCAACTTATCAGCGAGCTATGGTAGCTCTGTTCCATGACATGATTCACCATGAGATAGAGGTTTATGTTGATGACATGATAGCCAGGTCTCAAACTGAGGAAGAACATCTTGATCATCTACAAAAGTTGTTTGATAGGTTGGATACGTACAAGCTGAGGTTAAATCCGAACAAATGCACCTTTGGGGTAAGGTCTGGTAAGCTTCTGGGATTCATTGTCAATGACAAAGGTATGTAAGTAGACCCTGCAAAGCTGAAGGTGAAGATGAGATAAATACAAGAAGGGGGGTTGAATTGAAAAACTTAAATCAAAACAGCTTAATGACACAGTATTTATATCCTGGTTCGTTTGATCTCAAACTACTCCAGTCCACCCGTCAAGGTGATTTTGCCTCTCTCCAACGAGGTCTTAATCCACTAATCTCAAAGGATTACAATAGCTACTTTAACAACTGTTAAAGTCTCTTGAGTATAACCACAAACCGGTTAATCTCAAGGAAATCTTTTACAAATAATTGAACAAGAGTGTGTTGTTCTTTTCTACCAAAACAGTTTATCACAACTGTGATAATTACACAGGTTAAGCTTAGAATAGAATAAATTTGCTAGAGCTTGAATATGTGTGGTTTGGAATTCTCTGCAAATTGATGTGTGCGTACGTACGTGCTTCTTTCACTAGCAGACTTGTTTATATAGGCAAGCAAGAGACGTTGTCCATAAAGCAAGTTTAATGTTAATTACACACTTTCCTTTTGTAGAAGATATTGTCTGAAGAAAGCCGTTGACATTTAATTCTGTCTTGAATGATTAATAACGCTTCAGAGTCTTCTTTTCTTTAACCGCTGATAACACTTCAGAGTGTTGATGACTTGGTTGAGATGTCTTAGTTCAGAGTCAGAGTGTACTTGTTTAAAGCACAGATTCTGGTCATCAACTTCAGTGTAAAAACTATTTTGCTTCAGCGTGTAATACTTCAGCTTATCTTCTGATGTTGATCCCATCAGAACTTCTGCATATACAAAACATAATTTTAAGAAGCATATTTGTTCTTTGTATATATCTTTGTATTTATTTATTATTTGTATTTTGTTATCATCAAAACTCTAATCCAGGGTTGTAGAATCAAACTATGTTCTAACAATCTCCCCCTTTTTGATGATGACAAAAAAACCAGATTTTTCAATTAAGAATAAAGAATAAAAAGTATAGAATTAAGAAGAAAAACTCCCCCTGAGTTGATTACTTCCCTTAAATTCTTTGAGTCCTTGAGCATCAGAATTTGACTACGTCTTTCATCATAGTTTTGTACATGTTCAAGCTTTTCAGAAGAAAGAAATTAAGTAGTCAGAATGTTTGAGACTTATGTCTCAGTAATCCTTTATTGAAAATATCTTATTCATTCTCCCCCTTTTTGTCAGTTATCAAAAAGAACATATAATCAGAGTTAAAAAGGATTTATATTAAAATTAGGAAGCAATGATAAGAAGTTCAGAACAGCAGCAATGTAGATAAAATATTACAGATAAACAAATTTTAAAAACAAAGGAAAATCTAAGATGGAGGAGGAAGGCGCGTGAACAAAGCTTCCAACAAGCCCTTGATATGGGTGTTGGTTTCGTCTTGTTTGCTTAACATGCTCTTGATTTCCTTAATTGTATCATCCTATTTATCCATCCTTTCCTGAATCACAATATCCGCTCTCTTCAGTTCTTCCAGAGTTTTCCTTTCATAAGAGGAACCTGGAGAATCTTCAGTAACTGGATGCTTCTCAGAGCAATCTGCAACGTGATCTTGTTGAACCAAATCCTCTGCAGGAATCATCTCATCTGAAGCAGCAGTCAGAGTGAGATCTTCTGACACTGGTTGAACTTTGTCTAATGGACGATGTTCTGACCAGGGAGCATTGTCCAGAGGGAGAATTTCTTCCTTGAGCAGTTGGCTCAGAAATTGGTCTTTAATTACCTTGATCAGATTACTGAAATTCTATTAAACATGTCCGTAGCTCTGTTCTTGCATCTTATGAGTTTCAAATCTTATCCATTTTCTGAAACTTGTCCAAAGATAATCTGAAGCAGCAGGATTAATCATCTCAAGACTAGCTTTCTTCAGGGAGGTTATCCATTTCTACATTTCTGTTTCAAACATCAATAAACTAGTACCAACATCTGGTGAGGGTTCAGATTGTTTTGGTTTTGGAATGGTCGTTTTGTGAGTTATGGCAGCAAGGCGTTCAAAAACAGTTAGATCAATGACAAGTTTAGCGTTGTCATCTGGATTGCTTTTTGGTGAGGGAGTGGGAGAGTCTGGTATAATTATTGGACTAGTTGGGGAATTTGGTGGAGTTGATTCTAGTGATGAGGGAATTTGGGGAATGTCCATAATGGTGAGGGGCATACGGATGGCCAGAGGTTCAGTAATACCTAGAATAGGAATTGTATCAAAATCTGAAGTGGGTTCTTCAGATTGGTTGGATTGAATGTTATGAGGTTCTGGTTCACCGGTTTCAGCTGGACGGTTCTCAGAAGTTTGAAATTCTGGTTGTGGTTGTTCAGGTTGTGGAGATGGTGGATGAATTTCTGGTTGAGGAGATGGAGGTAGTGGTATTTCTGGTTGTGGAGAGAGGGGAATATCTGGTTGTGGAGTTTCTGAAGTGGTTTCGGAGTTTGGATTTTCTGGTGTGGGAGCAGAAATATTCTGGTCAAAAGTTTCAATATCTGACAGAACTTTTGCAAGTTCTGGTTGAGTTGATTCAGTATTTGGATTGATAGGTAGGGAGTGAGTTTCTCTAAGAGTTAGAGTTTCTGAGGGGTCAAACCCTATGTCAAAATCATCAAACATTTGAGTGGTAGGAATTTCTGATTGGGTAGGTATTGGTTCAGATGTTGATAAAGTAATTGATTCTACAACAGTTATAGAAGAAGGGTTACCTTTCCTTTTAGCAGCTTTTGGAGTCCGTTGGGATGATCCTTCTGCTGCTGCTTTTCTTTTCTTGTTCTTCTTCAGCACAACTTCTGGAGCCTTCTGTTGCAAGTCCTGAATATTTAAATCTGGTGCAGTGCCATCTGCCTTGCATGCATCCAAATATCTGACGATAATCTCAGGCTTGGAATCAATTTCTGAGAACATAGGGAAATCATCCAGAGGGATTCTTCTGGAGGTGATGGTTGCAAAATTAGTAACACTGGGTTCCTTCTTGATGTTCTCAATAATCTTTATCTTTTTCAGATTCTTTGCATTTAAAGGCTTCCCAGCAGTTGCCTCTAGAGAGCTAATTTCATGTGCTTCAGTTAGATGCTCTATCAGCCTATTCTCTGTCAGAATATCTGATATGAGTCTTCCAAGGGGTATCCAGTCCCTTTTGGTATGCTCATCTTCTCTAGTCTATTTAACACTGGTCCTCAGATGATTAAATAGCAAATGAGCCAGATTTACCTTAGTCTTCTTGGAGATAAAGTAAATCAGAAATTGCTGATCAATGTTTATGTAGTCAGGAGAGCTGGTTGGCTTCCTGTGGTTTATGCATCCCAGAATCATCTTAGCCCAAATTCTGTGATGGTCCTTCAGATCCCTTATCTTGCTGGAGGGAAGACCCAGAGTGAAGATTTCTCTTGCAATAGAAGCAACATTAGTACATCTTTCTGCCATGTCTATACACCTTACGCCACCACCACTGTAACCTATCAATATTGCAATAAGGTCTTCAATTATGACTATCTTCTTCCCCATTACATACGAAGTGACTTGATGGTTGGAGGATGAAGCATGAATCCAAAATTCCTTCACAAGGATTGGAAACGTTGGACCTAGAAGACGGTCAAAATACCTGTTCCAACCTTGAGCCTTTACTTCTTCAGAAAGATTAAATCCATTTTCTTGAAGACTTTCAAAATCTACAATCAGTTCTGAAAGCACTTCTAGGTTATCAATGGGCGTGAGGAGAAAACTGAACGGTTCTTCATATTGTTCCATGGATTTTGTTCTCTGAGTACTGGTATTTGGGGCGCTTGAGGAAGCCATGTTCACACAAGAAATTTGAGAAGAAAATGAAAGGGTTTTGAAAGTACAAGAAGAAAACAATTGGAATGAAGTAAAAGTGAAAGAGTGTAAAGAATGAAACTTGCGTTTAAATAGATTTTTGAAAACATAAATTGCAAGAGAGAGAAATAATTTGTAATGATTATAAGCATTAATGACAGCTGATTTTAGGGGATTCAGAAAGATATTGGAACGGTTACCCATGACATGTGTCTCAATGCACCCAATCAGCGCTTTTGACCTTTCAGAAAAGTGAACGCGTGTTCAGCCTCAGAAGGTAGTTGATGAATGGATGACAACTAGTTGCTTACATGAACAACACACTTCTATCCTTGAAATGATACGCTCAAATCTTCATGGATAGATTCTGATACAATCTATACTTCTAAAATTCTGAAGGCAGGTTGATTAGCAGTTCACAGAAAATAACCAAAATTCTGAAGGTTAAGATATGTAAATAAAACAGTTTATTCTGGGAAAAGCTTCATACTGAGATGTTTCAGAATGAAGTTAAACCTATCTTCAGAAAGAGGTTTTGTAAAGACATCAGCCCATTGATGGTCTGTGTCAATGAATTTTAAATTGAGAATCCCTTTCTGAATATAGTCCCTAATAAAATGATGTTTTATTTCTATATGCTTAGCCCTAGAATGCAAAATAGGATTTTTACTGAGACAAATAGCAGAAGTATTGTCATAGAGGATAGGGATGTTACTCTCAAATATATTGAAGTCCTCAAGTTGACTTTTCATCCAGAGCATTTGCGTACTGCATCCAGCTACTGCTATGTATTCAGCTTCTGTTGTTGATAGAGCTATTGTGGATTGTCTTTTGCTGGACCATGAGATCAAATTTTCTCCCAGAAACTGGCAGCTTCCATAAGTGCTTTTACGTTCTACTCTCTCTCCAGCAAAATCAGCATCACAGTATCCTACTAGGCTGTAATCAGTTGATTTTCTATAAAATAAACCCAGATTAGCAGTACCTTTCAGATACTTGAAAATTCGCTTAATTGTTGTTAAGTGAGATTCTCTAGGATCTGATTGGAATCTAGCACAAATGCAAACACTGAATAGAATGTCAGGCCTTGAGGCCGTCAGATAGAGAAGAGAACCAATCATACCTCTGTAGACCTTCTGTTCTACCTTTTTACTTACCTCTTCTTTTTCCAGAATGCATGTGGGATGCATTGGAATCCTTGATGGCTTACATTCTGAGAGATCAAATTTCTTCAGAAGTTCTCTGACATATTTGCTCTGATGAATGTAGGTTCCTTCTGGAGTTTGATTAATCTGAATGTCCAGAAAGAATTTTAGTTCCCCCATTAGGCTCATCTCAAACTCTTCCAGCATACATTTAGCAAACTCTCTTCCCAGAGATGGTTTAGTGGATCCAAATATGATGTCATCAACATAAATCTGGCATACTAAAATGTCATTCTTAACTGTCTTACAGAACAAGGTTGTGTCCACTTTCCCTCTGGTGAATTCCTTTTCCAACAGGAAGTTACTTAGTCTTTCATACCAAGCTTTGGGAGCTTGTTTCAGACCATAGAGTGACTTCTTTAGTTTGAAAACATATTCTGGATTTTTGGAACTTTCAAAACCAGAGGGTTGGTGAACATATACCTCTTCTTCTATATAGCCATTTAAGAATGCACTCTTGACATCCATCTGATATAGAGTGATGCCTTTATTAACAGCAAATGATATTAAAAGTCTGATAGATTCTAACCTGGCGACTGGAGCAAAGGTTTCTGTATAGTCTATCCCCTCTTGATGACTATAACCTTGTGCTATCAGTCGTGCTTTGTTTCTGATGACTTTACCTTGTTCGTTCAGTTTGTTTCTGAACACCCATTTTGTACCAATGACGTTGAATCCTTTTGGTTTGGGAACCAGATCCCATACGTCATTTCTAGTGAATTGATTTAGCTCCTCTTGAATTGTCAGAATCCATTCATTGTCCAGAAGTGCTTCATCAATTGTTGTTGGTTCAATTAGAGAAACCAGTCCCATGAGAGATTCTTCAGAATTTCTGAAAGTGGATCTTGTTCTGATTGGATCTTCCTTCCTTCCTAAAATTGTTTCTTCTGGGTGATCAATGCTGCTTCTGGATGGTCTTTTCTGGAGTTGATCAACAGAAGGTGTTGGATTGCTTGCAGTGACTCTTTCTGATGTTCAGGGAGTGTCTTTGTTGAGAGCCTCTGATGAGTTGTCTTCAGTACCTGTGAGTTCAACTTCCATACTTGCAAGGAATTCATTATGCTTTGACTTTTGAGAGTCAAGCTTATCATCAAACCGAACACTGATTGATTCTTCAACAATCTGTGTTTCTGTATTGTATACTCTGTACCCTCTTGAGCGTTCAAAGTATCCTAACATAATACACTTTTGTGCTTTAGAGTCAAACTTGTTCAGATAATTTTTTGTATTCAAGATAAAACATGTACATCCAAATGGATGGAAATAAGAAATGTTGGGCTTTCTGTTCTTCCACAATTCATATGGAGTCTTTTCCAGAATAGTTCTTATGGAGATTCTATTCTGAATGTAACACGCTGTGTTTATTGCCTATGCCCAGAATATCTTAGCAACGTTAGTCTCGTTGATCATGGTTTTGGCCATTTCTTGCAATGTTCTTTTCTTTCGTTCTACAACTCCATTTTGCTTTTCTTTTCTTTCTTGCAATGGCCTTTTTCATTAAAGAATAATTCAAAATATTTATTTTCAAATTCTCCACCATGATCACTTCTGACTTTGACGATTCTAAGATCCTTTTCATTCTGAACTTGGTTGCAGAAGGTAACAAACACAGAGTGTGACTCGTCATTGTGCCTTAAGAACTTTACCCATGTCCATCTGCTATAGTGATCTACGATTACTAACCCATACTTCTTTCCACTGACTGAAGCAGTTTTTACTGGTCCAAATAAGTCAATGTGCAGAAGTTCTAATGGCTTAGAGGTGGAAACAACATTCTTGGATTTGAAAGCAGGTTTTTCAAACTTGCCTTTCTGACATGCTTCACATAGAGCATCTGAATTGAACTTCAAGTTAGGAAGTCCTCTGACCAGATTGAGTTTGTTAATCTGAGATATTCTTCTTATACTAACATGTCTGAATCTTCTGTGCCAGATCCATTGCTCGTTGTTAACAGACAGAATACATTTTACATTCTGACTTTTCAGTTCAGAAAGTTTGATTTTATAAATGTTGTTTTTCCTCTTTCCATTAAATAGGATAGTCCCATCTTTCTGACTAACAGCTTTACATGAATTTTGAATGAAGATTATATCATAACCGTTATCACTTAATTGACTTATGGATAACAGGTTATGCATTAATCCATCAACTAATAACACATTACTTATAGAGGGAAGATTTCCATTACCTATTGTTCCAGAGCTAATGATCTTTCCTCTCTGATTTCCTCCAAAGCCTACGTGGCCTCCAGGCTTAAGTTCCAGGCTTTGGAACATATGCCTTCTTCCCGTCATGTGTCGTGAGCAGCCAGAGTCCAGGTACCATGATTGGTGTCTTTGCTTTGCTGCTAAAGATATATGCCACATGTATTATTTTATCCTTAGGTATCCACATTTTCTTGGGTCCTGATTTGTTAGTTTTACCAAAACTCTAGTTGAATTTTGGTTTGACAGAGTAATCACTACTTGTGTATTTTATGTCATGTGTGTGCCCATATATAAAGTGTGAATCAAGTGGAGTGCGTTTTATAACTAAGTCCATGGCATTTTTTGGTGTAGGTACCTTACCTTGATATCCTATCCATTTTCTGCCATTTCTTCCAACTCCATAGATCATTGAAGTCATCTTGCTTCTGTCTATGTTTTTAGCAAGAAACTTTTGAAAGCTGTGATCATACTCTTTGATGATCTCATCATCATTGCTGGGAGTTCCAGGGATTGTTTCCTTCTGAGAGTTTTGCAACTTGTTTTCTAATTTTGAAATTTTTTCTTTTAACTCAGAATTCTCCAATCTGAGACTCTCAGTCTTATCAGAGTCAGAAGCAAGATTCCTTTTCAAGTTTCTAAATTTGACTTTGATCTGCTGATACCTTTCCAGAATTTCATTAAGGCTTTCAGCTAGTTCAGCCTTAGTAAAGTTTATAGTAAATTCAAGGAATACCTCTTCTGTATCTGATTCAGAGTCTGAATCAAAAGATTCACTGTCTTCAGATACCTTTGCCATGAGAGCTATGTTTGATCTTTCATCATCTGATTCTGAGTCAGCTTCAGATGTGTCAGAATCATCCCATGTAGCCATGAGATTTTTCTTCTTTTCCTTGCCAAACTTCTTTTTGGGCTTCTCCTTCTGAAGCTTTGGGAAATCACTTTTGTAGTGACCTTGCTCATTACATTCATAGCATATGATGTCTTTGTTGTTTGGCTTTCTGTATCCTGAAGAACCTTCAAATCTTGTGTCCAGAGGAGGATTCTGACCTTCTATTTCTGGAGGAAGATTCATTCTAATTTTCTGATCTTCTAGGATTCCTGAACTTCCTTTGCCTCTGCTTCCACAGTTGGTTCACCCTTCTGGAGAGGAGAGACAGTTCATCTTCTTCTTATGAGGATCCATCAGAGGTTTCTTCTACAGCCTGCAAAACTTTGGAGTCAGATTTTCAATTAGATTTTAAAGCTAATGGCTTACCTTGCTTTTGAGGTTCATCTGCTTCTAGCTCTATCTCGTGACTTCTGAGGGAGCTGATAAGTTCCTCCAGAGAGATTTTGTTGAGATCCTTGGCTACCTTAAGCACTGTGACCATTAGCCTCCACTGTTTTGGCAAGCTTCTGATGATCTTCTTAACGTGATCAGTAGTGGAATACCCTTTGTCAAGAACTTTTAGACCAACAACAAGAATTTGGAACCTTGAAAACATATTTTCTATTGATTCACTATATTCCATATTGAATGCATCATACTTCTGAATGAGCGCAAGGGCTTTGGTTTCTTTGACTTGAATGTTGCCTTCATGCGTCATTCTCAGAGAATCAAACATATTCTTGGCAGTTTCCCTGTTTGATATTTTCTCTTATTTTGAGTATGAGATAGCATTGAGAATAATTGTTCTGGCCTTGTGATGATTTCTGAACTCATGCTTTTGCTGATCAGACATCATTTTCCTGTCAATCTTCTGACCACGTTCATCCACTGGGTGCGTGTATCCATCAGTTACCATGTCCCACAGATCAACATCATGGGCCAGAAAGAAACTCTCAATTCTGTCTTTCCAGTAGTCAAAGTTCTCTCCATCAAAGACTGGAGGTTTGCCACTGAATCTGTCCCTTTCTTCATTGTTGTCATTGCTGATTTTTTGACTTGGTCCTGCCATTGTGTTTTTCTGACGCTGGATCTTGTACTGACACGGTTAAGTGTTTAAGCTCAGAACCAGGCACTCTGATGCCAATTGAAGATGAGAAAAACACAAGAAGGGGGAGTTGAATTGAAAAACTTAAATCAAAACAGCTTAATGACACAGTTATTTTATCCTGGTTCGTTTGATCTCAAACTACTCCAGTCCACCCGTCAAGGTGATTTCGCCTCTCTCCAACGAGGTCTTAATCCACTAATCTCAAAGGATTACAATAGCTACTTTAACAACTGTTAAAGTCTTCTTGAGTACAACTACAAACCAGTTAATCTCAAGGAAATCTTTTACAAATAATTGAACAAGAGTGTGTTGTTATTTTCTAATAAAACAGTTTATCACAACTGTGATAATTACACAGGTTAAGCTTAGAATAGAATAAATTTGCTAGAGCTTGAATATGTGTGGTTTGGAATTCTCTACAAATTGATGTGTGCGTACGTACGTGCTTCTTTCACTAGCAGACTTGTTTATATAGGCAAGCAAGAGACGTTGTCCATAAAGCAAGTTTAATGTTAATTACACACTTTCCTTTTGTAGAAGATCTTGTCTGAAGAAATCCGTTGACATTTAATTCTGTCTTGAATGATTAATAACGCTTTAGAGTCTTCTTTTCTTTAACCGCTGATAACGCTTCAGAGTGCTGATGACTTGGTTGAGATGTCTTAGTTCAGAGTCAGAGTGTACTGGTTTAAAGCGCAGATTCTAGTCATCAACTTCAGTGTAAAAACTGTTTTGCTTCAGCGTGTAATACTTCAGCTTATATTTTGATGTTGATCCCATCAGAACTTCTGCATATACAAAACATAATTTTAAGAAGCATATTTGTTCTTTGTATATATCTTTGTATTTATTTATTCTTTGTATTTATTTATTCTTTGTATTTTGTTATCATCAAAACTCTAATCCAGGGTTGTAGAATCAAACTATGTTCTAATAGAAGACCATACAGGAGATGTCGTCTCCCCGTACTGAGAAGGAAGTTAGAGGTTTCTTGGGACGCCTGAATTACATTGCCCGATTCATTTCACTTCTGACTGCTACTTGTGAGCCGATCTTCAAGCTTCTGAAGAAAGATCAAGTGGTAAAGTGGAATGACGAATGCCAGGTAGCCTTTGACAGAATCAAACAATATCTCCAAGAGCCTCCTATTCTGATGCCTCCGACTGAAGGAAGACCTTTGATAATGTACTTAACGGTGGTAGATAATTCAATGGGGTGTGTGTTGGGGAAGCATGACGAGTCTGGTCAAAAAGAGCATGCAATATACTACCTTAGGAAAAAGTTTACTGACTGTGAAACACGATACTCACTGCTCGAGTAAACTTGCTGCACTTTGGCATGGGCTGCTCGCCGACTGAGACAGTATATGTTGACCCACACTACTTTGTTGATATCCAAGATGGACCCAATCAAGTACATTTTCGAGAAGCTCGCTCTCTTCGGAAAGATAGCAAGGTGGCAAATGATCTTAACCGAGTATGACATCTAATACACAACCCAAAAGGCAATCAAGGAAAGTGTGTTAGCTGATCATTTGGCGCATCAATCCGTGGACGACTACCAGTCCATGAATTTCGAGTTCCCAGATGAGAATATCATGTTGGTAACCGACTGTGAAGTACCTGGATTGGATGAAGGACCTGAGGAAGGATCCTGATGGTCTATGTTTTTTGATGGAGCCTCAAACGCAATGGGTAATGGCATTGGCACTATAATCATATCTCCCGAGGGCTATCATACTCCGTTCACTGCCCGATTATGTTTCAACTGTACCAACAACATGGAGGAGTATGAAGCATGCATCATGGATCTTAGAGCTGCTATTGACCTAAGGATCAAGTTCTTGAGTGTATTCGGGGGTTTCGCTCTGGTGATAAGTTAGATCAAAGGCGAGTAGGGTACGAAGAACCCGAACCTTATTCCTTACAAAGAGTATGTACTGACACTGCTGCTGCATTTTGAAGAGATCACCTTTGAACATTTCCCATAAGAAGAGAATCAGTTAGCGGACGCGCTAGCTACTATGTCGTCAATGTTCAAGTCCAGGTGGAATAATGAGGCTCCCCAAATCACTATTGAGAGGTTGAATGAACCAGCATACTGCTGTGAGATCGATACTGAGGAGGTAGCCGAGAAACCTTGGTTTCATGAGGTGAAAAGGTATCTTGATGCTCAAGAATATCCCGAGGGGGCATCTGTCAATGACAAGAAATTTATGAGAAGGTTTGTTGCAAAGTTCTTCCTCAGCAATGGAATCCTCTATAAGCGTAATCATGACTCTACCTTATTGTGGTGTGTAGACAAGAGCGACGCAGAGAGGATCATGAAAGACCTACACGAAGGTACCTTTGGCACTCATTCCAGTGGACATACCATGGAAAATAAGATCTTACGGGCAGGATACTACTGGTCCACTATAGAAGCCGACTGTTATCAGCATTCTCGAACCTGTCACAAGTACCAAATGCTGATAAGGTGCATGTACTTCCAGTTCCCTTGAATGTTTTGACGGCTCCCTGGCCCTTTGCAATGTGGGGCATTGACATGATCAACGAGGTCAGACCGCGTCCAACGGGCATCGCTTCATCCTAGTGGCCATTGATTACTTTACAAAGTGGGTTGAGGTTGCCTCCTTTGCTATGGTTACTAATAATGTGGTGGCACGGTTCATCAAACATAACATGGTTTGTCGTTATGGTATCCCTGAGAGAATCATCACAGACAACGGTACCAATCTCAACAACTCGATGATCACTGAACTCTGTAAACAGTTCAAGATTCAGCATCACAACTCTTCTCCTTACCAGCTGAAGATGAATGGGGATGTTGAAGCTGCTAACAAGAATATCAAAAAGATCATACAGAAGATGACGGTGACATACAAAGACTAGCACGAGATGTTATCGTTTTCTTTTCACGGTTACCATACTTCAGGACGTACGTCGACATGGGCAACACCCTATTCTCTGGTATATGGCATGGAGGTTGTCCTACCCATAGAGGTCCAGATCCCTTCTCTACGGATTATTAAGGATGCAGGTTTGAGCGAAGATGATTGGATCCAGACTCGACTTGATCAATTGAACTTAATCGATGAGAAAAGACTTACTGCTATCTGCCATGTTCAAATGTATCAGAAACGGATGATCAAGGCCTTCAATAAGAAAGTCAGACAACAAGTGTATCAAGTAGGGGATCTGGTAATCAAGCGCATTATACTGCCGCAAGGTGATCCCAGGGGCAAATGGACTCCCACCTATGAGGGATCATTTATAGTCAAGAACATATTTTCCGGTGGAGCCATGATTCTGACCATCATGGATGGTGACGACCTTCCACACCCTGTCAATGCAGACATAGTGGAAAGATACTACGCATAATAAAGACCCACTAGGTTGACATACCTAGGCAAAAATAAGGGCATCCCGGCGAACCAAAAAGGTTCGGGCAAAAATTAGGGATAAAAAAATGAAAAAAATCTGTACACCCGGCAAGTCGAAAACCCGAAAGGGCGGCTTGGGCAAAAAAGGGTATCTTGGTGGATTGAAAACCCGAAAGGGAGGTCCAGGAAAAAGTTAGGGATTAAAGCGTATCACTATGTCCCATCGGATCACCTTGCGATCAGACCTTAGTAATTAGACATCAAGCTCAAACGGTACCGATCAATCCAGTCAGCTTCGGACAAGCAGCAAAGTGATGAGATGCTCGAAGACATAGGGGCAATAGCGGAATTGAAACCCAATGGGATCACTACAGATAGTTGTTTTTTTCTTTTGTACATAATTTTTGTAATAATTTCCATTTTACGGCGACGTTCTCTTACTAGAGCGTCAGCCTCCTTGTAAAAAAACGCCTGTTAAAAAAAATTCAAATCAATACAAAGCGTCTTTTGAGTACAAAACTCTGTGTTTGTTTTTCCGTTTTCTGTTTTGTTTTGCAAAAAGTCAAATGTTTTATTCTTGATATATGCATTTGAATATGATTACTGTTCACAAATATCTTCATATAAAACAGAAAGACAGTTACTAAAAACTCAAAGAAACTGGTGCAAAACCTAAATA
The DNA here is from genome assembly GCA_948472305.1 of Vicia faba. Lineage (NCBI taxonomy): Eukaryota > Viridiplantae > Streptophyta > Magnoliopsida > Fabales > Fabaceae > Vicia > Vicia faba. The sequence continues at coordinate 931,812,261 of OX451740.1, read as the reverse complement.
CCGACAATTACCCCGTCCATCATAGTACAAGGGGCAGAGACAGTTGGAAGCGAGGTCACTATCACGTATAAGCCAGTGATACCTATACTCCCCTCAGAGCTGAGACAACCAAAGTCTGATCTCCAGGTACCCAAGAAGGAATCACTTTCCCAGCGGGTTCATTCAGAAAGCTAATGCCTACATTCCCCAGCCGAGCTTTATAACCATAAACAATTTATAAAGTTTTTTCTCTCGATAAGAGTTTATTTCTCTGACGGTGGAAGCTCGATCTCCAACAGAGCTCTTCTCTCCAGCAATAGAAGTTCATCCCCAGCTGAGTTTATTTCTCCAAATCAACAGATCTTCCAACAAAGTATCTCTCTTCCCCCAAAGAGTTATTCCCCCGTAGAGTTATTCTCAAACAGGGTCTCTCCCCGACAGAATATCCATAAACAAGGATCAAATCCCCAACACAGTCATCTCCGTTTACCATCCCCAACGGAAGTAGAAGAACCACTTTTTCTACGACGGTCAGGAACTCAATTTCTAGTACTCTCTAGCAGCAGTCCAGGATTTATTTTCCCCAGCTAGAGAATATCATAATAGCATTATGTATCCATACATCATGGCATGCGCATACGTATCATATAGCACAATCTCATTTATTTTGAGAACATCATTACTCAATACATTTCATACATCATGACATTACATACGACTAACTCTTTACCTTTCAGGGAAAGATGCAATCAAGTTCTCTCTGGTTCAGTCAAACCAACACCAAGGTTTCTATTCCAGTTGAAGATATTCCAACACTTTTCAAGATTTTCTCTGGTTCAGTCAAACCGACACTAAGGTCTCTATTCTAGTTGAAGATGTTCTAAGACTTTCGTCTTGGTCAGCTGAATCGCCGCTGAGATTCCCCTGATTTATGTGTCAGTCAAAGTTAATCTGAGACCTCTCCCGGGATCAGTCAAATCGATACTAATATTTCTCTCCCAGTTGAAGTTCTCACAAGTTTTCCCTGGTTCAGTCAAATCGATACTAAGATTTATATTCCAGTTCAATCTATGAAGCCCGGAAATCGACCGGATAATATCTTGATTTCTCCAAAATACTACGAATCCTGGAATCGACTAGATAGTGGTATATCTTAAATTCAAGCTATGAAGCCCAGAAATCGACCAGAAAATAGCTTAATCCCCAGCAAGTTACTATGAAGCCTGGAAATCAACTGGATAACAGTACAAGATACTTTGAAGCCTGGAATCGACCAGATAGCGGTATATCTCAGATTCAAGATATGAAGCCTAGAAATCGACCGGATAATATCTTGATTTCCCCAAAATACTATGAAGCCTAGAAATCGACCAGATAACAGTATGAGGTACTGCGTAGCTTGGAGTTCAACCAAATAGCAGTTTACTCGGCCAATTACTATGAAGCCTGGAAATCGACCGGATATTAGTATGCCTTAAATCCAAGTTGAAACCGGATGCAACCGGATAACCACTTAATTCCTTCGGAAGCCTGGAGCACGACCAGATAAGAATTGAGAAATTGCAAAGCCTGGAGAATAACCAGATAGCAAGTTTAATCTCATCTCCCCAGTAAGTCACTGTAAAACCTGGAGCACGACCAGATAGCAGTCAGTCTTATTATCCTCAGCAAATCACTATAAGGTCTGGAGCATGACCAGATAGCAGTTCATTTTCACCTCCTCGACTAAGAGATGATTCCCCAGTAGAGTAACAGACAACTGAAGCTCCTAAAATTCTATTTCTCCCAAGACAAAGACCAACATTCCTCAGCAAATTCCTCCTCAACGACAGGAACAGGAATTCTCATCGAAGGAATATCTCGCAAAATCAACATCATCCTTGATGGCATCTTTAAGCCCATCTCCGATGATTCTTTGTCATATCTTCCGGATGGCATCTTTAAGCCCATCTCCGGTGACCTTCCGTCGTCTCCTCCAAATGGCATCTTTAAGCCCATCTCCGGTGACCTTCCGTCGTCTCCTCCAAATGGAATCTGTAAGCCCATTCCCAATACTACCTACGCAGTCTAGCACTATCTCAGACGAGTGCAAATTTCTGGGCACTCTAGTGTTCAATCATCTTCCACCTTCAGATTACAAAAGGCAGACAACCAACCTACATCCTCAGGTTTAAGAAGATTGAACAGGGGCAGCTATTGTACCCCAAAATTTTCCCTCTCATTTTACTCAACACATGACCATTGAGGTCCTCAATTTGCTCAAGGATGCCCAAGAGTTGACCAGACAAACTCTCTCCTAAGGCAATGTACCTCAAACTAGGGTTTCCATTTTCATTAGGATGGTTGAAGTCCAAAGGTCCCTGTGATGCGATGGGAGAACTGACTTGAGGGTTTTGCGTTTGATCGCAAATGTTGCAGTTAGCAAGAGTAGCCACCGACATTTATTTTATCCAAAAGGAAAGGTGAAAAAGCACAGGAAAGACCTTTGAGATTATTTCTTGAGTTCGAGGGGTAGATTATGAAAAGGGAAGGTATTAGCACTCTTTTCATCCATGGTTTTCCATGGGCTCTTAGTTACTTGCTAGATCACTTATTTTTGTTTGAAATTGTTCTTTGTGTGGTTTTTGAAAGTATTTTTTAAAGAGGCCATCGTTTAGTCAATCTTTGTAATGATTCTCGTTCGTAAGAATGTATACAAAGATGTTGATCTTTTCAAAATGTTTTCAAGTTTTGTAAGATGTTTTGAAATGTGTAGGTGTTTGTTTTGAAAATAGCAAGGATGATTTGTTTGAATTGAGCAAGTAATTAGGAGCAATCTACCTACTCAAGTGTCTTTCTTATTTATTTTTTCATTCTTTGACATTGTTGTCTTACCATTGATTTGGTAAGCAACCCTATCTTTGGATGTAAACGGGACGGGCGTGGGTCATCGTATAGCCATGGTTAGCAATGTTGCAAGGTATCTTAGCATTCTTTTTGAGGGACTACGATCATTTGTAAGGCAACTTAGATAGCGTCATCGAGGGACTATGATCTTGTATTCGCTTGTTTTTGCTAAGATACCTTACATGCGTAATATGGCCATTTTGTATAAGGCAACCAAGTGGGATAACCCTAGGGGTGCTTGTGTGAAAGTGTATTGTTTTCATGCTTGATTTAGTCTTGAATTAGAGTTTTTCTAAGTATATATTTTAGTCTTTCCATACAAACCCTAATTACTAGCATATATATATATATATATATATATATATATATATATATATATATATATATATATATATATATATATATATATATATATATATATATATATATATATATATATATATATATATATATATATATATATATATATATATATATATATATATATATATATATATATATATATATATATATATATATATATATATATATATATATATATATATATATATATATATATATATATATATAAAGCAATAAATTGCGGAATTTAAAGTTACTACGCTATTACAATACTTGTGAGAGGGGGGTATACAATTTATAAATGGGGATTGCAATAATATAAACCTAATTAATCTATTACAACCAAATTGAACAAATGTACAAGGAAATGAATAAATATAAAGTACAAATGCAAATGGAAAGAAATGCTTTTTTTTTGTTTTTTATGAAAAGAGGTTTTAACCTAACCCTAATTAGAGAAAAAAATAATTAACTAAAATTAATTAAATTAATTTAAACTAATTAAGAAAAGATTTTTGAATAAAACCCTAATTCTATTTAGTTGATTAAAAGAAAATAAGTTTAGAGAAAATAAAAGTATTTTTTTGTATTTTGGTCTTGAAAATAATATATGGTGTTGTAAAATATTTTTGGCGTTTTCTTTATTAAAATAATATATTTAAATAGGTATAAATAAATAATAATCTAGTTTTAATTTAATTTACAATATAATTAGTAAAGTTAAATAAAGTATGATGAATAAAAATAATTTTTTGTGAGAAAAATAAAATAAACCAAGTTAAAATAAAAATCTAATTTTTTTTATATTTTTTATGATTATAAAACATTAGGAAAAATAATTTAAGAAAATAAAATAAAATAAAATAAAACAAAACTGGGCCAGGGGCGTATAAGTGAAATAGGGGGTTAATCAGCAAAAAACAAAAAAAAAAGCCAGGCCCAAAGGGCCCAGCGCCTGCAAACAAAATCATAAAATGTCAAAAATATGCAAAAATGTAAAAATGGTCACGCTGGGGCTTGAACCCAGGACCATGGGGTGAACAGGCGCGCGTTTTACCACTGGGATGACTATACATCCGTTTATATAAACAAAACAATAAATATGTAAGGTAAATCAAGTCCTGATGACTTCATCTTCAACCTTCAGTCGGTGTACCTGTAACTCAAAATTGGAAATTGTGAAATGCAAATGAGCTTGTTTCAGGCAGTGCTGATGATCAGGTTAGCTTCCTTGGACCTCTAGGAAGCTAATGCAATGGTTTTCTTGAGTTGAGGATGGTTGGAATGGTCTGGAGAAGTCCAACTGTGATGCTCTGTTTTTGGTTATGGAAGACAGGGAAAATGGTGTTACATAAGTTAAAAAGGTACATGGATGAGTTACTCTTGATGCAATGAAGCTTTAGAAACTAAAAGGCCAAGAAACGCACGAGGGAAATGTGAGTTTGAGGTTCAAGGTCAGAAACTGTGCAACAATGGAGTTTTTTTGGAAATTTATGATTTGAGAGAGTTTTGGTGTATTTTTGGGTGTTCAAGCTCGTGTCCTAGCTCACAATAGTGCTTCTATTTATAAGCAACAAGTTTAGAGACTTGTTGTTGATCAGAATTTGAATTTGCATCCTTAAGCTAAACATGTGATTTTTTGAAAAACAAGTTTCAATGCCTTGTGTACTTGCTAAGATAGAGTGGTTATGCTTTAAACACACTTGCTTCTAACTCTGTAGGTGAATTATGATCATAGGGAACAAGTTAGAGGCTCAAGAGTGGACTTTATGCATAAAGCTTGCTATTCAAGAATGGTATTGTTAACTTTCTTCCCAAAATGGCAATGTGAATTGGATAAAGCTTAAACCACTTGGATTATAGCTCAAACGTTTGTGTAATCCATTAATTATGGAGTGACAAACAAGTTTGAAGCCGGAAAAGCAAAGATTATGCAGCCTAACATTGATTTGCATTTGTGTTCATCATGAAAATGACCTATAATTCAAGTGACAAAATACCAACTTCATCTCTTTGATTCTCCCTACTCAAGAATGATATAAAGGAGTTCTTGGACATTTTGGAAAGCTTGCAATGTGTTCTATAACTCATCTTTAATTTGCTTTTGAAGATTCCCCTTGGAACTATGTGAAAAATTGCCATGAAGTTAGGTTAAAAATCTGCCTAACTAGGGCAAAATTTCACTAAGTCTTTTTTAGTTCATGAGCATGTATTCACAAAATTATAACTTGAGATCCAAGCACTTTTAGGATAAGTTGTATGAAGAAAAGTTGTAGATTTCATGGATATTTACAACTTTCATGTTGGAAGTTTCCTTTGAATCATCTTGCATCATGGTGAAAATTTGGCTCAAAGTTATGAAAAAACATGAAATTTCCAACACTTAGAAAAACTTCTAAGTTTAGAAATTTTGACTTTTCAAAATGAAATCTTGACTTTTTTGATTTCTTGATGAATAAGTTTCAAATTTTGACATGTTTTGATGAATTATGATTTTTGGCACTTGAATTTGACCAAAAAGTCAGAGTTTGACTTTTCAGTATACAGTTGACTTTTGATTAGTTGACTGCAAAATTCTTTTGTCAATCCAATGGATTTGCAATGTTTTGAATCATGTCATTAGGTAAAAATGATGAAATTGGACCCTTGAGATCATGCCTTAAACCAATTGACCATTTTCTAGGTCAAAGATCAGAAATTTCCCTTTCCCAGTCAAAACCCTAATTTTGACCATTTTGCCCTTTTGGAGATTTGACCAAATTTCTTGAGGAATTATGGTCCAAACTTGATAAAATGATACATATGGGTTTAAAATGTTTATGTGGATCAAAAATTATGAATTTTGACTGTAAATTGGCCATGGTTGACTTTTTCCCCAATACAACTGATTTTTAGGTCAACTGCTCAATTGACTGGGCAAAAATGTGATCCAAGGCTTGAAACTTGACATGAGTAATCTTTGGGGTCCATAATGGTCCATGAAAGTCATATGAAGCATTGATAGTTCAAAAATACTTGTGCAAACTCAAACCCTAATTTTGGTCATCAGTGCCTAAGGAGGTGTCTTGAGCTGATCAAACCCTAGTGTAGTCTTGAGCCCAAGGAGATATTGTGAGCAAATTCTTGATAAGTGAGAGGGAAAATTTTGGGGTACAACAGCTACCCCTGTTCAATCTTCTTAAGCCTGAAGAGTTAGATTGGCATGTTTTACTAGTCGTGACTCGAAGGTGGAAGATGATTGGACACTAGAGTGCCTAGAAATTTGCATCGGTGATGTGATGGTTGAGGGAATGGGCTTAAAGATGCCATTTGGAGAGGTGATAGAAAGTTTTTGGAGATGGGCTTGTATATGCCATCCAAGAGTGATTGTTGGTATTGTAATTTGTAAGCTGGAAGAATTAGTATCAGGACGGCGTCCGTGTCTGGAGCGTATTTGAACTGTATCTGGGAGATGATTTTGAATGAGTGTCAGAATGGCATCCGTGTCTGGAGCGTATTTGAACTGTATCTAAGGGTTGAATCTGAATGAGTATCAGAATGGCGTCTGTATCTGGAGCTTATCTGAACTGTATTTGAGAGTTGAATTTGAATGAGTATCAGAATGGCATCCGTGTCTGGAGCGTATCTGAACTGTATCTGAAAGTTGCACTTGAATGAGTATCAGAATGGAATCCGCGTCTGGAGCGCATCTGAACTGTATCTGAAAGATGCACTTGAATGAGTATAGGAATGGTATCCGTGTCTAGAGCGTATCCGAACTGTATCTGAGAGTTGAATCTGAATGAGTATCAGAATGACATCCGTATCTAGAGCGTATCTGAACTGTATCTGAAAACTTTGAACATTGTTAATGATAGATGTTAACCTTATCCTGAAAAGGGTAAAATGTTAGCTAAAATGTAATTTTTATGTTGTATGAAATGCATAGTATAATGCATTTGTGTTATCAATGTTTATGATATATGGATGCAATGTATGCGTATGTGAGCTAGTTTGTTGTACTGTTGTTGGATTGGGGAAAATAAATCCCTGACTGGTGCTGAGGATATGGAGTATAAGTCTTCATGTTGTGAAGTCTAAGTGTTGGTGAATTTCTGCTTAGAGAAATAAACTTTGTTGTAAAGGAAATGTCGTGTACTGCTTGTAAATCCTGTTGTGAAATCTTGAGAAAATGAACGACTTCTACCGGGGATTGATAATTGGATGTTTGTTCCGCTGGGAATTAAACTGCAAATTGTGGGGGATTTATGGAAATAGTATAGAGAGATCTCCCTACCTATTAAAGCCATCAGTGATTGTCTTTTATTTTGTTTATTTGTAAACAGTAATTATGTTCAAATGCATATGTTCAACAATGAATCATTGGATGTTTTTCTAATCAAAACACAAGAGTAAGGAAAAACAAATAGTTTTGCACTTTCAAGGAGATATCTTTGTATTGACTTTGAGTAAGTATTTTCGTACAATGAGACAAACATTCTAGTAAGAGAATGTCGTCATAAAGAAAATTGAAAATTTTAATACAAAAAAAAGATAGATATGTGTATTTATCCCATGGGGTTCCCATTCTGCTATAGCCTTTGTATCTTTGAGCATCTTATATATTTGTTGCTTCGTCTGAAGATGATTGAATTGATCAGAACCTCTGAGTTTGCAGGTTGAAGCCAAAGGTTGTCCGTAAGGTGACCCAATGGGACATAGTCATACGCTTTACATTCCATAACTTTTTCATGGACCTCCCTTTCGGGTTTTCAGTCCACCGGGAAACCCTTTTTTGCCCAAGTCGCCTTTTCGAGTTTTCAAATTGCCGGGTGTACAGGTTTTTTTTGTTTTATCCCTAATTCTTGCCTGAACCTTTTTGGTTCGCCGGGATGCCCTTGTTTTGCCTAGATATGTCAACCTAGCGGGTCTCTTATGCATAGTATCTTTTGACTATGTCCGTGTTTGCAGGATGCGGTAGGTCGTTGCCATCCATGGTGGTTAAGATCATTGCCCCACCAGAGAAAATGTTTTTGATTACAAATGGTCCTTCATAGGTAGGAGTTCATTTTCCCCTAGGATCACCTTGTGGCAGTATGATGCGTTTGATCACTAGATCTCCAACTTGATACATTTGGCGTCTGACCTTCTTGTTGAAAGCCTTGATCATTCATTTTTGATACATTTGACCATGGCAAACAGAAGTAAGTCTCTTCGCATTAATCAAGTTTAGTTGATCAAGTCGAGTATGAATCCAATCTTCTTCATTCAGTCCTGCATCCTTCATAGTCCTCAGAGAGGGGACCTGGACCTCGATAGCCAAGACAGCCTCCATGCTGTAAACTAGAGAATAGGGTGTTTCCCCGGTTGATGTGGGAACTATGGTACGATACCCGTGGAGAGAGAATGGCATCATCTCATGCCAGTCTTTGTATGTGACTGTCATTTTCTGTATGATCTTTTTAATGTTCTTATTTGCAGTTTCGACAACACCATTCATCTTTGTCCGGTAAGGGGAAGAATTGTGATGTTGGATCTTGAATTGCTCGCACAAGGCGGTGATCATAGTGTTATTGAGATTTGTACCATTGTCAGTGATGATCCTTTCCGGGATACCGTACCGGCAAATGAGGTTTTGCTTGATGAAACGGGCAACAACATTCTTGGTAACGAAAGCGAAGGAAGCTGCCTCCACCCACTTTGTAAAATAATCAATGGCCACTAAGATGAAGCGGTGTCCATTAGAGGCGGTCGGCTTGATTTCCCCAATCATATCTATTCCCCACATAGAAAAGGGACAAGGAGCTGTCAAGACATTCAGAGGAACCAGAGGTACGTGCACCTTGTTAGCATAAATCTGATACTTATGGCAAGTTCGAGAGTGTTGATATAAATCTGCTTCCATGGTAGACCAGTAATAGCCTGCCCGTAGGATTTTCTTTGCCATCGTATGCCCACTGGAATGGGTGCCAAAAGTGCCTTCATGTAATTCAGCAATGATCCTTTCAGCTTCAACCTTATCTATGCACCGAAGTAACAGAGTCATGATTGCGTTTGTACAGGATGCCATTATTAAGGAAGAATTTCGTAAAGAATCTCCTTAAGAACTTCTTATCATTGACTGAAGCTCCTTCTGGATATTCTTGAGCCTCGAGTTACTTCTTGACTTCGTGAAACCAAGGCTGGTCCACTACTTTTTCAGTATTAATCTCGTGACAGTGCATTGGTTCCTCCATTCATTTGATGGTGATCTAGGGAGCCTCGTTATCCTAATTAAGTTTAAACATAGATGACATTGTGGCTAGAGCGTCTGCTAGCTGATTTTCTTCTCGCGGGAAATGCTCGAAGGTAATCTTCTCAAAATGTGGAAGCAACGTCAAAACATGTTCTTTGTAAGGGATAAGGTTAGGGTGTTTGGTGTCCCATTCTCCTTTGATCTAACTGATAACCAAAGCTGAATCTCCGAATACATCCAAGGATTTGATCCCCAAGTCTATGGCAGCTTTGAGACTAAAGATGCACGCTTCGTATTCCGCCATGTTGTTTGTAAAATTGAAGCAAAGTCTGGAAGTAAAGGGAGTATGACACCCTTCCAGAGATATGAGTACAACACTAATACCATTTCCAAGTGCATTGGATGCCCCATCAAAGAACAGGGTCCATCGGGATCCTTGTTCAGGTCAGTCATATGGCCTGAATTCTTCACAGTTATTTACCGTCATGATGTCTTCATCTGGAAATTTGAACTTCATGGATTGGTAGTCTTCTACAGCTTGGTGAGCAAGGTGATCATCTAATACACTTCCCTTTATTTCTTTCTGGGTAGTATATTGTATGTCATATTCTGTGAGGATCATCTGCCATCTCGCTATTCTCCAAGAAAGAGCAGGCTTCTCGAAGATGTATTTTAGCGGATCCATTTTAGATATCAAAAAAGTAGTATGAGTCAGCATATATTGTCTTAACCGGTGAGCCGCCCATGCCAGAGCGCAGCAAGTTTTTTCGAGCAATGAATATCTGGTTTCACAGTCGGTAAACTTTTTGCTCAGGTAATAAATAGCATGCTCTTTTCGGCCAGACTCGTCATGCTGCCCCAATACACACTCCATTGAGTTTTCTAAAACAGTCAGATACATGAACAATGGTCTTCCCTCGACCGGTGGCATCAAAACAGGTGGCTCTTGTAGGTATTCTTTGATTTTGTCAAAAGCAACTTGGCACTCGTCATTCCATTTGACTACTTGATCTTTCTTCAATAATTTGAAGATTGGTTCACAAGTAGCTGTCAGGTGAGAGATGAATCTGGAAATGTACTTCAACTGTCCCAAGAATCCTCTGACTTCCTTCTCAGTACGAGGAGCCGACATCTCTTGTATTTCTTTAACTTTGGCATGATCGACCTCGATACCTTTGTTGCTGACAACAAAGCCTAGGAGTTTACCGGACCGTACCCCAAATGTGCACTTGTTTGGATTCAACCTCAGCTTGTACTTCTTCAGTATCTCAAACAGTTTTTGTAAGTGATCAAGATGCTCTTCTTCTGTTTGAGATCTGGATATCATGTCGTCCACATAGACATCTATTTCGTGATGTATCATGTCGTGAAATAGAGCTACCATGGCACTCTGATAGGTTTCCCCAGCATTCTTCAGTCCGAATGGCATAACCTTGTAGAAGAATGTGCCCCATTGTGTGACAAATGTTGTTTTCTCCATGTCCTCAGGTGCCATTTTGATTTGGTTGTAACCTGAGAAACCGTCCATGAAGGAAAACACTTTGTGTTATGTAGTATTGTCAACTAGGATGTCAATGTGGGGAAGTGGGAAATCATCCTTGGGGCTTTCCCTATTCAAATCTCTGTAGTCCACGCACATTCGTACCTTTCTGTCCTTTTTGGGCACGAGAACAACATTGGCAACCCATTGCGGATAGGAGGTGACGGCCAAGAATCCAACATTAAATTGTTTCATGACTTCTGCTTTAATCTTCTCTGTCATATTTGGTCGCATTCGACGGACCTTTTGTTTTACTGGTGGGTAATCCTCTTTTGTAGGTAGACAATGTACCACAATATCTACATCAAGTCCTAGCATGTCTTCATATGACCCGACAAAGACTTCAACATACTCGTGAAATAATTGAATCAGACGCTCCTTGACACTGGGTTCCAGATTGGCACCCACTTTGACCTCTTTTTTGTCTTCTTCGGTACCTAGATTGATTATATCCACAGGTTCCTCGTGAGACTGAATGGTTTTCTCTTCTTGTTATAGTAGTCTGGAAAGTTCTCCTGGTACTTCACAATCTTCCCCACCTTCGTCTTCGGCTCGGTAGATTAGATTCTCAGAGTCACAAAAGGCCATAGCAGTATTGTTACCCATGGGATCCCGAATGGATGTATACCTGTATTGTGAGTGTGTGTAAGGGTATAACTATCCTTGAAATAATAAAAATGTAAAAATAAAAACAATGAGCACAAAAGCTTGTATGCGAAAACGTCCATGATTCATTGATGTCATATGAAAATGAGATAATAACCCTTACAAATGGACCATTGTTCCTCGGGTAAGACACAAGGTTTTAAGAGTGCGAATTGTTTTAATATTACAGATCCAACAAAATGTAAAGACAAATTACCGTGGGATGAAAGTGATCGGGACAAAATCTCTAGCCTCCCAGTTGTTGAGCCCTCCAATGAAAGTTGGGAATATCCAGTCTTCCAAGTCACAACTATCTTCTTCATCTTCTATGGCGTTGACCTCGCGGTTGCTGATCTTTAGGGTGGTCCTCCGGCACGAGCGTGGCGTACAGCCTTCTGAGCACTTGAAGTGAAACCCAGGCCAAACTTATCAGACTTATATGGGATATCTGGGAGTTGTCCCCAGATAGTGCACTCACCTTCTTCTACCACTACTTTGGCATCCTTCAGAGATGACATCCGGAGTGGAGGCCTTGTGATCTTGGGAACAGCCTTGGTTACTGCCACATCTTGCGGGACCTCTTCAAAGTGTTGAAATAGAGTTTCAATAAATTCACCATCTAATTCCATATATCTTAAGGAATTGAGATGGATGATCATATACTCTTCTTCTCCATGAACGGTGATAATCTTCCCTTGAATCGAATATTTTAGCATTTGGTGCAACGTAGAAGTGACAGCGCCAGCATTATGAATCCATGGTAGGCCTAGCAAGCAGGAATATGAGGGACATATATCTATTACATAAAAAGTTGAATCAAATGTTTGTGTTCCAACTTTTATGGGAATGTCTACCTCCCCATGTACCATCCTTTTCGAGCTGTCAAAATCCCTTACTACTATGTTACTTGGCTTCAATGTCAACCCCTCACAGTCAAGCCTATAAAGAGATTTTTTTTAGGAAATACATTCAGAGATAAGCCAGTGTCAACCAAAACATGGGCCAGGGTTGTGCCCCTACATTCAACTGAGACATGCAATGCCTCATTATGCTTCCTTCCTCTCGGTGTTAAATCAGCATCAGAAAAACCTATACCATTATCTACAGTCAAGCTGGCTACGTAGTCTTGGAATTGATCGACAGATGTCTCTTGAGGTACATGGGCATTTTTTAGGAATTTTATCAAGGCTTTTGCATGCGCCTCAGAACATAGTAGTAATGCCAGCATGGAAATTTTAGAGGGAGTTTGCCCCAGTTGTTCAACTACATCGTAGTCGCTTATTTTTATGATCTTCATAATTTCCTCCATCTCTTTCTGGGAGGTCTCAAGGATAGCCAATGACTGAGCCTTTGTCCGGACAGGATCAATCAGAATACTTTTACGTCGAGTCTCGGTTAACTCGGCAGCAGGAGTGTTGGTTGGAATGATAACATGGGTTATAACAGCTTTGTCAGTTGGAGTATTGGTGGAGATGATTATAGGAACGGGACCAGATTTTGGGGGAGCAACAGCAGGAATGATTACAGGTCCAGAAACTGCTTTTGGGGGAGCAATTTCTGGAGAGAATATCCTTCCGCTTCGGGTAATCTTGCTAGTTTCTGCAATATTACTAATGTCATAGTTGACTTTCTCGGAGCTTGAATATTTGGCGGCTGGCCAGTCCTGCTTGATACCATGGTAGTATACATCCCCTCAATAATTCCATGGTATGGTTTTGTCTGACGAATATGGGACTGGTCCAAGCATTGTAATTATTAAAGGAGTTGCTTTTGGAACTAATGTAATTCTAACGGGTCTTTTGGTGGAGACTCTGGAAGAATTGGCGGAAATGGTAATGATAGAAACATCTTCAAAAGGAACAGGTGGAACAGAAGTCTTCTCGAATAAAATTTCTTTGTTATCTATTAGGCACTGAATTCCTGCTTTCAACAAAGGGCAGCTGGTTGGTGAGGACAAACAGAAATGACAAACTTCATCACAGCCTGGGAACACACTGGCATTCAACAAGTTCATTTTAATAGTCAGAAGTGGGGTCATAAGTTCATCAACTGAAGTAACAAACATTTCTTCTTCAATGGCATTGGTATTATGGCCATGTCTGGGCATAGGGGCAGAAATGACATTTGGCTTTTCGGGCGCATCGAATTCAATCTCTTTTGCTTCAATGAGGTCTTATATTTTGTTCTTTAGATCCCAACAATTATTAGTGTCATGGCTGGGACTTTCAGAGTGATATGCGCAACGGACATTGGGATGATAGTGAGGAGGTGTTGTGTTGGGGTTTTTCGGAGCTTCTTTCAAGGTCACCAAATTGGATCTTAGTAGATGCGGTAATACCTGAGACGGGGTCATGTTAATTCTGGTGAACTGCCCGACCGGTCTTTCCATCCTCGGTTGATTATTTCTTTGTTGATCAGGCGCAGGTTTAGGGATCATCACAGCCCCCACCATTGGTCAGCGCTTGTCCCTATCTTAATTTCTCTGAGGATAAACGGCAACCACTTCTTTCTTTCCGATGAAAGGCTTCCTTATAGCTGCAGAAGAGGATGTATCTTTCTGAATCTTTCTACTCTTTATATTGGCTTCTACCCTTTCTCCGGTCAATATCAGTTTAGTAAAACCTGCACACGAACTTCCAATTAAATGATTGAAGAAGGGACCAGACAAGGTTCCCAAGAACATGTCTACCAACTCTCTCTCAGATAGAAGGGGTTGAACTCTTCTGGCTAAATCTCTCCATTTTTGTGCATAGTCCTTGAAACCTTCATTGGAAACCATGGCCATACTCTGGAGTTGAGTATGGGTAGGCGCAACATCAGCATTGTATTGGTATTGTTTGTAGAAGGCTGCAGCAAGATCTTCCTAATTATGAACGTTGGCTCTTTTTAGTTGGTAAAACCAGTCAAGTTGAGTTCAAGACAGACTTTCCTGGAAGAAGTGTACCCATAAGTCTTTGTCAGCGGTATGGGGCTGGATTTTCCTTACATAGGATCGGAGATGCATTTTTGGACATGAGACTCCGTCATACTTGGCGAAAACAGGTGCTTTGAATTTGGGACAATTGACAATCCCCGACACTAACCCCAATTCCTCAAAGTCCAAGCCAGACACTTTTTGGATTTCCATCGCACTCAAACGCTCTTCGAGATGTTTATACTTGTCATCATCTGGAGGGTATTGTTCTTCAGAATAGTCTTCTTCTTCCTCTTCCTCTTTTGATTCTGATGGGACAATTGTTTCCTTGCCTTTCCCATCTTGGTTATCTCTTTCACTGGGTGTCGTTGCAAAGTCTAAGGTCCTTCTTGTCTGCCCATGAAATCTTCTTCCCATGTTTAGGACTCCGGTTACCTTCCTTGTTTTCTTTTTCTTCTCCTCAGCTAGCAAAGTCTTCAACTATTCTTGTCCTTTGGCTAGGGTCAAGGGAAACTATTGAAACTGTGTATTCTGAGCTTGGAGGTCCTTCACTGTTTGCTCGAGATCCATCTTACTGAAATAAACAGTAGAGAGATGAGGAGACTTGTTTCAAAAGACCTACTTATGTTATGATGAATGGTATATGCATATGTA
Source organism: Vicia faba (assembly GCA_948472305.1). Taxonomy (NCBI): domain Eukaryota; kingdom Viridiplantae; phylum Streptophyta; class Magnoliopsida; order Fabales; family Fabaceae; genus Vicia; species Vicia faba. Next base: position 931,797,087 of record OX451740.1, on the reverse strand, counting down.
ATGATTTCAAGGATTTCAAATATTCAAATTTGTTTTAGACAAAAAGGAAACACACGCTATATTAATAAGTTAAAGCTTGAGTACATCAATGCCTTTTAGGCTTATAAGGAAATACAAAAGCTCTAAGATAAAAAGGTAGTGTGCATCCTCTTTGGTTTGATGTAGACATTGAGAGTCTGCTCCTCATGAAGTAGCCTAGTGAGTTCCAAAACCTTCTTCTCGCTTGCGTAGAATTGGGCTTCGAAGGTATCTCGCTCTCCCTTGAGTTGTATCCAATCCCTTTGTAGGTATTCAAGAGAGGTGGGCATATCAGGATGTAGGATAGTGTATGGAACATCTCCCTCCATGACAGGCTCAATGATTACCGGGAGAATGGAGGGGTAAGGCATCATAAGACTCTGAGCACGAGTTCGTACCCATTTGAGGTAAGGCTCAAGAGGGATGGAATTTTTATGCCCCAAAGTCTTGCTATTCACCTTTTTTAACATCCTCCAAGCTCGGATAAAACTCTAGCGAAGACCTTGATCGTCGTTGTCGTAGTCAAATACTAAACCTTGAATCAACATCTCGTACGGGCTATCACTTCGGGCGTAACCAAACTGTCTTAAGGCTAAACATGGGTTGTAGGTGATACCTCCCCTAATGCCAAGTAAAGGGAAATTAGGTAATTCTCCACAACGGTCGACAATGATAACATTCTCTTTGGATCGGGAGCACCAATGAATGTCCGAATGTTTGAGCGTCATCAATCTTTGTGACCACCTTGAACCTTGCTCATTTTTTAATGCAGATTGGGGAAGATGCGTAATAAACCATCTTGCCAAGAGAGGAGTGCAACACATAAGGACACCTCTTTTCCTCATTGTGCGAGTGTGAAAAGAGTGTAGGATATCTCCTAGCAATGTAGGCACCGGGTTGCGGGATATGAAGATTTTGACGGTGTTGACATCTATAAGCTGGTCAGGATTTGGAAACAAAACCATCCCATAGATGAGGAGAGCAACAATTTCCTCACAGGCTTGCAAGTCTAAGGAATTCCAACAGCTTTAGGCTTTCTCAAACATGAACTTTGCTAGGAAACCTTTGACACCACTCCTTGTTTCCCAATGAGTTGTGACATCAGATGAGTGCAAGTGTAGAGCTTGAGCAATCTCTTCTGGCTTTGGGTCTCTTTCCGTACCATTGAAAGGTAGTTGATTGAGAATGAGAATCCTCAAGAGTTGGGAGAATTCTTCCAAAGTAGGCACAAGTTCATATTCAAGAAATGTGAAGCAATGGTGTAAAGGATCAAAGAACTGAAAGAGCACCTTCATCATATCATCATCTGTGTTGGAGGTGATCAAGTTAAGTAGGCGACCATGTCTCTCGGTAAATGGAGAGTTTTCAGGAATCCTTGAAGCTAGCTCCTTGAGTTGTGGAGGGATTCTTACAAGGTTGACTTGAATAGTTTTCCTGCGAAGTGAATCCATATCCTACAAAACAATAACAAAGATGAATCCCCTAAAATCCTTGAAATGATTAGTGGATGTATATGATGTTCATGATATTCATGATGTTATGTACAAGTATGAACATACAAACAAAACAAACAAATCCTTAGGTTTAGGCTTGCATGGAGTTTTATAGGTAAGTACCCTCTTGAAGTTTAGTTGGCTTAAACTTGTCCTAGTAATAATAACCGGGTTCTAAGGAGCTCAATATAATTGGTTTGTTTCCTTGGTCATTGTTTCAGCACAAGCCTCTTTAATGGCGACCGAAATATCCCAAGAAACCAAACCTCAATGAGTGTAGTATCGAGTATCTACCAACTTCGGACTGTACCAAAGTCGGTCATCTCACTACATCCTAAAGGCCAAGTTGGTGAAGTAAAGGTTCTAAAAGTTCATTAGTGCTTTATGACATCACTCAGCGGCCCCGTATTCTCTTTGATTAACTCAAAGGCTACCGATACCCACAAATATGTCGCACTAACGTAGCTATTGCTTAGACCATGCCCGTATACCCCGCACAGTTTCCACAATGTATTGCTACTTACCTATAATGTATCCCAAATCCGGGTAGAGGATTCAAACCCAAACAAAGAACCATAATATAAAGCATACAAGTCAAACAATGTAAGCAAGCAAATGTGATATATCCCTAAGGTAACCCCACTTTTAGAATTTTCCCCAACAGAGTCGCTAGTTCTGTAATGCGGTGGGAGAACTGACTTGAGGGTTTTGTGTTTGATCGCAAATGTTGAAGTTAGCAAGAGTCGCCACCGACTTTTCTTTTATCTAAAAGGAAAGGTGAAAAAGCACAGGAAAGACCTTTGAGATTATTTCTTGAGTTCGGGGGGTATATTATGAAAAGGGAAGGTATTAGCACCCTTTTCATCCATGGTTTTCCATGGGCTCTTAGTTACTTGCTAGATCACTTGTTTTTGTTTGAAATTGTGCTTGGCGTGGTTTTTGAAAGTATTTTGTAAAGAGGCCATCATTTAGGCAATCTTTGTAATGATTCTCGTTCGTAAGAATGTATACAAAGATGTTGATCTTTTGAAAATGTTTTCAAGTTTTGTAAGATGTTTTGAAATGTGTAGGTGTTTATTTTGAAAATAGCAAGGATGTTTTGTTTGAAATTGAGCAAGTAATTAGGAGTAATCTACCTACTCAAATGTCTTTCTTATTCAGTTTTTCTTTCTTTGACATTGTTGTCTTGTCATTGATTTGGTAAGCAACTCTATCTTTGGATGTAAACGGGACGGACGTGGGTCATCGTATAGCCATGATTAGCAATGTTGCAAGGTATCTTAGCATTCTTTTTGATGGATTAAGATCATTTATAAGGCAACTTAGATAGCGTCATCGAGGGACTATCATCTTGTATTCGCTTGTTTTTGCTAAGATACCTTACATGCGTAATATGGCCATTTTGTATAAGGAAACCAAGTGGGATAACCCTAGGGGTGCTTGTGTGGAAGTGTGTTGTTTTCATACTTGATTTAGTCTTGAACTAGGGTTTTGCTAAGTATTGATTTTAGTCTTTCCATACAAACCCTAATTAATAGCATTGTATATATAAGGCGATAAATTGCGGATTTTAAAATTACTACGCTATTACAATACTTGTGGGAGGGGGTATACAATTTGTGCACGGGGATTGCAATAATATAAACCTAATTAATCTATTACAACCAAATTGAATAAATGTACAAGGAAATGAATAAATATAAAGTACAAATGCAAATGGAAAGAGATGATTTTTGTTTGGTTTTTTATGAAAAGAGGTTTTAACCTAACCCTAATTAGAGAAAAAAATAATAAACTAAAATTAATTAAATTAATTTAAACTAATTAAGAAAAGAAATTTAATTAAGAAAAGAAAATTAATTAAGAAAAGATTTTTGAATAAAACCCTAATTCTATTTAGTTGATTAAAAGAAAATAAGTTTAGTGAAAAAAAGTATTTTTTTGTATTTTTGTCTTGAAAATAATATATGGTGTTGTAAAATATTTTTGGCTTTTTCTTTATTAAAATAATATATTTAAATAGGTATAAAAGATAAATAATAATCTAGTTTTAATTTAATTTACAATATAATTAGTAAAGATAAATAAAGTATGATGAATAAAAATAATTTTTTGTGAGTAAAATAAAATAAACCAAGTTAAAATAAAAATATAATTTTTTATGATTTTTAAACATTAGGAAAAATAATTTAAGAAAATAAAATGAAATAAAAATAAAATAAAATAAAATAAAATAAAACAAAACTGGGTCAGGGGCTTATAAGTGAAATAGGGGGTTAATCAGCAAAAAACAAAAACAAAAAGAGTAAGGCCCAAAGGGCCTAGCACCTGCAAACAAAATCAGAAAATGTCAAAAATACACAAAAATATAAAAATGGTCACGCTGGGGCTTGAACCCAGGACCATGGGATGAAAAGGCGTGCTTTTTACCACTGGGTGGCTATACATCCGTTTATATAAATAAAATAATAAATATGTAAGGCAAACCAAGTCCTGATGACTTCATCTTCAACCTCCAGCCGGTGTACCTGTAACTCAAAACTAGAAATCGTGAAATGCAAATGAGCTTGTTTCAGGCAGTGCTGATGATCAGGTTAGCTTCCTTGGACCTCTAGGAAGCTAATGCAATGGTTGGCTTGAGTTGAGGATGGCTGGAATGGTCTGGCAAAGTCCAACTGTGATGCTCTGTTTTTGGTTATGGAAGACAGGGAAAATGGTGTTACATAAGTGAAACAGGTACAGGGATGAGTTACTCTTGATGCAAGGAAGCTTTAGAAACTAAAAGGCCAAGAAACGCACGAGAGAAATGTGAGTTTGAGGTTCAAGGTCAGAAACTATGCAATAATGGAGTTTTTTTTTGCAATTTCTGATTTGAGAGAGTTTTAGTGTATTTTTGGGTATTCAAGCTCGTGTCCTAGCTCACAAATAGTGCTTCTATTTATAAGCAACAAGTTTAGAGACTTGTTTTTTATCAGAATTTGAATTTGCATCCTTAAGCTAAACATGTGATTTTTTCAAAAACAAGTTTCAATGCCTTGTGTACTTGCTAAGATAGAGTGGTTATGCTTTAAACACACTTGCTTCTAACTTTGTAGATGATGTGTGATCAGAGGGAACAAGTTAGAGGCTCAAGAGTGGACTTTATGCATAAAGCTTACTTTTCAAGAATGGTATTGTTAACTTTTTTCCCAAAATAGCAATGTGAATTGGATAAAGCTTAAACCACTTGGATTATAGCTTAAAGGTTTGTGTAATCCATTAATTATGGAGTGACAAACAATTTTGAGGCCTGCAAAGCAAAGATTATGCAGCCTAACATTGATTTGCATTTGTGTTCATCATGAAAATGACCTATAATTCAAGTGATAAAACACCAACTTCATCTCTTCGATTCTCCCTAATCAAGAATGATCTCAAGGAGTTCTCTGACATTTTGGAAATCTTGCAATGTTTTCTACAACTCATCTTTGAATTGCTTTTAAATATTCCCCTTGGAACTATATGAGAAATTGCCATGAAGTTAGGTCAAAAATCTGCCTAACTAGGGCAAAATTTCACTAAGTCTTTTTTAGTTCATGAGCATGTTCTCACAAAATTATAAATTGAGATCCAAGCACTTTTAGGATAAGTTGTGTGAATCAAAGTTGTAGATTTCATGGATATTTACAACTTTCATGTTGGAAGTTTCCTTTGAATCATCTTGCATCATGGTGAAAATTTGGCTCAAAGTTATGAAAAAACATGAAATTTCCAACACTTAGAAAAATTTCTAAGTTTAGAAATTTTGACTTTTCAAAATGAAATCTTGACTTTTTGATTTCTTGATGAATAAGTTTCAAATTTTGACATGTTTTGATGAATTATGATTTTTGGCACTTGAATTTGACCAAAAAGTCAGAGTTTGACTTTTCAGTATACAATTGACTTTTGATTAGTTGACTGCAAAATTCATCTGTCAATCCAATGGATTTGCAATGTTTTGAATCATGTCATTAGGTAAAAATGATTCAATTGGACCCTTGATATCACTCCTTAAACCAATTGACCATTTTCTAGGTCAAAAATCAGAAATTGCCCTTTCCCAATCAAAACCCTAATTTTGACCATTTTGCCCTTTTGGAGATTTGACCAAATTTCTTGAGGAATTATGGTCCAAACTTGATCAAATGATACATATGGGTTTAAAATGTTTATGTGGATTAAAATTTATGAAGTTTGACTGTAAATTGGACATGGTTGACTTTTTCCCCAATACAATTGATTTTTAGGTCAACTACTCAATTGACTGAGCAAAAATGTGATCCAAGGCTTGAAACTTGACATGAGTAATCTTGGGGGTTCATAATGGTCCATGAAAGTCATATGAAGCATTGGTAGTTCAAAAATCCTGGTGCAAACTCAAACCCTAATTTTGGTCATCAGTGCCTAAGGAGGTGTTGAGCTGATCAAACCCTAGTGCAGTCTTGAGCCCAAGGAGATCTTGTGAGAAAATTCTTGATAAGTGAGAGGGAAAATTTTGGAGCACAACAGTCCCAAATGCTTTCCATGGTCCTAATATGTTCTCAAGATCATCCATGCCAAGTTTCATGCCTTGCACAAGAAGTTTGCTCAGTCAACTACTCAAATGCTTGAAAATTAACTACATTAGGTCAAAAGTCAACTGTGGCCCACATACAGTCAAACTTCAAGATTTTTGGTAAACATCAACATTTTGAAGTTATATTCATCATTTTGTCAAGGATTGATCATGATTCCTCAAGAAGTGCCCCAAATTCATCAAAACCCAAAAGTTGCTAAATTAGGGTTTCTTAGGAAAAGTCAACCAAACTTTGACCAAGCATAACTTCTTCATACTTTATCATAAATTTTCCATCCAAGGCTCATTTTTAAGAGGATGCAATTCCTTACAACTCATCTTCATACCACAATTTCAAAATATGCACTCATCAAAAGATATGAAAATTCTACATTATAGGTCCTTTTGAAAAGTCAACAAAAACACCTTTTGGGTCAAAGTTTCTTACATGAACATGGAAGACCCAATTAAGATGAAATCAAAAGGGTTGTTTAGGGGACATCCTAAGCTTTCTAAAAATTCCAAGAAGACCTCTCTAGGGTTAAAATTAGAGGAGATATTCCTTGTCAAAGTTGACCATTTTTGCAAAATTGCCAAAAGTCAAATGTGCTCAAAAATACATTTTTTTGTCAAATGGGCCTAGTTTTTCATGATTGAATCTTGCTTGTGACATGGTCCACGACCCAAATCAGCATCTACACTTTTATGCTTCATTATTTATTTTATTTTGATTTTTTATTATTTAAAATTCAAATTAAATCAAATAACTGCAAAAAATACAAAAGATTGATTTTTGATCTAATTTTTTTGTAGGAATCAAATCCAATCAAGCTAGCATATCATATCCAAGCCGTGCAAGGGTTTATTGAAGCAAAATAGCATGATTTTGGTTGTTTTGGAAAGATATAGTACAAGAACAAAATTAAATCCAATTGCCATGATTGACAAAGATTTAACTCGTTTTTGTTAACCTAATTTGTTCTAATATATATACTGAACAAGAACAATGCATAAGGACAAGGATAGAGGTCATGAAAGATGCAAACAAAAACTGCAAAATTGTCAAAAAAAGTGGTGGATCGTTTTCCAATTTAGAGGCCAATTCAAAGTATTCTAAGACTACCAATAGACTCATGGACATCTCCAGAACATATTTCAATCCATTGCAAGCATCCTCACCCTCAGAATCGCGAGCTACAGACCCACGGTTTGCTCATATAATCTTGAATTTAATTTTACAATTTACGCATGATTAATTACTTTTAAGCATAGCATTATGTTTGTATCATCATTTGGAACGTTTTGGTTCAATCAATTTTGCATTTGGACGTCTGCATGCGTATTTGCCATTATTAGGGTTTGTTCTTGCATTTTAGGGCTTTATTCTACAGGTTAAATTGGGCCAAGAAAAGAGCACCATGATACTCGTGAGATCAAAACGAGTTGATATATGTATTCACCAGTAATTTATCTTGCTTGTTTAAGATTTTTGAAGCTTACAGGGTTTTAGCTATGGAGTCCTGGCCGTAGGTAAAAGTATGGGATCTAAGACGACGGGCAAGGAAGAAGAAGATAATGTGGCTGATGAACATTGGTCCATTTGAATCTGGCACGCGTTTTTTTTCTTAGCCACTTTGTTTTATATAATATTCATTGGTTTTATTATTATAACAAACAAGAACAGGTGGCCCAGTGGTGAAGCTTGCATTTGGAAATGTAGCGGACCTAGGTTCGATCCCAAGTCCTAGAATTTTCTTATTTTCTAACTTTGTTTCAACAGATCATATGCATCACACCCCCTGGAGCCTACCGTGCGCTTCCATCATCCAGCCAATGGATTCCTTATCAATCCAATCCAACACCCATGCAAGAGAGGATCAGGGTGCACCATCAGAAAGAACACAACATTGAATCTCGCGCCAAGGCTGGGCTCAGCCACTATTGGGCCTGAATAATTCAGATATACACCCCCCCTTTTTCAGCTTCAATACAGGCCCATCTCTAATCCTTTTATTTTATTTCTTATTTTCAATTGTTTATTTAATTTCTCTTTTTATAAAATAACACAAAAAAAAACAGTTTTTTTATTAAATCAAAAAATCACAAAAACCCAAAAAATCTTTTTTTCCTAAAAAAAATATTTTGTTTCTTTAATTAATTAATTAGTTTAATTATTTAGGGAAATTTAATTATTTTTCTATATAATTTAAATTATTTAGAAATTAGGGTTTTTAATTTATACATAACCTAATTAATTTTTCTCAAAAAATGATAATAACCTAAAAAAATTTCAATTAAATTTTTAGGGTTCTTTAATTCTCGCATTTAATTCGCCGCGCGCATTTTTTGATTTCCGTTTATTATTATTGTAACTGTTTCGAGGTTGTAATAGTAATTAGGGTTTAAACTTCCGCATTTTTATTTACAGTCAAGATAATTATGTATCTGCAAAAGCCTTGTAATAGCGTAGGACCTTTACCTTCTCGCTTTTATATTTTGGATGCTTGTATATAATTGTTAGTAACTTAGGCGTGTATGACTAATGAATCAATCTTAGATCACTAAGTTGCAAAGATAAATATAACTGAAATTAAACACTTTTTCACACTTGCACCCCTAGGGTATTACCTCACTTGGTTGCCTCGGAAATAATGGTCGTGTCCCTCGAACGTAGGGATACCTTAGCAATGACCCGCGATTCAAAGTCGTCATAAAGATCACAGTCCCTACTTGTCCCTCGAGTTTCCTACGAATTGATCGTATGATGATAGTCCCTTCAAAACGCTAAGGTATCCTTACTTGTTGCCTTCAGTGACCATTTCGTCCCTTCGAACGTCCCTTTAAAATTGCAACGACGGTGCTACCTATTCCTTAACAATAAGATAGCGCTGTCTAAAGGAAAACGAACAGTCTTTTTCGAGTAGGTAGATTAGTTCCTAGGTACTTGCTAAAATAAACAAAAACTTTTTCACACCAACACTTTTCAAAACAGTTTTCAAAAACGACTTTGTAATACCCTTGAGGACATAAACAAGGGTTAAAACAAAGTAAAATAAAACTTTTCAAAACAAGCACACACAAGCAATTTAAAAATGAGCAATACCTAAGATCTCATGGAAAACCATGGATAGAAAGGGTGCTAACACCTTCCCTTTCTATAATCTACCCCCCGTACTCAGAAACATCTCGAAAAGGGTTTTTTCTATTCTTTTTCCTTTTCCTAATTGGATAAAATAAAAGTTGGTGGCGACTCTTGCTTATCGCAACATTTTGCAAACAAAAATGCAAACCAGTATTAACAGTCGGTTCTGCCACCGTATCACAGAACTGGTGACTCTGCTGGGGACTTGATATAAAGTGGGGTAAACCTTAGGATCTAGGTCATTTTAAAATTTCTTTCTTGTTTTTCCTTGCCTGCTTTAAATTCAAGGGTTTTGTTTGGGTATTATTAAAGATCCTACACCCAGATCTGGGGACACTTTTTAGGTAAACAACAATAGATCGTAGAGACTCTACAGCATAGACCAATATGGTTTAAGTGATGGCTGTGTTGGTGTGACACTTTGGTTGGTACCAGTATCCTTCGTGTGGAAACGAGGAGAATACGGGGCCGCCGCGTGGTGTCGTGAAGCACTAATGGACCTTAGAACCTTAGTTGAACAAACTTGGCCATTAGAAAGTAGTGAGATATCCGACCTTGGTATAAAGCTGAGGATTGGTTGATACTCGATGCTACACTCATTGAGATCAGACTTTCGGGATATTTCGACCGTAAGAAAAGATTGCTTGAGCTGAAACAATGCCCGATAAAGGATGGTCAATGATATTGAGAATATTTAGAGCCCGGTTACTTTTCTAAGACAGGTTTGAAACCAACTACTCTTCAAGAGGGTATGATCTTAAAACTCAAGCAGGCCTTAAACCTAAGGACTTGGTGTGATTTATCTGTGTTTGTTATACCTGTGATTTATCATGACATCATGCATCATAACATACCATCCATTCTTATTGCACTAACCATTTTAAGGACCAAGGGAATTTATCTTTGTTCTGTTTTGTAGATCATGGCTTCCGCTCGTAGAAACACTATCTGAATCAGCTTTGTGAAAGTACCTTCCCAACTCAAGGAGCTAGTATCGAAGGTCCCTGAAACTTTTGCGTTCACTAAGAGACATGGTCGACTTCTCAACCTGGTTACTTCAAACTTTGATGAAAAGATGATGAGTGTACTCTTTCAGTTCTTTGATCCCAAGCACAACTGCTTCACCTTTCCAGACTATCAGTTGGTGCCTACCATGGAAGAGTTCTCTTAGTTATTGGATATACCCATTCTTAAATAGTTACCTTTCACGGATCTGGAAGAATTTCCTAAGCCATAAGTCATTGCCTCAGCCTTGCATCTGAAACGGGTCAACGTGGTATCCAATTGGGAAACAAGAAATGGAGTCAAGGGTTTTCTAGCCAAGTTCTTGATAGACAAGGCCCAGCTGTTTTGGGATGATATGGATTTTCAGGATTTTGAGGAGGTCTTGGCCCTTCTAATCTATAGGTTAGTACTATTCCCTAATCCAGACTTATTCATAGATGTGAATGAAATCAATATCTTCCTCTCTTGCAACCTCGTGCCTACCTTGCTCGAAGATATTTTGCACGCTCTCCATACTCGTACCATGAAGAGAAGAGGGGTTCTTATGTGATGCATGCCATTGTTGTCGAGGTGGTTTATTTCTCACCCCCTTAAGTCTGTACTGAAGAATGAAAAAGGTTTAGGTTGGTCACAGAGGATAATGTCACTCGCTCACACGGATATTCTCTGGTGTTCCTGGGCTATAGAAAACACTGCTATTATTGACCACTGTGGGGAGTACCCTAATGTCCCGTTACTTGGCATCAGAGGGGGTATAACCTATAATATTGTTTAGCTCTGCGACAATTTGGTTACGCTCGAAGGGATGGTCCCCATGAGTTACTTATTGGGGGCATTGTATTCAACTATGAGGATGATGTTCAAGGGTATCGCCAGAGGTTCATACGAGCTTGGAGAATGGTAAATAGATCTGGCGCCAAGGCTTTAGGGCCAAATGCTTTCATTCCTATGGAACCTTATCTCCAATGGGTACGAGCTCGCGCCCAGAAACTTATGATGCCCTATATGTCCATTCTACCAGTGATTGTGGAACCCACTACTGAAGGGGATATTCCCTACACGGTTCTCTATCCTGATATGCCCATTGATCTTGGAGAATTACAGAGGTCTTGGATTCAGTTGAAGAAAGAGAGAGATACCTACAGGGATCAGTTTTATGCCCAGGAGAGGAAGGTTTTAGAGCTCACAAAGCAGCTCCATGAGGAAAGATGACTCAATGTCTATCTCGACACAAAGAGGAAGCATCCATGGGAATTTTGATTTCTTCTAGTTTTTAGATTTGTTTTTAATTGTAACGCCTAAAAGGCATTTGAACTTTGAATTCAACTAATAAAAGCTTTGTTTCATTTTGGTTCGCAAATTTAAATTTCCCAAAGTCTTTGAAATCATTTCATATGCATCCCATTCATATCATTGCATAACAGGATTCATAACAGGTTTCTCATCTCCTCCGCTGTTTATTTCAGCAATTGCTCTTGAACAAACTGTGAAAGATCTTCAGACTCAGAACATGCAATTCCAGCAAATGATTGTGGCTCTGGCCAAAGGACAGGAAGAGATGAAGGCTCTAATTGTTAAGAAGACCAAGAATACAGTCGGTGTGGAACATATGAGCAGAAGGTTCAGAGGGCCGCCAAGACGGGTTGTTGATTTAGCTTCTTCATCTAAAGAGGGAGAGAATCAAGAGGTTGAAGCCAGAGAAGAGAACCCTAGTCCTAAAGAGTCTGACAATGAAACTGATTACAATGAGGAGCAGTACCCTCTGGCTGATTAAAGGTATAAGCAGTTAAAAGAGCGTCTGAGCGCCATGGAAATCCAGAAGGTTCCTGGGCTGGATTTTGAAGAGCTGGGTCTGGTCTCCAGGGTTGTCATCCCCCCAAAATTCAAGCCACCGGTATTTGCCAAGTATGATGGGGTATCTTGCCCCAAAATGCATCTCTGTTCCTATGTGAGGAAGATACAGCCTCATACTGCTGACAAAGACTTGTGGGTTCACTTCTTCCAAGACAGTCTGTCTGGAACGCAACTGGATTGGTTCTATCAGCTGGAAAGAGCTAATGTTCATAATTGGGAAGACATTGTTGCTGCATTTTATAAGCAATATCAGTATAATGCAGACCTCTCTCCCACCCGTACAAACCTCCAAAATATGTCTATGGGTTCGAACGAGGGTTTCGAGGATTATGCTCAGAAATGGAGAGATTTGGCTGGAAGAGTTCAACCTCCCTTGGTTGACAGGGAGCTCGTGGATATGTTTCTGGGAACTTTGACTGGGCCGTTCTTCAACCATCTGATTGGAAGTTCGTCAGAGGGTTTTACTGAACTAATCTTAACTGGGGAAAGGGTGGAAGTTGGAATCCAAAGTGGAAAAATTCAGAAGGATGCCTCTTCTAGTGCTGCAAGGAAGCTGTTTGCAGGTAAAAAGGAAGTCAATGTTATCTACAGCCAAAAGAATCAGAATCGAATCGAGCGCCATCCGGCGGTAGGGGATGTTATGATTCTCAACCCTGCACCTGCTCAGCAAAGAAATAATCCGCCAAGAGCAGAAAGGCCAGCTAGACAGTTCACTCGAATCAACACGACACTGTCTCAGATTTTACCTCAATTACTGAAGACCAATATGGTTACTCTGAGGGAAGCTCCAAAGAATCCTAACACCACCTCTCCCTACTATAAATCGAATGCTCATTGTGCTTACCATTCGGAAAGTCTAGGCCATGATACCAATGACTGTTGGGCTTTGAAGAACAAACTACAGGATCTGATTGATGCTAAGGAGATTAAATTTGATCCCCCAGAGACTCATAACGTTATCACTGCTCCTATGCCGAAACATTGTCGGGGTGTTAATGTCGTTGAAGAATATGTGTTTGTGACCTCTGTGGAAGAATTGGTGACCCCACTCATGACTATCAAAGAGAGTTTGTTGAAGGCCGGTTTATTTCCGGGCTGTGGTGAAGGTTGCCACTTTTGTTCATTCCTATTGACTGGTTGCCCTTTGTTGAAGGCAGGTGTTCAGTGCTTGATGAATGACAAAGAGATTTTGTTTGAGAAGACTCCTGTTCTGACTGTTTCGTGTGAAGACATTGATATCATAACCATTTCCGCCAATCCTCCCAGGTCCTCCACTAAGAGACCCGTCAGGATTACACCAATTCCGAAAGTGACTCCGTTGATCATCACCATGCCAGGGCCAATCCCATACTCCTCGGACAAAGTTGTTCCTTGGAACTATGGGGCCGACGTATATTACTACGGCGTCAAGCAGGACATGCTAGCCATTAAAGACAAGATTGTTGAAAATGCTAATTCCAACATTGTCAATATATCCAGAACCAGTAAAATAAGAAGAAATGGAAGGGTGTTCTCCCCTGAAATTTCTCCCCCGAAGACTGCTACCGGACCTGTGATCATTCCTGTTGTGGTTCCACCCGAGACTACTACTGCAATTCGAGTAATCACTCCTGTTGACCCTCCCATCACCGAGTCAGCCGAGACTCGAGGCAAAGACATATTGATTGAGCCTGTCCTGACAAGGGCTAATTCAGTAACCATACCAGAAGCTTCCAAGAAAGAAATGGAAGAAATTTTGAAGATAATAAAGAAGAGCGACTACAATATGGTCGAGCAGATGGGGCAGACCCATCCAAAATTTCTATGTTGGCTTTGTTGTTGTGTTCTGAGGCCCATGTGAAGGCTTTGCTTAAGTTTCTGAAGACGGCTCACGTGCCACAAGAGACATCTGCTGATCATTTTGAAGATTGTGTGGCTAGTCTGAATGCTGATAATGGTTTGGGTTTTTCTGACGCAGATTTGACACCAAAAGGGAGAAAGCATAATGATGCCCTTCATGTTTCCGTTGAATGCAGGGGAACGACTCTGGCCCATGTTTTGGTAGATACTGGCTCCTCGTTGAATGTGCTACCTAAAAAATCTTTGGACAGATTGGATTGTGAAGGCTTGACCTTGAAGCCTAGCAATATAGTAGTGAGAGCCTTCGATGGTTCGTAGAGGATGGTGCACGGGGAAGTGGATGTCCCTATCAAAGTTGGTTCCCATACCTTCGACTCCACTTTCTATGTAATGGATATCAAATCATCATATTCTTGCTTGTTGGGACGCCCTTGGATACATGGGGCTGGGGCTGTTACTTCTACCCTCCACCAAATGTTGAAGTACCCAGTAAGAGGAAAGAATGTCATTGTGCGTGGTGAGGAGGAGTACATAATCAGTCATTTGAATTCCTTCAGGTACGTAGAGATGGATGGCGAATTCATCAAGACTCTTTGCCAGAACTTTGATGTGGTACCTCAGATTATGGCTACAGCAGAAACTACTGACAGTCCTCCGAAGGTCACCAAACATACCTTAAAGATGGCTTCTCTCAAGGATGCACGAGCAGTGGTTAAAGAAGGTGGGTCTACCATTTGGGGTCAGCTCTCGGTTATTCATTACAAGTTTGAAAAATCTGTTTTGGGCTTTACTACAGGTTCTCCAAGGGCCGTTCGTCGCGCTCGGGCTGGAGGACCTCCCCTACGTATCAGCAATCATGGGGTCAATGCACTTGAAGGCAGTGATGGTGATTCCGACATTGACAGCTGGATCTTCCCGACTATCAACGGCGAACTCAGTAACTGGACTACCAAGGACTTTGTACCGATTACTTTTGTTCAAGAGTAATTGTATTTTTGATTTTTTCGGATATGTAATTTAAAAACAATATAAACTCTATAGCCATGTGTCTTACCCGGGGCACAATGGTTCTATTTGTGAGGGTTATCATGTTTCATTTTCATATGACATTAATAAAGCATTGGATGTTTGCATATAAATTTTGCGCTCTTTGTCTTTCTTTTCTTTTATTTTGTCTATACAGCTATGCTCTTACACACACTCATGTATCCAAATGCAGATCCATATCCACTCTGGATCCCATTGATAACAGTTCTGCTACTGCTCATTATGACTTTGAAAATCCGATCAACCAAGCAGAGGACGGAGGTGAGGAAGATTTTGAGGTACCCGGAGAACTTGCTAGACTATTACAGCAGGAAGAAAGGGCCATACCGCCTCATGAAGAGTCGGTTGAGACAGTGAACTTGGGTACAAAGGAAGACAGAAAAGAGGTTAAGATAGGTGCAAATCTGGAGCTTAGTGTCAAATAGCGGTTGGTACAGATATTGCATGAGTATGTTGAAATCTTCACCTAGTCATATGAATACATGCCGGGACTAGACACGGATATAGTGGTTCATCGTCTGCCGACTAAAGAAGACTACCCTCCGGTAAAGAAAAAGGTCTGTCGTATGCGCCCCGAGATGTCAGAGAAGATTAAAGTAGAGGTTATGAAGCAGTTCAACGCAAGGTTCTTAGCTGTCACCTCCTATCCGCAGTGGGTTGCTAATGTGGTTCTAGTACCTAAGAAAGATGGTAAAGTACGAATGTGTATGGATTACAGAGACCTAAACAGGGAAAGCCCCAAGGATGACTTCCCGCTTCCCCATATCGATGTTCTGGTTGGCAATACCGCACAACACAAAGTCTTTTCCTTCATGGACGGTTTCTCTGGCTACAATCAGATTAAGATGGCACCTGAAGACATGGAGAAGACAACCTTTGTTACACAGTGGGGCACCTTCTGTTACAAAGTGATGCCGTTTGGGTTGAACAATGCTGGGGGGAACTTATCAGCGAGTTATCGTAGCTCTGTTCCATGACATGATTCACCATGAGATAGAGGTTTACGTTGATGACATGGTAGCCAGGTCTCAAACTGAGGAAGAACATCTTGATCATCTACAAAAGTTGTTTGATAGGTTGAAGACGTACAAGCTGAGGTTAAATCCGAACAAGTGCACCTTTGGGGTAAGGTCTGGTAAGCTTCTGGGATTCATTGTCAGTGACAAAGGTATTCAAGTAGACCCTGCAAAGGTGAAGGCCATACAAGAGATGTCGTCTCCCAGTACTGAGAATGAAGTTAAAGGTTTCTTGGGACGCCTGAATTACATTGCCCGATTCATTTCACATATGACTTCTACTTGTGAGCCGATCTTCAAGCTTCTGAAGAAAGATCAAGTGGTAAAGTGGAATGACGAATGTCGGGTGGCCTTTGACAGAATCTAACAATATCTCCAAGAGCCTCCTATTCTGATGCCTCCAACTGAAGGAAGACCTTTGATAATGTACTTAACAGTGATAGATAATTCAATGGGGTGTGTGTTGGGGCACCATGACGAGTCTGGTCGAAAAAACCATGCAATATACTACCTTAGGAAAAAGTTTACCGACTGTGAAACACGATACTCACTTCTCGAGTAAATTTGTTGTGCTTTGGCATGGGCTGCTCGCCGACTGGGACAGTATATGTTGACCCACACTACTTTGTTGATATCCAAGATGGACCCAATCAATTACATTTTTGAGATGCCCACTCTCTGCGAAAGGATAGCAAGGTGGCAAATGATCTTAACCGAGTACGACATCTAATACACAACCCAAAAGGCAATCAAGGGAAGTGTGTTAGCTGATCATTTGGCGCATCAGGCCATGGATGACTACCTGTCCATGAATTTCAAGTTCCCGGATGAGAATATCATGTTGGTAACCGACTGTGAAGAACCTGGACCGGATGAAGGACCTGAGGAAGAATCCTGATGGTCTATGCTTATTGATGGAGCCTTAAACACACTGGGTAATGGCATTGGCACTGTAATCATATCTCCTGAGGGATGTCATACTCCATTCACTGCCTGATTATCTTTCAACTATACCAACAACATGGAGGAGTATGAAGCATGCATCATGGGTCTTAGAGCTGCTATTGACCTAAGGATCAAGTTCTTGAGTGTATTCGGGGGTTTCGCTCTAGTGATAAGTTAGATCAAAGGTGAGTGGGATACGAAACACCGGAACCTTATTCCTTACAAAGAGTATGTACTGACATTGCTGCTGCATTTTGAAGAGATCACCTTTGAACATTTCCCACGAGAAGATAATCAGTTAGCGGACGCGCTAGCTACTATGTCGTCAATGTTCAAGGTCAGGTGGAACAATGAGGCTCCCCAAATCACTATTGAGAGGTTGAATGAACCGGCATACTGCTGTGAGATCGATACTGAGGAGGTAGCTGTTGTACCCCAAATTTTGACCTAAGATACCGTCTTCCATCTGCATCATTCGCATTGCAAGAGTTTTGACCATTTTTATCAAATTTTCAAAGCAGTTAAAAATTCACAACTTTTTCGAGTCAGGAGCTGTTTATTTGTTGAACGCTAAATTTATTAACTGATCAAGACTTAAACAATGTTCATTAATTATTTATTATCTTAAATTCAAATAATTGGAATTTATTTTCGATTATTACGTAATTTAAAGACTTATAAATAATAAAAAGAATATTTGAGAAAAGGTTTATTAATGGGTCAAATAATGTTTATTAATTATTCACTATCCTAAATTTAAATAATGGGAACCTGTTTTCCGTTATTATATAATTTGAAGGTTATGAATAATGAAACAAACATTTGGAAAAGAGTCTATTAATTGATCAAGCAATGTTTATTTAATTATTTATTGTTCTAAATTTAAATAGCTGAAATTCTATTTTTCAAGTTATTATAATTTAGAAGAATTAAAAATAATAATAAAATAAATAATTGAAGTTATTAATTGATCAATGATGTTTATTTATTTGTTTATCATTTTAAATTTAAATGATTGAATTTGATTTTTAATCATTATATAATTTAAAGAATTATAAACAATAAATAAATAATTGGAAAGAAAAAGAATTAATTGAGAAATAATAGAATTTTTATTCACTTTATTCTATTTATTACAATTGTCATTTAAATGTTGTGTTATTACAAAATATTTATAAAGACAATTACATAAATGCTTAAAGTAAATAAAAAGCTATTTTTCTAAATTCTAATTCTAAATCTTCAATCCAATGCTCTTGTTCGCTCATTTAATTTTACCTGCAAAAACGATTAAAAGAAAAGTCAGAATTTAATAAATAATTAAAATGCAGAAAATAAATTCAATGTTCATCATTAAAAGCAATGGCCGGAATCAGTTACTCTTTTTTGCAAATCACGGGATTTCTCCCGGTTCACAAAAAAGAGAGGAATTTTTAAATGAATGCACAATTAAAAAATAGCACATTTCAAAATCAATTGCATTTTTATCAAAAAAAACCCACTGCATATTTCAAATATGCATAAATTTCAAAACTGCATAAACCATACAAACAGCATGTTTAGTTCACAAATAACAAGCCAACGTTAACCTGCAAAAAACAATATGAAATTTCCAGCATGTGCAGTTTTAAAACTATGAAAGCAAGCAATGTATATTTCCTCTTTCATCATATTCCAGCCCATTACAATTTCAGAAAAATGTACAGTATATCATTTATATATATCAATTTCTGTACTTGGGAGAGAGAGAGAAGAGGTTCAGTTTTGCAGGTTTTTGATTTAAGCATGAATTGGGAATAAAGTCAAACATATGGAGCAGCTTATATGCAGAACGTCAGAAAATATTAAAATACTAAAACCTGAGCCAGCAGGAAGCAACGGCTATTTGCAATCCCTTCAAAAAGGGAATGGTAACCAGCATATCAAAAAACGATTCTGCATACTGCTGAACCATTTTTTTCCTGCATATTCTAAAAACCTGCATATTTCAAACATCCTGCATATTCAATAAACCATAACCTGCTACTGTTATCAAAACCATAATCCATTTTGCAAGTCTTAATCTAGAAAACTATCCAAACATCCTTCAACCATCCATTCGATCTTCATATCTTAGCATCCAATTTCCGTGCACCACCTCCAATTTCCATACATCGCTTGTTTCACCAATACAAACTAAACCTTTCAACACCCAAACCACCACACGAAATTTCATCAGTAGCAACACTTGTGTTGTTCCATACAAAGCAACAATTTCAAATGAGGAATACAACGACAAAGACACGGTAGTACCAAAAATGCAGAAACAAGAAGCATGAGAAAAGAGAGGAACATAAAGTAGAAAAAGTCAGATTCAAGTTTACCTTAGCAGACTTCACGTCGAATTGCAACTGAGGAAACCTTCTCTCCAACGGTATTCCTTATCTCCTTATCACTTGTTTGTAACTTTTAAAGCTTTCCTCTGTTTGCAATTTGGTATAGTTGATATTTGCTGTCATTTTAAATCCATGAATCGCTTATCGATTATGATAGATGCTTGTAAGGCCGTTAGAGTGTTAGAAAACCAAGTGAGACCAGGGAGAAATTGATTGAGAAAAGTTGTTGTTTGTTCGGTTCATGAGAGCTGTAGATAGGAAGCATATTTTTGTTGTTGTTTTCAAAACCAGAAACAAGCTCAATCGAAAATTCAATCTCGCATTCATAGTGTTCCGCCATAACCAACTGCAGCCTTCATCCTTTTTTTAACTCACCCTAATTAAAATTAACTTCTCATTTGCCCTGCCAAGCACCAACCTGCATCATACATGAACAAAAATGAAGTCCTTAACTAGTTTTCATAGTCTAGTTACTAACTGTCGAGCTTTCTATTAACATTGAACTAGCATTCAATTAGCTCACAAAAGTGGATCCAAGATAGATAAACAGAAATAAATCAAAAGATGAGAAAGTATCAAAGAGAAGAGATGGAGAATAGAGCATCTTACCTCTCGCGGCCATTGTGAGCGCATCGCCTCTTCTGGTCACTCTACTCTGCACATCCCTCGCTTAATCACCATCTTCATCAACCTATTTCAACAGTCATGACAATGTTTTCAAAATCTGGAAAATCATCAATACACAGAATTCATAAAAAACTCATAAAAGGTCACAAGAACTTACCTCTCAAAAATGCACCACTCTCATCTATTCCACCATCAATGCCATTGCATCAACAAGAGAGTGTTCAGACTTCTCAGATGAGCCATGGCCCTTCAGTTGACCAGCCACTAAATGTCAAAAGATTTACTGGTTCTCGGACTTCAACATCTTCTTACAGTGATAGGAATTTTTCTAGAGCAGCTGATGTAAATGTCAACCAATTACCTGAAGAACTTGGATTAGTGGAAACTTCAAATTCCACTACTTCTAAGACTTCATCTAAGGGTTATTATTAATAAGACTCCATCTGAGAAAACTAGTACAAATGCTGCTGCCAAAGTAGACGGTCAGAATGGAAATAGCAGCAAAAGTAATAACCAGAATGCAAGTTCTAGTTACCGGACTCAGCCCTCGCAACAAATCAATGTTTCAGCCCAGCAGCAGCATTATGATCATTCTTCGGGACATGGTAATTATTAGAGAGGAGGAGGTGGTGGTGCTTCTCAAAGAAATTCAGAATCTGAGAACCAAGCTGCAGTTACAGTGACGCACCAGTTGAATGTCCACCGACAGACTGAGGTCTTCATTAATATCAAGATCCAAGGCTCGCCGGAATTACTCCGGTCGTGGAAGGTGGAATCGAGTTTGAGCCCCCCCCAACGGAGTTGAATGACGTTGTTGATGTGAGATGAGACCCAATGATGTAGCCGCGTCGAGATGATTAGCGAAATCGTGGAGAAAAATCGGAACGAGAAGAGAGAAAGAGATCCGGCGGCGGCCATGGCATCATCGTCCCAAGGGTTTCTGTTCGTTACAGCATTTGCGTTTCATTTCTTGGGTCTGGGTCTTCCCACGACCCGACCCGCTCCACTCCTCAACCCAACCCAATTCTCTTCTTACACTTAAGCCCATGCATTTGTTATTTGTTTACCCCCCTTTGGTTATTGTTACCTCTTTTTCTACTTTTAATCTCCTTAGCCTTTTTTAGTTTATTGTCAATTTAGTTAACTTGGTAAGATCTAATAAAAGAAAAAAAGAGATATGAGTTAATTAAACGATTTTAATAACTTGACATTTTTTTATTTTATTAGTTTAAACTTTAAGGTTAATCTATTAATTTTAGTTTTTTTTAACTAGATTTAATTTAAGAGCTTAAAGATTTAATCTAATTGTTTAATAACTCTTAAATAATACTCTGTGTTATTAATAAAAACATAATAAAAAATAGAAACATATAAAACCTAAAAAACATTTCTATTAATTCTCGTTACCTTTTATCATTAAAAATGCGTAAAAAAATGAAAACCAATTAAACTTTTTCTTTTCGCCTGCTAAACAAAAATCTAAAAAAATGCATGTTCACATTTAATCGCTGTGTATCATTTTCTGTCAATTATTTCATTGTACTTGATTATTCTGTTTGCGTCAATCCAAAGGGAATTGTCTAATTTTTGTTGACTTCATGTCCTCAAAAAAAGCGATCGAGCGAGTACCCTCATTTCATTAAAACTTAGGATAATTTTTCCAAATATCCGATTTCTCCAAAACTCACACCTTTTAAGTCAAAACTTCAACGTTAGGTTGTCGTACCTTCAAAAAACCCGTCCGTATCCCTTTTTCGGCCAAAACGATTTACTTTCAATCAAGCGATCAATTTTAAATAAAACAGATATTTCAAAAGGTTCCTATAGAGTACTATAGATGCATTGGGTGCTAATACCTTCCCATTGTATAACCAACCCCCGAACCATAGATCTCTTTTCAAAAACGCCTTGTATTCTTATTACTTTTAAAAGTATTATTTACATTGCATATTTAGGGTTTTATTTCGCTCTCTTCCCTTTTCCTTTGGAAACAATAAAGCGCGGTGGCGACTCTTGCTTTTGCGAGACGAATTAATCAATAATTCGATCTCCGATTTACCCCGCTACATTTTTTATCGCTACAGAATTGGCGACTCTGCTGGGGACTGATTGACCTCTTGCTGGTCCATCCCTAAGTGGGTTAAGCCTAATTTGTCTTATCTGTTTTATTATTATTTGATATGTTTGATTATGTGTTTAAATTGGGGTGTTTGGGTTTTTTAAAGGACAAATCCTATACCCGGATTAAGTAACACTTAAGGAATAGGACGGGCGGTATAGTCATGTTAACTTTGAGGGAGTAATCCCGAAGAAGGAGGCATGAGATCCCCCACTCAATGGAAGGCCCTCTTGAACTTAATATTTGTTTACCGAGTAATCGGGAAGACATTATTATTTTCGACCTAGGAGCCCGAGAAGTTGAGGACCGTAGAACCCTAACCCATCTTGGCCTTTGTAGATGTAGCGCGGAGACTATAACAGAGTAATTCGGAAGTAGTTGTTACGCGATGCTACGCTCGGACGAGTTTCTCTTGAGAATATTGCTAATTATCGAGTAATCCAGACGTTGGCAATATCCGAAAGAGGGATGTAGACTCTGGGAACTTTTAGAACCTTGTCTTACAGGTGCGATTGAAACGTTAGTACATACCTTTGGGTGGGCTTTACCCTCGACTCCATGCGGAGCGTTGAACCTTTAAAACCCATGTTTTTGACCTTGCTTGTGGTTGTTGCATCGCCATGCATTCATGCATCCATAAAACTCTTTTCACTTGACTTTGAAGGAGTTTGGAGGTCTTTCTTTGTAAACATCACTAGTTTCGTCAAACTCAATGGATCTTGGGTGTCGATAGGGCGAAAACCCTAATCCACCAAAATGGATGATTGATCTTGACGATAACTTGATCAATGTTCGGGGCCAATTTAAAATTCACCTGTTATCTTCATACTTGGATGTTTATAACTTGATATCTTGAGTTCCTTGAAAGTCAAATAAAACTCTTTTGCATATCATACATCATTCTACATCTTTCTTTGTCTCACTTTCAAAAGTCTTTTTCCGAGTCTCTTTTTTTTCCTTCAGTCTCACCAGTACAACACTCGCGCTAAGAGGATAATGGAGAATATCAAGCAAGAGGTTTCTGAACTCCGCAGAGAGGTGACTATTTTGAAAGCTGGTTTGGATCACTTAACTGGTTTGGTTGAAATTCTGATCTCCGCCCAAGTCAATCCTTCTAGGAGGGAGGAAGCGATGTTAAAAGTCTTCACGGAAACTCTAGAATCTTTTTCTCATGAAAAGGTGATGGTTAATGCACCTGACGACTTTCCTGACAAGGTGAATGTGGGAGTGCGTCTAGAAGAAGATGTCGGAAAGGGATGTTTATATGAAGACGGTAGTGCAGCTAATGGTGTGAAGAAGTTTGATATTGACTTTTCCAAGAAAAGAACCAGAAGAAATAATCATCATCAGAATCATCATGTTCATCATCAGAATCAGCAAGTTCCTAATCAGAGGAAAACCCAGTTTGATTCAATTCCAATCACCTATACAGAGCTGTTCCCTATCCTGTTGCAGAGGAATTTGGTTCAGACCCGACCTCTACCGAAGGTCCCTAAGAAGTTACATTGGAACTACAAAGCTGATTTGGCTTGTACTCTTCATCAAGGTGCTCGTGGGAATGACTTGGAGGGTTGCTTCGCTTTGAAGATTGAGGTTCAGAAGTTGGTCCGAAGTGGTATCTTGTCGTTCAAGGACGTTGGTTTTGAAGTTCAAATCAAACAGGCGCCGAAGAGTAAACACGACTGAGGGTGACTTTGAATTTTTGAAGATTGTTTTCGTAAGTTCAAGTGGAAAGCCTTCCCAGATTATTAACTTGTTTCTGCTTTTGTAGCTTTTCTTATTTATCAAAACATTGTTTGCATGTAAGAGCTTATTTGCATCTGAATGATCATTTTAATACAATGAGTATGTTTGTCTTGAAGAAATTCATTCGTTTCACTCATATTTGTTCTCAAATTTCAAATTTCTTTTGACATTATGATACCAACTTATTGCCCATTCTCTTGCCTAGGCAGAAATGGAAGGGGGGATGATGATCTAAAGAACACAAAATCTTTGGTTGCATGCTTTTGAATAAAATCTTGTTGATGATGTACAGGCATTGTTTCAAATCCCTAAACACCGGAGATATAAGGAAGATAATCCCTTGCTAACCCCTTTTGAGCCTTTGAAGCAGAAGTTTCTTTTCTATACAAAAAACCTTGAATTTTAACCTGGGGCAGGGTAGTTTTCAGTTAATTTGATTGAGTGTTCAAAATTCGCAAGGAAGATGTTACCGTCACAAAATCCTTTGAGAGATGAACACTCATGTTGAGTTAACCGAACATAGAGTCGGAGAACATCATGAAGAATGGGTGGGCACCAAATATTTCGAGCCTTAAGACCTTTTTCTAAAAAAACCATAAACCAGACCACATTACAACCTTCAAAAGTCCTAATTGAAGCAAGGTCATTCTGAAAACATACTTCAATGAGATATTGTTCCTGACTCCCATGAGTTTCAAATAGTTATGTTGGTATCATATGTTTTTCCTATACGAAAATAAATGATGCTCTAACTCGCACAACTTGTGCGATATCTTTTCAAAATCTTCAAGACTTACATAACTGTTGCATTAGAGTTTTCATTCTCATTGTAAACTCTTTCTAACTGCAAAACATGCGTTTGATGTCAAGGAAGCTCACATAAACACCAGTGATGAGTTTACTCTTTTGAGGCTTGAAACTTTGTTGAGTAATTGGCGGATCACGTCGAGAGAATCATATCCAGGGGCATGTTAGTTGAAGACCTTAAGCATGGACAGGTTGCTTCTCCTAGTTATTGCTTTTCCCAACTTGTTTGCTCGATTGGGGCAAAAATTCTAAGACGTTGTTGTGCCGACTACAGTCAATCCGGGGCAATCGCGTCGAGATTGGATAAATTCCTCTAAGAGTTTGAAGACACCAGAGCATGGTGAATGCCAGGTCTTTTGTAAACCCTCGTTAGACGATTTTCTCGCCGTCAACCTTTTAGCTTGGGGCATTTTAGAAGTGAAGTTATTCGCAAGAATTGTCGTGCAACATATAGCTCATCAGCAGTGAGTTCGGGGCATCCAACATTGGTCCCAGGGGCAATCTAGACTTGTCAGGATGTGTGTTATGTATCGCACACTTTATCAGAGGGCGGTGTTCCCAGTATCTCCAGCTAAGCATGACTCCTTCCAGCAGAAGATTTGTTCGTGTTGTCGACGATAGAAGATGGGACTTTGGGTTGAATATTTTCCTCTCCAAAGAGATTTAAGCCTTGTAGAAGGATTTTACAGCGTTGTTGGCTTTTGTCTTCTATCTCCAGTGATGTTCCCCTCCTGTTGAGTTTAGCCGAGCGTCAGGTTGTACTGTGGTGTCTTATCATCTTCTGTCCATTTCCCCTGTCGGTTTTGTCAGCATATACATGTCATTCATTTATTCATTTACACTTGCATCATGCACGCACAGTTGTATTTGTTGATGTCATTGAGTTCGTACACCTTGGTTGTGTCTTTTCAAATAGCACCTCTGATCTTTCCAAATAGAGTGCCAACTTAAGCATAAAATGTGCCTCCTTTCTAATTCCCCAACTGAGCTAATCCTCGTGGATGATTTTTGATTTAGCTTACCTTGTCCATATTTGGATAGGATAATTTCCCCAATCGAGTTACTTTCTCATTGGGAGGAGTCTTGTTTGACTGTTTTCACTCTGGTTATCCCCTGATGAAGTTGTTGCCTCTTGCATAGGCTATCTCATTGATTTTCCCCAGTGAATTTGCGACCTAGACGGTTGGTGCATTTATTTTGCACGTTAAGTATACGATCTCCTCGGGAAGGATTGATTCAGGTTTCTCTTTGATGAAGATTTTATTTCTCTGCCAATATCATCGCAGTTTCCTTCTGAATTATGTTGGAAAACGACAAGCGTTAGCTCTTCACGAGCAACTTGTACATTACTTTTTCAAGCGCCGAGCAGCAGTTCTTCATGAGCTACTAGTGCGTTATTTATTTTCTGAAACGCCAGCAGTTCTTCATGAGCTACTAGTGCGTCTTTTATCCTTTTTGGGAAGCGCCGAGCAACAGTTCTTCATGAGCTACTAGTGCGTCATCGTCATTTTATCTTTCGGAAAGCGCCGAGCAGCAGTTCTTCATGAGCTACTAGTGCGTCATTTTATTCCGTTGGAAAGCACCGAGCAGTAGTTCTTCATGAGCCACTAGTGCGTTATTTTATCTTTTCGAAAGCGCCGAGCAGCAGTTCTTCATGAGCTACTAGTGCGTCACTTTACTTCTTTTGAAAGCGCCAAGCGGCAGTTCTTCACGAACTACTAGTGCGTCATCTTATTTTTGAAAGCGACAAGCAGCAAACTCTTCATGAGTTACCAGTACGTTATTATTCTTCGGAAAACAGCAAGTGGTAGCTTCTTTATTTGAGCAGCTTGTATGTTATCGTTACTTTTCTTTGGACGACAGCAAGCGGCAGCTTCTTTATTTGAGCAGCTTGTATGTTATTGGTATTTTCTTTGGACGACAGCAAGTGGCAGCCTCTTTATTTGAGCAACTTGTATGCTTTGGTATTTTCTTTGAACAGCAGGCGGCGGTCTCTTTATTTGAGCAACTTGCGCGTTGTTAGTTTTTTGGAAAACAGCAGGTGGCAGCTTCTTTATTTGAGCAACTTGTATGTTATTGACACCCATGGATGGCCAGTGGCATTTTTCTTTATTTGGACAACTTGCGCATCTACAATCTTACTACTGCAGCATTAATTGGTTTCTCTCCGGAAGTCTCACGAAGAAAGTTTGTTGAATCATTACCTTCAGGAATCGGTAATCTGTTATCAGCAATTTGGTTCTCTCTGTCTACCATTGACCTTGAGTCGCGAACCCACTGTTTTGGATCAATGATCTGTTATAGCCTATGCAAGATGCTCTCTTTGTTAGGGTTAGAGGTTGTTTCCCCTTGATTTTATTCGCTGTCGGGAGTCTGTCGTTTGAAGTCGATAGCTTGTCTCCCCAGTAATGTATAATCCGAACCGATGTGTTTTGTTGGTGTTCGATTCCCCCAACATTGTCTTGTTTCACACAATATCTTTCTCTGTGAATTCATGCACTACATTCATATCACTGCATGATGACGGCATCATAGGACAAAATTTGCGTAGTTATGTATTTAAGTACCTTCAATCTCGTCGAAACGAAGATTTCAAATCTTCATATCTCCGGATAGAAGGAACTTAAATAGGGGCAGCTGTTGTACCCCAAATTTTGACCTAAGATACCGTCTTCCATCTGCATCATTCGCATTGCAAGAGTTTTGACCATTTTTATCAAATTTTCAAAGCAGTTAAAAATTCACAACTTTTTCGAGTCAGGAGCTGTTTATTTGTTGAACGCTAAATTTATTAACTGATCAAGACTTAAACAATGTTCATTAATTATTTATTATCTTAAATTCAAATAATTGGAATTTATTTTCGATTATTACGTAATTTAAAGACTTATAAATAATAAAAAGAATATTTGAGAAAAGGTTTATTAATGGGTCAAATAATGTTTATTAATTATTCACTATCCTAAATTTAAATAATGGGAACCTGTTTTCCGTTATTATATAATTTGAAGGTTATGAATAATGAAACAAACATTTGGAAAAGAGTCTATTAATTGATCAAGCAATGTTTATTTAATTATTTATTGTTCTAAATTTAAATAGCTGAAATTCTATTTTTCAAGTTATTATAATTTAGAAGAATTAAAAATAATAATAAAATAAATAATTGAAGTTATTAATTGATCAATGATGTTTATTTATTTGTTTATCATTTTAAATTTAAATGATTGAATTTGATTTTTAATCATTATATAATTTAAAGAATTATAAACAATAAATAAATAATTGGAAAGAAAAAGAATTAATTGAGAAATAATAGAATTTTTATTCACTTTATTCTATTTATTACAATTGTCATTTAAATGTTGTGTTATTACAAAATATTTATAAAGACAATTACATAAATGCTTAAAGTAAATAAAAAGCTATTTTTCTAAATTCTAATTCTAAATCTTCAATCCAATGCTCTTGTTCGCTCATTTAATTTTACCTGCAAAAACGATTAAAAGAAAAGTCAGAATTTAATAAATAATTAAAATGCAGAAAATAAATTCAATGTTCATCATTAAAAGCAATGGCCGGAATCAGTTACTCTTTTTTGCAAATCACGGGATTTCTCCCGGTTCACAAAAAAGAGAGGAATTTTTAAATGAATGCACAATTAAAAAATAGCACATTTCAAAATCAATTGCATTTTTATCAAAAAAAACCCACTGCATATTTCAAATATGCATAAATTTCAAAACTGCATAAACCATACAAACAGCATGTTTAGTTCACAAATAACAAGCCAACGTTAACCTGCAAAAAACAATATGAAATTTCCAGCATGTGCAGTTTTAAAACTATGAAAGCAAGCAATGTATATTTCCTCTTTCATCATATTCCAGCCCATTACAATTTCAGAAAAATGTACAGTATATCATTTATATATATCAATTTCTGTACTTGGGAGAGAGAGAGAAGAGGTTCAGTTTTGCAGGTTTTTGATTTAAGCATGAATTGGGAATAAAGTCAAACATATGGAGCAGCTTATATGCAGAACGTCAGAAAATATTAAAATACTAAAACCTGAGCCAGCAGGAAGCAACGGCTATTTGCAATCCCTTCAAAAAGGGAATGGTAACCAGCATATCAAAAAACGATTCTGCATACTGCTGAACCATTTTTTTCCTGCATATTCTAAAAACCTGCATATTTCAAACATCCTGCATATTCAATAAACCATAACCTGCTACTGTTATCAAAACCATAATCCATTTTGCAAGTCTTAATCTAGAAAACTATCCAAACATCCTTCAACCATCCATTCGATCTTCATATCTTAGCATCCAATTTCCGTGCACCACCTCCAATTTCCATACATCGCTTGTTTCACCAATACAAACTAAACCTTTCAACACCCAAACCACCACACGAAATTTCATCAGTAGCAACACTTGTGTTGTTCCATACAAAGCAACAATTTCAAATGAGGAATACAACGACAAAGACACGGTAGTACCAAAAATGCAGAAACAAGAAGCATGAGAAAAGAGAGGAACATAAAGTAGAAAAAGTCAGATTCAAGTTTACCTTAGCAGACCTCACGTCGAATTGCAACTGAGGAAACCTTCTCTCCAACGGTATTCCTTATCTCCTTATCACTTGTTTGTAACTTTTAAAGCTTTCCTCTGTTTGCAATTTGGTATAGTTGATATTTGCTGTCATTTTAAATCCATGAATCGCTTATCGATTATGATAGATGCTTGTAAGGCCGTTAGAGTGTTAGAAAACCAAGTGAGACCAGGGAGAAATTGATTGAGAAAAGTTGTTGTTTGTTCGGTTCA
This sequence comes from Vicia faba, assembly GCA_948472305.1. Lineage (NCBI taxonomy): Eukaryota > Viridiplantae > Streptophyta > Magnoliopsida > Fabales > Fabaceae > Vicia > Vicia faba. The sequence continues at coordinate 931,767,649 of OX451740.1, read as the reverse complement.
TGAGAGCTGTAGATAGGAAGCATATTTTTGTTGTTGTTTTCAAAACCAGAAACAAGCTCAATCGAAAATTCAATCTCGCATTCATAGTGTTCCGCCATAACCAACTGCAGCCTTCATCCTTTTTTTAACTCACCCTAATTAAAATTAACTTCTCATTTGCCCTGCCAAGCACCAACCTGCATCATACATGAACAAAAATGAAGTCCTTAACTAGTTTTCATAGTCTAGTTACTAACTGTCGAGCTTTCTATTAACATTGAACTAGCATTCAATTAGCTCACAAAAGTGGATCCAAGATAGATAAACAGAAATAAATCAAAAGATGAGAAAGTATCAAAGAGAAGAGATGGAGAATAGAGCATCTTACCTCTCGCGGCCATTGTGAGCGCATCGCCTCTTCTGGTCACTCTACTCTGCACATCCCTCGCTTAATCACCATCTTCATCAACCTATTTCAACAGTCATGACAATGTTTTCAAAATCTGGAAAATCATCAATACACAGAATTCATAAAAAACTCATAAAAGGTCACAAGAACTTACCTCTCAAAAATGCACCACTCTCATCTATTCCACCATCAATGCCATTGCATCAACAAGAGAGTGTTCAGACTTCTCAGATGAGCCATGGCCCTTCAGTTGACCAGCCACTAAATGTCAAAAGATTTACTGGTTCTCGGACTTCAACATCTTCTTACAGTGATAGGAATTTTTCTAGAGCAGCTGATGTAAATGTCAACCAATTACCTGAAGAACTTGGATTAGTGGAAACTTCAAATTCCACTACTTCTAAGACTTCATCTAAGGGTTATTATTAATAAGACTCCATCTGAGAAAACTAGTACAAATGCTGCTGCCAAAGTAGACGGTCAGAATGGAAATAGCAGCAAAAGTAATAACCAGAATGCAAGTTCTAGTTACCGGACTCAGCCCTCGCAACAAATCAATGTTTCAGCCCAGCAGCAGCATTATGATCATTCTTCGGGACATGGTAATTATTAGAGAGGAGGAGGTGGTGGTGCTTCTCAAAGAAATTCAGAATCTGAGAACCAAGCTGCAGTTACAGTGACGCACCAGTTGAATGTCCACCGACAGACTGAGGTCTTCATTAATATCAAGATCCAAGGCTCGCCGGAATTACTCCGGTCGTGGAAGGTGGAATCGAGTTTGAGCCCCCCCCAACGGAGTTGAATGACGTTGTTGATGTGAGATGAGACCCAATGATGTAGCCGCGTCGAGATGATTAGCGAAATCGTGGAGAAAAATCGGAACGAGAAGAGAGAAAGAGATCCGGCGGCGGCCATGGCATCATCGTCCCAAGGGTTTCTGTTCGTTACAGCATTTGCGTTTCATTTCTTGGGTCTGGGTCTTCCCACGACCCGACCCGCTCCACTCCTCAACCCAACCCAATTCTCTTCTTACACTTAAGCCCATGCATTTGTTATTTGTTTACCCCCCTTTGGTTATTGTTACCTCTTTTTCTACTTTTAATCTCCTTAGCCTTTTTTAGTTTATTGTCAATTTAGTTAACTTGGTAAGATCTAATAAAAGAAAAAAAGAGATATGAGTTAATTAAACGATTTTAATAACTTGACATTTTTTTATTTTATTAGTTTAAACTTTAAGGTTAATCTATTAATTTTAGTTTTTTTTAACTAGATTTAATTTAAGAGCTTAAAGATTTAATCTAATTGTTTAATAACTCTTAAATAATACTCTGTGTTATTAATAAAAACATAATAAAAAATAGAAACATATAAAACCTAAAAAACATTTCTATTAATTCTCGTTACCTTTTATCATTAAAAATGCGTAAAAAAATGAAAACCAATTAAACTTTTTCTTTTCGCCTGCTAAACAAAAATCTAAAAAAATGCATGTTCACATTTAATCGCTGTGTATCATTTTCTGTCAATTATTTCATTGTACTTGATTATTCTGTTTGCGTCAATCCAAAGGGAATTGTCTAATTTTTGTTGACTTCATGTCCTCAAAAAAAGCGATCGAGCGAGTACCCTCATTTCATTAAAACTTAGGATAATTTTTCCAAATATCCGATTTCTCCAAAACTCACACCTTTTAAGTCAAAACTTCAACGTTAGGTTGTCGTACCTTCAAAAAACCCGTCCGTATCCCTTTTTCGGCCAAAACGATTTACTTTCAATCAAGCGATCAATTTTAAATAAAACAGATATTTCAAAAGGTTCCTATAGAGTACTATAGATGCATTGGGTGCTAATACCTTCCCATTGTATAACCAACCCCCGAACCATAGATCTCTTTTCAAAAACGCCTTGTATTCTTATTACTTTTAAAAGTATTATTTACATTGCATATTTAGGGTTTTATTTCGCTCTCTTCCCTTTTCCTTTGGAAACAATAAAGCGCGGTGGCGACTCTTGCTTTTGCGAGACGAATTAATCAATAATTCGATCTCCGATTTACCCCGCTACATTTTTTATCGCTACAGTAGCCGACAAACCTTAGTTTCATGAGGTGAAAAGGTATCTTGAAGCTCAAGAATACCCCGAGGAGGCATCTGTCAATGACAAGAAATTTCTGAGAAGGTTTACTGCAAAGTTCTTCCTTAGCAACGGAATCCTCTATAAGCGCAATCATGACTCTACCTTACTGCGGTGTGTAGACAAGAGAGAAGCAGAGAGGATCATGGAAGACCTACACGAAGGTACCTTCGGCACTCATTCAAGTGGAGTTACCATGGAAAAGAAGATCTTACGGGCAGGATACTACTGGTCCACTATGGAAGCCGACTGTTATCAGCATTCTCAAACCTGTCACAAGTACCAAATCTATGCTGATAAGGTGCATGTACCTCCAGTTCCCTTGAATGTTTTGACGGCTCCCTGGCCCTTTGCAATGTGGGGCATTGACATGATCATCGAGGTCAGACCGCATCCAACGGGCATCGCTTCATCATAGTGGCCATTGATTTTACTTTACAAAGTGGGTTGAGGTTGCCTCCTTTGCTACGGTTACTAAGAGTGTGGTGGCACGGTTCATCAAAAATAACCTGGTTTGTCATTATGGTATCCCTGAGAGAATCATCACAGACAACGGTACCAATCTCAACAACTCGATGATCACTAAACTTTGTAAACAGTTCAAGATTCAGCATCACAACTCTTCTCCTTACCGTCCGAAGATGAATAGGGTTGTTGAAGCTGCTAACAAGAATATCAAAAAGATCATACAGAAGATGACGGTGACATACAAAGACTGGCACGAGATGTTACCATTTTCTCTTCACGGTTACCATACTTCAGCACGTAGGTCGACAAGGGCAACACCATATTCTCTGGTATATGACGTGGAGGCTGTCCTACCCATAGAGGTCCAGATCCCTTCTCTATGGATTATGAAGGATGCGGGTTTGAGCAAAGACGATTGGATCCATACTCGACTTTATCAATTGAACTTAATCGATGAGAAAAGACTTACTGATGTCTGCCATAGTTAAATGTATCAAAAACGGATGATCAAGTCCTTCAATAAGAAAGTCAGACAACAAGTGTATCAAGTAGGGGATCTGTTAATCAAGCGCATTATAATGCCGCAAGGTGATCCCAGGGGCAAACGGACTCCCACCTATGAGGTATCATTTGTAGTCAAGAACATATTTTCCGGTGGAGCCATGATTCTGACCATCATGGATGGTGACGACCTTCCACACCTTGTCAATGCGGACATAGTGAAAAGATACTACGCATAATAAAGACCCGCTAGGTTGACATACCTAGGCAAAAATAAGGGCATCCCGGTGAACAAAAAAGGTTCGGGCAAAAATTAGGGATAAAAAAATGAAAAAAATTTGTACACCCGGCAAGTCGAAAACCCGAAAGGGCGACTTGGACAAAAAAGGGTATCCTGGTGGACTGAAAACCCGAAAGGGCGGTCCAGAAAAAAGTTAGGGATTAAAGTGTATCACTATGTCCCATTGAATCACCTTGCGATCAGACCTCAGTAATTAGACATCAAGCTCAAACGGTACCGATCAATCCAGTCAGCTTCGGACAAGCAGCAAAGTGATGAGATGCTCGAAGACATAGGGGCAATAGCGGAATTGAAACCCAATGGGATCACTACACATAGCTGTTTTTTTCTTTTGTACACAATTTCTGTAACAATTTCCATTTTACGGCGACGTTCTCTTACTAGAGCGCCAGCCTCCTTGTAAAAAAACGTCTGTTAAAAAAAATTCAAATCAATACAAAGCGTCTTTTGAGTATAAAACTTTGTGCTTGTTTTTCTGTTTTAAGTTTTGTTTTGCAAAAACGTCCAATGTTTTATTCTTGACATATGCATTTGAATATGATTACTGTTCATAAATATCTGCATATAAAACAAAAAGACAGTTACTAAAAACTCAAAGAAACTGGTGCAAAACCTAAATACCGACAGTTACCACGTCCATCATAGTACAAGGGGCAGAGACAGTTGGAAGCAAGGTCACTATCACGTATAATCCAGTGATACCTATACTCCCCGCAGAGCCGAGACAACCAAAGTCTGATCTCCAGGTCCCCAAGCAAGAATCACTTCCTCAGTGCGTTCATTCAGAAAGCTAATGCCTGCACTCCCCAGCCGAGCTTTATAACCATAAACAATTTATAAAGTTTTTTCTCCCGAGCAGAGTTTATTTCTCTGACGGCGGAAGCTCGATCTCCAACAGAGCTCTTCTCTCCAGCAATGGAAGTTCATCCCCAGCTGAGTTTATTTCTCTAAATCAACAGATCGTCCAATAGAGTATCTCTCTTCCCCCACAGAGTTATTCCCCCGCGGAGTTATTCTCAAACAGAGTCTCTCCCCGATAGAATATCCATAAACAAGGATCAAATCCCCAACGCGGTCATCTCCGTTTACCATCCCCATCGGAAGTAGAAGAACCACTTTTTCTAAGACGGTCAGGAACTCAATTTCCAGTACTCTCCAGCAGCAGTCCAGGATTTATTTTCCCCAGCTAGAGAATATCATAATAGCATTATGTATCCATACATCATGGCATGCGCATACGTATCATATAGCACAATCTCATTTATTTTGAGAACATCATTACTCAATACATTTCATACATCATGACATTACATACGACTAACTCTTTACCTTTCAGGGAAAGATGTAATCAAGTTATCACAAGTTCTCTCTGGTTCAGTCAAACCAACACCAAGGTTTCTATTCCAGTTGAAGATATTCCAACACTTTTCAAGATTTTCTCTAGTTCAGTCAAACCGATACTAATGTCTCTATTCTAGTTGAAGATTGTTGTACCCCAAAATTTTCCCTCCCATATTTCTCAAAACATGTCAAGAATAGTCTCCAAGTGACTCAAGTTAGCTCAAGGGTTGGACAGTCAAATCACCTCCTAAGGCAGTCAATTCAAAATTAGGGTTTTGTGTTGCATCAAGGTCCTTACATACAAATGGCCTCAAATTCTCACCAATGTCCTAACATACTCTCAAGTTCATCCATGTAAAATTTCAAGCCTTGCAGAGAAAGTTTGGTCAGTCAATTGCTCAAGAGGTCCAAAAATCGATTGTGCTAGGGCAAAAGTCAACTATGACCTACAAACAGTAAAACCTCAAGATTTTTTTGCCAACATTCTCATTTTGAAGGATAATTCATAATTTGATCAAGGGTTGATCATGATTCATCAAGGATTGCTCAAGATTCATTAAGATTCAAAAGTTACTAAATTAGGGTTTTACAGGAAAAGTCAACTCAACTTTGACCAAGCATACCTTTCTCATACTTTATGATAAATGACCCATACAAAGCTCATTTTGAAGAGGATACAATTTCCTACAATCCATCTTCACACCCCAAGATAAAGAAAAGCACTTACAAAAAGTTACAAATTTGGACATTATAGGTCATTTTTGAAAGTCAACAAAAACACCTTTTTTGCCAAAGCTTATAACTTGAGCATGGAATATCAAAATGAGATGAGACCAAAAGGGTTGGTTAGAGTATATCTCAAGGTTTAGTAAAAAGTCCAAAAACACCTCCAAAAGTTCAAAATTGAGGAAGTTATGCATTGTTGAAGTTGGGCATTTTTCCAAATTTGCCAAAAGTCAACTATCCCCAAAACTTCAAATTTTGACAAAAGGGCCCACTTTTTTCCACTTGATTTGATCTTGCCACACCACACACGTGTCCTATCTTCAGTTTCATGTCCATTCATTAATTTTTCTATTTTATTTTTATTTGATTAATTCATTTTAAATCAATATTAATCCAAATAAAATCCAAATATTGATAGAATAGGATCTTTTTTATCATTACAGGTCTTAATTATCATGATGTACAATATCAAATTCGTGCCAAGCCATATCATGCACAAAATCTTGGATTTGGAAAGAATTTGAAGGCCTTTAATGGAGGAATCATATCATATCCAAAGTCATCAATTCACAAGGATTCCAAGCCCAAGATTTAACATAATTGTTTCTATCATACATATACAACATGAAGCACACAAGAACACGACCTGAAAGCTGCAGAAATCACATATACAAAACTGAAAAAAAGCTTTAAAAAGTGGGGGATCGAAATCTTGCTTGGAGACCAATTCAAGGCAAAAGCTCAACGCTATCTTCTTGCTAGCCATTCACTGAAGCTAAAGCAATCACTCACAAGCCCTGAATCACCTACAAACGCACTGTAAGTCGCTTGAAACTCCGCCCTGGACATGGAATCGTGATCTCTTGTTCTTGCATCTTTTTGAAAAAACGTTGGCATATTCTTGATCTTGCATAATTTCCAGTCTTTCTGCAATATTTAATTTCGTTTTTGTAGCCTATATCACCCTACCCGAACCTATGGTTTTGGAGGTTTGTATTTGGGTTTTTGTTTTGCAGGAAAAATTAGGATGAACCATGGCCATAGTTGTGTTCAGGGAGGAGAGACGAACACAATGATGGCATCCGTTTGCATTTATATGGCGTATAACTCATGTTAGGATGGCCCTAGGGATTTAGCTGCGGATGAAAATCCGCAGGTAAATAACCAGGTTTCGTTGAAGAAGATGAAGATGTGTCTCTTCTTCATTAGATAGTTTCGAATCTCGCGCATTTTTTTTTTGTTATTTCCCAACATAGTATTTCTTTGTCCTTATATTAATATTTATCTATTCTAATAACAAATAAGCAGGTTAGTTGGGTTGGTAAGCGCGCTAGTGAATTGTCTCATGGGACCTGGGTTCGAATCCCAGGTCCCCCAAATTGCTTGTTATATTTTTTCAATAGGTATTCTCATACAGCGTCCAAAGCGTGGTCTACCATGTGCCCCAGGTCTCAACATGCCAGATGGCCTCTAGGCCAAATCTCAAGGCCCATATTGGATGTGTACCATACACTCAAGTCAACAGGCGTGCAGGGGATGGCAAAAGTCAATCAGGCCAACGTGAATGGGCCTCTCAAAATGCTGATCAAACCCTTCATCTGGGCCCAAACCCCCCTGAGTTTGCTTTTTTTATTTCTTTCATTATTTTCTTATTTTATTTATTGTTATTTGTTTTGTTATTTTTAATCACTAACCAAATAATTAATTTTCCTCATAAAATCAGAAAACCCAAAAAAATATTTTTTATTTATTAAAATTAAATACATCACTTTATTTTTGTAAATAAATATAATTTAATCAATTTAGCATTTAATTAGGTTTAACTTTTAACATCTTTTGCAATAATTAAAATCAATTTAGAATATTAGGTTTTGATTAACTTTTAATAATTTTTTATTTTATTTCCTTAAATATTCAAAAACTCAAAAATATTTTTATTAATTAATTAATTAAGTTTGACTTAATTTAATTTCCATTTAATTCAAAAAAATAACAAAAAAAAACATGCTTTCTTTCGAAAAGGGTCAAAACCCTAAAAATGCGTCGATTTAATTTTCTCGCACACGTATCATATTTCCAATATTGTAATTGCTTCCGGTATGTAATAGTTTTTAATTAGGACTTTAATTATTTATCACTTTCTTTTATTTTCCGCAATTTAAATTAAAGGGTTTGTTTTTGGCGATGTAAATACCCGATGCCTTGTAATAGTTTAGATTTAATTTCCGCAAATTTAAATTTCGCAACTATACACTGTTAGATGTTTGATAATAGGGAGTGCATGACAAGATCCAATGTATGAATTTAAAATCAACATAGATCACGCATGACATGTACAGATAAAATTAACCGAACTAACACACTCGCATATGCGCACTCTTAGGGTACACCTCACTTGGTTTCCTTCGAACGTGGTCATTGAGTATAGGAAGTTTTAGAGGTCTCCCTCTTGTCCAAAGATCATAAGTTGCCTCGAAACGGTTGCCTCGGAAAAAATGATCTAAGACATTAGGGTCACCGCTAAGGTGTCCTAACATTGCTTTAGTGACCACACGTCCCTTAATCGAATTGACCCAAAAACTCCAACGACGATGCTACCTACTCATCAATAGTGGGATAGCGTTGTCTAAAGGATATTTGCACAGTTTAATTCCCTTTTCGAGTAGGTAGATGGTTCTTAAGTACTTTCTCCTTTTAAAACAAAACAAAACTTTTCGCACTTACACTCCTTTCAAACAAAAACTCTTTTCAAACCCACAAACACAAAGAAAAGCAAACTTTTGAAAACATTTTGAGCAAGTATCTAAGAGCCCGTGGATAACCACGGATAGAAATGGTGCTAACACCTTCCCTTTCTATAATCTACCTACCGAACCCGAGAAACATCTCGAAAAAGGAATTTTTCTGTGCTTTTGTCCTTTCCTTGATGGATAAAATAAAAGACGGTGGCGACTCTTGCTTACCGCGACATTTTGCAAAAATAAACGCAAAATGCGAACCAGCATTTCAAAAACAGTCAGTTCTCTTTCCAACGATCACAGAACTGGCGACTCTGCTGGGGACTAAACTTTATAAGTGAGGTGTACCTTAGGATTAGATCATTGTGTTTCAATTGTATGCTTTGTATGATCTACATTTGTGGGTTTGTATCGGAGTTCTATAGATCCTAACCCGGATCTGGGGATACCCTTTAGGTAAGTAGCAATAAACTGTGAGGGAATTGTCCGGCATAGACCGACACGGTTGAAGCAGTAGTTACATTAGTGTGGAACTTTAGTCTGTACCGATATCCCTTGTGTTGGAACGAGGATAATATGGGTCTTCTAAGGGGTCATTAAGCATCAACTAACCTTAGAACCTTAAATTGACCAACTTGGCCATAGAACTGTAGCAGTATGCTACACTCATTGAGACTAAACTCTCACGATGATTCCGGCCGCAAGAAAAGGTTGCTAAACTAGAATTATGACCGATCGAGGGTAGTCAGTGATATTGAGATCCTCTAGAACCCGGTTACTATTTTTAGGACAGGTTTAAACCAACTGAACTGAAAGAGGGTAGTACCTAAGCTCCTTGTCAGCCTGAAATCTAAGGGCTCTCTGTGTGACTTGTGTGCCTTTACCATGTTTGCTGTTTATGGATACTTGTTGTGTGCTTACTATCATGACATCATGACATCATAACATTGCATACATCTTGCATAAGGACTAACCTATTTCAAAGACGGGAGGGATTCATCTTTGTTCTGTTTTGTAGGTCATCATGATGCCCATGCGTAAGAATACCATCCGGATCAACTTTGTCCAAGTCCCTACCTTGCTTAAAGAGTTGGTTACCAAGATGCCTGCCACTACTTCCTTCATCAGAAGGCATGGTGCTCTTCTCAGTTTGGTCACCTCCAAATTGGACGAGCAGATGATGAGTGTCCTGGTCCAATTCTATGATCCGCTGTACCATTGTTTTACTTTTCAAGACTATCAGCTGGTTCCCACCCTAGAAGAGTTCTCTGAGCTGCTCGGTATCTCTGTTCTGGAGCAGACCCCGTTTATTGGTTGGGAAAAGACCCTTAGGCCCGAAGAAATTGCTGCAGCCCTTCATTTAACCAAAGAGGAGGTAATGGCTAATTGGGAGACTAGGAGTGGAGAAAAAGGATTTTTGACTAAGTTCTTGGTTGGCAAGGCTAACTACTTCTGGGATAGCCTAGACTTTAAGGCATTCGAGGATATTCTGGCTCTTCTGATTTATGGCTTGGTATTGTTTCTGAATCCTGACACTTTTGTTGATGTGAATGCGATAAAGATCTTCATCTCTCAGAACCCTGTACCCACTCTCTTGGGTGACATTCTTCATCAGCTCGATGCTCGTACTGCCCGAAAGCGGGCAACCTTGATGTGATGTGCTCCTTTATTGTCGAGGTGGTTTATTTTGCACCTCCCTAAGTCAGTGCTGAAGAACAAAGAAGGAATGGGCTGGGCTTATAGAGTGATGTCTCTCTCTCTCATAATGACATTATCTGGACTCTCAAGGGTATGGATGAGGTGACTATTATTGATCGTTGTGGAGAGTATCCTAATGTTCCATTGATAGGAACCCATGGAGGAATTTCTTCCAACCCATGCTTAGCTCTCCGTCAGTTTGGAAGAGCCAGAAGAAAAGGACCTCACGAGCTGCTAATGCCTAATATCATCTTTGATTTTCAAGGGGATAGCGACGAGAAGCGTCGCAGATTCATAAGGGCTTGGGATAGAGTTCACCAATCTGATCCACATGAGCTGGGCCCAAAGACTTCTCTGCCAATGGAGCCATATCTCAGATGGGTCCGTATCCGCACCCAAAAGCTGGGTATTTCATATGAAGTTGTGTCACTCTCGAAGTTGCTAATGAAGAAGGGGTTCTTCCAACCATCCTCCATCCTTATATGCCCACTGACATTGGGGCACTGAAAAGGTCTTGGATGCAACTGAGGGAAGAACGGGATTCTTACCGAGAGAAGTTCAACGAGCAAGAGCAAAAGATCCAGAGGTTGACTAGGCAGTTAGAGAATGAGCGGATTCTCAACGATTATGTCCGCACTGATAAGAAGAGACCATGGGAGAATTGATGGACCTTTGATGATTTCCTTTCCAGTTTTTGTTTACTTTTCAGTATTTCCATTCTTGTAACGCCTTAAGGGCAATTTGTTGAACAATTCGAATTACAAAGTTTATCTAATAAAGTGTGTTTCTTTTCTTGTTTACAAATTTGAATCTCTCGATTGTCTTTGAAATCATAATCATACGCATTTCATCCCATGCACTTCATAAACAAGTACCCTTTACAGGTCTCTTATCTTCTTCGTTGTTTATTTCAGTGATCATCATGTCTACTTAACCTTCAACTGAGCAAGCTATCAAGGCCCTCCAGGCCCAGAATGCCCAATTTCAAGAGTTGTTCATGAATCTAGCCAAGGGTCAGCAGGACCTGAAGACCTTGATTCTGAAAGATAAGAAGAAGAAGAAGAGGATCATCCTGTTTAACACAGGACACAGGTTTGGAAACAGGCTACAGAATGAAGTTGATCTGACCACCTCATCTGGAGGGAAAGATAGTCCACAAGAAAGGAGGGCTCTTAGCCCTGTGGTCTCTGACAACGAGACAGACTACGATGAAGAACAGTATCCTCCGGTTGAGGATAGATACAAGCAACTGGAGGACCGGTTGAGCGCTATGGAAATTCAGAAGGTGCCTGGTTTGGACTTCGGAGATCTAGGTCTATCATATGGGGTGGTGATTCCCCATAAGTTCAAGGCACCAGCCTTTGCTAAGTATGACGGAGTTTCTTGTTCGAAGCTGCACCTCCGGTCATATGTGAGGAAGATCCAGTCATATACCGCTGATAAGAACCTATGGATCCACTTCTTCCAAGACAGTCTCTCAGGGACTCAGCTTGAGTGGTTCTATCAGTTGGACGGAGCCAATATCCGTAGTTGGGAAGATTTGGCTACTGCATTCTACAGGCAGTATCAGTACAACTCCGACCTCGCTCCTACGCGCACCCAACTCTAGGGTATGTCAATGGGAACGGGTGAAGGATTCAAAGATTATACTCAAAAGTGGAGGGACCTCGCCGGTAGGGTGCAACCACCTTTGGCTGATCGGGAGCTTGTTGACATGTTTCTGGGGACCCTGTCTGGTCTATTCTTCAACCATCTAATTGGAAGCTCTTCATCTGGGTTTACAGATCTTATTTTGACTGGTGAGAGGATTGAGGCTGGTATTAAGGCTGGGAAGATACAGAAGGGTGCCTCATCAAGCACCGAGAAGAAGCCGTTTAAGACAGAGTCCAGTGTTGTCTACAGTTCGAGAAGACATAATAGACCTGAGCACCGCCAAGCTATCAATGCGGTTGTTATTTCAAAACCTGCTGGTGTTCCTCAGCACAACAATCAACAGAAGGACGAGAGACCTTGAAGGCAATTCACTCGTCTCAGCATGAGTTTGTCTCAGATTCTGCCACAGTTGCTGAAGACTAATCTGGTGGTTCTAAAGGAAGCCCTGAAGAGTCCAAATACCACATCACCTAGGTATAACCCTAATGCCCGTTGTGCTTTTCACTCTGATAGCCCGGGGCATAGTATAGATGATTGTTGGGTTTTGAAGAACAAAGTACAAGACCTAATTGATGCGAAGGAGATTGAGTTTGAGGCGCCCGAGAGGCCTAATGTTGTAACTGCTCATATGCCTAAGCATGGAGTAAATTCTCTAGAAGAAGACTTGTTTGTGGTTTTTGTGGATGATATTGTTACCCCTTTGATGACTGTAAAGAAGAACCTTTTGCTAGCCGGTTTATTTCCAGGATGTGACGAAGGTTGCCATATGTGTTCTGTTTCACCTACCGGTTGCCCATTCTTGAAGTCAGGTATCCAAAACCTGATGGATAGTAAGGAGATCCTATTTGAGAAGACTATTGTTCCCTCCGTTCCTACTGAAGAAGTTGCCATTATTACCATTTTCAACAATTCTTCCAAGGCTCCCTCGAGGAAGCCTGTTAGAATTACATCTGTTCCGAGAACCGCACTTGTAATCATCATTGTTCCGGGGCCCATCCCCTACACCTCTGATAAAGTTTTCCCTTGGCACTATTGGGCTGATGTTTATTTTCATGGAGTTAAACAAGAGTTGGATGCTGGTACTGACATCAGCAACATTACTGGACCTGCTAAAGTCACCCGCAGCAGAAGACTTTTATCACCTGATATTGCTCCACCACCTGCCCGAAGACCTGTTGTTATTACACCCGCCAGTGTACCTGCTGCCATTCCTGTTCAAGTTCCTATTCTTACCCCTGTCGCCGAGTCATTTGACACTCGGGGCAAAGGGATCACCATTGATGTGCCTGCCCAGACGGAGGCACCGAAAACAATTATTGTTGAAGCTTCTAAGCAAGAGATGGAAGAGATCCTGAAGATCATTAAAAAGAGTGACTACAATGTAGTTGAACAGCTGGGGCAAACCCCGTCTAAGATTTCTATGTTGTCACTTTTGTTATTCTCAGAGGCCCATGCCAAGGCTCTGATCACCTTTGTGAAAACTGCCCACGTGCCACAAGAGACATCAGCTGATCAATTTACAGATTGTATGGCTAATTTGACTGCTGATAATGGGTTGGGTTTCTCGGACGCCGACTTGACTACTAAAGGGAAGAATCACAATGATGCCCTGCATGTCTCCATCGAATGCAGGGGCACTACTCTTGCACATGTATTGGTGGATACTGGTTCCTCATTGAATGTATTGCCTAAAAAAGCTCTAGACCGGTTGGATTGTGAGGGGTTGGAGCTGAAACCAAGTAACATTGTTGTCAGGGCCTTTGATGGGTCTAAGAGGATGGTGCATGGAGAGGTTGATATCTCGATCAAGGTTGGTTCTCAGGTCTTCAACTCTACGTTCTATGTGATGGACATTCGGCCATCTTATTCTTGTTTGCTGGGTCGTCCATGGATCCACAAAGCTAGGGCTGTAACCTCAATGCTCCACCAGAAGTTGAAGTACCCGGTCAAAGGGAAGATTGTGATAGTGCAAGGGGAGGAGGAGTACATGGTCAGCCACCTCAACTCGTTCTGATATGTAGAAATGGATGGGGAGTTCATTGAGACCCCATTCCAACATTTTGAAGAGGTTCCCCAAACACTAGCGTCAGCTGAGACTGTGGTTGAAGATTCTCCTATGAAAATGGCTTCCTTAAAGGATGCTCGGGCTGTTATTAAGAAGGGTGAGTGTGCAAATTGGGGCCGACTCCCTGATTTTACACAGAAGACTAACAAGTTTTGTTTGGGTTTCACTGCAGAAGCTCAAAGGGCTGTTCGGAATGCACGAATCGGAAGACCTCCCGTGTTCATCAGCAACTCGGGAGTGAATGTCATTGAAGATGATGTGGAAGAGTCTGAATTCGACAGCTGGATCTATCCTACGACCGATGGTGGATCAAGCAACTGGACAACAAAGGACTTCATCCCTATTACTTTTGTTACCCAATAATGAAACTTTTTGTTTTGAATATGTAACACACAATGTTTTAAACTTTATGGCCCGGTGTCTTACCCGGGGCACCGTGGCTTCATTTGTGAGGGCTTTATGTGTGTCATTTTCATATATCATTAATAAAAGCATTGGACGTTCTTGCATTTCAAATTTTGTGCTCCTTGTTTTTCTTTATTATATATTGCAAAACAGCTATTTTACACACACTCACGTATACAGGTCCACATCCACTCTGGATCTCACTGGTAACGACTCTGCTACTGCCAGTTATGACTTCGAAAATCCGATCAACTTAGCCGAAGACAAAAGTGAAGATGATTGCGAAGTGCCTGGTGAACTTGCAAGACTGTTACTCCAGGAAGAGAGGGCCATTCAGCCGCACGAAGAGCCGTTGGAATCAGTGAATCTGGGTACAGAGACAGATAAGAAGGAAGTCAAGATCGATGCAAATCTGGAGCTTAGTGTGAAACAACGGTTGATTCAGATACTGCATGACTACGTTGAGATCTTTGCCTGGTTTTACAAAGATATGCCTGGTTTGGATACTGATATTGTGGTCCATCGCCTGCCTACCAAGGAAGATTGTCCTCCCGTAAAACAGAAGGTTCGCCGAATGCGCCCAGAGATGTCTGAGAAAATCAAGGCTGAAGTTATTAAACTGTTTGACGCCGTCTTTCTAGCAGTTACTTCTTACCCTCAGTGGGTGGCCAATGTGGTTCATGTGCCGAAGAAGGATGGTAAGGTCCGAATGTGTGTTGATTACATGGATTTGAACAGGGCAAGCCCCAAGGATGATTTCCCTTTACCTCACATCGACGTTCTGGTTGACAACACCGCTCAGCATAAGGTATTCTCCTTTATGGATGGTTTCTCCGGTTATAATCAAATAAAGATGGCTCCCGAAGACATGGAGAAGATGACCTTTTTTACTCAGTGGGGTACCTTTTGCTACAAGGTCATGCCTTTTGGACTAAAGAATGTTGGGGCAACGTATCAACGTGCCATGGTCGCTTTGTTTCATGACATGATCCATCATGATATTGAAGTATACGTCGAAGATATGATTGCAAGGTCCCAAACTGAGGATGAACACCTTGACCATCTGCAGAAGCTGTTTGACACGCTGAAGTTGTACAAGCTGAGATTAAACCCGAACAAGTGCACCTTCGGGGTAAGATCTGGTAAGCTACTGGGGTTCGTCGTGAGCGAAAAAGGTATTCAAGTTGACCCTGCAAAAGTTAAAGCCATACAAGAGATGCCAGCTCCTAGAACAGAGAAAGAAGTCAGAGGCTTTCTGGGACGTCTGAATTACATTGCCAGATTCATCTCGCACCTGACTGCTACTTGTGAGCCAATCTTTAAGGTACTGAAGAAAGATCAAGTGGTATGTTGGAATGATGAATTCCAGGCCACTTTTGAAAGTATCAAAGAGTATCTCCAAGAGCCGCCTATTCTAATGCCACCAGTTGAAGGGAGACCTCTGATCTTATACTTGACAGTACTCGATAACTCAATGGGGTGTGTGCTGGGACAGCATGACGAGTCTGGCCGAAAAGAGTATGCTATTTATTACCTTAGCAAAAAGTTTACCGACTGTGAGACCCGATACTCACTTCTCGAGAAAACTTGTTGCGCTTTGGTATGGGCTGCTCGCCGGATGAGACAGTATATGTTGACTCACACTACTCTGTTGATTTCAAATATGGATCCAATCAAGTATATCTTCGAAAAGCCTGCCTTGTCCGGAAGAATAGCAAGATGGAAGATGATCTTAACTGAGTATGACATACAGTACACGAATAAAAGGCAATTAAGGGAAGTGTGTTGGCAGACCATTTGGCACATCAGGCAGTGGATGATTACCAGTCTATGAACTTTGAATTCCCGAAAGAGAATATCATATTGATAACTGATTGTGAGACACCTGGACCGTATGAAGGACCTGAGGAAGGATCCCGATGGTCTATGTACTTTGATGGAGCTTCAAACGCTTTGGGTAATGGCATTGGCGCCGTGATCATATCTCCTAAAGGCTCTCATACTCCATTCACCGCCCGTCTATGTTTCTACTGTACCAACAACATGGCGGAGTATGAAGCATGCATCATGGGTCTTCGAGCAGCAATTGACCTAAGGATTAAGTTTCTGAGTGTCTTCGGAGATTCCGCTCTCGTGATCAGTCAGATCAAAGGCGAGTGGGATACGAAACACCCAAATCTTATTCCTTACAAGGAGTATGTGTTGACTTTGCTTCCCCACTTCGAGGAGATAACCTTTGAACACTTCCCTAGAGAGGAGAATCAGTTGGCAGACGCGTTGGCTACAATGTCTTCTATGTTTAAAGTCAATTGGGACAATGAAGCTCCTCGGATCACTATTGAAAGATTAGACGAGCCTGCACATTGCTGCGATCTTGAGACTGAAGAGGTAACAGAAAAGCCATGGTATCATGAGGTGAAGAGGTATCTTGAAGCTCAGGAGTAACCCGAGGGTGCATCTGTTAATGATAATAAGTTTCTGAGGAGGTTCACAGCAAAGTTCTTCATCAACAATGACATCCTTTACAAGCGTAACCATGATTCAACCTTGCTGCATTGTGTGGATAAGAATGAAGCAGAAAGGATCATGGAGGAGTTACATGAAGGTACTTTCGGAACTCACTCCAGTGGACACACCATGACAAAGAAAATCCTTCGGGCAGGATATTATTGGTCCACAATGGAAGCCGACTGTTATCAGCATTCTCGGACATGTCACAAATGCCAAGCCTATGCTGATAAGGTGCACATACCTCCAGTTCCTCTGAACGTCTTGACGGCAGCTTGGCCTTTTGCAATGTGGGGCATCGATATGATCGGCGAGATCAGACCTACAGCATCTAACGGGTATCGTTTTATCCTGGTAGCTATTGATTACTTTACGAAGTGGGTTGAAGCAGCTTCCTTTACTACGGTAACCAAGAACGTCGTAGCACGGTTCATTCGGCACAATCTGATCTGTCGATACGGTGTACCAAAGAGGATCATTACAGACAATGGTTCCAATATCAATAACAAGATGATCACTGAGCTCTGCGAGAAATTCAAGATACAGCATCATAACTCTTCTCCCTATCGTCCGAAGATGAATGGGGCTGTAGAAGCGGCTAATAAGAACATTAAGAAGATTGTGCAGAAGATGATGGTGACATACAAAGATTGGCACGAGATGTTACCATTTGCTCTTCATGGGTACCGTACCTCAGCACGAACGTCAACAGGGGCAACACCTTATTCCTTGGTATATGGCATGGAAGCAGTCTTGCCCATTGAAGTTCATATACCCTCTCTCCAGATCATGAAGGATGCAGGTTTGAGCGAAGATGACTGGATTCAGACCCGACTTGATCAACTGAACCTAATCGACGAAAAGAGACTTACTGCTATCTGTCATGGTTAGACGTACCAAAAACGGATGATCAAGGCATTTAACAAGAAAGTCATATGACAAGAGTATCAAGTTGGAGACCTGGTTATCAAGCGCATCATCTTACCTCAAGGTGATCCCAGGGGCAAATGGACCGCTACTTACGAAGGGCCATTTGTGGTTAAGAACATTTTCTCAGGAGGAGCTATGATTCTAACCACCATGGATGGTGACGACCTTTCTCACCTCGTCAATGCAGACATAGTGAAAAGATACTACGCATAATCAAATACCCGCTAGGTTGACTGGCCTAGGCAAAAATAAGGGCTTCCCGGCGAACCAAAAGGGTTCGGGCAAAAATAAGGGATGAAAATGAAAAAAATTTATACACCCGGCAAGTCGAAAATCTGAAAAGGCGGCTTGGGCAAAAAAGGGTATCCCGGTGGACTGAAAACCCGAAAGGGCGGTCCAGGCAAAAATTAGGGATTAAAGCGTAACATTATGTCTCATTGGATCACCTTGCATCCAGACTTTGGTATCGACTATCAAGCTCAGACGACACTAATCAATCTGATTCATCTTCAACCAGTAGCAAAGTGATGAGATGCTCGAGGATATAAAGGCAATATCAGAGTTGGAACCCAGTGGGATTATTCACATAGTTGTTTTGTTTTCTTTTTACAAATTGTATAAATTCTATTTGTTCGGCGGCGTTCTCTTACTAGGACGTCAGCCTCTTGTACAAAAACGCCTATTTACAGGCCAAACTTCAAAATCAATACAAATCATTTTCAGACAAATTCCAAATTGTTTTCCTTTATCTATTTGTTTTGCAAAGAACGTCCAAAGTTCATTTTTGATATATGCATTTGACATTAATTGCTGCTCATAAATATTTACATACGACACGAAAGATGAATTACTGGTAATATCAAAAGCAGGGGCATAAGAAGTGTCCAAGTTGTACAGTTGCCCTGACCACCAGGTACCAAGGTAGATTCAGCTAAAGAAAATAACCAAGATACCTTCACTCCCCGTAGAATAAGGCAGTAATGGTAGCTCTCCCAACTGAGACTTGCAGCTATGTACAAATCAGCAATACTCTCCCCAAGCAGAATTAGTCTACCATCAGCCCTAAAAAGGCTTGGTATCCCCAGAAGGTCTTAATATTCCCCATCGGAGTATAAGAATATTCTCCAGCAAGTATAAGCGTATCCCCGGCAGTCTTAATATTCCTTAACGGAGTATAAGAATATTTTCCGGCAGAATACAAGATACCCCCAGTGGAGTCAATATTTCCCCAGCGCAATCTGAAAAAGCTTCCCCAATAAAGTTAAAGCATCATCCCCAGTAGACTCTGGAAATTTACCCCCAGCAGAGTACAAAATAAATCTCCTCAGCCAAGTTTAGAGGGTTATCCCCACAAGAGTCTAACAGGGTTATCCCCAGCAAGTTGCAACTGATATATCATCCCCAGCGAAGTTCTTTCCTCTCACAAACAGGAGCTCAATCCTCAACAGATTTAGTATCACCAGTAACGGTAATCCATCCCCAACGGAGTTGAATCATCATCCCCAGTAGACTGTGGAAGTTTATCTCCAGCAGAGTACAAAATAAATCTCCCCAGTCAAGTTCAGAGGTTATCCCCAGCAAGTTGCAGCTGAAAGATCATCCCCCAATGAAGTTCTTTCCTTTCACAAGCAGGAATTCAATCCTCAACAGATTAAATATCACCAGCAACGGTAATCCATCCCCAGCGGAGTTTATCGTTGAAATCCCCAGCAGAGTTTATCAGCGGAATCCCCAACGGAGTTTATCGTTAAAATCCTCAGTAGAACATCTCTCCCCCACAGAGTAATTCCCCTCGAAGTAATCTCTTCATCAGTTTATTCCCCAACGGAGTTCTTTTCTCCTGCAGGTTTATTCTCACAATCATCTTCGTTCATCATCCCCAGCAGAAACGAAGAACTCAACTCTATTCTCCAGCAGCTCCGGGATTTATTTTCCCCAGCTAAAACATTATATTCCCATACATCATGATACATGCATATACGCATCATACGAATACAATCTCATTTATTTTGAGAACATCATTGCCTGATCCATATCATGCATTGCATATGACTGACCTTTACCTTTCAGGAAAGATACAGTTAAAATGCTCAGTTACGTCGAAGACCTGACCGGTTCTTAAATCTCAATTGAATTATCCTCGGTTGAATTTCAGATAAGGTTCTCAATCTCGACAGTTTCCCTACGTCAAAGTGTGGATGAGTACTATAACCTCAACGGTATACTATGTTGAGCACTAGTTAGTTCCTAGATCTTGATGCTTTCCTCCGTCATAGTGTGGACGAGTTCTTTAATTTCAACGGTATACTACGTTGAAGACCAGACAGTTCCTAGATCTTGATGAAGATGTTTCCCTATGTCATAGTGTGGACGAGTACTATAACCTCAACGGTATACTACGTTGAACACTAGTCAGTTCTTAGATCTTGATGTTTTCCTCCGTCATAGTGTGGACGAGTTCTCTAATTTCAACGGTATACTACGTTGAAGACCAGACAGTTCCTAGATCTTGATGAAGATGTTTCCCTATGTCATAGTGTGGATGAGTGCTATAACCTCAACGGTATACTACGTTGAGCACTAGTCAGTTCCTAGATCTTGATGTTTTCCCCTGTCATAGTGTGGAAGAGTTCTCTAGTTTCAATGGTATACTCCGTTGAAGACCAGACAGTTCCTAGATCTTGATGAAGATGTTTCCCTACGTCATAGTGTGGACGAGTGCTATAACCTCAATGGTATACTACGTTGAGCACTAGTCAGTTCCTAGATCTTGATGTTTTCCTCCGTCATAGTGTGGATGAGTTCTTTAGTTTCAATGGTATACTCTGTTGAAGACCAGACAGTTCCTAGATCTTGATGAAGATGTTTCCCTACGTCATAGTGTGGATGAGTACTATAACCTCAACAGTATACTATGTTGAGCACTAGTCAGTTACTAGATCGTGATGTTTTCCTCCGTCATAGTGTGGACGAGTTCTCTAACTTCAACGATATACTACGTTGAAGACCAGACAGTTCCTAGATCTTGATGAATATGTTTCCCCCCAATTGAATTATGGACAGGTCTTAAGACTCAGCCGAGGCATTCTCTCAGCTGAAGTACAGGCAAGTTCCTAAATTTCAACAAAAGTTAGACTTCCCCAGCGGAATCTTCTACAAACCACAAGTATGCAAGTTCTCGCTAAGGAATATCTTATGTGATCGACACTCCTGCAGATGGCATCTGTAAGCCCATCCTCCTACCAACAATCTCCAAATGGCATTTGTAAGCCCATTCCCGGCATCACAATGCTGATACTACACCATGCGAGTGCAAATTTCTGGGTACTCTAATGTTCAATTATCTTCCACCTTCGGATCACGAAAGGCTCGAAAGCTAATCTATATCCTCAGGTTTAAGAAAATTGAACAGGGGAAACTGTTGTACCCCAAATTTTTCCCTCCCATATTTCTCAAAACATGTCAAGAATAGTCTCCAAGTGACTCAAGTTAGCTCAAGGGTTGGACAGTTAAATCACCTCCTAAGGCAGTCAATTCAAAATTAGGGTTTTGTGTTGCATAAAGGTCCTTAGATCCAAATGGCCTAAAATGCTCCCCAATGTCCTAACATACTCTCAAGTTCATCCATGTAAAATTTCAAGCCTTGCAGAGAAAGTTTGGTTAGTCAATTGCTCAAGAGGTCCAAAAATCGACTGTGCTAGGGCAAAAGTCAACTGTGACCTACAAACGGTCAAACCTCAAGATTTTTTTCCAACATTATCATTTTGAAGGATAATTCATCATTTGATCAAGGGTTGATCATGATTCATCAAGATTCAAAAGTTACTAAATTAGGGTTTTGCAGGAAAAGTCAACTCAACTTTGACCAAGCATAACTTTCACATACTTTATAAGAAATGACCCATACAAATCTCATTTTTAATAGGATTCAATTTCCTACAATCCATCTTCACATCCCAAGATCAAGAAATGCACTCACAAAAAGTTACAAATTTGGACATTATAGGTCATTTTTGAAAGTCAACAAAAACACCTTTTTTGCCAAAGCTTATAACTTGAGCATGGAATATCAAAATGAGATGAGACCAAAAGGGTTGGTTAGAGGATATCTCAAGGTTTAGTAAAAAGTCCAAAAACACCTCAAAAAGTTCAAAATTGAGGAAGCTATGCATTGTTGAAGTTGGGCATTTTTTCAAATTTGCCAAAAGTCAACTATCCCTAAAACTTCAAATTTTGACAAAAGGGCCCCACTTTTTTGCACTTGATTTGATCTTGTCACACCACACACGTGTCCTATCTTCAGTTTCATGTCCATTCATTAATTTTTCTTTTTTATTTTTATTTGATTAATTCATTTTAAATCAATATTAATCCAAATAAAATCCAAATATTGATGGAATAGGATCTTTTTATCATTACAGGTCTTAATTATCATGATGTACAAGATCAAATTCGTGCCAAGCCATATCATGCATAAAATCTTGGATTTGGAAAGAATTTGAAGGCCTTTAATGGAGGAATCATATCATATCCAAAGTCATCAATTCACAAGGAATCCAAGCCCAAGATTTAACCTAATTGTTTCTATGATACATATACAACATGAAGCACACAAGAACACGACCTGAAAGTTGCAGAAATCACATATACAAAACTGGAAGAAAAAAAAGCTTTAAAAAGTGGGGGATCGAAATCTTGCTTGGAGACCAATTCAAGGCAAAAGCTCAACGCTATCTTCTTGCTAGCCATTCACTGAAGCTAAAGCAATCACTCATGAGCCTTGAATCACCTCCAAACGCATTGTAAGTCGCTTGAAACTCTGCCCTGGACATGGAATCGTGATCTCTTGTTCTTGCATCTTTTTGATAAAACGTTGGCATATTCTTGATCCTTGCATAATTTCCAGCCTTTCTGCAATATTTAATTTCGTTTTTGTAGCCTATATCACCCTACCCGAACCTAGGGTTTTGGAGGTTTGCATTTGGGTTTTTGTTTTGCAGGAAAAATTAGGACGAACCATGGCCATAGTTGTGTTCAGGGAGGAGAGACGAACACAGTGATGGCCTCCTTTTACATTTATATGGCCTATAACTCATGTTAGGATGGCCCTAGGGATTTAGCTGCGGATGAAAATCCGGAGGTAAATAACCAGGTTTCGTTGAAGAAGATGAAGACGTGTCTCTTCTTCATTGGATAGTTTCGAATCTCGCGCGTTTTTTTTGTTATTTCCCATCATAGTATTTGTTTGTCCTTATATTAATATTTATCTATTCTAATAACAAATAAGCAGGTTAGTTGGGTTGGTAAGCGCGCTAGTGAATTGTCTCATGGGACCTGGGTTCGAATCCCACATCCCCCAAATTGCTTATTATATTTTTTTCAATAGGTATTCTCATACAACGTCCAAAGCGTGGTCTACCATGTGCCTCAGGTCTACACATGCCAGATGGCCTCTAGGCCAAATCTCAAGGCCCAGATTGGATGTGTACCATACACTTAAGTCAACAGGCGTGCAGGGGATGGCAAAAGTCAATCAGGCCAATGTGAATGGGCCTCTCAAAATGTTGATCAAATCCTCCATCTGGGCCCAAACCCCCTTGAGTTTGCTTTTTTTATTTCTTTCATTATTTTCTTATTTTATTTATTGTTATTTGTTTTGTTATTTTTAATCACTAACCAAATAATTAATTTTCCTCATAAAATCAGAAAACCCAAAAAAATATTATTTTTTATTTATTAAAATTAAATACATCACTTTATTTTTGTAAATAAATATAATTTAATCAATTTAGCATTTAATTAGGTTTAACTTTTAACATCTTTTGCAATAATTAAAATCAATTTAGAATATTAGGTTTTTACTAACTTTTAATCATTTTTTATTTTATTTCCTTAAATATTCAAAAACTCAAAAATATTTTTATTAATTAATTAATTAAGTTTGACTTAATTTAATTTCCATTTAATTCAAAAAAATAACAAAAAAAACATGCTTTCTTTCAAAAAGGGTCAAAACCCTAAAAATGCGTCGATTTAATTTTCTCGCACACGTATCATATTTCCAATATTGTAATTGCTTACGGTATGTAATAGCTTTTAATTTGGACTTTAATTATTTATCGCTTTCTTTTATTTTCCGCAATTTAAATTAAAGGGTTTGTTTTTGGCGATGTAAATACCCGACGCCTTGTAATAGCTTAGATTTAATTTCCGCAAATTTAAATTCCGTAACTATACACTGTTAGATGTTTGATAATAGGGAGTGCATGACAAGATCCAATGTATGAATTTAAAATTAACATAGATCACCCATGACATATACAGATAAAATTAATCGAACTAACGCACTCGCACATGCGCACTCTTAGGGTACACCTCACTTGGTTGCCTTCGAACGTGGTCATTGAGTATAGGAAGTTTTAGAGGTCGCCCTCTTGTCCATAGATCATAAGTTGCCTCGAAACGGTTGCCTCGGAGAAAATGATCTAAGACATTAGGGTTATCGCTAAGGCGTCCTAACATTGCTTTAGTGACCACACGTCCCTTAATCGAATTGACCCGAAAACTCCAACGACGATGCTACCTACTCATCAATAGTGGGCTAGCGTTGTCTAAAGGATATTTGCACAGTTTAATTCCCTTTTCGAGTAGGTAGATGGTTCTTAAGTACTTTCTCCTTTTAAAATAAAACAAAACTTTTCGCACTTACACTCCTTTCAAACAAAAACTCTTTTCAAACCCACAAACACAAAGAAAAGCAAACTTTTGAAAACATTTTGAGCAAGTACCTAAGAGCCCGTGGATAACCACGGATAGAAAGGGTGCTAACACCTTCCCTTTCTATATTCTACCTCCCGAACCCGAGAAACATCTCGAAAAAGGAATTTTTATGTGCTTTTGTCCTTTCCTTGTTGGATAAAATAAAAGACGATGGCGACTCTTGCTTACCGCGACATTTTGCAAAAACAAACGCAAAACGCGAACCAGCATTTCAAAAACAGTCAGTTCTCTTTCCCACCGATCACAAAGATGTTCTAAGAATTTCGTCTGGGTCAGAGGAATCGCCGCTGAGATTCCCCTGATTTCTATGCCAGTCAAAGTTAATCCGAGACCTCTCCCGGGATCAGTCAAATCGATACTAAGATTTCTCTCCCAGTTGAAGTTCTCACAAGTTTTCCCTGGTTCAGTCAAATCGATACTAAGATTTCTATTCCAGTTCAAGCTATGAAGCCCGGAAATCGACCGGATAATATCTTGATTTCTCCAAAATACTACGAATATTGGAATCAACCAGATAGTAGTATATCTTAAATTCAAGCTATGAAGCCCAGAAATCAACCAGAAAACAGCTTAATCCCCAGCAAGTTACTGTGAAGCTTAGAAATTGACCGGATGACAGTACAAGATACTATGAAGCCTGGAATCGACCAGATAGCAGTATATCTCATATTCAAGCTATGAAGCCCGGAAATCGATCGGTTAATATCTTGATTTCCCCAAAATACTATGAAGTCTAGAAATCGACCAGATAACAGTATGAGGTGCTGCGAAGCTTGGAGTTCGACCAAATAGCAGTTTACTCGGCCAATTACTATGAAGCCCAGAAATTAACCGGATATTAGTATGCCTTAAATCCAAGTTGAAACCCGGATGCAACCGGATAACCACTTAATTCCTTCGGAAGCCTGGAGCATGACCAGATAAGAATTGAGAAATTGCAAAGCCTGGAGAATGACCAGATAGCAAGTTTAATCTCATCTCCCCAGTAAGTCACTGTAAAACCTAGAGCACGACCAGATAGCATTCAGTCTTATTATCCTTAGCAAATCACTATAAGGTCTGGAGCACGACCAGATAGCAGTTCATTTTCACCTCCTCGGCTAAGAGATGATTCCCCAGTAGATTAACAGACAATTGAAGCTCCTAAAATTCTATTTCTCCCAAGACAAAGACCAACATTCCTCAGCAAATTCCTCCTCAATGACAGGAACAGAAATTCTCATCGAAGGAATATCTCGCAAAATCAACATCATCCTGGATGGCATCTTTAAGCCCATCTTTGACGATTCTTTATTGTATCTTCAGGATGGCATCTTTAAGCCCATCTTCGGTGACCTTCCTTCGTCTCCTCCAAATGGCATCTTTAAGCCCATCTCATATGACCTTCCATGGTCTCCTACAAATGGCATCTGTAAGCCCATTCCCGATACTGCCTACACAGTCTAGCACCATCTTAGACGAGTGCAAATTTTTGGGCACTCTAGTGTTCAATCATCTTCCACCTTCAGATTACGAAAGGCAGACAACCAACCTACATCCTCTGGTTTAAGAAGATTGAATAGGGGAAGCTGTTGTACCCCAAAATTTTCCCTCTCATTTTACTCAACACATGACCATTGAGGTCCTCAATTTGCTCAAGGATGCCCAAGAGTTGACCAGACAAACTCTCTCCTAACGCAATGTACCTCAAACTAGGGTTTCCATTTTCAAAAGGATAGTTGAAGTCCAAAGGTCCCTATGATGCGGTGGGAGAACTGACTTGAGGGTTTTGCATTTGATCGCAAATGTTGCGGTTAGCAAGAGTCGCCAACGACTTTTCTTTTATCCAAAAGGAAAGGTGAAAAAGCACAGGAAAGACCTTTGAGATTATTTCTTGAGTTCGGGGGGTAGATTATGAAAAGGTAAGGTATTAGCACCCTTTTCATCCATGGTTTTCCATGGGCTCTTAGTTACTTGCTAGATCACTTGTTTTTGTTTGAAATTGTGCTTTGTGTGGTTTTTGAAAGTATTTTGTAAAGAGGCCATCGTTTAGGCAATCTTTGTAATGATTCTCGTTCGTAAGAATGTACACAAAGATGTTGATCTTTTGAAAATGTTTTCAAGTTTTTTAAGATGTTTTGAAATGTGTATGTGTTTGTTTTGAAAATAGCAAGGATGTTTTGTTTGAATTGAGAAAGTAATTAGGAGAAATATACCTACTCAAATGTCTTTCTTATTTATTTTTTCTTTCTTTGACATTGTTGTCTTACCATTGATTTGGTAAGCAACCCTATCTTTGGATGTAAATGGGACGGGTGTGGGTCATCGTATAGACATGATTAGAAATGTTGCAAGGTATCTTAGCATTATTTTTTAGGGACTAAGATCATTTGTAAGGCAACTTAGATAGCGTCATCGAGGGACTATGATCTTGTATTCGCTTGTTTTTGCTAAGATACCTTACATGCGTAATATGGCCATTTTGTATAAGGCAACCAAGTGGGATAACCCTAGGGGTGCTTGTGTGAAAGTGTATTGTTTTCATGCTTGATTTAGTCTTGAATTAGGGTTTTTCTAAGTATTGATTTTAGTCTTTCCATACAAACCCTAATTACTAGCATTATATATATGAAGCAATAAATTCCAGAATTTAAAGTTACTACGCTATTACAATACTTGTGGAAGGGGGTATACAATTTATGAATGGGGATTGCAATAATATAAACCTAATTAATCTATTACAACCAAATTGAATAAATGCACAAGGAAATGAATAAATATAAAGTACAAATGCAAATGGAAAGAAATGTTTTTTGTTTGGTTTTTTTATGAAAAGAGGTTTTAACCTAACCCTAATTAGAGAAAAAAATAATTAACTAAAATTAATTAAATTAATTTAAACTAATTAAGAAAAGAAAATTAATTAAGAAAAGATTTTTGAATAAAACCCTAATTCTATTTAGTTGATTAAAAGAAAATAAGTTTAGAGAAAAAAAAGTATTGTTTTTGTATTTTTGTCTTGAAAATAATATATGGTGTTGTAAAATATTTTTGGATTTTTCTTAATTAAAATAATATATTTAAATAGGTATAAAAGATAAATAATAATCTAGTTTTAATTTAATTTACAATATAATTAGTAAAGATAAATAAAGTATGATGAATAAAAATAATTTTTTATGAGAAAAATAAAATAAACCAAGTTAAAATAAAAATCTAAATTTTTTTATATTTTTTATGATTTTAAAACATTAGGAAAAATAATTTAAGAAAATAAAATAAAATAAATAAAATAAAATAAAACAAAACTGGGCCAGGGGCGTATAAGTGAAATAGGGGGTTAATCAGCAAAAAAAAAAGTCAGGCCCAAAGGGCCCAACGCCTGCAATCAAAATCAAAAAATGTCAAAAATATGCAAAAATGTAAAAATGGTCACGCTGGAGCTTGAACCCAGGACCATGGGGTGAACAGGCGCGCGCTTTATCACTGGGGTGGCTATACATCCGTTTACATAAACAAAACAATAAATATGTAAGGTAAATCAAGTCCTGATGACTTCATCTTCAACCTCCAGTCGGTGTACCTGTAACTCAAAATTGGAAATCGTGAAATGCAAATGAGCTTGTTTCAGGCAGTGCCAATGATCAGGTTAGCTTCCTTAGACCTCTAGGAAACTAATGCAATGGTTGGCTTGAGTTGAGGATGGCTGGAATGGTATGGAGAAGTCCAACTATGATGCTCTGTTTTTGGTTA
The DNA here is from genome assembly GCA_948472305.1 of Vicia faba. NCBI lineage: Eukaryota > Viridiplantae > Streptophyta > Magnoliopsida > Fabales > Fabaceae > Vicia > Vicia faba. Next base: position 931,739,282 of record OX451740.1, on the reverse strand, counting down.
TAGAAGACAGTAAAAATGGTGTTACAGAAGTGAAACAGGTATAGGGATGAGTTACTCTTGATGCAAGGAAGCTTTAGAAACTAAAAGGCCAAGAAACGCACGAGGGAAATGTGAGTTTGAGGTTCAAGGTCAGAAACTGTGCAACAATGGAGTTTTTTTGGCAATTTTTGATTTGAGAGAGTTTTGGTGTATTTTTAGGTGTTCAAGCTCGTGTCCTAGCTCACAATAGTGCTTCTATTTATAAGCAACAAGTTTAGATACTTGTTGTTGATCAGAATTTGAATTTGCATCCTTAAGCTAAACATGTGATTTTTTGAAAAACAAGTTTCAATGCTTTGTGTACTTGCTAAGATAGAGTGGTTATGCTTTAAACACACTTACTTCTGACTTTGTAGGTGAAGTGTGATCATAGGGAACAAGTTAGAGGCTCAAGAGTGGACTTTATGCATAAAGCTTGCTTTTCAAGAATGGTATTGTTAACTTTCTTTCCAAAATGGCAATGTGAATTGGATAAAGCTTAAACCACTTGGATTATAGCTCAAAAGTTTGTGTAATCCATTAATTATGGAGTTACAAACAAGTTTGAGGTCGGCAAAGCAAATATTATGCAGCCTAACATTGATTTGCATTTGTGTTCATCATGAAAATGACCTATAATTCAAGTGACAAAATACCAACTTCATCTCTTCGATTCTCCCTACTAAAGAATGATATCAAGGAGTTCTCTGACATTTTGGAAATCTTGCAATGTGTTCTATAACTCATATTTGAATTGCTTTTAAAGATACCCCTTGGAACTATGTGAAAAATTTCCATGAAGTTAGGTCAAAAATCTGCCTAACTAGGGCAAAATTATACTAAGTCTTTTTTAGTTCATGAGCATGTATTCACAAAATTATAACTTGAGATCCAAGCACTTTTAGGAGAAGTTGTGTGAAGAAAAGTTTTAGATTTCATGGAGATATACAACTTTCATGTTGAAAGTTTCCTTTTAATCATCTTACATCATGGTGAAAATTTGGCTCAAAGTTATGAAAAAACATGAAATTTCCAACACTTAGAAAAATTTCTAAGTTTAGAAATTTTGACTTTTCAAAATGAAATCTTGACTTTTTTGATTTCTTGATGAATAAGTTTCATATTTTGACATGTTTTGATGAATTGTGATTTTTGGCACTTGAATTTGACCAAAAAGTCAAAGTTTGACTTTTCAGTATACAGTTGACTTTTGATCAGTTGACTACAAAATTCATATGCAATCCAATGGATTTGCAATGTTTTGAATCATGTCATTAGGTAAAAATGATGCAATTAGACCCTTGAGATCATGCCTTAAAACAATTGACCATTTGCTAGGTCAAAAATTAGAAATTGCCATTTTCCAGTCAAAACCCTAATTTTGACCATTTTGCCCTTTTGGAGATTTGACCAAATTTCTTGAGGAATTATGGTCCAAACTTGATCAAATGATACATATGGGTTTAAAATGTTGATGTGGATCAAAAATTATGAAGTTTGACTGTAAATTGGCCATGGTTGATTTTTTCCCCAATACAACTGATTTTTAGGTCAACTGCTCAATTGATTGAGCAAAAATGTGATCCAAGGCTTGAAACTTGACATGAGTAATCTTGGGGGTCCATAATGGTCCATGAAAGTCATATGAAGCATTGATAGTTCAAAAATCCTTGTGCAAACTCAAACCCTAATTTTGGTCATCAGTGCCTAAGGAGGTGTCTTGAGCTGATCAAATCCTAGTGCAGTCTTGAGCCCAAGGAGATCTTGTGAGCAAATTCTTTATAAGTGAGAGGGAAAATTTTGGGGTACAACAGCTACCCATGTTCAATCTTCTTAAGCCTGAAGACTTAGATTGGCATGTTTTTCCAGTCGTGACTCGAAGGTGGTAGATAATTGGACACTAGAGTGTCAAGATATTTGCACTTGGTGATGTGATGGTTGAGGGAATGGGCTTAAAGTTACCACTTATAGAGATGATAGAAACTTTTTGGAGATGGGCTTGTAGATTACATCCAAGAGTGATTGTTGGTATTGTAATTTGTAAGCTGGAAGAATGAGTATCAGGACGGCGTCTGTGTCTAGAGTGTATCTAAACTGTATCTGGGAGCTGATTTTAAATGAGTGTCAAAATGGAATCCATGTCTGAAGCGTATCTGAACTGTATCTAAGGGTTAAATCGGAATGAGTATCAGAATGGCGTCTGTATCTGGAGCGTATCTGAACTGTATCTGAGAGTTGAATTTGAATGAGTATCAGAATGGCATCCGTGTCTGGAGCGTATCTGAACTGTATCTGAAAGTTGCACTTGAATGAGTATCAGAATGGAATCCGCGTCTGGAGCGCATCTAAACTGTATCTGAAAGTTGCACTTGAATGAGCATCAGAATGGTATCCGTGTCTAGAGTGTATCTGAACTATATCTGAGAGTTGAATCTGAATGAGTATCAGAATGGCGTCTGTATCTGGAGCGTATTTGAAATGTATCTGAAAACTTTGAACATTGTTAATGGTAGCTGTTAACCTTATCCTGAAAAGGGTAAAATGTTAGCTAAAATGTAATGTTTATGTTGTATGAAATGCATAGTATAATGCATTCGTGTTATCAATGTTTATGATATATGGATGCAATGTATGCGTATGTGAGCTAGTTTGTTGTACTGCTGTTGGATTGGGGAAAATAAATCCCTGACTGCTGCTGAGGATATGGAGTATAAGTCTTCATGTTGTGAAGTTTAAGTGTTGGTGAATTTCTGCTTAGAGAAATAAACTCTGTTGTAAAGGAAATGTCGTGTACTGCTTGTAAATCCTGTTGTGAAATCTTGAGAAAATGAACGACTTCTACCGAGGATTGATAATTGGAAGTTTGTTCTGCTGGGAATTAAACTGCAAATTATGGGGGATTTATGGAAATAGTATAAATAGATCTCCCTACCTATTAAAGCCATCAGTGATTGTCTTTTATTTTGTTTATTTGTAAACAGTAATTATGTTCAAATGCATATGTTCAACAATGAATCGTTGGACGTTTTTGTAATCAAAACACAAGAGTAAAGAAAAACAAATAGTTTTGCACTTTCAAGGAGATATCTTTGTATTGACTTTGAGTAAGTATTTTCATACAATGAGACAAACATTCTAGTAAGAAAATGTCGTCGTAAAGAAAATTGAAAATTTTAATACAAAAAAAAGATAGCTATGTGTATTTATCCCATGGGGTTCCCATTCTGCTATAGCCTTTGTATCTTTGAGCATCTTGTCTATTTGTTGCTTCGTCCTAAGATGATTGAATTGATCAGAACCTCTGAGTTTGCAGGTTGAAGCCAAAGGTTGTCCGTAAGGTGACCCAACCAGACATAGTCATACGCTTTACATTCCCTAACTTTTGCCTGGACCGCCCTTCCGGGTTTTCAGTCACCGAGAAACCCTTTTTTGCCCAAGTCGCCCTTTCGGGTTTTCAAATTGCCGGGTGTACAGGTTTTTTTTGTTTTATCCCTAATTTTTGCCTGAACCTTTTTGGTTCGCCGGGATGCCCTTGTTTTGCCTAGGTATGTCAACCTAGCGGGTCTCTTATGCGTAGTATCTTATTACTATGTCCGTGTTCACAGGATGCGGCAGGTCGTTGCCATCCATGGTGGTCAAGATCATTGTCCCACCAGAGAAAATGTTTTTTATTACAAATGGTCCTTCATAGGGAGGAGTCCATTTGCCTCTGGGATCACCTTGTGGCAGTATGATGCGTTTGATCACTAGATCTCCAACTTGATACACTTGGCGTCTGACCTTCTTGTTGAAAGCCTTGATCAAGTCGAGTCTGAATCCAATCTTCTTCATTCAGTCATGTATCCTTCATAATCCTCAGAGAGGGGATCTGGACCTCAATAGGCAAGACAGCCTACATGCCGTAAACTAGAGAATAGGGTGTTGCCCCGGTTGATGTGGGAGTTGTGGTACGATACCCATGGAGAGCGAATGGCATCATCTCATGCCAGTCTTTGTATGTGACTGTCATTTTCTGTATGATCTTTTTAATGTTCTTATTTGCAGTTTTGACAGCACCATTCATCTTTGGCCGGTAAGGGGAAGATTTGTGATGCTGGATCTTGAATTGCTCGCACAAGGCGGTGATCATAGTGTTGTTGAGATTTGTACCATTTTCAGTGATGATCCTTTCTGGGATACCGTACCGGCAAATGAGGTTTTGCTTGATGAAACAGGCAACAACATTCTTGGTAACGGAAGCGAAGGAAGATGCCTCCACCCACTTTGTAAAATAATCAACGGCCACTAAGATCAAGCGGTGTTCATTAGAGGCGGTCGTCTTGATTTCCCTAATCATATCTATTCCCCACATAGCAAAGGGCCAAGGAGCTGTCAAGACATTCAGAGGAACCAGAGGTACGTGCACCTTGTCAGTATAAATCTGACACTTATGGCAAGTTCGAGAGTGTTGATAGAAATATGCTTCCATGGTAGACCAGTAATAGCCTTCCCATAGGATTTTCTTTTCCATCGTATGCCCACTGGAATGGGTGCCAAAAGTGCCTTCATGTAATTCAGCCATGAACCTTTCAGCTTCAACCTTATCTATGCACCGAAGTAACACAGAGTCATGATTGCGTTTGTACAGGATGCCATTACTAAGGAAGAATTTAGCATAGAATCTCCTTAAGAACTTCTTATCATTGATTGAAGCTCCTTCTGGATATTCTTGAGCCTCGAGATACTTCTTGACTTCGTGAAACCAAGGCTGGTCCACTACTTTTTCAGTATTAATCTCGTGACAATGCGCTGGTTCCTCCATTTGTTTGATGGTGATCCGGGGAACCTCGTTATCCCAATTAAGTTTAAACATAGATGACATTGTGGCTAGAGCGTTTGCTAGCTGATTTTCTTCTCGCGGGAAATGCTCAAAGGTAATCTTCTCAAAATGTTGAAGCAACGTCAAAACATGTTCTTTGTAAGGGATAAGGTTAGGGTGTTTGGTGTCCCATTCTCCTTTGATCTAACTGATAACCAAAGCTGAATCTCCAAATACATCCAAGGATTTGATCCCCAAGTCTATGGCAGCTTTGAGACCAAAGATGCACGCTTCGTATTCCGCCATGTTGTTTGTACAATTGAAGTAAAGTCTGGCAGTAAAGGGAGTATGACACCCTTCCGGAGATATGAGTACAACACTGATACCATTTCCAAGTGCATTGGATGCCCCATCAAAGAACATGGACCATCGGGATCCTTGTTCAGGTCAGTCATATGGACTAAATTCTTCACAGTTATTTACCGTCATGATGTCTTCATCTGGAAATTCGAACTTCATGGATTGGTAGTCTTTTACAGCTTGGTGAGCAAGGTGGTCAGCTAATACACTGCCCTTTATTTCTTTCTGGGTAGTATATTGTATGTCATATTCTGTCAGGATCATCTGCCATCTCGCTATTCTCCCAGAAAGAGCAGGCTTCTCGAAGATGTATTTTAGCGGATCCATTTTAGATATCAACAAAGTAGTATGAGTCAGCATATACTGTCTTAACCGGCGAGCAGCCCATGCCAGAGCGCAGCAAGTTTTCTCGAGCAGTGAATATCTGGTTTCACAGTCGGTAAACTTTTTGCTCAGGTAATAAATAGCATGCTCTTTTCGGCCAGACTCGTCATGCTGCCCCAGTACACACCCCATTAGGTTTTCAAAAACAGTCAGATACATGAACAATGGTCTTCCCTCGACTGGTGGCATCAAAACAGGTGGCTCTTGTAGGTATCTTTGATTTTGTCAAAAGCAACTTGGCACTCGTCATTCCATTTGACTACTTGATCTTTCTTCAACAATTTGAAGATTGGTTCACAAGTGCTGTCAGGTGAGAGATGAATCTGGCAATGTAGTTCAACCGTCCCAAGAATCCTCTGACTTCCTTCTTAGTACGAGGAGCCGACATCTCTTGTATTTTTTTAACTTTGGCAGGATCGACCTCGATACCTTTGTTGCTGACGACAAAGCCTAGGAGTTTATCGGACCGTACCCCAAATATGCACTTGTTTGGATTCAACCTCAGCTTGTACTTCTTCAGTCTCTCAAACAGTTTTTGTAAGTGATCAAGATGCTCTTCTTCTGTTTGAGATCTGGCTATCATGTCATCCACATAGACCTCTATTTCGTGATGTATCATGTCGTGAAATAAAGCTACCATGGCACTCTGATAGGTTGCCCCAGCATTCTTCAGTCCGAATGGCATAACCTTGTAGAAGAATGTGCCCCGCTGTGTGACAAATGTTGTTTTCTCCATGTCCTCGGGCGCCATTTTGATTTGGTTGTAACCTGAGAAACCGTCCATGAAGGAAAACACTTGGTGTTATGTAGTATTGTCAACTAGGATATCAATGTGGGGAAGTGAGAAATCATCCTTGGGGCTTGCCCTATTCAAATCTCTGTAGTCCACGTACATTTGTACCTTGCCGTCCTTTTTGGGCATGGGAACAACATTGATTGCGGATAGGAGGTGACGGCTAAGAATCCAACACTAAATTGTTTCATGACTTCTGCTTTAATCTTCTCTGACATATCTGGTCGCATTCGAAGGACCTTTTGTTTTACTGGTGGGCAATCCTCTTTTGTAGGTAGACGATGTACCATAATATCTACATCAAGTCCTAGCATGTCTTCATACGACCAGGCAAAGACTTCAACATACTCATGAAACAATTGAATCAGATGCTCCTTGACACTGGGTTCCAGATTGGCACCCACTTTGACCTCTTTTTTGTCTTCTTCGATGCCTAGATTGATTGTATCCACGAGTTCCTCGTAAGGCTGAATGGTTTTCTCTTCTTGTTGTAGTAGTCTGGTAAGTTCTCCTGGTACTTCACAATCTTCCCCACCTTCGTCTTTGGCTTGGTAGATTAGATTCTCAGAGTCACAAAAGGCTATAGCAGTATTGTTACCCATGGGATCCCGAATGGATGTATATGATAACGAGAAATCATATCATATAATTACTACGCTTTCTACCGATTTTATAATACATTGAGTCGTCTAACTCCCGATTATTCCGAGTTTTTATGTCTTTTCACAGGTATAACATTTTTCAACTCAAGACAATGAAAAAAGGACCACATGAAGAAATCTAAAGAAGAAATAGAAGAGAAAAGAACAAAATCTCAGATTTTGCACCTGTGACGACCGTCACACCCTGTGACAACCGTCACGCCTCCCCAACTAGAAAGAACGCTCGTCACACATCGTTGACGAACGTAATGCGCTATTTAAGCGCATTACAACCGTCACCCACCTATGACGACCGTCACGCGCGTAAAGAGGAACGTTATGAATTGGTGGAGACGTGGGCAACGTGAGGCAGAATCCTTCTCCAATATTTCCTCCACTCAGTAACTGTGCATCCTATTTTCACGCCACTCAAGCCTCTTCCAATATTTTCTCAACTGCAATATTTTCTCCTATATATATATGTGGTAGTGCAAAGGGATGAGGGTCGAAGAATTTTTCCAGAGACCAAAATTGCTGCTTTTCTACATTAAACTATATTATTTATTTTTGAACCATTTTCATTCGTACTGTAATTTTTATTTCCAGAATTAGTTTTTAGAGTGTTAATTCTTCATCTAAGAATTAACACAGTTATAGATTTCGATTGAATTGCAAGGAATTTGTAAGCATCCAAGATTACCACAGCAACATTATTTCCAGTTTTTTATGAAATTGATATTTATTTATTCTTGTGTTATGTCATTTATTTTTACGGATTATATTTTAAATTGCATAGTTATTAAATATATTATGTCCGGCTAAATTAATTGTACCGGTATGTGACTCCTAAGTACCGAAAGAATTCAGTGATAACTTGGCTAAAAACATTTACAAATAATTTCTGGTTTCCAATTTCCATGTTTAATTTAACTACCCTTGTCACGAGAGTGAGAGGATAATTAACACGATTTTGCCACGAGAGTGGGAAATTAATTAAGGCAAGAACCTGCATGTGAGAGCTGGGGTTCAACCCAGATAGTGGTAACGAAACATTAATTTTTAAATACATGAGAGTGTTTTAATAAATTAATTAAACTCAAATTGTTTTCAAAAAGTGTTATTAAATTTAAAGTGCATCCACTAGGTTTAGTAGCATGACTTATTTCATGAACACGAGAGTGTATGTCTCAGGTTTTTAAACAATTCGTTTTTACCGAAATACTTTATATGCCAAGCGATTCACCGAATTCCCGAAGTCCGATCATCACATACCGGTATAACTATTACTATTATTTTTAATTAAACTATTTCCCCCCTAAAACCAAATATTCATCACTTAGTTAAACAACTGTAGCATTAGATCGTATGCGATTGATCCTCAGTCTTTGTGGGTTCGATAATCATTTAAAACTAGAACGACTAAACTGTATACTTGCAGTTAGTATCCCGACAGACTCATAAAGTCGCGATCAATATACCTGCATTGTGAGTGTGAGTGTGTGTAAAGGTATAGCTATCCTTGAAAGAATAAAAATGTAAAAAGAAAAACAATGAGCACAAAAGCTTGTATGCGAAAACGTCCATGATTCATTGATGTCATATGAAATTGAGATAATAACCCTTACAAATGGACCATTGTGCCTCGGGTAAGACACAAGGTTTTAAGAGTGCGAATTGTTTTAATATTACAGATCCAAAAAAATGTAAAGACAAGTTACTGTGGGATGAAAGTGATTAGGACAAAATCTCTAGCATCCCAGTTGTTGAGCCCTCCACTAACTGTTGGGAATATCCAGTCTTCCAAGTCACAGCTATCTTCATCATCTTCTATGGCGTTGACCTCGCAGTTGCTGATCTTTAGGGGTGGTCCTCCGGCACGAGCGCGGCGTACAGCCTTCTGAGCACTTGAAGTGAAACCTAGGCCAAACTTATCAGACTTATATGGGATATCTGGGAGTTGTCCCCAGATAGTGCACCCACCTTCTTCTACCACTGCTTTGGCATCCTTCAGAGATGACATCCGGAGTGGAGGCCTTGTGATCTTGGGAACAACCTTGGTTATTGCCACATCTTCCAGGACCTCTTCAAAGTGTTGAAATGGAGTTTCAATAAATTCACCATCTAATTCCATATATCTGAAGGAATTGAGATGGCTGATCATATACTCTTCTTCTCCATGAACAGTGATAATCTTCCCTTGAATCAAATATTTTAGCATTTGGTGCAACGTAGAAGTGACAGCACCAGCATTATGAATCCATGGTCGGCCTAGCAAGCAGGAATATAAGGGAGGGATATCCATTACATAAAAAGTTGAATCAAATTTTTGTGTTCCAACTTTTATGGGAATGTCTACCTCCCCATGTACCATCCTTTTCGAGCCGTCAAAAGCCCTTACTACTATGTTACTTAGCTTCAATGTCAACCCCTCACAGTCAAGCCTATCAAGAGCTTTTTTTTAGGCAATACATTCAGAGATGAGCCAGTGTCAACCAAAACATGGGCCAGGGTTGTGCCCCTACATTCAACTGAGACATGCAATTCCTCATTATGCTTCCTTCCTCTCGGTGTTAAATCAGCATCCGAAAAACCTATACCATTATCTACAGTCAAGATGGCTACGCAGTCTTGGAATTGATAGGCAGATGTCTCTTGGGGTACATGGGCAGTTTTCAGGAATTTTACCAAGGCTTTTGCATGCGCCTCGGAACATAGTAGTAATGCCAACATGGAAATTTTAGAGGGAGTTTTCCCCAGCTGTTCAACTGCATCGTAGTCGCTTATTTTTATGATCTTCAAAATTTCCTCCATCTCTTTTCGGGAGGTTTCAGGGATAGCCAATGACTGAGCCTTCATCCAGACAGGCTCAATCAGAATACTTTTACCTCGAGTCTCGGTTAACTCGGCAGCAGGAGTGTTGGTAGGAATGATAACATGGGTTATAACAGCTTTGTCAGTTGGAGTATTGGTGAAGATGATTGTAGGACCGGAACCAGCTTTTGGGGGAGCAGCAGTAGGAATGATTACGGGTCCAGAAACTGCTTTTGGGGGAGCAATTTCTGGAGAGAATATCCTTCCGCTTCGGGTAATCTTACTAGTTCCTGCAATATTACTAATGTCGGAGTTGACTTTCTCGGAGCTTGAATCTTTGGCGGCTGGCCAGTCCTGCTTGATACCATGGTAGTAGAAATCCCCTCCATAATTCCATGGTATGGTTTTGTCTGACGAATATGGGACTAGTCCAGGCATTGTAGTTATTAAATGAGTTGCTTTTGGAACTGATGTAATTCTAACGGGTCTTTTGGTGGAGACCCTGGAAGAATTGGCCGAAATGGTAATGATAGAAACATCTTCAAAAGGAACAGGTGGAACAGAAGTCTTCTCGAATAAAATTTCTTTGTTATCTATTAGGCATTGAACGCTTGCTTTCAACAAAGGGCAGCTGGTTGGTGAGGACAAACAGAAATGACAAACTTCATCACAGCCTGGGAACACACTGGAATTCAACAAGTTCATTTTAATAGTCATAAGTGGGGTCATAAGTTCATCAACTGAAGTAACAAACATTTCTTCTTCAATAGCATTGGTATTATGGCCATGTCTGGGCATAGGGGCAGAAATGACATTTGGCTTTTCGGGCGCATCGAATTCAATCTCTTTTGCTTCAATGAGGTCTTGTATTTTGTTCTTTAGATCCCAACAGTTATTAGTGTCATGGCTGGGACTTTTAGAGTGATATGCGCAACGGACATTGGGATGATAGTGAGGAGATGTTGTGTTGGGGTTTTTCTGAGCTTCTTTCAAGGTCACCAAATTGGATCTTAGTAGATGCGGTAATACCTGAGACGGGGTCATGTTAATTCTGGTGAACTGCCTGATCGGTCTTTCCATCCTCGGTTGATTATTTCTTTGTTGATCAGGCGCAGGTTTAGGGATCATCACAGCCCCCACCATTGGTCGGCGCTCGGCCCTATCTTGATTTCTCTGAGGATAAACGACAACCACTTCTTTCTTTCTGATGAAAGGCTTCCTTACAGCTACAGAAGAGGATGTATCTTTCTGAATCTTTCTACACTTTATACCAGCTTCTACCCTTTCTCCGGTCAATATGACTTCAGTAAAACCTGTAGATGAACTTCCAATTAAATGATTGAAGAAGGGACCAGACAAGGTTCCCAAGAACATGTCTACCAACTCTCTCTCAGATAGAGGGGGTTGAACTCTTCCGGCTAAATCTCTCCATTTTTGTGCATAGTCCTTGAAACCTTCATTGGAAACCATGGCCATACTCTGGAGTTGAGTACGGGTAGACGCAAGATCAGCATTGTATTGGTATTGTTTGTAGAAGGCTGCAGCAAGATCTTCCCAATTATGAACGTTGGCTCTTTTTAGTTGGTAAAACCAGTCAAGTTGAGTTCCAGACAGACTGTATTAGAAGAAGTGTACCTATAAGTCTTTGTCAGCGGTATGGGGCTGGATTTTCCTTACATAGGATCGGAGATGCATTTTTGGTCATGAGACTCCGTCATACTTGGCGAAAACAGGTGCTTTGAATTTGGGACGAATGACAATCCCCGACACTAACCCCAATTCCTTAAATTCCAAGCCAGACACTTTTTAGATTTCCATCGCACTCAAACGCTCTTCGAGATGTTTATACTTGTCATCATTTGGAGGGTATTGTTCTTCAGAATAGTCTTCTTCTTCCTCTTCCTCTTCTGATTCTGCCGGGACAATTGTTTCCTTGCCTTTCCCATCTTGGTTGTCTCTTTCACTGGATGTCGTTGCAAAGTCTAAGGTCCTTCTTGTCTGCCCATGAAATCTTCTTCCCATGTTTAGGACTCCGGTTACCTTCCTTGTTTTCTTTTTCTTCTCCTCGGCTAGCAAAGTCTTCAACTCTTCTTGTCCTTTGGCTAGGGTCAAGAGCAACTGTTGAAACTGTGTATTCTGATCTTGGAGGTCCTTCACTGTTTTCTCGAGATCCATCTTATTAAAATAAACAGTAGAGAGATGAGGAGACTTATTGAAAAAGACCTGCTTATGTTATGATGAATGGTATATGAATATGTAATGATTTCAAGGATTTCAAAGATTCAAATTTGTTTTAGACAAAAAGGAAACACACGTTATATTAATAAGTTAAAGCTTTAGTACATCAATGCCTCTTGGGCTTATAAGGAAATACAAAAGCTCTAAGATAAAAAGGTAGTGCGCATCCTCTTTGGTGTGATGTAGGCATTGAGAGTATGCTCCTCATGAAGTAGCCTAGTGAGTTCCAAAACCTTCTTCTCGCTTGCGTAGAATTGGGCTTCGAAGGTATATCGCTCTCCCTTGAGTTATATCCAATCCCTTTGTAGGTCTTCAAGAGAGGTGGGCATATCAGGATGTAGGATAGTGTATGGAACATCTCCCTCCATGACAGGCTCAATGATTACCGGGAGAATGGAGGGGTAAGGCATCATAAGACTCTGAGCACGAGTTCGTACCCATTTGAGGTAAGGCTCAAGAGGGATGGAATTTTTATGCCCCAAAGTCTTGCTATCCACCTTGTTTAACATCCTCCAAGCTCGGAAAAATCTCTGGCGAAGACCTTGATCGTCGTTGTCGTAGTCAAATACCAAACCTTGAATCAACATATCATACGGGCCATCCCTTCGGGCGTAACCAAACTGTCTTAAGGCTAAACATGGGTTGTAGGTGATACCTCCCCTAATGCCAAGTAAAGGTACATTATGGAATTCTCCACAACGGTCGACAATGATAACATTATCTTTGGATCGGGAGCACCAATGAATGTTCGAATGTTTGAGCGTCGTCAATCTTTGTGACCACCTTGAACCTTGCTCATTTTTTAATGCAGATTGGGAAAGATGCGAAATAAACCATCTTTCCAAGATAGGAGTGCAACACATAAGGACACCTCTTTTCCTCATTGTGTGAGTGTGAAAAGAGTGTAGGATATCTCCTAGCAATGTAAGCACCGGGTTGCGGGATATGAAGATTTTGACAGTGTTGACATCTATGAGCTGGTCAGGATTTGGAAACAAAACCACCCCATAGATGAGGAGAGCCACAATTTCCTCAAAGGCTTACAAGTCCAAGGAATTCCAACAGCTTTGGGCTTTCTCAAACAAGAACTTTGATAGGAAACCTTTGACACCACTCCTTGTTTCCCAATGAGTTGTGACATCAGATGAGTGCAAGTGTAGAGCTTGAGCAATCTCTTCTGGCTTTGGGTCTCTTTCCGTACCATTGAAAGGTAGTTGATTGAGAATGAGAATCCTCAAGAGTTAGGAGAATTCTTCCAAAGTAGGCACAAGTTGATAGTCGGGAAATGTGAAGCAATGGTGTAAAGGATCAAAGAACTGAAAGAGCACCTTCATCATATCCTCATATGTGTTAGAGGTGACCAAGTTGAGTAGGCGACCATGTCTCTCGGTAAATGGAGAGTTTTCAGGAATCCTTGAAGCTAGCTCCTTGAGTTGTGGAGGGATTCTTACAAGGTTAACTTGAATAGTTTTCCTGCAAAGTGAATCCATATCCTACAAAACAAGAACAAAGATGAATCCCCAAAAATCCTCGAAATGGTTAGTGGATGTATATGATGTTCATGATATTCATGATGTTATGTATAAGTATAAATATACAAACAATACAAATAAATCCTTAGGTTTAGGCTTGCATGGAGTTTTATAGGTAAGTACCCTCTTGAAGTTTAGTTGGCTTAAACTTGTCCTAGTAATAATAACCGGGTTCTAAGGAGCTCAATATCATTGGTTTGTTTCCTTGGTCATTGTTTCAGCACAAGCCTCTTTAATGGCGACCGAAATATCCCAAGAAACCAAACCTCAATGAGTGTAGTATCAAGTATCTACCAACTTCAGACTGTACCAAAGCCGGTCGGTCATCTCACTAAATCCTAAAGGCTAAGTTGGTGAAGTAAAGGTTCTAAAAGTACATTAGTGCTTCATGACATCACTCAGCGGCCTCGTATTCTCTTTGATTAACTCAAAGGCTACCGGTACCCACAAATATGTCGCACTAACATAGCTATTGCTTAGACCATGTCGGTATACCCCGCACAGTTTCCACAATGTATTGCTACTTACCTAAAATGTATCCCAAATCCGGGTAGAGCATTCAAACCCAAACAAAGAACCATAATATAAAGCATACAAGTCAAACAATGTAAGCAAGCAAATGTGATCTATCCCTAAGGTAACCCCACTTTTAGAATTTTCCCCAACAGAGTCACCAGTTATGTGATGCGGTGGGAGACCTGACTTGAGGGTTTTGCATTTGATCGCAAATGTTGCGGCTAGCAAGAGTCGCCACCGACTTTTCTTTTAACCAAAAGGAAAGGTGAAAAAGCACAGGAAAGACCTTTGAGATTATTTCTTGAGTTCGGGGGGTATATTATGAAAAGGGAAGTTATTAGCACCCTTTTCATCCATGGTTTTCCATGGGCTCTTAGTTACTTGCTAGATCACTTGTTTTTGTTTGAAATTATGCTTTGTGTGGTTTTTGAAAGTATTTTGTAAAGAGGCCATCGTTTAGGCAATCTTTGTAATGATTCTCGTTCGTAAGAATGTATACAAAGATGTTGATCTTTTGAAAATGTTTTCAAGTTTTGTAAGATGTTTTGAAATATGTAGGTGTTTATTTTGAAAATAGCAAGGATGTTTTGTTTGAAATTGAGCAAGTAATTAGGAGCAATCTACCTACTCAAATGTCTTTCTTATTCATTTTTTCTTTTTTTGACATTGTTGTCTTGCTATTGATTTGGTAAGAAACCCTATCTTTGGATGTAAGCGGGACAGGCGTGGGTCATCGTATAGCCATGATTAGCAATGTTGCAAGGTATCTTAGCATTCTTTTTGAGGGACTAAGATCATTTGTAAGGCAACTTAGATAGCGTCATCGAGGGACTATGATCTTGTATTCGCTTGTTTTTGCTAAGATACCTTACATGCGTAATATGGCCATTTTGTATAAGGAAACCAAGTGGGATAATTCTAGGGGTGCTTTGTGTGCAAGTGTATTGTTTTCATGCTTGATTTAGTCTTGAACTAGGGTTTTGCTAAGTATTAATTTTAGTTTTTCCATACAAACCCTAATTACTAGCATTGTATATATGAAGCGATAAATTATGGAATTTAAAATTACTACGCTATTACAATACTTGTGGGAGGGGGTATACAATTTGTGAATGGGGATTGTAATAATATAAACCTAATTAATATATTACAACCAAATTGAATAAATGTACAAGGAAATGAATAAATATAAAGTACAAATGCAAATGGAAAGAGATGATTTTTTTTTGGTTTTTTATGAAAAGAGGTTTTAACCTAACCCTAATTAGAGAAAAAAATAATTAACTAAAATTAATTAAATTAATTTAAACTAATTAAGAAAGAAAATTAATTAAGAAAATATTTTTGAATAAAATCCTAATTCTATTTAGTTGATTAAAAGAAAATAAGTTTAGAGAAAAAAAGTATTTTTTTTGTATTTTTGTCTTGAAAATAATATATGGTGTTGTAAAATATTTTTGGCTTTTTCTTTATTAAAATAATATATTTAAATAGGTATAAAAGATAAATAATAATCTAGTTTTAATTTAATTTACAATATAATTAGTAAAGATAAATAAAGTATGATGAATAAAAATAATTTTTTTGAGTAAAATAAAATAAACCAAGTTAAAATAAAAATCTAAGTTTTTTTATATTTTTTATGATTTTTAAACATTAGGAAAAATAATTTAAGAAAATAAAATGAAATAAAAATAAAATAAAATAAAACAAAACTGGGCCAGGGGCTTATAAGTGAAATAGGGGGTTAATCAACAAAAAAAAAGAGTCAGGCCCAAAGGGCCCAGCGCCTGCAAACAAAATAAGAAAATGTCAAAAATATACAAAAATGTAAAAATGGTCACGCTGGGGCTTGAACACATGACCATGGGGTGAATAGGCGTGCACTTTACCACTGGGGTGGCTATACATCCGTTTATATAAATAAAAAATAAATATATAAGGCAAATCAAATCCTGATGACTTCATCTTCAACCTCCAGCCGGTGTACCTGTAACTCAAAACTGGAAATCGTGAAATGCAAATGAGCTTGTTTCAGGCAGTGTTGATGATCAGGTTAGCTTCCTTGGACCTCTAGGAAGCTAATGGAATGGTTGGCTTGAGCTGAGGATGGCTGGAATGGTCTGGAGAAGTCCAACTGTGATACTCTGTTTTTGGTTATGGAAGACAGGGAAAATGGTGTCACAGAAGTGAAACAGGTACAGGGATGAGTTACTCTTGATGCAAGGAAGATTTAGAAACTAAAAGGCCGAGAAATGCATGAGGGAAATGTAAGTTTGAGGTTCAAGGTCAGAAACTATGCAACAATGGAGTTTTTTGGCAATTTCTGATTTGAGAGAGTTTTGGTGTATTTTTGGGTATTCAAGCTCGTGTCCTAGATCACAAATAGTGTTATATTTATAAGTAACAAGTTTAGAGACTTGTTGTTGATCAGAATTTGAATTTGCATCCTTAAGCTAAACATGTGATTTTTTGAAAAACAAGTTTCAAAGCCTTGTGTACTTGCTAAGATAGAGTGGTTATGCTTTAAACACACTTGCTTATAACTTTGTAGATAAAGTGTGATCAGAGGGAATAAGTTAGAGGCTCAAGAGTGGAATTTATGCATAAAGCTTGCTTTTCAAGAATGGTATTGTTAACTTTCTTCCCAAAATGGCAATGTGAATTGGATAAAGCTTAAACCACTTGGATTATAGCTCAAACGTTTGTGTAATCCATTAATTATGAAGTGACAAACAATTTTGAGGCCTACAAAGCAAAGATTATGCAGCCTAACATTGATTTGCATTTGTGTTCATCATGAAAATGACCTATAATTCAAGTGATAAAACACCAACTTCATCTCTTCGATTCTCCCTACTCAAGAATGATCTCAAGGAGTTCTTGGACATTTTGGAAAGCTTGCAATATGTTCTACAACTCATCTTTGAATTGCTTTAGAAGATTCTCCTTGGAACTATGTGAAACATTGCCATGAAGTTAGGTCAAAAATCTGCCTAACTAGGGCAAAATTTCACCAAGTCTTTTTTAGTTCATGAGCATGTATTCACAAAATTATAACTTGAGATCCAAGAACTTTTAGGAGAAGTTGCATGAAGAAAAGTTGTAGATTTCATGGAGATTTACAACTTTCATGTTGGAAGTTTCCTTTAAATTATCTTGCATCATGGTGAAAATCTGGCTCAAAGTTATGAAAAAACATGAAATTTCCAACACTTAGAAAAAATTTTAAGTTTAGAAATTTTGACTTTTCAAAATGAAATCTTGACTTTTTTGATTTCTTGATGAATAAGTTTCAAATATTGACATGTTTTGATGAATTATGATTTTTTGCACTTGAATTTGACCAAAAAGTCAAAGTTTGACTTTTCAGTATACAGTTGACTTTTGATTAGTTGACTGCAAAATTCATCTGTCAATCCAATGGATTTGCAATGTTTTGAATCATGTCATTAGGTAAAAATGATGCAATTGGACCCTTGAGATCATGCTTTAAACCAATTGACCATTTTCTAGGTCAAAAATCAGAAATTGCCATTTTCCAGTCAAAACCCTAATTTTGACCATTTTGCCCTTTTGGAGATTTGACCAAATTTCTTGAGGAATTATGGTCCAAACTTGATCAAATGATACATATGGGTTTAAAATGTTGATGTGGATCAAAAATTATGAAGTTTGACTGTAAATTGGCCATGGTTGACTTTTTCCCCAATACAACTGATTTTTAGGTCAACTGCTCAATTGACTGAGCAAAAATGTGATCCAAGGCTTGAAACTTGACATGAGTAATCTTGGGGGTCCATAATGGTCCATGAAAGTCATATAAAGCATTGATAGTTCAAAAATCCTTGTGCAAACTCAAACCCTAATTTTGGTCATTAGTGCCTAAGGAGGTGTTTTGAGCTGATCAAACCCTAGTGCAGTCTTGAGCCCAAGGAGATCTTGTGAGCAAATTCTTGATAAGTGAGAGGGAAAATTTTGGGGCACAACAGTCACAAATGCTTTACATGGTCCTAATATGTTCTCAAGATCATCCATGCCAAGTTTCATGCCTTGCACAAGAAGTTTGTTCGGTCAACTGCTCAGATGCTTGAAAATCAACTACACTAGGTCAAAAGTCAATTGTGGCCCACATACAGTCAAACTTCAAGATTTTTGGTAAACATCAACATTTTGAAGTTATATTCATCATTTGATCAAGGATTGATCATGATTCCTCAAGGAGTGCCCCAAATTCATCAAAACCCAAAAGTTGCTAAATTAGGGTTTCTTAGGAAAAGTCAACCAAACTTTGACCAAGCATAACTTCTTCATACTTTATGATAAATTTTCCATCCAAGTCTCATTTTGAATAGGATGCAATTCCTTAAAACTCGTCTTCATACCACAAGTTCAAAATATGCACTCATTAAAAGATCTAAATTTCTACATTATAGGTCCTTTTGAAAAGTCAACAAAAACACATTTTGGGTCAAAGCTTCTTACATGAACATGGAAGACCCAATTGAGATGAAACGAAAATGGTTGTTTAGGGTACATCCTAAGCATTATAAGAAGTCCAAGAACACCTCTCTAGGGTTAAAATTGGAAGATATATGCCTTGTCAAAGTTGACTATTTTTGCAAAATTGCCAAAAGTCAAATGTGCTCAAAAATACATTTTTTGTCAAATGGGCCTAGTTTTTCATGATTGAATCTTTCTTATGACAAGGTCCACGACCCAAATCAGCATCTACACTTTATTGCTTCATTATTTATTTTATTTTGATTTTTTATTATTTAAAATTCAAATTAAATCAAATAATTGCAAAAAATACAAAAGATTGATTTTTGATCTGATTTTTTTATAGGAATCAGATCCAATCAAGCTAGCCTATCATATCTAAGTCGTGCAAGGGTTGATTGAAGCAAAAATAGCATGATTTTGGTTATTTTGGAAAGATATAATACAAGAACAAAATCAAATCAAATTGCCATGATTGACAAAGATTTAACTCGTTTTTGTTAACCTAATTTGTTCCTGAACAAGAACAATGCATAAGGATAAGGATAGAGGTCGTGAAAGCTTCAAACAAAAACTGCAAAATTATCAAAAAAGTGGTGGATTGTTTTCCAATTTAGAGGCCAATTCAAAGCATTCTAAGACTACCAATAGACTCCTGGACATCTCCAGAACGTGTTTTAATCCAATGCAGGCATCCTCACGCTCAGAATCGCGAGCTACAGACCCAGGGTTTGCTTATATAATCTTGAATTTAATTTTACAATTTAAGCATGATTAATTACTTTTAAGCATAGCATTGTGTTTGTATCATCATTTGGAACGTTTTGGTTCAATTAATTTTGCGTTTGGACGTATGTATGTGTATTTTCCATTATTAGGGTTTGTTCTTGCGTTTTAGGGCTTTATTCTACAGATTAAATTGGACCAAGAAAAGAGCACCATGATACTCGTGAGATCAAAACGAGTTGATCTATGTATTCACCAGTAATTTATCTTGCTTGTTTAAGATTTTTGAAGCTTACAAGGTTTTAGCTATGGAGTCTTGGCCGTAGGTAAAAGTCTGGGATCTAAGACGACGAGCAGGGAAGAAGAAGATAACGTGGATGATAACCATTGGTCCATTTGAATCTGGCGCGCGTTTTTTTTTCCTTAGCCACTTTGTTTTATATATTATTCATTGGTTTTATTATTATAACAAACAAGAACAGGTGGCCCAGTGGTGAAGCGTGCGTTTGGAAATGTAGAGGACCTGGGTTCGATCCCAGGTCCCAGCATTTTCTTATTTTCTAACTTTGTTTCAATAGATCATGTGCATCACACCCCCTGGAGCCTACCATGCGTTTCCATCATCCAGCCAATAGATTCCTCATCAATTAAATCCAACGCCCATGCAAGAGAGGATCAGGGTGCACCATCAAAAAGAACACAACACTGAATCTCACGCCAAGGCTGGGCTCATCCACTATTGGGCCTGAATAATTCAGATATACACCCCTCCCTTTTTAGCTTCACTACAGGCCCATCTCTAATCCTTTTATTTTATTTCTTATTTTCAATTGTTTATTTAATTTCTTTTTTTACAAAATAACACAAAAAATCAGTTTTTTTATTAAATCAAAAAATCACAAAAACCCAAAAAATCTTTTTTTCCAAAAAAAATTTTTTTGTATCTTTAATTAAATAATTAGTTTAATTATTTAGGGCAATTTAATTGTTTTTCTATATAATTTAAATTAATTAGAAATTAGGGTTTTTAATTTGCACATAACCTAATTAATTTTTCTCAAAAAATGATAATAGCCTAAAAAAATTTTCAATTAAATTTTTAGGGTTCTTTAATTCTCGCATTTAATTCGTCGCGCGCATTTTTTAATTTTCTTTTATTATTATTGTAACTGTTTCGAGGTTGTAATAGTAATTAGGGTTTAAACTTCCTCATTTTTATTTACAGTAAAGATGATTATGTATCTGCAAAAGCCTTGTAATAGCGCAAGACCTTTACCTTCTCGCTTTTATATTTTGGATACTTGTATATAATTGTTAGTAACTTAGGCGTGTATGACTAATGAATCAATCTTAGATCACTAAACTGCAAAGATAAATATAACTGAAATCAAACACTTTTGCACACTTGCACCCCTAGGGTATTACCTTACTTGGTTGCCTCGGAAATAATGGTCGTGTCCCTCGAACATAGGGATAACTTAGCAATGACCCATGATTCAAAGTCGACATAAAGATCACAGTACCTACTTGTCCCTCGA
This sequence comes from Vicia faba, assembly GCA_948472305.1. NCBI lineage: Eukaryota > Viridiplantae > Streptophyta > Magnoliopsida > Fabales > Fabaceae > Vicia > Vicia faba. Next base: position 931,718,424 of record OX451740.1, on the reverse strand, counting down.
GTTGCCTACGAATTGATCTTATGACGATAGTCCCTTCGAAACGCTAAGGTATCCTTACTTATTGCCTTAAGTGACCATTTCGTCCCTTTGAACGTCCCTTTAAAATTCCAACGATGGTGCTACCTATTCCTTAATAATAGGATAGCGATGTCTAAAGGAAAATGAACAGTCTTTTTCGAGTAGGTAGATTAGTTCCTAGGTACTTTCTCAAACAAACAAAAACTTTTTCACACCAACACTTTTCAAAACAGTTTTCAAAAACGACTTCGTGATACTCTTGAGGACAGAAATAAGGGTTAAAATAAAGTAAAACAAAACTTTTCAAAACAAGCACACACAAGCAATTTCAAAATGAGCAAGTACCTAAGAGCCCATGGAAAACCATGGATAGAAAGGGTTCTAACACCTTCCCTTTCTATAATCTACCCCCTGTACTCAGAAACATCTCGAAAAAAGGTTTTTTCTGTTCTTTTTCCTTTTCCTGATGGGATAAAATAAAAGTCGGTGGCGACTCTTGCTTACCGTGACATTTTGCAAACAAAAAACGCAAACCAGTATTAACATTCGATTCTGCCACCGTATCACATTATGCATTTGGACTGAGTTTGATACTATAATCGAATTTGGAATGGGGCTCGACAGTGCAAAAATTACAACTGAGAAGTTGCAATTTCGTGAGCATTGTCGGGCGAGCAAGGGCCGAGGAGAGCGCCCAAGCGTTGTTAGATGAGACAAATAGTGACGGAATTGGTGGAAAAGAAGAGCTTCTAGTAAATGTATGGGGAGGGGCTCGTCGCCCCAGCGTCGTCAGGCGAGCACCAGGCGAGCAGAGTGCCTTTAGCATCATTGGGCGAGCAGCCCTGGAAGCATTTTTAAAGTGTCGTAACATGAGTTTCAAGACTCCATTTGACGTGTCGTTCAAAATTTTGGGAAGCTATCACACATATCTATGTCATGCCAGGGTTATTTGAGTTTTTTGGTGCATGATTTTAGTACTTATGTGTTGATGATATTGATTTATTACATGTTTATTATGCTATGAGGTACTATTTGTTTTAATGACGAGTATGATTTTGCTATGATGTTGCTGTGATGTTGACGATGGTATTGCGACAATGCTATGATGATGTGCATGTTTTAAATATGTAATACATGCTATGTGATGTTTATATGAATGATTATCAAATGACTAGTCGTGGTCGGACTTTATGTGACATTTTGTGCATCATGTATTCATAGCATTATTTTGAACGATGGTCTACTATTTTGGACGGTGGTCCCTTGTGACGAGCTTCAATCCCATTGTGTGGATTAAATGCGTTTACAAGGTGCTTCGGTTCAATGATAGAATCAATCCTATGGTGGGGATATTTGGAGGATGATGAACTAGGTGTTCATAAAATATTGGTATAACATGCATTGAGTCAGTATTGTGCATTAACATTCTATGTGACATTGCATGATTTTATTGATAAGTCTTGAGGTGATGATAATTGTTAACTATGTGCATATATGATGACTTGATGATGAAAGATGTCTAAGTGTTATTGTGATGTATCGGTGAGTATGACATATTGATGAATAAAATGCGTTGTTATATGATGAGGTTGTTTGTAACTACTTGTGTTTTCCTTATACCTTTTGTAATGGATTATGATTACTCATTCTTTCTGTTTGAATATTGTCTCTACGTGGGAACATGCAGGTAACCAGGAGTAGTCCGTAGAAGCATTGATGATAACTTCAGAGTGTTTTATTAAGTTTGTTTCATTAGTGGTGTCTTGCTCTGATATGTAACATTGGGTTGGGGACACTGTTTTGGGACTGATGTACTTTTATTAACATGTTTTTATGAAGTTATCGAATGTTAAAGTGTTTCCATTATACCTTTTGATGAAATTATAATACTTGAGTTTTGAAATATGAATGAAGTTGCTTAATATGATGATGTATAACTAGATGTATGTTTAAGATTGATGCAATTCATGTTATGGAGCAGGATTGTTATTATGATGTTTTCTATGAAGTGTGACACTCTTGAGTGATGATTTTATTTGAATTAATTCATAAATTATATGAGAATTATATGTGAGATTAGAAGGGTGTTACATTATATATGCACTAAATCAGCTTGACAAAAGGAGAATCTTATCGAAATATATTGAGAACATCCATCATCAAACATGTGGAGTTTGTTATATTATTGGAGATTTCAATAATGTCCTTCAAACCTATGATATAATAGGAGGGAAGGTAGTCCATGAAGTGGAGTATGTAGACTTTGTGAATATGATGTAGAGTACTAGTCTATCTGAGATAGACAGTGTGGGAGATCATTTCACTTGGTCAAACAAGCATGCAATGGATGCTATTTACTCTAGAGTTGATAGAGTTCTAGCCAATGTAACTTGGTTTCAGCAAAATATGGGGACCACTTTAAACATATTGGAACCAAGGGTGTCTGGACATGCTATGTTATGGGTGAAGAGTGATAACCATAGATCAACTAAGAAAACCTATTTCAAGTTCATAAATAGTGTCATATATGTGGATGGTTTATTTGAAGTAGTAGCAGATAATTAGAGAAAAACTCTGAAAGGTGGAACAATGATTATGCTTTGGACTAAGCTCTTGAGTATGCAACCAACCATTAGAAGGATGAGTAAACCTATTAATGGCATAAAGAGACACCTTGAAAAAGTCAGGAAATTTATCATGGAGGTGCAACATCTTTTGATACAAAACAAGATGGATGTTAGGAATATTGATAAAGTTAAAATTTGTACTGAAGAGGTCATAAAGTGGAATTCCTTAGAGGAGGAAGTGCTTATGCAAAACGCTAAGGTTGAGTGGCTTAGGCTTGGTGATGGAAACAACATCTACTTCTATGCAACTCTAAAATCTAAATAGAAGAAGACTAAAATCATGCTTTAACCAAAGATGATGGCTCATTACTGACTAAGCAAGAGGACCTAGAGAAGGAAGTGTTAGACTTCTATGAGAAATTGATTGAAACAACTACTAATAGGATGAAAGGAATAAATATTATGGCCATAAGAAAAGGAAAACAACTAACTCAATAGCAAGGTAACTTCCTCATTAATTTTGTTAGAGAAACAAAGATAGAAAAACAATTAAAGATATAAGGGACTTAAAACCTCTTGGTATGGATGGATATATTGTGAAATTCTTCAAGGCTAACTGGAATATAGTGAATAAAGACCTCACTATTGATGTGCTGAAACTCTTTAAGGATGATAAAATGTATAAGACCATCAATAACACCTTGGTACCTAAAACCTCTATAGCTAAAACAATAAAAGAATACAGGTCTATATCTTGTTGTACCATAATTTACAAAGTAATATCCAATATTATGACAACTAGACTGGGAAAGGTTCTAAGTAGCATCATACACCATAGCCAAACTTCCTTTGTTCCAGGGCAACACATCTAAGACCATATTCTTCTAACATATGAGATGATTTAAGGGTATACTAGAAAAGGTGGATCTCTTAGATGTATATTGTAGATGGATACACAAAATGCATACGATAAAATTAAGTGGAATGCTTTGGAAACAATCCTGAGAGAGATGAGCTTCAAAAATAAATTCATCCATTGAATTATGCTTTCAGTGAAAACTGTTTCTTACAAATTTTGTGTGAATGTGGAGCATACCAATTTCTTAAAGGCGAAATAGGTTTAAGACAAAGGGACCCTCTCCACCGTTGTTACTTGTGATAGTTATGGAATACTTGCATAGGCTAATGTAGAAGGTGAAATATAAACAAGATTTCAACTATCATCCCAAGTGTCAGAAGCTCTAAATCGTGAATATGAGTTTTGCAAATGGCCTGCTATTATTCACAAGAGGAGACACTAAATCATTGCAACTCGCTATAAATGTATTTACTGCTTTCTCTAATTCTACATGCCTAAAAGTTAATCCAACCAAGTGTAAAGTGTACTATGGAGGTGTGGAAGATAGGATAAAGGATGAGATTCAAGGGATTACCTCTTTCAAGGTAGGACCGCTTCCATTCAGATATATAGGCATCCTTTTAACCACTAAGAAGCTTTTAGTTCAATAGTATATGCACTTGATAGATAAGATTTTGTAGAGAATTATCCACTACAGTGCCAAACTTTTAAGTTTTTCTAGCTGATTTCAGTTAATTAGAAGCGTAATTTTCGCAAGAATCAACTTTGGATGCAAAGCCTCCCAATGCCTAAGAAGGAGATTCATAAAATTAAAGCTCAATGTAGGTCTTATCTCTGGACAGGTGGTGATGAAATTAATTGAAAATCCCTGATTATTTGGAAACAAGTGTGCTCCCCCAAGAAGCAAGGAAGTATGAACTTAATTTCCCTAAAGGAGTGGAACTAAGCTAATATGTTAAAGCTTTTGTGGAACTTGAGTGGAAAGGAAGATAGCCTTTGGATCAAATATGTTCATACCTACTACATAAAACAAGATAATATCATGACTGTCCTTGTAAATAACACATGTTCTTGGATCCTGAAGAACATACTAAAGCAACGCAAAGTAGTGCAGTAGTTACAGATTTGACAAACTATGCAAAATAATAATAATAATAATAATAATAATAATAATAATAATAATAATAATAATAATAATAATAATAATAATAATAATAATAATAATAATAATAATAATAATAATAATAATAATAATAATAATAATAATAATAATAATAATAATAATAATAATAATAATAATAATAATAATAATAATAATAATAATAATAATAATAATAATAATAATAATAATAATAATAATAATAATAATAATAATAATAATAATAATAATAATAATAATAATAATAATAATAATAATAATAATAATAATAATAATAATAATAATAATAATAATAATAATAATAATAATAATAATAATAATAATAATAATAATAATAATAATAATAAAAATAATAATAAAAATAATAATAAGGATGAAAGAAGAAAAGTCATCATACCAACCTGACCACTCATATCCTTATGTGATTTCATAATTGCTCGAACCTGATACTTGTTGTTTGAGAAAAGGTGAAAAGTAATATTTTTTAGAGGCGTTTTAGAGTCTACTTGTTTTACCTTTAAAATATAGATTTTTTTTTATATTTTCAAAAGTGGAATTTATAAAATTATTTTTTAAAATTTTACAAGTTTTTTTATATTTATTTTTTCTTAATTGAAAGATTAATTTTGATATCCTATAACATAAACATATATTATTGAAGATCAAAACATAATTAAAATCACAATTTTTTCAAAAATCTGTATCTTAAAAATGAATTTTATGAAAATCTATTTGAAATAGCTTTAAAATTAAGTGATTTTTATGAAAGATTATTTGAAATAGCTTCAAAATTAAGTATTTTTTAAAATTTTGATATTTTAAAAAAAATTTAATAAAACAATAAAATATCTAAAATAAAATTTTAAGAATTACTATTCAAACTAAATTTATATTTAAAACTTGTATGAAAAAATTTATAAATTATTTTTATACAAAATTATATAATATTATAAAAACTATTTTTAAAAAGGAAAAACAAACTAGTTGTTTATGTTAGAATTTTGGGTCACAAATGTAACATTTAAGGTGTTGGTGTCATTATTTTAATTAGTCAAGACTTAAAAGGGTCTAATTAATATAATATTAAGTTTGTAGCTAAAAACATAAATGGCATAAAATGTCAGGTTATTGTGTAAATACCATAAGTCAATATCTAATTTGATGAGAGGCCAAATTAGAATATTGAATATTAAGAAATAACCCTAAGGTTATTTATAGGAGTTATGGTCTCCATTTGTAGACAATATAAAACGGCTTATCAGAAATTATCTCTCCATCCCCATCAGAGGAGGATCAGGGAGCCATAAGGAAATCTACAAATTGGAAGATCAAATACCTGCAAACCTTCAGTGATTTTCAATAGCAACTTTAGGTACGCTTCTGTTTTAATTCTCATAATTGTATTCATATATGAGTTTAAGGGTTTTATTTAGATTTTTGTTCTTGATTTCTATATTGATAGAAATTATAAGGTTTATGAACATAATCTAACAAGTGTTCCCCAGTGGTTAATGTGCTGGTTTTTTGTGTTTGTGTGTGAAATCCATTGGTTGCAAATGAAATTTTAAGACCAAACGGGTTTCTAAGGGTAATGTGGAAAAGGTATAAAACTCGACTTATGGTCAAGGGCTATACTCAAAAGGAAGGGATTGAATTTAAAGAGAATTTCTCTCCGGTTTTATCGAAAGACTCTTTTAGGACAATCATGGCTCTTGTTGCACATCATGATATAGAAATCCATCAAATGGATGTCAAGACGACATTCCTCAATGGATGTTAGGCAAATATTTGAGCAATCCATAAATGGATCATTGGAAAGAATCCAAAAGGTTATAAGGTATTTAAAGAGAATAAAAGACTATATGGTCACATATAAGAGGTTAGACTAGTTAGAGATCACTGGATAATCTGACTCAGATTTTGTTGGATGCCAAAACAGCAAAAGATCCACTTCACGCTATATATACATGTTGGCTGGTGGTGCAGTTTCTTGGTGTAATGCCAAGAAAACTCTTACGGCTTCACCCACCAAGGAAGCATAGTATATAGCATGTTATGAGGCATCCAACCATGGGATTTGGCTGAGGAATATTGTCACTAGGCTGTGAACTATGGAAAGAATTGAAAGATCGCTTAAGTTATACTATGACAATAAATCAACCATCCTGTAACAATAATAAGAGCTCGGCCAAGTCAAAATATATTGATATCAAGTTCTTAGGTTTTAAATAAAATGTATAAAATGGACAGATTTCCATAGAACATTTGGGGACAAACTCCATGATAACAGATCTTCTTATAAAAGGTATTCCACCCAAGGTATTTCATGAGCACACTGCTCAAAAGGTGTTTTACCATTAGAGGAATATATGGTTTAGTGGGAGTTAGTCGATTATGAATTATATATTATGTGCTTTTGTATTATGCATGCATACTATGATTTTTGAATATTTTCCAAATTAATAAAGTTTAATATTCAACAATTTATATTTTGTAAAATAAAGTTGTTGAGTGATCTCACTAAAGTAAAGTAGGATCAGTTGAAAATTGATATATACAAACCAACTTCATGTGATTTTTCATGCTACACATTTCATGATGGATCTATGTCATTTAGTTGTGTCACTATTGGTGACCATTGATGGGTTTAGTTATGATTGTTATAACGAAAATCACTTTGGTTCTGAATAGTGACATTGTTGTACCCCAAAATTTTCCCTCCCTTTTCTTCAAGACATTCTCTTAGGGTTTCCAACTACTCAAAGCTACCAAGGTTTCTCACGCCTCCAGACACCTCAACTTGTCTACCGTTTCATCTGAAGATTGGAGACTACAAGGACTGAAATGTTGAATTAGGGTTGTTTGTGTTCGTAATCATTGAAGATTATTTCTTCCATAAATTTTTTTTAATATGTCCCTTAGTCAAATGGATTATGACTTTGTCACTAATTTCAACTAAAGATTATTTATTTTTTTCATGACAAATATCTCTCTGTATTTTAAGTCTCCATATCTTCAAAATTTCTTAAAGGGGAATACACTTTTTAAGATCATTAATCATGGTATGTAATGGATCCATTCTTTCATGAAGGACAAAGGGGATATTAGGGACTATTGGGTTCATGGTCATCAATTGAAGGTTGGACATGTTTCTTTGTTTATGATATAATTCATTTGCTTTGGGTTTCATTCAAGAAGTTCGAAATCTGAACTTGAAGTTTGCTTTGGATTATCTTAAGAGGAATATAATTTGAATTCAAGATTGGTTCAAGAAACATCACTTTATCATTTTCATGATCATTCAAGTTTTCTCTCAAATTCATTTATTTGTCATACCAATGACAAATTTCATTCAAAGACTCAACACATTTGCAAAGTTGTGATTATTAATAAAAGCAACATTCATCAGAACCTACATGTTTTACCAAGGCTTACAAGAAAAGTTATTTTGTTTCTTTAGTTTGTTTCATTACAAGACTTAAGATAAAAGATTTTCCAAGTTACAAAATAGCTTTGAAGTTTAAATTACAAGGTCAATGCTAAGATTACAAAACATGTTCTTAATGCCTAAGCTTTTGCAATATACAATGGAATTCCTAATCTAAACCTAAGATTGCTAATGAGATCTTCAAGCTTCCCACTTCATGTTTCCCTCTAAACTCCTCCAAGTCATGCCACGGTTTCTCTTGCTAGTCCTCACCACTATTGCCCATCATCATTTTTACTCATGAAACAAAAGAGAGAAGAATGTTAAATAATCAGAACAAAAATTGAACAACAAACACGAATTTTCAAAGAGTTTTCTCTTCAAATTCATCATTAGGGTTTTGTTTAAAGAATCAGAAAAAGGGTTATTTCTCAATCATGTTCAAGTGTACATTAAAGCCTCGTACAAAATTGGATTTAATCATGGGCCTAGGTCTATTGAAAATCAAAAATAAATTGGTTCACAATAAACAAATTCAAAGAAGTTCAAAACAGAATTCCAATCACAGTTCCGACCCAATAGCAAAGATTCAAAAATCAGAATTATCACAGCCCAAGCATAATTCAGCAAGTCGGAATTCAAGCCCAACAAAAGCCTCATTATTTTACAAACAGAATCAGATTCAAGTATCAATCACAGGCCAAGTTTCATCTCTACTACAAATCACAAAATTAGTTTGGTTCACAGTGAGACAAGATCAAAGAAAAACAAACTCAGAAAAGGTTCATCGTAGTCAAAACTGTCAAACAAGAAACATCACAAATCAAAATTGCAAAAGTCAAGCATCATATTTCAAGCAACAATCAAAAAGCCTCATTTTGCTTTGTTCCAACAAAAGTCAAAACTGCAATGTCAATCATAGGCCAAACACCTATACTACAAATCTCAAACAAATACTCAAAAAAGACTTGTTTGGTTCACAGTAAAAGTACAAACTCATGTACTGCACAACTACAGAAAATCAAAGCCAGTAAGAAACAAGTACAAAAAATCAAAGCCAGCAAGCAATATAACAGAAAATCACAAGTCCAAGACGAAAAGCAATGGCTCAAGGCCTGTTATCACAAGTCAATTTCAACAGTAAATCCTAGGGTTGTTCTCTCTCATCACTTTCCAAAGCCAAATCCTTCATGGTTCACAGAGAAAGCAAGAAAAGCTGACAGTATATAAAGGATAGAGGCAACAGTTCACGGGGAGAGGGGTGAAGAAACAGAGCCATGGAACCAAAAAACCTTTATTCATCATCTTCTTTACATAAACCCTTGAGAAATCAAAAAAACAAACATAAGTCCATATCATAAATACAAATAAACGGGGCCACGGAACCACAAACCCTAAAAAAATAGTTTTGTATCATCATTTCCCTAACTATCAAACCCCTTGAAAAATCATTTTTAGCAAGCAGAAACAGAGAGTTCACAAGATATACAGAAACAAAGGCCAAAGTGACAAACCCTAATCTTTGTTTCATCACTTTCCTAAACAAACCCTTTAGAAATTGCGTGTAACTAGAAGAAATAGGCTCAAATCGCAAGCTCAGAAGAAGATACGAGTACAAAAAGCCAGAAAACCTTACCAGAGCAAAAGTCAAGATAGATAACTCATAGATTCGAGGTCACAGACTCATCCATCTCCCTTACTCTCCTTCCTTCTTCTCTTTTTTCATTTGCGTTATTTCCTCTTCATATATAAATCTCTGTTTGTTTCAGGAACTAGGGTTTTCAAAAAACCCTTCCAAGATCTACTCAAAACCGCGTACCATCTGCAAAATCAAGTCAGAGATTAGCAAAGAGGAGAACAAGACGAAGCTAACAATGTAAAGAAATCATGGATCTGAGCTACGCTTCCGTCTGCCGCAGCTAGGGCGATTTCCAGCGAGCAAAAGAAGACAGAGAGAGGCGAGAGAACTCAGGGAAGAAGAGAGAGACATTTTCTTTTGTTTTAATAAAAATAAAATTTTAATTTAGTTTTTGTTACATTTGTTTTTTTTTCTTTACCACAATTAATTTGGAAGTGACACTTGTCACCGCCCTTGTGGACACAGGTTGTTAATTCCATGTAGGTGCTCCACCATTTCTACCATGCACCATCACTCAGCACCATCTGATTATCATCGAACAAGCCAAAATGCACATTCCATTGTGTTCCCTCATGGATTGCTCACACTGGATTGAATATAGAAGGCTATTGGGTCAACTTTCTTCCCAGCGCACCTCCTCCCTTACTACTTCATAACATTGGCCCAACATATTCTTTTTTGTTTACAAACAACTTTTTTTCTAAAAAGGTCTGTTTTGAGTCCAATTAAATAATTTTTACACCCTTTATTTTACTTCTAACTCAGACCTAACCTTTTTATTTCTTTTTATATTTTTTATATTTTATTTATTATTTATTTTACTTTATTTAATTACAATAGAAAAATATATTTTCTTAAATAATTAAATTATTAAATATTTTAATTTAAACATTTATTTTATTTTTGTTAATATTTAGAACTAGGTTTTGTTTATTTTACACACTTTAAGATTTTTTTTTTTAAATTAATATTAACATTTAATTTATTTCATAAACAAATTTATACTTAAGTTTTATTTTCTTAATTTCAATTAAGGTTTTATATTTTTATTAAATAATTAATTAACTTCTCTTGTAAATTAATTAGATTAATTAGGTTATTTAAAACCTTTTCTATCAAAAAACCACAAAAAACAAATTCTTTTCCTTTACATTATTCTTGCGCCTTTTATTATTTCGCATTATTATTCATGTACATGGTTTGTAATAATAATTAGGATTTACTTTACTTGTCATCCCCATTTGTAAATTTGTATCCCCCGTCCTCAATAGTATTGTAATAGCTTAGGACATTTAAATTCCACAAATTATCGCTTTTCATATTATTGCTAGTAATTGGGGTTTGTATGGCAAGATTTAAAATCAACATTAGACAACCCTAATTCAAGATAAAATAATTGAAAATAAAACACTTTACACACTTACACCTCTAGGGTAACCCTCACTTGTTGCCTCGGATTTAAACAGCCGTGTCCCACAAACGTGGGATGTTTTAGAAAAGACCCTCGATTAAAAGATCGTAGTCCCTCGATGAACCTTCAAATGTTACCTTTAGTAAATGATCTTAGTCCCTTACGACAATTGCTAAAATATCTTACAAGTTACCTTATAAGACTTTTTGAGTATGTAGATTGCTCATAATTTCTTGCTCACAAACAAAACCATTTACACCTCACACTTTCAAAACATTTGTCAAAACAAATATTTTGTATACATTCTCAATGATACGAGAATCATTACAAAATTGTCTTACATTGGAATATTCAAAACATCTTCCAAAACACTCTTTTCAAGTTTGCCAAAACTTAGGCGTTTTCAAAATATTTTCAAACCTTACACAAACACAAAGCATTTTAAAGTGATCAAGCAATTAAGAGCCCGTAGATAACTATGGATGAAAAGGGTGCTAACAACTTCCTTTTTCATAACCTACCCCATGAACTCAAGAAAATTCTCAAAAGGTCTTTCCTGTTCTTTTCACCCATTCCTTTATTGGATAAAAGAAAATTTGGTGACAACTCTTGCTATCCACAACATTTATGATCAAATGCAAAACAACCAAGTCAGTTCTTCCACCGTATCACAGACATGATTAATGGACGAGATAATCTAAATATGCTTAAGGAATATAATGGTGAACTTTGAGCTCATAAAGTCTAACACATGTATATGATTATATATGTGACCAGTGGGAGATTGTTAGAATTTTGGGTAATGAATGTAACATTTAAGGTGTTGGTGTCATTATTAATTAGTCAAGACTTAAAGGAGACTAATTAATATAATATTAAGTTTGTGGCTAAAAGCATAAATGTCATGAAATGTCTGGTTATTGTGTAGATACCATAAGTTTATATCTAATTTGATGAGGGGCCAAATTAGAATATTGAATACTAAGAAATAATCCTAAGGTTATTTATAGAGGTTATGGTCCCCATTTGTAGATAATGCAAAACGGCTTATCAGAAATTCTCTTCATCCTCATCAGAGGAGAATCAAGGAGCCATAAGGAAATCTACAAATTGGAAGATCAAATATCCACAAACCTTCAATGATTCTCAATGGAAAATTCAGATACGCTTCCGCTTTCATTCTCACAATTATATTCTGATATGAGTTTAAGGGTTTTATTTAGAGTTTTGTTCTTAATTTCTATATTGATAAAAATTAGAAGGTTTATGAACATAATCTAACAAGTGTGCTCCAGTGGTTAATGTGTTGGTCTTTAGTGTTTGTGTGTGTAACCCATTGGTTGCAAATGAAATTTTAAGACCAAACGAGTTTCTAAGAGTAATATGGAAAGGTATAAAACTCGTCTTATGGTTAAGGGTTATACTCAAAAGGAAGGGATTTACTTTAAAGAGACTTTCTCTCTGGTTTTATCGAAAGACTCTTTTAGGACAATCATGGCTCTTGTTGCACATTATGATCTGGAAATCTGTCAAATGAATGTCAAGGCGACATTCCTCAATAGATGTTAGGAAAATATTTGAGCGATCCAGGAATGGATCATTGGAAAGCACTCAAAAGGTTATAAAGTATTTAAAGAGAATAAAAGACTATATGCTCACATATAGGAGGTTAGGCCAGTTAGAGATCACTGGATAATTTGACTCATGTTTTGTTGAAAGATCAAATACCCGCAAACCTTCGATGATTCTCAATGACAAATTCAAGTACGCATCCGCTTTCATTCTCATAATTGTTTTCGAATATGGGTTTAAGGGTTTTATTTAGAGTTATGTTCTTAATTTCTATATTGATAAAAATGATAAGGTTTATCAACATAATCTATCAGTTTAATCTTTTCAAAGAAAATTTGATTTCAAAAAATGAAGCATTTTTGCAGCTTTTAAGTTTTAAAAAAAATTGTAAATCTTGTTTTTAGAAAAGTTGATTTATAAAATGAAAGCTTTTGAGATCACACGTTAGGTGTCTTTGAAAATCGAGATGCTTTTTTTTCTCTTAAAATCAAAATACTTTTAAATACGAATTTTTTTATCTAAATAACCTAGTTTTTCAAGTTTATTCTCAAAATAGCCTATGTTTCAAAATAATTTCCAAAGTATCTCACTTTTCAGTGGAGGCGTCAGACGAATTGGCGTTTGTTTACAAACTTTCAATGGAGGCGCCAATTAGATTGACGCCAATGTGTATGTGTTTTAAGTGCAGTCGTCAATTCAATTGTCGTCTCCATTAAAAATTTGTACATAGGCGTCAACTCACCTGACACCTCCACTGAAAAATGACATACTTTGAAAATTATTTTGAAACATAGGCTATTTTGAAAATAAATTTAAAAAATTAGGTTATTTAGATAAAAAATTATTTAAATACATTTTAAGCTGGATTTTGAAACAATTGATTTTAATTTCTCTTTTCATTATATAAATAAGTAGAGCTTGTATATTTTAAACTAAATCAAAGAGCCTCGCCCTATAAAGTTAGAGTGTGACAAATTAGTACAATTTAGTACACTTTGTTTTTAAATATCTAGTTTTTTTTCCTTCCGTATATTCCTCTATTTATACGTACACAAGTTAAATAATATGTCAAGAATTTTAAATTATGTCCTTAATATTATGACTTTATAAACACGGGATTAAGTTGACCTTTAAGATATTACCACTGAAGTAACTCATTTTGTATATACCCCATCCGTTTTAAAATACTATCCTTTTAATAAGTAAATTTTATTTTAAAATAATTATTATTTTTCTTTTCAATATAATAATAATTATTATTTTTTCAGTTGTGTTTTTTATTTTTTATTTTCTACATTATTTTTAATATATTAATAAAATTAATTTTATAAAAGTATAATATTTTATATATTTTTTAATTTATGAAAATTTTTAAAGATTAGTCATTTTAAAATGGAAGGAGTAGTTAATAATCACATATTGGCATTTATCATATTATAACTGTTTTAAACAAGAGAGAAATTCTTTGGTGGGCACAAACCCAACACCCCATTGTTATTATTATACACATAAAATCAACATCTTACAAGTTAAAAGATATACAAGGAAACTTTAGCTGCATCCCTGGAATTGAGATTTGTTTGATCGTTGAAAATGAAGTTGGGTTGAATTAATTTCTGAATCAAGAAAATCAAGTTGAAAAAACTTTGGTTTCCAATTGATAGGCCTTGGTGAAAAATGCAGGCCAACATAAGTATGTAGCCATTATACTACTAATAGTTGCAGCTCCAATCATCATATTCATCACCACAATCTGTAGCTGAATTGCTTCCAAAGGTGAAGCCCCTCCCATTATAAGACCAGTCATAGCCCCTGGAAGAGATATCAAACCCACTGTTTTGGTGTTATCCACCACAGGAGAAAGTGCTATGATCAGTGCCCTTTTCACTTGTTGATGTGTTGCTTGTCTTGGGGTTGCACCAAGAGCCAATGCAGTCTCAACCTGTCATAACTTAATTTATGTCCACTTTACAAAAGAAAAATAAAATAGCTTCTATCAACGAAGACGCTGGAAAGAGGTTAAGATCGTATGTACCAAATTGATTTGTGTTTTGATGTCATCACGGAGTCTTTTCATGGTAACTCCGGTTACTGTCATGGAATTTCCGACCATCATCCCGGCGATCGGGATTATATATCTGGGAGTGAAAGGGAAGACGCTGAGTGCTACTAGAACAAACATGGTTATGGCAGTTCCGGTTAGAATTGAAGCTCCTGCAACGTATTTTCCTCGAGGTACTTGTTTCGCGCGCTGACCTGCTGTATAACCAGCAATAGATACCTATTGCAGCAAATTAAGTAAACACAGAAACTTAACATATTAATCACTTTTTTTTTTCAAACATTAATCAAGATTATATATATAAAATAAAAATAGCAGCGCCGCTAAATAAATAGAAGGAGAGAGATACCATGAAAAGGTACGCTAGGAGGATCCATCCTGAGTTTTCTTGATTGAAGATGAATTGAAGAACAAAGCCAATTATTGAGAGTTGAATAAAAGCTCTAAGAACGGCAACAATCATCTCCACTTCCAGACCGAGTTTCTGAGAGAAGGACAAGGCTACTGCAAGAAACACTACGGCAGTGGCGCAAACAGGTTTCACCATGCCTTTGAGAAACTCTATCAGCCATGAAAAATCCATGGATACTAGAGGAAATTGCTGCTGTAATGTGTGGTTATGGACTAATATGGATTTGAGTAAAAGAGATTCCATGGTAGTGAGGCTGAAAAAGGTTCTTTGATGATAAAATGTATATATGCAAAAGCAAGTCAGAAACGACCTTCCCTAGAGTGTGACTTCCCTAGTGGAAGTTATTAGTTCTTTTTAAAGGAAAAGTATATATATATATATAGTTTAATGAATTTTGTGTGTAAAAATAAATGATGAATTTAACTCAAATTTATAAAATATAAAGTTATGTTAGACTCAAACAAAACTTTAATATAATATTAAAGTTTATGTTAAATCCGTTTGATTACCTTATATGAGATTTTCTATTTCATCTTCTATCATTAACATTCACATAATCTAATTATGTTAAAAAATTTAGATGGAATAAGATATGGAATTATTTTTTTGAATAATCAAGTATCAAAAAACAATTTCGCAAATAACCATGTTTCAGATGACTCCCTAAAGGAGGAGTCATCTCACTTGGCGCCTACACCTATTTTTTAAGGGGAGGCGCCATCTCACTTGGCGCCTATGTGCTTAGGGCATGCCCTAAGCCAAGTGAGATGACGTCTATGTGTATTTCTAGGGCAAAATTTGATTTTTTTTTTGGTCCGGTGCGTTGCGTATTGGATACAGGATCAACAAAATGGACTTTTTATTTAAAAAAAAAAATTACATCCAAATGTATTACATTAAAAAAATAGATAAAAAAACCAGATAAAAAAAACAGATTAAAAAAACAGATAAAAAAAACAGAAAAAAAAAAACAGATAAATCAGTGATCCCCGGAACCCGATAATGACCCCCGGTTCCGCATCCCCGTCATCGCCTTTTCCGTGCTGGGTGTCGTCGTGTTTCCTGCTGCGGCAGGGTCGATGGCCCAGCGAAGTCAATGCGTTCCGGATCCATAAAATCAGTCAGATCTTCATATCTAGAAGATCTGCTTTGGTACAGTCGGTTACCCATACCCTCAAAGTTTGGTCGTGTTGGCGGTGGGTGGGGTTCCATGGTGGGTCTGTAGCATTGATCGTCTGAGTACGGTGGGTAGAAAGGAAATGCATCTTGGGGTGTTTGGTGTTGAGGATGTTGGGTGGTTTGGTGATATTGTGGTTGATGGTAGGCTGGGTCAGTTTGTTCGTAATCTTCTGACATTCCCAGATCAGGGTTAAGGCTGGATGTTGAGGGGCCCATATTGGGATATACGGAAGATTAAAATTGTGTGTGGGGTATGTGGGTGTGTTGGTATTGTGATTGGTATTGTGGTTGGGTGTGAGGCATATGGGGGTATTGGTAGTGAGGTGGTGATTGTGGTTGGTTGTGGGGCATTTGAGTGTAATTGTGTTGTGATGGGGACTATGGTTGGATGTTTGTGATTATGTTTCTTCTGGGGGGTTGGTGGGAGGTTGATGGGTTTTGGGTTTGTTGTTGGGGAAACGAGGGTTGTGCCCATTGTGTGCGTGGGTCAACCAAGTACCTTGGATGAGACACGTGCATTTCAGGGTTACTAACCAACCTGTACCAAGATAAATATTGATCCGTGTGTCGCATATTACCATGATTAAGGAAAACCGGGAATTGCAAGACATAGCGGTGACGCATCTGCCACATCTTACACCATTCCAGAGCGAAGTCTTTCCAGTTGGTAAGACCCCACTGGGCGTCGACTCTTTTGAGATGCCATGGGGACAAATAAGTTGGATCACTTGGTATCTCTTGATGCATTCCGAACTGCATCTTCACACGGTCGCTGTGGTGCATCTCCACAATGTTGAACCGAATGATTGCAGTCTTCGCGGTCCAAATTGCTGCATCCTCCGGGTTTGGATCATGGCCCAAACTCAAATATGGTCTCCAGACGAACTGCGATAAAATTTAAATCAGGTTAACGAAAACGTAATATATAAATAATTTAAATGAAGAAAAGTTTAAAGGTACGACGTACATCATCCGGGCCTAAGTGATCCAACAGATTGCGGTATAGTGCGACATTGAATCTTGGATTCTTGCCGTAATCCATACCCTTCACGCAATACCTAAAGAAAATGAAAAACATTTTATTCTTAGCATATATTTGGTGAAGAGTTGAATAGTAATAAATGATATAACTTGATGACTTACTTTGTTGCGTACGGGAAAACGAAAGTGTTGTTGTTGACGGAGTTTAAGGACTCCATCCTCCACCAACCCCAGGCTTGTAGTAAAAAAGCGCACCCATAAAATGTACATTTTTTCTTGACTGCATTTTTGCACAAGGAACTGTATAGGTGGGCTAAAACTGCAGAACCCCAACTATATTTTCTTGTTTTTTCAAAATCTCTTAGTAAATGTAAATACATAAATTTTACACTATTTCCCGTACTTTCGAGAAATAAAAAGGTACCAAATAGTATCATAAGATAAGTTATGGCTTTTACTACCCTGTCTTGTTCGGAGGAATTTTCGTTTAATTCCAAACTTGCATAATGACTTTTAAGCTCAGTGAGTAGTATTCTCTGACCTCTCGCACCACCACCTTCAACCATATCCCTACCCAACAGTTCTTCACCCTCCGCAATGTCTCCATTTAGCCATCGCATCAACTCCTGCTTCAAACGCTCCATGGAGTGAATGTGCCAGAATTTCATTTTCATCGCAGGTTTCGTGGCGGAGAAGATAACGTAACCATCTCTGTTAAAAATCATGGGCGACGTCATGACGCAAATAACAGAGTAAAAAATAAAAATACAGTGCGAGAAAGTGTGCGAAATTTCAGAGAAACAGACGAATTATTTATAAAATAGTATTTTGCCCTAGTTTTGCCCTAGGAGGCAAGTGAGATGGCGCCTCCTCTCACTTTTAAGGAGCATACGCCATCTCACTTGGCTAAAAGTGAAGGGAGACGCCAAGTGAGATGGCGCCTAAGGCAAATCTAGGAGTGAATGCGCCAAGTGAGATGGCTCCTCCTTTGGGGAGTCATCCGAAACATGGTTATTTGCGTAATTTTTTTCGAAACGCGATTATTTACGAAATATTATTTTAATACTTGGTTATTATAAAAAAAAATTTTAAGATATGATCAACTTCTAACGATATTTATAAGTTGAAATAACTCTTTGAGGCTCATTTTATAAAAATGAGTTAGTTTCAACAAAACTATATTTAACTATTTGATGTAGAATTAATCTGCAAACCGAATTAATCGATTTAGTGGCTGTGAAAACTATAAAAAAATTGTATTTGAAAGTTCCACATATCTA
The DNA here is from genome assembly GCA_948472305.1 of Vicia faba. Taxonomy (NCBI): domain Eukaryota; kingdom Viridiplantae; phylum Streptophyta; class Magnoliopsida; order Fabales; family Fabaceae; genus Vicia; species Vicia faba. Next base: position 931,699,858 of record OX451740.1, on the reverse strand, counting down.
TTTTTTTTATAAATATTTCATTACTTTTAGGTTGTCTGGCACAGTAGCTGATTCAGCAAGATTTGTCTGTCTCTTTCTTGGATTAATTAATGTCAAATATGCAATTGATTATTATAAATAAAAAAGAGTTGACAACACTAACTAGACGTACGTACGACCAAGGACGGTTAACGATAACTAATGGGTAGCAGTTGCTTTAACTTGGACGCTCTCCAATATTACATCCTATTTTTGTCATGTTTCGCGCACGTTAGTGAAACAACGACTATAAAGATTCATTCTTTTTTATTGATCTATAATGATTTTGAAGCAATCTCTCGTCGCTTGCATTTGTGGTCATACGGTGTCCAACTGTCCATGTCCGTGGTTGTCCACTTATGGTTTAGGTACCACATTCACATGTCTTTGCTATTCCACGTGGTTTTTTTAAATAAACATAAATTTTATAAATTTTATAAAGTTATTGAAAGTTTTATTAAATAATAATTATAAATAAATATTTAATTTCATTTAACATTAAATATATATATAACAAATTAAAATAAAATATCTATCAATATGAGAATAAACAAAGACCATTTATGGATATTGAAGTTTTATTCTCTTTTGTAGAAAAAAAAATATGTAAATCTAAATTATGGATATCACTCGTAATTTATAAGATATATTTTTTAAAATATATCATAAATTTATATAATTAATTTATATTATTGTCTTTATTATAATTTAAAAAAATTATAATATAAATTTAATAAATAAAAACTTTTAATATATTTAAAATTAAAAAATTAAAAAATTAATTTACATCTTTGCATCGCATAAGTCTTAATCTAATTTAATATAAAAACAAGAGAGAAAGAATCTATTAACTTTAATATACATTTTTAATTATTAGTTTTTTAATGCTTCTTCCTTTGTTTTCTTAATTAAACTTTTTTTTAAATAAAAAAATAGCAATGCTGCTAATCCAATTTCATATATAAAAAAAATAGGGAAAAACAAGCAAAAGTTAAAAATTATTAAAACGAAAGGATGACATGTCAATCTTATCTTTTATAGTTGTTGGCCTAATGAAATCAGAGAGATTATCTCACTAGATAAATTTGTGAGCTTGCAAACCAAAATTCGCTAGAGAATCCACAGAAGAGTTTCTCTCTCGATAGATATGAGTGATGAAGAAATTCACGTGCTGAAGTAGATTTTGGCAACAATTCACCTGTTCTTGAGATACCAAGGCACCAAAAAGTTGTTCCTAAAAATATATTCTTAAATTAAACTATAAAGTAAGAAAAAAGTTGTTCAATTGGAGAAAATTGTGAGGTGAATCACTCTCTCATTAAATGTACACGTTGTTTGGAGATAACCCCCTTCAAAATCACAAAACAAAAACAAAATAAAATAAATAAATTGTTTAGGGATGTCCCTCGCAAAAAAATGAGGGATTTTTAATTTTGGAAAAAAATCATGTTTGAAGTCAACTCACCACTGGTAGGATTCGATCTCTGAAGAATTTTTTAAAACAAGCTCTCGGGTCAGCATGAGTTGATACATAAGTTCCTGGAGTCGATACACAGCTGAAGGAGTCGACTCCTACTGAAAGAAATTTAAAAAGAAACTCTCTGGTCTAAAGGAGCCTACTCTTAGGGTTTTGGAGTCAATATATAACACGAAGGAGTCGACTCCCACGTGTTAGGTATCGACTTCAACTGAAGTTGTTTTTCAAACTTTTCTCTCTGTCCAAAAGGAGTCGACTACCAGGCAGTATGTGTCGACTCCCTTGCCCTTGGGAGTTGACCCCATCTTCGAATGGATCGACTCCCACTGATCCAAATGTCAATTTTTGTAAATTTATAACCTATTTTTTTCTATTTTCTCAAGTACACTCACACACACACACATGTGTGTGTGTGTGTGTGTGTGTGTATATATATATATATATATATATATATATATATATATATATATATATATATATATATATATATATATATATATATATATATATATATATATATATATATATATATATATATATATATATATATATATATATATATATATATATATATATATATATATATATATATATATATATATATATATATATATATATATATATATATTCATTCATGAATAATTTCTAAAACAAGAAACCACAAATATACAAAGCATTGCTCATCATCTCCAGCCTCTCTATGCATACACACAACAAATTACACATAATCATTCTTTATTGGGATCCATCTAAAAATAGCTTGATAACGTTCAACTAGGATTCATTGTGATCGATTGGGTTAAGAATTCTTTAGGGGTTTCAAATAAGAAAACCAAGTTGGGTTTTCCTTCAAGATTATTGATAATTTGAAGGTTTTGGACAAGATTATGCAATTTGGATTCAACCGAGTGAAAACTTCGAAGAACGGTGGGTTCGGTCAAAGGAGTAACGGTAACAGGAAGACCACTTTGGTAAATCTTGGGTCACAATACGTTCTCAATTTGGATTCAACCGAGTGAAAGCTTTGAAGAACGGGGGTTCTTGAAAAGGAGTAATGGTAGATGGAGGATCAAATTAGAAGTATCAGGTTGACTTGATTGAGCTCGAGATCAAGGGAAGAGAAGAAGATATGATCAACATCATACCTATGGTTTTGGATTGTTGTATTGCTACTTATTCTCTTGTAAAACTATATTTGCAAAGGTTAATTTTCATTAACTCAATTCCGAACAGAATTGGGGGCAAACATACCCATAGTGAGGGTGATTGGGGAATTGCCTAAACAAACCCCTGTCTCTCTCTCTCTCTCTCTCTCTCTCTCTCTCTCTCTCTCTCTCTCTCTCTCTCTCTCTCTCTCTCTCTCTTTACTTTACTTGCAAATTATAATATTATTGATTGTGCCATCGGTACATAGAGATAATCTCTTTGGTTAATACCTCAAATTGTTTTATTGATTTAATTATAATCTATGTGATTGTAATTGGTTTCTAATCAACAAAATTATACAAAAAACTGTTTTGTGTCGATTGCAAGTCAAGTGTTCAACAAATTGCCTCAACTAGTTTTTGTTTAATATTTAATTGGAAATTGATTGCTATAGTGTGGCTTATTCAAACTTGGTTTTTTGGAAATATATTGATTATTTTTATCATCATACGTAAACTCATTTTGTAGGTTTAACGCATACCCGATCTTTTCGATAACGATTCAGATAGATGATTGTTGATCCGGGTTTGTTACTGTCTGCCATAGTTTAAACATTTTAAAATAGAATTTTAATTAGAAAATTTCATTTGTGATCTATTCAACTCCTCTTCTAGATCGTAGCATATCGTCTAACAAGTGGTATCATGAGCACCGATTTATCTTGTGCTTCGAAATCGCTTATAAGATAATGGATTCCGAACCTAAAGGTGCGTATAATAAAGCATCCATTTACAATGGCGAAACTATGGTTGTTATAAAGATTGTATCCGTATACATCTTAATTCAATTGATAGGAAAGTATGGATTGTCGTCCAAAATGGTCCCTTTGAAATCACTATGACCAATGAGGTCGGTGCCTCTATACCTAAACCAGAAGCATAATGGAACACATATGATGAGAAATTATGGTCGTATGATTGAAAATCAAGGAATGTTCTCATGTCCTCTTTAAGTGTTAATGAATATTATCGTGTTTCTCATTGTGCAACCGTTAAAGTTATATTGGACGCATTGCAAGTTTCCCGTGAGGGAATCAATGAAGTTAAACAAGCTAGGATCAATACTTTGAATCAAGAATTTGAACTCTTTCATATGAAGCATGATGAAACCATTTTCGATATGCAAAAGAGGTTCACTCATCTTGTAAATTGTTTGAATACACTTGGTAAGCCCGTTTCCAAGGAAATTGCTACTAACAAAGTGTTGAGATATCTTAATAGGGAATGTCAACCATAGGTTACTGCAATCAAGGAAGCTGATGATCTATTGACATTGAATAATACTACTTTGTTTGGAAAGCTTAAAGAACATGAGAAAGATCTCAATTGATTAGAGAAGCGTGACAAGAAGATTAACAAGGAAAAGGAGGTAGACAAGAAGTATATTTCTTTTATGGCTTCTAGCTCTAATTACTCTACTATAGAGCAAGATAATAGTAGAACAAGTGATAATGATTGTTCGGATGATGAATAAATGAGATTTTTTGTTAGAAGATACAATAGGTATCTTAAGAAGAATGGATGGAACATACTTATAAAGCTCTCATCAACTATAGAAGGCAATCAAATTCCTCAATGCAAGATGCGAGTAAGAAAGAAAAATAAAAAATTCCATGCTATAATTGTGAAAAGGCCGGTCACTACAAACAGGATTATCCATTGCTTAAGAAAGACAAAGGAAATGGTCAATACAAGAAGTCTAACTAGCCTAGAAGAGCATACATTGCTTTAGATAGTGATAGTCAAGTGAAGATAACTCAAGTGATGATGATGAATTGGCAATTTTTTCTCTCTCAAATCACTATAAGAAGAAGAAGGTTAGCAAGCCTAGAGCATATATTACTTGGGAAAGTTATAATGAATCCTCAAGTAAAGATAGCTCAAATAAGTGTGATGCAAAGACAAACCTTTGCTTCATGGCCCATTAAAATAAAAATAAATTAATTCACTCTAAACATAAACCTATTGATAATATGTCTTATTTCAAATTGCATGTTGCTTTTTAAAAACTACATGGATAACCATAAATGCTTTTAAGAGGATAACTTCAAATAAAGGAATATTTTAATACTTAGAAGCTAAAGTTTTAGAAACCGAAAAACAAATGTAATTTCTTAAACAATCTATGTTAGATATTTCAAAAGATAAAAACGATGATGAAAAACCTTCTTAGTTTGGTTGTGAAACTTGTCACATTTGAAAAAAAAAATGTTAATACCTTAAAAGTCAAATTGAACAAGGCTTTTGAACCAAAGGTCACTTATGCTATTGATTCTACTAAATTTAAAATATCTTTGAATGTATGATACAAGAGGTGAAAATTTGTTGAAAAGGAATCAAATAGCAAAAGTCCCTCTAATTATTTGACTTGTCACTGTTGTTGCAAGAAAGGTCACACCATTGCCAAATGCAAATTTAGGAGATCTTTTATTCCCAAAGGTACTTTTTAATGGTTTCTTAAGTGCAATGTAATTTTTAGTCACCCTCAAGGATCCAATGAAAATTAGGTACCTAGCACTCTTAATTGATTTTGTACGATAAATGTCTTGGCTCCATGGAAAGAATATGGATTCTTGATAGTGGATGTTCAAGGCATGTGATGGGTAACATTTTCTCTTATTCATTAATTTTGTGAAAATGAATAAGGGGTTTGTAACCTATGAAGACAAAAACAAAGGTGTCATACTTGATAAGATAATATAGGTAAATCCTTCTTATACTACTACCTCTATTATTACTTATTGTTTAAGAGTTTGTGTTTTTCATTTGTAATGAAGCTTATCCTAGAAAAGTCGGGAAAGGTATTTCTTTTCATGATGTAGGTATATCTTAAGAAGACATACTCAAAAGACACCAAAGAAGGAACTGATCAGTCTAAAGTGGTGAATTTTGAGGAGGAGTAAGATGATCTTAAATGTGAAAATGGTATCAAATCGACAATCTTCTTAGAGACATCACCACAAGTTTGACACACTCTCTAAGACTGATCTAAGTATGGATATTTATTTGACAAATAATTCATTATCACAAATGATTGATGCAAAATCTCTAGATAAATCAATGCCCATAAATGGGAAGTTTGACAAATATAAATAGGCTAGAAACTTTGAAGTTTAAAGGTTTATGGAATTTTTTTACAGCTATTTCAACTTCCATTATAAAGTTCCTCGTTCTGTAAGTGCATCCTCTGTCTTTCATCCGGTGAGGTAATTCCATTTCACTTATCTCTTTGCTAGTAAGTTTTTACTTTCTGCATTGTTTATCTATATCACTCGCAATTTGATTTTGTATTTATGTGATATTTTTGATGTGTAATGCAATCCCATGAATATTCACTTCCAGTTTTTTTTTGTTAAACTTGAGTATTTTCAACCCATATGCTTATAGTGACTTCATGTTTTAATCATTTATATTTCATCGTCATTTTTATTTCATGGCATAAACTCTTCATTTGAAATACTTTATGATAACATGGTTGAACTTGTTATTTATCTCTCTTTCATTTTCATGCATTATTGGCTATTCATGTTTAGGCAGTGTCACTTTAACATCATTCTATGTGAGTGCTATTTTTGGTGATCAACTTATATTTGAAACACCTCTGAGTGATTTATATGACGTTGTGTGTTTTACTTGGTGCTTCTTACATTTTTATGACTTTTGTCTCTTTTTGATGTTGTCAAAGGGGGGGAATCTATACAATGCAAGAATAAAATAACAAATTTTGATTGCAAATATTAAAATAAAGTTAAAAGAAAACATGCACATATTTAGGGGAAGATATGATTAGAAACTACAAATACGTCGCATATTTTGCCATCATCAAAAAGGGGGAGTATGTGAGTTAGATATTCTCTCTTAAATGTTTTATGTGGTGTTAAAACTAGGAAATAGGTATTACTTGTATATTGGATAGTATCTATATATGTCTAGGTTTCATTCTCATCTTAGGATACTTAGGGATCAAGTCAAAATCATTTGGACCCGTTAAGAACTTCAAAAATATACATTTTTGTGAAAAATCATGTTTGGAGTCGACTCACTTGTGGTATGAGTCGACTCCATCTGAAGAATTTTTTAAAACAAACTCTCGGGTCAGCATGAGACGATACACAAGGTTCCTGGAGTCGATATATAGTTGAAGGAGTCGACTCCCTTGAGTTCTGGGTCGACTCCTACTGAAATAAATTTTAAAAGAAACTCCATAGTCTAAAGGAGCCTACTCTCAGGGTCTTGGAGTAAATACATAACACGAAGGAGTTGACTCCTACGTGTTAGGTATCGAATCCCACTGAAGCTATTTTTAAAACTTTCCTCTATGTCCAAAAGGAGTTGACTCCCAGGCAGTATGGGTCGACTCCCTTGCCCTTATGAGTTGACTCCCTCTTTGAATGGGTCGGCTCCCACTGATGCAAATGTCAATTTTTGTAATTTTGCAACCTATTTTTTCTTCTATTTTCTCTAGTACACTCTCACACAAACACACACACGCATATGCACACGCACACACACACATACACACACACACACACACACACACACACACACACACACACACACACACACACACACACACACACACACACACACACACACACACACACACACACACACACACACACACACACACACACACACACACACACACACACATATATATATATATATATATATATATATATATATATATATATATATATATATATATATATATATATATATATATATATATATATATATATACACACACACACACACACACACACACACACACACACACACACATATATATATATATATATATATATATATATATATATATATATATATATATATATATATATATATATATATATATATATATATATATATATATATATATATATATATATATATATATATATATATATATATATATATATATATATATATATATATTCATGCATCTTTTCTAAAACACGAATCCACAAATATACAAAACATTGCTCAAAATATTCATCCTCTCTTTATGCATACACACAACAAATTACACATAATCATTCTTTGTTGGGTGCCATCTAGAGATAGCTTGATAATGTCCAATTAGGATTCGGTGTAATCGATTGGGTTGAGAATTATTTAGGGGTTTCAAATAAGAAAACCAAGTTGGGTTTTTCCTTTAATATCATTGATGATTTGAAGGTTTTGGACAAGATTACACAATTTGTTAGTCGAGTGAAAGCTTCAAAGAACGAAGGGTTTGGTCAAAGGAGTAACGGTAATAGAAGGATCACTTTGGTACATCTTGGGTTATGATACGTTTGCAATTTGGATTCAGTCGAGTGAAGGCTTTAAAGAACAAAGGTTCTTTCAAAGGAGTATGGGTAGACGAAGGATTAAATTGAAAGTATTAGGTTCACTTGATTGAGCTCGAGATCAAGGAAAGAGAAGAAGATAGGATCAATATCATACCTAAGGTTTTGGATTGTTGGATGGATACTTGTTCTCTTGTAAAACTACATTTGCAAAGGTTAATTTTCAATATCTCAATTCTAAACATAATTGGGGGCAAACATACCCATAGCGAGGGCCGATCGAGGAACTTCCTAAACAAATCCTTCTCTCTCTCCATCTCTCTATTTTTACTTTACTTTCAAATTGTGAAACCTTTGACTGTAGAGGTATATTTAAAGGAGAAAACCAAAACCTAATGGGTCAATTATTTCATTAAATTTTTTCATAATTTGTAAATTAGGGGAAGCTTAGAGTCTTAGGTTTTGAGAGTCTCTTGTGTAGTTGTAAGTCACCCTTATATCTTTTGATACTCGTGGTAGACGTAATATTCTCACTCATGGGCCTGTAGGTAATGATATGAGTATTGTTCTTGGTTGAAGCTTTTAAGCAAAACCAAATATTGTTCATAGCTAAGAGTCTTAACTAAGTATTATTTATTGGAAGTGTAATCTTCTTATTTAGTTGTTTTGATACATTCACTAAGATTGAGACTGTTAGATATCATTGAGGTGATTTAGGGAGTGATATGACGATTTCTTATATCTAGGAGGTTCCTAGGTAGAAGTTGCAATGGGTATGGATTAAGCGAGAAGTTGTAAACAGGGACTATTTAGGCTTTGAATTAATACTAATGATAGTGGATTTCATTCCTAGCTTGGTAGCCCCCAGAGTAGGTGAGTTTCCACCAAACTGGGTTAACAACTCGATGTATTATTTATCATTTTGCAATTTAATTTTAGTATCACTTGCATCCTAATAAATCTGTTCAGGATGTCAAAACGGATGTTGTAACATCTATCGTGACATTGTTCTGATGTTGGGATATCAATATTAATATGTGTTGCCTGTACCAGAAATTTTCAATTGATATCAAAGCAGGAACCCTGGCCTATTGGGTGAGCTTTAGGGAGTATTTTTATGGTACTAATGTTCTTTTTGGAAGACTTGAATGATAGCATTCTGGTTATTAATGGACAACAGATCTTAAAGAATTATCAGGATAGGAGAATGCTTGTACTGAAGAGATAGAAGGAAAGAATTTGAGTTGGATCTTTGTCACTATGAAATTATCAACTTCGTGGTCTATGGAATTGGTAGGTTCTTTGCATCACTTGTGTTGTAGCCAAAGATACTTGGGAATTTCTCAAGTCCACTCATAAAGGCACATCTAAGTGTGTTTGGAAGAAAAAAATTCAGATGTGAGGATGATCAAGAAGAAGGTTTCTTAGGTTTCTAATCAAGGGGTTTGACATGAAAGTGACAAGTCATTGAAGAACAACAAGAGCATTACTTTTTTTAAAAACTTTTTGGAATTTGTGCCATGGTCTCTAATGTAAGGCTTCTTATTACTATTGTGTTCCTTGGAAGGCAGTCCAATTAAGAGTTGAAGAGTTTGAACAGAATGTTTAAACCAAATGTCAGAACATTTGAACTGACTTCAGCAAGTCTGTGATGCTAAAGAAAAGACTGAAACTGGAGTATAGATCAATAAATGTCAAAGTATTCATCCATATGAGTATGAAGACCTTGGATATTTGCGGAGCAGAATGCCTTACTTATCTCAAGAACAACTGTATGGGTTTTCTATTTCTTGGCTTAATTATGAAAGTGATCCTTATTATGAATGTTCCAAGGATTTTACTTATTTTACTGGAAGATGGACTTCTGATGAAGATTTCTGTTTTAAAGAATTATCTCATGATGTGCTGGATGTTTTTATTCAAAGATCTATGTATCTAGAATACAAAACCATGAAGAAATAGGAGGTGATTTATTTATGATCTTATGTCTTAAGAGAATGAAGGATCATTTACCATCAATGACTTACAAGGTAAAGTGAATTTCTTATTCCTAAAATTTTATATCTTGATCAAGTCTATTAGGATAATTTCAAAACATTTGGAGAGGCTCCTTCTTGTGGAAAGATGATTGGAAGCCTAAGGGGGATGGATTTTTCTAGCTATAACTAGCAAAGAGAAAACTCAGGTGACAAACAGTTGATTGTATCAAAAAGGAAAGCTGATTCAAGGATGTCAATCTTAATGTCTCAACATTGTGCTAGACATCATAATACTCATGCTAGAAGCAAATACTTGCACCGAAGATGTATCTTCTGTGAAAAGTTGATCTTAAGAGTTTTCTTTATTTTCTTTGACTTCCTTAAAGGTAAAAATCAGCACAGGTTAACCAAGAAGTGGTTAATACTCAGAGAAGGTGATAATTTCCTTATCTCTCATACCTTTCTTAGAACTTCAACTAAGATGATTGGTATTTTGCCACTAACTATTCCAGACACTTGACTGCAGTAAAAGTATTTTTAGTTGTGTGTTTAGTCTCATTCTATCAACTGTTTCGTGTGTTTTTGATGATGAAAGGGAAGATTAAGGGAATTGAATAACTAAAGAATTCGGGATGGATTCTCTAAGCTTTAGTAATTTTTCTTCTTCTCACTGAAGGATTGATGGCTATTGTGTTTCACATAAGTCAGTTGTGTGATTAAGGTTTGAATGTATATGTCATAAAGGAAGAATGTTTTGTCTCTTATGATATGTAATAAGTTCTTATGAGGATTTAAAAACAAATTCTATTTGTGGACTCCACAAGTATTTAATTGGTTATCCTTCTACTTGGTGTTTAAGGAAGATGTAGTCAAAATGTCACACCAGAAGGTGCAACATTAGACAGTTGCAAAAGCAGAATCTGTTCTATGGATCTGATTAGTTCAATGCAAGATGAGTATCCTGGTGTATAGATACATATATATGATTTTCTGTTGTAATCTATAGCAAATAAAAATATAGTATCTGTGAAGTTTTCAAAGGTTCTTATCTAGTCCTTGAATGAGAACAAGGTATGTTTCTGAGTTATTCTGTTAAGAGGGGTACTTTTAGTGATGTTATCTTCAAGATCAAAATCAGTGACGTGTTCATTGAGGAAGATACTGATGTTCAACCAGATGTTGGAACATCATCACAACAGTTTTCTATTCTAGAGACTGTGGAAGATTTTAAAGGGATATAAGGCATTGAATAAGAAAGCTCTCAAGAAAGCATTTTAAGAAGGAGTTTTTTTATTTATAGTTTATTTTGGTATGTAATCATCAATTATTTCAGAGATGAAATATATAATGATTGTGAGTCTTGGAGTAAAAAGATTTTGGCCAAGTCTGAAGAAGATTGTATTATTGGAGAATATTCTGGTCTCTTGGATTAGAATTAATTGAATCCTGGTATATCTTTAAGATTAGGAATATTGCTGAAGGAAGATGTATTTTCAATTGGGTTGATTACTAAAAGAGTACAATGTTAAACTGGATGTCATGACATTATAGTGTGACATTCTACTGCAATCAAGGTACAAGGATTTTATTCTGCTTGCAGAACAAGGTCATTGATTTTGTCATCATTGTGTCAGGGGTCTTGCTACAGGAAAATGTTGACACTCCTAACCTTGGTGTGGATAAGAAGATCTGGAAGTATTTTCATTATAACTTGAGGCGCAAGTTACATTGAGAATATGAGGGGTAATTTTGGAATTACACTATTGAAGAATTATAGTAGTAACTGTTTGGACGGTTGTGGAAACTGTATTCTTTCACCTAGTGGAGTGTGCAACCTCAGACGAATCATTTTCAATGGCACGGAGAATGTCATTTCAAATTTTGTTGCATTTTCAAGCAATCAAAGTTTGGAAAGAGATAAAATTGATCAAGAACATGTCTCTCTCCTATTGTGAGTGGTTCATTGTGACTAAAGAAGATTTTATCTCCTTCCAATAACGCTTTCATTGATTGAAATATCATTACAAGCAAGGCATCATTACAAACTAGATAACTTTCCTTGTATTTAAAGGCCTTACTACCTCACCATCCTCACAAGCTGCGTTTCAACATGAGCAAATCTTCAAAAATTGTTGATGCAAAGAAGGCTCTTATGCTGGAAACCAAGAAGGAAGTGGGTTATGGTTCAAAGAAAGTAGTGTCTAAAACTGTAGCAGATGTTGGAACATCTGCTGGAACATCCAAAACAAGGAAAAGTTCTGTGACAGAGATGAAGTTCCTCAAGAAGAATTATGTTAAGCTACATGACTCAGATTCAGATACTGATGAAGATTGGGTCAATTTTATTGACTCATGACGTTGTGTTGGATAGTTTTGAGTAATTTTATTTTAAAAAAAACCTTAGTTTGTGTCCCTTTGGATGAGTTCTAGTTTGTTCTTTCTTTCTGTTTCTTTTTTATTGTTTCTTTTCAGTCAGTTTGGTGCTATTAGTCTTGCATCAAGTTATTGCATCAAATTTTTTTGGGTCTTCTTTTGTTTGTCTTGAATCAATTCTTGCTTCTATTGATTCTGTTTATACCACTTTCTTTTCACTATGTTTTTGTCAATTTATGGCTAAAAATGGGGAGAAAAGTGTCATTGAGTCTAGTCAAGTGTTATTTTCTTTATGCAACCCTTTAGGGGGAGCATGACTGTCTGTCATGTGTGTCTTGAGTTTGTGTTGTTTCTGCTTCTTCTGTTTCTTCTGTTGTAGTTGTTGCAGGATGTCTTATAGGATATTCTAACATCATGTCTGTCTGTTGAGTCTATTGTGTCTTGTGTTTTGAGTTATAAGCATTATTGTGTCTTATGCTATGAGTTATGTGTGTTGCTTGTGTTATATGTGCTTCTAATGTGTCGTGTTCTTGAGGGGATATTTATCTCTATGTGTCAAGAATTGGTTCTGGTTTTAAGGGGGGATAAATTAGATGGTTCTGAAGATGCAGTCCATCTTCTTCCTCATGTACAAAGTTTACATATTTAGCATGTAGCTTGTGTTTGTGTAACTATTATATCTTTGTTACTTGTTTTGTGCAGTTTTTTTGTGGTGTTATTTCTCTCTCCAGATTAATTGGACTTTTGGTTGTTTTAGCCCAAATTTTCCAAAGGGGGAGATTCTTAGTTCCATGGTTTTAGGATTGGCATAATTTTCTAAAACATGGTACTATACTGATGTTGATCAAGATGGTGCAGCATTCTTAGCAAGTGTCATAACAACTTTTATGTTATGAGTTTTTCATCCAGATGTCGAAGCAAATGTCAAGACATCTTGGTCTGGTACAACAAGCCTTGCTGTTTCAAATCTTGACATATTTTTATTTGATTTTGTTATATTCCTTTTAGATATATCTCAGTAAATTTCGTAGGTCAAAAAGATTTAATCTAGAACATATTTTATATCTCCAACTGTACATAAGTTACTAAATTGGGCCTTGAGATAATTTAAGAAACTTTGTATTGGTTGTTCCAAAATTTAAGGAGATTTTATATATGAAAAATGGAAAGCTACCTCACAAAAATGGTAGAAACTAAAGTGATTCACAAATAAATAAGTATACAAAAGAATGAATGTCATGAAAATTGTAAAAAGTCTAAGTATCATGAATATGCTAAAGTATATAAACAGATAAACACATACCTCGAACATGTACAAAACCTTAACAAAATCATTACCATGCATTCGCAAGTCGAACGATCAAACTTGACAAATCACCTCAATATCCTCAAGCTATTCACAACATGCTCAAAGACAAACAAAAAAATGAACACAAATAATATACACATACTAAAAGACCGAATGAAATTGTCTAAACAAATTTAAAAGTGAAGATATGAAATTTAAAAACTAGTTCGAGTTAAATTTATTTAAACAATTGCATTCAACTACCTAAGCTAACAAAATGACAAACAATAAAACATGCTTGTTTTACGTCGTAAGCTCGACGCCTGTTATTTAAGAAAGTTCCTCAAATTTGCTTCCACTCGGTTATTCCTAACTAACACACAAGCAAACGTGAAAGCAAACAAACAATGACATAACAAATTCACAACTATAGAAAACATGTATAAGTGGGGTAAACATACACAAATAAATTCATAAGTAAACATAAACAAGTTCATGCACAATTTCTATACAACATATACATTAATTACAAAACTTAAAAACAAAGGAATTATCGCGATGCAAAACAATAAACCAATCCCCTGCAACGACGCTATTTTGTTGAAGCGGTAAAGCGGCAAGCAAAAAGTAAAGTATTATTTTATCGGGTGATATTTAGGATATATCATATCGTGTCCACAGAGATTGGTTATTGAATTGTTGTTCGACAAACCATTCTTTAATGAGTTTGGGGGTAAAATGAAAATGGTAAAAATTATCAACAGAAAATAAATGTAAACAAAACAAAAGAAAAAGGAATAATTTATCAAGAGTGTATATATACTACTCCTCACAGATTTAAACCTATCGACCAGTTATACTTAACCTACAATACTCGTCAATGTCATCGCGTGTCAAACGATACACCCACTATATCATTTCAGCGGTGATCTCTCAACCAACCTTAATAACTCAGAAGTCAACCGTGCTACTCGCGTCGATGATCTCTCAGCACGACACAACCAACACAGAGGCATTAATCACAGACACCCAAGTAAATAATAGCACTAAATCTATCTCTAGAATCCAGACACTATTAGATAATCATCCTAGATAAGAATTCGAGCAGTATATGTCTATAGTAACCCAAACCCTGAGCACAAAGCAAAAATCTAGGACAATACTCAACAAAGATTTGTAAAGCAAGTTTTATATAACGCCATGAACGACAAATATATATGAGTTCAAAGTAAATATACATATAAACCCAACTAAAAGAGAATATACAAAGAAAAAGATAAATAAACCACAAACCTAACCGACACAGACGTGATGCCCATCGCCCGACCATTGCTCGTCGATGCACACCAGTCCATCAAATTTTGTTGCTTAGTCTGCACAACTTCAAATGACTCTCTCTTCCTGGCCTTATTCCTTTATTGATCCAACAATACATCTTGAAGCTTTTATTCCTCTTCCTCCAACAATGCTCAAATACCAATAAATACAAAACTATCAATCGATATACTATGTACACAAAAACGCATTATATACAAACTAAGTGTATTTAAACACAAAGTTGAGTTGTTTAACTGATATTAACAATCAAAGAGTCGATAAGTGCAACAAAAAGTATATACAAAAATAGTTACAATTTGCACTTATCACCAGACCACCAAATCAACCTCTATCTCAACCTTTGATTACGCACATGGGATTTCTCTTAGTCTCCAACTATTGCAAACAAACTTAGGCCTCTTGAGAGTAGCAACTACTTTGAGAGAATGTGAGAGTTGATAGTTGATTCCCTCTTATTCTTGAGAGTATGGTTAAATTTCCCCATGACTTCTTCCACACTATTATGAATCAGGGACACACCCCTTCCCACAGTTGCATGCTTCGGGCAAGTCGCCCAGAAAGTGGGCAATGTATCAAAGGAAATGGTGCCACCTTCAATAAATGGGCACTCAAACTAGGAAACAGGCGACTATGAGGATATTGCGGATGAGATGCTACTTCAATTGTCTCCCATGTCACCTCTTATAGGCCCTTCAAAAATATAACAATACAAATGACAAAAAAAATTGACAATTTAATTACGACTAGGAGTAATATCAAATGAATTTAAAGTGAATAAAAAAGACAAATATAATTATTGTAAATCTTAAAATAGCATATGCTTTATCATATGGCTCGTGATGAATTACTAATACTAGATGCTAACTCATATGTTTTTTTTTTAATAAATCAAAATATATTAAACAAAAAGGAAAAGAGATTACAGAGGCACGAGAGGGGGACCAAACTAAAACTTCTTAATGACAAAATCTTAGTTTAGGGGTATCATTTTTGTCTAACAATTAATCGAAATTAATGTCTTTGTGTAGAAAATTATACCAGATACTAACTCATATGTTTTTTTGAATAAATCAAAATATATTAAACAAAAAAGAAAAAAGATTACAAGAGACACGAGAGAGGGACCAAATAAAAACTTCTTAATGACAAAGTCTTAACTTAGGGATATCACTTTTGTCTAACAAGTAATCGAAATTAATGTCTTTGTGTAGAAAATTATATCAGTTGACAACTTTAGATTTTAATCCTATATCTGTTAGAAAATCCACACAAAAATTAGTTTCTCTAAAAATATGTGCGATCATGAAGTCAATGGTGATAAATAGCATTTTGCATGGGTAGATTTTAATATATTAGTATAAGCTGGACTGAGTTTAAGATGTTTGATAATAGTAATGTTGTTTCTATTATTAGACTAAAATGTTGGTGAGTATTTATGCCAAATGAGGTAAATATATTTTTGAGCATGAAATGGATAAATTCATTATCTCATGAAAAAGGAGCGATCAATCAGTAAGATGAAACTCTCCGTTAAAACATAGTTAATGAACCAATAGCTTTTTGAAATGCAGAAATATAAAATAACAGTGGAGTTTAAACAAGACTAATACCTCAAATTGGTAATTGGGTTCACATCAAGCAATAATATAATTTTAAAACATTTCAAAGGAATATTTTGGAACATACAGAAAATGTAGAAGCAGTTTATGAAATAAAAATCTACAAATGTACTAGAATTAGGATTCAATCCATTTGATGAAACGTGGAATCTGGAAAATGTAAATGGAATTGGACGATTGGAGTGATCTCTCTTAAATTAATAGATTTTAAAACGGAACACTAAAAAAAAAAAAACATAATTAAGAACTTATGAATGAATTGGATAGCTTGATGCGTTAACAAACAGATTGAATTATGCAGACTACAATCAATTTGAATAATTTTGTTTATCGTTGAAATTAGTATAATAAAAGAGAGATTGGGCATAACCTTCCATTACTTAACCGAGAATAATTGTAAATTTGAAGAGTTTCATATTAAATAATATATTATCTGAATATGTGTTTATAAGTGAGGATAATCATTATTTTATAAGTCGGTTTTGTAAAATTAACTTAGATTTAACCACAGTTTTTAACATGTAAAAGAGACTGGTTTAAAATCTAGTAGGTCACTTTCTATCATATTTTTACTATCGAAGCACCAATAATTTAGTTTTACGTTATATCTCTTGAATATGTGTTTATATAAGTGAGGACAATCATTTGGAATGGTAAATAGACATGTCTGTTCCGTTTAGACTCGTTTCGCAAAAGTCTACTAAAAACGGAGCGGCATGACATATATAGTTGAGAGTGTAGGCTAAAACCTAGATCCGCACTGTAAAAAAGTAAATACAGAATGGGGAGGGCCCACGGGCAATGGACCTTAAGTTTAAAAATTCATAAATTTTATATTAATACACGTATCCGTCAAAGCCTGAAAAACAAAATCAGAACGGAACAGGAATGACATATTGAAGAATGCAAGTCTAAATGCTTGATTCATTCCGCATTAAAATATATATAAAACATGCATGTCCAACGGATCAGACCTATTTTACCATCTCTAACAATCATCACCATATAAGTCTTACATCCAACTCACTTTTTATCATTTAATCTATGTTTGGCTTTTGAAAGAAATGACGGTAACACCGCACATTTCACAAAAACTACAACTGATAGCTCCTCAAAATTACGGTACAATTGGGCTCAGGACGTGCGGTATGCCACCTCTTTACCAAAGACACGCTTAAAGTTAAACAGGATATTTTCTCTTGTACTTCAGGTTTGAATCATAAATTTTCTATTTTATGTCTATAAATTTGAATGGTGTTTGTCATTTCCTCTGAATATTTTTTTTTCCTTTCATTTCTCTTAGTTTTTTCCTCCCAATTCTCTTGGTTGAAAGTGTAATTTCAGACAAAAAAGACTGTCACCTCCCATAATTTTTTGGGGGGATTTTGTTGCCATTTATTAATATTTGAGATTATTATGGAATCTAGTTTCACATTTGATGCAAGCAACACCTCAATATCATGTGTCACTTGCAACATGCAAGTGCAACTTTTTCCTACTCTTTCCTACTCTTTTCCACCTTGAGTTGACCTGAAAACCTCACTATGACCACTAATTCACTTAACTTCAAAGCTTCCCAACTAACTATCCCCTGAATAAACACCAATCTACTTACATTCTTCGTATACTCCAAGTTGCGTTGGTTTAATGTTTTTTGAATTCAACAAGGATTTGGTCTAAAATATAACAAAAAAGTCAAATATGTTAGATTCAAATATAGACTAAATTAACTACATTAAACTTTTCACATATACTTCATAAGTTATTTTTACTCGTTACCAAAATAACACCAGACATATTTCTCAACCTTCATATTGATAGCAGTTATAGAAAATTATGGCCACAACATTATCAAAAACAAAAATATTCAATCTAATAATATATTGATATTGCTGATTTAGCGAATAATATTACGAATAGTTTGATAAACATTTTAGCCTGAATGATTTTATTCTATTATCTTATTATACAAAAGATTTAAAATGAATCAAAACATACCATTTAGATTTTCTGAAATTATGAGAACAATTAGAATGGAATATAATATTCTGTTCTAATGGCACGTCAAACTCTGCCCCTGTTTATTACAGATTTTAATGTAAATATAATACATCATGCATAGAAATATATCTAGGAGAAGCTTTCAAATCTTAAAAGTATATCTGCGGATTCTAAATGAACAGATAATCAGAAAAAAAAATATTTTTGATGCCATTATACCAATTTAATTCCCATGTTACAACAAAACATCAATCACTATTGCAACAAAACTTTCAAATTTTCCTAGGAAAACCAATTCCCTAACACTAAAAAACAACAACAGTAATCCTATTCTTACAAGTACAACAAAATTTGTATGGTCCATCTCACCATCACCACCAATTTCTTAATTCCTCTTTCACCTCATCATTTTCAAGGCCTTCTTCAATTCCTTGCTTTATGTTTTGATATTTGTGTATCTACAAAACAATAAATTTTCAATTATTGTTATTGTCAAATCTAATTTCCTTTTGTTTTCTTTATTTTGATTTGGGAATTTTGTGATCTAGCACTTTTCTTCCCAGATTTATGAATAGATTTCTTACGATTCCGAATAACCTTGTTCACCAAGGTCTTAAGCGAAACGGTAACATCCATAGGACGCAAAACCTCCTTCAATTCCAGCCAATCAAGATCCTCTGTGTCACCGTCTTCATATTTAACCCGATACCATCCAGTTTCTTTGTCATACTCGGTTACTTTACCCGAGTAATAGCTTCCCATAAACAACTTCTGGATATCCCTCCCTACAAACCAATCACCCAAACCCATATTCCCGTCCTTTTCAAAGACGCTCAACGCGTCACTGGAAGGGACAATGCTGCTCGCGCCAACCATTTCAGGCACACCGTTGATTACAACCGCAGGCTCTCCGGGCACCATAAAAACCTCAGTCGCAGAAGCATTCGGTTCCTGCTTATTTCCTTTGTCCTCTTCCATTTCGAACCGAAACCTAATCCATAAAAATAAAAATAAAAACAATCAATTAAATATTAAATACGAAACAATAATCTAATATCTAAATTCTACAACTATAACAAGATCTTAACAAAATCAATCAAAAACTTAGCAAATCACATAATTCATACAAAATCAACATGAGATACCTTGATTTAATTAAAACTGAATTTGAAATAAAATAACATATAGTACTAAATGTTCATTAGTAGTAGTAAGTAATTCTTATCCAAAACACCATAATCATAGCATGTTAAATAATGATGAAAATTAATGTTTTGATTATTCCAAAATGCAATTAGAGTAATAAAAACAGTAATTAACCGTTTTAATAACTACAAAATGTAATTAAACTCAAAAGCCCTTTCATCAAGCATAAACAAAACCAAAACACAAAATTGTTACATTTCAAAGCACAAAATCTTCAATTCTCATGAAAATAATCATTTCATAGTGGTTAAAATCAATGAGAGATTAACGTGAAATTACCGTAATGTTGATAAATTTTGATATGGCGAATACCCGAGACGAACGTTGCGAAGGAATTGCAGTGACGTTTCGCCTATCAAAATGTGGGAATTTCAAAGCACACTGTTAATTGCTGAACGGAAGCATTGCCTCCGGTGAGCGAATAGAGCGGAAGGTGTGACTCTGAAAACCCTAATACGGTGGTTGAAGGAGGCGACGGTGGCAGAAGAGTCTCGGTTAAACGCATCGTTCCACTTGTGTTTGTTTTTTCTTTTATAGGCTAAATTCAAAATTGATCTTTAATTACAACATTTATTTTTTATTTTTTTTCTTTGACTGATATAATAATTTAATACTAAAATTTTCTTTTTAGTTATTTTTACTTGCTATGAAATTGGTGGTCAATCTGTGGATTTAGGGGTTGTATCGTTTCAAAATTTTTTTAATTATAAATATATATATTTTAATAAATATAAATATTATATATATTTTTTATTTTAAATATTTAAAAGCAATAACTTGATATTTTATAATTATTCTAGAAAGTTTGAGTTGTTTTCCTTAAAAGTAATATATATCTTTTGATTAAAAAATATTTTATGTTTTTATTCCTAATTTTTTTATATTAAAATTTATTAAACTTTGACCATGATTTCATATTTTAAATAAATAAATAATATTTTCACTATTTACTAATTTTTATTTTTGTTTATGTCTTTTTTTAATAATAATTGTTGATAAAAGTTACATTTCTTTTACTTTCAATAAATTATTTTAAAAAAAATATCAAATATGTTCCATTTTTCAATTCTTACAAAATTACATTGCAAGCAATTTTATATACTATTTGACCAAGTTATTTTGGAACATAATATAGTGGGAGAACTGATTTTTTTAGTGTTATTGCAAATGTCTAGTTAGTAAGAGTTGTCACTGACTTTTCTTTTATCCAATATTTATGAAAGGTGAAAAGAACGGGAAAAATCTTTGAAATTTTTTGAGTTCAGGAGGGTAAATTATGTAAAGGAAATGTGTTAGCACCTTTTACATCTGTAGTTATATACGGGCTCTTAATTGCTTAGCTCGCTTGCTCTTTGTGTGTGAATTGTTTGAAAATATTTTGAAATGCCAACGTAACGCAGACTGTGTAATAACTCTTGTATCAGTCCTCAAGAATGTATACAAAGTGTTTTTGAAATATTTTATTTTTGAAAGTATGATGTGGGAAAATGTTTTGTTTGTGAACAAGCATTCAAGAGTCCTACCCACTAGGTTTTTGTCTTTTCTATTCTTTTCTTTTTCTTTTGGAGATAGTATTATCCATACCATTAGTTGGTAGATAATCTTATCTATTAGATGTGAAGGGACAAGCGTAGGGTCATCGTATGATCATAGAAGACAACATGTAAGGATACTTTAGCAATTGTATCGAAGGGACTATCGTAGGGTCATCGAGGGACTAGATAATCTTTTCGTAGACAACTCGAGGGACATCGATGGACTATGATCTTTTGTATCGTAAGGAACATGATGATTGTATCGAGGGTCTTTTGCTAAAATATCCATACTTTCGAGGGACATGACCAATATCCGTAAGACAACAAGAGAGATTACGCTAAAAGTGCAAGTGTGAAGAGTGTTTGTTTTCAGTTATTTTATCTTAGAGTTAGGGTTGTTTACATTTGATTTTAATTCTTGCCATACAATCCTATTAGCTAAAAAATTATATATATACAAGGAATAAAGTATAAGTGCGGAAAAGTTAAGTCTTACGCTATTATAGGGCCTTAGGGGCAGTTACATGATAAGAAAAAAGATGCGAAAAATAAATCTACGCTATTACATTAGAGAGTGTGTCCTATACACTTGACTAAGAAAATAATTGGCAAAAGATGAATGAAAGTATTAGAAAAAGATGTTTAAAACCTTAAGATTCTATGTGTTAGAAAATATATTTTTGGTGTTTTTGTAGAAAATAATTTAAGTGTTAAAAGTAATTAGAAAAAAAACCTAATTTCTAATTTATTTTAATTAATAAAAACCTAAAGTCTAGTTAGTTAAAGAAAATAATTGGTTAAGAAATAAATTTAAAACTAATTATATTTTGAAAAGGTATTTTATGGTTTTTGGTTAATTAGAAAAATAGATAATTAAATGGAATGAAAACAAGGGTTAGAAAAACTGAGAAAATAAGATGCATGGGGTGGGGATCGAACCTACCCCCTTTGGCTCAAAGGTGATAGCTTCGTCCATCATGCCATATGCTTGTTTGTGATTGAGAATGAGTATCAATAAACATATAATGAACATGCGTTAACCTGGAAAATAAAGAAAAGATTTTGACAAAAGGGGGGATCGAACCCATGCCCTCTCGTTTAACAAGCATCTCACTTACCATAAGGCCATAGTTTTTTCGCATCAATTCAATAACACGTAATATATATAAAACAAGTTAAACTCTAAAAAATAAGAAATAAAAAAGAATTGAAAACACGCGCTAGTGGTGGGTTAGAAGTTTTTTAAATGGAACAATCAGAGAGAGGGAGGGAGCCACACATGCCCTTGACCCAGGTCAGCGCCACCACCAACGGTGGTGCCACCTTCTTCTCCAGTGAGACCAAATGCCAAACCTACAAAGTCGAAGCAAAATGAAAAAGAAAAGCATCCAGATCCATTAATTGAGACCTCACGATTCAATGGTGGTGTTCGTTTTGACTGAGAAGGCTTATAGCTAGGGTTTCGAAGCTTTGAGAGCTTTGAGCCCTAACCATGGTGAATTATGATACCTGCACTCAAACTCGAAAATAATGGTTCAAAATAATTCCAATCATCAATATAAGTATGATTATATGCATATAATTCATTTATATTGCATGAATAAGTAGTTTGAAATTGCAAAATATGAACAAACCGAAGATGTTTGGTTGGAGAGTTCTGAGATGTTGTAGGCTTGAGTAGTGATCGAGAACGACTTCTTGAGATCTCAGGAAGCTAATGGAATGCTCAAAGTTGATTGAAACTTGTTGGAGAAAGAGTTTACTAGTGCCCTAGTTTCTTTGCAAATTTGAAGAATTAAGGTTGGCTCTACAAGCTACTATCCATCCACTTTGTATCTAGCATGGTTGTGTATTTATAGGCCAAACATTCTAGGTCAAAATCTCATGGAATTAAGGCTTGTATGATTTGTTTCTATATTTTGTTTAAAATATTTCCAAAATTGAAGTTTTTCCTTCCAAATATGCCATACACGGTTTTGACATGTTTGTCACGTATTTTTTGGACCTCTAACTTGATTCAAACAAAGTCCAATGTGCCTTGATCCATTAGTTTGTTATTTATTTGATTTTTTTAATAATATTTGCATAAAATTAAAATAAATAAAATAAAAAACATGTCCATGTACAAAATTACTTATAGGTCCTCTAACATGTCATAAACATGTTTGAACCTCAAAAGTTTGGCCCATTAGTAAAAAACTTCAAAATTGTTCAATGAAAGTTTCATGCACTTCTCCAAATTTTCTCAACTTGCCCCAATCATAACTCTCTCAATTTTTATCATATGAAGGTGATCTTGGAAATTTTGGAAACCTCAAGATGTCTCCTACTACTTTCATTTTGATTACTTTTTCATTTGAAGTCTTTAACTTGATGTAAATTGCCTTCACAAAAAGTCTCTTATTATTGACTTTCAAAATGACCTATAAAGTTTTGGCTCATATCTCTCAAATGAGGCATTTTTGGCCTTGAGCTTAGAGATGCAAAGTTGTAGATAATTGAATTTTCTTCAAAATAGGATTTGGTTGAGGAATTTCTGATGAAGTATGTGAAAGTTGTGCTTGGTCAAAGTTCAGTTGACTTCTCCTTAAGAAAACCCTAATTTAGTAACTTTTGTCTTTTGATGAATCTTGAGTTTTCTTGATGAATCATGATCAACCCTTGATCAAATTATGAAGTTGACTTCAAAATATTTATGTTGACCAAAAATATTGAAGTTTGACTGTAGATTGATCAGTGCTGATTTTTTTACCCAATACAACTGATTTTCACTCATCTGAGCAATTGACTGAGCAAACTCGTGAAGCAAGGTCTGGAACCTAACATGAGGATTCTTTGAAGCATATAAGGAACCATGAAAGCCACTTGAGGCATTAAAAGCTCAATTTTCCTTGAGAAAAACAAAACCCTAGTTGTTGGTGAATTTCTTAGGAGGAAGACTTGTCTGATCAATTCCTTGAGTACCCTTGAGCAATTGAAACTTATCTGAGTCTGAGGGAGTATCTTGAATTGATTTGTCTTGGAAATTGGAGATAAAATTTTGGGGTACAACAGCTATCCCTGTTCAATCTTCTTAAATCTGAGGAGTTAGATTGACATGTACGCCATTCGTGATCTGAAGGTGGAAGAGGATTGAACATTTAAGTGCCCGGGAATTTGCACTCACCGGTGCACGAAGTAACATTGTTGGTTGATTGCCTTGCTTGAATGGGCTTAAATATTCCATTCAGATAGATGATGGAGTGTCTCCAGAGATGGGCTTATAGATGCCATCCAAAGTGTCTATTGATAGGAGTATTATAATGAGTCTACGTTCGATGGTATCTGAGAAGTATACTAGAATAAGTTTGTGTCCGACTGTATCTAGCAGATGTGCTGGGAGTGTTAGAGTGAATCCTATTTCTCTATTGTATCTTAATGATGTTCTAGAATAAGCCTATGTCTTGATTGTATCTATAAGAGGATCAAAATGAGTCTTCGCCTGACTATATCTGAGATCCGTAATAGAATGAGTCTACACCTGACTATATCTAAAAGATATGCTAAAATGAATATCAGAATGAATCTATATCTTAATCATATATGAATTGTATCTAGGATATGTACTAGAATGAGTATTAGAATGAATCTATATCTCGATCGTATCTGAACTGTATTTAGAAGATGTACTGGAATGAGTATCAGAATGAATCTATATCTCGATCGTATCTGAACTGTATCTAGAAGATGTACTGGAATGAGTCTACTCTAGACTGTATCTAAAGGATTATCAGAATGAATCATCGACTGATTGTATTTGAAGGATGATAAACTGTTGACAATATTTATCTATTTGTGAACTAACCTGAAAAACAAAGTTAATTTTATGCAATGTCATGATCTATGTAATGCATTGCGTAATGATGCTCTCAAAATACATGAGAATGTGTTTTATATGTGTATGCTATTTTATATTGTAAATGATGTATGGATGCAAGATTTCGCTGACGACAACAATTGCTTTGTATAACAATGTTTAATTGGGGAAAATAAATCCATGACTGTTGCTGGGGATGAAGAATATGAATCTTCAGTTTCTGTTGGGAACGATTTTGCTAGGGATTCCCGCTTTCTGTTTGTGGATATTTTTATGGATCTCTCCGACTTCTGCTTGGGGATAAAAGTATTTCAGGAAAGTTAGTAGTCCATCGTTTGGGTAATTTGATTTTTATGTACCCTGATTGGGGATAAAAGAGATGGATAATTATCTGATGCATTATCTGACCAGGCTTCAGATACAGGTGTTAACTCTTCTAGGGATAGCCACCTTGAATAAACCCAGCAGGAGAAGAGAATTTTATTGGGGATTTTATGGTGTTGGAGAAATAAGATCCGCTGGAAAATTAAATTCCTGTAAACTGCATTGAGGGAATAAAACTCTGATGGAGAATAAAACTCCATAGACTGCGCTGAGGAAGTTTTTGCAAGATGCTGGGAAAATGATCACATTCCTGTCTGTCAGGCAATCTATTGGGGGAAATGATCATGTCAAGCTATCCATTGGGGATATGGAGATGAACTATTGGAGAATGCCCCAATTTTTATTCGAGGGCATATTATACCTGCTGAAAAGTGTACCTTTGTTGGGGAGAACTTCGTGAGGATTGCTTTGTGGGGATTTGAGAATAGCTGAAACTTTATCCCAACTCCTAGGGTCTTTAGTAATTGCTATTCCTGTTTTTATGCAAATATTTGTAACCAGTAATCTTGTTCAAATGTATATGTTCATTTAAAGTAATCATTGGACGTATTTGCAAACAAAACAGAGGAAGTAAAACAATTTTGAAATTTGAAAAGGAATTGTATTGATTTAGAAATTTTGCCTATAAACAGGCGGTTTTATACAAAGAGACAAAATCCTAGTAAGTGGAAATCGTCGTAAAATCTGAAAAGTACAAAGTGGTAAACAAAGAAAAACAACTATATAGAAATGATCCCATCAAGTTTCAACTCTACTATTGCCCCTATGTTTTCAAGCATCTCATCACTTGCCGTCGGAAGAAGATGACTGGATTGATTTGTACCATCTGAACTTGTCATTGATTATAATGCTGGTTGTAAGTAGATGATCCAATGATACATAGTCGTACACTTTAATCTCTAAATTTTTCTTGGACCATCCTTTCGGGTGTTCAGTCCATTGGGGTACCCTTTTTTGCCCAATCTGCCTTTTCAGGTTTTCAACTTGCTGCTGTATAATTTTTATTTATATGTCCCTAATTTTTTCCTGAACCCTTTTGGTTCACCGGGATGCCCTTATTTTTTCCTAGGCCTGTCAACCTAGCAGGTCTCTTTTACGCGTAGTATTTTTTGACTATGTCTGCATTCACAAGGTGCAAAAAATCTTCACCGTCCATGGTGGTAAGTATCATAGCGCCGCCAGAAAGTATCTTCTCGATCACGAATGAACCTTCGTATGTGGGAGTCCATTTTCCCCTGGGATCACCTTGTGGTAGGATGATACACTTTATTACCAAATCACCAGCCTGGTACACCTGATGTTTAACTTTCATGTTAAAGGCTTTGATCATGCGTTTCTGATACATTTGACCATGACAAATAGCCGCAAGCCTTTTTTCATCAATCAAATTTATCTGGTCAATTCGAGTCTGGATCCATTCGTCTTCATATAAATCCGCGCTTTCATAATCCTTAGGAAAGGAATATGGACTTCAATAGGTAAGACAACCTTCATACCGTAGACTAGAGAGAACGGGGTTGCTCCAGTTGATGTATGTACTAAAGTGCGATAACCATGAAGAGAAAATGGTAACATCTCATGACAATCTTTCTATGTCACTATCATATTCTGTAAGATCTTCTTGATATTCTTATTGGCGGCTTCCATTGTGCCATTCATCTTTGGTCGGTACAGAGAAGAATTATGATACTTAATCTTGAATTGCATGCAGAGTTCTGGGATCATAGTATTGTTAAGATTGGTACCATTATCTGTGATGATCCTTTCAGTAATGCCGTATCGATAAATGAGATTATGCTTGATGAACCTAGCCATAACATTCTTGGTAACAGAAGCAAACGAGGTTGCCTCTACCCATTTTATGAAGTAATCAATAGCGACGAGAGTGAAACGATGTCCATTGCAAGCGGTAGGCTTAATCTCTCCAATCATATCAATGCCCCACATTTCAAACAGCCAAGGAGTAGTCAAGACATTCAAAGGAACCAGAGGAACATGTACTTTGTCAGCATAAATTTGGCATTTATGGCAAGTTCTGGAATGATGATGGCAATCGGTTTCTATGGTAGATTAGTAATAACCCGCTCTGAAAATCTTATTAACCATCGTATATCCAATGGAGTGAGTACCAAAGACACCTTCATGTATATCTTACATGATCTTCTCAGCTTCCTTCTTGTCTACACAATGAAGCACAATTGAATCGTGGTTGTGTTTGTACAAGATTCCCTTACTCAGAAAGAACATGGCAGAGAATCTCCTTAGAAACTTCTTATCATTGATAGACGCCCCTTTGGGGTACTCTTAAGCCTCGAGGTATCTTTTCACTTCATGAAACCAAGGCTTTTCCTCTACTCCATCAGTATCAACTTCGTAGCAATATGCCGGTTCGTCTAGCCTTTCAATAGTAATCCGAGGAACTTCATTATCCCATCTGACTTTGAACATAGATGACATGGTAGCTAGTGTGTCTGCTAATTGATTCTCCTCTTGTGGAATATGTTCAAAAGTGATTTCTTCGAAGCATGGTGTTGTACCCCAAAATTTTCCCTCCCCTTTTCTTCTCAACACATTCTTTCAAGGCTTCTCAGATATTCAAGACACTCAGGGGTTGACTAGTCAAGATGCCCCTCCTAAGCCAAAGGCCTACAACTAAGGTTTGGAGTTTCTCAAGGAAATTTGGTTTGAAAAGGTCTCAAGTGGCTTCCGTGGTTCCCCTTAGGTCCTTAATAAAGTTCATGTCAAGTTTCAAGTCCTACATCACAAGTTTACTCAGTCAATGGCTCAGATGATTGAAAATCAACTGTATTGGTCAAAAAGTCAATTATGGTCAACATACAGTCAAACTTCAAGATTTTTGGTCAACATCAATATTTTGAAGTTATATTCATCATTTGATCAAGGGTTGATCATGATTCCACAAGAAAAACTCTTAAATCATCAAAAGCCAAGAATTGCAATATTAGGGTTTCCTTAGGAGAAATCAACTGAACTTTGACCAAGCATAACTTTCACATACTTCATCAAATTTTACCCAACCAAAGCTTATTTTGAATAAAATTAAATTCTCTACAACTTTGCTTTTATTCTCAAGTCCAAAAAATGCTTCATTTGAAAGATATGAGCTAATACATTATAGGTCATTTTCAAAAGTCAACAAAAGACACTTTTTTTCAAGGCAACTTACATCAAGATAAAGTATTAAAAAGCAAACATGATTAACATGGATATTGTAGAGGATATCTTGGGCTTTCCAAAAATTCCAATATCATCTTCAAAAGATGAAAATTGAGTAAGTTATGAGTTTCACAAGTTGGGGAATTTTGAAGAAATTCATAAATGCAAATTGAGCAAAATTGCAATTTTGAACCAATGAGCCTAGTTTTTGATATTCAAACACACTCATAACACCTTAGAGGATCTATAGAAGGCATTCACACATTTTGTTGATTTTCATTATTTTTTTTGAATTTTTATTCATTTAATAAAATAAATAAAATCCAATAAAATGGAGATACTGAGTAAGGTTTGGGCTTGTTGAATTTAGCCCTTTTGCAAGCCCATTACATCATGTCAAGGCCTGTAAAAAAACGTGACCAGGTTCATTGCAAGCTTAAAATGGCAAGGATATAACAAAAATGGAAATATTTCAAATTTTTGATTTGTTTTGATGAAGAGTCTTCATGGCTTGATTCAATACCATGTTTATCAGCCTTTCTACTCACTTTATAAATACTGAGCCAAAGCAAGCCAAAAGGGACAGATCCACAGGCATAGAGAGCAAGCAAAACTATTCAAAATTTTCAAGAAACCCTTGATACTCAAATTCTATCCATAGGCCCTTTTCACTCCCTAATTCCAATCATTTTCTCTTCTTGGACGTTGAAGGGTGAGTTTAGACCAGTCACTATGGTCCAAAACACGTGAGAAAGGCATATCATACACTTCTGATTGCATAACATTTTGTGATTCATGTTCTTTTGTTTTACTTTGTTTTGAGATTGATGATTATTATTAACGTGTCTTTGAGTACTTGATGAACATGTTTTAACCATTGATACACTTCCATGCACGTAGATTCGATAAATGTCATTTTTAACTCCAATCAGACGTTTTGCTTCGAAGCGTACGATTCAGGGTGTTTTAGCTCAAAATAAGCCCTAATTTGGACCCAGGGAGTTTTTTAAGGGGGTAGGTTATTTTGAATCCTTGATCCTTGATTTTTTTGCAGGTTTAGGTTTTGAGCCAACCAGAGAAGACAACCGGAAGGTTGACTCCGATGGCCTGGGTGTCATGTTATTAGTGGTCTACTCAAATTTCAGCGTGCGCGTGTTTTTGAAATCCAAACGAGCCAGTTTCATAATATGTATATTCATTTGTATCTGAAGTAACAAATGAGCAGCTGGCCCAGTGGTAGCGTATATACTCGCAAGGCATACCTTCCCCATGTCCTTGGTTTGAGCCATGCATGAGAGAGTTTTATTTTTCTTACATTTTCATGACAGATTTAGTACAAGCAAAGCCCAACGTTCATATGGTACAACTCCAACTGTCCCCAATCATATTTCATCAAGCTAGATCTGAAGGCCTCAGACGCGCGTTCCACCATGAGCTTCCCAAGACTAGCCACACAGGATCCAATACAAGTTCCTTGGTTCAGTTATTTTGGGCCTAACATTTTACTTTTTCTCACCCCCCCCCCCCCCAATTTTCTTTTTGTAGCATGGCCCATTATGCTTTTTTTATTGTTTTATTTGTTTTTAATTAACATTTTTTAATCTTTTTTTACCAACAAAAAAATCAGAAAATCAGAAAATCACAAAAAATATTAAAATTAAGTTTTTTTAAATTAAATTAATTTTGATTAAATTAATTTAATCCCTCTAAGTGTATTTTATTTATTAAAATTTGATTAGAATTAGGTTTATAATTAAATTTTATTTCCAAACAAAAACAACAAAAGTTTCCTTTTACCACTTAGAATATTTAGGGTTTTAGATTTGACCTCTTTTCCATTCTCTGCGCGTTGTTTATATTTTCGCATTGTTATTTTTTTCATAATTTATGTAATTGTCCACAGTTTGTAATCGTTAAATAGGACCTTTATATTTTCCCCCCATTTTGGTTTGTATTCCCCCCATTCTGAAGCGTTGTAATATTGTAGTTTAAATTCTCGCACTTTTATTTTCTGCCCTATGTATATATTTAACGGCTAGATGTATGCTAATAGGATTGTATGGCCAGATTTAAAAGCAAATGGTAGAAAACTTAATATTCAAGATAAACATAACTGAAACACAACACACTTTTCACACGTGCATCTCTAAGATACCTCCACTTGTTGCCTTCGAAAAATAAACAGTCACGTCTCTCAAACATGAGAAGTTTTAGAAAAGACCCTTTGGTTACAAGATCATAGTCCTTCGATGACCCTTTAACATTTCCTCGGTGAATGATTTTAGTACCTTAGGGTAAGTTCTAAAGCATCTTACGAGTTGCCTTCGTGACTGTACGATGACCCTCGTCTGTCACTCAAAACATCCAATGATTGGGCTACCTACTAACTAATGGTAGGATAACACTATCTAAAGGAAAGAGGAAAAGAAAAAAGACCATTCGAGTAGGTAGACAACTTGTAGTTTCTTGCTCACAAAACAAATCATTTTCTCACACATACACTCTCTTTTTCTAAATATTTTCAAAGACAAAACACTTTGTATGCATTCTCAACGATACGAGAATCATTACAAAGTTCGCCGCACTAAGGCATATTTTTTAAAAAATATTTTCAAATATACTTACACAAAAGGCGTTTTCAAAAAGTGAGCTAACAACTAAGAGCCCATAGATAACTACGAATAGAAAGAGTGCTAATACCTTCCCTTTCCATAACCTACCCCCCGAACTCAAAATATTTAAAAAGGTCTTTCCTATTATTTTCACTCTCTTTCCTTTGTTGGATAAAAGAAAAGTCAATGGCGACTCTTACTAACCCCAACATTTGCAATAAAATGCAAAACCAGTAAAGTCAGTTCTCCCACCGTATTACATAACTGGCGACTCTCATGGGGAGACGACTAAAAGTGGGGTTACCTTAGAGATAGTTCATAATTTAAAATACTTTCCTTGTTTGACTTGATTGATTTATTCTTGAAGGGTTGTTTGGGTATTCAGGTTAGATCCTATACCCGGATCTGGGGCATATTAGGTAAGTAGCAATAGATCGTGGGGACTATGCAGCATAATACTGACATGGTTTAAGCGATGGCTACATTAGTGTGACACATTTGTTGGTACCAATGTCCCTTGAGTCCAGTCAAGGAGAATACAGGGCCGATGTGTGGTGTCATAAAGCACTAACTGACCGTAGAACCTTAGTTGAGCAACTTGACCATTAGAAAATAGTGAGATAGTCGACTTTGGTGCAAGACTAAAGTTGGTTGATACTCGATACTACACTCATTGAGATTGGACTTTCAGGATATTTTGGCCGCAGTTTGGATGCTTGAGCTAAAACAATGCCCGATGAAGAAAGATCAGTGATATTGAGATTCCTTAGAATCCGGTTACTTTCTTTAGGACATGTTGAACCAACTAAACTTCAAGAGGGTACTTACCTATAAACTCCCTGCAAGCTAAAACCTAAGGCCTTGTGTGCGTTGTTTGTGTGTGATTATTTGTTCATGACATCATAGCATCACGCCATAGCATTTTCACTAACCATTTCAAGGACCTAGGGATTTATCTTTGTTCTGTTTTGTAGGATATGGCTTTCGCTCACAGAAATACCATCCGAATCAACTTCGTAAGGGTGCCTCCTCAACTTAAAGAGTTAGCATCAAGGGTTCCTGAAAATTCTCCATTCACCAAAAGATATGGTCGACTTCTTAATTTGGTTACCTCAAGCTTTGAAGAAGACATGATGAGGGCGCTCTTTCAGTTCTTTCACCCTGTACATCATTGTTTCACCTTTTCCAATTATCAATTGGTGCCCACGATGGAAGAATTATCTTAACTACTAGAAGTATATGTTCTTAATCAAATACCCTTCACCGTTTTATAGGAAACTCCAAGACCCGAAGTTATTGCCAAGGCCTTACATTTGAAGAGTTCTGACATTGTAGCTAAGTGGGAGATAAGAAGTGGGGTCAAAGGATTTTTGGATAAATTCCTGATGGAGAAGGCTCAACTATTTTGGGATGCTATGGATTTACAAGCTTTTGAGGAGATCTTGGCTCTTCTAATCTATGGGTTGGTGCTTTTTCCTAACCTTGACCAACTCATAGATGTGAATGCTGTCAAAATTTTCCTTACTCGTAACCTTGTGCCTACATTGCTTGGAGACGTTTCGCACTCTCTTCATACTCTCACTATGAGGAAGAGAGGGACTCTTATATGTTGCTTGCCTTTGCTGTCTAGGTGGTTTATTTTGCACCTTCCTCGATCAGTATTGAAGAATAAGCAAGGTTTGAGATGGTCACAAAGGTTAATGTCTCTTTCTCATACAGGTATCCATTGGTGCTCTCGATCTCAAGAGGACATTACTATCATTAACCATTGCAGGGAGTTCCCCAATGTTACACTCTTAGGCATTAGGGGAGGTATTACTTATAACCCTTCTTTGGATCTACGACAATTTGGCTATGCTCGAAGAGATGGTCCCCACGATGCACTCATTCAAGTTATTGTATTCGACTACGAGAATGATGTCCAAGGTTATCATCGAAGGTTTGTACATGCTTGGGGCATGGTAAGAAAGGTTGATAGCAAGACTTTGGGGGATAAGAATTCCATTCCTCTTGAGCCCTATCTCAAATGGGTATGAGCTCGTGCTCAAAGTCTCATGATGCCATATCTAGCCATCCTACCAATAGTTGTGGAGCCTGTTGTTGAGGGGGATGTTCTTTATACCATTATACACCCTGATATGCCTACTGACCTTGAAGAGTTTCAAAAGTCTTAGATTTAACTGAAGGAAGAACGAGACATCTTTGAGACCCAATTCTATGCAAATGAGAAGAAAGTGTTAGAACTCACAAGGCAACTTCTAGACGAGCAGAGTCATAATGCATACATCAGTATAAAGAGGAAGCATCCTTGGGAGATTTGATTCTTAGATTTTACGAGTTCATTTTATCTTTGAAAGATTTTGTAAGCCTAAAAGGCAGTTGTGATTTGAACTTTGCTAATAAAATTTTTGTTTCTTGTTTCCTCCTGGTTATAGAATTTAAATTTCCTAAGGTCCTTAAAATCACTGCATTTACATATCATGCATCATTTCATAACAGGTTTTTCGTACAGGTTTCTCATTTTCTCGTTGTTTATTTCAGCAGAAAAAATGGCCCTCGAGAAAACTGTAAAGGATCTCTAGGCTCAACACTCCTAGTTCCAGGAAACTCTCATGAATCTGGCCCAAGGGAAAAAAGAGCAGTTGGCGCTCGTCGCCAAGAAAAAGAAGACCAAAAAGCTTGCTACTGTCCTCAACATGGGGAGGAGGTTCAAGGGTCCTACTCAACCAGTCCATGTGGAAGATGACTCTTATGAAGAAGAGGACAACCATGATGAATATGGAAAGGAAAAGCAGGATTATGAGAATACTCCTGAAGACAAAGACTTTTCTGATGAATAGTATCCTCATGCAGATGTCATATATAAGTAGTTGGAGGACAAACTAAAGGCAATGGAAGTCCAGAAGGTGCCTGGACTGGATTTTGGTGAATTAGGTTTGGTTCCAGGGGTGGTCATCCCACCTAAGTTCAAGGTCCCTATTTTTTCTAAGTATGATAGGGTCTCTTATCCTAAACTCCACTTGAGGTCGCACGTTTGGAAGATACAACCTCACACTTGTCATACCCCAAATTTGCCCTACCTCGATGATTATGTTTTTAAGATTTAAAAAATATTTAATTAAGGATGGTACAGCCATATCTGATGGCCCATTCTTAAAATTTAAGTCAACCAGGGGGTGTATTTTAATTCAGGAAAATGGGGTTTTCTAAATCAGAAAGACTCGTTTATCCGTAGGCCCTTTTACGAAGCATGTTGGCCAATGGCCCATGCGATTCGAATATGGAAATTTATTTCAGAAATAATTATTAAGTTATTAAGTACACTTAAGTTTAAGTTGCTGTTAGTAAAGAAAGGGGGTGTAGAATTTTGATTAAAGGTCCATTAGGGTTTTAGTAGTCCATTTGATATCTTGATGACGTGTTGTTTTAAGAAAAAGAAGGTATTAGTATTAAAAAATTTTATTATAAGAATAAATAAAAAAAAATATTTCTTTGTAAAAAAACATAGTATATTTTTATTGCTGATTTTATAATAATGTTTTCATATAATTCATTTATTAAAGATTGCTGTTTAGAAGAAAAGTTGTTGGATCATTTTTAAGAAAGCTTAAGTAATGTCTTATTTACTTTTATTATCCAAACGTTTTGTTTTATTAAATATGTTATTCGAGTTTGCAAAAAAAAAGGATTTGTGTATAATGGACCGGTTGGGCCCGGTCCGTATAAAAATGTTGTTGTTTGCAGTATTGTTGTTTTTTGGTAGACATGCTGGACTGATTGCCAAAAATTATTAAGTACAAGTTGGATAAAATAATACAGCTGCAAGCCCATTATGTGTTTAAGCCCATTATATATTGTGTTGCTGTTTGTTTAGAAAAGAAAAGAAACATTGCTATTAAAACTGTTTGTTGTTATTTTAATAATAAATAATAAGAGAACGTGGTTTATTTTTTATTTGCTTATAATAATGTTTTCATTTATTAAAAGACATTAGATTTAATATTATTTATTTTATTAAGGATTCTTGTTTGAAAAAAAGTGTTGTTGAATCAAATTAAAAAAAAAGGATTTAGGACCAATACAATTAAGTGATATAGCAGCGCAAGGCCCATGTTCTATTAACAATCACTGTACTAATTAAAACAAAATTTACACACGTTTTCTTCATTAACAATTACTATGTAGATTTAAAACTAAATCAAATCTTAAAACACAAATATGCAAATCTTCATCAATCAAATCCAGAAAGCTGAATCCAATATATATTACATTATCAGTTAAATCCCTAATTACAGAACAATCAAATCTGAAGATCTAAAACAAAATCGAATCTCTTTTACAGCAATATTACGAATCAAATTTATTAACAAACCTAATCAAATTACAAATCGCAAACTGAATCAATTACAAAGACATAATCCCTAAATTTCTATGATTATCCTAAATCTAAGCTTGAAACTGTAACAGCAAATTCACTAAAAACCCTAAAAAACTCTATAAATAACAGAAAATGAAAAGAGAGGGAGGGGGATTTTTTTTATACAGAAGAACAAGAACATGGCAGAGAGTTTTACAGATAAAGGAGAGAAAACTGAAATCGCGAAGAGAGACGGAGAAGTGTCTGAATCCATTGTCCACCGCTGAAGATTGAAGGAGAACGGTTAGGGTTTCAATTTTTGAAAACTAACCGTGAGCCACCACTATCCCACCTCCGCCATCCACTACCATCAACTTTAACGCCACCGAAAGCCACCTTCAAAACCTGCACAATCAAAGAAGAGACGAACGGGTTAACACCGAATTAGACAAAAATCTCGGGGTCGGAAAACAGAAAACTCAAGAACACAAACTAGATCGCAAAGGGTAACGAAACTTAGCTTCATTTGTGATGTTATTATATTTGTGTGTTGGGTAGGGATATGGATTCCAAGCGCCGCCATGATGGTAATCGGACTTAGGGTTGTTGATTTGGGGGTGGAAACGGTGAGGAAGGGATAAGGGTTTTGAGGTTTAGTGCGTGAGAGAGAAGAGGATAACACGTTAGCTGAAGAAATATGAAAATGAAAATTGAAAAAATGAAAAAAAACAATTTTGTATTCCATTATGATCCAACGCACGCACGCTCACCGTAACAGATGTGCACCCTTAATCTCCTCCCTTTGATCATCACTGGACGGCCATAAGGCCAAGTCCACCATAAGCTCCCTGCACCCTCACACACACAATACAACAGACCCCTTTCCCAAACTCGTTGGGCCTGAGCCCCACTGATATTCACACACCCCCTTGCCAGCGATTGCTACAACCCAAAACAACACGCACCCCCTGCCTGAACTATTCTGGGCCTAGCCCAGCCTCCTTTTAGCACCCCCATTGTTTACTTCTTAACAAGAAAATGCACCCCCCGGTTTTAATTAAATTATTTAATTTTTTTAACTTTTAATTCCATTTTTCTCATATTATTTATTTATAATTATTAAATTTTTTATTATTATATTATAATTATTAGCTATTAATTTCATTCCCTTATTTTTATTAGATGCAAATATTATTTATTTCTTATGTATATATGATTATTATAATTCCATTTTTATACAAATATTATTATTCCTATATTTTATCCACTATTTCAATGTTACTATATTATCAAATAAATTATTTTTATATTAAAATTACATATATTATTTTATATATATTATTTGCATAAATCTTTTCTAATCACACATTAATCAAGATCTTCGCAAATAATATGATTAAAAATTATTCAACAAATCTTCAAACTATTTTTGCAATAAACTAAACTAATCAACTGTCTCTTTGCAAAAGGGTTTCAAACTGGTTTTGACTTACTGCGTTCTCAGTCAAAATCTCCGTAATCACTACTCCCGACCGAGTGCGAAGTGATTCAAAATATGTTTGCAAACCCCTAAAAACACCAACCCATACGAACTATGAATTAGGACTCTGATTCCTCATAAGAGGATACGTAGGCATAGGATCGAAAATCATGGCGAGTATTTTTAATTAAAACTTAAAATCCAGTTTACCCTAAACCTAAACCTAGAGTCTAATATCCTTGTGAACAAGGTGGATGAAAGGTTCCTAACACCTTCCTTTCGTCTAATTGAGTCTAAAACCTAGAATCTCTGTCCGCGAATTAGGGTTTTCTGTTAGGTTCCCTTCCATAGGATTAAAACTAATAGTGGCGACTCTGATTAAAAACCAGTTACTATAGCTGTCGACTCTGCTGGGGACTCTCCTTAACCCTAGGTTTAGGTATTTTTGGGGTTTCTTATTTTTATTTTCTTTATTTATTTATTGAATTTATCTATTTTATCGCATTTATTTATTTACTGTCAAATTCTCTTATCATCACATATTTACTGCGTGGCGAGATTTTTCTATCTCAAAAATATTTCCAATATAACCCTTAGAAAGAAGGTTCGTCTATTAGTTTAGGGGGTACATCATCCCTGCGAGTTTATGTGACGACTTTGCCTAGAATCGGTGAACTTTCGAAAAAGGAATACTTATCGAGAGATATCCTCTTGACGAGTAGGACTTTGGAAGATCACCCACGACTCTTTGTAACGCACTTAACCCAAATATCTCATAACGAGATCTTTCACGACTTTGAGACGAAAGTCTCAGTCCATAAAGAGGCTCCACCTAAGGGAGGCCCTTGTGCCTTTCTCCTCTAATGTTATTCGTGACACCCTTAAGGAAGCCACCTTTTGGGGAGGATAGATCAACTGCAGGTCAAGACTAAGGAACCTACCTTATAAAGGTACTTATTGCAAAAAGTCCTATCACTCAACTTTACACCCACGCATTCATATAATTCATGTATTCTTCATACATTCATCATTTGTCCGTCACTCGTTTCTTTGTCTTATTCGCGGGGTACAAAAAAATAAAATCGAGATCTCGGTGACTGTCTTTAAAAAATAGATACCGAAGGAAACGAATTGTACCCATCAACACTCCAAACATGTCTGAAATCAAGGCCATGAAAAGGAAATAACATGCTGAAGATTTTCTCAAGCTTTTTCAGGTCAAGGTGGATGATTTCTAGATCAGATATCCGCAGGCGCACCTAGAAGACTTATTTCCTTTTTGCTTTAATTTCGCGTAAATAAAGTTTTGGTTTAAGATCGTAATAATTTTCAATGTCTGAATTACGTTACTTTCAATAAAGGCATTTTGTTTCCACATCTCGTTTGCGTATCTATTTTAAAGATAGTCGCTAAGTAAAATAATAAGCAAACAGATACATACCCAAGTGAATAAGACAGTAACCATTTCGTATTCACGCACATTCGTTCGCACGCATGCATCCATGAACACCTGCATATCATGTCAAAACTAATTTTTCAAAAAATAAATCTCTCTAGTTGAACCATTGGTAGAAGGAGATCGCCACTTCCCTGGCCTCCATATCAAACCAGGGCCTATCAAGAAAAAAATGGAGAAAATCGAGGAAACTCAGGCTGCGTTCAAAGAGGATCTCGACCAAGTAAAGGGTGCCCTAAGTTCAATTAAAGGAGATTTGAGTCATGTTTTCCTAGCTTTGAAGAACATGATTGACAGACAAGACCAGATTCCCAGGGTAGCTTTCGAAGAAGTAGCCCAAACTATTGGTACATCAAGCGGCCACCAATCAAGGAAAGAGCCAGAAGCAGGACCCCAAAAGTCCGTCATGGCCCAGCAAGAGGTTGAAACTGAAGGATTTATCCCACCACCATCAAAAGTAGGGGCATCATATACCCTACAAATTCCAACCAATAATGCAGATAATTACCTAGACTTGCACTACGGAGATCATGACCCAGAGGATGCTCACCAGGCACCCTTAAAGACAACTGGTACTCATGCCGCAGATAACCCACTGGTAATGAATCAGTATAAAGCCCTGGAAGAAAGACTAAAAGCTGTGGAGGGCTTCAACGCTTTTGAAGTAGACGCTCTAGAAATGGGTCTAGTCCCTGATGTGGTGATACCGCCAAAGTTCAAAGTACCAGACTTTGGAAAGTATAAAGGGCTCACTTGTCCAAGGAATCATCTTCGTATGTATTGCAGGAAGATGCATGCCCATGCCCATGATCAAAAACTAATGATTCACTATTTCCAAGACAGTCTAAGTTGGGCATCTTTGGACTGGTACATGTAGTTGGAACGAACGCATATCCGAACCTGGGTGGATCTTGCTAATGCTTTCTTGAAGCATTACAAGTATAACTTGGACATGGCGCCTACTCGCTTGCAACTCCAAAATCTGTCCCAAAGAAGGAAGAGTCCTTCAAAGAATATGCTCAAAGATGGAGGGATATGGCATCCCGTGTACAACCACCACTGCTGGAAAAAGAACTCATAGACATGTTAATGGGAACTTTACAAGGGCTTTATTATGAGAAAATGGTGGGAAGTGTCTCGTCGGGATTCTCAGACCTAGTGACTATTGGCGAAAGAATCGAAACTGGTTTGAAAAGCGGGAACATATCAGGGGGGTCGTCAAATTCCCCTTACAATTCAAAAAGACTGGCTTCAAATTTCCCAAGAGGGAAGAAGGGAGTAGTCAATGTTGTGGCCTCACAACCAGGGACATCACAACCATTGGTGATCCCACAAGGATAAAGGCAAGACAGATTTAAAAGTTCACCCAGAAATTTTGATCCGCTGCCCATGACACCAAGCCAGTTATTACAACACTTGGTTAAGGCATCCTTGGTGGAAATCAAGCCTTTAGCTCCTCCAGTCGGGCCACTCCCGCAAAGATACAATGTCGACGCCAGGTGTGAGTACCATGCTAACTCTCCGGGGCATACCATAGAACAATGTTGGGCATTCAAGCATAAGGTTTAGGATTTGTTAGTGTTTTACCCTAAAACAAACCAGTGATATTGAGCTCCTTATAACCCAGTTACTATTACTAGGACATGTTTAAGCCAACTAAACTTCAAGAGGGTACTTACCTATGAGACTCCATGCAAGCCTAAACCTAAGGACTTGTTTGCTTTGTTTATATATATATTTACTTGCACATAACATCATAAACATCATAACATCATACTCATACTCACTAACCATTTCAAGGATTTTTGGGATTTATCTTTGTTCTGTTTTGTAGGACATGGATTCTATTCGCAGGAAAACCATTCAAGTCAATCTCGTAAGGATCCCTCCTCAACTCAAAGAGCTAGCATCAAGGATTCCTGAAAATTCTCCATTTACCGAAAGACATGGTTG
Organism: Vicia faba; assembly: GCA_948472305.1. NCBI lineage: Eukaryota > Viridiplantae > Streptophyta > Magnoliopsida > Fabales > Fabaceae > Vicia > Vicia faba. The sequence continues at coordinate 931,659,250 of OX451740.1, read as the reverse complement.
CCTACTAAACTTGGCCATTTTCAAAAATACTTTCAAAAACCACACAAAGCACAATTTTAAACAAAAGCAAGTGATCTATCAAGTAACTAAGAGCCCATGGAAAACCATGTATGAAAAGGGTGCTAATACCTTCCCTTTTTATAATCTACCCCCCGAACTCAAGAAACAATCTCAAAGGTCTTTCCTACGCTTTTTCACCTTTCCTTTTGGATGAAAGAAAATTCGGTGGAGACTCTTGCTAACCGCAACATTTGCAATAAAACGCAAAACAACCAAGTCAGTTCTCCCACCGTATCACAGAACTGGCGACTCTGCTGGGGAATTTTGTAAAAGTGGGGTTACCTTAGGGTTAGATCACAATTATTTTCTTTCTTTGTTTGACTTGTGTGCTTTACATTATCATTCTCTGTTTGGGTTTGAACCCTCTACTTGGATTTGGGATACCTTATAGGTAAGTAGCAATATATTGTGGAAACTGTACGGGGTATACCGACACGGTCTAAACAATAGCTACGTTAGTGTGACATATTTGTGGCTACCGGTAGCCCTTGAGTAGTCAAGGAGAATACGGGGCCGCTGAGTGATGTCATAAAGCACTAATGAACTTTTAGAACCTTTATTTGACCAACTTGGCCTTTAGGACGTAGTGAGATGACCGGCTTTGATGCAGTCTGAAGTTGGTAGATACTCGATACTACACTCATTGAGGTTTGGTTTTTTGGGATATTTCGGTCGCCATTTAAGAGGCTTATGATGAAACAATGCCCGAGAAAACAAACCATTGATATTGAGCTCCTTATAACCCGATTACTATTACTAGGACAGGTTTAAGCCAACTAAACTTCAAGAGGGTACTTACCTATGAGACTCCATGCAAGCCTAAACCTAAGGACTCGTTTGCTTTGTTTATATATATTTACTTGCATATAACATCATAAACATCATAACATCATACTCATACTCACTAACCATTTCAAAGATTTTTGGGATTTATCTTTGTTCTGTTTTGTAGGACATGGATTCTATTCACAGGAAAACCATTCAAGTCAATCTCGTAAGGATCCCTCCTCAACTCAAAGAGCTAGCATCAAGGATTCCTGAAAATTCTCCATTTACCGAAAGACATGGTCGCCTACTAAACTTGGTCACCTGCAACACTGATGAAGACATGATGAAGGTGCTCTTTCAGTTCTTTGATCCTCTACACCATTGCTTCACATTTCTCGATTATCAACTTGTGCCAACTTTGGAAGAATTCTCCCAACTTTTGAGGATTCCCATTATCAATCAACTACCTTTCAATGGTACGGAAAGTGATCCAAAGCCAGAAGAGATTGATCAAGCTCTACACTTGCAATCATCTGATATCACAACTAATTGGGAAATAAGGAGTCGTGTCAAAGGTTTCCTAGCAAAGTTCTTGTTTGAGAAATCCCAAATTTATTGGAACTCTTTGGATTTGTAAGCCTTTGAGGAAATTGTGGCTCTCCTAATCTATGGGATGGTTTTGTTTCCAAATTCTTACCAACTCATAGATGTGAACGCCATCAAAATCTTCATGTCTCATAACACGGTGCCTACTTTGCTAGGGGATATCCTACATTCCTTTCACACTCGTACTATGAGGAAGATGGGTATCCTCACGTTTTGCACTTCTCTATTGGAAATATGGTTTATTTTGCATCTTCCCCAATCTGTGTTGAAGATCGATCAAGGTTCAAGGTGGTCACATAGGTTGATGACGCTCAGATATTCAGATATTCATTGGTGTTCCCACTCTTTGGAGAATGTTACTATCATCGACCATTGTGGAGAATTCCCTAATGTCCATTTGCTTGGAATTAGAGGAGGTATCACCTACAACCCCTGCTTATCCCTACGACAGTTTGGTTACGCCCGGAGGGATGGTCCCCATGAGATGCTTTTCCAAGGATTGGTATTTGACTACGAGAGCGACGATCAAGGTTACCGTCAGAGGTTTATCCGAGCATGGAGGATGTTGAACAAGGTGGATAGCAAGACGTTGGGACACAAGAATTCCATTCCCCTTGAGCCTTACCTTAAATGGGTACGAGCTCGTGCTTAAAAACTGATGATTACTTATCCCTCTATCCTACCAGTCATCATGGAGCCTGTGGTCGAAGGAGATGTTCCCTACACTATTCTCCATCCCGACATGCCTACCTCTCTCGAAGACTTACAAAAGGGTTGAATCAAGCTGAAGGAAGAACAAAATACTTTCGAGGCTCAATTCTATGCTAGTGAAAAGAAGGTATTGGAGCTTACAAAGCAGCTGCAAGAAGAGAAAAGTGTGAACGCTTATCTCGTGCCAAAGAGGATGCGTTCGGTCTTTTTATCTTAGAAAGTTATTTTGTAAGCCCAAGAGGCATGATGTAATCTTTCTTGTTGTGTCTAATGAAAATTAACATTTGTTCATTCTTTTGTCTATACAAATTTAAATTTCATTAATCCTTGAAATCATTTGCATGTACATATTCCATGCATCATAACATGACAGGTTTTCACATAACAAGTTTCCTTATCTTTCTTCTGTTTATTTCAGCAAGATGGATCTAGAGAAAACTGTGACGGATCTCCAAGCCCAAAATTCTCAGTTTCAGGAAGCTTTACTAGCCCTAGCCAAGGGGTAGCAAGATATGATGGCTTTGCTGGGCGTTAAGAAGAAGCCAAAGAAGAAAGCTTTGCTCAAAATGTGTAGAAGGTTCAAGGAAACAATCCGTCAAATCCCAGTAGGAGGAGACTCATCTGAAGAGGACGAGAACCATGTCGGTGAGGTCAAGAGTACTCAGGCTGAATGTGCTAATGATCAAGAATCTGAAGATGATTATTTTAACGAGCAGTATCCACCCGCTGATATCAAATACAAGAAGTTATAAGACATATTGAAAGCTGTTGAAATCCAAACCGTCCCCGGTTTAGATTTTGATGATTTGGGTTTGATCTCTGGGGCAGTCATTCCTCACAAATTCAAAATACCAATCTTTGCAAAGTACGTGTGGTATCTTGTTCAAAACTTCATTTGAAATCTTATGTGCGCAAGATACAGCCGCATATTGCTGATAAAAAGCTCTGGGTTCACTTTTTCCAAGAGAGATTGGATGGAACACAACTTGAATGGTTTTATTAGTTAGATGGTTCTCGTATCAATACTTGGGAGGATTTAGATACTACCTTCTACCATCAGTATCAGTACAACATCGACTTGGTGCCAACGAGGGTTCAGTTGCAAGATATAACCATGGGGAAGAATGAAGGATTTAAGGAATATGCGCAAAAGTGGGGAGACCTTTCTAGTAGGGTCCAACCTCCTTTGACTGATAGGGAGCATATAGACATGTTCATGGGCATTTTATCTGATCCTTTCTTTAATCTGTTGGTTGGCTGCTCTTCTTCTGGTTTCACCGAATTAATCTTAACCGGTGAAAGAGTTGAAAGTGGCATCAAAAGTGGGAAAATCTATGTGGCGTCTACCTCCACTTCCAATCCTATCAAGAAACCTTTTGCTACAAAGAAATAAGTTAATGCTGTGTACGGGGAAAGGGCCCGTACCAAGAAGAGCAATCACCCGTCCGTCAATGGTGTCCGAATCTCCAATCCAACTCCTACTCCAAGGCCATCTGAAAATCATCAACATTTTGAAACTCCAAGAAGACAATTTACAAGGTTAGGCATGTCACTGTCTCAAGCCCTGAACATTTGCTCAAGGCTAATTTAGTGACATTGCGCGATCCTCCCGCCAACCCTGACACCTCGTCACCAAAGTATAATCCAAACGCTAAGTGTGCTTACCATTCAAGCAGCCCCAGGCACGAGACTGACCAGTGCTGGGCCTTGAAGAACAAAATCCAGGATTTAACTGATAACAAGACTATTGAGTTTGATCCTCTTCCAACTCCGAATGTAATCACTGCTCCAATGCCGAAGCATGACAAGAGTGTTAATTCTATTGATGATACAATTTTTGTTGCCTCTTTTGAAGATTTGACTACTCCATTGAATGTAATCAAGAACAATTTGTTGAAAGCTAGGATCTTCCCTGGCTGTGTAAAAGACTGTGTGTGTTGTACAAAATAACTCAATGGATGTGAAGGGATGAAGGAAGGCATACAACGCCTGATGGATAGCCATGGAATTTTATTCGATAAAACCCCACTTGCCAAAAGTTTGATTAACAAATGTGAAGACCTCTCCATTATTACCATCTCAAACAAGCCTCTTAGGATCACCTCCAAAGGTCCTATTAGGATTTCAAATGGACCCACTGTTTCTCCCTTAATAATTACAAATCCCGAACCAACTCCCTACTCTTCAAACAAGGCGGTACCATGGAATTATGGTGCCGAGGTATTCTATCATAGGATTAAACAAGACGCATGGATCGAAGAAGAAAAAACTGATGATGTTGGAAACATAGCTGGCTCAAGCAAAATAACTAGAACTGTGAGAATATTTTCACCCAATATCTCACCACCAGTTGTTACAAGGACGCCCATCCACATTACTGCTGCTAAGCCAATTACCGATACAAGAGGGAAGGAGAAGGTTGTTGAGCCTGATATGATTGAAGTACCCTCCAAGGATGCAGCTGATGAAAAACCCTCTGCTCAAGAGATGGACGATATTTTGAAGATCATAAAAAAAAGTGACTTCAAGATTGTAGAACAGTTGGGCCAAACCCCTTCTAAGATTTCAATGTTGTCGTTGCTGCTTTGCTCCGACGCTCATGCTTGAACATTAATCAAGTTCCTGAAAAAGGCTCATGTCCCCCATGAGACAACAACAGACCAATTTGAGAATTGCATGGCTAGCCTGACAGCTGATAATGGCTTGGGATTTTTAGATGCTGACTTAACACCTCTCGGGAAGAATCACTATAAAGCTTTACATGTTTCTATAGAGTGCAAAGGGACTACCTTAGCACATGTTCTATTCGACATTGGTTCTTCTCTGAATGTATTACCCAAGGGGGCATTAGACCATCTAGATTGCAAGGGTTTAGTCTTGAAAATTTGATGCAGGGTTCCTAGCGGTGACATACTATCCCCAATGGGTTTCTAATTTGGTTCCAGTACCAAAGAAAGACGGAAAAGTTCACATGTGCGTAGACTATAGGGATCTGAATAGGGCAAGCCCCAAGGATGATTTCCCTCTACCACACATTGACGTCTTAGTTGATAATACTGCTCAGCATAAAGTCTTCTCTTTCATGGATGGCTTCTCAGGCTATAATCAAATAAGGATGGCTCCCGAAGACATGGAGAAGACTACTTTCGTTACGCAATGGGGCACCTTCTACTACAAGGTCATGCCGTTCAGGTTAAAGAATGCAGGGGCAACGTGTCAAAGGGCTATGGTAGCTTTATTTCATGACATGATTCATCATGAGATAGAGGTATATGTGGATGATATGATTTCCAGATCATAAACCGAAGAAGAACATCTCGATCACCTGCACAAATTATGCGAGAGGCTGAAGAAGTACAAGTTGAGGTTAAACCCTAACAAGTGCACGTTCGGAGTACGATCTAGAAAGATTTTAGGTTTTGTTGTCAGCAATAAAGGCATTGAAGTTGATCCTTCCAAGGTAAAGGCCATCCAAGAAATATCAGTCCCTCATTCTAAGAAAGAAGTTAGAGGATTCTTGGGTCGTCTCAATTACATTGCCCGTTTCATATCTCACTTGACTGGTACTTATGAACCAATCTTCAAACTCTTGAAGAAAGATCAGGTAGTCAGATGGAATGATGAATGCAAGATTGCCTTTGACAAAATCAAAGAATACCTACAAGAACCTCCTATTCTCATGCCTCCAGTTGAAGGAAGATCCTTGATCATGTACTTTACAGTATTAGAGAACTCTATGGGGTGTGTTTTGGGCCAACATGACGAGTCTGGCCGAAAAGAACATGCTATTTATTACTTGAGAAAAAAGTTTACCGACTGTGAAACCAGATATTCACTGCTCAAGAAAACTTGCTGTGCTCTGGCATGGGCTACTCGCCAGCTAAGACAGTATATGTTGACTCATACCACTCTGTTTATTTCTAAGATGGACCCAATCAAGTACATCTTCGAGAAACCTGCCCTTTCCGGACGAATAGCCAGATGGCAGAAGATCTTGACTGAGTACAAAATTCAATACACGACTCAAAAGGCCATCAAAGGAAGTGTACTAGCAGACCATTTGGCCCATCAAGCTGTGAATGATTATCAGTTAATGAACTTCGACTTCCCTGATGAGAACATCATGCTGGTAACCGACTGTGCAAAACCTGGACCATATGACAGACTTGAACAAGGATCTCGATGGACTATGGCATTCGATGGGGCTTCTAACGCCTTAGGTAACAGAATTGGTGTTGTGATCATCTCTCCTGAAGGTTGCCACACTCCTTTCACTTCCAGACTATGCTTCGATTGCACAAACAATATGGCCGAGTATGAGCATCCATCTTAGGTCTGAAAGCTGCTATTGACTTAAGGGTCAAGCATTTAGATGTGTTCGTGGATTCTGCTCTAGTGATTAACCAGGTAAAATGAGTTTTGGACACCAAACACCTTAATATTATCCCTTACAAGGAACTTGTGCTATCCCTAATTCCTTATTTCGAAGAGATCACTTTTGAGCACTTCCCTAGGGAAGAAAACCAGTTGGCTGATGCTTTGGCAACCATGTCTTCAATGTTCAAGGTCAGATGGGACAACGGAGCCCCTATGATAACGATTAAAAGATTCGATGAACCTGCACATTGCTATGAGCTTGACACGGATGCAGAAAAGCCATGGTAACATTAGGTGTTGAGATACCTTGAAGCACAAGAGTATCCTGAGGGAGCATCCATCAATGACAGAAAATTCTTACGAAGATTTGCAGCCAAATTCTTCCTAAGTAACGGGATATTATACAAGCGCAACCATGATTCAACTCTACTCCGATGTGTGGACAAGAAGGAGGTGGAGGAGATCATGGAAGACATGCACGATGGTATTTTTGGTACTCACTCAAGTGGACATACGATGGCTAAGAAAATCTTAAGAGCCGGTTACTATTGGTCAACGATAGAGACTGATTGCCATCAACATTCAAGAACTTGTCACAAATGTCAAATCTATGATGACAAGGTCCATGTGCCTCATATCCCTCTGAATGTCATGACCGCTCCGTGGCCATTTTCAATGTGGGGCATTGACATGATTGGAGAGATCAAGCCCACCGCTTCCAACGGACATCACTTCATTCTTGTTGCTATCGACTATTTTACCAAATGGGTAGAAGCTGCCTCATTTGCCCCAGTTACCAAGAATGTGGTAGCCAGATTCATCAGAAACAACCTCATCTGTCGTTATGGTATCCCCTAAAGGATCATCACCGATAATGGGACTAACCTCAACAATGCTATTATCACTGAGCTTTGCGCTCAGTTTAAGATCAAGCATCACAATTCTTCTCTGTATAGACAAAAAATGAATGGTGCAGTCGAAGCGGCCAACAAAAATATTAAGAAGATTGTGCAGAAAATGGTAGTAACCTATAAGGATTGGTGTTGTACCCAAAAATTTTCCTTCCTACTTATCAAGAATTTTCTCACAAGATCTCCTTTGGATCAAGATTGCATTTGGTTTGATCAGCTCAAGGCACCTCCTTAAGCACTGATGACTGAAAATTAGGGTTTGAGATCGCACAAGGATTTTTGAACTTCCAATTCCCCATATGACTTTCATGGATCATTATGGACTACCAAGATTACTCATGTCAAGTTTCAAGCCTTGGATCACACTTTTGATCAGTCAATTGAACAGTTAACCTAAAAATCAGTTGTATTGGGGAAAAAGTCAACCATAGCCAATTTATAGTCAAACTTCATAATTTTTGATCCACATCAACATTTTAGACCCATATGTATCATTTAATCAAGTTTGGACCACAATTCCTCAAGAAACTTGATCAAATATCCAAAAGGGCAAAATGGTCAAAATTAGGGTTTTGACTGAGAAAGGGCAATTTCTGATTTTTAACCTAGAAAATGATAAATTGGTTTAAGGAATGATCTAAAGAGTCTAATTGCATCATTTTTACCTAGTGAAATGGTTCAAAACATTGCAAATCCATTTGATTGACAGATGAATTTTACAGTCAACTGATCAAAAGTCAACTGTATACTAAAAAGTCAAACTTTGACTTTTTGGTCAAATTCAAGTGACAAAAGTCATAATTCATCAAAACATGTCAAATATGAAACTTGTTCATCAAGAAATCAAGAATTCAAGATTTTATTTTGAAAAGATGAAATTTCTTAACTTAGAAATTTTTCTAAGTATAGAAAATTTCTTATTTTTCACAACTTTGAGCTAAATTTCCACCATGATGCAAAATGATTCAAGAGAAACTTCCAACATGAAAGTTGTAGATCTCCATGAAATATAAAACTTTTCTTTACACAACTTCTCCTAAAAATGCTTGGATCTCAAGTTTTAATTTTGTGAATAAATGCTCATGAACTAAAAAGGACTTAGTGAAATTTTGCCCTAGTTAGGCAGATTTTTGACCTAACTTTATGGAAAATTTTCACATAATTCCAAGGGGAATCTTCAAAATCAATTCAAATATGAGTTCTAGAGCACATTTAAAGCTTTCCAAAATGTCCAAGAAATCCTTGAGATCATTCTTGAGCAAGGAGAATCGAAGACATGAAATTAGGGTTTTATCACTTGAATTTAGGTCATTTCCATGATGAACACAAATGCAAATCCATGCTAGGCTGCATAATATTTGCTTTGCAGGCCTAAAAATTGTTTGTCACTTCTTAATTAAATGCTTACACAGCTGTTAAGGCTTTGATCCAAGCAAATGAGCTATTATCCAAGTTGCATTTCCATTAATGGCACAAAGTGAACACTTCCATTCTTGTAAAGTAAGCTTTTTGCATAAAGTTTTTCTTGAGCCTCTAACTTGTTCCCTCTGATCACACTCCATCCATAAAGTCATAAGCAAACTAGTTTAAAGCATGAACTACTCTATCTTATCAAGTACACAAGCATTGAAACTTGTTTTCTCAAAAATCACATGTTTGGCTTAATGATGCAAATTCAAATTCTGAGTTGTTACAAGCCTCAAAACCTCTTGCTTATAAGTATACACACTATTTATAAGTTGACACACGAGCAAGAAGCCCCTAAAACTCACTCAAACTCCCTCTAGCCAGAAATTGTCCCAAAACACCATTGTTATGCAAGTCCTAGCTTTTCATACCAAACTCACATTTCCCTCGTGCATTTCTTGGCCTTTTAATTTCTAAAGCTTCCTTGCATCAAGACTAACTCATCTTTGTAACTGTTTCATTTCTGTAACACCATTTTACCTATCTTCCATAACCAAAAACAGAGCATCACAGTTGGACTTCTCCAGGCCATTCCAGCCATCCTCAACTCAAGCCAACCATTGCACTAGCTTCCTAGAGGTCCAAGGAAGCTAACCTGATCATCAGCACTGACTGAAACAAGCTCATTTGCATTTCACGATTTCCAGTTTTGAGGTATTTTTTTTGAACTTCTATCTCATTACTTAGGAATTGTTAAGCTTGCATTTGTGAAGATAAAATGTAGACCTCATTGCCACGAAGCTGTACATATCCATAGTTTGCATTTATATGGCTTGAGCTTAGAGAATTTTGGAGTTGAAGTTTCTGAAATTTTTAGGGTTTAAATTAGGGCCAGAGAAATTCTCACTTATCTTTGACTTTCAGCCTTAGTTATTTACATGGTTAGAATCGTGAGGAAGAATGCAACAACTTTCATTTTGTCACTTTCCATTTTTGTTGAGAAATGAAGAAGTTACAGGTACACCGGCTGGAGGTTGAAGATGAAGTCATTAGGACTGGATTTGCCTTATATATTTATGGTTTTGCCTATATAAACAGATGTATAGCCACCCCAGTGGTAAAACGCGCGCCTGTTCACCCTATGATCCTGGGTTCAAGCTCTAGCGAGACCATTTTGCTTTTTTTTTCTTCATATTTTTGACATTTCTTTTGATTTTTGCTTGCAGGCGCTGGGCCCTTTGGGCCTGACATTTTTTTTTGTTTTTGCTAGCATATACCCTGTTTACTTGTGACACCACCTTGGCCCATTTTATTTTTATTTATTTATTTATTTCTTTTTCTTTTAAATATATTTTCTAAAATACCAAAAAAAAATCATAAAATGCATAAAAATGATAGATTTATATTTTGACATAATTTAAATATTTTTCACATAAATAAAAAATTAGTTTTATTCATTATACTTTATTTACTCTTATTAATTTCTTTGTAAATTAAAACTAAATTATTACTTATTTAAATACATTTATTTTTAATATAAAAATGACCAAAAATATTTCATGACACCACATATTATTTTCAAGACAAAATATAAAAAAATACAAAAAAAAAAACTTTTTTTCTTTAAACTTATTTTCTTTTAATCAACTAAAATAGATTTAGGGTTTTATTCAAAAATTCTCTTCTTAATCCAAATCTTTTCTTAATTAATTTCTTTTATTAACTTAAGTTAATTTAACTTAATTACTCTTTTCTTTAATTAGGTTTAGTTTAAAACCTCTTTCATACAAAAATTCAAACACAAAAATCATTTCTTTCAATTTGCATTTGTACTTTATAAATTTCTCCAATTGTTGTACATATTCAATTTGGTTGTAATAGATTAATTAGGTTTATATTATTGCAACCTCTATTCATAAATTGTATACCCCCTCCCATAAATGTTGTAATAGCGTAGTAACTTTAAATTTCGCAACTTATCGCATTTACATAATATGCTAGTAATTAGGATTTGTATGGCAAGTTAAAACCAATCAAATAGAAAACCCTAATCCAAGACAAAAAAAAGCATGAAAATAACACACTTGCACACAAGCACCCCTAGGGTTATCCCACTTAGTTGCCTTACAAAAATGGCCATATTACGCATGTAAGGCGTCTTAGCAAAAAAAAAAAAAGCAAATACAAGATCATAGTCCCTCGATGACGCTATTCAAAGTTGCCTTACAAAATGATCTTAGTCCCTCAAAAAAAATGCTAAGATGCCTTGCAACATTGCTAATCATGGTTATACGATGACCCACGCCCGTCCCATTAACATCCAAAAATAGGGTTGCTTACCAAATCAATGGTAAGACAACAATGTCAAAGGAAAAAAAACGAACAAGAAAGACACTTGAGTAGGTAGATTGCTCCTAATTACTTGCTTCATTTCAAAACAAACATCCTTGCTATTTTCAAAACAATCACATACACTTTCAAACATCTTACAAACTTGAAAACATTTTCAAAAGATCAAACATCTTTGTATACATTCTTACGAACAAGAATAATTACAAAGATTGCCTAAACAATGGCCTCTTTACAAAATACTTTCAAAAACCACACAAAGCACAATTTCAAAAAAAAAAAGCAAGTGATCTAGCAAGTAACTAAGAGCCCATGGAAAACCATGGATGAAAAGGGTGCTAATACCTTCCCTTTTCATAATCTACCCCCCGAAATCAAGAAACAATCTCAAAGGTATTTCCTGTGCTTTTTCACCTTTCCTTTTGGATAAAAGAAAAGTCGGTGGAGACTCTTTCTTACCACAACATTTGCGATAAAACACAAACACCTCAAGTCAGTTCTCCCACCGTATCACAGAACTGGCGACTCTGCTGGGGAAAATTCTAAAAGTGGGGTTACCTTAGGGATAAATCACATTTATTTGCTTACATTATTTGACTTGTATGCTTTACATTATGGTTCTTTGTTTGGGTTTGAATCCTCTACCCGGATTTGGGATACATTATAGGTAAGTAGTAATACATTGTGGAAACTGTGTGGGGTATACCGACATGGTCTAAGCAATAGCTACGTTAGTGTGACATATTTGTGGGTACCGGTAGCCTTTGAGTTAATCAAAGAGAATACGAGGCTGCTAAGTGATGTCATGAAGCACTAATGAACTTCTAGAACCTTTACTTGACCAACTTGGCCTTTAGGATGTAGTTAGATGACCGACTTTGGTGCAGTCCGAAGTTGGTAGATACTCGATACTACACTCATTGAGGTTTGGTTTCTTGGGATATTTTGGTCTCCATTAAAGAGGCTTGAGCTGAAACAATGACCAAGGAAACAAACCAGTGATATTGAGCTCCTTAGAACCCGATTACTATTACTAGGACAGGTTTGAGCCAACTAAACTTCAAGAGGGTACTTACCTATAAAACTCCATGTAAGCCTAAACCTAAGGACTTGTTTGCTTTGTTTGTATATGCATACTTATACATAATATCATGAACATCATGAACATCACATACATCCACTAACCATTTCAAGGATTTTGGGATTCATCTTTGTTCTTGTTTTGTAGGATATGGATTCACTTCGCAGGAAAACTATTCAAGTCAACCTTATGAGAATCCCTCCACAACTTAAGGAGCTAGTTTCAAGGATTCCTGAAAACTCTCCATTCATCGAGAGACATGGTCGCCTACTCAACTTGGTCACCTCCAACATAGATGAGGACATGGTGAAAGTGCTTTTTCAGTTCTTTGATCCTTTACACCATTGCTTCACATTTACCGACTATCAACTTGTGCCTACTTTGGAAGAATTCTCCCAACTCTTGAGGATTCCCATTCTCAATCAACTACCTTTCAACGGTACGGAAAGAGACCCAAAGCCAGAAGAGATTGCTCAAGCTCTACACTTGCACTCATCTGATGTCACAACTCATTGGGAAACAAGGAGTGGTGTCAAAGGTTTCCTAGCAAAGTTCCTATTTGAGAAAGCCCAAAGCTGTTGGAATTCTTTAGAATTGCAATCCTTTGAGGAAATTGTGGCTCTCCTCATCTATGGGATGGTTTTGTTTCCAAATCCTGACCAACTCATAGATGTGAACGCCGTCAAAATCTTCATATTCCGCAACCCGGTTTATTTCTCATCTTCCCCAATCTGTATTAAAAAATGAGCAAGGTTCAAGGTGGTCACAAAGGTTGATAATGCTCAAACATTCAGATATTCATTGGTGCTCCCGATCCAAAGAGAATGTTATCATTGTCGACCGTTATGGAGAATTTCCTAATGTCCCTTTACTTGGAATTAGGGGAGGAATCACCTACAACCCTTGTTTATCCTTAAGACAATTTGGTTATGCCCGAAGAGATGGCCCACACGAGATGCTGATTCAGGGTTGGTATTTGACTACGACAACGATGATCAAGGTCTTCGCCAGAGATTTATCCGAGCTTGGAGGATGTAAACAAGGTGGACAGAAAGACTTTGGGGCATAAAAATTCCATCCCTCTTGAGCCTTACCTCAAATGGGTACGAACTCGTGCTCTGAGTCTTATGATGCCTTACCCCTCCATTCTCTCGATAATCATTGAGCCTGTCATAGAGAGAGAGAGAGAAATGTTCCATACACTATCCTACATCCTAACATGCCCACATATCTTGAAGACCTACAAAGGGATTGGATATAACTCAAAGGAGAGCGAGATACTTTCGAAGCCCAATTCTACGCAAGCGAGAAAAAGGTTTTGGAACTCACTAGGATACTTCATGAGGAGCAGACTCTCAATGCCTACATTGCACCAAAGAGGATGCGTACAACCTTTTTATCTTAGAGTTTTTGTATTATTTTTCCCAAGGGGAATTGATGTACTCAAACTTTATCTTATTAATATAACGTGTGTTTCCTTTTTTGTCTAAAACAAATTTGAATCTTTGAAATCCTTGAAAACATTGCATATGCATATACCATTCATCATAACATAAACAAGTCTTGTGCAACAAGTCTCCTCATCTCTCTACTGTTTATTTCAGTAAGATGGATCTCGAGCAAACAATGAAGGATTTCCAAGCTCAGAATACACAATTTCAAAAGTTGCTCTTGACCCTAGCTAAGGGACAAGAAGAATTGAAGACTTTGCTGGGTGAAGAGAGGAAAAAGAAAACCAAGAAGGTAACCAGAGTCTTAAATATGGGAAGAAGATTTCATGGACAGACAAGAAGGACTTTGGAATTTGCAACAACATCCGGTGAAAGAGACAACCAAGATGGGAAAGGAAAAGAAATAGTTGTCCCGTCAGAATCAGAAGAGGAAGAGGAAGAAGAGGACTACTCTGAAGAACAATACCCTCTAGCGGATGACAAGTATAAATATCTCGAAGAGAGATTGAGTGCGATGGAAATCCAAAAGGTGCCTGGCTTGGATTTTGAGGAATTGGGTTTAGTGTCGGGGATTGTGATTCCTCCGAAATTCAAAGCACCAATATTCGCCAAATATGACAGAGTTTCATGCCCTAAAATGAATCTCCGGTCATATGTGAGGAAAATTCAACCCCATACGTTGATAAAGACTTATGGGTGTATTTCTTCCAAGATAGTTTATCTGGAACTCAACTTGACTGGTTTTACCAACTAGAAAGAGCTAACGTTCATAATTAGGAAGATCTTGCTGCAGCTTTCTACAAACAATATCAGTACAATGCTGATCTGGCGCCTACCCATACTCAACTCCAGAGTATGGCCATGGCTTCCAATGAGGGTTTCAAAGACTATGCACAAAAATGGAGAGATTTGGCTGGAAGAGTTCAACCCCCTCTGCATGAGAGAGAATTGGTAGACATGTTCTTAGGCACCTTATCTTGTCCCTTCTTCGATCATTTAATCGGAAGTTCATCTGCAGGCTTTACTGAACTAATATTGACTGGAGAGAGGATAGAAGCCGGTATAAAGAATGGAAAGATTCAGAAAGATACATCTTTTTTCTACAGCTGTAAGGAAGCCTTTCATCAGGAAGAAAGAGGTGGCTGCTGTATATTCGCAAAGAAACCAAGATAGGGCCGAACGCTGACCAATGGTGGGGGCTGTTATGATTCCTAAGCCCACGTCTGATCAGAAAAGAAATAATCAACCAAGGATGGAAAGGCCAGTCAGGCAGTTCACTAGAATCAACTTGACCCCGTCTCAAGTATTACCGCATCTACTAAGATCCAACTTGGTGACCTTGAAAGAAGCTCCGAAAACCCCCAATACAACAACTCCTTATTATCATCCCAATGACTGTTGCGCATATCACTCTGAAAGTCCTGGTCACGATACTAATAACTATTGGGCTCTAAAGAACAAAATACAAGACCTCATTGAAGCAAAAGAAATTGAGTTCGACGCGTCTGAAAAGCCGAATATCATTTCTGCCCCTATGCCCAGACATGGCCACAATACCAATGCCATTGAAGAAGGATTGTTTGTTACTTCGATTGATGAACTCATGACCCCACTTCTGACTATTAAAATGAATTTGTTGAATGCCAGTGTGTTCCCGGGATGTGATAAAGTTTTCCATTTCTGTTTATCCTCACCAACCAGCTGTACTTTGTTGAAAGCAGGCGTTCAATGCCTAATAGATAACAAAGAAATTTTATTCGAGAAAACTTCTGTTCCACCTGTTCCTTTTGAAGATGTTTCTATCATTACCATTTCCGCTAATTCTTCCAGGGTCTCCACCAAAAGACCTGTTAGAATTACATCAGTTCCGAAAGCAGCTCCTTTAATAATCACAATGCCTGGACCAGTCCCATATGCGTAAGACAAAACCG
Source organism: Vicia faba (assembly GCA_948472305.1). NCBI lineage: Eukaryota > Viridiplantae > Streptophyta > Magnoliopsida > Fabales > Fabaceae > Vicia > Vicia faba. Next base: position 931,643,598 of record OX451740.1, on the reverse strand, counting down.
TACCATGGAATTATGGAGGGGATGTCTACTACCATGGTATCAAGTAGGACTGGCTAGCCGCCAAATATTCAAGTTCTGAGGGAATGAACTCTGACATTAATAATATTGCTGGAACTAGCAAAATTACCCGAAGTGGTAGGATCTTTTCTCCAGAAATTTCTCCCCCGAAAGTAGTTTTTGGACCCGTAACCATTCCTACTGTTGCTCCCCCAAAAGTTGTTCCCGGTCCTACAATTATCTCCAACAATACTCAAATTGACAAAGCCGTTACAACCCCTGTAATCATTCCTACTAACACTCCTGCTGCCGAGTTAACCGAGACTCGAGGAAAAGGTGTTCTGATTGAGCCTGTCTGGACGAAGGCTCAGTCATTGACTATCCCTGAGACCTCCAAGAAAGAAATGGAGGAGATCCTAAAAATCATAAAGAGAAGCGACTACAACGTGGTTGAACAATTGGGGCAAACTCCCTCTAAAATCTCCATGCTGGCATTAATACTATGTTTCGAGGCACATGCAAAAGCCTTGGTGAAGTTCTTAAAAACCGCCCATGTACCTCAAGAGACATATGCCGATCAATTTCAAGACTGCGTAGCCAGCTTGACTGCGGATAACAGTCTAGGTTTTTCAGATGCTGATCTGACACCGAGGGGAAGGAAACATAATGAGGCATTACATGTCTCAGTGGAATGTAGGGGAACAACTCTGGCTCATGTTTTGGTGGACACTGGCTCATCTCTGAATGTATTACCCAAAAAAGCTCTTGATAGACTTGACTGTGAGGGGTTGACTTTGAAGCCAAGCAACATAGTGGCAAGGGCTTTTGACGGTTTGAAGAGGATGGTGCACGGGGAAGTGGATATCCCCATAAAGGTTGGAACCCAGACTTTCAATTAAAATTTTTATGTAATGGACATCCGCCCTTCATACTCCTGTTTGCTAGGCCGACCATGGATCCACAATGCTGGCGCTGTTACTTCTACGTTGCACCAAACGCTGAAGTATCCAGTTCAAGGGAAGATTATCACCGTTCATGGAGAGGATGAATACATGATCAGCCATCTCAATTCCTTCAGATATGTGGAATTAGATGGGGAATTCATTGAAACTCCATTTCAACACTTTGAAGAGGTTCCCCAAGATATGGAAATAACCAAGGCCGTGTCTCAGGTTCCCAAGATTACAAGGCCTCCACTCCGGATGTCATCTCTGAAGGATGACAAAGCAGTGGTAGAAGAAGGATGGTGCACTATCTGGGGACAACTCCCAGATATCCCATATAAGTCTGACAAGTTTGGCCTAGGTTTCACTTCAAGTTCTCAAAAGGCTGTACGACATGCTCATGCTGGAGGACCGCCCCTGAAGATCAGCAACCGTGAAGTCAATGCAGTATGTTAGAACAATGTTTGAATCTACTACCCTATATTTGAGTTTTGATGATAACAAAGTGAAAAGATATAGTATTTATATGTTTCATGTTTGAACTATATGCTGCCTAAAATTACTATGCTCTGACTTGCAGATACGCTGATTAAAATAAGCAAGATCACTTCTTCAGCATCAGAATTTGATTTCATACACCAGCATCAGAAGTTGCTGAATCAGAACGTCAAGATCAGATGATCAACTCACGTACATGCTGAAGCTTGATGAACAGAACTGCGCGTAAACACTCTGATACAGAAACACAATAGTTCATCAGCAGCGAAGCAGAATCAGAATGAGCCAAGCCAGAACGTGCATTGAAGAAGCAACGGTACTGTGCATTGAAAGCTAATCAATTCCAACGGCCTCATTCTAGACAAGATCTGCTCAAAAAGGAAAGCTTGTTATTAGCATTGAATCAAGAATATTGCATTCAACGTTCATCTTCTCAAGTGCTATATAAACAAGGCTTCGAAGATTATAATGGCTAATGCTCTCCAAATCTCTACACGCACAAAGCTGAACAATAATCTTCATCTACCAGTTTTGCTAAACCACAAACTCTGATACTCCATTAGTGTTTAGCAATCTAGTTTCTAAAGCTTCATTTTGTGTATACATCACAGTTGTGATAAAGTTTTGTAGAAAACATTCACACACATTGTTTTATACCTTTGTAAGAAAGTGTTGCCTTGACAAACCGGATTGTGGTTTGAATCAAGAAGGCTTTAGCAGTTGTTAAAGCAGTCTGTAATATTCAGTTGAATATAGTGAATTAAGACCTCGTTGGAGAGAGGCGAAATCACCTTGACGGGTGGACTGGAGTAGTTTGAGATCAAACGAACCAGGATAAAAATATCTTGTCAATTGCTTTAAGATTTCAGTTTTACAATTCAACCCCCCCTTCTTGTGTTTTTCACCCCTTCAATTGGCATCAGAGCGCCTGGTTCTGAGCTAAAACACTTAACCGTGTCAGTACAAGATCCAGCGTCAGAAAAACACAATGGCAGGAAACAACTCTCATTTCAGCAATGACAACAATGAGGACAGAGACAGATTCAGCGGCAAACCTCCAGTCTTTGATGGAGAAAACTTTGATTACTGGAAAGACAGAATTGAAAGCTTCTTTCTAGCACATGATGCTGATTTGTGGGATATGGTGACAGATGGATACACGCACCCTGTGAATGCAAGTGGTCAGAAGATTGATAGAAAATCAATGACTGATCAACAAAAGCGTGATTTCAAGAATCACCATAAGGCCAGAACCATCCTCCTCAGTGCCATCTCCTATACTGAGTATGAAAAGATCTCCAACAGAGACACAGCTAAGAACATCTTTGATTCTCTCAGAATGACGCATGAGGGCAACGTTCAAGTCAAAGGAACAAAAGCTCTGGCGCTCATTCAGAAGTATGAGGCGTTCAAAATGGAAGAATCTGAATCCATTGAAACTATGTTCTCTAGATTCCAGATTCTGGTAGCTGGTCTCAAAGTTCTGGACAAAGGATACTCTACTGCTGACCATGTCAAGAAGATAATCAGAAGTTTACCCAAGCAGTGGAGGCCTATGGTTACTGCTCTGAAGCTAGCGAAAGATCTCAACAAAATCACTCTGGAGGAACTTATAAGCTCCCTCAGAAGTCATGAGATAGAGCTAGAAGCTGACGAGCCTCAGAAGCAAGGTAAGCCTTTAGCTTTAAAATCTAACAGAAAATCTGAGTCTAAAGTTTTGCAGGCAGTTGAAGAAACATCTGATGGATCCTCATCAGAAGAAGACGAACTTTCCCTTCTCTCCAGAAGAGTAAATCAACTGTGGAAGCAAAGACAAAGGAAGTTCAGGAATCCCAGAAGATCTGATCAGAACGAGTCTTCTTCCAGATACAGAAGGACAGATTCTTCCTCTGGATACAGAAGATCTGAAGGCTCCTCCAGTAGCAAGAAGCCAAACACAAAAGACATCATCTGCTACGAGTGCAATGAGCAAGGACACTACAAGAGTGACTGCCCAAAGCTTCAGAGGGAAAAGCCCAAAAAGAAGTTTAGAAGAGAGAAGAAGAAAAGTCTCATGGCCACATGGGATGACTCTGACTCGTCTGAAGCTGACTCAGAATCAGATGATGAAAGGGCAAACATAGCGCTCATGGCTAACATTCCAGATGATAGTGAAGCTTCTGAATCAGACTCAGAATCAGACACAGAAGAGGTATTTCCTAACTTCGCTGTTAATTTTACAAAGGCTGAACTTGCTGAAAGCCTCAATGAAATTCTGGAACGTTATCAGCAGATTAGAGCTAAATTCAGAGACCTGAAAAGGAATCTTAAATCTGACTCTAATAAGTCTGAGAGTCTCAAATTGGAAAACTCTGAACTGAGAGACAAAATTTCAAAATTAGAAAACTCTTTACAAAACTCTCAGAAGGAACCAATTTCTGAAACTCCCAGCAACGCTGATGAGATCATCAAGGAGTATGATCACAGTTTCCAGAAGTTCCTTGCTAAAAGCATAGATAGAAGCAGAATGGCTTCAATGATCTATGGAGTTAGCAGAAACGGCAGGAAAGGAATAGGATACCTAGGTAAGGTTCCTACACCAAAGAATGTCATGGATTTAACCATTAAACACACTCCTTTAAATTCACACTTTGTGTATGGTCACACACATGACATCAAATATACTAGCAGTAAGCACTCTGTGAAACCAAAATTCAACCAGAGTTTTGGTAAAACTAACAAACCAGGACCCAAGAAGATCTGGGTACCTAAGGATAAAATAATACATGTTGCAGATATCTTTAGCAGCAAGTCAGAAACACCAGTCATGGTACCTGGACTCTGGCTGTTCACGACACATGACGGGAAGAAGGCATATGTTCCAAAGCCTGGAACTTAAGCCTGGAGGCCACGTTGGCTTTGGAGGCAATCAGAAGGGAAAGATAATTGGCTCTGGAACTGTAGGTAATGGAAATCTTCCCTCTATTAATAATGTTCTGCTAGTTGATGGATTGATGCATAATCTGTTATCCATAAGTCAATTAAGTGATAACGGTTATGATATAATCTTTAATCAAAAATCATGTAAAGCTGTTAGTCAGAAAGATGGGACTATCCTGTTTAATGGTAAGAGGAAAAACAACATTTACAAAATCAAACTTTCTGAACTAAAGAGTCAGAACGTAAAATGTCTTCTGTCTGTTAACAACGAGCAGTGGATCTGGCACAGAAGATTGGGGCATGTTAGTATGAGAAGAATATCTCAGATTAACAAACTCAATCTGGTCAGAGGACTTCCTAATTTGAAGTTCAATTCAGATGCTCTGTGTGAAGCATGTCAGAAAGGCAAATTTGCAAAACCTTCTTTTAAATCCAAAAATGTTGTTTCTACCTCTAAGCCATTAGAACTTCTGCACATTGACTTATTTGGACCAGTTAAAACTGCTTCAGTCAGTGGTAAGAAGTATGGGTTAGTAATCGTAGATGACTATAGCAGATGGACATGGGTAAAGTTCTTAAGACACAAGGACGAGTCACACTCTGTGTTTGTTACCTTCTGTAACCAAGTTCTGAATGAAAAAGATCTTAGAATCGTTAAAGTCAGAAGTGATCATGGTGGAGAATTTGAAAATAAAGATTTTGAGTCATTCTTTAATGACAAAGGCATTCTGCATGATTTCTCTTGTCCTAGAACTCCCCAACAAAATGGAGTTGTAGAACGAAAGAACAGAACATTGCAAGAAATGGCCAGAACCATGATCAATGAGACAAACGTTGCTAAGACTTTCTGGGCAGAGGCAATAAACACACCGTGCTACATTCAGAATAGAATCTCAATAAGACCTATTCTGGAAAAGACTCCATATGAATTGTGGAAGAACAGAAAGCCCAACATTTCGTATTTTCATCCATTTGGATGTACTTGCTTTATATTGAATACGAAGAATTATTTGAACAAGTTTGATTCTAAGGCACAGAAGTGTATTATGTTAGGATACTCTGAACGCTCAAGAGGGTACAGAGTATACAATACAGAAACACAGATTGTGGAAGAATCAATCAGTGTTCGTTTTGATGATAAGCTTGACTCTGAAAAGTCAAAGCAGAATGAAATTTTTGCAGGTATAGAAATTGAATTTGCAGGTTCTGAAGACAAGTCATCAGAAGCTCTCAACACAGACATTCCTTCAACGTCTGAAAGAAGCAATGCTAGAAATCCTACAACTGCTGCTGATCAACCTCAGAAGAGATTACCCAGAAGCAGTTTGGATCACCCAGAAGAGACTATCCTAGGAAGAAAGGAAGATCCAATCAGAACAAGAGCAAGCTTCAGAAACTCTGAAGAAACTCTTATGGGACTTGTGTCTCTGATTGAACCTTCTTCTATTGATGAAGCACTTCTGGATAATGACTGGATTCTGGCAATGCAAGAAGAGCTGAATCAATTCACCAGAAACGACGTATGGGATCTCGTTCCCAGACCAAAAGGATTCAACGTCATTGGAACAAGATGGGTGTTCAGAAACAAGCTAAACGAACAAGGTGAAGTCATCAGAAACAAGGCACGACTGGTTGCACAAGGTTATAGTCAGCAAGAGGGGATAGACTATACAGAAACCTTTGCCCCAGTCGCCAGGTTAGAATCTATCAGACTTTTAATCTCATTTGCTGTTAATAGAGGCATCACTCTGTATCAGATGGATGTCAAAAGTGCATTCTTAAATGGTTATATAGAAGAAGAAGTTTATGTCCACCAACCCCCAGGTTTTGAAAATACAAAACATCCAGAACATGTCTTCAAACTGAAGAAGTCACTGTATGGTCTGAAACAAGCTCCCAGAGCTTGGTATGAAAGGCTAAGTAACTTTCTGCTTGAAAATGAATTCACCAGAGGGAAAGTGGACACTACTCTATTCTGTAAAACAGTTAAGAGTGACATTTTAGTCTGTCAAATTTATGTTGATGATATCATTTTTGGTTCTACTAATCCTTCTCTTGGAAGAAAATTTGCTAAGTGTATGCAGGCAGAATTTGAGATGAGCCTCATGGGGGAACTGAAATTCTTTCTAGGAATTCAGATCAATCAAACTCCAGAAGGAACTTACATTCATCAGAGCAAATACATCAGAGATTTTCTGAAGAAATTTGACCTCTCAGAATGTAAGCCATCAAAGATTCCAATGCATCCCACGTGCATTCTGGAAAGAGAAGAGGTAAGCAAAAGTGTAGAACAGAAAGTCTACAGAGGTATGATTGGTTCTCTCCTTTATCTGACTGCTTCAAGACCTGATATCTTATTCAGCGTATGTATTTGTGCTAGATTCCAATCAGATCCTAGAGAATCTCACTTAACAGCTGTTAAGCGAATTTTCAAGTATCTGAAAGGTACTACTAATCTGGGTTTGTTTTATAGAAAATCTAGTGATTACAGCTTAGTAGGCTACTGTGATGCTGATTTTGCTGGAGACAGAGTGGAACGTAAAAGTACTTCTGGAAGCTGCCAGTTTCTGGGAGAAAATCTGATCTCGTGGTCCAGCAAAAGGCAATCAACAATTGCTCTGTCAACAGCAGAAGCTGAGTACATAGCAGCAGCAGGATGTAGCACACAAATGCTCTGGATGAAAAGTCAGCTTGAAGACTTCCAGATTTTTGAGAGTAACATTCCTATTCTTTGTGATAATACTTCTGCTATTTGCTTAAGTAAGAATCCTATTTTACATTCTAGAGCTAAGCATATAGAAATAAAACATCACTTCATTAGGGACTATATTCAGAAAGGTATTTTAAACTTAAAATTTATAGATACAGACCACCAATGGGCTGATATCTTTACTAAACCCCTTTCAGAAGATAGATTCAATTTCATTCTGAAACATCTCAGCATGAAAGTATGCCCAGAGTGAAAATGTTTTAATTCCATATATTTATCTTCAGAATGTAATTATTTTGCTGTGAACTTCTGATCAATCTCCTTTCAGAAAGATAGAACATGCAGATTGTATCAGATGCAAGTCTAAAGATCTGAGAGTCTAATCTCAAAGACAGACGTGCTGATCACTACATCAAACAAGTGTCATCCAATCATCAGCAAATCTCTGAAGCAGAACGCGTGCACGCTTCTGAGAAGGCAAAGCGCTGATTGGGTGCATTGAGACACATGTCTGGTAACCGTTTTTAAGTATCTTTCTCAAATCCCCCAAAATCAGCAAGCATTTAATGAAAAGTAATCACGCTTGTTAAATGGCAATCATTATTTTTTTTCTCTCTCTTAAAAACGTTTAATTTTTCAAAATAATTTTTGAAAACTCTATTTAAGCACATTAATCCTTCATTCTTATTCTTTACGCTTTCTCATAATCATTCAAGTATTTTCTGCATATTTCTGAGTTTATCTCCTTCAAACCTTTTTCTCTCAAATCATTCTCAAAGCTTTTTTAGTGAGAACAATGGCATCCTCCAGCATTTCTGTAGGCAATCAGAAGAAAGAAACTTCTGAGCAATATCAGGTGCCCCTCAGAACTCTTCTCACACCGGTAAAGAACCTTGAAGTTCTCTCTGAGTTAATCATCGACTTTGAAAGCTTGAAGGAAAATGGATTTGACCTAACTGAAGAAATTAGGGCTCAAAAGTGGGAGAGGTATTTCGATAGGTTGGTTGGACCAACATTCCCAGCGCTTGTCAAGGAATTTTGGATTCACGCCAAGGTTTCTAAACATCTTGTCATCTCTTCTGTCATGGGAAATAAGATAGTGATTTCTGAAGATCTCATTGGAAGGCTAATCGGTCAAAGTGGTGGTGGAGTCCGTTGTGTGGACATGGCTGAAAGATGCCCTGATATAGGTGTGGTAGCCAACAGAATTTTCACTCTTGGAATGCCCAGCAGCAAAATTAAGGATCTGAAGGATCACTGCAGAGTATGGGCCAAGATTGTTCTGGGCTGCTTCAATCACAGGAAACCAACAAGTTCTCCTGATTATATAAACGTGGATCAGCAGTTTCTGATCTACTTTATTGATCAGAGGGTAAAGATCAATCTGGCACACTTCCTGTTCAACCATCTCAAGACCAGTGTCAAAGAAACAAGAGAAGAAGAAAGGACCAAAAGGGACTGGATACCGTTTGGAAGGCTTATATCAGATATTCTGACAGAGAATAAGCTGATAGAGTATCTGAGCGAAGCTCAAGTGCTGAGCACTATTGAACCAACTGTTGGAAAACCGCTGAACGCTAAGAACCTGAAAAAGATGAAGCTGATAGAAAATATTAAGAAGGAACCCAGAGCTACTTCAACTGCTGATATCTCCAGCAGAAGAGTGCCTCTGAGTGATTTTCCAATATTTTCTGAAATGGAATCCAAACCTGATATGTTTCTCAAGTATCCATATTCATACAAGGAAGAAGATACAGGTTCAAAGCTGAAGATCAAAGATCTGAGTCAACCCCAACCTGAAGTGACTCAGAAGAAGACAAAGAAGAGGAAAGCACCAGCAGAAGGATCATCTCATCAGACTCCAAAGAAAAGAGGTATTTCATCTGCTGCCCCTATTTCAATTTCATCTACTATTCCAACATCTGCTGCCCCTCCTCAAACCTCTCACAGAATATCAATCCCAATCCCTACCATTGATGAAACCATACCAGAAGACCCCTCTGAGGCCTTACAACTCAGAAGAACCAGAACTAAGATTCCCAAACAACCAACTGTTTCAACAACACCAGCACTTGATCGAGTGCTAGCTGATATTGAGCGTGAACATGCTTCTGCTCAACCAAATTCTGAACCACCAAATATTCCTCCTCCACAACCAGAACAACAACCTGAACCAGAACAACAACAACAACCAGAACCAGAACCACAACAACAACAACCACTCACAGAAGAACCTCTGATCCCTGAGCAATCAGAGATTCCACCTCCTCAACCAGAAAATAATCCACCTTCACCACAAACAGAGTTTCACCACTATGAAACCCCTTCTCCTCATCATTCTGACCCTCACTCACCTCAACCTTCACCGCTGGCAATCCAGTTGCCATGTGGAACCACTATCGTCAGGCCCCAGTTTCCATCCTCATTAGAATCGACACCTCCAAAAACTCCTACCACTCCAATCGAAATATCTGACTCTGATACCCCTCCTCCAAAACCAACAGCATCTCAGCAAACCTCTGAAAACCAATCCTCTGAAAACCCCAGTAGGATCTTCATTGACTTAACCAGTCTTGAACGTCTTGCTGATCTAAGACACAAAATTGCTATCCCAAAACCAAAGCAACCAGATGTTGGCTCTGGTATTTTGAATTTTGAAACAGGTGTGCTGCAATGGATTGCTTCTTTGAAGCAAGTCTGTCCTGGGATGATTGACCCAGCTGCTTCTGATCAGCTCTGGTCACAGTTCAGACTATGGGTACGTGCTGAAGCCCTCAAGCTGCAGGACGTCAACTATGAGCAGGCTCAACAGAACTTCAGCAAGCTACTGAAGGAAGTTGAAAGTCAGCTGCCTCAAGAAGTTGTGCTCCCTCTGGACAGTGAACCTTGGTTGGAGAAACAGCAAGCTGCAAGGGTGCAACCATCAGAAGACAAGACCATTCAGGCTGAAAGTCAAGCAGAAGATGTCGCTGAAAGTTCTGAGAAGCCTCCTCCTTCTGATGCTTCTCATGCTGCCTTGGATAGGAAGGCTCTGGAAGAATTAAGGCTGAATGACTTGCGTCTACAGCAGCGGATGGAAGACAATGATTAGAAGATGAAAGCAAGAATGGATGTACAGGACAGCAAGATTGACACTGTTGTCAACATGGTTCAGAAGCAAAATGAAACTTCTGAAAAGATTCAAGCGATGCTGGAAAGCCTGTTCTCACGCATGCCCCCTCAACCTTAAATCTTTTTCATGCATAACTTTTTCATGCTTTCTTCATTTTCTGATGTACTGTTTTGACTATGTTTTGTAATGTTCCTTTGCTCTGATTCTGAACTATTTTAATATAATTTGTTTTTCTGATCTAAATTGTTTTAGCACATCACCAACACTTTTTGATTGCTGACAAAAAGGGGGAGAACGAATGATATTTAAAATCAATAACGGCTAACTAGACAAAAATTCTCAAACATTCTAACTCTATTACTTGAAATATTTTTTCTGTCTTGGTTTTAAGTCTACAGGCACAAGGAAGCTCCTGAACACTATGAAGACTAGAAGCTCTAATAAAAATGTAGAAGCTCTGATCAATGTTGCTCTGATCAAATATGAAGTTCTGATCGACCTAATACTCTGATCCAAAGCAAAGCTCTGACAGGAAAAGCTCTGAAGCTCTGCTCTCTGATAAGTCAAAAACTTATAATCTGATGTTCAAAGAAAGAAAAAGATCTGATCCTGAAGAACACGTATATCAAAGGGAAGTAACAAACTCAGGGGGAGTATCTCTTAACTCTGATTTCTCCTTACTTCTTAACTCTGAAACATTTCCCAGATACCTTTTCACGTTATTTTTCATTTAAAATATCTAGTTTTTGTCATCATCAAAAAGGGGGAGATTGTTAGAACAATGTTTGAATCTACTACCCTATATTTGAGTTTTGATGATAACAAAGTGAAAAGATATAGTATTTATATGTTTCATGTTTGAACTATATGCTGCCTAAAATTACTATGCTCTGACTTGCAGATACGCTGATTAAAATAAGCAAGATCACTTCTTCAGCATCAGAATTTGATTTCATACACCAGCATCAGAAGTTGCTGAATCAGAACGTCAAGATCAGATGATCAACTCACGTACATGCTGAAGCTTGATGAACAGAACTGCGCGTAAACACTCTGATACAGAAACACAATAGTTCATCAGCAGCGAAGCAGAATCAGAATGAGCCAAGCCAGAACGTGCATTGAAGAAGCAACGGTACTGTGCATTGAAAGCTAATCAATTCCAACGGCCTCATTCTAGACAAGATCTGCTCAAAAAGGAAAACTTGTTATTAGCATTGAATCAAGAATATTGCATTCAACGTTCATCTTCTCAAGTGCTATATAAACAAGGCTTCGAAGATTATAATGGCTAATGCTCTCCAAATCTCTACACGCACAAAGCTGAACAATAATCTTCATCTACCAGTTTTGCTAAACCACAAACTCTGATACTCCATTAGTGTTTAGCAATCTAGTTTCTAAAGCTTCATTTTGTGTATACATCACAGTTGTGATAAAGTTTTGTAGAAAACATTCACACACATTGTTTTATACCTTTGTAAGAAAGTGTTGCCTTGACAAACCGGATTGTGGTTTGAATCAAGAAGGCTTTAGCAGTTGTTAAAGCAGTCTGTAATATTCAGTTGAATATAGTGAATTAAGACCTCGTTGGAGAGAGGCGAAATCACCTTGACGGGTGGACTGGAGTAGTTTGAGATCAAACGAACTAGGATAAAAATATCTTGTCAATTGCTTTAAGATTTCAGTTTTACAATTCAACCCCCCCCTTCTTGTGTTTTTCACCCCTTCACAGTAGACGATGGTAAAGATGGTTGTAACCTAGAGGATTGGATCTTTCCAACTGTCAATGGAGGGCTCAACAATTGGGAGGCTAGAGACTTTGTCCTAATCACCTTTATCCCACAGTAATTTGTTTTTACATTTTGTTGGATCTGTAATATTGAAACAATTCACACTCTTAAAACCTTGTGTCTTACCCGAGGCACAATGGTCCATTTGTAAGGGTTATTATCTCATTTTCATATGACATCAATGAATCATGGATGCTTCACATACAAACTTTTGTGCTCTTTGTTTTTTCTTTTACATTTTACATTCTTTCAAAGATAGCTATACCCTTACACACACCCACACTCACTATGCAAGTATACATCCATTTGGGAACCCATGGGTAACGATACTGCTATGGCCTTTTGTGACTCTGAGAATCTAATCTACCAAGCCGAAGACGAAGGTGAGGAAGATTGTGAAGTACTAGGGGAACTTGCCAGACTACTACAACAAGAAGAGAGAACCATCCAGCCTCACGAGGAACCCGTGAATACAATCAACCTAGGTACCGAAGAAGACAAAGAAGAGGTCAAGGTGGGTGCCAATCTGTAACCCAACATCAAGGAGCGTCTGATTCAGTTATTACACGATTATGTTGAAGTATATGCCTGGTCATATGAAGACACCCCAGGGCTCAATGCAGATATTGTGGTACATCGTTTGCCTACAAGAGAAGATTGCCCACCAGTAAAGCAAAAGGTTCATCGCATGAGACCTGATATGTCAAAAAAGATTAAAGTAGAGGTCATGAAGAAATTCAATGATGGATTCTTGGCCGTCACCTCCTATCCTTAATGGGTTGCCAATGTTGTTCCCGTACCCAAAAAAGATGGCAAAGTGAAAATGTGTGTGGACTACACAGATTTGAATAGGGAGAGCCCTAAGGATGATTTTCCACTCCCCCACATTGATATCCTAGTTGACAATACGAAACAACACAAAGTGTTTTCCTTCATGGACGGATTCTCAGGTTACAACCAAATCAAAATGGTGCCTGAGGACATGGAGAAAAAAAAGTTTTGTCACGCAGTGGGGCACTTTCTGCTATAAGGTGATGCCATTCGGACTAAAGAACACTGGGGCAACCTATCAGCGCGCCATGGTAGCTCTATTTCACGACATGATACATCACGAAATAGAGGTCTACATGGACGATATGATAGCCATATCTCAAACAGAGGAAGAGCATATTGATCACTTACAAAAACTGTTTGAGAGATTGAAGAAGTACAAGCTGAGGTTGAATCCAAACAAATGCATATTTGGGGTACGGTCTGGTAAACTACTAGGCTTTATCGTCAGCAACAAAGGTATCGAGGTCGATCCTGCCAAAGTTAAAGCAATACAAGAGATGCCTGCTCCTCATACTGAGAAAGAAGTCATAGGATTCTTGGGACATTTGAACTATATTGCCAGATTCATTTCTCACCTGATAGCTGCTTGTGAGCCAATCTTCAAACTATTGAAGAAAGATCAAGTAGTCAAATGGAATGATGAATGCCAAGTTACTTTTGACAAAATCAAAGAATACTTACAAGAGCCTCCTGTGTTGATGCCACCAGTCGAGCGAAGACCGTTGATCATGTATCTGTCTATTTTAGAAAACTCAATGGGGTATGTATTGGGGCAACATGATGAGTCTGGCCGAAAAGAGCATGCTATTTACTACCTGAGCAAAAAGTTTACCGATTGTGAAACTAGATATTCATTGCTCGAGAAAACTTGCTGCGCTCTGGCATGGGATGCTCGCCGGCTAAGACAGTATATGTTGAATCATACTACCTTGTTGATATCTAAAATGGATACGATAAAATACATCTTCAAGAAGCCTGCTCTTTCTGGGAGAATAGCGAGATGGCAGACGATCCTGACAGAATATGACATATAGTATACTACCCAGAAATCTATAAAGGGAAGTATACTAGCTGATCACCATGCTCATCAAGCTGTAGAAGACTACCAATCCATGAAATTTGAATTTCCGGATGAGGACATCATGACATTAGACAACTGTGAAGAATTCAAGCCATATGACGTACCTGAACAAGGATCCCGATGAACCCTGTTCTTTGATGGAGCATCCAATGCACTCGACAATGGTATTGGTGTTGTACTCATATCTCCGGAATGGTGTCACACTCCCTTTACTGCCAGACTTTGCTTCAATTGTACAAACAACATGGCGGAATACGAAGCGTGCATCTTCGGTCTCAAAGCTGCCATAGACTTGGGGATCAAATCCTTGGATGTATTCAGAGACTCAACTTTGGTTATCATCCAGATCAAAGGGGAATGGGACACCAAACACCCTAACCTTATCCCTTATAAAGAACATGTTTTGACATTGTTATCACATTTTGAGAAGATTACCTTCGAGCATTTCCCGCAAGAAGAAAATCAGCTAGCAAACGCTCTAGCCACAATGTCATCTATGTTTAAACTTAAGTAGGATAACGAGGCTCCCCAGATCACCATCGAGCGAATGGAGGAACCAACGTATTGTTACGAGATTAATATTGAAGAAGTAGTGGACCAGCCTTGGTTTCACGAAGTCAAGAAGTATCTCGAGGCTCAAGAATATCCAGAAGGAGATTCAATTAATGATAAGAAGTTCTTAAGGAGATTATCTGCTAAGTTCTTCCTTAGTAACGACATCCTATACAAACGTAATCATGACTTTGTGTTACTTCGGTGCATAGATAAGGTTGAAGCTGAAAGGATCATGGCTGAATTACAGTAAGGCACTTTTGCCACCCATTCCAGTGGGCATACGATGGCAAAGAAAATCCTACGGGCAGGCTATTATTGGTCTACCATGGAAGCAGATTGCTATCAACACTCTCGAACCTGCCATAAGTGTCAGATTTATGTTGACAAGGTGCACGTACCTCCGGTTCCTCTGAATGTCTTGACGGCTCCTTGGCCCTTTGCTATGTGGGGGATTGACATGATTGGGGAAATCAAGCTGACAACCTTCAATGGACACCGCTTTATCCTAGTGGCTATTGACTATTTTACAAAATGGGTGGAGGCAGCTTCCTTCGCTTCCATTACTAAGAATGTTGTTGTCCGTTTCATCAAACAAAATCTCATTTTCTGATACGGTATCCCGGAGAAGATCATCACCGACAATGATACAAATCTCAACAACACTATGATTACTGCATTGTGCAAGAAATTCAAGATTCAGCATCACAATTCTTCTCCCTACCGGTCGAAGATGAATGGTGCTGTCGAAGCTGCAAATAAAAACATTAAAAAGATCATACAGAAAATGACAGTCACATACAAAGACTGGCATGAGATGTTACCATTTTCTCTCCAAGGGTATCCTACCATGACTCGCACATCAACCGGGGAAACACCCTATTCACTGGTTTATGGCATGGAAGTTGTCTTGCCTATCAAGGTCCAGATCCCCTCTCTGAGGATTATGAAGGATGCAGGGTTGAATAAAGACGATTAGATCCAGACTCGACTTGATCAACTGAACTTGATTGATGAGAAGAGACTTACTGCTGTTTGCCATGGTCAAATGTATCAAAAACGGATGATCGAGGCTTTCAACAAAAAGTTCAGACGCCAAGTGTATCAAGTTGGAGATTTGGTGATCAAACACATCATACTGCCACAAGGTGATCCTAGGGGCAAGTGGACTCCTACCTTTGAAGTACTATTTGTAATCAAAAGCATTTTCCTGATGGGGCAATGATCTTGACCACCATGGATGGTGACGACCTGCCGCATCCTGCAAACGCGGACATAGTCAAAAGATACTACACATAAGAGACCCGCTAGGTTGACATACCTAGGCAAAACAAGGGCATCCCGGTGAACCAAAAAGGTTCGAGCAAAAATTAGGGATAAAACAAAAAATCTGTACACCCGACAAGTTGAAAACCCGAAAGGGCAACTTGGGCAAAAAAGGGTTTCCCGGTGGACTGAAAACCCGAAAGGGCGGTCCAGGCAAAAGTTAGGGAATTAAAGCGTATGACTATGTCCCGTTGGATCACTTTACGGACAACCTTTGGCTTCCACTGACAAACTCATAATTTCTAATCAATTTAATTATCTTTGGACGAGGCAACAAATAGACAAGATGCTCAGAGATACGAAGGCTATAGAAGAATGGAAACCCCATGGATTTTTTTACACATAGTTATCTTCTCTTTGTATCAAAATTTTCTTTTTATGACAGCATTTTCTTACTAGAATGTTTGTCTCCTTGTACAAAAATACTTACTCAAAGTCAATACAAAGATATCTCTTTGAAAGTGCAAAAACTATCTGTTTTTCTTTACGCTTGTGTTTTGTCTACAAAAACGTCCAATGATTCATTGTTAAACATATGCATTTGAATATAATTACTGTTTACAAATAAACAAAATAAAAAAAGGCAATTACTGATGGGTTGAATGGATAGGGAAATACCTCTAGGTTATTACCTAATAAATCCCCACAGTACGTCATTTAATCCCCAGCGGAACAAAACTCCCAGTTATCACTCCCCAGTAGAAGTTGTCAAATTTCTCAAGATTCCCCAATGGAATTTTACAAGCAGTATACGATATTTCCCTTACAACAGACTTTATTTCTCTAGACAGAAATTCATCAACACTTAGACTTCACAACATGAAGACTTATACTCCATATCATCAGTAGCAGTCAAGGATTTATTTGCCCCAATCCAATAGTAGTACATCAAACTAGCTCACATACGCATACATTGCATCCATATATCATAAACATTGACAACACAAAGGCATTATACTATGCATTTCATACAACATGACTATACATTTTAGCTAACATTTTACCCTTTTCAGGATAAGGTTAAACAGTTACCATTAATAATATTCAGAGTTTCTTTTGATACAGTTCAGATACGCTCCAGACACGAATGCCATTCTGATACTCATTCAGATTCAGTCTTCAGATACAGTTCAGATACGTTCCAGACACGGATGCCATTCTGATACTCATTCAGACTCAACTTTCAGATACAGTACATATACGCTCCCCACAGATGCCATTCTGATACTCATTCAGATTCAGTCTTCAGATACAGTTCAGATACGCTCCAGACACGAATGCCATTCTGATACTCATTCAGACTCAACTTTTAGATACAGTACAGATACGCTCCCCACGGATACCATTTTGATACTCATTCAGATTCAGTATTCAGATACAATTCAGATACACTCCAGACACGGATGCCATTCTGATACTCATTCAGACTCAACTTTTAGATACAGTACATATACGCTCCCCACAGATGCCATTCTGATACTCATTCAGATTCGGTCTTCAGATACAGTTCAGATACGCTCCAGACACAAATTCCATTCTAATACTCATTTAGATTCATTCTTTAGATACAATTCAGATACCTTCTAGACATGGATTCCATTCTGATACTCATTCAGACTCAGCTTTCAGATACAGTACAGATACGCTCCAGACACGGATGCCATTCTAACAATCATTCATAGCTATCTCTCATATACAATTCAAATAAGCTCCAGGCACGGACACCATTCTGATATTCATTCAAAATCACCTTTTGTTACAGTTCAGATACGCTCCAGACACGGATGCCATTCTGATTCAACTTTCAGCTCACAAATTACAATTCAACAATTACTCTTGGATGGAATCTACAAGCCCATCTCCTACATCTTTCCATCACCTCTCCAAATGGCATCTTTAAGCCCATTCCCTCAACCATCACATCGCCAAGTGCAAATTTCTGGGCACTCTAGTGTCCAATCATCTTCCACCTTCGAGTCACGATTGGCAAAACATGCCAATCTAACTCTTTAGGCTTAAGAAGATTTAACAGGGGAAGCTGTTGTACCCCAAAATTTTCCTTCCTACTTATCAATAATTTTCTCACAAGATCTCCTTTGGATCAAGACTGCATTTGGTTTGATCAGCTCAAGGCACCTCCTTAAGCACTAATGACTGAAAATTAGGGTTTGAGATTGCACAAGGATTTTTGAATGTCCAATGCCCCATATGACTTTCATGGATCATTAGGGACTCCCAAGATTACTCTTGTCAAGTTTCAAACCTTGGATCACACTTTTGATCAGTCAATTGAATAATTAACCTAAAAATCAGTTGTATTGGGGGAAAAGTCAACCATAGCCAATTTACAGTCAAACTTCATAGTTTTTGATCCACATCAACATTTTAGACCCATATGCATCATTTGATCAAGTTTGGACCATAATTCCTCAAGAAACTTGATCAAATCTCCAAAAGGGCAAAATGGTCAAAATTAGGGTTTTGACTAAGAAAGGGCAATTTCTGATTTTTGACCTAGCAAATGATCAATTGGTAAGGCATGATCTCAAGATTCTAATTGAATCATTTTGACCTAGTGACATGGTTCAAAACATTGCAAATCCATTTGATTGACAGATGAATTTTGCAGTCAACTGATCAAAAGTCAACTGTATACTGAAAAGTCAAACTTTGACTTTTTGGTCAAATTCAAGTGCCAAAAGTCACAATTCATCAAAACATGTCAAATATGAAACTTGTTCATCAAGAAATCAAGAAATCAAGATTTTATTTTGAAAAGATGAAATTTCTTAACTTAGAAATTTTTCTAAGTATAGAAAATTTCTTATTTTTTCACAACTTTGAGCTAAATTTCCACCATGATGCAAAATGATTCAAGAGAAACTTCCTAAATGAAAGTTGTAGATCTCTATGAAATCTAAAAATTTTCTTCACACAACTTCTACTAAAAATGCTTGGATCTCAAGTTATAATTTTATGAATAAATGCTCATGAACTAAAAAGGACTTAGTGAAATTTTGCCCTAGTTAGGCAGATTTTTGACCTAACTTTATGGAAAATTTTCACATAATTCCAAGGGGAATCTTCAAAATCAATTCAAATATGAGTTCTAGAGCACATTTAAAGCTTTCCAAAATGTCCCAGAAATCCTTGAGATCATTCTTGAGCAAGGAGAATCGAAGACATGAAATTAGGGTTTTATCACTTGAATTTAGGTCATTTCCATGATGAACACAAATGCAAATCCATGCTAGGCTGCATAATATTTGCTTTGCAGGCCTCAAACTTGTTTGTCACTCCTTAATTAAATTCTTACACAACTGTTAAGGATTTGATCCAAGCAAATGAGCTATTATCCAAGTTGCATTTCCATTAATGGCACAAAGTGAACACTTTCATTCTTGTAAAGCAAGCTTTTTGCATAAAGTCATTCTTGAGCCTCTAACTTGTTCCCTCTGATCACACTCTATCCACAAAGTCAAAAACAAACTTATTTAAAGCATGAACTACTCTATCTTAGCAAGTACACAAGCATTGAAACTTGTTTTCTCAAAAATCACATGTTTGGCTTAATGATGCAAATTCAAATTCTGAGTTGTTACAAGCCTCAAAACCTCTTGCTTATAAGTATACACACTATTTGCAAGTTGACACACGAGCAAGAAGCCCCTAAAACTCACTCAAACTCCCTTTAGCCAGAAATTATCCCAAAACACCATTGTTGTGCAAGTTCTGACTTTTATACCAATCTCACATTTCCCTCGTGCGTTTCTTGGCCTTTTAGTTTCTAAAGCTTCCTTGCATCAAGACTAACTCATCCTTGTACCTGTTTCATTTCTGTAACACCATTTTCCCTATCTTCTATAACCAAAAATAGAGCATCACAGTTGGACTTCTCCAGGCCATTCCAGCCATCCTCAGCTCAAGACAACCATTGCACTAGCTTCCTAGAGGTCCAAGGAAGCTAACCTGATCATCAGCATTGACTGAAACAAGCTCATTTGCATTTCACGATTTCCAGTTTTGAGGTATTTTTCTTGAACTTCTATCTCATTACTTAGGCATTGTTAGGCTTGTATTTGTGAAGATAAAATATAGACCTCATTGCCACGAAGCTGTACATATCCATAATTTGCATTTATATGGCTTGAGCTTAGAGAATTTTGGAGTTGAAGTTTCTGAAATTTTTAGGGTTTAAATTAGGGCCAGAGAAATTCTCACATATCTTTGACTTTCAGCCTTAGTTATTTACATGGTTAGAATCGTGAGGAAGAATGCAACAACTTTCATTTTGTCACTTTCCATTTTTGTTGAGAAATGAAGAAGTTACAGGTACACCGGCTGGAGGTTGAAGATGAAGTCATCAGGACTGGATTTGCCTTATATATTTATGATTTTGCCTATATAAACGGATGTATAGCCACCCCAATGGTAAAGCGCGCGCCTGTTCACCCTATGGTCCTGGGTTCAAGCCCCAGCGTGACCATTTTGCTTTTTTTTCTTCATATTTTTGACATTTCTTTTGATTTTTGCTTGCAGGCGCTGGGCCCTTTGGGCCTGGCATTCTTTTTTTTTTTTTGCTAGCATACACCCTGTTTACTTGTGACACCACCTTGGCCCATTTTATTTTTATTTATTTATTTATTTCTTTTTCTTTTAAATATATTTTCTAAAATACAAAAAAAAATCATAAAATGCATAAAAATGATAGATTTATATTTTGACATAATTTAAATATTTTTCACATAAATAAAAAATTAGTTTTATTCATTATACTTTATTTACTCTTATTAATTTCTTTGTAAATTAAAACTAAATTATTACTTATTTAAATACATTTATTTTTAATATAAAAAGGACCAAAAATATTTCATGACACCACATATTATTTTCAAGACAAAATATAAAAAAAAACTTTTTTTCTTTAAACTTTTTTTCTTTTAATCAACTAAAATAGATTTAGGGTTGTATTCAAAAATCCTCTTCTTAATCAAAATCTTTTCTTAAATAATTTCTTTTATTAACTTAAGTTAATTTAACTCAATTACTCTTTTCTTTAATTAGGTTTAGGTTAAAACCTCTTTCATACAAAAGTCCAAACACAAAAATCATTTCTTTCAATTTGCATTTGTACTTTATAAATTTCTCTAATTCTTGTACATATTCAATTTGGTTGTAATAGATTAATTAGGTTTATATTATTGCAACCCCTATTCATAAATTGTATACCCCCTCCCATAAATGTTGTAATAGCGTAGTAACTTTAAATTTCACAACTTATCGCATTTACATAACATGCTAGTAATTAGGATTTGTATGGCAAGATAAAACCAATCAAATAGAAAAACCTAATCCAAGACAAAAAAACAATCATGAAAATAACGCACTTGCACACAAGAACCCTTAGGGTTATCCCACTTAGTTTCCTTACAAAAATGGCCATATTATGCATGTAAGGTGTCTTAGCAACAAAAAAAAACAAGCAAATACAAGATCATAGTCCCTCAATGACGCTATTCAAAGTTGCCTAAAAAAATTATCTTAGTCCCTCAAAAAGAATGCTAAGATGCCTTACAACATTGCTAATCATGGTTATACGATAACCCACGACCGTCCCGTTAACATCCAAAGATAGGGTTGCTTACTAAATCAATGGTAAGACAACAATGTCAAAGGAAAAAAAATGAACAAGAAAGACATTTGAGTAGGTAGATTGCTCCTAATTACTTGCTACATTTTAAAACAAACATCCTTGCTATTTTCAAAACAATCACATACACTTTCAAACATCTTACAAACTTGAAAATATTTTCAAAAGATCAAACATCTTTGTATACATTCTTATGAACAAGAATCATTACAAAGATAGCCTAAACAATGGCCTCTTTACAAAATACTTTCAAAAACCACACAAAGCACAATTTCAAAAAAAAAAAAAAAGTAAGTGATCTAGCAAGTAACTAAGAGCCCATGGGAAACCATGGATGAAAAGGGTGCTAATACCTTCCCTTTTCATAATCTACCCCCCGAACTCAAGAAACAATCTTAAAGGTCTTTCCTGTGCTTTTACACCTTTCCTTTTGGATAAAAGAAAAGTCGGTGGAGACTCTTTCTAACCGAAACATTTGCAATAAAACACAAACACCTCAAGTCAGTTCTTCCACCGTATCAGAATTTTCATGAGATGTTGCCGTTTGCTCTACATGGCTACCACACTTCAGCTAGAACATCAACTTGGGAAACTCCCTTTTCTCTAGTCAATGGCATGGAAGTTATTTTGCCAGTGGAAGTTTAGATTCCCTCGCTGAGAATTATGAATGAGGCAGGCCTAGGCGAAGATGAGTGGATTCAAACGATATTGGATCAGCTGAACTTGATTGACGAAAAACAGTTAGCTGCTGTTTGCCACGTTCAAAGGTACCAAAAACGGATGATCAAGGCTTTCAGCAAAAAGATCAAACCTCGAGTATATCAAGTTGGTGAATTGGTGATAAAACGCATCATTATACCACAAGGCGACCCTAGAGGCAAATGGACTCCCACCTATGAAGGGCCATTTGTTATCAAGAGAGTTTTCTCTGGCAGTGCCATGGTGCTGAATACCATGGATGGTGAAGATTTCCCACATCCTATAAACACGGACATAGTTAAAAAATACTACGCATAAGAGACCCGTTAGGTTGACACACCTAAGCAATATAAGGGCATCCCGACAAATCAAAAATTTTGGGCAAAAATTAGGGATATATGCAAAAGATTGTACACCCGGCAAGTTGAAAACCCGAAAGGGCGACTTGGGAAAAAAAGGGTATCCTGGTGGGCTGAAAACCCGAAAGGGCGGTCCAGGAAAAAGTTAAGGATTAAAAGCATATGACTATGTCCCATGAAATCAACACAGTCAATTTTATCACCAAAGTCCAAGTTCAAACGGTCCAAGATCAATCCAATCAACTTCTATCAACGACAAGGGACATTCGAAGACATTGGGGAAATAGTAGAGTTGGAAGGCAATGAGATCATTTCACATGGCTATTTTTTTTCATTCTCAATTTTGTTTTCCTTTCGACGATTTCCTCTTACTAAGATCTCCGTCTCTTTGTACAAAAAACGCCTATTCATGGGCAAAATATCAATACAAATATACTTTGAAGTGCAAAATTTTTGTCTTTGTTTTGAATGCAAATTTGTCCAATGACTAAAATTGAATGAACATATGCATATGAACATAATTAAAACTATTTGGCACATGTGTCCTGCTAAGCAGCAACAAGCATCTCTTTAATGTATATGAAATATCCCCACAGAACTATCATTATCATTATCCCCATAAGGACAACTACAATAAACCTTTACCCAACGGAGTTGCCCACAAAGTCTCTTTGCATAGGATAATCCCCGACCAGAGTCTCAATCTCTTAGCAACTCTCTCTCCAGCTAAGTCAATTTTTACAAGTTGAAGCCTCGTGGATCTCTTCCTAAAGGAAATTCACCTCCTCAACAGGGTTTATTTCCCTAGCCGAGTTCAAATTTCCCTAACATACAACAATCAAGACACCACATAATTCCCCAGCTGACCTATCTTCCCCAGTTGAGTATATCTTCCCCAGCCAAGGCTATTATCCCCAAACAGATTCTATCCTTCCCAGTTGAGTGTATCCTCCCCAAGATGAGTCTGTCCTACCCTACTGAGTCCACACTCTCCAGTTTGAATTTTCCTTCCAAATTATTGCAAATCATAGGGCTAAAACCCCTGATCCTCAGTAAAGCCGTCAGCAAAGCCTTTACTATTTCCAAAAAGATACTATAAAGCCCATACCCTACCAGATATTAGCATAATTTTCAAGTTATTACTGAAGCCAGGACCCGACAAGATAATAGTTTGACTTCTTCAATTGCTGAAGCCTGGCCCCGACCAGATAGTAGTTTAATTCCTACAAAATCATTAGCAAAACTCCTCTTCTCCAGTAGAGTTTGCCACTATCCCTAATGAATTACTGAAACCTGGACCCGACCAAATAACATTTTGAGTATCTGAAACCTGGATTCGACCAGATATCAGTTTTTAAATTCATCTTTTCAAACAAGTTGTTGTGAAGCCTGGATCCGACCAGATAGCAATTACCCTCAGAGATTCGTTGTGCAACCTGGAAACCGACCATATAACAACTAAATCCCCAAACAATTTATTGTGAAACCTGGGCCTAACCAGATAACAATTGACTTCCTCAATCTCAAAAATCTGCAAAGCCTGGACCCGACCAGATAACAGTTTTTCAAACAGTTTATTGTGAAACCCGGAGCCCGACCAGATAACAACTAACTATGATCCCTAGAGAGACACTATGAAACCTGGACTCGACCGGATAATAATATAACTTTCCAAAAAACCATGAAACCTGGACCCGACCAGATAGTAGTTACCACTTCAAGTTACTGCAAAGCCTGGATCCGACCAGATAACAGTTAACTTCCGTATTCCCAACAAGTTATTGTGAAGCCTGGATCCGACCAGGTAACTATTCGATTTCAAGAAATTTTCTGCAAAACCTGGAATCCGACCAAATAATAGTTAATTTATCTCTTCCCCCAGTAATTTGCCGTGAAGCCTGGGTCCGACCAGATAAAAGTTGACTACTTCATCCTCAGCAAATTGTGAAGCCTGGATCCAACCATATAACAGCTGACATTCAAGCGATATTCCCCAGCGGAAGCGTCCTTTCAACAAAGTTTAAAGATATATATATATATCCTTTGTAAGTTTAAGATTGCGCCTAAGAGGGGGGTGAATTAGGTGGTGGTCGATTTTTGACTTATTTTACACTTTCTGGTTTTGTTTTAGTGCTTTGGAAAATGGTAAAGTGCAGAAAGTAAAGAGACACAGAGATTTATCCTGGTTCCTTCCACACCCCGGAAGTACGTCCAGTCCCCTTGCAAACATGCAAGATATTTTACTATTTTGTTAGAACTTTTACAAGACTCTTCCTAGTCTTATCAACCAAAGACACTAACAAATACCAAGAACTCCCTCTTGTATTTCCAAGAAGTCTCTTGAGAACAATCCTCTCAAAAGATACCTCTTGTTTCCAACAATGGACAACAAGGTACAAAAGTATTCTAATACTTAATTCCAACAATCCTGGAAATAAGTTACACTTTGTATAATTCTATGAAATATGATTTCTTGAAAGATGTTGATCACATATAGTGACTTCAATGAAGTTTCTTCTTTCTTCTCTTGTAAGCAATTCAAACTGTAACACAATGGTTAGACAATGCTCAAAGATTTCTGTTCTTATATGTGTGAAAGTGCAGAAAATCTTTGTTCTTAAAAGTTAAGAAATATGAAGTTTGAATATTTTACAAAGTTCAGAATTATTGCATAAGAGAAGAGTTGTTTTATAATTTGAAATATTTTGTATTTAAAGTAATCAAGATACCTTTCCAAATGGACACTTTTCTGTTTGAAAAACTTGAGAAGATGCAATGTATGACCATGCAACTATTGGAGAAAAGGTGTGAAGGATATCTTGAATCAAGTTCAGATTTTTCAAAAATTACAACGTGTAAATCGATTAGCATTAGATGTAAATCGATTGCACGGGTTTGTAACGTTCTTGTTTTCAAAAAATTTGAAGTGTAAATCAATTAGCATGATGTGTAAATCGATTTAAAAGTGTTAAAAATTTAAATCAGTTCAGTAATCAATCGATTTACACTCCATGTAAATCGATTGCTGCCAGGGGCAATCAGATTTTGAAAAAACATGTGTAAATCGATTTACACGATATGTTAATCGATTTACATCAGTGAAAAACTTAGAATTTGCTTTAAACTTTAAGTGAAGTGTTGTGGCAAGTGTGTATATCATTTTTGAGCATTTCTAATCAATGTAGTTCAAATGAGAATTGATATACTTGATTGCTTGCCATGATCCTTGAAGCTTTGAGTGAATGATGCTTTAAGCTAATTTCACTTCTTTTCCTTCTTGCCATAGTGCTTGTTTGTCTTTCATCAAAACTAGCTTGTTTGTCTTTCATCAAAACTAAAGTTGAGTTGAGGCTTGAGATTACATTCTCCCCCTTTTTGATGATAACAAACCATCTTTCTTTATGAGTTGTTCAGAATTGGAGCAAAAAGAGTTTTCTCCCCCTAAGATGGATTTCTCCCCCTATGGAGAAAAAGTTTTGAAAACTTGCCCTGTAAAGAGAATTGAAACAAACAACCATAAAGTGTTATCACATCCTTCTCCCCCTTTGACATTATCAAAAAGAAGGGAAAGATGTAACATAAGATGATACTTATAACAATTTGAAACAGATATGAAAATA
Source organism: Vicia faba (assembly GCA_948472305.1). Taxonomy (NCBI): domain Eukaryota; kingdom Viridiplantae; phylum Streptophyta; class Magnoliopsida; order Fabales; family Fabaceae; genus Vicia; species Vicia faba. The sequence goes on along the minus strand of OX451740.1, from coordinate 931,617,504 downwards.
AACTAAAACACAAATTTCTAAAAATATCGAACAGAGTTCAAATACACATAATGCAAAACTAAAACTTGAAATAATACAAAACAAAAACATAATGATAAATAACAAGAATTTAATAATATTGGCCAGGAAAACATTAGAAGGGTCCTTGATATGGAAATTGTTGTTGTAGAGGTGGTTCGGTGTATTGTGGAGGCGGAGGTGCTGGATTGTTTGGATCGTATGGAGGAATATGGAGATGTGAGTAGAGGTATGAAAACTGTTGGTTCACATCATTCTGGAAAGCATTGATGCGAGAGGAGGTAGAATCATTTATCGCGGTCCATTGAGCATTGCTGTTAGTGTTGAGAGATGCAAACTGTTGAGTCATAAAATCCATAACATCTTGGTTGGTTGGACCAGAAGAGGCAGCAGGAGGAGGAACTTCATTTTCTTCTTCATCCGCATTATTTCCTTCATCACCTACAACATCCTCTCCAATATATGTGATGGTTTTTGCTTCAGAATTAAAATGAACACCCATCCGAGAATCAACATTTTTGATGGAGATCCTATTGCTGATTGGATCCATTTCAACCCTCTCAAAACCAGTAAAATCAATATCAAATGCTTCCAAGATCCTTGTGATGAAGTATGCATATGGCAGAAAAGTAGCCCTTGTGGAAACTCTTAACATATGCACCACAATCAGTTTAGCCCAGTTTACCGGAATACCATTTTTCCTCGCATAGAGAATTTGAAATTCTAGGTCGGTCACAGTACAATGATTTCCTGCTCTAGGAAATAAAATATATACCAGAAAATAATGGAACAATCTATCATCAATATGAAAATTACCAGCACTCCAAGTGTCCCGAGCCGGAATAACACCGCCAAGACTACGAATCCGCTTTGCACGATATTCTGCTTCCGACAACCGGCCAATGCTGTAGAAGAATTCTCTCTTCCTATAATTTTCCCAGTCAGCATCCTCTGGATCATAGAGAGAACTTCCAGTATATGGAATGTTCAAAATTCTGCCTATTGTTTTTGAATGCAGAGGAATTCTTGTTCCGAGCACATATGTATAGCATTTGTTGTTATCATAATGCATGTTGCTGTAAAATACTCGAACTAGATCCGGATAATAGTAACCACGTGATGATATTAACGGTTCTAACCCATAAGCAATCAAATCCCTTTGAAAAGTGAAGCATTCATCGGGAAAGGTAGATAACATACCGAATTTTGGAGCTGAGATTATTTTCTTTTGAAAATGCTTGATGAATCATTCACGTTGTGTATCCGAGAGGTACTCGAGCAATGAGTTTTCAGAGGCTGCAAAAGTTTTCTTCTTTCCTTTTTTCTGAGGCTGTTGCTTTTCTTTTGGGAGCCATGGAGATGGTTAGGGTTTTGAGTAAGGAAGATAGAGAATTTTTGGTGTTGTTATGAGATAGTGAGTGAGTTTTGGTGTTATGAGACAGTGAGGGAGTTTTGGTGAGATTAAATAGTAGAGTAGAGTAAGTGAGGTCTTTATGAGACTTAATTGAGTGGAGTTGGTCAAGATTCCATGATTGGTCAAAAAGAAGGTGGGAGGTTGAGGGGCAAGGTAAGGTTGACCAATATATTAAAGACTCATAAAAATATCACATGCTGAACAGGTGTAAATCGATTGAAGTGAAGGATCAATCAATTTGCACTGTGAAAAATTAAATAAAAATGCTTCAGTTTCAGTGGTAAATCGATTTACATACCTGGTAAATCGATTTACACAAATTTTTTTTTATGAAAATTGATTTTGGTTCAGTGGTAAATCAATTTACACACTAAGTAAATCGATTTACTTAAAAGAAAAAAATTTTAAAACAGTATTTTTAACATTTGAAACATGTTCTAAGCCCATATATATGTATATTTATGTATAGTTAAGGATAGAGTGCACCTTATATATCTTGTTCGTCTAGGATTCCGAGTTCACGACGGATTTTAAAGAATGCATCCTTTGCAAGTGGTTTTGTGAAAATGTCCGCGAGTTGATTTTGAGTGTCCATAAAAGTAATCTCGACATCTCCTTTGAGTACGTGATCTCTGATGAAATGGTGTTTGATGTCAATGTGTTTTGTCCGGGAATGCATAACTGGATTTTTTGTAATATTGATCGCGCTTGTGTTATCACATCGAAGTGGAATGCATCCAAGGTTTACTCCATAGTCAAGTAACTGTTGTTTTAGCCAAAGAATTTAAGCGCATCCACTTCCAGCCGCAATGTATTATGCTTTGGCAGTGCTGAGAGCGACGCTTGCTTGCTTTTTGCATGACCATGAAACCAAGGCATTTCCGAGAATGTGACATGTTCCACTTGTACTTTTGCGATCAGTCTTACAACCTGCATAGTCAACATCAGAATAACCAACTAGATTGCACATACTACCTTTTGGATATCATAATCCGACGTTGGTTGTTCCTTTAAGATATTTTATTATGCGTTTGACTGCTGCAAGGTGAGACTCTTTAGGATTGGCTTGATATCTTGCACATAGGCAAACTCTGAACATTATGTCAGGTCTACTTGCTGTTAAATAGAGAAGAGATCCAATCATTCCACGATACTTAGTTATGTCAATAGAGTTCCCTGATTCATCTGGATCAAGATAGGTGCCGGATCCCATAGGAATTACACTTTCTTTGCTGCTTTCCATTTCAAACTTCTTTATAAGGTCTTTGCAATATTTTGATTGGTTTATGAAGATACCGTGTTTGAGTTGCTTAATTTGAAGACCGAGAAAGAAATTCAATCTTCCCATCATAGACATCTCAAACTCTCCTTGCATCATAGATGAAAATTCCTTGCACATATTTTGGTTAGTTGAACCGAAAACAATATCATCTACATAGATTTGTACAAGTAAAGTATGATGATTAACATTTTTTATGAAGAGAGTGGTATCAACTTTACCCTTTATAAACCCTTTTTTACATAGGAATGCACTTAGTCTATCATACCATGCCCTTGGTGCTTGCTTCAGCCCATAGAGAGCTTTCTTCAATTTGAAGACATGATTAGGATGTTTGAAGTCTTCAAATCCGAGAGGTTGCTTTACATAGACTTCTTCATTTATGAATCCGTTGAGAAATGCGCTTTTTACATCCATTTGAAAAAGTTCAAAGTCCAATGAGCATGCATATGCAAGTAATAGTCTTATTGCTTCCAAACGTGCTACCGGAGCAAAAGTTTCTTCAAAATCAATTCCTTCCTCTTGGTTGTATCCTTGAGAAACTAGTCTTGCATTGTTTCGAGTGATTATACCATTTTCATCCATCTTGTTTTTGAATACCCGTTTGGTTCCAATGATACGTTTATTTCCTGGATTAGGAACAAGTTCCCAAACTTCGTTCCACTCGAATTGGTTTAGCTCCTCTTGCATGGTAAGGATCCATTGATCATCTTCTAGTGCTTGAGCCACTTTGGTAGGTTCAACTTGAGATACAAAAGCCATATTCAAGCATGCATCCTTAAGATTTAGTCGAGTAGATACCCCTTTGCTAATATCTCCAATTATGTTGTCAATTGGATGATCATGATGAGTTCTCCATTCTTGAGGAATACCATCATCATTTTCATTTTGATGTGAAAGTTCATGTGTTTGTTCCGGGTTGACAATTTTGCCACCTTCGCAAGAATTCTCATGAGGTAAATCTATAGAATCATCATCATCACAAATAACAACTTTCTCCATGGAGGTGTTAGATTCATCAAAAGAAACATGCATTGATTCTTCTATAGTTAAAGTTCTTTTATTGTAAATTCTAAAAGCTTTTCTAGAAAGGGAGTAACCAAGAAAAATACCTTCATCCGATTTTTCATCGAACTTACCGAGATTGTCTTTGTCGTTGTTAAGGACAAAACATTTGCACCCGAAAATGTGAAAGTGAGAGATATTTGGTTTTCTTCCTTTGTAAATCTCATATGTAGTTTTCTTTAGTATAGGTCTTATGATCACGCGATTGCTTACGTAACATGTCGTGCTTACCGCATCCGCCCAAAAATATTTAGGCAAACTTGAGTCACTTAACACGGTTCTTGCAAGCTCTACCAAAGACCTATTTTTCCTTTCAACTACTCCATTTTGTTATGGAGTTCTTGGTGCTGAAAAATTATGGAAGATCCCATTTTCTTCACAAAATTCTTCAAACAGACTGTTTTGGAACTCTCCACCATGATCACTTCGGATTGATGTTATCTTTAATGACTTCTCATTTTAAACTTGTTTTTCATATCTCTTGAATGCCTTGAATGCGTCATTTTTGTGCACTAAAAACAAAGTCCAAGTAAAACAGGAAAAATCATCTTACAATAACTAAAGCATAAATATTACCTCCGAAGCTTCTTGTTCTAGATGGACCAAAAAGATCCATGTGCAACAATTGAAGTGGTCTTGTTATTGAAACCACATTCTTTGGTTTGAAAGTTAATTTTGTTTGTTTTCCCTTTTGGCATGCACTACATAATTTGTCTTTGATGAATTTCATCTTTGGTAGACCAATAACTAAGTCATGCTTAACTAATTTGTTCAAGTGCTCCATGTGAATGTGAGCAATCCTCTTGTGCCATAACCAAGCGTCATCGTTGTTTACCATAAGACATTGTACCTTCATAGACAAATCATCTAAAGTAATCATAAAAATATTGTTAGATCTTATACCTTTGAGTTTTACCTCATTGGTTGCCTCATCCATAATTAGGTATTCTTCTTTGTTGAATTTGATTTTGAACCCTCTATCGCAAAGTTAACTTATGCTAAGAAGGTTGTGCTTTAATCCTTCAACATAGAGAACATCCTCAATTTGAATGGATGGAGGTTTGCCAACTATTCCAACGCCAAGAATCTTTCCTTTGGTGTTGTCTCCATAGGTGACACACCCTTTGGCTTTATGTACTAGATATGAAAATTGGTGTACATCTCCTGTCATATGCTTTGAACATCCACTGTCAAGATACCAAAGGTTTGATGTGGATTTCAAGCATACCTACAAAAACAAATTATTTATTGTTAGGTACCCAAGTTGCCTTGGGTCCTTCATAGTTAGTTCCCTTTTTCACCTATGCATAGTGTCCACTAGCCATACTGAAATTTCTAATATAGCATGCATTAGGTGTGTGTCCAATAATACCACAGTAAAAACAGTTTGGAACAAATTTGCTCTTGTATCTAGGAATTTGTTTTCTTTTAGATACAATAGCCTTTTTCTTTTGATGATTATGAACAACTTGCTTCTTTTCTACTCTCTTGGGATTGGAACTATTACTAGCCTTTACAAAAATAGTGGGATTGTTACTTGGTTTCTTAGAATTCACATAAGCAAGACCTCTTTTATCATTTGGATAACGTTGTTGGCTTAGTAATCCTTCCAATCCTATTTGTCCTTTTTCATATAGTTCAATGACTCTTTTCAATTGAACAATTTGAAAGACATTTGATTCACACTTGGAGCATGCAAAGTTTTCCTCTTCTTTTATAAAATTCTGTTTTTGAAGATCAAAATCTTTAGTCATGGTGTCAATTTTTTCGAGACAAATTAGAAGTTCTTTTTCTTGGTTTGACACCTTTTTGTATAAACTTTTGCATTCTTTCAAGAGTTCATCAATGGCACCTTGAACATCATCATCAAAAAGAGTAAATTCATTACTAACCTCTTCTTCGTCGTCGGAGTGATGTGATGCCATTAAGGCTAAATTTGCACATTCATCGCTTTCCGATTCCGATGAACTACTCATATCATTATCTTCCCATGCTATGTAGGCTTTCTTGTGTTTTGAGTCCTTTCCTTTGAATCCGTTTTTCTTTGGGAGATTTGGACAGTTTGGCTTGATATGTCCTTGCTTTCCATATTCATAACATGAGACATCTTGTGTTGATGTGGAGGCTTCTCTTTTCTTGAAGCGCTTTCTCTTATTTGCATGAGATCCGCCCTTGTCATTTCTGCCAAAAAACTTCCCAAGTCTTTTAACAAGAAGCATGAAATTTTCATCTTCTTCTGGATTGTCTTCTTTTAATACTTCCTTTGAATCGATTTTTAAGGCAATGTTTTTGTATTTCTTTTCTAGATTCTCATGTTTTTCAAGTCTACCGAGTTCCGTTTCTTATTCTTGAAGTTTGCCAAATAATGTAGCAGAAGTCATTACGGAGAGACTCTTCTTTTCCGAGATTGCCGTTACCTTTGGTTGCCATTCCCTAGTCAATGATCTAAGGACTTTCAAGTTGAGTTCATCATTTGTCAAGGTTTTACCAAGAGCGCTTAAGTGATTTGTCAAGTGCATAAATCTCTTTTGTAAGTCAAGAATGGATTCTCTGGGCTGCATTCGAAATAATTCGTATTCTTGACTTAGGGTATTTAGCCTTGATCTTTTTACTTCAGCCGTTCCTTCATGAGTTTGTACCAAGGTATCCCATATTTCCGCTGTTTTGCATGTCGAGACACGGAAAAATTCGTCCATACTAAGTGCAACTTGAAGAAGGTTTATTGCCTTTTTGTCATAGAGAACTTTCTTTTTATCATCGTCGTCCCATGCAGTTTTAGGCTTTGAAGAGCCAACGCCATTGATTACCATTACCGCGATAAATGGACCATTTTCAAACTTCTAATTTGTCCTTTTTCATATAGTTCAATGACTCTTTTCAATTGAACAATTTGAAAGACATTTGATTCACACTTGGAGCATGCAAAGTTTTCCTCTTCTTTTATAAAATTCTGTTTTTGAAGATCAAAATCTTTAGTCATGGTGTCAATTTTTTCGAGACAAATTAGAAGTTCTTTTTCTTGGTTTGACACCTCTTTGTATAAACTTTTGCATTCTTTCAAGAGTTCATCAATGGCACCTTGAACATCATCATCAAAAAGAGTAAATTCATTACTAACCTCTTCTTCGTCGTCAGAGTGATGTGATGCCATTAAGGCTAAATTTGCACATTCATCGCTTTCCGATTCCGATGAACTACTCATATCATTATCTTCCCATGCTATGTAGGCTTTCTTGTGTTTTGAGTCCTTTCCTTTGAATCCGTTTTTCTTTGGGAGATTTGGACAGTTTGGCTTGATATGTCCTTGCTTTCCATATTCATAACATGAGACATCTTGTGTTGATGTGGAGGCTTCTCTTTTCTTGAAGCGCTTTCTCTTATTTGCATGAGATCCGCCCTTGTCATTTCTGCCAAAAAACTTCCCAAGTCTTTTAACAAGAAGCATGAAATTTTCATCTTCTTCTGGATTGTCTTCTTTTAATACTTCCTTTGAATCGATTTTTAAGGCAATGTTTTTGTATTTCTTTTCTAGATTCTCATGTTTTTCAAGTCTACCGAGTTCCGTTTCTTATTCTTGAAGTTTGCCAAATAATGTAGCAGAAGTCATTACGGAGAGACTCTTCTTTTCCGAGATTGCCGTTACCTTTGGTTGCCATTCCCTAGTCAATGATCTAAGGACTTTCAAGTTGAGTTCATCATTTGTCAAGGTTTTACCAAGAGCGCTTAAGTGATTTGTCAAGTGCATAAATCTCTTTTGTAAGTCAAGAATGGATTCTCCGGGCTGCATTCGAAATAATTCGTATTCTTGACTTAGGGTATTTAGCCTTGATCTTTTTACTTCAGCCGTTCCTTCATGAGTTTGTACCAAGGTATCCCATATTTCCGCTGTTTTGCATGTCGAGACACGGAAAAATTCGTCCATACTAAGTGCAACTTGAAGAAGGTTTATTGCCTTTTTGTCATAGAGAACTTTCTTTTTATCATCGTCGTCCCATGCAGTTTTAGGCTTTGAAGAGCCAACGCCATTGATTACCATTACCGCGATAAATGGACCATTTTCAACGGCATCCCATATTTCCTCTCCTTGCGCTTCTAGATGCGCCTTCATGCGTATTTTCCAGAAGTCAAAATATTCACCACAGAATAGAGGAGGCTTGTTGTTACTACCACCATCTCTGAAAACGGGTTGATGATTTGCGGAAGCCATTCTGGATCTCTAGGAGCAGGTTACCTATAACCTGCTCTGATACCAATTGTAAGTTTAAGATTGCGCCTAAGAGGGGGGGGGGGTGAATTAGGTGGTGGTCGATTTTTGACTTATTTTACACTTTCTGGTTTTGTTTTAGTGCTTTGGAAAATGGTAAAGTGCAGAAAGTAAAGAGACACGGAGATTTATCCTGGTTCCTTCCACACCCCAGAAGTACGTCCAGTCCCCTTGCAAACACGCAAGAGATTTCACTATTTTGTTAGAACTTTTACAAGACTCTTCCTAGTCTTATCAACCAAAGACACTAACAAATACCAAGAACACCCTCTTGGATTTCCAATAAGTCTCTTGAGAACAATCCTCTCAAAAGATACCTCTTGTTTCTAACAATGGACAACAAGGTACAAAAGTATTCTAATACTTAATCCAACAATCCTGGAAATAAGTTACACTTTGTATAATTCTATGAAATATGATTTCTTGAAAGATGTTGATCACATAGAGTGACTTCAATGAAGTTTCTTCTTTCTTCTCTTGTAAGCAATTCAAACTGTAACACAATGGTTAGACAATGCTCAAAGATTTTTGTTCTTATATGTGTGAAAGTGCAGAAAATCTTTGTTCTTAAAAGTTAAGAAATATGAAGTTTGAATATTTTACAAAGTTCAGAATTATTGCATAAGAGAAGAGTTGTTTTATAATTTGAAAGATTTTGTATTTAAAGTAATCAAGATACCTTTCCAAATGGACACTTTTCTGTTTGAAAAACTTGAGAAGATGCAATGTATGACCATGCAACTATTGGAGAAAAGGTGTGAAGGATATCTTGAATCAAGTTCAGATTTTTCAAAAATTACAACGTGTAAATCGATTAGCATTAGATGTAAATCGATTTCACGGGTTTGTAACATTCTTGTTTTCAAAAAATTTGAAGTGTAAATCGATTAGCATGATGTGTAAATCAATTTACAAGTGTTAAAAATTTAACTCAGTTCAGTAATCGATCGATTTAAACTCCATGTAAATCGATTGCTGCCAGGGGCAATCAGATTTTGAAAAAACATGTGTAAATCGATTTACATGATATGTTAATCGATTTACATCAGTGAAAAACTTAGAATTTGCTTTAAACTTTAAGTGAAGTTTTATGGCAAGTGTGTATATCATGTTTGAGCATTTCTAATCAATGTAGTTCAAATGAAATTTGATATACTTGATTGCTTGCCATGATCCTTGAAGCTTTGAGTGAATGATGCTTTAAGCTAATTTCACTTCTTTTCCTTCTTGCCATAGTGCTTGTTTGTCTTTCATCAAAACTAGCTTGTTTGTCTTTCATCAAAACTAAAGTTGAGTTGAGGCTTGAGATTACATCCTTCATCCCCCAATAACAATCAGGGATTCAACCCCCCCAGAATTTCCTCAGCAGCAGTCAAGGATTTAGTTTCCCAGACAAGAATATACATCTCACATCCATACATCATAGCATGTACATACCATATGCATTCAACATAATACCACATCTAGTGAACATCATGCAAGCATTGGCATTTTACTCACTCTTTTTCTCACAAGTAATACATCAATTTTTAGTATAAATCAACAAGAGGTTTGTGATGATACTTCTTCCAGTGTTTACTAATATTCCTCCAAATGGCATCTATAAGCCCATTCACCATCCATCTTCGAGTGCAAATTTCTGGGCACTCTAGTGTTCAATCATCTTTCACCTTCAAGTCACGAATGGAGGATCCGCCAATCTAACTCTTAAGGTTTAAGAAGATTGAACAGGGGAAGCTGTTGTACCCCAAAATTTTCCCTCTCATTTATCAAATATTTTCTCATAAAGATCTCTCTTGGTTCAAGACTGCACTAGGATTGATCAGCTTAAGACATCTCCTTAAGCACTGATGACCAAAATTAGGGTTTTAGATTTCACAAGGATAATTGGACTCTCAATACTTCATATGACTTTCATGGATCATTATGGACCCCCAAGATTAATCATGTCAAGTTTCGAGCCTTGGATAACACTTTTGCTCAGTTAATTGAGCAGTTGACCTAAAAATCAACTATATTGGGGAAAAAGTCAACTATGGCCAATTTACAATCAAACTTCATAATTTTTGATCCACATCAAAATTATAAACTCATATGTATTATTTGTTCAAGTTTGGACCATAATTCCTCAAGAAATTTGATCAAATCATCAAAAGGACAAAATGGTCAAAATTAGGGTTTTGACTGAGAAAGGGCAATTTTTGATTTTTGACCTAGCAAATGGTCAATTGGTTTGAAACATGATTTCAAGAGTTAAATTGCATAATTTTTACCTAATGGCATGACCTAAAACATTGCTCAAGATCAATTGGATTGATAGTGAATTTTCAGTCAACTGACCAAAAGTCAATTGTACACTAAAAAGTCAAACTTTGACTTTTTGGTCAAAATTCAATGTCAAAGATCACAATTCATCAAAACATGTCAAAATATGAAAATTATTCATCAAGAAATCAAAAAGTCAAGATTTCATTTTGAAAAGTCAAAGTTTTCTAACTTGAAATTTTTTCTAAGTGTTTAAAACTTCATGTTTTTTCATAACTTTGAGCCAATTTTTCACCATGATGCAAGAGGATTCAGAAGAAACTTTCAACATGGAAGTTGTAGATCTCCATGATATCTAAAATATTTATTTACACAACTTCTTCTAAAAATGCTTGGATCTCAAGTTATTAATTATTAAAGTCATGGTCTTGAAATTGAACACTTAGTGAAATTTTGCCCTAGTTTTGGTCAGGATTTTGACCTAACTTCATGGAACTTTTTCATATAGTTCCAAGGAGAATCTTCAAAAGTAATTCAAAGAGGGGTTGTATAGCACATTACAAGCTTTCCAAAATGTCAAATAACTCCTTGAGATCATTCTTGAGCAGAGAGAATCGAAGACAGGAAGTTAGGGTTTTCAAACTTGAAATACAAGTCATTTTGTGATGAACAAGAATTAAATTTCAAATATATGCTGCACAATCTTGCTTTGCAGGCCTCTAAACCTCAAGATATCTCCATAATCAGAATATTACACCTGCTTTTGAGCTATTATCCACTTGATTCAAGCTTTATCCAAGTAAATTTTCCATTTATGGCACAAAGTAACCATTCCATTCTCGTAAAGAAGCTTTAATCACAAAGTCAATGCATAGAGCTTTGTACTTGTTCCTTCTGATCACAAGCAATGTCAAAGGAAAAAGCAACATATCTAGAGCCTCCCATAAACCCAGGCCATGCTTGTACTACACATTGAAACTTGTTTTCCCACTTTTCTTCAAAATCAAGTAACATAGCCATAAGTCTATATCTTGTGTTTCTGACCTCCTCAAGGAAACCAACCTTTTCCATATAATTATACAAGTGTATTGCAATATAACACACGATTGAACAAGCTCCAAAACTCCCTGAAAAGTCAGATTGCACAAAACTTCCATTTTTATGTCATTTCTGACTTTGAACTTCAATCTTCAAAACCACTCGTGTGTTTCTTGGCTTAACACTTCCAAAAGCTTCTTAGCATCATACATAAACCATTCCAATACCTGTTTGCAAACTGTAACACCATTTATACCATCCTCCATAACAAAAAATAGAGGTCTGCATCTTGACTTCTCCAGACCATTCCAGCCACCCTCAGCTCAAGCCATCCATTGCATTAGCTTCCTAGAGGTCCAAGGAAGCTAACCTGATCATCACCACTGCCTGAAACAAGCTCAAATCCATTTCACGATTTCCAGTTTCGAGGTATTTTTCTTGAACTTCTATCTTCATATTCAGGCATCATTTGAGTTTGATTTGTGAAGATAAAATGTAGATACCATTGTCACGAAGCTGTACATATCCATAGTTTGCATTTATATGGCCCGGGCTTAGAGAATTTTAGAGTTAAAGTTTTTCTGAATTTTTTAGGTTTTGAATTAGGGCCAGAAAAATTCTCATTCATATTTGACTTTTAGCTTAAGTTATTTACATGGTTGGATTTGTGGGAAGAAATGCCACAACTTTCATGTTTGAACTTTTCATTTTTGTTGAGAAATAAAGAAGATACAGGTCCTTTGGATGTAGGTTGAAGATGAAGTGTAATCAGGGCGCGTTTGGTGTTATGTATTTATTGTTTCAGTTATATTAATGGATGTATAGCCACCCCAGTGGTAAAGCGCGTGCCTGTTCACCCTTAGGTCCTGAGTTCAAGCCCCGACGTGACCTTTTGCTTTTTTTTCACAATTTTCTGACTTTCTTTTGTTTTTTTGACAGCACTTGGGCTCTCATTGGGCCTAATCTTTTTTTCTCATAATATTCCCTAGGTTACTGATTCACCCCCCTGACTTTTTTTTAAAATATTTTTTATATTTATTTTATTTTTCTTTTTCATTATTATTATTATTATTATTATTATTATTATTATTATTATTATTATCACTACTATTATTTTCATAAAATCACAAAAAATCCAAAATTTATTTTTATTTATTTTTTATACTCATGGTTTTATTCTTTTTTTTTTCCATAAAATAAAAAGATAAAAAATATTTCTTAAAACAAATTAATTTCTTTTTTTTCTTAAATAATTAATTTTTAGACTTAGGATAAATTAGTATATTATTTCATTTTCTTAGTTAAAATTAATTTAGAACTTAGGTTATTTTAATTAATTAATATTCATATTATTTTCCTTAATTTAAAACCTTTTCATAAAAAACCCTAAAAATCCTTTTCAAATTAATTTCTTTTCTTAAATTAGTTTAGGTTAATTTTATTTAATTTTAATTAATCATTTCCTTTATTTAGGTCAAGACAAAACCCTTTCATAAAAACAACAAAAATCATTTCTTTTTCCATTTATATTCTTGCATTTTATTTTTAATTTTGTACAATATTCAATATGATTGTAATAGATAATTAGGTTTAATTTTCTCGCAATCCCCATTTCTAAATTTGTACACCCCATCCACTAATGATGTAATAGCATAGTAATTTTAATTTTCGCAATTTATCGCCTTATATAAATGCTAGTAATTAGGGTTTGTATGGAAAGACTAAAACCAATCAATTAACAAACCCTAATCAAAGACTAAACAAAGCATGAAAATCAATACACTTGCACACAAGCACCCCTAGGGTAAATCCACTTGGTTACCTTACAAAAATGGTCATATTATGCATGTGAGGTATCTTAGCAAAAACAAGAAAAAATACAAGATCATAGTCCCTCGATGACGCTATCTATGTTACCTTTTCAAAATGATCTTAGTCCCTAAAGAAAGTTGCTAAGATACCTTGCAATATTGCTAATCATGGTTATATGATGACCCACGTCCGTCCCGTTTACATCCAAAGATAGGGTTACTTACCAAATCAATGGGAAGATAACAATGTCAAAGGAAAGAGGAAATGAACATGAAAGACTTTTGAGTAGGTAGAGTGTTCCTAGTTACTTGCTCAATTTCAAAACAAAAATATCCTTGCTATTTTCAAAAGAAACACCAAAAACATCTTTCAAACTTGAAAACATTTTCAAAAGATCAACACCTTTGTATACATTCTTACGAACAAGAATCATTACAAACGTTTGCCTAAACAATGGCCTCTTTTAAAAAATACTTTCAAAACCCACACAAAGCACAATTTCAAACAAAAGCAAGTGATCTAGCAAGTAACTAAGAGCCCATGGAAAACCATGGATGAAAAGGGTGCTAATACCTTCCCTTTTCATAATATACCCCCCGAACTCAAGAAATAATCTCAAAGGTATTTCCTATGCTTTTTCACCTTTCCTTTTGGATAAAAGGAAAGTCGGCGGCGACTCTTGCTAAATGAAACATTTGCGATAAAACGTAAAACAACCAAGTCAGTTCTCCCACCGTATCATAGTTAGAATCTCAAGACATCACCTTTGAGAAGCCTAACATCGGATCAGACCCTACGCCATCGTACGATGGGATAATAATAAATGCAATCGAAGTAGTCACTGATTCTGGGGCAAGCAGACAAGCAAATACCCCAATAAAATCGCTGAAAGAATGTCAGTTGGAATATGGACTCCCGCTAGGACACAACGAAGCTTTCGAAAGAGATCTACAAAGGCTAGGGAACCAGGGGATAGTCTAATTCGAACAATACCCTAAAGAAAATATAAAGCTGCTCTGAAGGGAGAGGCACATTTTCCTCCGATTCAAGATACTCTTGTCAACAAACAGTGGAGTAGTGCATGGAAAACATGGGGAAAAAATATTCTACAAAGCCAACACCAAAGGGGCAACTGAATTCATCCAAGAATGCGCCCTAGGAGAAAAAACTCAAAAGAGGGACGACCGTGGAGATTCCTGAGATCTTTTTCATTCCTAATTAATTTTTCTTGTTTTCGAAAGAACCTATGTCAAGCCCGAGGCGTAGGGGTTGCTTTAAGGGTTCCCCGTTTTGTTTCAGACAATATTTACGATTAATAAAAGTTATATTTTGTTTTCAATTAAGATCCCTGTCTTTCTCTTGCATTTATGTCTTAAATTTAAAAATGGAAATACTTTCTCTGCACATGCATTTTCAAATATTCATATACTAAATCAGCACCAAAACATGATAAAGGTGTAAATTCATGCCCAAAACCACCGATAATACTACTGCTGCGATCCAATATAATTTTGATGCTCCTATCTCCCAAGTTAAAGAGAAATATGATAAAGATCTTGAACTTTCTGAGAAAACGGCGAGGGAAATAAAAAGAAAAGCTAAAAATATGCAACCACATCAAGAGGCTATTAAGACCACTAATATGAGCACATGGGAAGACCCGGAAGAAACCAAGTTAAGGGGCAATGCAAATAGCGGAGCCACAAAGAAGCTGATCAAATTATTTCACATGTCTGCTTGTTCCTACAGAAACATGCCAAGGTTAGATACAGGCATGCTGGTGGACATATCACCTCTTCAAAGAAGGTTGTTCTCCAGTTAGGCAAAAATAAGCGACTACGAAATACCAGGACTTGACAAAGGACCCAAGCTAGGGGCACATTAGATACCCATGTTCGACGGGGCTTCAAATGCACTAGGGAACGATATAGGGGCAGTTTTGACTTCTCCAAAGAATGCTCGCAAGCCATATACCAAGTCAACAGTGAATGAGATACTAAACATCCAAAACTAATTCCATATCGGGGTCATGTTTTAAAACTGACTATGGAATTTGCAAAGATCACTTTCAGCCACGTCCCACGAAAAGGAAATCAAATGACAAACACCTTGGTAACTATATCGCCTATATTCAAAGTAACTTGGTCAGACCACGAATTGCGCATCACAAACAGACACTATCAAGAGCCCGCACTTTGTTTTGCTATCAAAAAAAGACCGGACGACAAGCCTTAGTTTTATGACATCAAGGAGTACCTGGAAAAAAGAAGAACATCCAGAAAATGCCTCCAGCATCGACCAACAAACTCTATGAAAATTAGCCTCGAAATTCCTTCTGAGTAACGGTATACTGCACAAGATGAACCACGATATAGTCTAATACTCAAGAAGATTCTGCTACCTCTCCTCGACTCACATGGTAAACAGACCCCCAATTACGAAGACCCGTACATAGTCAAAACAGCATCCTCCGGTGGTAATCTTGTCTCCACAATAATGGATGGGGAAGAACTACCACACCCGGTAAATTCAGACGCAGTAAAAAATACTATGTATAAGAAGCTCGCTAAGCTCGAACCTTAAACAAGCAACTTAGGCAAAAAGGAGCGTCCCAGTGGATCGAAAACCCTAAAGGGCGATCCAAGCAAAAATTAGGGGTATATAACAAAAAAATCATCCCGGTGGATTGAAAACTCGAAAGGGCAGTCCAGGAAAAAATTAGGGATCACTCCAAAAGAAATAAAGAACAAAAATATTACGATCTAAGAACTGCGACTACGAACCACGAAGGGAAAGATAGAGCTAAATCATACAACTCAGAAGCAAAAGGAGATAAGATCATTAAAAGGATATTGGGGAACAACAACAGCAATTATCATTTTTTATTGCCATTTACAATTTCAAAAATTTCTGTAATTACCTCTTTCTAGGGATTGCATCTTGTACTCTCGCCTATTTAGAGGCATATTAATAAGACATTTGCTTCCTTTGCATCTTTCAAATTGAGTTTTTTATTTTCTCAAACTTGTTTACAAAATACTACGATCATTACTTGTGAATATTATCTTGAAATCATATCGGGGGATTAACAAAATAAAAGCATTTGACAAAATATCGAAAAAGCATTTTGGGTTTGTTGTACCCCAAAATTTGCCCTCTCATGTCTCAAGGGCTCTTAGAATTACTTCAGTCAAGTTTTAAGCCTCAGATCACAATTTTCTAAGAAGAATAATTCAAATTGTCAAAAGGGGGCAAAATGAGCAAAATCGGAGTTTCAGCTGGATAAAGTCAACCGGATGTTAAAAAGTCAAACTTTGACTTTTTTGGACCAAATTTGAGTCCCAAAAATCACATTAAGTCAAGACATCCAAAAATATGAAATTTGATCATCAAAAATCAAGAGAATCAAAATCCAACTTTGCAAGACTTTGAAACTTTTCTAAGTATTTTCCATACTTGGTTAATCTCATTTACTTCATGACATCTTTTACTACAATTCCAAATAATTCAAGATGATGCAAGTAATTCAAGTTATTACAAAGTGGCATTTTTGCAAAATTACAAATTCTAAAACTATGTCTTGTTTGAATTTTCTCAAAAAAAACCTTGCCACAATATTTTTACCCTTGACATAATGTGTATAAAATATTCCACAAGACCAAATTGGTGTCATACTAAAAATTATAATGTCCAAGTTGAACAAAGTGTGTTATGCTACATTTCCACAACACCCTAAAACCTGCTCCATTGCTGCCCCACAAGAAACCTTGTGCTATGCTGCACCACAAGTATGCATATGCTGTCCTATACAGTCCAAAACTGCTCTATGCAGTCTGCCCAAACCTGCATCATAACAGCCCCAATATTGCACCAAAATGGAAAAAGAAATTTGTGTGAAGAAAGTATCAAAACAGTAGGCAAAAAAAAAAACAATTCAAAATAACTTATTTTGTTTTCCCCTAAACCTCAGTCAAGGGTCTACAAAAAGGGTTATCCCATAAGACATAAGGGTTGAAAAAAAGAGAGAGAGAGAGAGGATAGAGAGTTGTGTTAAGCAGAAAAATAGTATTCTTTGTAACCTTGACTCATTAATTCGAAACCAACACCAGTTCTTATTCAAAAAACAAGACCCCAACCCATTACTCCATCATACAAACTCTCCCTTAAGCCAAACACCTTATCACATACAAAGATTGTCCAAACGTAAAACAGTCCCTGTAGTGCTATCATTTTCACCCTCAAAACACCAAAAACATTACAGTATAGTCTAACTTAATTTCAACAGTCCGGAGCAACTTTCTGAAGATTCATTAGGGCCATCATAGCATTTGGAAAAGCATTCAGATCTAAAACAGTCAGTGCAGCCCAAAGGTAAGTCTTCCTGACTTGATATCTTTTCAACATCATTGATGATTTGCTTTTGAAGATAAGATGTAGTGTTTTATTATCCCTTTGAACTAGTCATTTGCTTAGTGTTTAGGCTTATCAAATCATTTGCTGTTTATGTTTATCCATCATATGCTGTAAAATAACCTGTACAGACAAGAAAAACCATGTTTAAGGAAAAAAATGCAGGATGAGTCGACACGTACCCACATGCGTCGACCCTTTCTAGGTGGAAAAACAGAGTATGAGTCGACACATAGCCTTATGCATCGACTCATACTGTAAAAAATCTCCAAAATAGAAACATGAAAGATGTTTGGGTCGACACATACGCGTTTCACATCGATACAAAAAGAAGTATGAGTCGACACATATCAGTATGTATCGACTCATACTAAATTTGGTCAGATTTTACAGGGACGAGGAAAAGCTATGTGTCAATGCATAACAGCATGGGTCGACACATAGCAGTTCAAAATGCATTTTTTTCCTTTGTTTTGCACTGTTTTTTACATTGTTTTCATTATTATTCGATATGGTTGTAATATTTCAGTTTCCACTTCATCCCCATTGTTAATTTGTACCCCCATCCCACTAAAATGATGTAATAGCTTAGGATTTATTTTCCGCATTTTTACTTGCTTTCAAATATTGATAGTAATTAGGATGTATGGCAAAATAAAATCAACAAGTAGATAACCTTTCAAATACAAGACAAAATGCATGCAAACTAACACACTTGCACACTAGCATCTCTAGGGTAATCTCATTTTGTTGCCTTTCGGAAAATAGTCATGTCCCTCGAATATGGGATGTTTTAGCAAAGACCCTTCGATAAAAAGATCGTAGTCCCTTGATGACCCTCGATGTTGCCTCTGGTAAAACGATCTAGTCCCTAAAATGACATTGCTAAAACGTCACATAGGTTGCTTCCTATGACTATACAAACGTCCCACACCCATCCCTTCACATCCAACGATGGGGTTTCTTACCAAATCAATGGTAAGATAGCAACATCTAAAGGAGGAGAAAAAGAACGATTAAGACCTTTCGAGTAGGTAGATTCGCTCCTAGTTACTCGCTTGCTCACAATAATTTTTTTTTTACACACTAACACTTCCATTTCAAAAACATTTTCAAAAAGATAAAACATTTTGTATAAGTTCTTATAGAGACGAGAACCATTGCAAAATATCTTTCCAAAAACCACTTCCTAAAACACAATCCACAAACACATCTTTGGACTATCTTTCAAAATAAAACTTTGTACGCGTTCTTATAGAAACGAGAACCATTACAAAGAGATTTTTCAAAACACTTTCAAAGCCCACACCACAAGCACATTGTCAAAACAAAAGCAAGTGATCTAGCGAGTAACTAAGAGCCCATGGAAAACCATGGATGAAAAGGGTGCTAATACCTTCCCTTTTCATAATCTACCCCCAGAACTCAAGAAAACATCTCTAAAGGTCTTTCCTGTGCTTTTTCACCTTTCCTTTTGGATAAAAGAAATGTCGGTGGCGACTCTTGCTAAACCGCAACATTTGCAAACACAAACGCAAAACATCAAAGTCAGTTCTCCCACCGTATCACAGGGTTATAAAAACATCAAAAACAAATCCACAGGTACATCCATGCACATATCTACTCCTGTGTCTTGCAATACGAAAATCTATACACATGTCTGCGCCTATATCTACGCCCACGATGCATAAAGACTACGTCTGCACCTGCGTCTATGCTTGCACTCAACAATACAAAGTCTATATATACATCTACTCCTACATCTACGCATTTGTACACAAAGTCTACGTCCATGTCAGCACATATGCCTACACTTGCAACACAAAGTCTACGTCTGCGCATACGTCCACACGCATGTATGTTCCTGCCAATTCTACAACGTCTACGCTTACGCCTGCGCCTACGACATACGAATCGACACACGTCTACACTTACACCTACACCTACAATGTACGAATCTACATACGTTTACGCTTATGCCTACGCTTATAGAGACCACACATATGCCAATACATACGTCTAAGCCTACAAAAAAAATCTATGCATAGGCCATTTCCTACGTATACATCTATGTCTACACCCGCAATACAAAATCAACGCTCAACTTTTGCTAAAATTTCCCACCGCGTTCAAGTTCAACAATGCTACAACGACACGACATACAACGCGAAGAATTGGTAACTCTAAGCCAATGGTTTAAAGGAGAGAATGTCGGAAATAGTCTTCATAACATTTAAAGGCATATACGCATATTACACACATTTCACACATACATTTTGCATATCTAAGGCATACATACTGTTGTACCCCAAAATTTTCCCTCTCATTTTATTAATATTTCCCCTCACAAGACTCTTTGAACTCCAGACGGGATTAGGGTTTATTCTGCTCAATACATCTCCTTGCACTGATGACCTAAATTAGGGTTTGAGTTTGCACAAGGATTTTATGACTTTCAATGCTCAAAGTGACTTTCATACTTCATGTTGGACTTATAAGATTGCCTCTACCAAGTTTCAAGCCTTGAATCAAATTTTTACTCAGTCAATTGGACAGTTGACCTAAAAATCAGCTGTATTGGGGAAAAAGTCAACTGTGGCCAATTTACAGTCAAACCTCATAATTTTTGATCCAAATCAACAATATAGACTCATATGAACCATTTTATCAAGTTTGGACCACAACTCCTCAAGAAATTTGATCAAATCATTAAAAGGGCAAAATGGTGATTTTTAGGGTTTTGACTGTATAAGGGTAATTTCTGATTTTCACCTAGCCAATGGAAAATTGGGTTCAAGCATAGATTCAAGGACTCAATGGAATCATATTGACCTATTCACAAGGTTCAAAAGATCTCAAATGCATTGGATTGACAGATGAATTTTTCAGTCAACTGATCAAAATTTGACTGTACACTAAAAAGTCAAACTTTGACTTTTCGGTCAAAATCGAGTGCCAAGGGTCATTTTTCATCAAGATGAGTCAAAACATGAAACATGTTCATCAATAAACCTAATTTTTCAAATTAGGGTTTAAAATTGAAAAAATTTCATAACTTAGAATTTTTTGAAGTTATGAAATTTTCTTATTTTTTTCCTAACTTTGCCCAACATTTTCACCATGATGCAATTGGATTCAAACAAAACTTCCAACATGAAATTTGTAGTCCTCCACAAATTCTACAACTTTGATTCACAAAGTTTTCCCAAAAGAAGCTTGGATCTGAAGTTATGAATTTTGGAACAAGGGTCCATTAAACTTTTAACTTAGTGAAATTTTGCCCTAGTTTAGGCAGGATTTTGACCTATCTTCATGACCATTTTTCACATAGTTACACTTGGAATATCAAAATGCATTTCAAATATTTATTGTAGATAATGTTACAAGCTTTCCAAAATGTCCAAGAACTCTCAAAAATCATTTATGGTTAGGGAGAATCGAAGATTTGAATTTGGCAAAAACTCACTTTGATCCATGGCATTTTCATGTTGACACAAGTTACAAAATCTGTCCAAACTTGATTTGTACTTGATTACAGGTCTCTAAACCCTTCCACACTCAAAGGTTAAATGCAAATACAATGGACAATGGTCTTATTCTGATCTTTGAAGCTTGGCACAATGAATTAATCCATTTATGGCATAAAGGTTGCAATACCATTTCCATAAAGCATACTTTTTGCAATTTTGTATTTCTTGAGCCATGGACCTGATATCTTGATACAAACAAAGTCCACAAACTTCAGAAAAAGCTCACCAACCCTATTCAGATCTTGAGCTTGCTTGTAAAACCTTGGCCTTTGTCACTTCCTACATTTTCTTCAAAAACAAGTCATTGTGCCAAAAGTCCACATCTTTGAAATATGATAAAACCAAGTGTTGTAACCTTTCCAAACAAGTTTTGCACATTGCCTTGAGCCAAAAACATGAGTCATTCAACCCTCTAGCCTTCCAAAACACAAAATCACATTCCTCTTGCAAAATAGGGCAGTTTCTGCACTTTGAGTTCCATAACAAAAACTACTCGTGCGTTTTACCCCAAACCTGTTCAAATACGTTCCATATAACCCACCTGAGTTATCCCAACCATTGGACATTGACTGTAACTCCATTTACAAGATTCACCATTTCTGTTTTCAGCTTGTGCAAGTTGACTTCTACAAGCTTGTTCAAGCACATCCAAAGCAAACTAAGCATTGGGGAAGGTCAGAGGAAGTTCAAGCAAGCTCCTAAGCATCTCAGGACTCACTGAAAAGCTCCACATTGCCATACACGAGTTCAAATGAAACAGGTATTTGTCAAATTTCTATCTCTCTATTTAGGAATCATTAGGCTTAGGTTTGTGAATAAAAATGTAGTACTCATAGCCCTGAAGCTGTACATATGCATAGATTTCATTTAAGTTAAGTGTGCTAAGAGAATTTGATTGATGAACATCCTGAAAAAGTTAGGTTAGAAATTAGGGCCAGAGAAATTCTCTCTGGTCTTTGAGAGTTAGATTAAGTTTTTTATATGGTTAGAATCGTATGATCATGCTCTATAACTTTCATGTTGCAAGTTTTCGTTTTTAGACACAAATGCAGGAGATACGAGTTTGTACACAGAAGGCGCATGTTTTGTTTGAACGAAGGTTGAAGATGAAGTAGCTGGGCTGGGCCTGGCTATTTCTCACTTTTGGCACCCCCAGCTTGCTGATTGCACCCCCTAGCCCATTTCATTATTATTTGATATTTTTCTATTTTTATTTTCATTTCTGATTTTATTCTATTTTTTCTAAACATAAAAACTTACCAAAAATATTTTTATAAATTTTCACATTTATTTTTGTATTTTATTTTATTTTTCTAACATGAAAATAATTATTAATTAGTATATACTTTATTCTCTTTAATAAAAACTTGAAAATAATACATAAAAATATTATATTTTTATTTTTATTATTTACCTACTTAAATAATATTTTTCTAATATATATTTTTTGACATTTGTATATATTTTATTATTTTATTGTACATAAATAATATATTTAATGTGTATATACTTTCTTAAAGAAAATTAGGGTTTTTACCCTTAATAAAAATAATCTTTCATTTTCATTATTTTTGATACATTAAATATTTTATTTTTACATACATAAAAATAAACAAAAACATTTTTTACATATTTATAATATTTTGCATATTTATATTTAAATTGCTTATTTAAAATATTGTTTGTTTATTATTTGATGCAAAGAGTTCAATTTGGATGTAATAGTAAATATTAGGGTTTTATTTTCTTGCAAATACTCCCCATTCAAAATTGTATCCCCCTCCCCATATCAATGTTGTAATAGTCGTAGATTTATTTTACGCACTTATGCTTTCAAATATGCCATGATAGAGATTAGGGTTTGTATGCAATATCCAAAATCAAAACAAATAGTTAGACCTAATGCAAGACATAAATGCATGAAAATGATAACACAATGCACACATGCATCCCTAGGGTTTCATCCACTTGTTGCCTTTAAAATGGCCATGTTATGCATGTTGAGTATCTTGGCAAAACAAAAACAAAACAAAAGATCATAGTCCCTCGACGGTGCTATCTTGGTTGCCTATACAAATGATCTAGTCCCTCAAAATTGCTAAAGATACTTGGCAATATTGCTATCATGGTCAATACGATGACCCGCGCATGTCCCGTTTAACATCCAAACACAAGGTTGTTTACCAAATGCAATGGTAAAACAACACTGTCAAAAGGGTTAAAAATGTGTAGGAAAGATCTTTGAGTAGATAGGGTAGACAACTCTTAGTTACTTGATCAAAACTTGCAAAAACATCCTTGCTATTTTCAAACACACTTCACAACACAATTTCAAAACATTTCCCAAAACAAACTTTCAAACTTTCAAACATTGAAACATCTTTTCAAAAGATACTACACCTTTGTATACATTCAAACAAGAATCATTACAAAGGTTGCCACAATGATGACCTCTTTTCAAAACATTTTCAAAACCACACACAAAGCACCATTTCAAACAATTGAAAAGCAAAATCAAGTGATCTAAACAAGTAACTAAGAGCCCAGGGATAACCATGGATGAAAAGGGTGCTTGCACCTTCCCTTTTCATAATCTACCCCCCGAACCCAAGAAAACATCTCAAAGGTCTTTCCTGTGCTTTTTGACCTTTCCTTTGGATAAAATAAAAAGTCGGTGGCGACTCTTGCTAAATCGAAACATTTGCAAACACAAACGCAAAACCTCAAGTCAGTTCTCCCACCGTATCACAGAAATGGAGACTCTGTTGGGGAGATAATCTAAAAGTTGGGTTACCTTAGGGTTTAGATCACCTTTACATGCTTACCTTGTTTGCTTTGATTGCTTTACACTTGGTTCTATTGTTTGGGTTTGAAATCCTCTACCCGGATTTGGGAAACATTCATAGGTAAATAACAATACATTGTGGAAACTGTGCAGGGTATACCGACATGGTTGAAGAAATAGCTATATTAGTGCGACATATTTGTGGGTACCGGTAGCCTTTGAGTCAATCAAAGAGAATACGGGGCTGCTGAGTGATGTCATGAAGCACTAATGGACTTTTAGAACCTTTACTTGACCATCTTGGCCTTTTTAGGGGTAGTGAGATAACCGGCTTTGGTGCAGTCCGAAGTTGGTAGATACTCGATACTACACTCATTGAAGGTTATTTTCTTGGAATATTTCAGCCGCCAGTTAAGTGGCTAAACTGAAACAATGAACACATAAAATAATCCAGTGATATTGAGCTCCTTAGAACCCGGTTACTATTTATAGGACAGGTTGAGCCAACTAACTTTAAGAGGTTACTTACCTATGAAACCCCATGCAAGCCTGAAACTAGGAACTTGTGTGATTTGCTTCTACATATACTTGTGCATACATCATGAACATCATAAAGCATCATATGCATCCACTAACCATTTCAAGGGTTTGGATCTTCATCTTTATTCTTGTTTTGTAGGTAATGGAATCTCTTCACAGGAAAATAATTCAAGTCAACCTTGTGAGAATCCCTCCTCAACTCAAGGAGCTTGCTTCCAAGATTCCAGAGAATTCTCCCTTCAGTGAAAGACATGGTAGACTTCTCAACTTGGTCAACTCCAACATTGAAGAAGACATGGTGAAAGTTCTCTTCCAGTTCTTTGACCCCCTACACCATTGCTTCACATTTCCTGATTACTAACTAGTGCCTACTTTGGAGGAATTTTCTCAACTCCTTAGGATTCGTATTCTCCATCAACTACCCTACAACGGTACGGAAAGAGAACCAAAGCCTGAAGATGTTGCTCAAGACCTACACTTGCAACCATCTGATATTAAAGGTCATTGGGAAACCAGAAGTGGTGTCAAGGGTTTCTTGGCAAAGTTTCTGTTTGAGAAGGCATAAGACTGCTAAAATTCTCTAGATCTGCAAGCTTTTGAGGAGATTGTAGCACTTCTCATCTATGGGTTGGTCTTGTTCCCAAACCCTGACCAACTTATAGATGTGAATGCTGTCAAAATTTTCATATCTCGGAATCCTGTGCCTATATTGCTTGGGGATATCCTCCACTCATTTCACACACGAACAATGAGGAAAAGAGGTGTTCTCATGTGCTGTACTCCTCTTCTAGCAAGTTGGTTTATTTCTCACCTTCCCCAATCAGTCTTGAAGAATGAGCAAGGCTTGAGGTGGTCACAATGATTGATGACTCTTACACATTCTGATGTTCATTGGTGTTCTCGGTCCAGAGAAAATGTCATCATCATTGATCGTTGTGGGGAATTCCCTAATGTCCCACTACTTGGAATTAGGGGAGGCATTACCTACAACGCCTGGTTGGCTCTGAGACAATTTGGGTATGCCCGAAGGGATGGCCCTCATGACATGCTGATTCCAGACTTGGTTTTTGACTTTGACAATGACGCTCAAGGACTTCGATAAAGGTTTATCCGAGCTTGGAGGATGCCCAACAAAGTAGACAGTAAGACACTGGAACACAAGAATTCCATCCCCCTTGAGCCTTACCTCAAGCTGATACGAACCCGCACCCAGAGTCTTATGATGCCTTACCCCTACATTCTGCCTATGATCAAAGAGCCTGTTATGGAAGGAGAGGTTCCATACACCCTCATACATCCTGACATGCCAACATCATTGGAAGATTTGCAAAAGAGTTGGATACAACTCAAGGAAGAACGAAATACTTTTGAAGCCAGCTTCTACGCCAGTGAGAAGAAGGTTTTGGAACTTACTCGTCGACTCCACGAAGAGCAGACTCTTAACACCTACATCGCACCAAAGAGGATGCGCAACGTCTTTTTACATTAGAATTTTGTATTATTTTGCCCATGGGGCACTTATGTACTAACAAATTCTATCTTATTAATATGACGTGCGTTCTTTTTTGTTTACAACAAATTTGAATTTATGAATCCTTGAATGCATTACATGAATACATATCATTCATCATATGCATAAACAGGTCTTCACACCAGGTTTCCTTATCTCTCTGCTGTTTATTTCAGCAAGATGGATATAGAACAGACGGTCAAAGATCTACAGGCACAGAATTCACAGTTCCAACAGCTACTCATGACCTTGGCAAAGGGTCAGGAGGAGCTCAAAGGTCTACTGGAAAAAGAAAAGGAGAAAAAGAAAAAGAAAAGAGTTGGTGTGGCCACTATGGGAAGAACATTTGAGAACCAAGCTAGAAGGGTCCTGGATTTCCCCTCGACGTCTGATGAAGGGGTTGGTAAAGGAAAGGGAGCTGCAGTGCCCTCCGAGTCTGAGGCTGAAGAAGAAGAAGAGGATGAAGATTACTCTGAGTAGCAGTACCCTCCTGCGGACGACAAGTATAAGAATCTAGAAGAGCGTTTGGCAGCCATGGAGGTACAAAGAGTACCTGGGCTGGATTTCGAAGAACTAGGGTTGGTTGTTGGGATTGTGATTCCCCCTAAATTCAAGGTGCCTACATTTGCTAAATACGATGGTTTGTCTTGTCCGAAGATGCATCTGCGGTCTTACGTCAGAAAGATCCAACCTCATTCTTCTGATAAGGATCTGTGGGTCCACTTTTTTCAAGATAGTTTGTCGGGTACGCAATTGGATTGGTTCTATCAGCTTGAGAGATCTGATGTACATAATTGGGAGGACTTGGCTACTGCCTTCTACAAACAATATCAATATAATGCCGATTTAGCACCTACTCGTACTCAATTACAGAGTATGGGTATGGTCTTTAATGAAGGCTTTAAGGAGTATGCCCAGAAGTGGAGGGACTTGGCTGGAAGGGTGCAGCCACCATTTTATGAGAGAGAGCTTGTGGATATGTTTTTGGGGACCCTGTCAGGTCCATTATTTAATCACTTGATCGGGAGCTCATCTACAGGGTTCACCGAGTTAATTCTGACTGGTGAAAGAGTCGAAGCTGGCATTAAGAGCGGTAAAATTCAAAAGGATACATCTGCTTCTGCTGCTATCAAGAAAACTTTTCCAGCCAAGAAAGAAGTCTCTGTTGTTTACTCCCATAGAAATCAAGGAAGAATGGAGCGCCGACCAACGGTAGGGGCTGTGATGATTCAGAATTCCACAACTGATCAACCTCGAAACAATCAACCCAAAACCAACCAAGCAAGGGTGGAAAGGCCTGCACGACAATTCACCCGGATCAATATGACACCTGCTCAGGTTCTCCTCATCTGTTGAAGTTAAACCTTACAAACTTGAAAGAGGCACCAAAGAATCCAAATACCTCTTCTCCCTACTACCATTCAAATACAAAATGTGCCTATCATTCGGAAAGTGTGGGGCACGACACCAACAATTGTTGGGCCCTCAAAAATAAGATCCAGGATTTAATAGATGCCAAGGAGGTGGAGTTTGACGCAGCTGAAAAACCTAATGTGATATCCGCTCCAATGCCAAAACATGGTCATAATGTCCATGCTGTTGTAGAAGATCTTTATGTTGCTGTTGTTGATGACTTAATGACTCCACTACCAATGATCAAGATGAATCTGTTGAAAGCCGGGATTTTCCCGGGCTGTGAAAAAGAATGTTACCTTTGTTCGACCTTGTAATCCGACTGTCCGCTGTTGAAGTTAGGAATCCAACTCCTAATGGATAATTAAGAAATCCTCTTCAAGAAAACTCATGTTACTCCTGTAATTCCTGTTACTCCAATCAACGATGTTGCTATAATTACCATTTCTGACAATCTTTCCAAGGTCTCCAAAAGACCTGTTAAGATTACACCCGATCCAAAGTTTGTACCTCTGAAGATAACTATGTCGGGGCCTATCCCATACAAGTCCAACAAGACAATACCATGGAATTATGGAGGAGATATCTTCTGCCACAGTGTTAAGCAAATCAAATCAGTTGAAGAAAGTTCCGATGAAGAGACTCCTGACGTAGGAAATATTGCGGGGACAAGTAAGATCACCCGCAGCGGAAGAATCTTCTCTCCGGAGATTTCTCCTCCAAGGGAAATCTTCGGACCCTCAAATGCTCCTAAGATTACTCCTGTGCCAGTCAACACATCTGTACAAACTCCAGTGATTGAAGAAATCATAACTACCGAAGCTATACCCTCTGCTGTTACTACTGATAAAGGTAAGGGGATCCAGGAAGCGCCCGTCAGGACGAGGGCTCAACCTTTGGTCATCCCCGAGACCACTCAAAAGGAAATGGAGGAGATTTTAAAAATAATTAAGAAAAGCGACTATGATGTCGTAGAACAACTGGGGCAAACCCCTTCAAAAATCTCTATGCTGGCCCTATTGCTCTGTTCCGAAGCCCATGCCAAATCTTTGATCAAATTCTTGAAGACGGCCCATGTGCCTCAGGAAACTTCTGTGGACCAGTTCCAGGAGTGTGTAGCCATCCTAACCGCCGACAATGGTCTTGGCTTCTCCGATGCCGATCTAACATCTAAGGGGAGAAAGCATAACGACGCACTGCATGTCTCGGTGGAACACAGAGGGACTACTCTTGCTCACGTTCTAGTTGATACCGGGTCGTCTCTAAATGTCTTGCCTAAGAAAGCGTTGGACAGATTGGACAGTGAAGGTTTGACCTTAAAGCCCAACAATATCATTGTAAGAGCCTTTGATGGTTCTAAGCGGATGGTCCACTGGGAGGTGGACATCCCAATTAAAGTGGGTACTAAAATTTTCCACTCCATATTTTATATCACGGATATCTGTCCCTCCCACTCTTGCTTGTTAGGAAGACCCTGGATTCATCATGCTGGATCCTTCACATCTACGCTGCATCAAAAGCTTAAGTACCCTGTCCAGGGGAAAATTGTGACAGTTCATGGTGAGGAGGAGTATATGATAAGCCATCTGAATTCATTCCGCTATGTTGAATTAGATGGCGAATTCATCGAGACCCCCTTTCAACACTTTGAAGAGGTTTCCCTTGAAGTTGCGGTAGCCAAGAAAATGACTTCTGTGCCCATCATTACCAAACCTGTGTCTCAAATGTCATCCCTTAAAGATGCGAAGGCTGTGATCGAGGAAGGAGGAAGCACAGTATGGGGTCAACTGCTAGATTTTCCTTACAAGACAGATAAGTTCGGCTTGGGTTTCACTATTGCTAGTCAGAAGGCTGTGCGTCGCTCCCGGGATGGAGGGTCGCCTTTGAAAATCACTCATCATGGAGTTCATGCTTTAGAGGATGATGAAGAAGAGAGCAATTTTAAAGACTGGATCTTTCCAACTATTGAAGGAGGACTGAACAACTGGGAGGCGAAAGACTTCGTTCCCATTACTTTCATCAATCAGTAATTTATCTTTTGAACATTTTCTGTTGGTCTGTAATAATTTTTAAACAATTCATACACTTTTTACCTTATGCCTTACCCGGGGCATATAGGTCCATTTGTAAGGGCTTGATTTTTCATCTTCATATGCCATTTTTAATGAATCATGGACGTTTTCATATATAAATTTTTGTGTTCATTTTATTTCTTTTTACATTTTATTTGTTTAAAGGTGGCTATCCCTTACACACACCCACACTCACAAAATCTTGGTACCCATCCACTCCGGATTCCATGGGTAACAATTCTACTATGGCCTTCAGTGACTCTGAAGATCTGGTCAATCATGCCGAATACGAAGGTGATGAAGACCGTGAAGTTCCTGGAGAGTTGGCTAGACTTTTTCAACAGGAAGAAAGGGCTATTCTACCTCACGAGGAGTTGTTAAAGACTATTAACTTGGGAACAGAGGAAGACAGAAAAGAAGTTAAAGTGGGTGCCAACCTAGAGCCAAATGTCAAGGAACGTTTAGTTCAGCTTTTGAATGAATATGTTGAGATCTTCGCCTGGTCCTATGAAGACATGCCGGGACTGCAGACATTGTGGTTCACCGTCTCCCTACAAGACAAGACTGTCCACCAATCAAATAGAAAGTCTGCCGAATGAGGCCCGACATGTCCAAAAATATCAAAGCTGAAGTGATGAAGCAGTTCAATGTTGGCTTTCTCGCTGTTACTTCCTATCCACAATGGGTTGCTAACATCGTGCCCGTGCCTAAAAAGGACGGCAAAGTCAGAATGTGCATGGATTACAGAGACTTAAACAGGGCCATCCCTAAAGATGCCTTTCCACTACCGCACATTGACATCTTGGTTGACAATACAAATCAACATAAGGTATTTTCTTTCATGGATGGATTTTCAGGGTACAACCAGATCAAAATGACCCCTGAAGACATGGAGAAGACTACATTTATTACGCAGTGGGGTACCTTCTGCTATAAAATGATGCCATTCAGACTGAAGAATGCCAGGGAAACCTATCAGCGCGCCATGGTAGCTTTGTTTTATGACATGATACATCATGAGATTGAAGTCTACGTAGACGATATGGTAGCCCGTTCACAGACGGAAGAAGAACACCTCGACCATCTGCAAAAGCTGTTTTTCAGGTTGAAAGAATACAAGCTCAGACTGAACCCTAACAAGTGCACTTTGGGAGTCAGCTCTAGTAAACTTTTGGGATTCATCGTCAGTAACAAAGGCATCGAGGTTGATCCCGTCAAAGTCAAAGCTATACAATAAATGTCTGCCCCTCGCACTGAGAAGGAGGTCAGAGGTTTCTTGGGACGCCTAAACTACATTGCAAGGTTCATTTCTCACCTAACATCTACCTGTGAACCAATATTCAAGCTGTTGAAGAAAGATCAGGTGGTTAAATGGAATGATGACTGTCAAGTTGCTTTCAATAAAATCAAGGAGTATTTTCTGGAACCTCCTATCTTGATGCCACCCATCGAAAGAAGGCCGTTAATCATGTATCTGACCGTCCTGGAGAATTCAATGGGGTGCATACTGGGCCAACATGACGAGTCTGGCCGAAAAGAGCATGCCATTTATTACCTTAGCAAAAAGTTTACCGACCGTGAGACTCGCTACTAGCTGCTCAAGAAAACTTGATGCACTTTGGTATGGGCTGCTCGCCGGCTAAGGCAGTATATGTTTACACATACCACTTTACTGATCTCTAAGATGGATCCGATCAAGTACATCTTCGAGAAGCCAGCTCTATTTGGAAGAATCGCTAGATGGCAGATGATCCTGACTGAGTATGATATCCAGTACACAACCCAAAAATCTATAAAGGGGAGTGTGCTATCCGATCATCTGGCCCATCAAGCTGTCGAAGATTACCAATCCATGAGGTTCGACTTTCCCGATGAGGATATCATGACTTTGAGCAACATTGAAGAAAACAGACCGTATGACGGACCTGAACAAGGATCTCGATGGACTCTGTACTTTAATGGTGCCTCCAACGCACTTGGAAATGGTATCGGCACAGTACTTATTTCTCCACAAGGTTGCCATACACCTTTCACCGCTAGACTCTGCTTCAGCTGCACCAATAACATGGCCAAGTATGAAGCTTGTATCTTTGGTCTCAAGGCCGCTATTGACTTGGGAATCAAATCTTTGATTGTATTTGGGGACTCGACTTTGGTTATCATTCAAATCAAAGGAGAGTGGGATACTAAACACCCTAACCTCATCCTTTATAAAGAACATGTCCTGACATTGTTACTACACTTCGAGCAGATCACCTTCGAGCACTTCCCACGAGAAGAGAATCAACTAGCAGATGCGCTAGCTACAATGTCCTCCATGTTTAAACTTAACTGGGATAATGAGGCTCCTTAAATCACCATTGAACGAATGGACGAACCTGCACATTGTCACGAGATTAATACCGAAGAAGTAGTGGACCGACCTTGGTTTCACGACATCAAAAGGTATCTCGAAGCATAAGAATACCCTGAAGGAGCTTCAGTCAACGACAAAAAGTTCTTAAGGAGGTTCGCGGCCAAGTTCTTTCTGAGCAATGGTATCCTATACAAGCGCAATCTTGATTGTGTCCTACTCCGTTGTGTGGACAAGGTTGAAGCTGAGCAGATCATGGCTGAACTACATAATGGCACCTTTGGCACCCACTCAAGCGGCCATACGATGGCTAAAAAGATTCTACGGGAAGGCTACTACTAGTCTACCATGGAAGCTGATTGTGATCAACATTCCCGTACTTGTCACAAATGCCAAATCTATGCTGACAAGGTACATATTCCTCCAGTTCCTCTTAATGTCTTAACAGCTCCTTGGACATTCGCGATGTGGGGAATCGACATGATTGGAGAGATCAAGTCTACAGCATCCAATGGACACCGTTTTATCCTGGTGGCCATTGATTACTTTACCAAGTGGGTCGAGGAAACTTCCTTTGCCTCCGTTACAAAAAATGTGGTTACCCGCTTCATCAAGCAGAACCTCATATGCCGGTATGGTATCCCCGACAGGATCATCATTGACAACGGTTCAAATTTGAACAATACTATGATCACCGGTCTGTGCGAGAAGTTCAAGATTCAACATCACAATTCATCTCCCTATCGGCCTAAGATGAACAGTGATGTCGAAGCCGCGAACAAAAATATCAAGAAGATCATTCAAAAGATGACCGTCACCTACAAGGACTGGCATGAGATGTTACCGTTTGCTCTGCACGGGTACCGTACCACGACACACACTTCAACTGGGGCAACACCCTATTCTTTGGTATACGGCATGGAAGCTGTTTTACCTATCGAGGTTCAGATTCCCTCCTTGAGAATCATGGAAGATGCTGGTTTGAGTGACGATGATTGGATTCAGACCCAGCTTGATCAACTTAACTTGATTGACGAAAAGCGACTTACTGCTGTTTGCCATGGTCAGGCGTATTAGAAACGTATGATTAAGGCCTTCAACAAGAAAGTCAAGAGACAAGTATATCGAGTCGGGGACCTTGTAATCAAGCGGATCATCTTTCCGCAAAGTGATCCCAGGGGAAAATGGGCTCCCACTTACGAAGGACCATTTGTGATCAAAAACATCTTTTCAGGTGGGGCATTGATCCTGACCACCATGGACGGTGATGACTTGCCGCACCATGCGAACGCAAACATAGTCAAAAGATACTACGCATAAATGACCCGACAAGTTGAAAACCCGAAAGGGCGACTTGGGAAAAAATGGACATCCCGATGAATCGAATACCCGAAAGGGCGGTTCAGGAAAAAATTAGGGATAAATAAAAAAATCTGTACACCCGGCAAGTTGAAAACCCGAAAGGGCGACTTGGGCAAACAAGGGTTTCCCGATGGATCGAAAACCCGAAAGGGCGATCCAGGCAAAAGTTAGGGAATTAAAGCGTATGACTATGTCTCGTCGGATCACTTTAAGGACAATCTCTTCAACAGACAAGCTCCGGGCTTCTAATCAATCTAATCATCATTGGACGAAGCAACGAATGGACGAGATACTCAGAGTTACGAAGGCTATAGCAAAATGGGAACCCCATGGAATTGTTACACATAGCCATCTTTCTTTGTATAAATTTTTCTCAATTTTATGACAACATTATCTTACTAGGATGCCTGTCCCCTTTGTACAAAATACTTACACAAAGTTAATACAAAGATACTTCAAAGTGCAGAAATTTGTTTGCCTTTTCTTTCTTTTTACGCTTATGTTTTATTTGAAAACGTCCAATGATTTATTAAATGAGCATATGCATTTGAATATAATCACTGCTTACAAATAAGACGAAATGAGAAAGAATAATTACTGACAGGTTGAAAGTATGGGAAAACGTCTTTAGGCTATTCCCGGAAAAATCCTCAGCAGAGCCGAAGCCTTGAAATACATATCCCCAACGGAGTTAAGTTTCAAAATCCCCATCATATTTAAGTTTCCAAACTCCCAATCCCCAGCGGAGTCAGAAAACTTTGAACTGCAAACCCTCAGTGAAGATGAAACTTTCTTCCCCAACGAAGTCCAAAACTTCAACCCTCAAACCCCGGTGGAAGACCATCTAGATTCCTCCAATTCCCTAGAGATTTGTCTTAAAACCAGAAAATTCCCCTACAAGTTATCTTAGAAACCAGACAACAGCTTCGGATAATTCCTCGGAAGATTGGCACACAACCCAAGCTCTTGAAGACTCTTCCACAGAATAAGCATTCTCCCCACAAAGTTATTTCCCAGCAGATCGAAGATTTCTCATTCTCATTTCTCCGGTGAAGCCTCCAAGGATTCAATTCCCCAGTAGAGATCGTCAGAGTTTTCTTTATCCCCCAGGAAAGTCATGAAGGATTCTCACATCCCCAAAGAAGTTGTCAAAATTCTTGTTAATCCCCACAAGCCGCCAAGGATCTTCCATCCCCAATAGTGGTCCAAGGACTTCTCATTCTCAGCAATCAAAGATTTTGAATCTCCAACAGCGGTCAAGGATTTATTCTCCCGGCAGCAGTCAAAGATTTCATTATCTCAATCTATCAAGGATTTATTTTCCTCAGTAGGACGACTAATCAGCTTACATGCGCATCCATTACATTCGTATATCATAAACATTGATAGAACATATTTTATTGCATCATACATATCATGCAACATAACTTTGTGTTTCAGCTAACATTTTACCCCTTTCAGGATAAGATTAAAAGCTATCGTTAATAACTATTCAAAGATTTCAGATACAGTACGGATACACTCCAAGACATGGAAGTCATTCTGCTACTCATTCAGATCTCTTATTCAGATACAGTATAGATACACCCCAGACGCTGAGGTCATTCTACTACTCATACAGACTTCATCAATTAGATACAGACTAGATACGCTCCAGACACGGAAGCCATTATATTTTCTCATTCAGATTCAACTATCAACCTCAGGTTCGGATGCACTCCAAACACATACGTCATTCTGTCACTTGTCCAGATCCCAGTTACATTACGGATAAACTCCAAAACATGGAAGTCATTCTGCTACTCATACAGATCTCAACTTCAGATACATCCCAGATACGCTCCAGACACGGTTGCCATTCTGTCACTCATTCAGAATTTATCCCCAGCCCAGAGATGCTCCATACACAGATGTTTCTGTGTCGCCCATTCGGAATTCAGATACAATAAAGATACACTCCAGACATGGCAGTCATTTTGATATTCATTCAAGAATCAAATACGGTTACAACTCAGATATGCTCCAGACACGAACGCCTTTCCCTCGCTCATACAGATCCAATCTCCAGATATAACTCAGATACGTTCCAGATACGGATACCATTCTGGTGTTCATTCTCCTGATTTTCAACAAACAGTCTTGGATGGCATCTTTAAGCCCATCTCTAGCAAGAATCTACCATCTCCAAATGGCATCTTTAAGCCCATTCCCTCACTTACATTTTGACGAGTGCAAATTTACAGGCACTCTAATGTCCAATCATCTTTTACATTCGAGTCACGAAAGGAAAACTCGCCAATATAACTCTTCAGGTTCAAGAAGATTGAACAGGGGAAATTGTTGTACCCCAAAATTTGTCCTCTCATTTTATCAATATTTCCCCTCACAAGACTCTTTGAACTCCAGACAGAATTAGGGTTTGCTCTGCTCAAGACATCTCCTTGCACTAATGACCTAAATTAGAGTTTGAGTTTGCACAGGTATTTTTGGACTTTCAATGCTCAAAGTGACTTTCATACTTCATGTTGGACTTATAAGATTTCCTCTACCAAGTTTCAAGCCTTGAATCAAATTTTTACTCAGTCAATTGGACAGTTGACCTAGAAATCAGCTGTATTGAGGAAAAAGTCAACTGTGGCCAATTTACAGTCAAACCTCATAATTTTTGACCCACATCAACAATATAGACTCATATGAACCATTTGATCAAGTTTGGACCACAACTCCTCAAGAAATTTGATCAAATCATCAAAAGGGCAAAATAGTCATTTTTAGGGTTTTGACCGTATAAGGGCAATTTCTGATTTTTCACCTAGCCAATGGCAAATTGGGTTCAAGCATGGATTCAAGGACTCAATGGTATCATCTTGACCTATTCACAAGGTTCAAAAGATCTCAAATGCATTGGATTGACAAATGAATTTTTCAGTCAACTGATCAAAATTTGACTGTACACTAAAAAGTCAAACTTTGACTTTTTGGTCAAAATCAAGTGCCAAGGGTCATTTTTCATCAAGATGAGTCAAAACATGAAACGTTTTCATCAAGAAACCTAATTTTGCAAATTAGGGTTTAAAATTGAAAACATTTCATAGCTTAGAATTTTTCTAAGTTATGAAATTTTCTTATTTTTTTCCTAACTTTGCCCAACATTTTCACCATGATGAAATTGGATTCAAACAAAACTTCCAACATGAAAGTTGTAGTCCTCCACAAATTCTATAACTTTGATTCACAAATTTTTCCCAAAAGAAGCTTGGATCTCAAGTTATGATTTTTGGAACAAGGGTCCATGGAACTTTTAACTTATGAAATTTTACCCTAGTTTAGGCAGGATTTTGACCTATCTTCATGACCATTTTTCACATAGTTCCACTTGGAATATCAAAATTCATTTCAAAGATGGATTGTATAGAATGTTACAAGCTTTCCAAAATGTCCAATAACTCTCCAAAATCATTTATGGTTAGGGAGAATCGAAGATTTGAATTTGGCAAAAACTCACTTTGATCCATGGCATTTTCATGTTGACACAAGTTGCAAAATCTGTCCAAACTTGCTTTGTACTTGATTACAGGTCTCTAAACCCTTCCACACTCAAAAATTAAATGCAAATACAATGGACAATGGTCTTATTCTGATCTTTGAAGCTTGGCACAATGAATTAATCCATTTATGGCATAAAGGTTGCAATACCATTTCCATAAAGCATACTTTTTGCAATTTTGTATTTCTTGAGCCATGAACCTGATCTCTTGATACAAACAAAGTCCACAAACTTCAGAAAAAGCTCACCAACCCTATGCATACCTTGAGCTAGCTTGTACAACCTTGGCCTTTGTCACTTCCTACATTTTCTTCAAAAACAAGTCATTGTGCCAAAAGTCCACATCTTTGAAATCTGATAAAACCAAGTGTTGTAACCTTTCCAAACAATTTTTGCACATTTCCTTGAGCCAGAAACACGAGCCATTCAACCCTCTAGCCTTCCAAAACACAAAATCACCTCCCTCTTGCAAAACAGGGCAGTTTCTGCACTTTGAGTTCCATAACAAAAACTACTCGTGCGTTTTGCCCCAAACCTGTTCAAATACATTCCATATAATCCACCTGAGATATCCCAACCATTGGCCATTGTCTGTAACTCCATTTGCAAGCTTCACCATTTCTATTTTCAGCTTGTGAAGGTTGCCTTCTACAAGCTTGTTCAAGCACATCCAAAGCAAACTAAGCATTGGGGAAGGTCAGAGGAAGTTCAAGCAAGCTCCCAAGCATCTCAGGCCTCACTGAAAAGCTCCACATTGCCATACACGAGTTCAACTGAAACAAGTATTTGTCAACTTTCTATCTCTCTATTTAGGAATCATTAGGCTTAGGTTTGTGAATAAAAATGTAGTACTCATAGCCCTGAAGCTATAGATATGCATAGATTTAATTTAAGTTAAGTGTGCTAAGAGAATTTGATTGATGAACATCCTGAAAAAGTTAGGTTAGAAATTAGGGCCAGAGAAATTCTCTCTGGTATTTGAGAGTTAGTTTAAGTTTTTTATATGGTTAGAATCGTATGATCATGCTCTATAACTTTCATGATGCAAGTTTTCGTTTTTAAGCATAAATGCAGAAGATACGAGTTTGTACACAGAAAGCGCGTGTTTTGTTTGAACGAAGGTTGAAGATGAAGTAGCTGGGTTGGGCCTGGCTATTTCTCATATTTGGAACCCCCCAGCTTGCTGATTGCACCCTCTGACCCATTTCATTATTATATGATATTTTTCTATTTTTATTTTCATTTATGATTTTATTCTATTTTTTCAAAACATAAAAACTTACCAAAAATATTTTTATTAATTTTCACATTTATTTTTGTATTTTATTTTATTTTTCTAACATGAAAATAATTATTAATTAGTATATACTTTATTCTCTTTAATAAAAACTTGAAAATAATACATAAAAATATTATATTTTTATTTTTATTAGAATTTTTTTTATTAATAACCAAGTATTAAAATAATATTTCGCAAATAACCGGGTTTCGGAAAAAAATACGCAAATAACCATGTTTCAGATGACTCCCCAAAGGAGGAGCCATCTCACTTGGCACCTCCACCTATTTTTTTAAGGGAGGCGCCATCTCACTTGGCGCCTATGTGCTTAGGGCATGCCCTAAGCCAAGTGAGATGTCGCCTAAGTGTATTTTTAGGGCAACAAAATGGATATGAGATCAAAAAAATGGACTTTTTATTAAAAAAATAATAATTACATCCAACTGTATTACATTAAAATAACAGTAAAAAAAACAGATAAAAAAATGGATACAAAAATACTGGAAAAAAAAAAGATACATCAGTGATCCCACGGAACCCGGTAATGACCCCCGGTTCCGCATCCCCGTCCTCGCCTTTCTCATGCTGGGTGCTGTCGTGTTTCCTGCTGCAGCAAGGTCGATGGCCCAGCGAAGTCAATGCGGTCCGAATCCATAAAATCAGTCAGATCTCCATATCTAGAAGATCCGCTCTGGTACAGTCGGTTACCCATACCCTCAAAGTTTGGTCGTGTTGGCGGTGGGTGGGGTTCCATGGTTGGTCTGTAGCATTGGTCGTCTGAGTACGGGGGGTAGAAAGGAAATGGATCTTGGGGTGTTTGGTATTGAGGATGTTAGGTGGTTTGGTGATATGGTGGGTGATGGTAGGTTTGGTCGGCTTGGTCGTAATCTTCCGACATTCCCATATCAGGGCTAAGGCTGGATGTTGAGGGCGCCATATTGGGATATATGGAAGACTGAAATTGTGTGTGGGGTATGTGGGTGTGCTGGTATTGGGGTTGGTATTGTGGTTGGGTTTGAGGCTTATCGGGGTATTGGTAGTTTGGTGGTGATTGTGGTTGGTTGTACGGCATTTGATTGTAGTTGTGTTGTGGTGGGGAATATGGTTGGGTGTTTGT
This sequence comes from Vicia faba, assembly GCA_948472305.1. Taxonomy (NCBI): domain Eukaryota; kingdom Viridiplantae; phylum Streptophyta; class Magnoliopsida; order Fabales; family Fabaceae; genus Vicia; species Vicia faba. Next base: position 931,578,431 of record OX451740.1, on the reverse strand, counting down.
GGGTCTGTTTCTTCTTGGGGGTTGGTGGGAGGTTGATGGGTTTTGGGTTTGTTGATGGGGAATCGAGGGTTGTGCCCATTGTGTGCGTGGGTCAACCAAGTACCTTGGATGAGACACGTGCATTTCTGGGTTACTAACCGACCTGTACCACGACAAATATTGATCCGTGTGTCGCATGTTACCTTGAGTAAGGAAAACCGGGAATTGCAAGACGTAGCGGTGATGCCTCTGCCACATCTTACACCATTCCGGAGCAAAGTCTTTCCAGTTGGTAAGACCCCACTGGGCGTCGACCCTTTTAAGATGCCATGGGGACAAATCTGTTGGATCACTTGGTATCTCTTGATGCATTCTGAACTGCATCTTCACACGGTCGCTGTGGTGCATCTCCACAATGTTGAACCGAATGATTGCAGTCTTCGCAGTCCAAGTTGCTGCATCCTCCGGGTTTGGATCATGGCCCAAATCCAAATATGGTCTCCAGACGAACTGCGATAAAATTTAAATCAGGTCAGCGCAAAAGTAATGTATAAATAATTTAAATGAACAAAAGTTAAAAGCTACGACGTACGTCATCTGGGCCTAAGTGATCCAACATATTACGGTAGAGTGCGACATTGAATCTTGGATTCTTGCCGTAATCCATACCCCTCACGCAGTACCTAAAGGAAATGAGAAACATGTTATTCTTAGCATATATTTTGGGAAGAGCAGAATAGTTATAAATGCTATAAGTTGATGTCTTACTTTGTTGCGTACGGGAAACCGAAAGTGTTGTTGTTGACGGGGTTTAAGGACTCCATCCTCCACCAACCCCAGGCTTGTAGTAAAAATGCGCACCCATAAAATGTACATTTTTCCTTGACTGCGTTTTTGCACAAGGAACTGTATAGGTGGGCTAATACTGCAGAACCCCAACTATATTTTCTTGTTTTTTCAAAATTTGTTAGTAAATGTAAGTACATAAAATTTACACTATTTCCCGTACTTTCGGGAAATAAAAATGTACCAAAAAGTATCATAAGATACGTTCTGGCTTTTACTACTCTGTCATTCTCTGAGGAATTTTCATTTAATTCCAAACTTGCATAATGACGTTTCAGCTCAGTGAGTAGTATTCCCTGCCCTCTTGCTCCACCACCTTCTACCATATCCCTACCCAACAGTTCTTCACACTGAGAGTTGGGTTGTTGAACCGACCCGTTCACGGCCTTACCGTCGACAGGGAGACCCAGTAGCATGTACACATCCTCTAGCGTGATGGTACATTCACCTATTGGTAGGTGAAATGTATGGGTCTCCGGTATCCACCTTTCCAACATTGCAAGAATGAACTTCGAGTCAATGGTGCAGTTGGAGATCTTTATCACATGTCCAAAACCTGCGTATTCCAGATAAGGGACGATAAATGGGTCGGGAGCCAGGTAGTTGTGCGAACGGATTCTGAATCTTTTTGTGTCATGAGTTCATAATTTAACAGGTGTAAGATTAATTAAGATGAACAACGCGTTATTTGAAGTATGAAAAATGTATAACCAAAGAAGAAACTTACAAATGCAGCAATGTTTTCCCTTGTGCCTCTGTGAGTATCGCCCATTGTTAGAAGAGCCATTGTTTAAAATGCTTGAGAGTATGAAAGACTTAGGAAGAGATAAAGAGTATGATAGACTTATGAAATATTTCGTAGCAGAGAGTGAGACTTGTGTGGGTGTGAGAGATATATGATATGGTATGTATTTATAGGCAAATAAGTTTGATGTAGTGGTTGCTTGTGCTTGCATGCCTGCGAAGTGTCACATTTGCATGCTTAGGGGGTTACACATATGCATGCATGCATGTACAAAAAATGAAAGGTGTCACTCTTGCAGGCTAGGTGGCAGCCCATGCATGTATCACGATTGGACAGTAAGGGAGGCGCCATTGGACTTGGCGAAAGAGTACAAAAATGAATGGTGTCGCCACCCCAATTGGAGAACAAGAGGTGTCCTTTGTTACAACATAGGCTCAGGCTACGTGACAGCCTTTGGGATTCCTTTCATTATTGCATGCAAGCCCATTGGAGTTGATGGGTGCAGTCTTACAAAATAAATGTATATGTGCAGAATAGGGCCAGGCTAGGTGGCAGCCTATGGGGTTTCATAAGCCCATGCATGTATCACGATTGGACAGTAAGGGAGGCACCATTGGACTTGGCGAAAGAGTACAAAAATGAATGGTGTTGCCACCCCAATTGGCGAACAAGAGGTGTCCTTTGTTACAGCATAGGCTCAGGCTACGTGACATCCTTTGGGATTCCTTTCATTATTGCATGCAAGCCCATTGGAGTTGATGGGTGGAGTCTTACAAAATAAATGTATATGTGCAGAATAGGGCCAGGCTAGGTGGCAGCCTATGGGGTTTCATAAGCCCATGCATGTATCACGATTGGACAGTAAGGGAGGCGCCATTCGACTTGGCGAAAGAGTACAAAAATGAATGGTGTCTCCACCCCAATTGGCGAATAAGAGGTGTCCTTTGTTACAGCATAGGCTCAGGCTACGTGACAGCCTTGGGGGATTCCTTTCATTATTGCATGTAAGCCCATTGGAGTTGATGGGTGGAGTCTTACAAAAAAGATGTATATGTGCAGAATAGGGCCAGGCTAGGTGGCAGCCTATGGGGTTTCATTATTGCATGTAATATTATTGGCAGCCTTGGGGGGTTGCATCCTTACTTAATTGAAATTTTTAGCCTTACGTTTATCATAACATTGATTCACATAATCTGTCAAATCTTCCAACCTTCGAATCAGTAATCAAATTCATACATTCCAACCTTCAAACATTACAGCATTCATACCTTCATACAATTAATAAACCTCAAACATTGCAACCTTCAAACCTTAAAACAATTCTATGCAATGGCCTCTTCACCATAATTTGTCGTCAAAGCACATTTCAACGGTGAGACATACATTTGTCCCACAACTGGGTTTTTATTTAGAAACACAGACAACATTCGATTTCTCTTAAACGGGAAAGCCAATTTCTCGTACTTCAAAAAAAGATTAGAGGCCAAACTTGAACGAGGCCCGGTGTCCCAGATATTTTATCAGAATACAGTTTTCTTTGGAAACAACCAAGTAATTTTTTATAAGGTTGAAGTTCAAGATGACGAGGATCTCCAGAATATGATTTCCAGCCATGTCTATTCTGGATACGACTCTATTGAGTTGTACGTTTTGCTTCAAGAGCCTCCGGTGACACAGGAGGTTGAGCCTCCACTGACACAGGAGGTTGATCCTTTGGAGAATGAACAAGATGAGGTAGATGCAGTTGATGATGAAGAAGAAGATAATGAGTTAGAGTTTGATGAAATGGTGAACGGTGATTCTGACGATGATGGCATCCCTAGTATTCCTACAGACAAAATTTACACACCACCTCCGCACATGACAAACTTCAACATGGGAGGAGATGAACCTTCTACTGACTTATTTTTCAAACCGTATATGCAGTCGGATGAAAATTTAAAAGAGAAGGACAAGTTTCGTAACAGAGAGGAATGCATCAGGGCCATTAAAAAATTTCACATGCTCAACTCGGTTGATTTTAAGGTGGATCGTGTCAACCCGGAAAGGTACAAGATCAAGTGTGTCCACCCTGACTGTATGTTCAAGCTGATCGCATCATACATATTAAGGGGTGACTGCTGGGTCATAGGTTCCATGACTACCCACACTTGTGTAAGTTCCACTCAATCACATGACCACCGAAAACTCAACTATGATCTAATCTGTCAAGAAATCCTACCCTTGGTCAGCAACGACCCATCTTTGAAAGTGAAAACAATCATCTCCCACATCACCACGGTTTTTAACTACACTCCATCTTACCTTAAGGTGTGGTTAGAAAAGACTAAGGCGATTGAAAGGGTGTACAGAAACTGGGAGGATTCATACCGAGAACTTCCCCGCTACCTGAATGCACTCAAGACGTATTCTCCAGGTAGTGTTTACGTTATGGAAACATTGCCAGCGTACGCCCAAGATGGTAGTCTACTGCATGGCAACAGAATATTCAGTCGCGTGTTTTGGGCATTTCAACCATGCATCACAGGGTTTGCATCATGCAAACCAATTCTACAAATTGATGGGACTTGGTTGTATGGGAAGTACAAAGGCACGCTATTGACGGCAGTTGCACAAGATGGCAACAACAACATTTTCCCCGTTGCGTTTTCCCTTGTCGAGGGGGAGACCGGTGGTGCTTGGAGCTTTTTCCTGAAAAATCTTCGGACACACGTGGCTCCTCGACCAGATCTCTGTTTGATCTCGGACAGACATGCCTCCATTGAAAGTGCCTACAATAATCCAGCAAATGGTTGGCATGACCCTCCTTCTACGCATGTCTATTGCGTTAGGCATATCGTCCAGAATTTCTCGAGGGAGGTCAAGGACAAAACATTGAGGAAAGCGGTTATGAATGCGGGATATGCATTGACACAACCCACATTCAAATATTACCGTAACGAGATCCGTTTGTCTAATCCGGAAGCCGGTAGGTGGATCGACAATATTCCAGTGGAAAATGGACTAGGTCATACGACAATGGCCAAAGACGGGGGCATATGACAACGAATCTTATTGAATCAATGAATGGGGTATTCAAGGGCATACGAAACCTCCCAATCACTGCCTTGGTAAAATCTACGTATTTTAGGATGGCTGCGTTATTTGCCAAAAGAGGTGAAATGTGGAATGCAGTGTTGCAATCTGGACAACTATGGAGTGAAAGCTGCATGAAATACATTAAGGCTGAAAGTGCTAAAGCCAACACTCACATGGTTATACGGTTTGACCGACACAGCCACAACTTCATTGTGAAAGAGACAATCGACCACAATGAAGGCCTGCCAAGACAAGAATACAGGGTCATTTTACCTTCTCAATGGTGCGATTGTGGTAGGTTTCAAGCATTTCGTATGCCTTGCTCTCATGTCATTGCCGCTTGTGCTCATACCCATCAAGACGCGCTTCAACTGCTGTCAAACGTTTACAAATCTGAAATGTTGCTCACTGTTTACAACAACAACTTTCCTTTGGTGGCAAAACCGGATTATTGGCCTGAATACAATGGCGATATAGTTTGGCACAATGACCAAATGCGAAGGAACAAGAAGGGTCGTCCCAAAAGTAGGCGCATCACAACAGAAATGGACGATCTTGACAGGTTGGAAAGAAAGTGTGCTTTATGCCGTCAGGTCGGACACAATCGCAAAAACTGTCCGAATCGGGCGTCTGGCTCGACCACATAAATATTGTAATACATAAAATCTTTTCAATATTTGTGTTGTAAACATTTGGGTTTTCCGTTAACAGATTTTGCTACAGTTAATAAAATGCGTACAACAATAATTAACGATATTCAATCTAGGAAATTACAACTGTTAACACAATTTCATCTGACCCATGCATCATCATCATTACATCACTATCTGTTTTGACTTCCTCCAACCACACATTAGGTCTTCCTATCACATGTGAGGTTGTTGTTCGTTTTCGCTGGATCCTTCGAATTTTCCCCCCTCCGCAATGTCTCCATCTAGCCACCACATCAACTCCCGCTTCAGACGCTCCATGGAGTGAATGTGCCAGAATTTCATTTTCATCGCAGGTTTCGTGGCGGAGAATATAACGTAACCATCTCTGCTAAAAATCATAGGCGACGTCATGACGCAAATAACGGAGTACAAAATAAAAATGCAGTGTGAGAAAGTGTGAGAAATTTCGGAGAAACGGACGAATTATTTATAAAACAGCATTTTGCCCTAGTTTTGCCCTAGGAGCCAAGTGAGATGGCGCCTCCTCTCACTTTTAAGGAGAATGCGCCATCTCACTTGGCTAAAAGCCAAGGGAGGCGCCAAGTGAGATGGCGCCTAGGGCAAAACCCTAGGTGGAGGCGCCAAGTGAGATGGCTCCTCCTTTGGGGAGTCATCTGAAACATGGTTATTTGCTTAATTTTTTCTGAAACCCGGTTATTTGCGAAATATTATTTTAATACATGGTTATTAATAAAAAAAATTCTTTTTATTATTTACCTACTTAAATAATATTTTTCTAATATATTTTTTTTGGACAGTTGTATATATTTTATTATTTTATTGTACATAAATATTATATTTAATGTGTATATACTTTCTTAAAGAAAATTAGGGTTTTTACCCTTAATAAAAATAATCTTTCATTTTTATTATTTTTGATGCATTAAATATTTTATTTTTACATACATAAAAATAAACAAAAACATTTTTTACATATTTATAATATTTTGCATATTTATATTTAAATTGCTTTTTTAAAATATTGTTTATTTATTATTTGATGCAAAGAGTTAAATTTGGATGTAATAGTAAATATTAGGGTTTTATTTTCTTGCAAATACTCCCCATTCAAAATTATATCCCCCTCCCCATATCAATGTTGTAATAGTCGTAGATTTATTTTACGCACTTATGCTTTCAAATATGCCATGATAGAGATTAGGGTTTGTATGTGAAATTCTGGCTGCAGATACTCAATGTCACGTTCAATGTTATGACACCGTATCTGACTTACTATATGACAGTAAATACAAAAACAATAAAGAACACAGTCAATTGTTTACCCAGTTCAGTGTGCAACAACACCTACTCTGGGGGCTACCAAGCCAGGGAGGAAATCCACTATAAGAGATGTTAATTCAGGAATAAACCAACCAGTTTATCTCCTTCACTTAAGACCTACCCAATGCAATTTCAATCTAAGTACAACTTAAACCTGAGTTCCTACTCACTCCCCCTCAATCACAGCAGTGATACATAAAACAATTTGACTAATAAATTGATGAAGACACTCTTCAAAAAACATACACTTGATTAAGCTTCACAGCTTTTTAATCAAGCAACACAACCACTCTTGCTTCACAGCTTTGAGTGATATACACAACTAACTTGACTCTGCTTCACAGCTTTAGTCAAGAAACATTCAAACACTCTTGCTTCAAAGCTTTGAGTGCTACACAACCCTTATAATTAAAAACCTATTCCAAGTCACTTATCACAATGATAATTGCTTGAAGTACAATAATTAAACCTATACAGTTTACAAATGATCTTTTGACCAAAAAGGGATTGCTTGCAAAACAGCAGCTCTGTTGAATATATAGCAGCTGCAACTTCAGTTAGGGTTTCCACAAAAACCTATGGTTAATTCCGTTTGACCTTAAGACTAGGTCACAGGACTTTATTAACCAGGTTAGGGTTGAGCTAGGTTAACCCAAAGAAAACGCAGGATTCTGTTCTGGAAAGACTGAGTTATTTTCCTGAAAAAACTCAGAATTAACCAAACTGAAAACCTGTTAGTTCAGAACAGGATGTCTTAACATCTGTTATGACATCTGAGAAACCTGTCTACTGATTTAGGAAAATGTGATCATTTTGCAAAATGCTCAGATACACACTTATAAACATCAGTACCTGAATGACAATATTTTTCTGCAAAGGTACCTAATGAATCAGTACAAACTAAACTAGAATGTTATGACATCAGTCATGACATTCACACACACACACTTAGGTTTTACCAAAAATGCAAGCCAATAACTAAACAACTACAAACTCCCCCTTTGGCAGATTTTTGGCTAAAGACCCTAAGCAATCAGAGATAGATAGCAGCAGAAAGAAATGACTGCAGAAAAATAGAATGTCTAATTAAGCAGGTACTAATTAAGTAAGTACCAAAATATTCTCCCCCTCTTTAGCCACAAATGGGCCAAAGATACATGTTCATAAAGATTATACAGTTATCCAAAAAAATAATAAGAGCAGCAGCAGAAAAAAAACTGAACACACTTCCAAACTCCACCAGGTACCAGCACCAACCAGCAACACCACCAAACAGCAACCAACCTTTAAGCACTGTCATCAGACTCAGAGGAGCTAGTTTCTTCAATATTGAGATGACCTTCAGCTTCTACACCTTCTTCCCTTCTGTTTCCTTCAGCTTCCTCATTTTCTAACCTGGCAATTAGGATTTCTAGGGTCTTTTTCCTAGCTTCCAGCTCTTTGCAGGTCTCTTTTAAAACAACTATGACATCAGATGTCTTGGACTGGGTCTTCACAGACGATGTCTCAGCTGATGTTATGACAATATCTGGAGCATGAGATCCCTGAAACAGTTAGTAGTGCAACCCAAGGGCAGGAGCTCTTTTGCAGGCTGTATCTCTTGCCACCAGGATATCAGGGTATTGTGCAAGGATAATTCCACAAAGGAGGGAGGGAAAGGCGATTGGTCCTTTGACAGCATAACTACCAGCATGTTTTAAAGTTTGTTCAAAGATGTACCTGCCATAGTCAAAAGCAGTCTTGGTTCCCACAGCATAAATAAATCTCCCCAATCCTGTGGAGATAGTTGATTTATGATTTGTAGGCACCCAGTTGGCTGCACCAATCTTGTGCAGGATGGCAAATTTCATGCTGAGTTTGCTGGCATTCAACTTGCCTTTCAAGGGCCAGCACTTCACTTGCCTTGCTGTGATGGTTTGACAAACTTCATTGTCAGTGACCTCCAGATCAGGACAATCCTCATTTCTTCTTCCAAGAAATTTGTTAATTTCTGATGGAGAGAACTTGACCCTTCTTCCTCTAACAAAAACACTTTCAAAGTCAGCTGACCTTCCATCAGCACAATCATTAGACAAGTTCACTACAAACTCCTTGACCAGATTTTCATAACACTTGTTAAATTTTATCACTGTCTTCATCAGTCCAGCATTCTTGATCAGGTCCATGATGTCTTTGCACTCCAAGGCATCATTGTTGAGTTCTCTTTCTAAAGCTATTCTCTTTAAGCAAACATACTTCCATCTGTTTGCATTGTCAGGATGATGAAAAGAGACGTTGTCTGTTGGGACTTCAGGCACTCTAGCAATTTTGCTGGAGGGGAGCTTCCTTCTGATAGGAATTTCTTAAGCATCAATCTCAAATTCTGATTCCTCATCAGAATCAGAAGATTCAGGTTCTTTTCTCTTCTTTGAAATTGGTTGTCTAGCAGTATGCACCTGGGCCTTCTTCCCTTTTGTCTGAATACTTTTCTCAGCCATGCCTTCAGCCTTGGATTTCTTAACAGCAGGTTTATCTTTGGACACACATTTTGCATCATTCTGATTACCCTTTCTTTTCATCAATCTCCTAGCTATGCTAGGGTTTACATTGGCAATCAGATCATTATCTGAGTAATCCTCATCCACATCAATGATAGGTGGATCAGCAGTCTTTTCTGAAGGGTTCTGAATGTTGTCTTTTTGTGTCACAACATTCTCAGAGACATCTACATTCTCAGAGACGTCCACATTTGGGCTTTCTGATTGATTTAAAGGGACAGAAATCCCCGATACAGGTTGGTTTCCGCTTAGTATACTAGTAACAAGCCTAGCAATAGCTTGATGAACTTGAACTGATCCTTCTCTATTTGGTACAGAAGAAGAAGGATGAGAAGGATTACTAGAGGCTGCAGCTTGAGCTCTTCCTGCATGTCTAGTTCTTAGCTTTTTGACTTTGGCTGGGTCAGTTGCCATCTCTCTGAGAGGAGTGACCTCAAGAACTTCAGATTCTATGCATGTGGTGATTGCTCTAGAGTCTTGGTCAGATGATGAAGATGATGAGGATGATGAAGTCGCCTTGGTTGAAGATGATGTCTGAGACATTTTGATTGACTTTGAGTACCAGTAGCAATTTGAGAAAAAACTTTGATTGAGAGGAGGGAACAGGTTGCAAAGACGAGAGAGGTAGGAGGCAAAAGAGAGTCTTTTCAACTTCTTAAGGATTTTGAAAGAATTGGGAAAACATATGATTAACCCACTAAAAATAGACTTAATAAAATTAACTCCTTCAACCCTTGTTTTAAGAAAAATTAATTGCTATAATTTCTCATGTTGGTAAATACCCAACCTGCCCCTCAAGTTTTCAAGTTTATTTCCAACAAGAGCCTTGGTAGAAGAATCAGTCAGCTGAAGCTTAAAGATACCATGTTCCAGTTTAAATGACTTCTTCTCTACAAAGTCAATGTGCTTGTTCCTGTTATGCTGAATAGGGTTCATGGAAATATTGATTGTATTCAGATTGTCACAACACAATGTCACAACATCTTGTGAGACATTATACTCAGTGAGCATCTGTTTTGACCAGATATTTTGAGAACAATTATTCCTAGCAGCAACTATTTCCGCACAGAGTTGGGAAGGCATTCTTTTGATATGAATCATAGTTCTGGTTGATTCTTGAATGATTTTCTTTTTGTCCACTCCATTTTGATGGAGAGTTATAGGAGAGGAGACTTCACGCCTCATTTCTTCAGGGAAACAGAACTTATTAGACATGTTATTTCCAACATCCTTGTCATGATAACTTATGGTTCTGACAACACATCCTTCTTCAAGTTTATTTGCCACATCATAGACATTATCAACCTGTAGTTTTGGAGTCCTTCTGACTGCTTCCATAGAGATAGCTCTTTTCATTCTTCTTAGATGAAGATGACCAAGCTTATGCTGCCACATTTCATCTCTTTTTCTTCTTTGGTAATTGGACACATAGTGGAGTTATCAGTGTTCTCAGGCTGCCACAAGTAGCAGTTATCTTTGGATCTAATTCCTTTCATTACAACTTCTAGTTTTTCATTAATTACTAGACATTCAGATTTTGAGAAGTTGACCTTGAATCCTAGATCACATGATTGACTGATACTAATGAGATTAGCAGTCAGCCCTTTTACCAGCAGTACTTCATTCAGACTTGGAACTCCAGGGCAGTCCAAATCACCAACTCCTTTGATTTCACCTTTAGCACCATCTCTAAAGGTCACAAAACTGGTGGTGTGAGGCTTAACATTATTGAGGAGGTTTTTGATTCCAGTCATGTGTCTGGAACATCCACTGTCAAAGTACCAGCCTTCCTTTGCAGACACTCTCAGGGAAGTATGGGCTATCAGGGCAGTAGCCTTTTTCTTCCAATGAGGAGTATGTGGTACCCTTTTTGGCTTAGGTTTAGCACCTGAGTTTTGATTAGGGTATCCATGCAATTTGAAGCAGAAGGGCTTTATGTGTCCATACCTCCCACAATGATGACATCTCCATCTTTGGTATTTTTTCTTCATGTATTTCTGATGTTGAGAGTTGTGTTGAGACATCTGCTTTGACAATTGTTTAACATGCCTGATCTTCTTGTCTGCACCAGATTTCTTAGCTTCCACAAATCCTATACCAGATTTGTTTCCCACATTTTGTCCAACTTGAAGAATCTCTTCCAATTTATCTGATCCATTGGTCAACATCTTGACAGATTTTGTCATTTGGTTCAGTTGTGAGTTCAGTAATTGAACTTCCCCTTCTAGGTGACTTATAGTTTCAAGATCTGCCCTTTTTTCAGCCTCCAGCTTTATAATGAGTTTTGATTGTTTCTCATTCTGCACACAGACTTCAGCACTTCTGATACACAATTTCTTGTAGGTATCAGCCAGTTCTTCAAATGTCACTTCTTCATCACTAGTGTCACTGTCAGAGGTACAAACACTAGTTAGAGCAGTAACTAGTTTGGCAGATTCTTCTTCAGAATTACTTTCTGAATCACAGTCAGACCAAGTAATAGTCATTCCTTTCTTTTGTTTCTTAAGAAAGGTAGGACATTCAGCTCGAATATGTCCATAACCTTCACAGCCATGGCATTGAATGCCTCTGCCTTGGTTTCCCTTTTCTTCTGACCTTGGTCTTCTGCTGGAACTGTCAATGTCAGAGGGAATGTTATGAACATTAGACCTTGACTTTGGATCCATTCTTTTGATGAGCTTGTTGAACTGTCTTCCAAGCATGGCTATAGCTTCTGAAATATTTTCTTCTTCATCCTCCTTGTTTTCAACATCAGTGTTGGATACAAGTGCTATGCTCTTGTTCTTCTTGTCACCATTATCAGTGATCCCCATCTCAAAAGTCTGAAGAGACCCAATAAGTTCATCCACTTTCAACTTGCTGATGTCCTGGGCTTCTTCTATGGCAGTTACCTTCATTGCAAATCTTTTAGGCAAGGATCTGAGAATCTTTCTCACCAATTTTTCTTCTGCCATTTTTTCTCCCAGTGCTCCTGAGGTGTTGGCAATCTCCAAGATGTTCATGTGAAACTCATGAATGGTTTCATCTTCCATCATTTTTAGATTCTCAAACTTGGTAGTCAACATCTGAAGCCTTGACATTTTTACTTTGGAAGTGCCCTCATGAGTAGTTTTGAGAGTGTCCCAAACTTCCTTGGCCAGTTCATATTGATGTACTAGTCTGAAAATGTTTCTATCAATTCCATTGAACAAGGCATTTAAAGCTTTGGAATTTCCCAGGGCTAACTCATCTTCTTCTTTACTCCAATCTTCCTCAGGCTTTAGACTGATTGTCCCATCTTTCTCAGTTATGGTGGGATGGATCCATCCTTTGTCAGCAGCTCTCCAAGCCTTTTTGTCCAGAGATTTTAAGAAGGCAATCATACGAGGTTTCCAGTAGTCATAATTAGTTCCATCCAGAATGGGTGGTCTATTTCCAAAAACTCCTTCTTTGTCCATAGTGCCAGAAAGTGATATCCCTAGATCTCACCCAATAATACAGGCAGGGTGCTTGCTCTGGTACCAATTGAAATTCTGGTTGCAGATACTCAATGTCACGTTCAATGTTATGACACCGTATCTGACTTACTATATGACAGTAAATACAAAAACAATAAAGAACACAATCAATTGTTTACCCAGTTCAGTGTGCAACAACACCTACTCTGGGGGCTACCAAGCCAGGAAGGAAATCCACTATAAGAGATGTTAATTCAGGAATAAACCAACCAGTTTATCTCCTTCACTTAAGACCTACCCAATGCAATTTCAATCTAAGTACAACTTAAACCTGAGTTCCTACTCACTCCCCCTCAATCACAGCAGTGATACATAAAACAATTTGACTAATGAATTGATGAAGACACTCTTCAAAAAACATACACTTGATTAAGCTTCACAACTTTTTAATCAAGCAACACAACCACTCTTGCTTCACAGCTTTGAGTGATATACACAACTAACTTGACTCTGCTTCACAGCTTTAGTCAAGAAACATTCAAACACTCTTGCTTCAAAGCTTTGAGTGCTACACAACCCTTACAATTAAAAACCTATTCCAAGTCACTTATCACAATGATAATTGCTTGAAGTACAATAATTAAACCTATACAGTTTACAAATGATCTTTTGACCAAAAAGGGATTGCTTGCAAAACAGCAGCTCTGTTGAATATATAGCAGCTGCAACTTCAGTTAGGGTTTCCACAAAAACCTAGGGTTAATTCTGTTTGACCTTAAGACTAGGTCACAGGACTTTATTAACCAGGTTAGGGTTGAGCTAGGTTAACCCAAAGAAAACGCAGGATTCTGTTCTGGAAAGACTGAGTTATTTTCCTTAAAAAACTCAGAATTAACCAAACTGAAAACCTGTTAGTTCAGAACAGGATGTCTTAACATCTGTTATGACATCTGAGAAACCTGTCTACTGATTTAGGAAAATGTGATCATTTTGCAAAATGCTCAGATACACACTTATAAACATCAGTACCTGAATGACAATATTTTTCTGCAAAGGTACCTAATGAATCAGTACAAACTAAACTAGAATGTTATGACATCAGTCATGACATTCACACACACACACACACACACACACTTAGGTTTTACCAAAAATGCAAGCCAATAACTAAACAACTACAGTATGCAATATCCAAAATAAAAAAAAATAGTTAGACCTAATGCAAGACATAAATGCATGAAAATGATAACACAATGCACACATGCATCCGTAGGGTTTCATCCACTTGTTGCCTTTAAAATGGCCATGTTATGCATGTTGAGTATCTTGGCAAAACAAAAACAAAACAAAAGATCATAGTCCCTAGATGACGCTATCTTGGTTGCCTATACAAATGATCTAGTCTCTCAAAATTGCTAAAGATACTTGGCAATATTGCTATCATAGTCAATACGATTACCCGTGCCTGTCCTATTTAACATCCAAACACAAGGTTGTTTACCAAATGCAATGGTAAAACAACACTGTCAAAAGGGTTAAAAATGTATAGGAAAGATCTTTGAGTAGATAGGGTAGACAACTCTTAGTTACTTGATCAAAACTTGCAAAAACATCCTTGCTATTTTCAAACACACCTCACAACACAATTTCAAAACATTTCCCAAAACAAACTTTCAAACTTTCAAACATTGAAACATATTTTCAAATGACAATACACCTTTGTATACATTCAAACAAGAATCATTACAAAGGTTGCCACGATGATGGCCTCTTTTCAAAACATTTTCAAAACCACACACAAAGCACCATTTAAAACAATTGAAAAGCAAAATCAAGTTATCTAAACAAGTAACTAAGAGCCCATGGATAATCATGGATGAAAAGGGTGCTTGCACCTTCCCTTTTCATAATCTACCCCCCGAACCCAAGAAAACATCTCAAAGGTATTTCCTGTGCTTTTTGACCTTTCCTTTGGATAAAATAAAAAGTCGGTGGCGACTCTTGCTAAACCGAAACATTTGCGAACACAAACACAAAACCTCAAGTCAGTTCTCCCACCGTATCACACATACCCTATACATTTCAATATTCAATACACTCAGGGTTCCATATCAATTTCAAACATCATACATTTCGCTTACATACAACATTCAATACACATGCATACACATGTATCACATAGCAAACAAAAAAATAATCTCCCCCTCGATTCAACTATCCAAGGATCGACCAATGCATTAATTTTCCTACTATTCAACCCGTCACCTTGGTCTTCATTCCGTGACACGTTCAGCCCATCACCTAGGTCTTCCCGCAGTGATGCGTTCCTTACAAGCCCAGTACGTTTCTTCCAAGTTGAAATCTATTATCCAAACTCAACACATTGCTTCTAAGCCTCAATGTATTATCCAAACCCATTATATTTCCTCTAAGCCGCAATGTATTCTCCGAACTCAACATATTGTCTATAAGCCGCAATGTGTTCTGAAAATTCAACACATTGCCTCTAAGCCGTAATGCATTCTCAAAACTCACTATGTTGCCTCTAAGCCACAACGTATTCTCAAAACCCAGACCATCATCTCAGACTTCATGCATCAATGTTCGAAACCAAATTTAGCTTATCACATCAGACTTCAGGCAGTGATTCGCGGACCTAACCCATTGCCTTAGACTTCATGCAGAAATGTGTTTCTTATTCTGCGACACAAATCATTGCCTCAGACTTCATGCAGTGATGTTCGAAACCAAACTTAGCTTATCACATCAGACTTCACCAAGTGATTTGCAAACCTAACCCATTGCCTCAAACTTCATGCAACAGTGTGTTTCTTATTCCACGACATAGATCATTGCCTCAATTCATGCATCAATGTTCGAAACAACAAATTTAGCTTAACGCCTCAGACTTCACGCAGCGATTTGCAAACCTAACCCATTGACTCAGACTTCATGCAACAATGTGTTTCTTATTCTGCGACACATATCATTTCCCCAGACTTCATGCAATGATGTTCCACAACCAAGTTTAGCTTATCACATCAGACTTCACGCAGTTATTTGCAAACCTAACCCATTGCTTCAGACTTTAAGCAACAATGTATTTCTTATTCTGTGACACAGACCACCGTCTCAGACTTCATGCAGTGATGTTCGAAACAAAAAATTTAGCTTATCGCCTCAGACTTCACGCAACAATTTGCAAACCTAACCCATTGGCTCAGGCTTCATGCATCAATGTGTTTCTTATTCTACGACATAGATCATTACCTCATACTTCATGCAGTGATGTTTGAAACAACAAATTTAGCTTATCACATCAGACTTCACGCAGCGATTCGTGAACCTGACCCGTTGCCTCAGACTTCATGCACCAATGTACACTTTTTTACTTCGTAACACAAACCATGTCCTCAGACTTCATACAACGATGTCCGAAAACCAAATCCAACTTATCGTCTCAGACTCCACGCAGCGATTTGCAAACCGAACTCATTGCCTCAGTCTTCATGCAACAATGTATATTCCTTTATTCCATAAACACCGATTATCGCCTCAGGCTTCATGCTACAATGCTCAGAAGAAAATCATTGTAACCTATCGCATCAGACTTCATGCAGCAATACGTTATTCCATAGACATTGATCACCGCCTCAGACTTCATGCAGTGATGCTTGAATAATACAAAATCTAGCTTATCGCCTTAGATGTCATGCAGCGATTCGCGAACATAACCCATGGCCTCAGTCTTCAAGCACCCATGCATCATCAATTATTGTTGTATTCATCCTCCAAATGAGTGAATGATCAAAGTAAAACCAAGATATACAAAATTATGCTCTTAAGTTCAAAACCATCTGCCTCGTAATCAAACCACTATAAGCGATACATCATCGGATTTTTCTACCTCCTTAAGACTCTTAAGGATATGCTATATCAGTGTAACCTTATGTTTTTCGGACAAATTTTAGGATACTTCAAGTATTCAATAAACTTCCAATCAGAATGCGCAAGACACGAGTTTTCTCGCGCTATTCGATTTGAAGATAATTGATTAGGGACAATTGTCGTACCCTAAATTTGCCCTACCTCGACAATCATGTTTTTGAGATTTAAAAAATATTTAATTAAGGATGGTACAAACATATCTGATGGCCCATTCTTAAAATTTAAGTCAACCAGGGGGGTGTATTTTAATTCAGGAAAATGGGGTTTTCTAAATCAGAAAGACTCGTTTATCCGTAGGCCCTCTTACGAAGCATGTTGGCCAATGGCCCATGCGATTCGAATATGGAAATTTATTTCAGAAATAATTATCAAGTTATTAAGTACACTTAAGTTTAAGTTGTTGTTAGTAAAGAAAGGGGGTGTGGAATTTTGATTAAAGGTCCATTAAGGTTTTACCAGTCCATTTGATATCTTGATGATGTGTTGTTTTAAGAAAAAGAAGGTATTAGTATTAAAAAAATTTATTATAAGAATAAATAAATAAAATATATTGCTTTGTAAAAAAAACATAGTATATTTTTATTGCTGATTTTATAATAATGTTTTCATATAATTCATTTATTAAAGATTGTTGTTTAGAAGAAAAGTTGTTGGATCATTTTTAAGAAAGCTTAAGTAATGTCTTATTTACTGTTATTATCCAAACGTTTTGTTTTATTAAATATTTTATCCGAGTTTGCAAAAAAAAAAGGATTTGACTAATAATGGACCAGTTGGGCCCAGTCCGTATGAAAATGTTGTTGTTTGCAGTATTGTTGTTTTTTGGTAGACATGCTGGATTGATTGCCAAAAATTATTAAGTGCAAGCTGGATAAAATAATACAGCTGCATGCCCATTATGTGTTTAAGCCCATTAGATGTTGTGTTGCTATTTGTTTAGAAAAGAAAAGAAACATTGCTATTAAAATTGTTTGTTGTTATTTTAATAATAAATAATAAGAGAACGTGGTTTATTTTTTTATTTGCTTATAATAATGTTTTCATTTATTAAAAGACATTAGATTTAATATTATTTATTTTATTAAGGATTCTTGTTCGAAAAAAAGTGTTGTTGGATCAAATTTTAAAAAAAAGGATTTAGGCCTAGTACAGTTAAGTAATATAGCAACACAAGGCCCATGTTTTATTAACAATATTTGTACTAATTAAAACAAAATTTACACACGTTTTCTTCAATAACAATTACTGTGTAGATTTAACACTAAATCAAATCTTAAAACACAAATATGAAAATCTTCATAAATCAAATCCAGAAAGCTGAATCCAATATATATTACATTATCAGTGAAATCCCTAATTAAAGAACAATAAAATATGAAGATCTAAAAAAAATCGAATTTCTTTTACAACAATATTACGATTCAAATTTATTAACAAACCCAATCAAATTACAAATCGCAAACTGAATCAATTACAAAGATAAAATCCCTAAATTTATATGATTATCCTAAATCTAAGCTTGAAACAGTAAAAACAAATTCACTCAAAACCATAAAAAACTCAATAAATAATAGAAAATGAAAAGAGAGGGAGGGGGATTTTTTTTAGACAGAAGAATAAGAACAAGGCGAAGAGTTTTACAGAGAAAGGAGAGAAAACTGAATCGCGAAGAGAGATGGAGAAAAGTATGAATCCACTGTCTGCCGTTGAAGATTGAAGGAGAACAGTTAGGGTTTCAATTTCTGAAACCCTAACCGTGAGCCACCGCTACCGCCGCCATCCACCACCATCAACCTTAACGCCACCGGAAGCCGCCTTCAAAACCTGCACAATCAAAGAAGAGACGAACAGGTTAACACCGAATCAGACAAAAACCTTGGGGGTCAGAAAACAGAAAACACAAGAACACAAACTAGATCGTAAAGGGTAACGAAACTTAGCTTCATTTGTGTTATTATTATATTTGTGTGTTGGGTAGGGACATGGATTGCAAGCGCCGCCATGAGGGTAATCAGACTTAGGGTTGTTGATTTAGGGGTGGAAAAGATTAATTTTAAAGGGGTAAACCCTAATTTTCTTTAAGAAAATAAATATTATATATTATTTATATACAAAAATATATTAACATGTATAAAAATGAAATATATTTAAAAAAGGTGTTTTTTAGTATGAATAATAATAAAAATAAAAATGTAATATTTTTGTATTTTTATCCTATGTTTTTAATAAAATAAAGGTATATATGTGTATATATATATATATATGTATATATATATATATATATATATATATATATATATATATATATATATATATATATATATATATATATATATATATATATATATATATATATATATATATATATATATATATATATATATATATATATATATATATATATATATATATATATATATATATATATTAAATATATTAAGTATGTATAAAATAAAATAAAATATTTACAAAAATAAAATATATTCAAGAAAATATTTTCAGCGTGAATAAAAATATAAGAAATAAAATAAAAAGTATTATTTACATTATTTTTCAAGTCTTAATAATATAAAAAAAAAGTATTTAATATGTTTTCTATATTAGAAAAAATAAAATAAAATGCCAAATAAATGTAAAAAATTATGAAAATATTTTTGGAGCATTTTTTATGTTTGGAAATAAAATAATAAAGTCAAAAATGAAATTAAAATGCAAAAATAATAAAAATACAAGAAATTGGGCCAGGGGGTGTGAAAAGCAAGCATAAGGGTGCAAAAAGTGAGAAATAGCCAGACCCAGGCCAGCTACTTCATCTTCAACCTTCGTTCAACAAAAATATGCGCGTTCTGAGTTCAAACTCGTATATCCTGTTTAAGTGCTTAAAAACAAAAACTTGTAACATGAAAGTTCTAAAGTATAATCACACGATTCCAACCATATAAAAAACTTAATCTAACTCTCAAAGACCAGAGAGAATTTCTCTGAACCTAATTTCTAACCTAATTTTTTTAGGATGTTCATCAATCAAATTCTCTCAACACACTTAACTTAAATGAAAACTGAGCATATGTACAGCTTAAGGGCTATGAGTACTACATTTTTCATTCACAAACCTAAGCCTAATGATTCCTAAATAGAGAGATAGGAAGTTGCAAAATATCTGTTTCGGTTGGACACGAGTATGACAATGTAGAGCTTTTCAGTGAGGCCTGAGATGCTGGGGAGCTTGCTTGAACTTCACTTGGTCTTTTCCAATAGCTAGTTTGCTTCGAATGTTCCCGAATCAACCTCCAGAAGTCAACCTGCACAAGCTTGAAATGAAAATGGTGAACACTGTAAATGGAGTTACAGTTGGCAATGGAGGTTTGGGATAACTTGAGTGAGTTGAACGGAAGGTATTGGAACAAGTTGCAAGCAAAACACACGAGTGGACGTGAAAATGGAAGTGATTCTGCAGGGCCTGCCCTATTTTGCAAGAAAATGTGATTTTTGTGTACAAGGGTGTTTGAGGGATGAATGGCTCGTGTTTCTGGCTCACAGGGATGTGCAAAACTTGTTTGGAATGTTGGCTCAAGTTGAATATGTCAGATGCTTAAGTTATGGACTTTTGGCACAATGACTTGTTTTTGAAGTAAAAGTGAGAAGTGACCATGCTATGGCCTGTACAGGCTAGCTCCAAGCATGCACATAGTTGGTGTACTATGCCTGATATTAGGGAACTTTTTTTGCAGCAAAAGGCTTGGTCCAATGCTCAAGAGAAACAAATTTGCAAAAGTTATGCTTTATGAAAATGGAAGTGCCACCTTTATGCCAAAAATGGATTTGTTCATTGTGCCAAGCTCTAATGATCAAAATAACACCAATGTCCAATGAGTTTGCATTCAATTTTTGAGTGTAAATTGGTTTAGAGACCTGTAATCAAGTACAAAGCTAGTTTGGTCAGAATTTGCAACTTGTATGAACATGTATTAGCCATGGTTACAAAGTGAGTTTTTGCCAACTTCAAGCATTCGATTATCCCTAACCACAAATGTGTTTGAGGAGTTCTTAGACAATTTTGAAAGCTTGAAACATGTACTATAATCCATCTTTGAAATGCAACTTGATATTCCAAGTGGAACTATGTGAAAAATGGCCAAGAAGATGGGTCAAAATCCTGCCTAAATTAGGGCAAAATTTCTCTAAGTTAAACGTTTTAGGGACCCTTGTTCCAAAAATCCTAACTTGAGATCCAAGCTTCTTTTGAGAAAACTTTGTGAATCAAAGTTGTAGACTTTGTGGAGGAATACAACTTTCATGTTGTAAGTTTTGTTTGAATCCATTTTCATCATGGTGAAAATGTGGGGAAAGGTTAGGAAAAATTAAGAAAATTTCATAACTTCGAAAAATTTCTAAGTTATGAAAATTTTCAATTTCAAACCCTAATTTGCAATTTTGGGTTTCTTGATGAACAAGTTTCATAATTTGACATATCTTGATGAAAAATGACCCTTGGAACTTGATTTTGACCAAAAAGTCAAAGTTTGACTTTTCAGTGTACAGTCAAATTTTGATTAGTTGACTGAAAAATTCATCTGTCAATCTAATGCATTTGAGATCTTTTGAACTTGTTGAATAGGTCAAGATAATTTAATTGAGTCCTTGAGTCCATGGTTGAACTTGATTTGCCATTGGCTAGGTCAAACAGTCAAAAATTGCCTTTGTACAGTCAAAACCCTAAAAATGACCATTTTGCCCTTTTGGTGATCTGATCAAATTTCTTGTGGAATTGTGATCCAAACTTGATCAAATGGTTCATATGAGTTCATAATGTTGATGTGGGTCAAAATTCATGAGGTTTGACTGTCAATTGGCCACAATTAACTTTTTCCCCAATACAACTGATTTCTAGGTCAACTGTCCAATTGACTGGGCAAAAATGTGATTCAAGGCTTGAAACTTGGTATGGACAAACTTGTGAGTCCAACATGAAGTATGAAAGTAAATTTGGGCATTGAAGATCAAAATATCCCTGTGCAAACTCAAACCCTAATTTTAGGTCAACAATGCAAGGAGATGTCTTGAGTAGAGCAAACCCTAGCTTGATCTTGAGTTCCAAGAGCCTTATGATGAGGAATGTTGATAAAGTGAGAGGGAAAATTTTGGGGTACAACAGTTGCCACTGTTCAATCTTCTTGAACCTGAAGAGTTAGATTGGCAAGTTTTGCCTTTCGTGACTCGAAGGTAAAAGAGGATTGGACACTAGAGTGCCCGTAAATTTGCACTCGTCCAAATATTGTTGAGGGAATGGGCTTAAAGATGCCATTTGGAGATGGTAGAATATTGCTGGAGATGGGCTTAAAGATGCCATCCAAGAATGTTTGTTGAACTGCAATGTTGTAGGTCAGAAGAATGAGCATCAAAATGGTATCCGTGTCTGGAATGCATTTGAACTGTATCTGGAAACTTAGTCTGTATGAGAAAAGGAATGGCGTCCGTGTCTAGAGCGTATCCGAGCTGTAACTGTATTTGATCTTTGAATGAATATTAGAATGACTGCCGTGTCTAGAGTGTATCAGTATTTTGAATGGGTAACAGAGAAACATCCGTGTATGGAGCAACTGTGTGCTGGGGATAAGTTCTGAATGAGTGGAAGAATGGAAACCGTGTCTGGAGCATATATGGACTGTATCTGAAATTGAGATATGTATGAGTAGCAGAATGACTTCCATGTCTGGAGTGTGTCTAAAATGTAACTGGGATCTGAATAAGTGACAGAATGACTTCCGTGGCGACTGCATTGGGGAGAATCAAACTTTTGGTGTAAGGGCCTGAATGGCATCCGTGTTTGGAGCGTATATGAACTTGAAGTTGATAATTGAATCTGAATGAGAGATAGAATGGCCGCCGTGTCTGGAGCGTATCTAGTCTGTATCTGATTGCTGAAGTCTGAATGAGTAGTAGAATGACCGCCGTGTCTGGGGTGTATCTATACTGTATTTTGACTTGAAATTCTGAATGAGTAATAGAATGACCGCCGTGTATGGGGTGTATCCATACTGTATTTTGACTTGAAATTCCGAATGAGTAATAGAATGACCGCCGTGTCTGGGGTGTATCCATACTGTATCTGAATAATTGTTAACGATAGCCTTTTAATCTTATCCTGAAAAGGGTAAAATGTTAGCTAAAACACAAAGTTATGTTGCATGGTATGTATGATGCAATGAACTGTGTTTCATCAATGTTTATGATATATGAATGTAATGGATGTGCATGTAAGCTGAGTAGCTGTCTTGCTGAGGAAAAATAAATCCTTGATAACTGGAGATAATGAAATCTTAGACTGCTGTCGGAGAAAGTAAATTCTTGACCGATGCTAAGGATTCAAAAATCTTTGATTGTTGAAGATGAGAAATCCTTGCTGACTGCTTGGGGATTAAAGATCTTTGATTATTGAGAATGAGAAATCCTGGGACCACTGTTGGGGATTGAAAATCCTTGTTGACTGGTGGGAATTAACAAGAGCTTTGACAACTTCTGTGGGGAATGAGAATCCTTCATGACTTTCCTGGGAAATAAGGAAAACTCTGAAAATCTCTACTGGGGAGTTAAAACCTGGGAGGCTTCTGCTGGAGAAATGAGACCGAGAATCTTCGATCTGCTGGGAAATAAACTCTGTGGGGAGAATGTTTACTCGGCCGGTGAAATCAGGAGCTTGAGTCATATGCCAATCTACTGGGGAAGTTGGGGAACACTGGATGGTTCTCACTGGGGATTGATAGTTGGAAATTTGACTTCGCTGGGGAATAAGGTTTTAGAATATTCTAACTCCGTTGGGGATATCTATTTCAGGGTTTTCAGGCTCCACTGGGAATCGGGAGTTTGAACTCTAATGGGAACTTTGAAATTTAACTCCGCTGGGGAATAAAGTTTAGAACACACTGGCTCTGCTGGGGATCTTGAAATTTAACTCCGCTAGGGATGTATACTCCAAGGTTTTAGTTTTATTGAGGATCTGAATGACATACTACAGGGGATTTCTTCTGGAATAGCACAAAGATATCTTCCTACACCTTCAACCTATCAGTAATTATCCTTTCTCAATTTCGTTTTATTTGTAAGCAGTGATTATATTCAAATGCATATGCCTATTTAACAAAATATTGGACGTTTTCAAATAAAACATAAGTGTAAAAAGAATGAAAGGCAAGCAAATTTATGCACTTTGAAGTATCTTTGTATTAACTTTTGTAAGTATTTTTGTACAAAGGAAATAGACATCCTAGTAAGAGAATGTTGTTGAAAATTTGAGAAAAAATTTATACAAAAAGAAAGATGGCTATGTGTAACAATTCCATGGGGTTCCCATTCTGCTATAGCCTTCACAATTCTGAGTATCTTGTCCATTCGCTGCTTCGTCCGCCGATGATTGGATTGATCAGAAGCTTGGAGCTTGTTGGTGAAGAGATTGTTCTCAAAGTGATCCGACGAGACATAGTCATACGTTTTAATTCCCTAACTTTTGCCTAGACCGCCCTTTCGGGTTTTCGATCCACCGGGAAACCCTTTTTTGCTCAAGTCGCCCTTTCAGGTTTTCAACTTGCCGGGTGCACAGATTTTTTTGTTTATCCCTAATTTTTGCCTGAACCGCCCTTTCGGGTTTTCGATTCACCGGGATACCCATTTTTTCTCAAGTCGCCCTTTCGGGTTTTCAACTTGTCGGGTCGTTTTATGCGTAATATCTTTTGACTATGTCTGCGTTCGCATGGTGCGGCAAGTCGTCGCCGTCCATGGTGGTCAGAATCATTGCCCCACCAGAAAAGATGCTCTTAATCACAAATGGTCCTTCGTAGGTAGGAGTCCACTTTCCCTTGGGATCACTTTGCGGCAAGATGATCTGCTTGATTACAAGATCTCTGACTTGATATACCTGACGCCTGACTTTCTTGTTGAAAGCCTTGATCATCCGTTTTTGATACGTCTGACCATGACAAACAGCAGTAAGTCGCTTCTCGTCGATTAAATTAAGTTGATCAAGTCGGGTCTGAATCCAATCGTCTTCACTCAAACCGGCATCCTTCATAATCCTCAAGGAAGGAATCTGAACTTCCATAGGTAGAACAACTTCCATGCCATATACCAAAGAAAAGGGGGTTGCCCCTGTTGAAGTACGTGCTGTGGTACGATATCCATGTAGAGCAAACAGTAACATCTCATGCCAGTCCTTGTAGGTGACTGTCATCTTTTGAATGATCTTCTTGATATTTTTGTTCACGGCTTCAACAACAACGTTCATATTTGGCCGGTAGGGAGATGAATTGTGATGATAAATCTTGAACTGCTCGCACAGAGCGGTGATCATAGTGTTATTAAAATTTGTACCATTGTCTGTGATGATCCTGTCGGGGATACCATACCGGCATATGAGGTTCTGCTTTATGAAGCGGGCAACCACATTCTTTGTAACAGAGGCGTGAGAAGCTGCTTCAATCCACTTGGT
Source organism: Vicia faba (assembly GCA_948472305.1). NCBI lineage: Eukaryota > Viridiplantae > Streptophyta > Magnoliopsida > Fabales > Fabaceae > Vicia > Vicia faba. Next base: position 931,553,385 of record OX451740.1, on the reverse strand, counting down.
AAAATAATCAATAGCGACCAAGATGAAGCGATGTCCATTGGATGCCGTAGGCTTGATCTCTCCAATCATGTCAATTCCCCACATTGCGAATGGCCAAGTAGCTGTCAGAACGTTGAGAGGAACAAGAGGAATATGTACCTTGTCAGCATATACTTGGCATTTGTGGCAAGTATGGGAATGTTAATAACAATCAGCTTCCATGGTAGACCAGTAGTAGCCTGCCCTTAGAATCTTCTTTGCCATTGTATGTCCGCTTAAGTGGGTGCCAAATGTGCCACTATGTATTTCGGTCATGATCAACTCAGCTTCAACCTTGTCCACACAACGAAGTAGAACACAATCATGGCTGCGCTTATAAAGGATGCCATTGCTTAGGAAGAATTAGGCAGCAAATCTCCTTAAGAACTTTTTGTCATTGACGGAAGCTCCTTCAGGGTATTATCGAGTCTGGAGATACCTTTTGATTTCATGAAACCAGGGTTGTTCCACTACTTCTTCGGTATTAATCTCATGATAGTGCGCAGGTTCGTCCATTCGCCCGATGGTGATTTGGGGAGTCTCATTATCCCAGTTGAGTTTAAACATGGAAGACATTGTAGCCAGAGCATCTGCTAGCTGATTTTCTTCTCGCGGGAAATGCTCGAAAGTAATCTGCTCGAAATGAGGCAACAATGTCAAGACATGTTCTTTGTATGGGATAAGATTAGGATGTTTAGTGTCCCACTCTCCTTTGACTTGACTGATAACCAAAGCCGAGTCCCCAAATACGACCAAAGATTTGATTCCCAAGTCTATAGCATCCTTGAGACCAAAGATGCAAGCTTCATATTCAACCATGTTGTTGGTACAACTGAAGAAAAGTCGGGCAGTGAAGGGTGTATGACAACCTTCGGGAGAAATGAGTACCGCACCGATACCGTTGCCAAGTGCATTTGAAGCACCATCAAAGTATAGGGTCCATCAGGATCCTTGTTCAGGTCCGTCATACGGTCTATTACCTTCAATGTTGTCCAATGTCATGATGTCCTCGTCAGGGAAGTCGAATCTCATAGATTGGTAATCATCGACGGCTTGATGAGCTAGATGGTCTGCTAGTACACTCCCTTTTATAGCTTTTTGGGTAGTATACTGGATATCATACTCAGTCAGGATCATTTGCCATCTAGCGATTCTTCCAGATAAAGTAGGCTTCTCGAAGATATACTTAATCAGATCCATCTTGGAAATCAGCAAAGTGGTATGAGTTAACATATACTGCCTTAGCTGGCGAGCATCCCATACCAAAGCGCAGTAAGTTTTCTCGAGCAGTGAGTAGCTAGTCTCAAAGTCGGTAAACTTTTTGCTAAGGTAATAAATGGCATGCTCTTTTCGGCCAGACTCATCATGTTGGCCCAGTACGCACCCCATTGAATTATCCAAAACAGTCAGATACATGATTAACGACCTTCCTTCGATGGGTGGCATCAAAATAGGAGGTTCCAGCAAATACTCCTTGATCTTATCAAAAGCAGCTTGACAATCATTGTTCCATTCAACTACCTGATCTTTCTTCAACAGTTTGAAGATTGGCTCACAGGTAGATGTCAGGTTAGAGATGAACCTTGCGATATAGTTTAAGCGTCCCAAGAATCCTCTAACCTCCTTTTCAGTGCGGGGGTAGGCATTTCTTGTATAGCTTTGACTTTAGAAGGATCAACCTCAATGCCTTTGTTGCTGACGATAAATCCCAAAATTTTACCAGACCTGACTCCAAAAGTGCACTTGCTTGGGTTCAGTCTGAGCTTATACTCCTTCAACCTGGCAAACAGCTTTTGCAGATGATCAAGGTGTTCTTCTTCTGTCTGTGATCGGGCTATCATGTCGTCTACATAGACTTCGATCTCATGATGTATCATGTCATGAAATAAAGCTACCATGGCGCGTTGATAGGTTGCCCCGACATTCTTCAGTCCGAATGGCATCACTTTGTAGCAGAAGGTATCCCATTACGTGACAAAAGTAGTTTTCTCCATGTCTTCGCGGGCCATTTTGATCTGGTTGTATCCCGAGAATCCATCCATGAAGGAAAATACCTTGTGTTGAGCTGTGTTGTCAACCAAGATGTCGATGTGTGGCAGTGGGAAATCATCTTTAGGGCTAGCCCTGTTTAAATCCCGATAGTCCACACACATTCTGACTTTGCCGTCCTTCTTAGGTACGGGAACAATGTTAGCAACCCATTGTTGATAGGAAGTAATAGCTAGAAAGCCAGCGTTGAATTGCTTCATTACCTCAGCTTTGATCTTCTCAGACATGTCGGGCCTCATTTGGAGGACCTTTTGTTTGATAGGTGGACAGTCTTCTCTTGTAGGGAGACGGTGAACCACGATATCTGTGTCTAATCCCGACATGTCTTCATAGGACCAGGCAAAGATCTCAACATATTCGTTCAACAACTGCACTAAGCGCTCTTTGACATCTGGTTCCAGGTTGGCACCCACTTTTACCTCTTTCTTATCTTCCTCTGTTCCCAAGTTGATGGTCTCTAGCAACTCTTCATGGGGCTGAATAGCCCTCTCTTCTTATTGCAAAAGTCTGGCTAACTCTCCAGGCACTTCACAGTCTTCATCACCTTCGTACTCGGCATGATTGACTAAGTCTTCAGAGTCACCGGAGGCTAAAGCAGAATAGTCACCCATGGAATCCGGAGTGGATGGGTACCTGCATTTTGTGAGTGTGGGTGTGTGTAAGGGATAGCCATCCTTAAACAAAACAAAATGCAAAAGGAAAGAAAATGAACACAACAGTTTATAGATGAAAACGTCCAATGATTCATTAAAACATGGCATATGATAATGAAGAAATCAAGCCCTTACAAATGGACCTATATGCCCCGGGCAAGGCATAAGGTGAAAATAGTGTACGAATTGTTTAGTTATTACAGACAAAAATAGGAAATTGTTCAAAGATAAATTACTGGTTGATGAAAGTGATGGGAATAAAGTCCTTTGCTTCCCAGTTGCTTAATCCTCATTCGACGGTTGGAAATATCCAATCTTCAAAGTTGTCTTCTTCATCATCATCTTCTAAGGCGTTAATTCCATGGTGAGTGATTTTTTACGGGTGGTCTTCCAGCCCTGGAGTGACGCACAGCTTTCTGGCCAGCAGTAGTAAAACCTAGTCCGAACTTGTCTGTCTTGTGAGGAAAATCAGGCAGTTGCCCCCACACTGTACTCCTTCCTTCTTTGATTACGGCCTCTGAATCCTTAAGAGATGCCATCCTAGACACATGCTTGGAAATGATAGGCACATCAACCATTGTCTTTGCAACTGCGACTTCAGGAGAAACTTCCTCAAAATGTTGGAAAGGCGTTTCTATGAATTCGCCATCCAACTCCACATAGCGGAAGGAGTTAAGGTGACTTATCATGTACTCTTCCTCACCGTGAACCATTATAATCTTACCCTGAACAGGATACTTTAGCATTTGGTGTAAAAAGGAGGTAACTGCCCCAGCATAGTGGATCCATGGCCTTCCCAACAAACACGAATATGAAGGACGGATGTCCATCACATAAAAGGTAGAGTTGAAGGTCTCGGTGCCCACTTTGATAGGAATGTCCACTTCTCCATGAACCATCCTCTTAGAACCGTCGAAGGCTCTAACAACGATGTTACTGGGCTTGAGGGTCAATCCTTCGCAGTCCAACCGGTCTAACGCTTTCTTCGGTAGCACATTCAAAGATGAACTGGTGTCAACCAGAACATGGGAAAGTGTGGTTCCCATGCATTCTACTGAGACATGCAGCGCGTTGTTTTGCTTCCTTCCCTTAGGGTTCAAATCAGCATCGGAAAAACCAAGACCATTATCAGCAGTAAGGTTGGCCATGCACTCTTGAAACTGGTCAGCCAAAGTTTCTTGAGGCACGTGTGCCGTCTTTAAAAATTTTATCAAGGCCTTAGCATGGGCCTCAGAGCAGAGTAGAAGAGCCAACATGGAGATTTTGGAAGGGGTATTCCCTAGCTGTTCCACAACATCGTAGTTGCTCCTCTTGATTATTTTTAAGATTTCTTCCATTTCTTTCTGGGTGGTCTCGGGGATTACCACAGTCTGAGCGTTCATCCTGACAGGCGCTTCTAGTATCCCCTTACCCTTATCGGTAGTATCAACAGAGGGTCTAACCTCAAGAGTATCCAATTCTTTAATTATCGGGCTTTGCATAGATGGCTTAACAGGCACAGAAGCTCTCGAGGGTCCGAAGACTACCCGTGGGGGAGAAATCTCCGGAGAGAATATCCTTCCGCTACGAGTTATCTTGCTTGTTCCTGCAATGTTCCCTATATCAGGGGTTTCATCATCAAAATTCTCTTGGACTGATTCAATTTGTTTGATAATGTGATAGAAGATTTCTCCTCTGTAGTTCCACGATATCGTCTTGTTAGATTTATACGGGACAGGCCCGACATGGTGATTTTCAACGACACAAACTTAGGATCAGGCGTAATCTTGACAGGTCTTTTGCAAGCCTTGGGAAGATTGTCGGAGATGGTTATTATTGCAATGTCATTGGTGAAGTAGCAAAATTAGTAGGAGTAACAGGAGTAAAGGTATCAACATGAGTATTTTGGAAGAGTATCTCTTGGGTATCCATCAGGCGTTGGATGCCTGATTTCAACAGTGGGCAGTCAGCTCGTATGTTTAAACAAAAGTAATAGTCTTTTCCACAGCCTGGGAATATCCCGACTCTCATCAAATTCACCTTAATCACTGGTAACGGAGTCAAAAGGTCAGCAACATTGGTAACATGAAGGTCTTCCATAACGGCATGAACATTATGACCGTGCTTGGGCATTGGGGCAGAAATCACATTCGGATTTTCGGGCGCATCGAATTCTACCTCCTTGGCATCGATCAGGTCTTGGATTTTGTTCCTAAGAGCCCAACAGTTATTGGTATCATGCCCTACACTGTCAGAGTGGTAAGCACATTTTGCATTGGAGTGGTAATATGGAGAAGAGGTATTACGGTTCTTCGACGCTTCCTTCAAATTGGTAAGATTCAGCTTTAGCAAATGAGGGAGTACTTGAGCCGGTGTCATGTTGATTCGGGTGAACTGCCGTTGTGGCCTTTCTACCCTTTGCTGATTAGATCTTGGCTAATTGCTGCGAGGTTGATCATTTGAAGAGTTTTGGATCATCACAGCCCCCACGGTTGGTCGGCGCTCGATTCTTCCTTGGATTTTCTGAGAATAAATAGCAGAAGCTTCCTTCTTAGCTGGGAAGGTCTTCTTAATAGCAGTGGACGCGGAGGCATCTTTCTGAATCTTACCACTTTTAATGCCAGCCTCGACCCTTTCACCGGTCAGAATTAATTTGGTGAATCCTGCAGAGGAACTCCTGATTAAATGATTGAAGAAAGGGCCAGACAGGGTCCCTAAAAACATGTCAACCAGCTCTCTATCCGACAATGGTGGCTGCACCCTTCCCGCCAGATCACGCCACTTCTTTGCATACTCTTTAAATCCCTCATTAGAAGCCATACCCATACTCTGTAGTTGAGTATGAGTAGGTGCTAAATCAGCATTGTATTGGTATTGTCGGTAGAAAGCAGCAACTAAATCTTCCCAGTTATGAACCTCCGATCTCTCGAGTTGATAGAACCAGTCCAATTGTGTGCCTGACAAACTGTCTTGGAAAAAATGGACCCAAAGATCTTTATCAGAAGAGTGGGGTTGGATCTTTTTGACGTAGGATCTTAGATGCATCTTCGGACACGACAGACCGTCATACTTAGCAAATGTAGGAACTTTGAACTTGTGAGGAATGACGATCCCAGCGACCAACCCTATTTCTTCAAAATCTAAACCAGGTACCCTTTGCAACTCCATGGCTGCCAATCGATCCTCAAGATTTTTAAACTTATCATCCGCCGGGGGATATTGCTGTTCGGAGTAATCTTCATCCTCTTCCTCCTCTTCTTCTTCAACTTCAGATTCAGAAGGCATCACTGTTCCTTTTCCTTTACCAGCCCCTTCATCAGACGTTGAGGGGAATTCGAGAACTTTTCTAGCGTTGTTTTCAAACCTTCTTCCCATGATGACTACACCAGGTCTTTTCTTATTTTTCTCTTTATCTTTCTCCAACAGTGCTTTGAGGCCCTCTTGACCCTTTGCTAAGGTCATGAGGAGTTGCTGAAATTGAGAGTTCTGCGCTTGCAAATTATTAACCGTCTGCTCCAAATCCATCTGGCTGAAATAAACAGCAGAAAGATAAGGAAACCTGGTGTGAAGACCTGTTTATGCATATGATGAATGATATGTTATTCATGTAATGCATTCAAGGATTCAGAAATTCAAATTTGTTGCAAACAAAAAGAACACACGTCATATTAAGAAGAAATTTGTTAGTACATAAGTGCCCCATGGGCAAAATATTACAAAATTCTTAATGTAAAAAGACATTGCGCATCCTCTTTGGTGCGATGTAAGTGTTGAGAGTTTCCTCCTCATGAAGTCGGCGGGTAAGTTCCAAAACCTTCTTCTCACTGGCATAGAAGCTGGCTTCAAAAGTATTCCATTCTTCTTTGAGTTGGATCCAACTCTTTTGTAATTCTTCTAATGATGTTGGCATGTCTGAATGTAGGAGGGTGTATGGAACCTCTCCTTCCATAATAGGCTCTTTGATCACGGGGAGAATGTGAGGGTATGGAATCATAAGATTCCGGGCGCGGGTTCGTACCCACTTGAGATAAGGCTCAAGGGGGATGGAATTCTTGTGCCCCAGTGTCTTACTATCCACTTTGTTGGGCATCCTCCAAGCTCGGATAAACCTTTGTCTAAGTCCTTGCACATCGTTGTCGAAGTAAAAAACCAAGTCAGGAATTAGCATGTCATGAGGGCCATCCCTCCGAGCATATCCAAATTGTCTCAAAGCTAAACAGGGGTTGTAGGTAATGCCTCCCCTAATGCCAAGTAGTGGGACATTAGGGAATTCCCCACGACGATAAATGATGATGACATTTTCTCTGGACCGAGAACACCAATGAACATCAGAATGTGTGAGGGTCATCAACTGTTGTGACCACCTTTCACTAAAGAGAGAATTATCTGGAATTTTGGAAGTAAGCTCCTTGAGTTGAGGAGGGATTCTCACAAGGTTGTCTTGAATTGTTTTCCTGCGAAGAGATTCTGTGACCTACAAAACAAGAACAAAGATGAAGATCCAAACCCTTGAAATGGTTAGTGGATGCATATGATGCTTTATGATGTTCATGATGTATGCACAAGCATATGTACAAACAAGTCACACAAGATCCTAGTTTCAGGCTTGCATGGGGTTTCATAGGTAAGTACCCTCTTAAAGTTAGTTGGCTCAAACATGTCCTATAAATAGTAACCGGGTTCTAAGGAGCTCAATATCACTGGATTATTTTCTGTGTTCATTGTTTTGGTTTAGCCACTTAACTGGCGACCAAAATATTCCAAGAAAACAACCCTCAATGAGTGTAGTATCGAGTATCTACCAACTTCGGACTGCACCAAAGCCGGTCATCTCACTACCCCTAATAAAAGGCCAAGATGGTCAAGTAAGGTTCTAAGAGTTCATTAGTGCTTCATGACATCACTCAGCGGCCCCGTATTATCTTTGATTGACTCAAAGGCTATCGGTACTCACAAATATGTCGCACTAATATAGCTATTGCTTCAACCATGTCGGTATACCCCGCACAGTTTCCACAACGTATTGCTATTTACCTATGAATGTTTCCCAAATCCGGGTAGAGGATTTTCAAGCCCAAACAAGAGAACCAAATGTAAAGCAATCAAAGCAATCAAGATAAGCATGCAAAGGTGATCTAAGCCCTAAGGTTACTCCACTTTTAAAACTTTCCCCAACAGAGTCGCAAGTTCTATGATACGGTGGGAGAACTGACTTGAGGTTTTGCGTTTGTGTTCGCAAATGTTTCGGTTTAGCAAGAGTCGCCACCGACTTTTTATTTTATCCAAAGGAAAGGTCAAAAAGCACAGGAAAGACCTTTGAGATGTTTTCTTGGGTTCGGGGGGTAGATTATGAAAAGGGAAGGTGCAAGCACCCTTTTCATCCATGGTTATCCATGGGCTCTTAGTTACTTGTTTAGATCACTTTCTTTGCTTTTCAATTGTTTGATATGGTGCTCTTCAATTATTTGAAATGGTGCTCTTCAATTGTTTGAAATGGTGCTTTGTGAAGTGTGTTTGAAAATAGCAAGGATGTTTTGCAAGATTTTGATCAAGTAACTAAGAGTTATCTACCCTATTTTACTAAAAGATCTTTCTTATGTTTTCAACCCTTTTAACAGTGTTGTTTCACCATTGTATTTGGTGAACAACCTTGTGTTAGGATGTTAAACGGGACAGGCGCGGGTCATCATATAGACCATGATAGCAATTGTGTCAAGTATTTTTGGCAATTTTCTTGAGGGACTTGATCATTTTGTTTAGACAACTCAGATAGCGTCATCGGGGGACTATGATCTTTTGTTTTATTTTTGTTTTGCCAAAGTACTTAACATGCATACCATGGCCCATTTTTGAAGGCAACAAGTGGATTGTAACCCTAGGGGTTCAAGTGTGTATTGTGTTTGATTTTCATGCATTTTTGTCTTTGATTAGGTCAAACTATTTGTAAATTTAATTTTTGCATACAAACCCTAATTCTCTAATCATGGCATAATTGAAAGCGTTAAGGTGCGAGAATTTAAATTCTAAGCTATTACAACATGATTATGGGGATGGGGGTACAATTTTGGATAGGGGATTATTTTGCAAGAAATTTAAACCCTAAGTTATTACAACCAAATTGAATCTCAAATGCATCAATATTTAAATGTACAATATTTAAATAAACAAAATAAATAAATATTAAGTAAAATGTATTATGCAAAAAAAAAGAAGTTTTTATGTATGTAAAGTATTTTTAATGTAAAGAAGTATAATGAAATAAATAAATAAAAAAAGATTAATTTTATTTATTAAAGGGGTAAACCCTAATTTTCTTTAAGAAAATAAATATTATATATTATTTATATACAAAAATATATTAACATGTATAAAAATGAAATATATTTAAAAAAAGGTGTTTTTTAGTATGAATAATAATAAAAATAAAAATGTAATATTTTTGTATTTTTATCCTATGTTTTTAATAAAATAAAGGTATATATATATATATATATATATATATATATATATATATATATATATATATATATATATATATATATATATATATATATATATATATATATATATATATATATATATATATATATATATATATATATATATATATATATATATATATATATATATATATATATATATATATATATATATATATATATATATATATATATATATATATATATATATATATATATATATTAAGTATGTATAAAATAAAATAAAATATATTCAAGAAAATTTTTTCAGTGTGAATAAAAATATAAGAAGTATTATTTACATTATTTTTCAAGTCTTAATAATATAAAAAAAGGATTTAATATGTTTTCTATATTAGAAAAAATAAAATAAAATGCCAAATAAATGTAAAAAATTATGAAAATATTTTTGGAGCGTTATTTATGTTTGGAAATAAAATAATAAAGTTAGAAATGAAATTAAAATGCAAAAATAATAAAAATACAAGAAATTGGGCCAGGGGGTGTGAAAAGCAAGCATAGGGGTGCAAAAAGTGAGAAATAGCCAGGCCCAACCCGCTACTTCATCTTCAACCTTCGTTCAACAAAAATACGCGCGTTCTGAGTTCAAACTCGTATCTCCTGTTTCAGTGCTTAAAAACCAAAACTTGTAACATGAAAGTTGTAGAGCATAATCATACGATTCCAACCATATAAAAAACTAAATCTAACTCTCAAAGACCAGAGAGAATTTCTCTGGCCCTAATTTCTAACCTAATTTTTTCAGGATGTTCATCAATCAAATTCTCTCAACACACTTAACTTAAATGAAAACTGAGCATATGTACAGCTTAAGGGCTATGAGTACTACATTTTTCATTCACAAACCTAAGCCTAATGATTCCTAAATAGAGAGATAGGAAGTTGCAAAATACCTGTTTCAGTTGGACACGAGTATGGCAATGTAGAGCTTTTCAGTGAGGCCTGAGATGCCGGGAGCTTGCTTGAACTTCACTTGGTCTTTTCCAATAGCTAGTTTGCTTCGAATGTTCCTGAATCAGCCTCCAGAAGTCAACCTGCACAAGCTTGAAATGAAAATGGTGAACACTGTAAATGGAGTTACAGTTGGCAATGGAGGTTTGGGATAGCTTGAGTGAGTTGAATGGAAGGTATTGGAACAAGTTGCAAGCAAAACGCACGAGTGGATGTGAAAATGGAAGTGATTCTGCAGGGCCTGTCCTATTTTGCAAGAAAATGTGATTTTTGTGTACAAGGGTGTTTGAGGGATGAATGACTCATTTTTCTGGCTCACGGGGATGTGCAAAACTTGTTTGGAATGTTGGCTCAAGTTGAATATATCAGATGCTCAAGTTATGGACTTTTGGCACAATGACTTGTTTTTGAAGTAAAAGTGAGAAGTGACCAAGCTATGGCCTGTACAGGCTAGCTCCAAGCATGCACATAGTTGGTGTAATATGCCTGATATTAGGGAACTTTTTTTACAGCAAAAGGATTGGTCCAATGCTCAAGAGAAACAAATTTGCAAAAGTTATGCTTTATGAAAATGGAAGTGCCACCTTTATGCCAAAAATGGATTTGTTCATTGTGCCAAGCTCTAATGATCAGAATAACACCAATGTCCAATGAGTTTGCATTCAATTTTTGAGTGTAAATTGGTTTAGAGACCTGTAATCAAGTACAAAGCTAGTTTCGTCAGATTTTGCAACTTGTATGAACATGTATTGGCCATGGTTACAGAGTGAGTTTTTGCCAATTGCAAGCATTCGATTCTCCCTAACCACAAAAGTGTTTGAGGAGTTCTTGGACAATTTGGAAAGCTTGCAACATGTTCTATAATCCATATTTGAAATGCGAATTTATATTCTAAGTGGAACTATGTGAAAAATGGCCAAGAAGATGGGTTAAAATCCTGCCTAAATTAGGGCAAAATTTCTCTAAGTTAAAAGTTTTAGGGACCCTTGTTCCAAAAATCATAACTTGAGATCCAAGCTTCTTTTGAGAAAACTTTGTGAATAAAAGTTGTAGTCTTTTTGGAGGACTACAACTTTCATGTTGTAAGTTTTGTTTGAATCCATTTGCATCATGGTGAAAATGTGGGTCAAAGTTAGGAAAAATTAAGAAAATTTCATAACTTAGAAAAATTTCTAAGTTATGAAAATTTTCAATTTCAAACCCTAATTTGCAATTTTGGGTTTCTTGATGAACAAGTTTAATAATTTGACATATCTTGATGAAAAATGACCCTTGGCACTTGATTTTGACCAAAAAGTCAAAGTTTGACTTTTCAGTGTACAGTCAAATTTTGATCAGTTGACTGAAAAATTCATCTGTCAATCCAATGCATTTGAGATCTTTTGAACTTGTTGAATAGGTCAAGATAATTTCATTGAGTCCTTGAGTCCATGGTTGAACTTTATTTTCCATTGGCTAGGTCAAACAGTAAAAAATTTCCTTTGTACAATCAAAACCCTAAAAATGATCATTTTGCCCTTTTGGTGATCTGATCAAATTTCTTGTGGAATTATGGTCCAAACTTGATCAAATGGTTCATATGAGATCATAATGTTGATGTGGGTCAAAATTCATGAGGTTTGACTGTCAATTGGCCACAATTGACTTTTTCCCCAATACAGCTAATTTCTAGGTCAACTGTCCAATTGACTGGGCAAAAATGTGATTCAAGGCTTGAAACTTGGTATGGACAAACTTGTAAGTCCAACATGAAGTATGAAAGTCAATTTGGGCATTGAAGGTCAAAATATCCCTGTGCAAACTCAAACCCTAATTTCAGGTCAACAGTGCAAGGAGATGTCTTGAGCAGAGCAATCCTTAGCTTGATCTTGAGTTCCAAGAGCCCTGTGATGAGGAATGTTGATAAAGTGAGAGGGCAAATTTTGGGGTACAACAGACGGCCATAAGGCCAAGTCCACCATAAGCTCCCTGCGCCCTCACACACATAATACAACAAACACCTTTCCCAAACTCGTTGGGCCTGAGCCCAACTGATATTCACACACTCCATTGCCAGCGATTGCTACAACCCATTACAACATGCACCCCTGCCTGAACTATTCTGGGCCTAGCCCAACCTCCTTTTAGCACCCCCATTGTTGACTTATTAACAAGAAAATGCACCCCCCGATTTTAATTAAATTATTATTATTTTTTACTTTTAATTCCATTTTTCACATATTATTTATTTATAATTATTATATTTTTATTTATTATTATCATATAATTATTAGCTATTAATTTAATTCCTTATTTTTATTAGATGCAAATATTATATATTTCTTATGTATATATGATTATTATAATTCCCTTTTTATACAAATATTATTATTCCTATATTTTATCCACTACTTAAATGTTACTATATTATCAAATAAATTTTTTTTATATTAAAATTACATATATATATATATATATATATATATATATATATATATATATATATATATATATATATATATATATATATATATATATATATATATATATATATATATATATATATATATATATATATATATATATATATATATATATATATATATATATATATATATATATATATATATATATATATATATATATATATATATATATATATATATATATATATATATATATATATACATATATACATATATATATATACATATATATATATATATATACATATATATATATATATATACATATATACATATATATATATACATATATATATATATATATATACAATATATATATATATATATATACATATATATATGTATATATATATATATATATATATATATATATATATATATATATACATATATATATATATATATATATATATATATATATATATATATATATATATATATATATATATATATATATATATATATATATATATATATATATATATATATATATATATATATATTATTTGCATTAAATCTTTTCTAATCATGCATTAATCAAGATCTTCGCAAATAATACGATTAAAAATTATTCAACAAATCTTCAAACTATTTTCGCAATAAACTAAACTAATCAACCGTATTTTTGCAAAATGGTTTCAAACTGGTTTTGACTTACTGCGTTCTCAGCCAAAATCTCCGCAATCACTACTCTCGACCGAGTGCGAAGTGATTCAAAATATATTTGCAAACCCCTAAAAAACACCAACCCATATGAACTACGAATTGGGACTCTGATTCCTCATAAGAGGATACATAGGCATACGATCGAAAATCATGGCGAGTCTTTTTAATTAAAACTTAAAATCCAGTTTACCCTAAACCTAAACCTAGAGTCTAATATCCTTGTGAACAAGGTGGATGAAAGGTGCCTAACACCTTCCTTTCGTCTAATTGAGTCTGAAACCTAAAATCTCTGTCCGAGAATTAGGGTTTTCTGTTAGGTTCCCTTCCCTAGGATAAAAACTAATAGTGGCGGCTCTGATTAAAAAACCAGTTGCTACAACACTACTGACTAAAAGTTATGGGTCCATTTCTTCCAAGAAAGTTTGGATGGCACCCAACTGGAATGGTTCTATCAGCTGGAAGGAACCAATATCCATACATGGGAAGACCTGGATGCTGCTTTCTACAAGCAATACCAATACAATGCTGACCTGGTGCCAACTCGAGTGCAACTGCAGAACATATCCATGGGCTCTAATGAGGGGTTCAAGGAATATACTCAGAAATGGAGGGACTTAGCTGGAAGGGAGAAACCTCATCTGAATGATCGGGAAATGGTGGATTTGTTTATGGGCACCCCAACAGGCCCGTTCTTTAATCTATTGATCGGAAGCTCTTCAGTGGGTTTTACAGAAATGATCTTGACATGGGAAAGAATAGAGAATGGTATCAAGAGTGGGAAGATCCTGATGGATGCATCTTCGAATGTTGTGAGGAAGTCATTTGGAGGGAAATAGTAGGTCAATGTTGTCTATGGCCACAAGATTCGGAGTAAAAGTAGTCGTCACTAATCTGTGGGAGCAATGTTAATTTCCAATCTGACGCCTGCTCAACAACAACAACAACAACAGCAACAGAATAACCACTAAAGGCCAGACTCTCCGAGAAGGAAATTCACCAAGATTAATATTCCTTTATCATAAGTTCTATAACACTTGCTAAAACCAAACTCATTTTGCTGTAGGATCCTTCTCCCAATCCCAACACCACCTCTCCTAAGTACAATCCGAATGCGAGGTATGCTTATCATTCAAACAGTCCTGGCCACAACACCAATAAATTCTGGGCCTTGAAAAGAAAAATTCAAGATCTGACTGACAACAAGGAGATTGAGTTTAATCCTTCCGAGACTCCCAATGTGATCACAACACCTATTCCGAAGCACGACAAAGGTGTGAATGTTATTGATGCTGTTTCCACTGAAGAAGATGGTGATATTGACTATGACAACTAGATTTTTCCCACCACCAACAATAGGCTCTGCAATTAGAAGGCTGAAGATGTTGTCTCCATCTATTTAAGACAAGAGTAAATGCCATTTTCTGTTTTCTTATTTTGGTTATGTAATGAATAATGACTTTAAAACCTCGTGTCTTACCCAGGGCGCAATGGTTCATTTGTTAAAGGGTTGATAATTCATAAACATTTGTTCTTTGAGTAAAAACATTGGACGTTTTGCATACAAATTTTATGATCTCTGTATTTCTTTTAACTTATTGCATTTTCAAAATATCTATGTGTTCTTACACACACCCACACACTATATTGCAGATCTTCATCCACTCAAGATCTCGTCGATAATGATTCTGCTATTGCCTCATATGACTTTGAAAATCCGATGTACCAAGCCGAGGACAAAGGTGAGGAAGATTGTGAAATACATGGAGAACTTGCCAGACTCTTGATACAGGAAGAGAAGACTATCAAACTACATGAAGAGCCCATCGAAGTGGTGAACCCGGGTACTGAGATAGATAGAAAAGAGATCAAGATAGGTACTGACCTAGAGAGCAGTGTCAAGAGCAGGACAATCTAGATGCTACATGAATATGTTGAAATCTTTTCCCGCTCATACGAAGACATGCCAGGGCTCGACACTGATATTGTGGTTCACCGTCTGCCAATGAAAGAGGCTTGTGCTCCAATAAAACAGAAGGTCTATCGTATGCTTCCTAAAATTTCAGAAAAGATCAAGGCTGAGGTTATGAAACAGTTCAAAGAAGGGTTCTTGGCAGTGACTTCATATCCTCAGTGGGTGGCTAATGTTGTTCTGATATAAAAGAAAGACGACAAGGTGCATATGCGCATAGACTACAGGGATTTGAACAGGGCGAGCCCCAAAGACGATTTCCCACTACCACATATCGATGTTTTGGTTGACAACACCGCCCAACATAAGGTATTATCCTTCATGGATGGCTTTTCAGGTTACAATCAGATTAAGATGGCGCCTGAAGACATGGAGAAAACTACCTTCGTCAAACAGTGGGGCACTTTCTATTATAAGGTTATGCCTTTTGGGTTGAAGAACGCCGGGGCAACCTATAAGTGTGCCATGGTAGCCTTATTTCATGATATGATTCACCACGAGATAAAGGTCTACATTGACACCATGATAGCCAGGTCGCAAACTGAAGAAGAGCATCTTGATCACCTGCACAAACCTTTTGAAAGATTGAGGAAGTACAAGCTAAGACTAAACCCAAACAAGTGCACCTTTGGGGTGAGATCTGAAAAAATATTGGGTTTCATCGTTAGTGGTAAGGGTATTGAGGTTGATCCTGAAAAGGTTAAATCTATTCAAGATATGCCAACCCCTTGTACCGAGAATGAGGTTAGAGGTTTCGTAGGACGATTGAATTACATTGCCCATTTCATTTCTCATCTAACTGCTACTTGTGAGCCAATCTTCAAGCTGCTGAAGAAAGATCTAGTAGTAAAATGGAACAACGATTGTCAAGTAGTCTTTGATAAAAATAAAGAGTACCTACAAGAAACTCCTATTATGATGCCACTAGTTGAAGGATGACCTCTAATCATGTACTTAACAGTGCTATAGAACTCAATGGGGGTGTGTATTGGGGCAGCATGACGAGTCTGTCGAAAAGAGCATGCAATATACTACCTTAGCAAAATGTTTGCCGACTCTGAGATAAGATATTCACTGCTCGAGAAAACTTGTTGTGCTTTGGCATGGGCTGCTCGCTGACTAAGATAGCATATGTTGACCCATACTACTTTGTTGATCTCTAAAATGGATCCTATCAAGTACATATTCGAGAAGCTAGCTCTCTCCGGAAGGATTGCCCGATGGCAGTTGGTCTTAACAGAATATGATATTCAGTACATCACTAAAAAGGCAATCAAAGGACGTGTACTGGCCGACCATTTGGTGCATCAATCTGTAGACGACTATCAGTCTATGAACTTTGAATTCCTAGACGATAACATTATGCTAGTAACAAATTATGAAGAACCTGGACCGTATGAAGGACCTGAGCTAGGATCCCGATGGACTATGGTTTTTGATGGAGCTTCCAATACACTTGGAAACAGAATCAGTGTTGTGATCATCTCTCCTAAAGGTTGCCATACGCCCTTCACTGCCAGACTATGCTTTGAGTCCAACAACAACATGGCAGAATATGAAGCATGCATCATGGGTCTTAGGGATGCTATTGATATGAGAATCAAGTTCTTAAGCGTGTATGGAGACTCAGCCTTAGTGATCAGTTAGGTTAAGGGAGATTGGGATACGAAACACCCAAATCTCATCCCTTATAAAGAACATGTATTAACCCTGATCCTGTATTTAGAGGAGATTACCTTTGAGCATATACCAAGAGAAGAGAATCAGCTGGCAGATGCTTTGGATACCATGTCATCCATGTTCAAGGTCAGATGGGACAATGAGGCTCCCAAAATTACCATTGAAAGATTCGACGAACCCGCACACTGCTGTGAAATTGACACTAATGGAGTAGAGGAGAAAACTTGGATCCATGAGGTGAAAAGGTACCTTGAGGATCAAGAATACCCTGAGGGGGCATCCATCAATGACAAGAAATTCTTGTAAAGGTTCTCAGCTAAATTATTCTTAAGCAATGGAATTCTATACAAGCGCAATCATGATTCAACCCTGCTTCATTGTATGGACAAGAAGGAAGCAAAAGAGATTATGCAAGATATGCACAAAGGTGTCTTTGGTATTCACTCCAGTGCGCATACTATGGCTAAAAGGATCTTAAGAGCTGGTTACTATTGGTTAACTATGGAGACTGACTTTCACCACCACTCAAGAACTTGTCATATATGCCAAATCTATGCCGATAAAGTTCATGTGCCTTTAGTACCATTGAATGTTATGACTTCGCCTTGGCCATTCGCAATGTGGGGCATTGATATGATCAGATAAATCAATCCCACAACTTCTAACAGATACCGCTTCATCCTTGTCGTCATTGAGTACTTTACAAAATGGGTTGAAGCAACCTCATTTTCCTCTGTTACCAATAATGTTGTCACGCGATTCATAAAACATAACCTGGTCTATTAGCATGGCATCCCCGAGAGGATCATCACAGATAACATTGCCAATCTTAACAACACAATGATCAACGAGCTTTACACGCAGTTCAAGATCAAGCATCATCACTCTTCCCTGTATCGACCTAAGATGAATTGCACAGTGGAAGCCGCCAATAAGAACATAAAGAAGATCATACAGAAGATGGTTGTGACATATAAAGATTAGCACCAGATGTTATCGTTTTCTCTTCACAACTATTGCACTTTGGCTAGAACATCAACTGGGGAAACCCCTTTCTCCCTGGTTTATGGTATGGAAGTTGCCCTACATGTCGAAGTTCAAATTCCTTCTTTGAGAATCATGAAAGATGCAGACTTGGACGAAGACGAGTGGGTTCAAACCAGGTTGGATCAGTTAAATATAATTGACAAAAAGAGGCTGGCAGTTGTCTATCACGGCTAGATATATCAGAAACGCATGATCAAAGCATTCAATAAGAAGATCAAGCATCGGCTATATCAGGCTGGTGACTTGGTAATGAAACGCATTATCCTCCTGCAAGGTGATCCCAGGGGAAAATGGACTCCTACCTATGAAGGACCATTTGTAATCAAGAAGATATTTTTTGGTGGAGCTATGATACTGACCACCATGGACGGCGAAGATTTCCCACACCCTGTGAATGCGGATATAGTAAAAAATTATTAAGCCTAAAAATGACCCACTAGGTTGACTGGCCTAGGCAAAAATAAGGGCATCCCGGTGAACCAAAAGGGTTCAGGAAAAAATTAGGGATATATATGAAAAGACCGTACACCCAACAAGTCTAAAACCTGAAAAGGCGGCTTGGGCAAAAAAGGGTATCCCGATGGACTGAAAACCCGAAAGGGCAGTCCAGGCAAAAATTAGGGATTAAAGTGTATGACTATGCCCTTATTTGATCACTTACAACAAGCTTTATTACCGAAGTCAAAGATCAAATGACATAAATCAATTCACTCACTTTCTTTCGAAAACAAGGGATGATATGCTTGAAGACATACGTGCAATAGCAGAGTTGGAACCTGACGAGATTATTCCCACATAGCTATATGTTTTCACTTTGTAAATCTTTTCTTCGACGACTTTCTCTTACTAGGATTTTCGTCTCTTTGTACAAAAATCATCTATTTATTCACAAATTATCAATGAAATACAATTTCAAAGCCAAATTCGGTTTTACTTTTTCTGTTTTGTTTGCAAAATGTCCAAATGCATAAAATTGAATGAGAATATGCATATGAATACAATTGACTATTAACAAATGCATAAAAACAGGAATAAGCTTTTACTCAAGACTCTAGGAGTTGGGATAATGTTCGAGCCATCCACAAATCCCTAGAGCAATTTTCACAAGTTCATATGTTCCCCGCAATTTCCCCGATAGATCATTTTGGAGGATAAAGGAATATGAACTTCTTCCCAGCAATGTCACCAAACTATGGAGTTCCGACTAGTACAGTTCATGGAAGTTCTCTTCCCCAACTGAGTTTATTCCTCCGAGATTGCAAAACCCATGTAGGTCTCTACTCTCCAACAGAGTTCATTTCCTCAACAAGGGTGTTTCCTCACCAGAGTATCCCTCCATCAACAAGGTTTACTTTCATAGTGGAGTTCGGATTTCCGTCAATAATGTTTATTTCCCCAACAAATTATCTTCTCCCTAGATTGAGTCTGTTACTCAGATGGCCACGAGTCGCCGACAAAACTCCTCTCCCTAGTGAAGTTGCCACTATCCCAGAGAGTTGCTAATGAATCTAAAGTTGGGCCAGATATCAGTCAACTATATCCTCCCCAGATAAGTCGGAAGGTTATACATCTCTTCTATCCCACGTCAGGGTATAAACTCCCTAGTAGAGCAATGAACAACCAATGTTCTTGAACTCTTCTCCCCAAGCAGGAATTAACATTCTCCAGCGGAGTTCTTCAAAGCAGAAATTAATGTTCCCCGGCGGATTTTCCTCAAATAAGAAAGCAGGAGTCCCCAATGGAAACAATCCTCATAAGATAGAAGATACACATACTCTTCATCCCCAACAATAATCCGTGATTTATTTTCCCCAAACAAAGATGCTTCTTGAGTTTACAAATGCACTTTAATAACATTTCACATTCATACATTATTTACCAATATCATAGCATATACATATGAAACGCATATAGTGAAGTCTCATTTATTTTTAGAACATCATTATGCAACGCATTTCATACATCATGACATTGCATACATCTAACTCTTTACCTCTTCAGGAAAGATCAATCAACAGACAAACATCATCAACTACTTATATGAATCGACAGTCTTCTCAAAGGCTACATTTGACAAAGGGCTATTTTACCATTTTCCTCAGAAGTTCATTCTCAAGTACAAACATCAGCTGGTTCAGTTTAAGCTGACCAATGATTTATCCCGATTCTTTTCCAGTGGAATCTTTCTCTAGTTCAGTTTAAATCGACTCAATGATTTATTCTGATTCTTATCCAGTTAAAGACAATTAAAAACCTCTACTGGTTATGTTTAAATCGACCAATGATTTATCCTGATTCTTTTCCGGTGGACTCTTTCTCTGGTTCAGTTTAAATCAACTCAATGATTTATTTGATTCTTATCCAGTTAAAGATAATTAAAGACCTGTACTGGTTTAGTTTAAATCGACCAATGATTTATCCTGATTCTTTTCCGGTGGACTCTTTCTCTAGTTCAGTTTAAATCAACTCAGTGATTTATTACGATTCTTATACAGTTAAAGACAATTAAATACCTCAGTTGGTTCAGTTTAAATCAATCAATAATTTATCCTGATTCTTTTCCGGTGGACTCTTTCTCTAGTTTAGTTTAAATTGACTCAATGATTTATTATGATTCTTATCCAGTTAAAGACAATTAAAGACCTCTGCTGGTTCATTTTAAATTGACCAATGATTTATCCTAATTCTTTTTCGGTGGACTCTTTCTCTGGTTCAATTTAAAATCGACTCAATGATTTATTCTGATTTTAATCTAGTTAAAGACAATTAAAGACCTCTACTGGTTCAGTTTAAATCGACCAATGATTTATCCTAATTCTTTTCCGGTGGACTCTTTCTCTAGTTCAGTTTAAATTGACTCAATAATTTATTCTGATTCTTATCCGGTTAAAGACAATTAAAGACCTCTGCTGGTTCAATTTAAATCGACCATTGATTTATCCTGATTCTTTTCCGATGGACTCTTTCTCTGGTTCAGTTTAAATCGACTCAATGATTTACTCTGATTCTTATCCAGTTAAAGACAATTAAAGACCCCTGCTGGTTCATTTTAAATCGACTAATGATTTATCCTGATTCTTTTTCGGTGGATTCTTTCTTTGGTTCAGTTTAAATCGACTCAAAGATTTATTTTGATTCTTATCCAGTTGAAGACAATCAAGACCTTTCTCTGGTTCTGTTTAAATCACTCAAAGATTTATTCTGATTCTTATCCAGTTAAAGTTAAGTATAGACCTTAGCTGGTTCAGTTTAAATCGACCAATGATTTATCCTGATGCTTTCCCAGTAGATAAGTTTTTATGGTTCAGTTTAAATCACCCAAAGATTTATTCTGATTCTTATCCAGTTAAAAGACAACCAAGGACATCTGTTGGTTCAATTTAAGTCGACAATAAATTTATTCTGATACTTCTTCCAGTTGAAGTCAACAATTGTTTTGGATAGCATCTATAAGCCCATCTCCGACGAATCTCCGTCATCTCTCAAAATGGCATATATAATCCCATTCTCGGTACAATCAACCAACAACATTACCTCTTACACAAGCGAGTGCAAATTTGTGGGCACTTAAGTGTTCAATCATCTTCTACCTTCAAGTTACGAATGAAGGACATGCCAATCTAACTCTTCGAGTTTAAAAAGATTGAACAGGGGTAGCTGTTGTACCCCAAAATTTTCCCTCCCCATTTCTTCTCAAGATATTCTTTCAAGATTTCTCATATATTCAAGACACTCAAGGGTTGACTAGTCAAGATGCTCCTCCTAAGCCAAAGGCCTACACCTAGGGTTTGAAGTTTTTCAAGGAAATTTGGTTTGCAAATGTCTCAAGTGGATTCCATGATTCCCCTTAGGTCCTCAATAAGGTTCATGTCAAGTTTCAAGTCCTACATCACAAGTTTACTCAGTCAATGGCTCAGATGATTGAAAATCAACTATATTGGTCAAAAAGTCAATTGTGGTCAACATATAATCAAACTTCAAGATTTTTTGTCAACATCAACATTTTGAAGTGATATTCATCATTTGATCAAGGATTGATCATGATTCCCCAAGGAAAACTCTCAAATCATTAAAAGTCAAGAATTACCAAATTAGGATTTCTTTAGAAGAAGTCAACTAAACTTTGACCAAGCATAACTTTCACACACTTCATCAACCTTTCCCCAACAAAAGCGCATTTTGAAGAAAATTCAATTCTCTACAACTTTTCTGTTATTCTCAAGTCCAAAAAATGCTTCATTTAAAAGATATGACCTAATACATTATAGGTCATTTTCAAAAGTCAACAAAAGAAACTTTTTATCAAGGCAACTTACATCAAGATAAAGTCTTCAAAAGAAAAAATGATCAGCATAGATATTGTAGGGGACATCTCAGGCTTTCCAAAAAGTCCAAGATCATATTCAAAATATGAAAATTGAACAAGTTATGAGTTGCACAAGTTGGGGAATTTTGAAGAAATTCATGAAATGCAAATTGAGCAAAATTGCAATTTTGAACCAATGAGCCTATTTTTTGATATTCAAACACACTCATAACACCTTAGAGGACCTATAAAAGGCATTCACACATTTTTTTGATTTTCATTATTTTTTTAAATTTTTATTCATTTAAAAAAATAAATAAAATCCAATAAAAATGGAGATAATGAGTAAGGTTTGGGCTTGTTGAATTTAGCCATTTTACAAGCCCATTACATCATGTCAAGGCCTGTAAAAAACGTGACCAGGTTCGTTACAAACTTAAAATGGCAAGGATATAACAAAAATGGAAATATTTCAAATTTTTGATTTGTTTTGATGAAGAGTCTTCATGGCTTGATTCAACACAATGTTTATCAGCCTTTCTACTCACTCTATAAATACTGAGCCAAAGCAAGCCAAAAGGGACATATCCACAGGCATAGAGAGAAAGCAAAACTATTCAAAATTTTCAAGAAACCCTCGATTCTCAAATTCTATCCATAAGGCCTTTTCACTCCCTAATTCCAATCATTTTCTCTTCTTGGACGTTGAAGGGTGAGTTTAGACCAATCACTATGGTCCAAAACACGTGAGAAAAGTCATAACATACGCTTCCGATTGCATAACATTTTGCAATTCGTGTTCTTTTGTTTTACTTTATTTCGAGCTTAATGATTATTATGAACGTGTCTTTGAGTACTTGATGAACAAGTTTTAACCATTTATACACTTCCATGCACGCAGATTCGATAGATTCCATTTTTAACTCTAATCAGACGTTTTTCTTCGAAGCGTATGATTCAGGGCATTTTAGCTCAAAATAAGCCCTGATTCGAACTCAGGGGAATTTTTTAAGGGGAGTATGGTTATTTTGAATCCTTGATCCTTGATTTTTTTGCAGGTTTAGGTTTGATCCAACCGGAAGGTTGACTCCGATGGCTGATTCCGGTGGCCTGGGTGTCACGTTATTAGTGGTCTATTCAAATTTCAGCGCACACGTGTTTTTGAAATCTAAATGAGCCAGTTTCATAATATGTATATTCGTTTGTATCTGAAGTAACAAATGAGCAGCTAGCCCTATGGTAGCATACATACTCGTATGGCATACCTCCCCCATGTCCTGGGTTTGATCCAGGCGTGAAGGAGTTTTATTTATCTTACATTTTCATGACAGATTCAGTACAAGCAAAGCCCATCGTGCATATGGTGCAACTCCATCTATCCCAGGACTAGCCACACGGGATCCAATATAAGTTCCTGGGTTCAGTTATTTTGGGTCTAACGTGTTACTATTTCTCACCCCCCCCCCCCATTTTCTTTTTGCAGTGTGGCCCATTATTCTTTTTTATTGTTTTATTTGTTTTTAATTAACATTTTTTAATCTTTTTTTTACCAACAAAAAAATCAGAAAATCAGAAAATCACAAAAAATATTGAAATTAAGTTTTTTTTAATTAAATTAATTTAATCCCCCTAAGTGTATTTTATTTATTAAAATTTGATTAGAATTAGGTTTATAATTCAATTTTATTTCCAAACAAAAACAAAAAAAAATTCCTTTTACCACTTAGAATTTTTAGGGTTTTAGATTTTACCTCTTTTCCATTCTCCGCGCGTTGTTTATATTTTCGCATTATATTTTTCTTCATAATTTATGTAATTGTCCACATTTTGTAATCTTTAAATAGGACCTTTATATTTCCCCCATTTTGGTTTGTATTCCCCCCATCCCGAAGTGATGTAATAATGTAGTTTAAATTCTCGCACTTTTATTTTCTTCCCTATGTAAATATGTAATTGCTAGATGTATGCTAATAGGATTGCATGACCAGATTTAAAAGCAAACGATAGAAAACTTAATATTCAAGATAAACATAACAGAAACACAACACACTTTGCACACGCGTACATCTAAGGTACCTCCACTTGTTGCCTTCGAAAAATAAACAGTCACGTCTCTTGAACGTGAGAAGTTTTAGCAAAGACCCTTTGGTTACATGATCATAGTCCCTCGATGACCCTTCGACGTTGCCTCGATAAATGATCTTAGTACCTTAGGGTAATTGCTAAAGCATCTTACGAGTTTCCTTCGTGACTGTACGATGACCCTCGCCTGTCCCTCAAAACATCCAATGATAAGGCTACCTACTAACTAATGGTAGGATATAACTATCTAAAGGAAAGAGAAAAAGAACAAAGAGCATTCACGTAGGTAGACAACTTGTAGTTGCTTTCTCACAAGACAAATCATTTTCTCACACATACACTCTCTTTTTCTAAATATTTTCATAGAAAAAACACTTTGTATGCATTCTCAACGATACGAGAATCATTACAAAGTTCTCCGCACTAAGGCGTCTTTTCAAAAAAATATTTTCAAATACACTTGCACAAAAGGCATTTTCAAAAAGTGAGCTAGCAACTAAGAGCCTGTAGATAACGAAGGATGGAAAGGGTGCTAATACCTCCCCTTTCCATAACCTACCCCCCAAACTCAAAATATTTAAAAAGGTCTTTCCTGTTCTTTTGACCCTTTCCTTTGTTGGATAAAAGAAAAGTCGGTGGCAACTCTAGCTAACCACAACATTTGCGATAAAACGTGAAACCAGTAAAGTCAGTTCTCCCATCGTATTACACATGGAATTAACGTCAACACATGCTCTAGATAAGGAATGAGATTTGGATGCTTTGTGTCCCATTCTACCTTAATATGACTGATCACCAGGGCTGAGTCCCCATATACATCCAAGAACTTTATTGTTATATCAATGGAATCTTTGATACCAATGATGCATGCTTCGTACTCGACCATATTGTTGGTACAGTCAAAGAAAAGTCTAGTGGTAAATGGAGTATGGAAACCTTTAGGAGAGACAATCACAATACCAATTCCATTACCAAGCGTGTTGGAAGCTCCATAAAAAACCATAATCCATCGGGATCCCGATTCAGGTCCTTCATATGTTCCAGGTTCTTCATAATCAGTAACTAGCATGATATTATCATTTGGGAACTCAAAATTCATAGACTGATAGTCATATACATCTTGATGAGCCAAATGATCTACCAGTACACTTCCTTTGATTGCTTTTTGAGTAGTGTGTTGAATGTCGTATTCTGTCAAGACCATCTTCCATCTTGCTATTCTTTCAGAGAGAGAGAGAGAGGGCTTCTCGAGTATGTATTTTATTGGATCCATCTTAGAGATCAATAAAGTAGTAAAAGTTAACATATAATTTCTCAGTCGGCGAGCAGCCCATGCCAAAGCTCAACAAGTTTTCTCGAGCAGTGAGTATCTTATTTCATAGTCAGTAAACTTTTTGATAAGGTAGTATATTGCATGCTCTTTTCGACCAGACTCGTCATGTTGCCCCAATATACACCCCATTGAGTTCTCTAACACCGTTAAGTACATGATAAGGGGTCTTCCTTCAACTAGAGCCATCAGAATTAGAGGTTCTAGGAGGTACTCCTTGATTTTGTCAAAAGCTATATGACAGTCATCATTCCACTTTACTACTTGATCTTTCTTCAGTAACTTGGAGATTGGCTCATAAGTAGCGATCAAACAGGAAATAAATCTAGCAATGTAGTTCAATCGTACCAAGAAACATCTGACTTCCTTCTCAGTACGGGGAGCTATAATTTCTTTAATGGATTTAACCTTGACAGGATCAACTTCAATACCTCTACCACTGACGATGAAACCTAGGATTTTAACGGGTCTTACCCCAAAGGTGCACTTGTTTGGATTCAGCCCTAACTTGTACTTTTTCAACCTCTCGAATAGCTTGTGTAGGTGGTCAAGATGTTCTTATTCAGTCTGAGACCTGGCTATCATGTCATCAACATAAACCTGTATCTCGTGATGGATCGTATCATGGAATAAAGCTACCATAGCATGCTGATATGTTTTATCAGCGTTCTTCAAACCAAAAGGCATAACTTTGTAACAAAAAGGGCCCCACTGTGTGACAAAAGTAGTCTTCTCCAAGTCTTCAGGTGCTATCTTGATTTTATTATAACCAGAGAAACCATCCATGAAGGAAAATACTTTGTGCTGAGCGGTGTTGTCAATCAGAACATCAATATGCGGAAGTAGAAAGTCATCTTTGGGGATTAACCTTTTCAGATCCCTGTAGTCTATACACATGTGCACCTAACCGTCCTTCTTGGGTACTAGAACCACATTTGCAACCCACAGAGGATAGGACATAATAGCTAAGAAACCTGCATTGAACTGCTTCATAACCTCAACTTTGATCTTTTCAAACATCTCAGGACGCATACGATGAACCTTCTGCTTAATAGGAGGACAACATTCCTTCATCAGTAGACGGTGAACCATAATGTAAATATCAAGCCATGGAATGTCTTCATAAGACCAAACAAATATCTCAATGTAGTCACGTAAAATCTGGATTAACCTCTTTTTAGAACTGTCTTCTAGGTCGGCACCTATCTTGATTTCTTTCCTGACCTCTTAAGTACCCAAGTTCACAACCTCGATTGGATCTTCATACAGTTGTATGGATCTTTCTTCTTGATTTAATAGTCTAGCAAGCTCTCCAGGCACTTCACAATCTTCCTCACATTCGTCCTCGGCTTGGTAGATCAGATTTTCGAAGTCATAATTGGCAATAGCAGAATTGTTATTAATGAGATCCAGAGTGGATATGGATATGCAATTTGTTATGTGGGTGTGTGTAAGAACACATAGTTATTTTGAAAGCAATAAAGTAAAAGAAATACAAAGAGCGCAAATTTTGAATGCAAACGTCCAATGATTTATTGAATGGAAATATGTGAATGAAATATGACAACCCTAACAAATGAACCGTTTTGCCCCAGGTAAGGCACAAGGTTTATTGTCCAAATTACATAACCAAAAACTTGAAAACAAGAAAATAAGAAATAAAATTTACTCTTGACTAAAAGAGATTGGTTTAAAATCTTCATCCTTCCAATTGTTGAGCCCACTGTCGGTGATAGGAAAAATCCAACTGTCTCGATCACAGTCGCTATCAACATCTTCTACATTGTTGACTTGATTTTTGTGAACTCCATTGTTGTTGATGCGGAATGGCGGTCTCCCAGAATTAGCACGAGCACGAAGAACAACCCTCTGAGCCTCTGAGGTAAAACCCAAACCTAATTTGTCGGACTTGTAAGGAATTTCGGGAAGCTGACCCCAAATAGTGCAACCACCCACTTCTACCACAACCCTACTGTCTTTCAGAGGACTAACTTCAAAGGCCTGGAAAGGAGTCACGAGGAATTCACCATCCATCTCAACATACTTGAAGGAGTTCAAGTGGCTCACCATGTATTCTTCTTCGCCACAAACTGTAATGATTTTTCCTTTCACTATGTAACACGGTGGGAGAACTGACTTGAGTGCTTTGCGTTTGATCACAATTTTTGTGGATATCAAGAGTCGCCACCGACTTTTCTTTTATCCAATAAGGAAAGGTTGAAAATAACAGGAAAGACCTTTCGAGATTATTTCTTGAGTTCGGGGGGTAGGTTATGAAAAGGGAAGGTATTAACACCCTTTTTATCTGTAGTTATCTACGGGCTCTTAGTTGCTTGCTAGATCACTTACTTTTGTATGAAAATGGGCTTGTGGTGTGGGTTTTGAAAGTATTTTGAAAACTTCTTTGTAATGGTTCTCATTTCTATAAGAACGCGTACAAAGTGTTGTTTGGAAAATAGTTCAAAGAAGTGTTTGTGGAATGTGTGTTTGAAAGTGATTTTGAAAATGTGTCTTTGTAATGGTTCTCGTTTCTATAAGAATGCGTACAAAGTGTTTGTCTTTTGAAAATATTTCAAAATGAAAGTGTTGGTGTATAAAATGTTTTTGTTGTTAGCAAGCGAGCAACTAGGAGCAACCTACCTACTCAAAAAGTCTTAAATGTTATTTTCCACCTCCTTTAGATGTTGCTATCTTACCATTGATTTGGTAAGAAGCCCCATCGTTGGATGTGAAGGGACGGGCGTGGGACGTTTGTATAGTCATAGAAGGAAACCTATGGGACGTTTTAGCAATGTCGTGTAGGGACTAGATCATTTACCGAAGGCAACATTGAGGGTCATCGAGGGACTATGATCTTTTATCGAGGGTCTTTGCTAAAACGCCCATATTCGAGGGACATGACTATTTTTTGAGGTAACAAGTGAGATTACCCTAAGGGTGCATCTATGAATAACGTGTTTGATTTGCATGCATTTAGTCTTTGATTAGGGGTTGTCTACTTGTTGTTTTTATCTTGCCATACATACCCTATTTTACTAGCAATCATGCAAAAGTAATAAAATGCAGAAAGATAAAATCCTACACTATTATAACCATATTGAATTGTATGAAAATATAAAGGCAAAAAAATAAAATAAAAGCAAGAAAAATGGGTCTTTTGATTCAGGCAGAAAACCCTTCGATTCTACACTCTTTGACCTCCTTCAATTTTGGGTCTAGAGTCGGCAGAGTCATGCCCTTCGATTTGCCTTTGTGCCTCTTTTGATTGGGGGCTGGAATCAGTGCAAGCGTGCCTTTCGTCTGGGCCTGGAAGTCAGCATGGCGTGCCTTTCGTCTGGGCCTGGAAGTCAGCGCAAGATGCAATATGCCTTTCTGACTCCTTCGATTGGGGGTTGAAAGCAGTGAGGGAATGCCTTTCATCTGGGCCTGGAAGTCAACATAGTGTGCCTTTTGGTTGCCTCTTTCGTTTGACCTGGAGGTTGGTATGGAAGCCAAAAGTTTTGTTTCCTACTTCCTGTTTCCTGTTTCTTTCGTTTGAATTCTTAAATAGCAACATGGCCTAAGGCCATGCTAGCATTACCTTAGGGTCAAGTTAATTCTTAAAGCATTTGTAACAAACCAAAGAACAAAAACCAAAAAGTAAAAGTAATAAAAACAAACTAAAAGAGTGTAAACAAAAGGGAAATAAAACTATGTACATGTTTGAAACCAAAAGGAAATTTATTTACATGCTATGAAAGAAACGAAAAGTTCAAGGTTTAGAACAACTTTCCTTTCTGGAGGCTGGAGCATGTGTTGGGCTTTGAGTGGTTGCCTTGAGTGTCCCTGAATTCAAAGGGAAGGAGCGAGGGTAGCGTCTCTACTGCTGGATTCGAAAGAGAAGAATAAGTGAAATGTCTTTCTTACTGGATTCGAAGGGTAACAAGATGTAGGGATATTTCAGATTCGAAGGGGACAAGTGTTTGGATTCTGGGTTTGTGGTTTCACAAGTGTTTAAGTGCTTGGGAGCTTTATGGTGTTTGAGAAATTTTGGAAGATCTGTTCCTCTGGCCAAAAAGTCCTCATAAAACATGTGTTGGAGCCTCTTATTTATAGGCAAGGCTGCCTGAAGCTTTTGGAGGGAAAACAAAAGGTTTGAATAAATTGAGTAACCTGCTCTTTGTAGCTTTTGAGAGCCAGTGCCTTGTATGCTATTTTGGTGCAAAAATGGGGCAGTGTTTCAGGACTGTTGCGCAGTAGTTTTGGACAGTGTACCAGGCCTGAACTTGGTAGCAAGCATCTTTGAATATTTCACCCTTTCGTTTTGACCCTTCTTCGACCAGACTCTTCTCCTAATGATATTTTTTTGATTTTCCTCCAACAAGTGCCTTTCGAATTAGTCACTTTTATGCATCCTTCGAAGGATCCAAAAGTGTGTCCCTTGGATGGGTCACCAAAAACATGCCTTAAAGTGGGATTGTAAATCCTTCGAATTGATCATCAAGCATGTCCTTCGAATGGGATACCCAGAGTTGGATTCGAAAGATGCTGATTCAAAGGGGGGCACAATTATAAACAAAACCTTGTGAAGGTGGTTCTGTCTAGTCGAAGGCTTGCCTGCCAAAGGTCCATGTGGACAAACAAAGGAGTGTATGTAGGGGGTCCCTGCTTTGTGACTTCATGCAAACATGTAAAAGATCTTTGTTCAAACGAAGCTTGCATGAAAGGAACCACATTTCCAAATTAAAGGTGTGACCAAAAGCTTGTACTGAAGGATTCATACGCCCAAACGAAGAAATCATGAAGGGAGTCAGGTGCCCAAACGAAAGAGGTATGCTAGTGTGATACGGTGGGAGAACTGACTTGAGTGTTTTGCGTTTGATCGCAAATGTTGCGGTTAGCAAGAGTCGCCATCGACTTTTCTTTTATCCAAAAGTAAAGGTGAAAAAGTATAGGAAAGACCTTTGAGATTGTTTCTTGAGTTCGGGGGGTAGATTATGAAACGGGAAGGTATTAGCACCCTTTTCATCCATGGTTTTCCATGGGATCTTAGTTATTTACTAGATCACTTGCTTTTGTTTTAAATTATGCTTTGTATGGTTTTTGAAAGTATTTTGAAAAGGTGCCATTGTTTAGGAAAACTTTGTAATGATTCTCGTTCGTAAGAATGTATACAAATATGTTGATCTTTTAAAAATGTTTTCAAGTTTGAGATGTTTTGAAAGTGTAGGTGTTTGTTTTGAAAATGGAAAGGATGTTTTATTTTGAAATGGATCAAGTAATTAGGAGCATTCTACCTACTCAAAAGTCTTTCATGTTCATTTCCTCTTTCCTTTGACATTGCTATCTTACCATTGATTTGGTAAGTAACCCTATCCTTGGATGTAAACGGGATGGGCGTGGGTCATCGTATAACCATGATTAGCAATGTTGCAAGATATCTTAGCATTCTCTTTAGGGACTAAGATAATTTGAAAGGCAACATGGATAGCGTCATCGAGGAACTATGATCTTTGTATTTTGTTTGTTTTTTCTAAGATACCTCACATGCGTAATATGGTCATTTTATAAGGCAACAAAGTGGATTTACCCTAAGGGTGCAAGTGTGCAAGTGTATTGTTTTTCATGCTTGGTTTTGTCTTTGATTAGGTTTTCTAATTGATTGGTTTTAGTCTTTCCATACAAACCCTAATTACTAGCATTTGTATATAAAGCGATAAATTGCGAAATGTAAAATTACTACACTATTACAATGCTTGTGGGAGGGGGGGGGGGGGTGTACAAATTACAAATGGGGATTGCAAGAAAATAAAGCATAATTATCTATTACAACCATATTGAATTTGAATAAATAATGTACAAAAATGAATAAATATACAAGAATGTAAAATGGAAAGAAAATGGACTTTTATTTGGATTTTTTAGGGAAAAGGGGTTTTGTTTTAACCTAATTAACTAAAAGAAAAATAATTAATCAAATTAGTAAAAAGTAAAACCTAAATTTACTAGGAAAAGAATTTAAATAAAACCCTAATCTATTAATTAATTAAAAAAAGAAATTAAGTTTATAAGAAGAATATTTTTGGTATTTTTGTCTTAAAAATAATTTATAGTATTATAAAATATTTTTGGTCTTTTTATATTTTAAAATAATATATTTAAATTGTGTAAAAGAAAATAACTAAAAAAAAAAACTAGTTTCTAATTAAATTTACAAATCAATTAGTAAAATAAATAAAGTATGATTAAATAAAATAATTTTTTTGTGTAAAAAATAAATAAACTATATTAAAATATAAATCTAATGTTTTTATATATTTTCTGATTTTTTAGTATTAGAAAAAATATTTAAGAAAACAAATAAATAAAAATGAGAAAAAGAAAATAAAATGGGCCAGGGTGTGAATAGCCAACAAGGGGGGTCAGAAGTAAAAAAAACATGAGGCCCAAGAGGATGAGGCCCAGCGCTGCCAAAAAAGGTAAGAAAATGTGAGAAATATGAAAAAAAAATCCAAAAGGGTACCACTGGGGCTCGAACCTAGGTCCCTATGGTCACGTGCGCACGCTTCTATCACTGGGGTGGCTATACATCCGTTCATATAAACAAAACAACAAATATATGATAGAAAACAAGTCCATGGCCTGAACTTCATCTTCAACCTCACGCCCAGTCAAAGTACCTGCATCTTGTTCATCTCTCATCCATTTGCAAAAATGTAAACATGAATCTTGTAGCAAATTTCCTCACGATTTCAGAAATGCAAAGCAATAAATTATAGATCAAAGACAAGCATGAATTTTAATGGCCCTAATCTGAACCCTAAAAATTTCAGAAACTTCAATCTTAAAATTCTCTAAGCTCAAGCAATATAAACGAAAACCATGGACATGGTTAGCTTCAGGGCAATGATATCTACATTTTTCATTCACAAATAAACCATTAATGATGCTTGTATGAAAAGTTCAAAGTAGAGATACCTTACTTTGCAAGAGGGTATCGTGTTTTGAGTTTGAGTAGATTTTAGTGAGTTCCAATGATTGGATTAACTTCCTCAAGTTCCGAAGAAGCTAATGTGATGCTTAGCTTGAGCTGAAAGTGCCTGAGGAGTTCTAGAGAAGTCAAGGTGCAAGGTGCTGTTTTTGAAAATGGTGGATGATGATGGAGGTGTTATAGTGGTGTTTCAGGTGCTGGAATATTTTGTGTATGTTATTTAGAAGCTTTTAAAAGTAAAAGGCCAAGAAACGCACGAGCAAATTTGGAGATTGGATTCAAAACTCAGAAATGGCAAGTTTTGAGGTGTTTTTGGTGATTATGTGTTCTTGGTGTTTTTAGGGCTCAAGTATCCGTGAGATTTGTGGCAAATAACTTTTTAATGTATAAGCAAAAATCTTGAGTGCTTTTGAGAGTCAGAAGTACAAGTTACAAGCTAATGGCTATGTTACTTGATTTTCAAAAAAAGTGGGAAAACAAGTTTCAAGAGGAAGTACAAGCATGGTCTGAGTGATTGTAAGTGTTGAGATCAATTTCTCTTAAGTTATGGGACTTGTATCATCATAAGAAAGCAATTGCAAGGCTCAAGAACAAGTTTTGTGCAAAAAGCTACTTTATCAAAATGGCATTGTGCACTTTCTTCCCAAAATGGATATAAAGCATGGCCTTACATTGAATGCTTGAATTGAGACCTCTAACAGCTGTACAAGCAATTAATTATGGATTACCTAACAAGTTTGAATTTTGAATCTTGTTCATCACAAAATGACTTGTAATTTAAGTGTGAAAACCTAATTTCATCTCTTCGATTCTCCCTACTAAAAAATGATCTCAAGGAGTTCTTGGACATTTTGGAAATATTTTAATGTTCTTTACAACCCCTATTTGAATCACTTTTGAAAATTCCACTTGGAACTATATGAAAAAGCGCCATGAAGTTAGGTCAAAATCCTGAACAAATTATGGCAAAAATTCACTAAGTGTTTTGTTTCATGACCATGTGTTCTTAAAGTTATAACTTGAGATCCAAGCACTTTTGGAAGGAGTTGTGAAAATCAATGTTGTATATCTCATGGTGATCTACAACTTTCATGTTTAAAGTTTCTTTTGAATCATCTTGCATCATAGTGAAAAATTTGCTCAAAGTTGTGAAAAAATAAGAAATTTCCAACACTTAGAAAAATTTCTAAGTTTAGAAATTTTAACTTTTCAAAATGAAATCTTGAATTTTTAATTTATTGATGAATAAGTTTCATATTTTGACATGCTTTGATGAATTTTGATCTTTGACATTTGATTTTGACCAAAAAGTCAAAGTTTGACTTTTTAGTATACAGTTGACTTTTGATCAATTGACTGAAAATTCATCTATCAATCCATTGGACTTGAGCAATGTTTTGAGCCATGTAATTAGGTAAAAATGATGCAATTGGACTCTTGAGATCATTCCTTAAACCAATTGATCATTTTCTAGGTCAAAAATCCAAAATTACCCTTCCCAATCAAAACCCTAATTTTGACCATTTTGCCCTTTTGAAGATTTGTTCAAATTTCTTGAAGAATTATGATCCAAACATGATCAAATTATACATATGATTTTAAAATGTTGATGTGGATAAAAAATTATGAAGTTTGACTGTAAATTGGCCACATTTGACTTTTTCCCCAATACAGCTGATTTTTAGGTCAACTGCTCAATTGACTGAGCAAAAGTGTGATCAAAACCTTGAAACATGACATGAGTAATCTTGAGGGTCCATAATGATCTATGAAAGTCACATGGGTCATTGGAAGTTAAAATATCCTTGTGCAATCTCAAACCCTAATTTTGGTCATCAGTGTTTAAGGAGGTGTCTTGAGCTGATCAACCCTAGTGCAGTCTTGAGCCAAAGGAGATCTTGTGAGCAAATTATTGATAAATGAGAGGGAAAATTTTGGGGTACAACAGCTAGGATTGCAAATATTTCCAAATGAAAGAGAAACACAGGAGGAAAATTTGAGCAATCGAAGGATGCCAATAGGGAGATTTTTGCCTTGGAATCGAAGGAAGCTATATGAGGTTTTGTACTTTGTGCATGCTAGCATGAGGGAAGCCTTTTGCACGCAAGAAAGAAGTTGTGGCCCAAACGAAAGCTTGTATGTGACTAGTCATTTCTTTGTGAGTCAAGGCAAGCATGGAGGAAAGTTTGTATAGGCATGCAAGCATCAAACATCCAAACGAAACAGGCATATAGGCAGTCATGGCATTGTGAACCCAGTAAGGCCAAAGGTTCAATCGAAGGTGGCATGCAGGAAGCTCCTACATTGTGAACCAAAACCAACGCGCCAGAGGCCCATGCTTAGTCGAAGGATGCAAGCCAAGCTGGCATCGAAAGAGGCCAAAAGGCCAATTGAAGGAGCTGAAACGAAAGGACTTATTTTTCTCCAATTTTCTCAAAAGATTATTTTCACCTGTTTTCTCCCTTTTTGACAGTTTTCTTTTAATCTTGGTATTGGAAAATCCCAATGTAATTGTGCAAGCTTGAACCTTAAGAATCCTTGTGAGAAATGCCTTAAAAAATGAGAGGGCAAATTTTGGGGTACAACACACTGGATACTTCAACTATTGGTGTAAAGTAGAAGTAACAATGCCTTCCCCATGAATCCAAAGGCGTACAAGCAAACATGATTAGGTTGGATGAATGTCCATCACATAGAAAGTAGAGTCGAGGACCTGGGAACTCACTTTGATTGGAAGATCCACCTCTCCATGCACCATTCTCTTTGAACCATCAAAAGCTCTTACCAGAACATCATTGGGTTTTAGCACAACTCCTTCATAGTCAAGTTTGTCTAGAACAACTTTTGGCAATACATTTGAAGCTACCGGCAGAAAACAAAAATCTGCCACCGTACTTTATTTATCCTGAAGGAAGGGGAAATATCGATAAAACCACAAGAGAATGGATAAGATGGTCTTGCGACTAAGAGAAAGGGTAAGGGAGTCAGTTATGCGAGGGGAAGGTATTAGCACCCCTTACATCCGTTGTACTCAACAGGATCCTTTTTGTTTGTTTGTCTCTAAGGGTGTATTTATCTACAACTATACTTGCTTCAGGGGAAAGGAATGGTTTTTTTATTATTGCGTTCGTGAGGGTTTCACGACCCTTTGCCTACATATCCAATGAAGGAATCAGAACACTGTAGTTCCTCTAGAAAATGGTTGCTTTGTTTGTGTTTTTTAGTGGGAAACATTAACGCACGCATTATAGCAATAGGCACGACCGATATCGCGGTAGAACGGAGATAACATGCCCTTTGGGGAAGGTATTGATTTGTTGAGTGTTTTGAAAGTTTTAAAATAAATTCAAGTAATGATTAAATGTTTTTGGATTTTTGATTTATGAATGATGTGTTTTAATTACGAAGAAGAAAAAATGTTAAGAGGGAAACTAAAAACCTAATTGTTTTTTATGTACAAGTTAATTGAAGTTTACCTCGACATAAAGCGATCGAAACGGGATGTAATCGCCTCATGGAGATATCTAAGGGAGTATGGTATCAAGATTTGGAAATGAAAATGAATAAAGAAAATTTAATTCTATTTAACTTGTATGGTTTTTATCAAGATAAATAAATAAAGAATTTAAGAGTAAGTTAAAAACCTTTTATTAAAAGTATTCTAATATGTAAAGAACAATATTAAAAAAATAATTAAAATTAAGTCTAAATATATTTGTGATTTTAAACTAAACTAAGAGAAACAAAAAACAAAAAAAGGCCTAGCAAGGAGTTGAACTCAGGTACCCCTGATTGTTGTAACCACTGTCTTACCAACTGAGCTATGTTTTTTATTCGGTATAATTATGCTTAATTGAATGTATACAGGGGAATGTGGAAAATTGTATTCAAGAAGAGATAAGGAAAGGTTTGGAATGCCCTAGATCCAAAGGAGCGTCGCGAGTTTACTGTTGGGAAAGGGAAACCAAATTATTATTACCATTGGGAGTTGTTTCCCAGTAAAACAAGGAAAAACGATGAATAAATAAAAACTTCTCTCTCTCATGGATCACCCTCATCTTCTTCATTTTTCCTTCACAGAACCCTCAGCCTTCTCTCTCACACTTTCGACATTGCTCTTGCTATCCATTCGATCAAACCCAATTCAATTTCTTCTTCATCTCCTACCTTCTGTCGTAATCTCCACTCGAGCTTCAAATTCCTTATTTTCGCACCCCTCAACCCTCACATCTCAGCCCCAGGGGTCTTAAATCAACCTCATCTCTCACCATGCATCTATCCCTCACCTGGTTCTTCCCATTGACGATGATCCAACAATTGTCTTCTATTTTATGGCGAGATGCATCTTGGATGGCGTAGAAAATTGGTGAGGGTTTGGCGGAGGCTGCTGGATAAGTCTAGTTAACATGTTTTTTACGATTTTCTATGTAACTTCCGTCAGTGTTGATGTTTCGGTAAAAGGCTAAGCTACGGTTATTGTTATTGCAGGTTATGTGTTGAGAGGCAAATATTGATAAAAGTTACGAATAAAGGTGTTGATAGTGTGTGCTGTGTAGAGAGGGATGATGTTGTTATCTGATTTTCAAACGCCTAACAACTTGTTGGCATGCCTTGGATTGATGCATAAGGAAGAAAAAAATAGTAACAGTAGATTGGTGATTCAGGTTCAGCATTGTCCATCTTTTGTGAATGGGATTAGAAAGGGAAGTTGGTTTACTGTGTTTTTATGTTCAATCTGTTTTTTGAGTTTTTGATCTCATAGCATACTATTGTTCTGTTTTTTGTTTCACTACTTTACTCACTGTTTTAGATTCATTGTTCAGATTTGTAAACAGACACATTCATGAAAAAAATAAAATAAAAATGACTTTGATTATATGACAGTCAATCACAAGCATGGAGAAGTATGAATGGTGAAAAAACAATTACCTGTCGGAGTCTCTCCGACGAAACTTTAGGAGAGGTGAGCTTAATAAATCCCTTCCACTTCTATAGAGTTTGGTTATTATTTTTTCTTAATATCTTCCTCTGTTTTAGGTGTATTGAACAATTGATGTTGTGAATGCTTGGGAGATTTTTGTTGAAAGTTTTTTAGGATTGGTGTTTCTATTTTGGAAAAAAATCACTCTCTTAGTTAGTTGGCTGTGTTATCTCTTTTGGTTTTCTGTGTGTTTGTATGCTGTAATCACTCTTCTGGTTTTTTGGCTTGGTTCTCTCACTTGGTCTTATGTTGGTTGTGTTCCCTCGCTTTTGATTTTTTTGGCTGTGTCCAAACATATTTCTTCCCTTTAATGTAACAGTGGCCCTTCTTATAATGAAACAAGGGTGGAAAATTGGAGGGAATCAGTGAGGTTTTGAACATTCTTGTACTGCTGACTTTTGGGCTTTAGAATGCAGGTTTTGGTTATGCCTATTTTGGTGCAAATTTTGGCCTGTTTTGTTTGGTGTTTGTGTTGACAACATAGCAGTATAGCAAGTGTTTTTGCCTATTTTGCAGCAGGATGGGGGGCAGGCTTATGCACAGGGTGACATCTCTCTAACCCTACCTATTTTCTTCTTTTATCTTTCAATGATGCAAGCTATTTGCTTTTTTTGAAATTTTGTGAAGGCTTTGCATATTTTAGGAAAACGATGATGCATGGTTTTGAGCTATTTGATAGATGCTATATTATTTGTTTTTACTTGATGTTGCTGCCTTGTTTGTTTTTATTTGTTGCACTTGTTTTGTTGTTTGATGTGCTTGGCAGTTGCTGCTTGCTGTTTGCTATTTCTAGCTGCTATTGTTTTTGTATGTCTTGTTGCACTTGCTTGGCAGCTGCTATAGTTGATGTTTGCAGCTTGCTATTTTGTGCTGCATTTTATTGCTTTTTGCAGCCTTGCCCTACGTATATCTACTTTTTTTGGCATGTTTTTGCTGCCTTGCTTTGTTTGCTGGTTTTTGCTATTGTTGGACAGTTTCGTATATTGTTTTGCTGTATATCAGTTTGAAAAATATTTGCACATTTATTTTCCCTTTTGTGAACC
This sequence comes from Vicia faba, assembly GCA_948472305.1. Taxonomy (NCBI): domain Eukaryota; kingdom Viridiplantae; phylum Streptophyta; class Magnoliopsida; order Fabales; family Fabaceae; genus Vicia; species Vicia faba. The sequence goes on along the minus strand of OX451740.1, from coordinate 931,514,696 downwards.
AAAACCCACACCTTTTGTGATTTGCAAAAGTAGGAGGAGATAGCCCATGATAAAAACAAACCCCTTTCAAATTCTGATTCCAAATGCAAACCCTAATGACGAGCTTTCTTATTTAACAAAAAAATTGTTTGGAATTTTCTCACATGTTGATTGTTTACTAACTTTTTCCTTTTTCTTATTTCATGAACACGAGAATTGGATGATCGAGGAAAGGTTAAAAGACGAAGAGAAGACCATGGCTAGCAAGGAGTGGATGAGTTTCTTGAAGATGAAGCAAAAGAAAATTGAAGAAGAAACATTTATTTCTTTGTAAACAAACAATTGTAACTTATATTTCACATTGTAATCCCTTTTGTAACTTGTCCCAAAAATGTAATGAACAAAAAAATTGAATGATATATTTTTTGAATGATGAGTTCATTGTATGGAAACCAAACAACTCTTGAATCTTGATTGAAAAATGAAAATTCCCACTTGAATGGTTTAAATAATACTCCTCACTTTGTAACTTGAAATATAAGAAATCAAACATGACCTTAGTAACTTGTATCTCAAGTAACCATGCGCCTTGTCTTTCTATTCCCAATCTTCATATCATGTCCAAACCCCACTTGCACTCTCAACGAGAACCGTAACTTTTGTGTCCAAACCACAAGTAACTTGTAAATGAAGCAACAAAACATTCCTTGATCATCATGAACATTCAACCTTATTTCTCATGTTCAAATTCCACATTCGTCAACTTAAACTTCAAACTCTCGACTCAGTGACTTAGAGATCTTAATAAGAAATCTTGAAGTGCGAGGAGATGAAATCCCTAACCAAATGTACTTGAACTTGAGTTATCCTTGAGGCGAGCGAAAGAAACATCTTCACAAAAGCCAAGGATCCAAAACCCTAGCATCTCGCCAACAATAGGTAAATAAACCCTAATCTAGGCACTGATGAATTCGAGCGAGAAACAACCTTGTAACTTGATGAGAAACAAATCCATGACAACTCAGAACTTCATTCTGTGATCCACCGCTCAAGACCCAAATGAACTTGTTTTTTACTTGATAAATAAAACCTCAAACCAAATGAACTATGCAAATGACTTAGTAAAAATGATGCAAATGGGATGCCAAGTTCAAAGCCATACAAAAGTAAAAAAAGGTAGGGCAAATTATGGGTACGACAGTTGCCCCTATATAATTTTCTTAAACCTGAAGGTGAGATTAGCTTCAGCCTTTCAAAAGTTCAAGGTAGAAGATGATTAAATACCAGGACCCGAACTTTGTCCTGGAGAGATGGTGTGAGTGTTATTTATTTTTGATGTCTGTTGTGGAAAGAAAAATTGGTTTTCATGTAAACTGGGCACGATGGGTAAAGGCTGCTTGAAAAATGAGAGTTTGTACTGGGGTAATGGTGCCAATACAAGGTTCTCAGGGAAGCGGGCGTCAAAGTGACTCAAAAGGTATGGTTGAAGATATCGTGATGACTGAAAGTAGGATTACTAATAACAAAAACTTAAAGACAATGAGACAACGGAGAATCTATCATGTGGGATTCACGACCCAAAAAGAAAGGTAAAGACAATAGGTAAAGATTGGCGTATGATATATGACCCAAGAAAGGATAACATGAGGGTAAGACCTGCGAGTGACCTACGACCCTAGCATAGATAACGCGAGGGTAAGACCTACGGTCAACCTACGGGAAACCTACGACCCCTAGAAAAGATAATGTGAGGGTAAGACCTACGACCCTAGAAAAAATAACGTGAGGGTAAGACCTACGAGCGACCTACGACCCTATAAAAGATAGCGTGAGGGTAAGACCTACGAGCGACCTACGACCCTAGAAAAAATAAAGTGAGGGTAAGACCTACGAGAAACCTACGACCCTAGAAAAAATAAAGTGAGGGTAAGACCTACGAGCGACCTACGCCCTTATAAAATATAGCATGAGGGTAAGACCTACGAGCGACCTACGACCCTAGAAAAAATAAAGTGAGGGTAAGAGCTACGAGCGACCTACGTCCCTATAAAAGATAGCATGAGGGTAAGACCTACGAGCGGCCAATGACCCTAGAAAAAATAACGTGAGGGTAAGACCTACGAGCGACCTACGACCCTATAAAATATAGCGTGAGGGTAAGACCTACGAGCGACCTACGACCCTATAAAAGATAACATGAGGGTAAGACCTACGAGCGACCTACGACCCTATAAAAGATAACGTGAGGGTAAGACCTACGAGCGACCTACGGCCCTAAAAAAGATAACGTGAGTATTGAGAGTTGGGGAGTACAATGTATTGGCACCACGACTTATTTTGGTTGGTAGTGTAATGACAGATGTTAATTCGGAATTATGAGGATGATATTATTTGTGGGGATGTTTTATCGATTTGGGATTAATTTGGGGCTTTCGGGCAAGGTACCAAATCTGGCTCATGCTTCATATGCATTTGAAGTGTGGCATGATGATCCACATATATGCTATGTGATTGAGGATGCAATGTAATATGCAGTGATGCTTATTATATGCAAAGTGCCAAATATCATGCTCATTTGGATTCGTTGCTCTTCGTCTTGAGATACCAATATGGATTGGTGCTTGAAAATTGAGAGAATAGAGTTAGCCTTGTCGAGTTCATTGGGGATTGAATCTTGCTGAGGAGAAGTAGCTTGATCTCACTTTCTTCATATGCTGGACTTCTTGTGAATAACTGAACAGAGACGTGGATCTCATCTAATGCCCCAAATTTTATCTATTGTAGGGGAGGAAAGGGTACTCATTCGACTGTAAGGAGGTGACGAGGATGAAAGCTTGGTCGAGGTGACCTTTATGACTTGCTACATGCACAGAAAAACAAACACTTGAACACCATGGCATTCCCTTGGGATGCCTTTATATCCATGTAATGTAGTGTTTCTCACCTTAGCTTGGGATTATTATTGGCTTATTGTTTTCAATGCAATGCTTAACAAAGAATTTAAATCATAATTTGCATACGAAAATAAAGTAAAAGGACAGAACAAAGACTTTTGGGTGGAAGGGCAAATTTTATTAATGAGTTTGGCTTATGAATAGGTATTTGTACATGGAAACAACTCCTAATTGAGGAAGTTGCGAAGAAAAAGACAAAATACAACAAGTAAAATGGCAATAAGAAAATCTCGAACTTCCGTTAAAACTGATATTGCTATAGTTCTCATATCATGGGTTGTACTAGTGCCGTGCTTCCAAAGGATAATAGTTGAATTGATCCATCCCGTATTATGAGGGTGAACATGAAGAGTCTTCAGACTGCAGTCTCTCGCTTTTTGTCCCTAATTTTTCCTAGATCGCCCTTTCGGGTTTTCAATCCACCGGGACACCCATTTTTGCCTAAGCCTCCCTTTCGGGTTTTCAACTTAGTGGGTTATTATTTTTTCTTATTTTTTAGCCATAACTTTTTCCTAAGTCTCCCTTTCTGGTTTTTGACTTAGCGGGTCCTTTTATGCGTATTATTTTTTGACTGAGTCTGAATTGACTGGAAGCGGAACCTCTTCCCCATCCATGTTTGTCAGGATTAGAGCACCTCCTGAGAAATCCTTCTTTATGATGTAAGGTCCCTCATAGTTGGGAGTAGACTTGCCTCTTGGATCAGTGTGGATTGGTAGAATCTTCCTTAAGACCAGGTCACCCGTTTAGAACTCTCGACGTCGAATCTTCTTGTCAAATGCTCTCTTGAGACGCTATTGATATAACTGACCGTGACAAATGGCTTCTAGGAACTTTTCTTCAATGAGATTGAGTTAGTCGAGTCTCATTTGAATCCATTCAGCTTCATCAAGTTTATTATCTATCAGAACCCTCAAGGAAGGAATCTCCACTTCGATCGAGAGTACCGCGTCCATGCCATAGACTAGTGAAAACATAGTTGCACCAGTGGAAGTACGCACTGAAGTTCTATAGTCGTGTAGGGAAAAAGGCAACATCTCATGCCAATATTTGTATGTTCTCACCATTTTCTGGACGATCTTCTTTATGTTCTTGTTAGCAGCTTCGACTGCCCCATTCATCTTTGGCCGATAGGGTGATGAATTATGGTGCTCAATCTTGAATTCTTCACACATTTCCTTCATCATCTTGTTGTTGAGATTCGACCCGTTATCAGTGGTGATCTTGTTAGGAGTTCCATACCGACATATGATTTCTATTTTGATGAAGAGGGTAACAACTTGCTTGGTCACATTCTTGTACGAAGCTGCTTCCACCCACACGGTGATGTAGTCAATAGCAACGAGAATAAACCTATGTCCATTTGAAGCATTCGACTCAATGCGTCCAATCATATCAATCCCCCACATTGCAAAGGGACATGGCGAAGTCATCACATTCAAGGGAGTAGGAGAAATATGTATCATGTCCGCGTAAACCTAAAATTTGTGGAATATCTTCGCATATACACAACAGTCGCTTTCCATCGTCATCCAGAAATAACCCGCTCGTAGGATTTTCTTCGCCATGGAATGTCCACTGGCATGAGTCCCAAAAGAGCCCTCGTTTATTTCTCGTATAATGGATTCTACTTCGTGTCTATCCATGCATCTGAGCAAAATAGAATCATAGTTTCTCTTATACAGAACGTCTTATGACAGTAAAAACTTAGATGCAAACCTTTTGAGAGTCCACTTATCACAAATTGTAGCATCCTCAGGGTACGCTTTCTTCTCAAGATATCTTTTGATATCGAAGTACCACGACCTTTAGCCCGATACATCTTCAGTTGTGAGACAATGAGCAGGGAAAATGTGCGTTGGCTCCTTCTAATGACATATTCTTATATGGGGTGCATGATTCGGATAATTGACTTTGAACATTGCTGCTAAAGTGGCCAGAGCATCTGGCAGTTGATTTGCTTCTCTAGGAATATGCTCAAAGGTAACCTCATCCAAAGCGGTAGACAACTCTAATATGTAATCCCGGTATAGAACTAAATTAGGGTGTCGTGTATCCCAGTCGCCTCGTACTTGATGTATCACTAAGGAAGAGTCCCCATAAACTTCAAGAATCTTGATCTTCAAATCAATGGCTGCTTCAAGACCCATCATATAAGCTTTGTATTCGGCGACATTATTCGTACAATTAAAACATAACCTGCCTATGAAAGGTATGTGAGTGTTGTGTGGAGAGGTCAGAACTTCCCTAAGGCCATGTGTGATACGGTGGCAGAACCGACTGTTTTTACTGGTTTGCATTTTGTATTCACAAATGTCGCGGTAAGCAAGAGTCGCCACCGACTTTTATTTCATCCAACAAAGGAAAAGGAACAGAAAAAACTTTTTTCGAGATGTTTCTGAGTACGGGCGGTAGATTATAGAAATGGAAGGTGTTAGCACCCTTTCTATCCATGGTTTTCCATGGGCTCTTAGGTACTTTTCTAATTTTTAAAATTGCTTGTGTGTGCTTGTTTTGAAAAGTTTTACTTTGTGATAACCCTTGTATAGGTCCTCAACAGTGTGACAAAGTTGTTTTGAAAACTATTTTTGAAAAGTTTTTGTGTGAAAATTTTTGTTTGAGCAAGTACCTAGGAGCTAATCCACCTACTCGAAAAAAGTCTGTTCATTTTCCTTTAGACAGCGCTATCCTATTATTAAGGAATAGGTAGCACTGTCGTTGGAGTTTTAAGGGACGTTCGAAGGGACAAGTACGATCACAAAAGCAATGTTAGGAAATTTTAGTAATCATCCTAAGGCAGTTTACCGAAGGCAACCAGAGTGGAGTAAACCCTAAGAGTGAGCATGTGCAAGTGTGTTTTTTTTCAGTTTATTTATCTTTGCATATTTAGGGTTTTCTACTATTTTAATTTCAATTTGTCTTTCCATACAATCCTATTAACTTACATCTAAGCAATTTATAGTTTGCGGAAATTAAAATGCGAGAAATTAAAGTCCTAACTATTACAAGGCTTTCGCAGATACATAATTATTTTACTGTAAATAAAGATGCGGAAATTTAAAACCCTAATTACTATTACAAACTAGGAGAAGTTACAATAATAAAAAAAAGGAAAACCAAAGGCGCGCGCGACGAATTAAATGCGAGAAATAATTGGAAAACCTAAAAATCTAATTGAAAAATATTTAGGTTATTTTTTGAGGAAAAAATTAGGCTATGTACAAAATTAAATCCTAATTCTAATTATTTTAAATTATAATAAAAAAGAGAATTAAATTACCCTAATTTTATTAAACTAATTAATTAATAAAAATATTTTAAAAAAATGATTTTTGATATTTTTATGATTTTTTTGATTAAATAAAAAAACATGATTTTTGGTGTTATTTGAAAAAAAAGGAATAATTAATAAATAAAAAGGAATTAAAATTAAAAAAAAAAGAGAAAAGAATTGGTCCTATTTGATGAGCAATTACGGGGGTGCGTTCCTGAATTTGATGGGCCCATTATGGCTGAGCCCATTCCCCATGCCTGATTCAGTGTTAGTACGCCTGGAGAGTATACCATGGCCCTTCCTTGGTTTGAGCGTTGGATCGGTGTTGGTAATGATACAGTGGTTGGATGTTGAGACCACACGATAGGCGCTTGGAACGTGTATACACGTAATCTGCAAATGAGCGTTAAGAAAATAAAGAAAACTTAGGGACCTGGGATCGAACCCAGGTCCTCTCCAATATCCAACGCACGCTTCACCACTGGGCCATATTGTTCAGTCGTCAATATAATAAGATTAAATGATAATATACAAAACAAGGTGAATAAACTGAAAAATGCGCGTAATTCAAACAAGCCAATGGTGTTGTGCCAAATCATCATCTTCTTCTCCTGTCCATCGTCTTAGGCCAATACCTTTTACCTACGGACAGAACTCCATAGCCATAGACCTACAAGCATCAAAAATCCACAAATCGCATGATAAATTAAAAGTGAGTACATGGATCAATTTGTCTTGACCCCACGAGCATCATGGTATCCTTTTCTTGGCCTAATTTAACCTATACAGAGAAGCCCTAAAACGACTTCTTAAACCCTAGCCATGTCAATCATCAATATATGCATCAAAACACAAAATTAATTGAACCAAAACATTCCAAATGATGATGCAAACACAATGCTATGCTTAAGAGTGGTTAATCATGCATAAATTGTAAAATCAAAATCAAGCTTGAATGTGCAAACTGTGGGTTTACCAGGAGCGATTTTGGGCTTGGGAAGGCTTGCAAACGATCGTATTAGTTTCAGGATATGTCCAGGAAGCGATTAGAAGCTTTGAATGGCTTTGAATCACCCCTAGGTTAGAAATCAGATCCACACTTTTTTTTTTCCAATTTTTGAGTTTTCTTCTTCAGCTCTCACGACTGCAACCCCTGTTCTTTTGGCTTGTGTATGTTCTATATATGCAGTGTGATGAATTAGGGCAACAAAAACAACTTGAATCTTTTCCATTCATGGAAATTGAATGTGATTTGTTTGCTATATGATATCTTTCCAAAACCATCCTAATCATGCTACTTTTGCCTCAATTTGCCTTGATTTGATTTGATCTGATTAGGCCAGCTTAATTAGATTTGATTCTAACAAAAATCAGATCAAAAAATCAATCTTTTATATTTTTTGTCATTTATTTGATTTAATTTGACTTTTAATTAATAAAAATCAAAATAAAATAAATAAATAAAGCAAATAATATATGGATGCTGATTTGGGTCGTGGACCATGTCTTCAACAAGATACAATCATGAAAAGCTAGACCCATTTGACAAAAAATTCACTTTTGAGCATATTTGACTTTTGGCAATTTTCCAAAAATGGCCAACTTTGACAATGCATATATCTTCGAATTTTAACCCTAGGAAGGTGTTCTTGGACTTTTTAGAAATATTAGGATGTCCCCTAAACAACCCTTTTGGTTTCATCTCAATTGGATCTTCCATGTTCGTGTAAGAAGCTTTGACCCAAAAGGTGTTTTTGTTGACTTTTCAAAAGGACCTATAATGTAGAAATTCATATCTTTTTATGAGTGAATTTTTTGAACTTTAGGGATGAATATGAGTTGTAGTAAATTGGATTATATTCAAAATGAGCCTTGGATGAGAAATTTCTGATAAAGTATGAGAAAGTTATGCTTGGTCAAAGTTTGGTTGAGTTTTCTTGAGAAACCCTAATTTAGCAACTTTTGAGTTTTGATGAATTAGGAGCATTAATTGAGGAATTATGATCAACCTTTGATCCAATCATGAATATCACTTCAAAATGTTGATGTTAACCAAAAATCTTGAAGTTTGACTGCATGTGGGCCACAGTTGACTTTTGACCTAATACAGTTGATTTTCAAGCATCTGAGTTGACTGAGCAAACTTCTTGTGTAAGGCATGCAACTTGACATGGATGATATTGAGAATATATTAGGATCATGGAAAAATATTTGAGGTGTTTGGAGCTCACCCATCTTGTTGAAAAGGGAAACCCTAGTTTGAGGTTCATTGCTTTAGGAGAGAGTTTGTCTGGTCAATCCTTGGGCATCCTTGAGCAAGTTAAGGATTTCAATGAGCATATGTTGAGTAAAATGGGAGGGAAAATTTTGGGGTACAACAGCTGCCCCTGTTCAATCTTCTTAAACCCGAGGATGTAGATTGGCTAATCTGCCTTTCGTGATCTAAAGGTGGAAGATGATTGAACACTAGAGTGCCCCGAAATTTGCACTCGAATGAAGTTCATGGTGATTGATCAATAATATCCGGAATGGGCTTACAGATTCCATTTGGAAGGTGATAGAGAATCATCAGAGATGGGCTTAAATATGCCATCTAGAGAAGATATCGGTTGCATAAGAGATTCCTTTGGGAGAAACTCTGTACCTGTCGCTGAGGAGGACTTCAACGAGGAAGTGATTTATATACTGGGAAATAGAGTCTAGGAGCTTCGGTAGTCCATTACTCTATTGGGGAATTAACTCATGATTGATGAGGCAAAAGTTAGTTGTTATCTGGTCGAGTCCGGGTTTCACAGTGATTTACCGGGGAAATGTGAACTTGACCGTAACTAGTCGGGTCCAGGTATTACAGTGTTGTAAATTGTTATCTAGAGATAAGAGAGAAGGAACCTGGATAGTAGGGTTGCTTCGAGATGATAGCCTGGATAGTAGGGCTATGAGAAGGAACCTGGATAGTAGGGTTACTTTGGGATGAAAGCCTGGATAGTATGGCTATGAGAAGGAACATTGATAGTATGGTTACTTTAGGATGAAAGCATGGATAGTAGGGCTTATGAGAAGGAACCTGAGTCATATGGTTACTTCGGAATGAAAGCTTGGATAGTAGGGCTATGAGAAGGAACCTGGGTCGTATGGTTACTTCGGGATGAAAGCTTGGATCGTAGGGCTATGAGAAGGAACCTGGGTCGTAGGGTTACTTCAGAATGAAAGCCTAGATAGTAGGGCTATGAGAAGGAACCTGGACCGTAGGGTTACTTCGGGATGAAAGCCTGGATAGTAGGGCTATGAGAAGGAACTTGGGTCGTAGGGTTACTTCGGGATGAAAGCCTGGATAGTAGGGCTATGAGAAGGAACCTGGGTCGTAGGGTTACTTCGGAATGATAGTGTAGATTAATTGGCCCGTTTGGTTTCGGGAATTGAGTTTCCATTAGTTGTGTGCAGACGTGACCTGTATAACTGCTGGATTTGTTGAAGATAATTGTCTTTTCTGAAAAGATACCAGGGTTAATTATATGCAATGCATGAAATGCCTTATGAGATGATGTTCTCAAAATAAATGAGATCTTGCTCTATATGATATGTATGCGCATGTCATGATGTATGTACATGAAATTCTATTGGGGTATGTTCGAGTCTGGGAAAATAAATCCCTGACTGCTACTGGAGAATATAGTATTCCTGACTGTTGTAGAGAATTGTGGTTCTTCTACTTCCGTCGGGGATGGTGAACGGAAATGACTATGCTGGAGATTTACTCTTTGTTATTTATGAATATTCTATCGGGGAGAGATTCTGTTTGAGAATAACTCTATGGGGAACAACTTGGGAAGTGAATTTCCGTAGCTGATGTAATGAGCATTGTCGGGGATTGAGCTTATGTATCCATAGAAATAAACTCTTCTTGGGAGATAAAATTTAATGACCCGCTCGCGATTATGAAATTCGGCTGGAGGATATAGCTGTTGGGTTTCTGAATGACCCTGGCTGGGGAGATTACTTTCTGTTTCGGGAAAGCCGACATTAATTCTTTTGAATACTTTTACTCTGTGGGCAGTGTATGTACTGATGATTGTGCTCCAAATCTTTCTCTGTCCCGGTACCTGCTGGGCAGAGTAACTGTCGGGTTTGACACTTCTTGTTTTTTGCCCCTGTTTCTGGAATTACGAGTAATTGTCTTTTTGTTTCTTATGTAAATATTTATGAGCAGCAATCATATTCAAATGCATATGTCAAGAATAAATCATTGGACGTTCTTGCAAAACAAAACAGAAAAAGAAAAAACTCAACGTTTCTTATGAAAATGATTTTGTATTGATTTTTGAAGTTGGCCTGTAAATAGGCGTTTTCGTACAAGGAGGCTGACGCTCTAGTAAGAAAACGCCGCTGCAACAATCCCATTGAGTTCCAACTCTGCTATTGCCCTTATGGCTTCGAGCGTCTCATCACTTTGCTACTTGGCCAAAAGTTGATTAGATTGATTGGTGCCGTCCGAGCTTGATAGTTGATACTGAAGTCTGGTCGCAAGATGATCCAATGGGACATAGTGATACACTTTACATCCCTAACTTTTTCCTGGACTTCCCTTTCGGGTTTTCAGTCCACCGGGATACCCTTTTTTTCCCAAGCCGCCCTTTCAGGTTTTTGACTTGCCGGGTGTACATATTTTTTCCATTTTCATCCCTTATTTTTGCCCGAACCCTTTTGGTTTGCCGGGAAGCCCTTATTTTTTCCTAGGCCAGTCAACCTAGTGGGTCTTTTAATCAGGCGTAATATCTTTTCACTATGTCTGCATTGATAGGGTGAGAAAGGTTGTCACCTTCCATGGTGGTTAGAATCATAGCTCCACCTAAGAAAATGTTTTTAACCACGAATGGACCTTCGTAGATGGGGGTCCATTTTCCCCTGGGATCACCTTGCGGCAGTATGATGCGCTTGATCACTAGATCCCCGACTTGATATTCTTGACATCTGACTTTCTTGTTAAAAGCCTTTATCATTCGCTTTTGATACGTCTGACCATGACAAATAGCGGTAAGTCTCTTCTCATCGATTAGATTCAACTGATCAAGTCGAGTTTGGATCCAGTTGTCTTTGTTCAAACCCGCATCCTTCATAATCCTGAGAGAAGGTATCTGGAATTTGATGGGTAGGACTGCCTCCATGCCATATAACAGAGAGTAGGGTGTTGCCCCTGTCGACGTCCGTGCTGAGGTACGGTACCTATGAAGAGCAAATGGTAACATCTCATGCCAGTCTTTGTATGTCACCATGATCTTCTGTACAATTTTCTCGATGTTCTTGTTAGTCGCTTCAACAGCGCCATTCATCTTCGGCCAGTAGGGAGAAGAGTTATGATGATGTATCTTGAACTGTTTACAGAGCTCAGTGATCATTGTATTGTTGAGATTCGTACCATTGTCAATAATAATTCTTTCTGGCACACCATACCGACATATTAGATTATGTCGGATAAACCGCGCCACAACGTTCTTGGTCACAATAGAAAAAGAGGCCGCCTTAACCCATTTTGTGAAGTAATCAATGGCCACTAAGATGAAGCGATGTCCATTGGAAGCAGTAGGCCTGATCTCTCCGATCATGTCAATGCCCCACATTGCAAAGGGCCACGGAGCTGTCAAGACGTTCAAGGGAACCGGAGGCACATGTACCTTATCAACATAAATTTGGCACTTATAACAAGTTCGGGAGTGCTGATAACAATCTGCTTCCATAGTGGACCAGTAATATTCTTCTTGTAGGATCTTCTTAGCCATGGTATGTCCACTGGAATGGATTCCGAAGGTACCTTCATGTAGATTTGTCATAATCCTCTCTGCTTCGCTCTTGTCTACACACGGTAGTAAGGTAGAGTCATGATTACGCTTGTAGAGGATTCCATTACTGAGGAAGAATTTCGTAGTGAACCTTCTCAGAAACTTCTTATCATTGACGGATGCCCCTTCGGGGTACTCTTGAGTCTCGAGGTACCTTTTTACTTCATGAAACCAGGGTTTATCTGCTACCTCTTTGTTGTACCCCGATTTCCCCCCCTAAGATTCCTCTATCATATCATATCAACTCGATCATAACAAGATCACATTAGGGTTGGTTCTTCCTCTTTTTCTATCTCTTATCTTTAAGTTTTCTCTTGAGGAATCTCCAAGCACCTTAGTTGTGTATTTTGTATATGTGTTGTTGACTAACTTCTAATCAAAATACAAAAAAATATTTGTCTTTGTCTTTGTCTTTGTATATTTTTTTTTGTAGGTACCAAGTCGAAGCATCTGACAAATAAGGATTTCTAGTATTATTTTCCTAAAATCTCTATTTGCAAAGGAAAAATTAACAAAAAATCATTTTTTTCACTAATGCAATCGATTGCCCTTAGAGTGCAATCGATTGCACATAGTTCATTTTGCGCCATTTTTGAAAAAAATACACTTTACAAATCGATTTGCACTATAGTGCAATTGATTGCACAGCGTGAAAATTTGAAAAAAAATCAGCAATTTTAAACTTGTCAAAATTTGGCTCAAATTTTTCTTCATTTTTGAAAGATATACCATTAATTCAAATTTTAGTGCCAATCTTTCATTTTTAAGAAGAATTATCATTAATTCAAATTTTGGCTCTAATATTTGAAAGAATTGTCATTAATTCAAATTTTGGCTCCAAGAATCAATTACCAAATTACCACTAATCCCAATCCTAAAACTCTATGAATAGAGCCCTTATTTCATTCAAATTTCAAGCTTTTGATAGCCAAATCCACCTTGCTAAAAAAATCTCTCAATTCTCTCCATCTACCAAATTCACTCAAACTCCATTTTCAAAAAGTTAGTAAGCTTTGCATTGAAGCTTACTAATCTTTGAGCTAAACCTTCATCCAAACACTTTTTCTTTATCAATTCTCTACATCTAAGTTTGGGCAATTGATTCTTGTGGTTGAATTGAAGCAAATTCTTGAAGTTGTTTTGATAATTCTTTAGATCTACCTTTGGTAAGTTGGATAATTCATCTTTCACAATGTGATCTCTTATTGATCTTTGGGTTTGATTCATTGAACATTATTTTGTGATTCCAATAGTGTTATTTTCTCATAATTTGATGGAATTTTCGTGCTCAATTAGATCCATGATCATAAGGTATTTGATGGAAAGTTTCAACAAGAATTTGGCCTTTTAAAATGTTGTTTTGCTGTCTGTAACAGCGTGCAATCAATTGCAGTAACAGTGCAATCGATTGCACAGAAGCAATTTCGCGCAGATTTTTGAAAATTGTACTGTGTAAATCGATTTACACTTTAGTGAAATAGATTTACACAGAAACAGAATGCATTTTTGCCTTGTTTTGGGGATGTTTTGATCCATAAATGTTTTTCTACTCACTCCTTTTGATTGTTGGTTTAGATTGCAATTTTAAATGTCCAATTTCTCCTTAAACTCAATGGACTTTGTGATGTAGATGAAGTTGGATAAATGTTCATTAATTCAAATCTACCAAAGAGTGAATTATTTAATTCATTTTCTGTGCTTTGGATTAATGATATGTTTAGTGCTTTAATCCATCTAGAGGAGTGATTGAATTTAAAGATGAAAGAAATTTATAGTGATCCAAATTAGCTTATCATTCCCCTCCCTCTTCATCTTATCCATTTCTTTTTTAATTGTGCTACATGTTAAGGGATAGTGATCTCTATATCATTTATCCAATCATGAAGTACATAGATTGATATTGATCGGCCTCAAAATAGGTGAGACTTCTATATAAGTCCACTTACGATTGCTTAACATAGCGCTAAATTTTGTCCCGATTCGGATAAATGATCATTCGTGGCCTAAACCTATGTTTGCAAGCCCAAGTATGTTAATTTTATCTCTTTGATCCAATAACCTTGAGATTCATTGTGTGGAGGCTTTGGTTCTACCAATCCTCTAATGGATCTTCATCAATTTTGGTCAACGCGGATCACTTAAACATCGTTGATCTTTAAGTGTTACCTTTTGAGGATTCCAAATTGGATGATATACTTGACAAAAAGGAAATGCAAATTGTTGTGTGGATGCTTTGGTTCTACCAATCCTCTAATGAGTTCCAAATGCAAGTTTCAAGATGTTCATCCAACTAACCACTAATTTCTAACAATTGACTTTATTTTATGCTCTTTACTTTATGTACTATTTACTTTAAGCATTTACATTTCATTCCATTTTTATTTTTCTCACTTGAGCATTTATTTTTATGCCATTTTTATTTTTGCTCACTTGAGCATTTACTTTTATCTCATTTTTATTTTGCTCAATTGAGCTTTTCTTTTCCTTTTGAAGACACCTAATAATAAACATGAACCATAAAAAACTTTAATGATACTTGGACTATTTGTTTACTATCCTTGGTGTTATGGAGTATTGGACTTCTTGGACTTAGGATTAGAGACCTTGGCCTATGTTGGAGATCTTGTGACCTTAATTCATATTTTGTCTGGAGTTCTTGGGGTTTACCTCAAGACATTGGGTTGTTTGTTTGTTTTGTGTGAAGGTTATTGTTATTATATACTTTGTTTGTAATATGGAATTCACCCGTATACAACCGTTACTCTGCCCAAATTTTGCGAAGACTTAATACACTTGAAGTTTGGTTCTCTCAAGAGGTCTCGTATCTTTGCTTCCTTGGTTTTAATCCGAAGAATAAGAATTCTATATTGACTCATAATGTCAAGTATTGGCTTCTTGTTGGTTAGACGGTTCTTATCCATAGCTTTTACCTTATGCTTTAGGATAGTCTCTTCATCTCCTCCCATCTTCTTTAATTTCAAAAATCTTCTCCCTCCTTTTGAAAACTCTTCTTGTTTTGAAACTTGAACCATTTTCATAATAAACTTGGACTTAGGTCTGTTGTACCCCAAAATTTTCCCTCCCATTTCCTCAACATTTTCTCACCACAAGACCCTTGGAGCTCAAGATCCAGTTAGGGTTTCCTCTGCTCAAGACTTCTCCTTGCACTGTTGACCCAAATTAGGGTTTGTGTTTGCACAAAGATGTTTTGATCTAAAATGCCTAAAGGACTTTCATGCTTCATGTTGGACTCACAAGTTTATCCATACCAAGTTTCAAGCTTTGATTCCAATCTTTGCCCAGTCAATTGGACAGTTGACCTAGAAATCAGCTGTATTGGGGAAAAAGTCAACTATGGTCAATTGACAGTCAAACCTCATTATTTTTGACCCACATAAACATTATGAACTCATATGGACCATTTTATCAAGTTTGGATCACAATTCCACATGAAATTTGATCAGATCACCAAAAGGGCAAAATGGTCATTTTTAGGGTTTTGATTGCACAAAGGCAATTTTTGACTGTTTGACCTAAACAATGGCAAACCAAGCTCACATATGGACTCAAGGACCCCATGGAATTGTATTGACATGTTCAACAAGTTCAAAAGATTCCAATTACAAAAGATTGACAGATGAATTTTCCAGTCAACTGAGCCAAATTTGACTGTATACTGAAAAGTCAAACTTTGACTTTTTGGTCAAAATCAAGTGTCAAGATTCATTTTTCATCAAAACATGTCAAAATATGAATCTTTTTCATCAAGAAATCAAAAATTACAAATTAGGGTTTGAAATGAAGAATTTTCATAACTTAGAATTTTTCTAAGTTATGAAAATCCCTAATTTTTTCCTAACTTTGTCCCATTTTTACATCAAGATGCATTTGGATTCAAGGAAAGGTCAAAACATGAAAGTTGTAGTAAATTGCAAAATCTACAACTTTGATTCACAAAGTTTCCTCAAAAGAAGCTTGTAGCTCAAGTTATGATTTTTGGAACAAGGGTGCAAAACATTCTTAACTTAGAAAAATTTTGACCTATTCTAGGCAGGATTTTTGCCTAACTTCATGGCTACTTTTCACATGCTTCCACTTGGAATTTAATTTTGCATTACAAATATGGATTGTAGCGCACATTCCAAGCTTTCCAAAATGTCCAAGAACTCATCAAACAACCTTGTGGTTAGGTAGAATCAAATTTGACAATATGGGAAAAACTCACTTTGTTCATGGCCAATTTACATGTCCATAACTTTGCATTTTTGAACTCAGCATGCTCTAAGCTAGATTACAGGTCTTTTATCCCATCCACACTCATAAATTTAATGCCAATCCTTCATGTTTAAGTCTTATCTTGTGTGTTTAAGCATTGCATACAAGATTAAGCCTTAATAAGAAAAAACATATTATCCATTTTTGTAAAGTGTTACTTTATGTCAACTTTGCAATCTATGAGGTACAATACAGATCTTTGAGGTACAAAGGCATAGACATATCCCACTAATCAAGACTAAAATGTGCAGCATAGATAGAGGCTTTGTACTGGCCTAGAAACCAAGTTGACATTTTCTTGCTTAAGTGTGAAGAAACTTGCATAACTTACACCAACTCACATTTCAGCCAACACAAGCTTAGACAAACTTGCTAGACACATTCTAAACAACATAACTGAGCTGAAACACGAGCCTATCACCTTCAATACCTCCCCATTCACAGAAACACCATAAAACTGCAAAAACAGGGCATAAGCTGCAGTTTGAATCCCATAGCTCGATCCACTCGTGCATTTTCATCCAAACCAGTTCAGACACATTCCCTACCATCTATACAAACTGTCCCAAGCCTTGGAAGCAGACTGTAACACCTCTAACCAACTTCACCATTTTCACATTTTCTATTTTGCAGGTGGATTGCTATAGCTTGAATCACTTGGTTTCAAAGCAAACTAAAGGTTGGAGAAGCATCCCTGACCTTCAAGCAAGCTGTACCAATACTCACTTTGCCTTGAAAGTGCCTCCATTGTCAGACACGATCCAAGCTGAACAGGTAAGTTCATGAACTTCTATCTCTCAATATAGGAAGAGTTAGCTCTAAGTTTGTGAATGAAAAATGTTCTACTCATGTCCCTGAAGCTATACATATCTTTACTTTCCATTTATATTGCATATGCTGAGAGTATTTTGAACCTGAACATTGACAAAAACTTAGGTTAAGAATTAGGGATGGAGAAATTATCTCTCATTTATGAGAGTTAGGTTGAGTTTTTTATATGTATGGAATCGTGGCTTGATGCTTAACATTTTTCATGTTGTGAGTTTGTGTTAAAAGTCCAAGAATCTTGAGATAACAGAAGCACGTGTTTTGTACAAAGATGCTGGAGGTTGAAGAAGACAGAGTCTTGGGCTGGGCCTGAGATTTGTTTTTCCTTTTCACACCACTGCATTTCACATGCACCCCCTGGCCCATTTTGAGTTTTGCTTGTCATTTTCCATTTTTTCCTTTTGATTTTGTTTCCATATTTTTATTTAAGCATGAAAAAATATTAAATTTATTTTTCCCATATTTTTTGCATTTATTTTGATATTTATTTGGCTTTATTTAGTTTTGTAAATAACTAAATATAGATACTTTTATTTTAAAATACAAAAAAATAATACAAACATATTTTATTTCTGATTTTTATTTTATGTTATCTCTTGAAAACATTTTATAATAAAAATATACTCTTTTTAATAAAACTAAATATTTTATTTTTGTACATATAATATATATTTAATAAATAATGTAAAATACTTATATATTTATTTGTATATTTAGGGAAAATACAAAGAATTAATACATTTTATTTTTATTAATATTTTGACCTCAAAAATACTTTTTTTTACAAAATACCTTCTTTTATTTATTTTTTGTACATAATTAATAAATATTGTATATATTATATAATAAATACATTTTGTTTAACAAAATTAGGGTTTTACCCTAAATACGTAAAAATACCAAAAATTAATTAATTTTATTTTTGCTTATTTGACACATAAAAAAATACTTTTTTTTCATACATATAAAAAACCATTTTTTGCATCTTGCACATTTATTATATTTTTATTTAATTGTTGTATATTAAATAATTTGTATAATTCAATTTGGATGTAATAGTTTAGGTTTAATTTCTTGCTAAAATATCCCCATTTGAACATTTGTACCCCCCATCCCATATATTGTGTTGTAATAACTTAGGACATTTATTTTCCGCATTTTAAAAAGCTTTCTAAATATACCATGTTAGAATTAGGGTTTGTATGCAAAAATCGACCAACAAATAGTTTGACCTAAATTCAAGATAAACAAGCATGAAAATGGACAACACTAATCACACTTGCACCCCTAGGGTAATCCACTTGTTGCCTTCAATAATGGGCCATATTGCATGTTAGGTATCTTTGGCAAAAAAAACAAAACAATCAAATGATCATAGTCCCTCGATGACGCTTTCAAAGGTTGCCTAAAAAATGATCAAGTCCCTTAAAAGAAAAATTGCCCAAAGATACTTGACACCATTGCAATCATGGTCTAAACGATAACCCGCGCCTGTCCCGTTCACATCCTAACACAAGATTGTCCACCAAATACAATGGTGGAACAAAATTGTTAAAAGGTTTAAAACATAGCAATGATATTTGAGAAATTTAGGGTAGATTAGCTCTTGGTTACTTGCCAACTTGCAAAACAAAAACACTTGCCTATTTTTCAAAATCACACATCACAACACTTTCAAAAACATTGGAAACTTTTCAAAAGACATACACCTTTGTATACATCCCAACATGGATCATTATAAAGGTTGCCACCACATTGGTCTCTTTTCAAAACATTTTTCAAACCCACACACAAAGCACCATTTCAAACAATTGAAAATCAAGGCAAGTGATCTAAGCAAGTAACTAAGAGCCCATGGATAGAAAGGGTGCTAATACCTTCCCTTTCTATAATCTACTCCCCGAACCCAAGAAAACATCTCAAAATTTTTTGCTGTGCATTTTAACCTTTCCTTAGGATAAAATAAAAAGTCGGTGGCGACTCTTGCTCAACCGAAACATTTGCGAAAACAAACGCAAAACCTCAAGTCAGTTCTCCCACCGTATCACAGAACTGGCGACTCTGTTGGGGATAACTTTAAAGTGGAGTAACCTTAGGGCTTAGATCACCCTTTTACATGACTAATTGTTTGCTTTGATTGATTTATATCTTGGCTCTCTTGTTTGGGTTTGCAATCCTACACCCGGATTTGGGGAAACATTCATAGATAGCAATACGTTGTGGAAACTGTGCGGGGTATACCGACACGGTTGAAGCAATAGCTATATTAGTGCGACATATTTGTGAGTACCGGTAACCCTTGAGTTCAATCAAGGAGAGTACGGGGCCGCTGAGTGATGTTACTAAGCACTAATGACCTAGAACCTTACTTGACCATCTTGGCCTTTCATTAGGGGTAGTGAGATGACCGGCTTTGGTGCAGTCCGAAGTTGGTAGATACTCGATACTACACTCATTGAGGGTTGTTTTCTTGGAATATTTTGGTCGCTAGTTAAGTGGCTAAACCAAAACAATGAACAATGAAAACAATCCAGTGATATTGAGCTCCTTAGAACCCGGTTACTATTTATAGGACAAGTTTTTAAGCCAACTACACTCAAGAGGGTACTTACCTATGAAACCTCATGCAAGCCTGAAACTAGGATTTTGTGTGAATTGTTTGTACATATGTTTTGTGCATACATCATGAACATCATAAAGCATCATATACATTCACTAACCATTTCAAGGGTTTAGATCTTCATCTTTGTTCTTGTTTTGTAGGTCATGGAAATTTCTCGCAGGAAAACTATCCAAGTCAACCTTGTGAGAATCTCTCCTCAACTCAAGGAGCTCACATCAAGAATTCCGGAAAGCTCTCCCTTCAGTGAGAGACATGGTAGACTGCTCAGCTTAGTCAACACCAACATTGAAGAGGACATGACGAAGGTGCTGTTCCAGTTCTTTGACCCTCTTCACCACTGTTTCACTTTCCCCGACTACCAATTGGTGCCCACTTTGGAGGAATTTTCTCAACTCCTGAGAATTCCTATCCTTAATCAACTACCTTTCAACGGTATGGAAAAGGAACCAAAGCCTGAAGATGTTGCTCAAGCACTACACCTACAGCCATCTGACATCAAGGGGCATTGGGAAACTAGAAGCGGTATCAAAGGCTTCTTAGCAAAATTCTTGTTTGAGAAGGCACAAGAGTGTTGGAATTCATTGGACCTACAAACCTTTGAAGAAATTGTGGCCCTCCTTATCTATGGGTTGGTCTTGTTCACAAATCCTGACCAGCTTGTAGATGTCAACGCCGTCAAGATCTTCTTATCCAGAAATCCAATACCAACATTGCTTGGGGACATTCTTCACTCATTTTACACTCGAACAATGAGAAAGAGGGGTGTTCTCATGTGCTGTACTCCTCTCCTTGCAAGGTGGTTTATTTCGCACCTTCCACAATCTGTCTTGAAGAATGACCAAGGCTTAAGGTGGTCACAACGGTTGATGACCCTCACTCACTCTGATGTACATTGGTGTTCTCGGTCCAGAGAAAATGTCATCATCGTCGACCGTTGTGGAGAGTTCCCTAATGTTCCATTACTTGGCATTAGAGGGGGCATTACCTACAACCCTTGTCTAGCTTTGAGGCAATTTGGATATGCACGGAGAGATGGCCCTCACGACATGTTGATTCCTGACCTAGTTTTTGACTTCGACAACGATGCCCAAGGACTTCGCCAAAGATTCATCAGAGCTTGGAGGATGCCTAACAAGGTAGACAACAAGACACTGGGGCACAAGAACTTCATCCCTCTTGAGCCTTACCTCAAATGGGTACGAGCCCGATCCCAGAGTCTAATGATGCCTTATCCTCATGTTCTCCCTGTGATTAAAGAGCCCGTTAAGGAAGGAGAGGTTCCCTACACCATCCTATATCCTGACATGCCTACATCGTGGGAGGAGATGCGGAAGAGTTGGATCCAACTTAAGGAGGAACGAAACACTTTGGAAGCAAGCTTCTACGCCAGCGAGAAGAAGGTTCTAGAGCTCACCCGCCGACTCCATGAGGAAGAGACCCTCAACACCTACATCGCACCAAAGAGGATGCACAATGTATTTTTACCTTGAGAAGTTTGTGTAATATTTGGCCCATGGGGCATTTATGTACTGACAAATTTCTTCTTATTAATATGACGTGCGTTCTTTTTGTTTGCAACATTTTTGAATGTTCTAAATCCTTGAATGCATTGCATACATAAGCATACCATTCATCATGTGCATAAGCAGGTCTCCGCACCAGGTTTCCTTATCTTTCTGCTGTTTATTTCAGTAAGATGGATCTCGAACAGACGGTCAAGGACTTGCAGTCTCAGAACACACAGTTTCAACAACTCCTGATGACCTTGGCTAAGGGTCAGGAAGATCTGAAGGCCCTGCTGGGGAACAAAGACCAAGTGAAAAAGAAGAAGAAGAGAATCGAGGTGGCTACCCTAGGAAGAAGGTTTGAGGGTGAAGCCAGAAGAGTGCTTGATTTTCCCCCTACTTCTGAGGAGGGAACCAGTAAAGGGAATGCGGCTGCGATACCTTCCGAATCCGAGGTTGAGGAAGAGGAAGCTGAAGAGGATGAAGACTACTCTGATCAACAATACCCGCCCGCTGATGATAAGTACAAAGGCTTGGAAGACATGTTGGCAGCTATGGAGCTGCAGAGAGTTCCCGGCTTAGATTTCGAAGACTTGGGATTAGTTGCTGGAATTGTAATCCCCCCGAAGTTCAAAGTGCCAGTTTTTGTAAGGTACGACGGGCTGTCCTGCCCAAAAATGCATCTCAGATCATATGTAAGGAAGATCCAACCTTACACTGCAGACAAGAACCTTTGGATCCATTTCTTTCAGGATAGCCTTTCTGGGGCTCAACTCGAGTGGTTCTATCAACTGGATGGAGCCAGTATCTGAAACTGGGAAGACTTGGCCACTGCATTTTATAAACAATATCAGTACAATTCTGACCTCGCTCCTACGCGTACCCAACTTCAGGGTATGTCACTGGGGACGGGCGAAGGATTCAAGGAATATGCACAAAAGTGGAGAGACCTGGCTGGCAGGGTGCAGCCACCGCTGACTGACCGTGAACTTGTTGACATGTTCCTAGGGAACTTGTCTGGTCCATTCTTTAATCATCTGATTGGTAATTCTTCTGCCGGGTTTACAGATTTGATCTTGACGGGTGAGAGGATAGAAGCTGGTATCAAGTCAGGGAAGATACAGAAAGGTGCTGCTGCGAGTACTGAGAAGAAGCCTTTCAAAAAGGAAGCTAGTGCTGTTTATGGTCCTAGGAGACAAGTTAATCCGGAACGACGCCAAACTGTTAATGCATTGGTAATTTCAAAGCCTGCTGCTGCTCCTCAGCAGTATAATCAACAAAGGGGTGAGAGGCCCAAAAGGCAGTACACTCGGCTCAGTATGACCCTTTCTCAGATATTGCCGCAACTACTGTCAACTAATCTGGTAACCGTCAAAGAGGCTCCGAAGGTGGTAAACACAACTTCACCCAAGTACAACCCCAATGCTCGTTGCGCTTATCACTCTGATATCCCCGGGCACACTATGGACGATTGCTGGGCTCTGAGGAATAAGGTTCAAGACCTTATTGATGCTAAAGAGATACAGTTTGAGGTGCCTGAAAGGCCCAATGTTGTGACTGCTCCCATGCCCCAGCATGGAGTGAACGCTGTGATAGAAGACCGATATGTGGCCTCTGTGGAAGAGATTGTTACTCCATTATCGACTGTTAAAAGGAATCTGTTGCTAGCCGGTTTATTTCCGGGATGTGGTGAAGATTGCCTTCTATGTGCTGTTTCCCCTTTTGGTTGTCCTTTGCTAAAATCAGGTATCCAAAGCCTGATGGATAGCAAAGAGATCTTATTCGAGAAGATTTCCGTTCCTGCTGTCCCTGCCGAAGAAGTTTCTATTGTCACTATTTTCAACAAACCTCCCAAGGCTCCTTCCAAGAAGCCTGTCAAAATTATGTCCACTCAGAAGTTTGCTCCCATCATCATTACAGTTCCGGGGCCCCTCCCCTATACATCCGACAAGGCTGTCCCATGGCACTATGGGGCAGATGTTTATGTGCTTGTAGTGAAGCAAAAGTTTGATACAAGTACTGGTGTTAGCAACATCACCGGGCCTTCCAAGATTACTCGCAGTGGTAGGCTGTTTTCACCAGATATTTCGCCACCAGTTATTCAGAAACCTCTTATCATCACACCCGCAAGTGTGCATGTTTCCCTTCCTAAACAAGTTCCTGTTTCTACCCCTGCCGCCGAGTCCTCTAATGCTCGGGGCAAAGGGGTTGCTGCTGATTTGCCTGCCTTGACGGAGGCGCCAAAGACAACCGCTGTTGAAGCCTCCCAGCAAGAGATGGAGGAGATTCCCAAGATTATCAAGAAAAGTGATTTCAATGTTATTGAGCAGTTGGGGCACACCCCATCAAAAATTTCTATGCTATCATTGTTGTTGTGTTCAGAGGCCCATACCAAGGCCCTGATCTCCTTCCTGAAGACGACCCATGTGCCGCAAGAAACGTCTGCTAATCAATTTACTGATTGTGTTGCCAACTTGACTGCTGATAACGGTCTGGGCTTTTCTGACGCCGATCTGACTGCAAAAGGAAAGAACCATAATGACGCCCTGCATGTCTCTATTGAATGCAGGGGCACTACTCTTGGCCATGTGTTGGTAGACACTGGTTCTTCATTGAATGTATTGCCCAAGAAGGCCCTAGACAGGCTAGATTGTGAGGGTCTGGAGCTCAAGCCCAGTAATATTGTTGTCAGAGCCTTTGACGGTTCAAAAAGGATGGTACATGGCGAAGTTGACATCCCAATCAGGGTTGGTTCTCAGGTGTTTGATTCTACTTTCTATGTGATGGATATCCGTCCATCCTACTCTTGTTTGCTGGGTCGCCTATTGATTCACAAGGCCGGAGCTGTGACCTCCATACTACATCAAAAGCTTAAGTACCCGGTTAGAGGAAAGATTGTCACAGTGCAGGGGGAAGAAGAGTATATGGTCATCCACCTAAACTCGTTCCGGTACATAGAAATGGATGGGGAATTCATTGAAACCCCCTTTCAACACTTTGAAGAGGTTCCTCAGACGCTGGCGTTAGCTGAAACTATAATTGAAGACCCTCCTTTGAAGATGGCTTCCTTAAGGGATGCCCGGGTTGTGATTGAAAAGGGTGAATATGCAAATTGGGGCCGACTTCCTGACTTTACTCCGAAGACCGACAAGTTTGGTTTGGGCTTCACTGCAGAGGCTCAGAGGGCTGTTTGTAAACTAAGAGTTGGAAGACCTCCTGTGTTCATCACCAACCCAGGAGTGAATGCTATTGAAGACGAAGTGGAGGAATCAGAATTTGACAGTTGGATCTACCCAACAACCAACAGTGGACCAAGCAACTGGACTGCCAAAGACTTCACCCCTATTACTTATGTCACTCAGTAATGAACTCTTTTGTTTTCAATTTGTAACAAACAATATGTTGAAACTTTTATGGCTCGGTGTCCTACCCGGGGCACCGCGACTCCATTTGTGAGGGATTTTGTATGACATTTTCATATATCATTAATCAAAACATTGGACGTTTGTTGCATTTCAAATCTTGTGCTACTTTTCTTTCTTTATCATATATTGCAAAACAACTATATTTACACACACTCACTTATACAGGTTCCAATCCACCCTGGATCTCACTGGTAACAACTCTGCTACTGCCAGTTATGACTTCGAAAATCCGATCAACTTAGCCGAAGACGAAGGTGAAGATGATTGCGAAGTGCCTGGGGAACTTGCAAGACTGTTACTCCAGGAAGAGAGGGCCATTCAGCCACATGAAGAGCCAGTGGAAACGGTAAATCTGGGTACGGAGACAGATAGAAAGGAAGTCAAGATCGGCGCCAATCTAGAGCTCAGTGTGAAGAAACGGTTGATTCAGAGGCTGCGTGACTACATGGAAATCTTTGCTTGGTCTTACGAAGACATGCCTGGTTTGGATGCCGACATTGTGGTTCATCACCTTCCTACCAAGGAAGATTGCCCTCCGGTAAAACAAAAGGTCCGCCGTATGCATCCAGAGATGTCCGAGAAAATCAAAGCCGAGGTTATGAAACAGTTTGATGCCGGGTTTCTAGCAGTGCCTTCTTACCCTCAGTGGGTTACCAACGTGGTTCCAGTACCGAAGAAAGATGGTAAGGTCCGAATGTGTGTTGATTACAGGGATTTGAACAGGGCCAGCCCTAAGGATGATTTCCCTCTGCCTCATATCGATGTTCTGGTTGATAATACTGCTCAGCATAAAGTTTTCTCCTTCATGGACGGCTTCTCCGGTTATAATCAGATCAAGATGGCTCCTGAAGATATGGAAAAGACCACTTTTGTTACTCAGTGGGGCGCCTTTTGCTACAAGGTCATGCCATTTGGATTGAAAAATGCTGGGGCAACTTACCAACGTGCCATGGTTGCTTTATTTCATGATATGATCCATCATGAAATAGAAGTGTACGTCGACGATATGATTGCAAGGTCCCAAACTGAGGAGGAGCACCTTGACCATCTGCGGAAGCTGTTTGACCGTCTGAAGTTGTACAAGCTGAGGTTGAACCCAAACAAGTGCATCTTTGGGGTGAGATCTGGAAAATTGCTAGGCTTCATTGTAAGCGACAAAGGTATTCAAGTGGACCCTGCGAAGGTGAAAGCCATACAAGAGATGCCAGCTCCCAATACAGAGAAAGAAGTCTGAGGCTTTCTAGGACGTCTGAATTACATTGCCTGATTCATCTCACATCTAACTGCTACCTGTGAACCAATCTTCAAGCTACTGAAGAAAGATCAAGTAGTACGTTGGAATGATGAATGTTAGGCTGCTTTCGAAAAGATCAAAGAGTATCTCTAAGAACCACCCATTCTTATGCCACCCGTTAAAGGGAGACCTCTAATCTTATACTTGACAGTGCTTGACAACTCAATGGGGTGTGTGCTGGGCCAGCATGACGAGTCTAGCCGAAAAGAGCACGCCATTTATTACCTGAGCAAAAAGTTTACCGACTGTGAGACCCGGTACTCACTGCTCGAGAAAACTTGCTGCGCTCTGGTATGGGCTGCTCGCCGGTTGAGACAGTATATGTTGACTCACACTACTCTGTTGATTTCAAAAATGGATCCAATCAAGTACATATTCGAGAAGCCTGCTCTGTCCGGAAGAATAGCAAGATGGCAAATGATCTTGACAGAATATGACATCCAGTACACGACTCAAAAAGAAATCAAGGGAAGTGTATTGGCAGACCATTTGGCACACCAACCTGTGGACGATTACCAGTCGTTGAACTTTGAATTTCCAGACGAAGATATCAAGGTAGTAACTGATTGTGAAGTACCTGGACCGGATGAAGGACCCGAGGAAGGATCCCGATGGTCTATGCATTTTGATGGAGCCTCAAACGCTTTGGGTAATGGTATCGGCGCTGTGATCATATCCCCCAAAGGCACTCATACTCCACTCACCGCTCGGTTATGTTTCAACTGCACCAACAACATGGCGGAGTATGAGGCATGTATCATGGGTCTTCAAGCTGCAATTGACTTAAGGATCAAGTTTCTAAGTGTTTTCGTAGATTCCGCTCTCGTGGTTAATCAGATCAAAGGCGAGTGGGATATGAAACACCCAAATCTTATTCCTTACAAGGAGTATGTGCTGACATTGCTTCCCCGCTTCGAAGAAATAACTTTTGAACACTTCCCAAGAGAGGAGAATCAGTTAGCAGACGCGTTGTCTACGATGTCTTCTATGTTCAAAGTTAAATGGGACTATGAGGCTCCCCGGATCATTATCTGGAAATTGAACGAACCTGCATACTGCTGCGATCTCGAAGCTGAAGAGGTAACAGAGAAACCCTGATATCATGAAGTGAAGAGGTACTTGGAAGTCCAAGAATACCCCGAAGGCGCATCTGTTAATGACAAGAAGTTTCTGAGAAGGTTTGCCGCAAAGTTCTTCCTCAGTAATGGCATTCTCTACAAGCGAAACCATGACTCAACCCTACTGCGTTGTGTGGATAAGACTGAAGTAGAGAAGATCATGGCAGAACTTCATGAAGGTACATTCGGAACACATTCCAGTGGACATACCATGGCAAAGAAAATCCTTCGGGCAAGATATTTCTGGTCCATAATGGAAGCTGACTGTTACCAGCATTCTCGGACGTGTCATAAATGCCAGATCTATGCTGATAAGGTACATATTCCCCCGGTTCCTCTGAACGTCTTGATAGCACCTTGGCCTTTTGCAATGTGGGGGATTGATATGATCGGAGAGATCCGACCGACGGCATCCAACGGGCATCGCTTCATCTTGGTAGCGATTGATTATTTCACAAAGTGGGTTGAAGCAGCTTCCTACGCCACTGTAACCAAGAGCGTCGTGGCACGGCTCATTCGGCATAACCTGATCTGTCGATACGGTGTACCTGAGAGGATCATTACGGATAATGGTACCAATCTTAACAACAAAATGATCACTGAGCTCTGCGAGCAATTCAAGATACAACATCACAACTCTTCTCCTTACCGGCCGAAGATGAATGGGGCTGTAGAAGCAGCGAATAAGAATATCAAGAAGATTGTGCAGAAGATGACAGTGACCTACAAAGATTGGCACAAAATGTTACCGTTTGCTCTTCATGGTTACTGCACCTCAGCACGAACGTCGACAGGGGCAACTCCCTTTTCCTTGGTCTATGGCATGGAGGCAGTCTTGCCTATTGAAGTCCATATACCCTCTCTCCGGATAATGAAAGATGCAGACTTGAGCGAAAATGACTGGATCCAGACTCGGCTTGATCAGTTAAACCTAATTGACGAAAAGAGACTCACTGCTATTTGTCATGGTCAAAAGTACCAAAAATGGATGATCGGGGCATTTAACAAGAAAGTCAAACGACAAGAGTATCAAGTCGGAGACTTGGTAATCAAGCATATTATTCTTCCTCAAAGTGATCCCATGGGCAAATGGACCCCTACGTATGAAGGACCATTTGTGGTTAAACATATCTTCTCAGGAGGAGCCATGATTCTAACCACCATGGACGGTGACGACCTTCCTCACCCTGCCAATGCAGACATAGTAAAAAGATACTACGCATGATTAAAGACCCGCTAGGTTGACACACCTAGGCAAAAATAAGGGCTTCCCGGCGAACCAAAAGGGTTCGGGCAAAAATAAGGGATGAAAATAAAAAAAATCTATACACCCGGAAAGTCGAAAACCTGAAAAGGCGGCTTGGGAAAAAATGGGTATCCCGGTGGAATGAAAACCCGAAAGGGCGGTTCAGGAAAAAGTTAGGGATAAAGCGTAATACTATGTCTCATTGGATCGCCTTGCATCCATAATTCGACATCAACTATCGGGCTCAGACTTCGGCATCGATCAATCAGCTTCATCTTCAACTAAGCAGCAAAGCGATGAGACGCTTGAAGACATAAAGGCGATAGCAGAGTTGGAACCCAATGGGATTATTTTTTCACATAGCTGTTTTGTTTCCTTTTCAAAATTGTATAAACTCAATGTTATTCGGCAGCGTTCTCTTACTAGGACGTCAGCCTCTTGTACAAAAACGCCTATGTACAGGCAAATTTCAAAATCAATACAAATTCAATTGTTCGGACAAATTATCCATTGTTTTTCCTTTTTCTGTTTTGTTTTGCGAAGAACGTCCAATGTTCCTTTTTGATATATGCATTTGCCATTAATTGCTAATTATAAATACTTGCATACGAAACCAAATACTAATTACAGATGACATCAGAAACAGGGGCAGTTCAGAATTGTCCAAGCGGTCTAGTTGCTCTGTCCACCTAGGTACCAAGGTAGGTTCGACGGAAGAACGTAACCGAGTCACTTCAGCCCCCCACAGAGTAAGATAAGACTCGGCAATACTTTCCTCAAGTACAATCTAAAGTTTCCCCAGGAGAGTGGAAATCATATCCCCAGCAGGTCTTGGAGCTCATCCCCAGTAGATTCTGGAAGCTTATCCCCTGCAGAGTACGAACGTCTCTCCCAGACTTTATTCAGAGGTTATTTCCCCACCAGGTTATAACTGGGTTATCCTCAGCTAATTGCCACGTAAAGTTCGTCCTCGGCGAAGTTCTTCCTATCCCCAGAGGAGTTCATCAAATTCCCCAACATAATTTATCAGCAGAATCCCCAGCGGAGTTCTCATCAAAACCTCAGCGAAGTATCTCTTCCCACAGAGTAATTCTCCTCAGAGTAATCTATCCAACAAGTTTATTCCCCAAAAGAGTCATCTTCTCCTACCGGTTTATTCTTGCAGTCATAATCCCCAGCGGAAACGAAGAACTCTACTCTTCAACATCAGCCCAGGACTTGATTCCCCGGCCAGTCGTCAAGGATTTATGTTCCTAGACGAAAATACATTCATAGTAATTTCACATTTCATACATTTTGTTTACATACGTGACAAAGTGCATTCAACACTATCTCATTTTGAGCATCATGACATCATGAATCTCATACATCATGACATTGCATACAACTGATGTTTTGCCTTTTCAGGAAAAGTCAATCCAAAGATGATTACTATCAACTATCGCAATTCCAGATTCGATTCCTGTGTCTAGCCAGGGCATATCTGTGAGCGACTGATTGTAGATTCGATACCTGTATCTAGCCAGGGCATATCTGCATGAAGAGTTTGAAGATCAATCCCTGTAACAGGCCAGGAAATTATCCTTCATTCTCCGGTCAGAGGTCTACACCTGTATCTAGCCAGGAAAGCTATCTCTACCAACCTTTTGCAAATTCCAGATTCGATTCCTGTATCCAGCCAGGGCATATCTGTAGACAACAGTTCCAGATTCGATACTTGTATCTAGCCAGGGCATATCTGTAGACGACGATTCCAGATTCGACACCTGTATCCAGCCAGGGCATATCTGTAGACAACAGTTCCAGATTCGATTCCTGTATCTAGCCAGGGCACATCTGTTGAACAACCAATTGTAGATTCGATACCTGTATCTATCCAGGGCATATCTGCATGAAGAGACTGAAGATCAACACCTGTAACAAGCCAGGAAAACATCTTCCTTTCTGAAAGAACACAAGTTCTCGCTAAGGAATCTCTTACGCGATCAACACTACCAAATGGCATCTATAAGCCCATTCCTAACAAGGTTCTTTCGCATCTCCAGATGGCATCTATAAGCCCATCTCCCTATCCACCATCTTTCTAAATGGCATCTATAAGCCCATTCCAGCCATCATATTGTTGATACTCTACCATGCGAGTGCAAATTTCCGGGCACTCTAGTGTCCAATCTCCTTTTACCCTCGAGTCACGAAAGGCAAACTTGCCAATCTAACTCTTCAGGTTCAAGAAGATTGAACAGGGGCAACTGTTGTACCCCAAAATTTGCCCTCCCATTTCCTCAACATTTTCTCACCACAAGACCCTTGGAGCTCAAGATCCAGCTAGGGTTTCCTCTGCTCAAGACTTCTCCTTGCACTGTTGACCAAATTAGGGTTTGTGTTTGCACAAAAATGTTTTGATCTAAAATGCCTAAAGGACTTTCATGCTTCATGTTGGACTCACAAGTTTATCCATACCAAGTTTCAAGCTTTGATTCCAATCTTTGCCCAGTCAATTGGACAGTTGACCTAAAAATCAGCTGTATTGGGAAAAAAGTCAACTATGGTCAATTGACAGTCAAACCTCATGATTTTTGACCCACATCAACATTATGAACTCATATGGACCATTTTATCAAGTTTGGATCAAAATTCCACAGGAAATTTGATCAGATCACCAAAAGGGCAAAATGGTCATTTTTAGGGTTTTGACTGCACAAAGGCAATTTTTGACTGTTTGACCTAACCAATGGCAAACCAAGCTCACATATGGACTCAAGTACCCCATGGAATTGTCTTGACATGTTCAACAAGTTCAAAAGATCCCAATTGCACAAGATTGACAGATGAATTTTCCAGTCAACTGAGCCAAATTTGACTGTATACTGAAAAGTCAAACTTTGACTTTTTGGTCAAAATCAAGTGTCAAGATTCATTTTTCATCAAAACATGTCAAAATATGAAACTTGTTCATCAAGAAATCAAAAATCACAAATTAGGGTTTGAAATGAAGATTTTTCATAACTTAGAATTTTTCTAAGTTATGAAAATCCCTAATTTTTTCCTAACTTTGTCCCATTTTTTCATCAAGATGCATTTGGATTCAAGGAAAGGTCAAAACATGAAAGTTGTAGTGCATTGCAAAATCTACAACTTTTATTCACAAAGTTTCCTCAAAAGAAGCTTGTAGCTCAAGTTATGATTTTTGGAACAAGGGTGCAAAACATTCTTAACTTAGAAAATTTTTGACCTATTCTAGGCAGGATTTTTGCCTAACTTCATGGCTACTTTTCACATGCTTCCACTTGGAATTTCATTTTGCATTACAAAGATGGATTGTAGTGAACATTACAAGATTTCCAAAATGTCCAAGAACTCATCAAACAACCTTGTGGTTAGGGAGAATCGAATTTGGCAATATGGGAAAAACTCACTTTGTTCATGGCCAATTTACATGTCTATAACTTTGCATTTTTGAACTCAGCATGCTCTAAGCTAGATTACAGGTCTTTTATCCCATCCACACTCATAAATTTAATGCCAATCCTTCATGTTTAAGTCTTATCTTGTGTGTTTAAGCATTGCATACAAGATTAAGCCTTAATAAGAAAAAGCATATTATCCATTTTTGTAAAGTGTTACTTTATGTCAACTTTGCAATCTATGAGGTACAATACAGATCTTTGAGGCACAAAGGCATAGACATATCCCACTAATCAAGACTAAAATGTGCAACATAGATAGAGGCTTTGTACTGGCATAGAAACCAAGTTGACATTTTCTTGCTTAAGTGTGAAGAAACTTGCATAACATACACCAACTTACATTTCAGCCAACACAAGCTTAGACAAACTTGCTAGACACATTCTAAACAACATAACTGAGCTGAAACACGAGCCTATCACCTTCAATACCTCCCCATTCACAGAAACACCATAAAACTGCAAAAACAGGGCATAAGCTGCAGTTTGAATCCCATAGCTCGATCCACTCGTGCATTTTCATCCAAACCAGTTCAGACACATTCCCTACCATCTATACAAACTGTCCCAAGCCTTGGAAGCAGACTGTAACACCTCTAACCAACTTCACCATTTTCACATTTTCTGTTTTGCAGGTGGATTGCTATAGCTTGATTCACTTGGTTTCAAAGCAAACTAAAGGTTGGAGAAGCATCCCTGACCTTCAAGCAAGCTGTACCAATACTCACTTTTCCTTGAAAGTGCCTCCATTGTCAGACACGATCCAAGCTGAACAGGTAAGTTCATGGACTTCTATCTCTCAATATAGGAAGAGTTAGCTCTAAGTTTGTGAATGAAAAATGTTCTACTCATGTCCCTGAAGCTATACATATCTTTACTTTCCATTTATATTGCATATGCTGAGAGTATTTTGAACCTGAACATTGACAAAAACTTAGTTTAAGAATTAGGGATGGAGAAATTCTCTCTCATTTCTGAGAGTTAGGTTGACTTTTTTATATGTATGGAATCGTGGCTTGATGCTTAACATTTTTCATGTTGTGAGTTTGTGTTAAAAGTCAAAGAATCTTGAGATAACAGAAGCACGTGTTTTGTACAAAGATGCTGAAGGTTGAAGAAGACAGAGTCTTGGGCTGGGCCTGAGATTTGTTTTTCCTTTTCACACCATTACATTTCACATGCACCCCCTGGCCCATTTTGAGTTTTGCTTGTCATTTTCCATTTTTTCCTTTTGATTTTGTTTCCATATTTTTATTTAAGCATGAAAAAATATTAAATTTATTTTTCCCATATTTTTTGCATTTATTTTGATATTTATTTGGCTTTATTTAGTTTTTTAAATAAATAAATATAGATACTTTTATTTTAAAATACAAAAAAATAATACAAATATATTTTATTTCTGATTTTTATTTTATGTTATCTCTTGAAAACATTTTATAATAAAAATATACTCTTTTTAATAAAACTAAATATTTTATTTTTGTACATATAATATATATTTAATAAATAATGTAAAATACTTATATATTTATTTGTATATTTAGGGAAAATACAAAGAATTAATACATTTTATTTTTATTAATATTTTGACCTCAAAAATACTTTTTTTTTTCACAAAATACCTTCTTTTATTTATTTTTTGTACATAATTAATAAATATTGTATATATTATATAATAAATACATTTTGTTTAACAAAATTAGGGTTTTACCCTAAATACGTAAAAATACCAAAAATTAATTAATTTTATTTTTGCTTATTTGACACATAAAAAAATACTTTTTTTTCATACATATAAAAAACCATTTTTTGCATCTTGCACATTTATTATATTTTTATTTAATTGTTGTATATTAAATAATTTGTATAATTCAATTTGGATGTAATAGTTTAGGTTTAATTTCTTGCTAAAATATCCCCATTTGAACATTTGTACCCCCCATCCCATATATTGTGTTGTAATAACTTAGGACCTTTATTTTCCGCATTTTAAAAAGCTTTCTAAATATGCCATGTTAGAATTAGGGTTTGTATGCAAAAATCGACCAACAAATAGTTTGACCTAAATTCAAGATAAACAAGCATGAAAATGGACAACACTAATCACACTTGCACCCCTAGGGTACTCCACTTGTTTCCTTCAATAATGGGCCATATTGCATGTTAGGTATCTTTGGCAAAAAAAAAACAAAACAATCAAATGATCATAGTCCCTCGATGACGCTTTCAAAGGTTGCCTAAAAATGATCAAGTCCCTTAAAAGAAAAATTGCCCAAAGATACTTGGCACCATTGCAATCATGGTCTAAACGATGACCCGCGCCTGTCCCGTTCACATCCTAACACAAGATTGTCCACCAAATACAATGGTGGAACAAAATTGTTAAAAGGTTTAAAACATAGCAATGATCTTTGAGAAATTTAGGGTAGATTAGCTCTTGGTTACTTGCCAACTTGCAAAACAAAAACACTTGCCTATTTTTCAAAATCACACATCACAACACTTTCAAAACCATTGGAAACTTTTCAAAAGACATACACCTTTGTATACATCCCAACATGGATCATTATAAAGGTTGCCACCACATTGGTCTCTTTTCAAAACATTTTTCAAACCCACATACAAAGCACCATTTCAAACAATTGAAAATCAAGGCAAGTGATCTAAGCAAGTAACTAAGAGCCCATGGATAACCATGGATAGAAAGGGTGCTAATACCTTCCCTTTCTATAATCTACTCCCCGAACCCAAGAAAACATCTCAAAGGTTTTTGCTGTGCTTTTTAACCTTTCCTTAGGATAAAATAAAAAGTCGGTGGCGACTCTTACTCAACCGAAACATTTGCGAAAACAAACGCAAAACCTCAAGTCAGTTCTCCCACCGTATCACAAGGTCCATGCATTTTCAAAACATTTTCATGAATAAATTCCAATCAACTTAATAATACCTTGACATTTTTGTGAGAAGACTAAAAGTCAATCAATCTCATTTCACACCATTTTTCCACTTTGGCTTTTTACTTTAAAAAAAAACTTTTCTCAAAAGATTAGACTCTTGTCAATCCTTGTAGTGATGCAAACAACTATACTTCTACAATATATAGTGAAGAGAGATATTTTCCACTTGGGTGTTGAGTGAGACTTTGTTGATTTTAAAATCCAAGCCATATCCTCTACTTTGAGATGATGCAAATTCCCCTTTCTCATGATTGTGGGTAGTAAGTATGTTTTCCACACGGACAATGACGATGATGTCTTATCTCATAAAATTAACCATCACTCTTGTGTTTTAAATTTTCAAAGAGGAACTACGTGTACCCTGGTCCCCTATTGCATGAAAGGTGGTACGTAGGCACTAAAGGTTCACAACCGCGGCGGGTGTAAAAATCATAAAAAATATGTTTCTTTTCTCACCTCCACCATCCATTTTTATACAACATTTTTCCATAGCCAAAATATACAGATTTTTCAAAGAGGTTCCTGCAGAGTACCGTAGATGTTTAGGGTGTTAATACCATCCCTTTGCATAACCAACCCCTTTACCTTGAATCTTTCCCCCTCTTTTTGGGTTATTCTCTCTTTTCCTATTCCTTTGGAAACAATAAAGGGCCATGGCGATTTTTATTTTGATCTGTATAAGTCTAGTCAATCCAATGGCTTAGTCTTAAACATTTCTATCGATACACTCTTCAGTATCAATCTCACAATAGCGCGCTGGTTCATCCAACCTCTCAATGGTGATTTGGGGAGCTTCATTGTCCCACTTGACTATGAACATAGAAGACATGGTAGCTAGCGCGTCCGCTAACTGATTCTCCTCTCGCGGGAAATGTTCAAAAGTTACCTCATCAAAGTGTGGGAGCAATGTCAGCACGTGCTCTTTGTATGGGATGAGATTCGGATGCTTCATATTCCATTTGCCTTTGATCTGACTTATTACCAAGGCTGAATCCCCGAAAACGTCCAAGAACTTGATCCTGAGGTCAATAGAGGCCTTGAGACCCATGATACAAGCTTCATACTCTGCCATGTTGTTAGTGCAGTTGAAACATAGTCGGGCGGTGAAAGGAGTATGACATCCCTCAGGAGATATGATTACAGCACTGATGCCATTACCAAGTGCGTTCGATGCTCCGTCAAAAACCATAGTCCATCGGGATCCCTCTTTGGGTCCTTCATCTGGTCCAGGTTTTTTGTAGTCTGTCACCAGCATAATGTTCTCATCCGAGAACTCAAAATTCATGGACTGGTAGTCATCCACGGCCTGATAAGCAAAATGATCAACCAA
Source organism: Vicia faba (assembly GCA_948472305.1). Lineage (NCBI taxonomy): Eukaryota > Viridiplantae > Streptophyta > Magnoliopsida > Fabales > Fabaceae > Vicia > Vicia faba. Next base: position 931,478,590 of record OX451740.1, on the reverse strand, counting down.
TACACTCCCCTTGATTGCTTTCTGTGTTGTATATTGTATATCATACTCAGTTAAGATCTTCTGCCATCTTGCTATTCTTCCGGAGAGAGCGGGTTTCTCGAAGATGTATTTGATTGGATCCATCTTAGATATCAACAAAGTAGTGTGTGTCAGCATATACTGTCTTAGTCGGCGAGCAGCCCATGCCAAAGCGCATCAAGTTTTCTCGAGCAGTGAATATCGTGTCTCACAGTCGGTAAACTTTTTGCTAAGGTAGTATATTGCATGCTCTTTTCGACCAGACTCGTCATGCTGCCCCTGCACACACCCTATCAAATTGTCTAGCACTATTAAGTATAATAGCAAAGGTCTTCCTTCAACCGGAGGCATCAGAATTGGCGGTTCTTAAAGGTATTCCTTGATTTTTTTGAAAGCTGTCTGGCATTCGTCATTCCATTTTACCACTTGATCTTTCTTCAGAAGCTTGAAGATGGGCTTACAAGTAGCAGTTAGATGTGAAATGAACCTGGCGATATAATTCAAGCGTCCCAAGAAACCTCTAACTTCCTTCTTTGTATGGAAAGCTGACATTTCTTGTATGGACTTTACCTTCGCAGAGTCTACTTGGATGCCTTTGTCGCTGACAATGAAACCCAGGAGCTTACCATACCTTACCCCGAAGGTGCACTTGTTCGGATTCAACCTTAGCTTGTATGTTTTTAACCTGTCAAACAACTTTTGTAAATGATCAAGGTGCTCTTCCTCGGTTTGAGACCTGGCTATCATGTCGTCAACATAAACCTTGATCTCATGGTGGATCATATCATGGAACAAAGCGACCATGGCGCGCTGATAAGTTGCCCCAGCATTCTTCAACCCAAAAGGCATAACCTTGTAACAGAAGGTGCCCCACTGTGTAACGAAGGTTTTCTTCTCCATGTCTTCAGGAGCCATCTTGATCTGGTTGTAGCCAGAGAAACCATCCATGAAGGAGAAGATTTTGTGATGCACGGTGTTGCCAACCAGAACGTCAATGTGAGGAAGTGGGAAGTCATCCTTGGGGCTTGCCCTGTTCAGATCTCTGTAATCCACACATATCCGTACCTTACCGTCCTTCTTAGGTACCAGAACGGTGTTAGCAACCCACTGTGGATAAGAGGTGACAGCTAAGAACCCTGTGTCGAACTGCTTCGTGACCTCTTCCTTGATCTTCTCTGACATTTCAGGGCGCATACGGCGGACTTTCTGTTTAACCGAAGGACAGTCTTCCTTAGTCGACATACGATGTACCACATTATTAGTTTCTAAACCTTGCATGTCTTCATATGACTAGGCGAAGATCTCAACATAGTCATGCAACATTTGTATCAACCGCTGTTTGATCTTAACTTCCAGATTTGTGTCGATCTTGACTTCTTTTCTGTCTATCTCCGTGCCCAAGTTTATTGTCTCAACTGGCTCTTCATGAGGCTGTATAGCCCTCTCTTCCTGATGTAATAGTCTAGCAAGTTCTCCAGGAACCTCACAATCATGCTCAACTTCATCTTCAGCTTGGTTGATCAGATTTTCGAAGTCATAACTGACAGTAGCAGAGATGTTATCAATGGGATCCAGAGTGGATATGGATTTGCCGTATGATACGTGAGTGTGTGTAAGAGCATAGCTGTTTTGATAAAGTGAAAACAGAAAAGAAAAACAGAGAGCCCAAAATTTGTATGTAAGGTATGTCCAATGTTTTGTTGATGATATATGAAATGACAAATAATAGCCCTCACAAACAAAGCCAATGTGCCTCGAGTAAGGCACAAAGCTGTAGAGTTTAAAATGTTTTATTACAAATCTCAAAACAAGTAAGACCATTACTGCGAAATAAAAGAAACTGGTATAAAGTCCCTAGCCATCCAGTTACTCGGTCCACCGTTGGTAGTTAGGTAGATCCAACTGTCAATGTCAGAGTCTTCCTCACTGTCTTCAATGGCATTAATTCCCTGATTGCTGATGAGTAGGAGAGGTCCTCTAGCCCGAGCGCATCGAACATCCCTTTGAGATCCTGAAGTAAAGCCCAAACCAAACTTATCAGTTTTGTGAGTAAAATCAGGTAGTTGTCCCCAATATGTATACCCACCTTCTTCAACCACTGCTCTGGCGTCTTTGAGAGAAGCCATCTTCAGAGGAGGTTTGTTGCTGGTAGTAGTTTCAGTCGATGCCAAGATCTGGGGAACCTCTTCAAAATTCTGGAAAGGAATCTCTATGAATTCCCCGTCCATCTCTACGTACCTGAAGGAGTTGAGGTGGCTTAGCATATACTCCTCTTCACCACGCACAATGGAAATCTTCCCTTTTACTGGATACTTTAGAATTTGGTGCAGTGTATAAGTAACAACCCCACCTTCATGGATCCAAGGATGACCCAACAAACAAGAATATGATGGCCTGATGTCCATCACATAGAAGGTGGACTCAAAGGTTTGAGAGCCTACCTTGACAGGGATGTCCACCTCCCCATGCACCATTCTCTTCGACCCATCAAAAGCCCTTACCACAATGTTACTAGGCTTTAAGGTCAAGCCTTCACAGTCCAATCGATCCAGCGCCTTCTTGGGCAGAACATTCAGCGAAGACCCAGTATCTACCAGCACATAAGCCATAGTGGTGCCCCTGCATTCGATCGAGACATGCAGAGCATCATTGTGTTTCCTCCCTTTCGATGTCAAGTCTGCATCTGAAAAACCCAGCCCATTGTCAGTAGTCAGGATGGCCCTACAGTCTTTGAATTGATCGGCGGAGGTTTCTAGTGGCACATGCACAGTCTTGAGGAATGCAATCAAAGCCTTCGCATGGGCCTCGGAGCATAAAAACAGGGACAACATAGATATCTTTGAGGGGGTCTGCCCCAGATGCTCGACCATATTATAGTCACTCTTTTTTATTATTTTCAATATTTCCTCTATCTCTTGCTTAGAGGCTTCTACGACAATTTTTCTAAGTGCTTCCGTCCGGGCAGGCTCACCTATAACTTCTTTGCCTCGGGTCCCAGATGACTCGTCAGTGGAAGTGATAATTGGAGTAAGCACATGATTAGTAATTGATGTACCAGTAGGAGTAGCAGACGGAATAACAACTAGCTTATTGACAGTCTTTGGGAAAATCTCGGGAGAGAAAACCCTTCCACTTCTGGTAACCTTGCTGGTCCCGACAATGTTACTAACATCAGGATCAGTCTCTTCATTCTTCGGATCTTGTTTAATGCTATGATAGTACACATCGACACCATAATGCCAGGGGATAGCTTTGTCCGAGGCATACGGGACAGGACCAGGAAAGGTGATTATTAACGGAGCGACTCTTGGAGCAGATGTAATCCTAATAGGTCTTCTCAAGGAGGCCTTGGAAGCATTGGCGGAAATGGTTATAATAGCAACATCTTCAAATAGGACAGTGGGAATCAGAGTTTTCTCGAACAAAATTTCTTTGTTGTCCACCAGGCATTGAAAACCTGACTTCAGCAAATGGCAACCAAAAGGCAGAGATGAACACATGTGGCAACCTTCACCATAACTCGGAAATAAACTGACTAACAACAAATTCTTTTTAATCGTCATACGAGGAGTAGAAACTTCATCAACTAAGGTCACAAACAGATCGGTATCAACGACATTAACTCCTCGATTGTGCTTAGGCATGGGAGTAGTTATGACATTGGGTTTTTCCGGAGCATCAAACTCAATTTCCTTGGCCACGATCAGATCCTGTACGTTTTTTATCAGAGCCCAGCAGTCATTGGTATCGTGGCCAGAACTCTCAAAATGATAGGCGCACTGAGCATTTGGATTATACCGAGGAGATGTAGTGTTCGGGTTCTTGGGAGCCTCTTTCAAGGTTGGCAAGTTGGATCTCAGCAGATGGGGTAGAACTTCAGCCAATGTCATGTTAATCCGGGTAAACCGCCGTTATGGTCTTTCCACCCTTTGTTGATTGTTGCATTGTGGAGCAACCGTATGCCTAGGTATCATTACGACACTTACTGTCTGACGGTGTTCAGCTTTATTTTGATCTCTCGGGCTATAGATGGCACTGGCTTCCTTCTTACCAGTGAAAGGCTTCTTTACCGAGCTTGAAGAGGCATCTTTCTGTATCTTTCCGCTCTGGATCCCAACTTCTACCCTATCTCTAGTTAGAATCAGCTCGGCGAAACCAGCTGACAAGTTGTCGATCAAATGATTAAAGAATGGACCGGATAGCGTCCCAAGAAACATGTCGACCAACTCCCTATCAGACAAAGGGGGTTGGACTCTTCCATCCAAGTCTCTCCACTTCTATGCATAGTCCTTAAAGCCTTCACTTGCACCCATGGGCATACTCTGGAGTTGAGTACGAGTAGGAGCAAGGTCGGCGTTGTATTGATACTGCTTATAAAAAGTAGCAGCTAGATCTTCCAAGTTTCGCATATTGGCTTCTTCCAGTTGGTAGAACCATTCAAGCTGAGTCCCTGACAGACTGTCTTGAAAGAAGTGAACCCACAAATTTCTATCAGCGGTGTGGGGCTGGATCTTTCTGACGTAGGAACGGAGATGGAGCTTTGGGCAAGACACTCCATCGTACTTTGCAAAAATTGGAGCCTTGAACTTCTGTGGGATAACCACTCCGGACACCAATCCCAATTCTTCGAAATCCAACCCAGGTATCCTCTGGAGTTCCATAGCACTCAGACGATCTTCCAACTGCTTGTATCTATCCTCAGTAGAAGGATACTGCTCATCATTGTAGTCTGTATCATTGTAAAAAACTTCAGGATTGGGGTCCTTTTCCCTTGTCTCTCTTTCTTGATTCTCCCCTTCCTTGGATGAAGAGGTCAAATCGACTTGTTGCTTTAACATCCCCTTGAACCTTCTGCCTATATTCAGAATACCAGCGACCTTCTTCTTTTTCTTTTTCTCCTTCAGGATGAGGGCTTTCAGATTCTCCTTCCCTTTCGCCAGATTTATGAACATCTGTTGGAATTGGGCATTTTGTGCCTAAAGATCCTTGATGCTTTGTTCAGAAGACATTACTGCTGAAATAAACAACGAAGAAGATGAGAAACCTGTTATGGTACCTATTTATGCGATGTTGTGGATGGGATGTGTATGCAATGATTTCAAGGATTCTTAAAGGCTCAGATTTGTTTAACCAAAAGAAACATACGTTAATTGCATTAATAAATTCGAATTGTTACAAAGAATGACTTTTAGGCTTACAATAAAACAAAACAAAAGTCAAAGCAAAAAAAGAAACTAGGTTTCCCAGGAGTGCATCATCTTTGGTGCAATATAGGTGTTTATGTTCCTTTCTTCATGAAGTAGCTTAGTGAGCTCCAGGACATTCATCTCGCTGGCATAGAACTGAGCTTCAAACGTGTCCCTCTCCTCTTTGAGTTGAACCCAGGACTTCTGTAACTCTTCATGATCAGTTGGCATGTTAGGATGATGACCAAGGAAAGTAGTATCTCCTTCAATAACTGGTTCCACGGTTATTGGTAGGACAACAGGGTAAGGCATCATAAGACTTTGGGCGCGAGCTCGTACCCATCAGAGATAAGGCTCAAGAGGAATGGTATTCTTGTGCCCTAGCGTCTTGCTATCAATTTTATGCACCATGCCCAAGCTTTTATGAACCTTTTGCGTTATCCCTGAGCATCATTCTCATAGTTGAAGGAGATTCCTTGGATAAGCGTATCATGAGGACCATCTCTTCTCGCATAACCAAACTGACGCAGTGCCAAGCAAGGGTTGTAAGTGATTCCTCCCCTAATTCCTAAGAGAGGGACATTAGGGAATTCACCACAGCGATCGATGATGGTAACATCTTTCGAGAACTGTGAACACCAATGAATGTCTGAATGTGTAAGGGACAACAGCCTGTGAGACCATTTCAAACCCTGTTCATTCTTCAAAATAGACCTGGGTAGGTGCGAAATAAACGATCTTGCCAATAGAGGAGTGCAACACAGTAGGGTCCCCCTTCTCTTTAGAGTGCGAGCATGCAGAGAGTGTAGAATATCCCCGAGTAATGTAGGCACCGGATTATGAGACAGAAAAACCTTAATAGTGTTCACATCTACAAGTTGATCCGCATTAGGGAAAAGTACCATCCCGTAAATGAGAAGTGCCAGCACCTCTTCGAAAACTTGTAAATCCAGGGTATCCCAAAAATGGTAAGCCTTCTCGAGTAGGAACTTAATCGGGATTCCTTGGACACTTCCTCTAGTCTCCCAATTTGTCACTACGTCAGGCTGTTGTAAGGACAGAGCTCTAGTAATCTCTTCAGGCTTTGGATGTTCTTCCATACCGTTGAAAGGTAACTGGTCCAGAATAGGTACCCCCAACAACTGAGAAAATTCCTCCATAGTAGGTACTAGCTGGTTATTCGGGAAGGTGAAACAATGGTGCACAAGATCAAAGAACTGAAATAACACTTCTAACAATTCTTCATCAGGTTTTGCAGTAACCAAGTTGAGCAACTGACCATGCTTTTTAGTGAAACGAGAACTTTCAGGAACCCTTAATGCCAGGTCCTTTAGTTGGAGAGACACTTTCACAAGGCTAATCTGTATAGTGTTCCTATGGGAGAATGCCATGTCCTACAAAACAAAGCAAAAATGAGCCCTAGGGAATCCTTGAAATTGTTAGTTATGATATGCCATGCTTATGATGTCATGATTATGCTAGAAAATCACAGGTATAGCAAACAACAAGCAAGTCACACCAAGTCCTTAGGTTTAAGGCCTGCATGAATTTTAAGGTCATACCCTCTTGAAGTTGGATAGGTTCAACCTGTCCTTTAAATAGTAACCATGTTCTAAGGGATCTCAATATCACTGATCTTTCCCCCAACTTCGTTCAGTAGGCGATTGACTCGCAACCAAACAAAACTCAAGAGTCAAACCTCAATGAGTGTAGCATCGAGTATTTGTCGACCTTGGGAATATACCAAAGTCGACCATCTCGCTACGTCTTACTGGCCAAGTTGTGCAATTAAAGGTTCTAAGGTCAGGTGATGCTTCACGACACCATGCGGCGGCCCCGTACTCTCCCTGATTGACTCAAGGAATACCAGTACCAACCAAAGTGCCACATCAACGTAGCTACTGCTTTAATCGTGTTGGTATACCCCACACAGTTCCCTCACAGTTTATTTCTACTTACCTAAAGGGTGTCCCCAGATCCGGGTGTAGGATGTATATAACCCCAACAAAACCCTTGGATATAAAGCAGGAAAAGCAAAAGACAAGCAAGCAATTTTTAGAAGTGACCTAAAATCCTAAGGTATACCCCACTTATTAATTTTCCTCAGCAGAGTCGCCAGTTCTGTGATACGGTGGCAGAACCGACTATTTTTACTGGTTTTCATTTTGTATTCGCAAATGTCGCGGTAAGCAAGAGTCGCCACCGACTTTTATTTCATCCAACAAAGGAAAAGGAAAAAGAACAAAAAAAACCTTTTTCGAGATGTTTTTGAGTACGGGGGTAGATTATAGAAAGGGAAGGTGTTAACACCCTTTATATCCATGGTTTTCCATGGGCTCTTAGGTACTTTGCTCATTTTTAAAATTGCTTGTGTGTGCTTGTTTTGAAAAGTTTTACTTCGTGATAACCCTTGTATCGGTCCTCAAGAGTGTGACAAGGTTGTTTTGAAAGCTGTTTTTGAAAAGTGTTTGTGTGAAAATTTTTGTTTGAGCAAGTACCTAGGAGCTAATCTACCTACTCGAAAAAAGTCTGTTCATTTTCCTTTAGACAACGTTGTCCTATTATTAAGAAATAGGTAGCACTGTTGTTGGATTTTTTAAGGGATGTTCGAAGGGACAAGTACGATCACAAAAGCAATGTTAGGAAATTTTAGTAATCATCCTAAAGCCTTAAAGATATTTTTCTGAGGCAACATCCGAATGGGTCATTTTAGATCTTTTGGGACTAGAGGACGACCACTAACATTTCCTATACTTCATGACCGTTTACCGAAGGCAACCGGAGTGGAGTAAACCCTAAGAGTGAGCATGTGCAAGTGTGTTTTTTTCCAGTTTGTTTATCTTTTCATATTTAGGGTTTTCTACTGTTTTAATTTCAATTTGTCTTTCCATACAATCCTATTAACATACATCTAAGCAGTTTATAGTTTGCGGAAATTAAAATGCGAGAAATTAAAGTCCTAACTATTACAAGGCTTTCGCAGATACATAATTATTTTGACTGTTAATAAAGATGCGAAAATTTAAAACCCTAATTACTATTACAAACTCGGAGCAGTTACAATAATAAAAAAAGGAAAATTAAAGGCGCGCATGAAGAATTAAATGCGAGAAATAATTGGAAAACCTAAAAATCTAATTGAAAAATATTTAGGTTATTTTTTGAGAAAAAATTAGGCTATGTACAAATTTAAATCCTAATTCTAATTATTTTAAATTATAATAAAAAAGAGAATTAGATTACCCTAATTTAATTAAACTAATTAATTAATAAATTTTTTTTTTTAAAATGATTTTTAATGTTTTAATTATTTTTTTGATTAAATAAAAAAAACATAATTTTTGGTGTTATTTGAAAAAAAGGAATAATTAATAAATAAAAAGGAATTAAAATAAAATAAAAAAGAGAAAAGAATTGGGCCTGTTTGATGAGCAATTAGGGGGGTGCGTTCCTGAATTTGATGGGCTCATTATGGCTGAGCCCATTCCCCACGCCTGATTCAGTGTTGGTACGCCTGGAGAGTATACCATGGTCCTTCCTTGGTTTGAGCGTTGGATCGATGTTGGTAATGATCCAGTGGCTGGATATTGAGACCACACGATAGGCGCTTGGAACGTGTATACATGGAATCTGCAATTGAGCGTTAAGAAAATAAAGAAAACGCAGGGACCTGGGATCGAACCCGGGTCCTCTCCACAATCCAACGCACGCTTCACCACTGGGCCATATTGTTCAGTCGTCAATATAATAAGATTAAATGATAATATACAAAACAAGGTGAATAAACTGAAAAATGCACGTAATTCAAACAAGCCAATGGTGTTGTGCCAAATGATCATCTTCTTCTCCTGTCTGTCGTCTTAGGCCAATACCTTTATACCTACAGACATAACTCCATAGCCATAGCCCTGCAAGCTTCAAAAATCCACAAATCGCATGATAAATTAAAAGTGAGTACATGGATCAATTCATATTGACCCCAAGAGCATCATGGTATCCTTTCCTTGGCCTAATTTTACCTGTACAGAGAAGCCCTAAAACGACTTCTTAAACCCTAGCCATGGCAATCATCAATATATGCATCAAAACACAAAATTAATTGAACCAAAACATTCCAAATGATGATGCCAACACAATGCTATGCTTAAGAGTGGTTAATCATGCGTAAATTGTAAAATCAAAATCAAGCTTGTATGTGCAAACCGTGGGTTTACCAGGAGTGATTGTGGGCTTGGGAAGGCTTGCAAATGATCGTATTAGCTTCAAGAGATGTCCAGGAAGCGATTAGAAGCTTTGAATGGCCTTGAATCGTCCCCTAGGTTAGAAATTAGATCCACACTTTTTGTCCAATTTTTGAGTTTTCTTCTTCAGCTCTCACGACTGCAACCCCTGTTCTTTTGGCTTGTGTATGTTCTATATATGCAGTGTGATGAATTAGGGCAACAAAAACAACTTGAATCTTTTCCAATCATGGAAATTGAATGTGATTTGTTTGCTATGTGATATCTTTCCAAAACCATGCTAATCATGCTATTTTTGCCTCAATTTGCCTTGATTTGATTTGATCTGATTAGGCCAGCTTAAGTAGATTTGATTCTAACAAAAATCAGATCAAAAAATCAATCATTTATATTTTTGTCATTTATTTGATTTAATTTGACTTTTAAATAATAAAAATAATAATAAAATAAATAAGTAGAGAAAATAATATATGGATGCTGATTTGGGTTGTGGACCATGTCTTCAACAAGATACAATCATGAAAAGCTAGGCCTATTTGACAAAAAATGCACTTTTGAGCACATTTGACTTTTGGCAATTTTCCAAAAAAGGGTAACTTTGACAATGCATATCTCTTCCAATTTTAACCCTAGGAATGTGTTCTTGGACTTTTTAGAAACCTTAGTATGTCCCATAAATAACCCTTTTTGTTTCATCTCAATTGGATCTTCCATGTTCATGTAAGAAGCTTTGACCCAAAAGGTGTTTTTGTTGACTTTTCAAAAGGACCTTTAATGTAGAAATTCTTATCTTTTTATGAGTGAATTTTTTGAACTTGAGGGATGAAGATGAGTTGTAGGAAATTGGATTCTATTCAAAATGAGCCTTGTATTAAAAATTTATGATAAAGTATGAGAAAGTTATGCTTGGTCAAAGTTTGGTTGACTTTTCCTAAGAAACCCTAATTTAGTAACTTTTGAGTTTTGATGAATTAGGAGCATTCCTTGAGGAATAATGATCAATCTTTGATCAAATGATGAATATCACTTCAAAATGTTGACGTTGACCAAAAATATTGAAGTTTGACTGCATGTGGGCCATAGTTGACTTTTGACCTAATATAGTTGATTTTCAAGCATCTGAGCAGTTGACTGAGCAAAATTCTTGAGTAAGGCATGAAACTTGACATGGATGATCTTGAGAACATATTAGGATCATGGAAAATATTTGAGGTCTTTGGAGCTCACCCATCTTGATGAAAAGGGAAACCCTAGTTTGATGTTCATTGCTTTAGGAGAGAGTTTGTCTGGTCAATCCTTGGGCATCCTTGAGCAAGTTAAGGATTTCAATGAGCATATGTTGAGTAAAATGGGAGGGAAAATTTTGGGGTACAACACCGAGGCCCATAGCATTCAATGCACCATCAAACGTGAGAGTCCATCGCTCCCCTAGTTCAGGTCCTTCTTTATCATCAAGTTTCATAACGTCTTCGTCTGGAAAATCAAACTTCATGGATCGATACACTTCCAATGGATGGTGAGCGAGATGATCATCAAGAATGCTACCTTTGATAACCTTTTGTGTGATGTACTAGATGTCATACTCAGATAGAAGCACATGCCACCGAGCCAATCTCCCTGTAAGTGCTGGTTTCTCAAAGATGTACTTTATCGGATCCACCTTAGATATCAGAAGTGTAGAATGTGTCAACATATAATGCCTCAACCATCGAGATTCCCATGTAAGAGCACAACAAGTATTCTTAAGTAAGGAATACCTTGATTCATAATCAGTAAACTTCTTGCTCAGGTAATAAATGGCATGTTCTTTTCGTCCAGTATCATCATGTTGTCCGAGCACATAACCCATAGATCCTTCAAGCACTATCAAATACATAATGAGAGGTCTCCCTGGAACTGGTGGTATGAGTATTTGTGGTTCTTGAAGATACTACTTAATCTTCTCAAAGGCTTCTTGACAACTTTTATCCTAACAGACATCTTGATTCTTGCGTAACAATTTAAAGATGGGTTCACAGGTAGAAGTAAGGTGAGAAATGAACCTGGATATATAATTCAACCTTCCAAGGAAACCTCATACTTACTTTTCATTTTTGGGTGCCGATATATCCTGTATTGCTCTCACCTTGTCTGGATCTACTTTAATTCCTCATTGACTCACAATAAAACCAAGTAACTTGCCTGATTGAACCCCAAAGGTACATTTTTTAGGATTAAGCCTTAATCTGAACTTTCGTAGACGATCAAACAACTTATGCAAATGGACCAAATGTTCTTCCTCAGTTTGTGATTTCACAATCATATCGTCCACATACACCTCGATCTCTTTATGAACCATGTCGTGAAAGAGAGTCACCATAGCTCGCTGATATGTCGCACCAGCATTTTTGAGACCAAAAGGCATGACTCTATAACAAAAGGTACCCCAAGGATTTGTGAAAGTTGTTTTATCCATGTCTTCCGGAGCCATCTTTATCTGATTGTAGCCCGAGAACCCATCCATGAAAGAGAACACTGAAGACTGAGCAGTATTATCAACCAATACATCAATATGAGGCAACAGGAAATCGTCCTTCGGGCTCGCTCTATTCAAGTCTCGGTAGTTAACACACATACGTGCCTTACAATCTTTCTTAGGTATAGGCACTATGTTAGAAATCCAAGGCGTGTAATTTATCACAAATAGGAAGCCTGCATCAAGCTGTTTCTGAACTTCTTCTTTGATCTTCAAAGCCATGTCGGGTCTGGTCCTTCTTGGCTTCTGCTTTATAGGAGGACATTTTGGCTTGAGTGGCAATCTCTGCATCACTATATCAGTATCTAAATCGGGCAAGTCTTTATACGACCAGGCGATGATGTCAGCATACTCTCGAAGCAACTCAGTCAACCCCTTCTTTTCTTCACTTTGTAAGGCAGCACCTATCTTGACTCCTCTCTTTACCTCTTTAGTATCGAGATTGATGATTTCTGTTTCTTCTTGATATGGTTGGATGACCTTTTCTTCCTATCTCAAGAGCCTGGCTAGTTCTTCAGGGACTTCACAATCTTCCCCACTATGTTTGTTAGCATGGTCAACTGAATTCTCAAAGATATAAGAAACCATAACACTATCATTTCCAATGGAGTTCGAGACAGATCTGCATGATTGATGATTTTATGTTTTATTTTTAGAAAGTGCAAGAAAATATTTAGAATATGAAAATAAAAGTGTTGCCATTTTTTATTTTGAAAAAGTAAAAGTAAAAGAAAAGACAGGGAACAAAATTGTATGCAAAACTGTGATTTTTCATTCAATTTTAAACGAAGATTGAAACATAAGGGGGCCCTTCTACAAACTGTCATTATGCCTTGGGCAAGACATATGGCTTAAATGGAAATAGAAAATTACACGTCAAGGAAAAAAACTTCAAGGATATCCATGGAAATCCAATTGCTGAGCTCCTGGTCTAGAGCAACTTGATAGATAAATTTGGAAACATCTTCATTGTCACCTTCATCATCTGTCAAGAGCACTTGTCCTTCTTTTCTTACACCAGCACTGACAAACACTTCAAAAATTGGGGGAACCTTCTTTCCTTTGAAAGGAATCCAACTGGCTTGCACGGATGACGATGGCTGATACCCAAGACCAAAGCTATCTTTCTTCTTCGGCACTTCAATCAATTTGCCCCAACTGTCCTAGGGAGTTCTAGCTTCTATAAGGGCTTTGGCATCCTTCAAAGAGGCCAGGGGTGCTTCAGACTTCTTACCTTCCATGACGGGGAACTTGTCAACAGTAGCAATCTCTAGAGCTTGAAAGGGGAACTCCTGCACTTCACCTTCCACTTCCACATAACGGTAGGTAGTCATATTGTTAATCACTATATATTCTTCTCCGCAAATGATGACAACTTGGTCATTTACAATGAACTTCAGGCGTTGATGAATAGTAAATGTCACAGCTCCTGCTACATGGATCCACGGACGACCCAAAAGGCAAGTATAGGATGGACAAATTTCCATAACATATAATGATAAATAGAAAGTGTGGGGACCAATCTTGACAGGCAAGTCCACTTCTCCATCCACAGATCTTCTTGAACCATCAAACGCTCGAACATTCAGAGTGGAAGGGCTCATCATTACCCCATCCATATCCAGCTTAAACAAAGTAGCCTTAGGCATCACATTGTGTGAAGAACCTGTATCTACTAAAACTCGAGATAAAACCGTATCCAAACACTTCATAGAAACATGCAACGCTTTGTTGTGGGCTCTGCCTTCAACTTGGAGTTCATCATCGTAGAAACCCAAACAATTTCCCACATCAATATTGGTGACGATTCCTTCAAACTAGGCCACATAGATGTCTTGGGTAACATGAGAAGAACACAAAATCTTCAGTAGAGCATTGCGGTGGGTCTCCAAACACAAAAGGAGAGACAAGATGGAAATCTTGGACGACGTCTGGTTGAGTTGATCCACCACTTTGTAATCACTTCACTTAAGAGTCCTCAAAAGCTGCCCCGCTTCTTGTCCTACAGAAGGTTCAGGCTGATTATCAATCACTTGCTTTCCCTTAGCCTTAGCCAGAGCATCACTGTTAGTTTCTTTGGGAGTTGGTGATGAGGGAGAAAAGATCCTTCCACTACGAGTCATGTTACTGGTTCCTGCAATATTGTTAATATTCTTGTCAACCATTAGAGGAAACTCGTACTTCTTCCCATGAATATAGACCACATTATACTCCCATGGAATTGCCTTTGAGTCGTTACTTGTAGGAGGAATAGGAGCTTGAGTTGTTGCGGGGGTAGCGAGAGCTTGAATCATTATTGGGCTAGTAGGAGCCTGAATTGTCAACGGGGTAATTGGTGTTGCCGAAAAGCTTCTCGGATAATAGGGAATTTCCAAGACATCAATCTCCTTCTCGTAATATCTTATCTATCTGTAAGACACCTTCATCCATTAGCTGTTGGACAGACGTCTTCAAACCAATACACTCTTCAGGTTTGGAGGAACATGTTAAGCAGAAATCATGGAGTTCTTGCAGCACCTCATGCTCCAACAAATGTTCTCTAACAATTCTTAATGATATCTTGATCTCGTAGACCTTGGTAACCAGATTTTGTTCACTACTTTCTTCAATGTCATTGACCGCTACCCCTAGGTGAGGAGGCATGGGATTATTTTGAATATTGGGACCAACAGGGTTGAAATTGATGGCCTTTGCATCGAGGAGGCCTTAAACTTTACATTTGAATGCTCTACAATTCTCAATCGTATGACCTGGGGCACAAGAATAAAATTCACAATGAGCATTAATGTCATACCCCATAGGGAGAGGATTTGGTGGTGGACCAAGTTCACATAGTTAAACCAACTGATTAGCAAGTAATTGTGGGAGAATCTGAGCATAGGACATAGGAATGAGATCAAATCTTCTTTCAGGCACTCTTTGTCTTTGAGGAGCTCTCGGACCTTGAGGTTGTTGATTCTGTTGTTGATAAGTTGGAGGAGGTGCAAATTGTTGTTGTGGAAGATATTGTGGTTGTGGAGTGAAAGGTCGTTGTTGGGCCATCCAGGGTGCTGGAGTTGTAGCAGCATACACTTGAGGAACAAAATGATTAGGAACAGTAGCAGGTGTTGGGAAGTAAGGAAATCGGACTTGAGGATATGCAGGAGCTTTTCCTTGGTTGATGGTGACAACACTAGTCTCGCCCTCTTTCTTCTTGATGAAACCAGAAAACGGCTTTCTAATGCCTGCATTATTGTTGGTATTGTTAGGGATACCTTGGATTGTTCCAGCCTTAATGCAAGTTTCAACATGTTCATCAATAATGACCATATCAGAGAGTGAGGTAGAGGTACTGTTGAGCATGTGTTGGAGATAAGGACCTCGTAGAGTACCCATAAACAAATCAATTAATTCACGATCCAAGAGAGGAGGTTGGACCCTTGCAGCCAGTTTACGCCACCTTTGAGCGTACTCTTTGAATGACTCTTCAGATTTCTGTATCATCCCTTGAAGCTGAGTACGACTAGGAGCCGTGGAAGTATTGTAATGGTAATGTTTCAAAAAAGTGTCAGCAAGTTCTCCCCATGTACTGACATGAGTTCTTTCTAGTTGCATATACCAGTCCAACGGTACCCCAGTCAAGCTATCTTAGAAGAAGTGCATGAGTAACGGTTCATTTTCAGCATAGGCAGCCATCTTATGACAGTAGGAACGAAGATGAGTCTCTGGGAAGGAAGTTTGTATTTTTCAAAATCAAGAACCTTGAACTTGGGAGGAATAACTACCCTACGCACGAGACACATTGCAGCGGTATTGAACCCAGAAGCCTTGATACCCTCCATGTCTTTGAGACGTTCTTCGAGAGCATGGTACATTTTTACAGTCTCGGCAACTCCAGTGGCAAGATTTACTTGGGGCTCATCAAGATCAATGATGTTGTGATGATCATCAACATAATCCCTGAGGGATCCAGTAGGGGTCTCGTGATTTTCATTATCATTCCTTCCATTAGCAGAAGTGGAGGGAGCGGCAGTAGTAAGCTTGGCAACACTTTGATGTAACTCTTCTTGACCCTTGATCACAGCATGAAGGGTTTCCATATGCTGATCCATGCAAGTGCTTATGGTGTCCATATCTCGGTGAAGTGCATTCTGATTCTCTTCAAAATGATCCATAAGTCTTCGCTGGTTGCTTCTTGTACCATAAGGATGTGGAGAAGTCGTCTTTGCAGTTTACTAAAGTCTGTCGGAAAAGGGACCCCAATGAGTTCTTGTTGTGAAAAATGAATGCATGATAGTATAACTGAATGTTTTATCTTCATTTCTGGGGAAGCCCAAAGACTCGTCTATCTTTGAAAATTTGTTTTCCTTTTTGAAAAGTTATACCAATGAGACTTGTATTTGGACTTCCTTAGATATGAGATATATATATATATATATACATGATGATATGATGTCATGGTATGTTATGGCATGAAGTCTCAACTCCACATATTCTAGATAATCATTGCATAGTCCATTGCACAAGCTGGAATTACTAGGATCAAAAGTTTGACGTCACAGGCATGGAGTCAAAGTAACCACCCATAATGTATGTACTAGGGGTTTATCACCTGCCGAACAAGGCTCTAAAGAGATCTCAGAGTCTACGCTCTTACTTTGGATATTACCGACGTCCCAATTACTTGGTAATCAGTAATATTCGCAGGAAAAACTTGTCCGAGTGCAGCATCGTGTGACAACTACTTCCGGATTACTCCGTTATAGTCTCCTCATTGCACCTAAAAAAAGGCCAGGATGGGTTAATGGTTCTACGTCCCTCAGCTTCTTGAATTCCCAGGTTGAAAGCGACGGTGTCTTCCTAATTACTCGATAAACATCACTACTTCCAAGGGGACCTCTAATGAGTGAGGTATTTTCATGCCTCCTTCTTCGGGATTACTCCCTTAAAGTTAACATGAGTATATCGCCCGTCCTAATCCTAAGTGTAACCCAAGTCCGGGTATAGGACTTATCAAATGTAATCTCCCAACCCAACATCATAGCATATCTAGAATATGTGAGTAGAAACAATATATGCAATATATACAAAAGAATACAATAAAGCAATAAAGAAATAAAACAGTAAAGCAAGATAAAGCAAGTAAATAAACACCCAAAAACACTAATAAACAAAACTAGGAGAGACTCACTAAAGTTTCCCAACAGAGTCGCCAGCTGAAGCTACCGGCAGAAAACACATAGCCGCCGCCGAGCTTTATTTATCCCGAAGGAAGGGGAAATATCGATAAAACCACAAGGGAATGGATAAGATGGTCTTGCGACCAAGAGAAAGGGTAAGGGAGTCAGTTATGCGAGGGGAAGGTATTAGTACCCCTCACATCCATTGTACTTAACGGGATCCATTTTGTTTGTTTGTCTTTAAGGGTGTATTTATCTACAACTATACTTGTATAAGGGGAAAGAAATGGTTTTTTATTATTGTGTTCGTGAGGTTTTCGCGACCCTTTGCCTATGTATCCAATGAAGGAATCAGAACACCGTAGTTCCTCTAGAAAATGGTTGGTTTGTTTATTTTTGTTAGTGGACGATGTTAACGCACACATTCTAGCAATAGTCACAGCCGGTATCGTGGTAGAACAGAGATAACATGCCCTTTGGGGAAGGTTTTGATTTGTTGAGTGTTTTGCGCGTTTTAAAATAAATTCAAGTAATGATTAAATGTTTTTGGATTTTGATTTGTGAATGATGAGTTTTAATTACAAAAGAAGAAAAAAGGTTAAGAGGGAAACTAAAAACCTAATTGTTTGTTATGTACAAGTTAACTGAAGTTTACCTCGACATAAAGCAATCGAAACGGGATGTAATCGCCTCATGGAGCTACCTAAGGGAGTATGGTATCGAGATTTGGACAGGAAAACGAATAAAGAAAATTTAAATTCTATGTAACTTGTATGGTTATTATCAAGCTAAATAAATAAAGAATTTAAGAGTAAGTTAAAAAACCTTTTACTAAAAGTATTCTAATATGTAAAGAAATATATTAAAAGAAAATTAAAATTAAGTCTAAATATATTTGTGATTTTAAACTAAACTAAGAGAAACAAAAAACAAAAAAAGGCCTAGCAAGGAGTTGAACTCGGGTACCCCTGATTGTTGTAACCACTGTCTTGCCAACTGAGCTATGTTTTTTATTCGGTATAATTACGCTTAATTGAATTATAAAGGGGAATGGAAAATTGTATTGGGCCAACAAGCCCAATGGGATGACTCGTTTCAAGAAGAGATAAGGAAAGGTTTGGAATGCCCTAGATCCAAAGGAGTGTTGCGGGTTTACTGTTGGGAAAGGGAAATCAAATTATTATTACCATTAGGACTTGTTTCCCAGTAAAACAAGGAAAAACGATGAATAAATAAAAATATCTCTCTCTCACGGATCACCCTCATCCTCTTCATTTTTTCTTCACAGAACCCTCAGCCTTCTCTCTCACACTTCTGGCGCTGTTCTTGCTATCCCTTTGATCAAATCCGATTCAATTTGGTCTTCATCTCCTATCTTCTATCGCAATCTCCACTCGAGCTTCAACTTCCTTATTTTCGCATCCCTCAACCCTCACATCTCAGCCTCGGGGGTCTTAAATCGGCCTCATCTCTCACCATGCATATATCCCTCATCTGGTTCTTCCCATCGACGATGATCTAGCAGTCGTCTTCTGTTTTATGGAGAGATGCATCTTGGATGGCGTGGAAAATCGGTGAGGGTTTGGTGGAGGCTGCTGGATAAGGCTATTTAACGTGTTTTTTACGATTTTCTATGTAATTTCTGTCGGTGTTGATGTTTCTGTAAAAGGATTAGCTACTGTTATTGTTATTGAAGGTTATGTGTTGAGAGGAAAATATTGATAAAAGTTGCGGATAAAGGTGCTGATAGTGTGTGCTGTGTAGAAAGGGATGATGTTGTTATCTGATTTTAAAACGCCTAACAGCTTGTTGGCATGCCTTGGATTGATGCAAGAAGCAAAAATCAATATTAACAGTAGGTTGGTGATTCGGGTTCAACATTGTCCATCTTTTGTGAATGGGATTAGAAAGGGAAGTTGGTTTACTGTGTTTTTATGTTTAATTTATTCTTTGAGTTTTTGATCTCATAACATACTATTGTTCTATATTTGGTTTCACTACTTTACTCACTGTCTTAGATTCATTGTTCAGATTTGTAAACAGACACATTCATGAAAAAATTGACTTTGCTTATATGACAGTCAATCACAAGCATGGAGAAGTATGAATGGTGAAAAAACAATTACCTGTCAGAGTCTCTCCGATAGAGATTTAGGAGAGGTGAGCTTAATAAAACCCTTCCACTTCTACAGAGTTTGGTTATTATTTTTTCCTAATATCTTCTTCTGTTTTAGGTGTGCTGAGCAATTGATGTTGTGGATGCTTGGGAGATTTTTGTTGAAATTTTTTGAGCACTGGTGTTTCTGTCTTAGAAAAAATCACTCTCTTGGTTAGCTGGATGTGTTATCTCTTTTGGTTTTCTGTGTGTTTGTATGCTGTAATCTCTCTTCAGGTTTTTTGGCTTGGTTCTCTCACTTGGTTTTATGCTGGTTGTGCTCTTTCGCTTTTGAGTTTTTTGGTTGTTTCCAAAAATGTATCTCCCCTTTAATGTAACAGTGGCCCTTCTTATAATGAAACAAGGGTGGAAAATTGGGGGGAATCAGTGAGGTTTTGAACATTCTTGTACTGCTGACTTTTGGGCTTTAGAGTGCAGGTTCTAGTTATGCCTATTTTGGTGCAAATTTTGGCCTGTTTTGTTTGGTGTTTGAGTTGACAGCATAACAGCATAGTAAGTGTTTTTGACTATTTTGCAGTAGGCCCGAGGGAAGACTTATGCATAGGGTGACATCTCTCTAATCCTACCTCTTTTCCTCTTTTATCTTTCAATGATGCAAGCTATTTGTTTTTTTGAAATTTTCTGAAGGGTTTGCATATTTCAGGAAAACGATGATGCAGGGTTTTGAGCTATTTGATAGATGCTATATTATTTGTTTTTACTTGATGTTGCTGCCTTGTTTGTTTTTATTTATTGCACTTGTTTTGTTGTTCGATGTGCTTGGCAGTTGCTGCTTGCTGTTTGCTATTTCTAGCTGCTATTATTTTTGTATGTCTTGTTGCACTTGCTTGGTAGCTGCTATAGTTGATGTTTGCAGCTTGCTATTTTGTGCTGCATTTTATTGCTGTTTGCAGCCTTGCCCTGCGTATATATACTTTTTTTGGCCTATTTTTGCTGCCTTGCTTTGTTTGCTGGTTTTTGCTATTGTTGGACAATTTGGTATATTGTTTTGCTGTATATCAGTTTGAAAAATATTTGCACATTTCTTTTCCCTTTTGTGAACCAAAACCCACACCTTTTGTGATTTGCAAAAGTATGAGGAGATAGCCCATGATAAAAACAAACCCCTTTTAAATTATGATTCCAAATGCAAACCCTAATGATGATCTTTCTTATTTAACAAAAAAAATTGTTTAGAATTTTCTCACATGTTGATTGTTTACTAACTTTTTTCTTTTTCTTATTTCATGAACACGAGAATTGGATGATCGAGGCAAGGTTAAAAGACGAAGAGAAGACCATGGCAAGAAAGGAGTGGAAGAGTTTCTTGAAGATGAAGCAAAATAAAATTGAAGAAGAAACATTTCTTTCTTTGTAAACAAACAATTGTAACTTACATTTCACATTGTAATCCCTTTTGTAACTTGTCCCAAAAATGTAATAAACACAAAACTTGAATGATATATTTTTTAAATGATGAATTCGTTGTATAGAAACCAAACAACTCTTGAATCTTGATTGAAAATGGAAATTCCCACTTGAATGGTTTAAATAATACTCCTCACTTCGTAACTTGAAATTTAAGAAATCAAACATGACCTTAGTAACTTGTATCTCAAGTAACCATGCGCCTTGTCTTTCAATTCCCAACCTTCATATCACGTCCAAACCCCACTTGCACTCTCAACGAGAACCATAACTTTGATGTCCAGACCACAAGTAACTTGTAAATTAAGAAACAAAACATGCCTTGATCACCATGAACCTTCAACCTTATTTATCATGCCCAAATTCCACATTCGTCAACTTAAACTTCAAACTCTCGACTCGGTGACTTAGAGATATTAATAAGAAATCTTGAAGTGCGAGGAGATGAAATCCCTAACCAAATGTACTTGACCTTGATTTATCCTTGAGGAGGGTGAAATAAATCTCTTCACAAAAGCCAAGGATCCAAAACTCTATCATCTTGCCAACAATATGGAAATAAACCCTAATCCAGGCTCTGATGAATTCAAGCGAGAAATGACCTTGTAACTTGATGAGAAAGAAATCCATGACAACTCAGAACTTCATTCTGTGATCCACTGATCAAGACTCAAATGAACTTGTTTTTTACCTGATAAAGAAAACCTCAAACCAAAGTTAACCATAAGGATGGCACAACCCTAATGCTCTGAACCAAAGTGCCTGATTCCATGAGATGCGGGATATGCAAATGACTTAGTAAAAATGATGCAAATGGGATGCCAAGTTCAAAGCCAGACAAAAGTAAAAAAAGGTAGGGAAAATTTGGGGTACGACAACATTCAATGAGGAAACTGTGTCAACCAACACATGAGATAAGGTAGTTTCCCTACACTAAATAAAGACATGCAGGGCCTTATTATGGCTCCTTTCTACGGGAGTCAGATCAGTGTTAGAAAATCCTAGCCCATTATCAATTGTTAGGCTAGCAACACAATTTTCAAACTGATCAACAGAGATTTTCTGCAGTACATGAGTAGATTTCAAAAACTTTACCAAAGCCTGAGCATGATCTTCAAAGCACAACAAAAGAGATAGCATATATATTTTGGAGGTAGTATGCCTCAACTGCTCAATAATCTTATAGTCACTCTTTCGAATAATTTGAAGTACTTCCTCCATCTCTTGCTTAGAGGTATCTTCAACAGTAACCTCTTTCAATGCCTCAGTCTGGGCAGGCTCAGTCATCTGTTCTTTGCCTCGTGTCTTAGTAGTTGACTCAGTATCAGTGATATGAATTGGCGGAGTCACAACTTTTGGAGAGATTTCCGAAGAGAAAATCCTTCTGCTTCTGGTAACCTTACTAGTCCCAACAATGTTTCCAACATTGGGATTAGTAACTTTAGTATTTTCATCTTTGACAACTAATGGTTCTTGCTTGATGCCATGGTAGTAGACATCAGCTCCATAATTCCAAGGGATAGCCTTTCCAGAGGAATATGGAATTGGCCCCGATGTGGTAATGATCAGAGGAGCAACCCTAGGCTCGGCAGTAATCTTCACATGACCTTTAGAAGTGATCCTTACAGGAGTACTGGAAATTGTAATCACAGACACATCTTCAAGCTTCAGGCCTTTAGAAACACTTTCACATAAGCTCTCCACAGAAGGAATCTTCTCAAATATAATTACACGATCATCCATAAAATGCTAAATACCTTCCTTCAACAGCACACAACCATTGGATTGGGACGCACAATGGTATCAATTTTCAACATAACCCAGAAATAAATCACCTCGCAATAGCTTCTTCTTCACAATCATCAGAGGAGTAGTCAAGTCACTCACAAAAGAAACATAAGAAACATCATCAACATCATTAACGATCTTGTCGTGATTAGGAAACGGAGAGGTAATCACATTAGGAGTCTCAGGAGGGTCAAATTCAATCTTCTTAGAGTCAATCATATCTTGAATCTTACTTTTCGGAGCCTAACAACCATTAGTGTCATGTCCAAGACTGTTGGAGTGATATGCACACCTTGCATTGGGATTATAACTGGGAGAAGAAGTATTGGGATTTTGAGGATCAATGTAATCAGCTCTACCTTCAACATGTGTTACAATGCTTGAGACAATGTCATGTTGATTTTTGTGAACGGTCTCCTGGGTGCAACCTGCTATGCTGATTACTCTATTGTTATTGTTGCACTGGCTTAGGATTAGAGATCAGAATTGCCTCCACAGATTGGTTGTGGTCACTCTTATTACAACCCTTCTGGCCATACACATCATTGGATTCTTTCTTACTATTTTATGACTTCTTCATAGTATTCGAAGATGTAGCCACATGAATTTTACCACTTCTGATTCCCTTCTCAACATGTTCCCCTGTCAATATCAGCTTAGTGAAAACGGCTGAAGAACTTCCAAGTAGATGATTATAGAAAGGACCTGTTAGCATACTTATGAACATGTCAATAAATTCCCTATTAGCTAAAGGAGGTTGAACTCTGCCTGCGAGATCTCTCCATTTATGTGTATACTTTTTAAAGCCTTCACCAGAACCCATGGATATACTCTGTAATTGCATGTGGGTTGGTGCCAAATCAGAATTATACTGATACTGTCTATAGAAATCTGCAGCCAAATCTTGCCATGTATGAATATTGGTACCTTCGAGTTGATAGTACAATTCCAATTGTATTCCAGACAGACTCTCTTGGAAGAAATGCAAACATAATTTCTTGTCAGTAGTTTGTGGTTGGATTTTCCGAACATATGATCTGAAATGCATCTTTGGGCAAGAAACACCGTCATACTTAGAAAAGGTAGGAGTTTTGAACTTAGGAGGAGTGACGACTCCTGAGACTAAACCCAATTCCTTAAAGTACAAGCCAAACACCTTCTGAATCTCCATAGCTTTCAGACGCTCTTCTAACATCTTATACTTTTAATCAACAGGGGGATATTGTTCATCCAAATAATCTTCTTCCTCTTCATCAAAAAATTTGTCAGAACCATGGTTGTTTTTTTCTCTGTCTTAACACTCTTACCATCTTCATCCTGTTCATCATCTTCGTCCAATTGGATATCAAGATCTTGAGCTTGCTTGACTGAACCTCTGAACCTTTTCCCCATATTAAGGATGCCGATTGGTTTCTTTGTCTTATTCTTTTTTTCTTTAGTGATGATTGCCTTCAATTCTTCTTTCCCCTTGGCTAAGCTTAGGAACATCTCTTGGAATTGAGCATTCTGATCCTAGAGATATTTGACCGTCTGTTCGAGAGCCATTTATGCTAAAATAAACAACAAGAAGATTAGAAACCTGTCTTGGAAACCTATTTTGCAATGATATGTATGGCATGTAGATGCATATGCAATGTTTTCAAGGACCTCATGGGATTTAAATTTGTTAATCAAAAGGAAATAGAAACAAAGACTCTTATTAGTAAGTTCAAATTATAAATGCCTCTTAGGCTTACAATGAAAACAAAAGGGTTTCAAGGAAACAAATTATGAACTCCTAAGACCTAAGACTCAAGTCTCCCATTGATGCTTCCTCTTTGTGTTGACATATGCATTAAGGTTCTGCTCTTCGTGAAGTCATTTTGTCAGCTCCAATACTTTCCTCTTGCTAGCATAGAACTGAGTCTCAAAGGTGTCCCTTCTTTCAATTTAATCCAAGACTTCTGTAGCTCTTCAAGGTCAGTAGGCATATCTGGATGAAAAATGGTATAAGGAACATCTCCTTCAGCACCAGGCTCCAGAATTACTGGTAGGACAACAGGATATGGCATTCTAATATTTTTAGAACGAGATCACACCCATCTGAGGTAAGGATCCAAAGGGATGGAGTTCTTCTGTCCTAAAGTCTTGCTATCAATCTTGTTCACCATTCCCCAAGCACGTATAAACCTTTGAGGGTAACCTTGAGGATCATTTTTGTAATTGAATATAATACCCTGGATAAGCATATCATGAGGATTGTCTCTTCGAGCATAACGAAATTAACGTAGTGCTAGAGAAGGGTTATAAGTAATTCCTTCGCTTATGCCAAGGAGTGGCACATTAGGGAATTCCCCACAATGGTCAATAATAGTGATGTCCTCCTGAGATCGGGAACACCAATCGATATCTGAATGAGAGAGTGACATCATCCTTCAATACCACTTTAAACCTTGTTCATTCTTCATCACTGATCGGGGAAGGTTCAAAATAAACCACATGGATAGTAAAGGTATGCAACACATGAGAGTCCCTCGCTCCCTCATAGTATGAGTGTGAAGAGAGTGCAAACTATCTCCAAGCAAAGTAGGCACAAGATTATGAGTAAGAAATATTTTCATGGTGTTCACATCTATGAGTTGGTATGGATTAAGGAATAGTACCAAACCATAGATAAACAAATCCAATATCTTCTCAAAAGAATGAAAACTCATAGCATCTAGAAACAACTGAGCTTTCTCTATCAGAAATCTAGCAAGAAGACCTTTAACTTCATTTCTTGTTTCCCAATTAGATACAATGTCTGACTGCTTCAGATGTAAGCCTGCTGCAATAACTTCAGGTTTTGGAACTTTCTCTAAACCAGTGAAGGGTGTCTGATCAAGAATAGATACTCCAAGTAGCTTAGAGAAATCTTCCATTGCAGGCACCAATTGATAATCTGGGAAGGTAAAACAATGATGCTTGGGATCAAATAACTGGAATAGAACACTCATCATGTCTTCTTCAAAACCCGAGGTAACCAAACTGAGTAGATAACCTTGCCTTTTGGTGAATTGAGAGTTTTCGGGAACTTTGAGACTAACTCCTTAAGATTGGAAGGTACCCTTACAAAGTGGACTCAGATAGTGTTTCTGCAAGCGGAATCCATAACCTACAACAAAGAACAAAGATAAATCCCTAGGTCCTTGAAATTGTTAGTGAAAATGTTATGTTATGATGATATGATGTCATGATGTTATGTTCATGTTAAATAAGTAGAAAACACAAACAAGTCACACAAGAGCCTTAGGTTTAAAGGCCTGCATGAAGTCCATAAGTAAGTACCCTTCCCCACTGAAGTTAAGTTGGCTCAACCTGTCCTAAAATAGTAACCGGGTTCTAAGAATATCATATCACAAATCTTTCTCGAAGGCTTTATTTTAGCACGGTAACTGACTTGCCACCAAAACATCCAGAAAGTTGAATCTCAATGAGCGTATCCTCTAGTATTAAACAACTTTGAATTGCACCAAAGCCGGCTATATCACACTTTCTAATGGCCAAGATGGGTCAATTAAGGTTCTAAAAGCAAGTTAGTGTTAACGACATTACACGGAAGCATAATGTTATCCTTGACTGGCTCAAGGAACATCAATACAAACCACAGTGTCACACTAATTGTTGCTATCATGTTAACCATATCAGTATACGACTTACATTCTTTATGATCTATTTCTACTTACCTAAGGAATCACTAGATCTGGGTGTAGGATCTTTCACACAAGTAATACCCAAACAAGCCCTTAAATTTAAAGAAAACAATCCAAACAATTAAATCAAGTAAAAGTGATCTAAACTCTAAGGTAACCCCTCTTTTTTAGTTTACTTCCCCAACAGAGTCATCAGTTCTGTAGTACGGTGGGAGAACTGACTTTTGTAGTGTTATTGTAAATGTGCGGTTAGCAAGAGTC
This sequence comes from Vicia faba, assembly GCA_948472305.1. Taxonomy (NCBI): domain Eukaryota; kingdom Viridiplantae; phylum Streptophyta; class Magnoliopsida; order Fabales; family Fabaceae; genus Vicia; species Vicia faba. Next base: position 931,452,168 of record OX451740.1, on the reverse strand, counting down.
GCCACTAACTTTTCTTTTATCCAATATTTAGGAAAGGTGAAAAGATTAGGAAATACCTTTGAAATTTTTTGAGATTGGGGGGTAAATTATGTAAAGGGAATGTGTTAGCACCCTTTACATCCGTAGTTATCTACGGGCTCTTAATTGCTTAGCTCGCTTTCTCTTTGTATGTGAATTGTTTGAAAATATTTTGAAACGCCAATGTACGACATACTATGTAATAATTCTTGTATCAATCCTCAAGAATGTATAAAAAGTGTTTTTGAAAATATTTTATTTTTGAAAGTATGATGTGGGGAAACGTTTTGTTTGTGAACAAGCATTCAAGAGTCCTACCCACTAGGTTTTTGTCTTTCCCACTCTTTTCCTTTTACTTTGGAGATAGTACTATCCATACCATTAGTTGGTAGATAATCCTATCTATTGGATATGAAGGGACAAGCATAGGGTCATTTTATGGTCATAGAAGGCAACATGTAAGGATACTTTAGCAATTATATCGAAGGGACTATCATAATTTTGCTCGTAGGGTCATCGTGGGGCTAGATCATCTTTTTGTAGGAAACTCGAGGGACATCGAGGGACTATGATCTTTTGTATCATAAGGACCATGATGATTGTATTGAGGTTCTTTTTCTAAAATATCCCTACTTTCGAGGGACATGACCAATATTCGTAAGGCAACAAGAAAGATTACCTTAAAGGTGCAAGTGTGAAAAGTGTTTGTTTTCAGTTATTTTATCTTGGACTTAGGGTTGTCTACATTTGATTTTAATTCTTGCCATACAATCCTATTAGCTAAAAAATTATATATACAAAACATAAAGTATAATTCCGGAAAATTAAAGTCCTACGCTATTACAGGGCCTTGGGGCAGTTACGTGATAAGAAAAAAGATGCGGAAAATAAATCTATACTATCATTAGAGAGTGTGTCCTGTACACTTGACTAAGAAAATAACTGGAAAAAGATGAATGAAAGTGTTAGAAAAATATGTTTAAAACCTAAAGATTCTGTGTTAGAAAATATATTTTTGGTGTTTTTGTAGAAAATAATTTAAGTGTTAAAAGTAATTAGAAAAAAAAACTAATTTCTAATTCATTTTAATTAATAAAAACCTAAAATCTAATTAAGTTAAATAAAATTAATTGGTTAAGAAATAAACTTAAAACTAATTATGTTTTAAAAAGGTATTTTATGGTTTTTGGTTAATTGATTAATTAGAAAAATAGATAATTAAATGGAATGAAAAATAAGGGTTAGAAAAACTGAGAAAGTAAGATGCATGGGGTGGGGATCGAACCCACCCCTTTTGACTCAAAGGTGATAGTTTCATTCATCAGGCCATATGTTTGTTTGTGATTGAGAAGGAGTATCAATCAACATATAATAAACATGCGTTAACCTGGAAATAAAGAAAATATTTTGACCAAAGGGGGGATCGAACCCACGCCCTCTCGTTTAATAAGCATCTCACTTACCACCTGGACATAGTTGTTTCATATCAATTCAATAACACATAATATATATATATATATATATATATATATATATATATATATATATATATATATATATATATATATATATATATATATATATATATATATATATATATATATATATATATATAACAAGTTAAACTCTAAAAAATCAAAAATCAACAAGAATTGAAAATGAGCGCTAGTGGTGGGGTCAAAAGTTTTTTAAATGGACCAATCAGAGAGAGGGGGGACACACACATGCCCTTGACCCAAGTCAGCGCCACCACCAACGATGGTTCCACCTTCTTCTTCGGTGAGACCAAATGCCAAACCTGCAAAATCAAAGTAATACAAAAAAGAAAAGCATCTAGATCCACTAATTGAGACCTCACTGGTGGTGTTAGTTTTGACTGAGAAGGATGGTAGCTAGGGTTTTGAAGCTTTGAGAGCTTTGAGCCCTAACAATGGTGAATTGCGATACCTGCACTCAAACTCAGAAATAATGGTTCAAAATAATTCCAATCATTAATATGAGCATGAATATATGCATAGAATTCATTTATATTATATGAATAAGTAGTTTGAAATTGAAAAACATGAACAAACCAAAGATGTTTGGTTGGAGAGTTCTGAGATGTTGTAGGCTTGAGTAGTGATTGGGAATGACTCCTGGAGGTCTTAGGGAGATGATGGAATGCTCAAAGTTGATTGAAACTGGATGGATAAAGAGTTTACTTGTGCTCTAGTTTCTTTTCAAATTTGAAGAATTAGGGGTGGCTCTACAAGCTGCTATCCATCCCCTTTGTATCTGGCATGGTTGTGTATTTATAGGCCAAGCATTCTAGGTCAAAATCTAATGGAATTAAGACTTGTATGATTTGTTTCTCTATTGTGTTTAAAATCTTTCCAAAATTGAATATTTTCCTTCCAAATATGACATACACAGTTTTGGCATATTTGTCACGTGTTTTTTGGGCCTCCAAGTTGATTCAAACAAAGTCCAATGTGCCTTGATCCATTAGTTTGTTACTTTATTTGATTTATTTTAATAATATTTACATAAAATTAAAATAAATAAAATAAAAAACATGGCCATGTACCAAATGACTTATAGGTCTTCTAACATGTCATAAACATGTTTGAACCTCAAAAGTTTGGCCCATTAGTCCAAAACTTCAAAATTGTTCAATGAAAGTTTCATGCACTTCTCCAAATTTGCTTAACTTGCACAAGTTATAACTCTCTCAATCTTTGTCATATGAAGGTGATCTTGGACTTTTTGGAAACCTCGAGATGTCTACTACTACTTTCTTATTGGTTAATTTTTCATTTGAAGTATTTAACTTAATGTAAATTTCCTTCACAAAAAGTCTCTTTTTGTTGACTTTCAAAATGACCTGTAAAGTTTTGGCTCATATCTCTCAAATGAGACATTTGTGGCTTTGAGCTTAGGGAGACAAAGTTGTAGAGAATTGAATTTCCTTCAAGATAGGATTTGGTTGAGGAATTTCTGATGAAGTATGCAAAATTTTTGCTTGGTCAAAGTTCAGTTGACTTCTCCTTAAGAAAACCCTAATTTAGTATCTTTTGACTTTTGATGAATCTTGAGTTTTCTTGATGAATCATGATAAACCCTTGATCAAATGATGAATGTGACTTCAAAATATTTATATTGACCTAAAATCTTGAAGTTTGATTGTAGATTGATCAATGTTGAATTTTTACCCAGTACAATTGATTTTCACTCATCTGAGCAATTGACAGAGCAAACTCGTGAAACAAGGCCTGAAACCTGACATGAGGATTCTTTAAAGCATATGAGGAACCATGAAACTCACTTGAGGCATTAGAAGCTCAATTTTCCTTGAGAAAAACAAACCCTAATTGTAGCTGAATTTCTTAGAAGAAGGACTTGTCTGATTAATTCCTTGAGTACCCTTGAGCAATTGAAACTTCTATGAGCCTGAGGGAGTGTCTTGAATTATTTTTTCTTAGAAATGGGAGAGAAAATTTTGGAGTACAACACATAAAAATTACATTGTAGTCGGTGTAAGAACTTTAAATAAAAGCTAAAGTTGTTTAACAATATCACTATTTTACATTGGAAGTTATCCTTGTATAATATTTTATGAATTTTTTTAATTAGAATGAAAATATGTCAAATTATTTTTTATTCCATGACAAAGTATTTCAATTTATGATACTACATTATAATACATAATATATTTCAATAACATTATGATTTTATTTTTTGTAATTTTTATATAACATTTGTTCCAGGATGTTTAGGAGGTCAGACATAGAGACTTAATTGCTAATACTACGAGAAATGCTTGAGGATTATTTGCAACCTCACATAGACATTCTAACATTCAATTAGCTTTCCACCAACAAATTAGATCGAATAATGATCCACACGAAACAACAGATTAAGCGGAAGAAATTCTAAACTGTCTCTCATATATAAAATTTTGCTTACATCAAGATCCGTGTGTTATATTCATTCTCACATTCTAACTACTTCTCATTATCTAATTGATTTAGGTGTTGGAGTGTTAACCAAGTAGGTCCACTCCGTTCCACTTTGTCATCAACTATTTTTGGTTCCTGAACGGGACAATAATGTCGTAGTATAAACTCAAAGTTCGCACCATGCTCATTAGCCTCGACTAGGGGGAAACTATTTTGGATTGGCCAAAATTGAAATTCCGTTATATAGATAACAATGTCCTAACACATGTTGAGAAAAAGATTTTTGTGTAACATCACAATGACAAGATGAAACATACTGATATAATACTTATCAGTCCAAAGTCATGACAAATGTTTCAACATCTTGTATGACATGTCAATTAATCAATAAATAAAATTGAACAATGCAGAACGATAATAACACAAAGATATGATGACCTAGTTCGGTGTACAACAACACCTACTCTGGGGACTACCAAGCCAGGAAGGAAATCCACTATCAGTAGTATCAATTAAAAGCTAAACTCCCCCGTTTGAAACTTATCACTTAATCCATACTCTGTGCAACTTCTACCTAATAACTCATGGATATGAGTATACCCACTCACTCCCTATCACCACAATGATATATAACAATCATAACCTCTGGTGACTGCATCGAACTACTTGAAAGACACCCCTTTCAAATAAAGTTCAACGAAGACTCTTGACTAACAAACAAACTTAGATTTGCTTTAAAGCTTCATCCAAGAACAATACACAATTGATTATCTAAAGGCTTATGAATCTGTATAAACAACTATGTCTACCACAATACATCAAATCGATACAAAGGGTGACTTACAACACAAGAAATTACTCGACTTTCAAAACACTAAACCTTATTATATATAAAAGTGTTACACAAGGATTAGTTGAAATGCCCTAGGTCTAAGTCTTCCTTTTATAATCTTAATTCAGTCCATGGGCTTTGAATCCTCTGTTAAAATATTCCTTGATCCACTGCTAAAGCGCTCGTTAAATCTTGGAACAGATTTACTAAAGTTTAGCTGTAGTAGTCCAAGATGTCGAGTCTTTATGGCAGGATATCTTTGTTCGACATATTATTCTTCACATATTTTAACATCTTGAACAACATCTTCTTTTACCAAAATTAGCCAAATCTTTAGAGCTCAAATCTTTGGAGCTTTCAATCTCCCCCTTTTGGAAAATTTTGGCTAAAACACCTTTTGTACAATAAATCCAGGAACATTTGGCCAAAGCTCCTTTTGCACAATAAACCCAGGAATAAAAGTTCTGAAGTCATTTCAGGTGAAAGAACCTTGTACTCTTCATGTACACGAGGAATAAGATAATCAGAATGCACATTAGATTGTCCAGTTACTCCCCCTTAATCCAGGAACTAATTCTTGTCACGAAGGGATACATCTTCCTCTCTGGTGGCATATGAGAACCCTTAAGAAGAACCAGGAACTTTACCCTCAGCAACCAAACACCAACCTGAATAACTCAGAACACATGACACAATTATGTTCGTAACTCAGATCACAAGACATAAAATGAAACTAAGACACGAATCAGAGATGATGTTAGAACATCCTGTTAAACATCCTTGAAAAGAAACTGTAGGGACAGACATAACATCCATATGGTGATCAATACCTTTCTCACTCTTTTTAGCCAAAACTTTACAAATATACCAAAAACAGACCCATACCCATAGTGTACTCACCCAAACATGAACAAAACCCACAAGACTACAACTTAGCAACACACACCTTGAAGGAGAGGAAGAGATAACCCTCTTTTATATCCGAGCAGAAACCTAGGAAGTAACTCTCCTATTTTGTAACAACGGTCTTAGTCAATAAAAGTAATAACACAAATAAATATGCATCGTCCATGTTATTGTTGACGGTTTCTTCTTGAGTGAGAACCGTTTACAAAACATTTTTCATGCCTTTAATTATTCTGGACTATTTCTCTTGGAAATTTAAGTTCCAATGAATGAGTATGCATTGCCAAATATGCGTTTCTCACACCCTTCTGACACGTATTTGGAGTCACCGTCCATAACCACCACTTGTTGATCTTCATAGAGACGCGTCCTAAACAATGTCCTGACATCTACCCAAACATTGTCTACTATCTTTTTTTTTCCTCAAAAGAACCACCACCTTTTTCAGTATAAGGCCAACAATTTCTCAGACTAGAGCCACAAAGAAATTTAAAAAGATTTTTCTAGGAGAAACTCGTCGATATTCATGTTTTGAAGCATAAACACAAATCTTTCCACTAAATACAAAAGTACTCCTTTTAGGTAGAATTAGAGAGACTTGAGCACAACATCTTCTAATTATCAACTGAGAGCTTCTATTGATACTAACTTCAATTCTGCAGAGAAAAATAAATTCTAAAAGACACTGAATCTCATATCACTCCTATGAACATGTTTTGGTTCAATCCACTGATTCCTCAATCAATAGAAGTAAGCTTACACTGCCACGTTAATCATGACTTCTTCTAGTAACATAGTTTATGGACATCTCTCCTGACATCACATCCTCACAAAGGAACTTTGACATAGCTTATTTGACCTTTAAGCAATCTATGTGAAGACTGCACTTCTTCAGAACTACATCCCAGACAGAAGACTAACTCCCCATGTCATAGATGACCAATATTCCTTTGACACGAGCTTCAAAGACAATGAACACAAACACAAGACTCATCCTTATGTTCACAATGTGAGATTCATAATGCTTCACACACCTTGTATAAAACAATTTCTGAAGACATTCTCATGCAGTTATGGTCCTTGGAAATACATCCAGACTCCCAAGACATATCAACGATGAAATTATGGTATGACATAATTCAGATGTCCTATGACATGTTGAGACATCCGATCTGACTTAAACAACACATGAAAGGTATAAACAATAAAACAGTACTGAAAAACATAAATAACACACATAAATTGTTAACCTAGTTTGGAGCAACTCTCATACTCTGGGGGCATACCAAGCCAGGGACAAATACACTATGATAGTATCAATTCGAATCTAAACTCCCCAGTTTACAACTTCTCACTTAATCACTAACCATGCTATATTTCTACCTAATACTCACCTATGTATGAGGCCCTCCTCAATCCCTCATCAATCATAGACAACGATTGGATCAAAACAGGAAGACACACTTCCATGACAACAAAATAGAGGATACACTTCCATGACAATACCTAGCCAAGACTCTTGACTAAGAACACAACTTGGAGTTGATTACAAGCTTCCTCCAAGAATAATACCCAACTCGTTACCTACAGGCTTCTGAGTAAGAACAAAACCTTATAATTCAAGGAAGACAATCCAACTCACATGTCGAGTGGATCACACATACCAACTCTCCTAGAGAGTGGCTTACAGACTCGTCCCTAATGATTACATCTTTCTAATTCTTGGCTGGTACCTTTCTTAGGTTACAAAGAATTCTATTTATAACCTATATCTCAACTAGATTTAGGCCTTCAATCACAACACATTAGCTGTTACAAATCAGCAGAAACTTCTGCTATAAGCAAGGTCTTCAATCATTAGTTTCCTAAAATATCTCCGTAGTTAGAAACTGTATAATCTTTAATATTTTGCCTTGATTCTTCTTGACCTTTTAATCAGCGCCACATAGGATTACATAATATTCCAAGAATATTCTTCATCTATTAAATCATAACAAAATCCATCTATCCAGCTCAACTTAGGCGTGATGTCATATGACCCTGCATAGGACATCTTATCTGACATATTACTCGAGATGATGAGAACTTCTCATCTCAACATGTCTTAACATAAGATAGGACTTCTTGCTCAACCTGCTCCTGTTAGAAAGTTAATACATCCTATCTAACATATTGTTGCTATATTAGTTTTACCAAACATAATGCAAATCACATAATTCAGAGAATTAACAAATGACATCAATAAAAATTTCCAGAATGATATGTCTCATTTACTTGCTTGACAAAATTAAAATTCATCCATTATTTCTAGAGAAACTTGTAGCATAAGGAACCACTTCCCAACCAACATGAGATAGTGCACCAGGTCTAATGTCCAACCCAGTCTCATTACCATCCACAACATCCTCAAGTGCAGATTTCTCCAAATCAAATGGTGAGTATCAATCATCACACTATGAATCCAAGGAAAAAAATGATGTTACAACATTACATAGGGCGTCAGAGCTTTGCTTATAAGTTATCCACAATGATTTTATAAGTGCAGTAGCATAGTCTTCAACAATTTTTCCTTCCAAAAGACAAAATACCCCTGAATGAAATAAAATTTCATACTTCTTGTGACATATGCTTGATTACACAGTCCAAAAATAATTCCCTTGTACCCACTAGCGAATTCTGATACAAGTGAATTCTTCACCATGATAGAAGACATGTATTTACCACATACCCAACAATAGATATGGTCAGAACCTTTACATACTACAATTAGAAAGGTTACTTCTGAACCTGATGTTGATCATCAAGTTTCGTATTAATCATCTCAATCATCTCCCGAAGACAATCATCAACAAACACGATGTTACAACATCTCTTGGAACATCAACTTCTTGTTGTAGACACCAACCAAATGAATCTCAAGAGAGCACAACCTCAACAACACACCACATAACCATGAAGAGAGATGACCCCACATACACTTTCTGAAATCAGGTATTCAGTAGATTTGCATCAATACATTAGGCAAATACATCGCTCCCGTCAAAGAATTTCCCAACAGTTATATGCACCATTTCATTTGAGGAACATTTCTTCATGTTCACACCTTCACAATTTCTTTTAGATGTACGATAAGTAGTTAAAACTACATCCTTAAACATGGCAGACCATTTGATCTAGCATCCTTATTCTGCAGACTGCGAGCTCTTGTGGATTCAAATGGTTATGGCTGAAATTCTCGTCACAAACTAATTGTGGCTTAACTTTATACTCCTCCATGGTTAGACACACCATGAAATTCAAGCACACTTGCTTTTCTTCCAGATGTCAGAGAATATGTCCTTGACATTTGATCTTAACCTCCAAGTATAAAGAACCTGGATGAGGAAAAATATCAACTCGAAGATAAACCTCAACTTCTACACTCTTACTTACTTGAATCAGAAATAAAATGACCCAACAAGTAATCACTGAGTTGACCTTCTCTTGACCAGCCCACTCATCTAATATATGTTTCTTGAATGGAAACTTCTTAGACAAACACCCCAGATGCATACACACATCTATTACACCATTCCTCAAACCAATAGGTTCTAAACACTTTGCTGATGAATTTTTCATAACTCTTTTGATCCACCATAATTAGAAGCGCCTTTATGAGTGGAATTGAGACAATCCTCAAGTATCTTTGGTAGCTTTAATCACAACAATAGGAGATACCCTTTAGAGTAGACCAAATCATCATTCTTTTTTAAAGCCTCAACTCAGAGTCACACAAATCATAAGCATATGCAACGGAACCAGTTCCTCAACACCCTTCAGTCACAACATAGTGATAAAAAAACTAGGTTTAAAAATAAATCAAACACACAACATCTAACTATCACAACAACCTCTTTCAAAACATCAACGAGAACCATCAATCATGCTGTCACGGATAATCCACACTCCCACTACAAGGAATTATCCAAACAACAATATGAATTTTCAAATTTCACAAAACAGGTACGATGTCTTAACATTTGGTAAGACATCATATGCACATATATCACCATTCACTGGCCAGAGTGTGAAAGAGTCAACACACCCTTATCTCTTTAACTTACTCTCTGCTGGCCTTGTACTTCTAGAAAACAATTGCACCATGTTTCTAGACTGAGATGTGAATAGCTATGTATCTGTATTCCACAGTAAACTTAAAGGGTCTTGATAGAGACTCGAGAGACTTTCTTCTTCATCACTTCTCAGACACCAGGTAAAATGTCAAGAACATATCATATGACAACATACAGAAGAGATATCCTTAACATCAACCATCAACTAGGGATCATAGCTTCATACATTAAACCTCAATCATCCAGCTCCTTCAATGAAATCCAAAACACCAAAAGGCAAGTTAAACCTGATCACCCCAGGTTTACATATCTTCCCTGATCTCACCTAGAAATGGAAGAGGATGTCAGCTCTGATACCAATTGGAATTCTAGTATACAGATAACAATGTCCTAACACATGTTGAGATAAAGATTTATGTGTAACATCACAAGGACAAGATGGAACATATTGATATAATACTTAGAAGTCCAAAGTCATGACATATGTTTCAACATATTGAATGACATGTAAATTAATCAAGAAATAAAACTGAATAATGCAGAACGATAATAACACAAAGATATGATAACCCAACTTGATATACAACAACACATACTCTGAGGGCTACCGAGCCAGGAAGGAAGTCCACTATCAGTAGTATAAATTTAAAGCTAAAATCCCTCATTTACAACTTATCACTTAATCCTTACCCAGTGAAACTTCTACCTAAGAACTCCTAGATATGAGAATACCCAATCACTCCTTATCACCACAGTGATATCTAACAACTACAACCTCTGGTTACTGCATCGAACTACTCGAATGACACCCCTTTCAAATAAATTTCATCCAAGACTCTTGACTAACAAACATACTTGAATGTTATACAAAGCTTCATCCAAGAACAATATACAATTCATTACCTAAAGGCTTATGAATCTGTATAAACAACTATGTCTACCACAATGAATCAAATCAATACAAAGGGTGACTTACAACACAAGAAAGTACTCGACTTTCAAAACACTAAACCCTTATTCTATATTTAAAATTGTTACACAAGGATTAGTTGAAACTCCCTAGGTCTAAGTCTTCCTTTTATAATCTTCATTCAGTCTATGGGTTTCGAATCCTCTATAAAAGTATTCCTTGATCCACTGCTAAAGCGCTCCTTAAATCTTGGAACAATTTTACTAAAGTCCAGTTGTAGAAGTCCTAGATGTCAAGTCTTCATGGTAGGACATCCTTGTTCAACATGTTTTTCTTCACATATTTTAACATCTTGAACAACATCTTGTTTTACCAAAATTAGCCAAATCTTTAGAGCTCAAATATTTGGATCTTTCAAATATAGTCTCACATTGCTTAAGAATTGAGACTAAGGGTAGTTTATATACAATACTCATACACATCAACTCGATGAGACACCCTTTCTAAATAACAAAGTCGCATGGATTCTCACACCTAGATCATACAATTCACCGTGGCCGTAATGATGAGGGCTTGGGGTCAACTAGAACATTGGTGTTGTTTTTGGGAATCTGGCATCTAACTCTCGCTAAATTCCACTAGAAACCCTTTTCTCTTCATCGCTATTCAAAAGATGTGGTCTTTTTTCTGTTTGAATAACTGTTAACCTCCCTGCAAGAATAAGTGATCAAACTCCCGAAATAATGACAACATTGAAAGCTACTCGATCATTCGCTCAATGCAATGCCCTGTTACAACCATTAAAATAGAAAATGTAACTAATCTTATGAGGGAGACTCTACTTCCTTCAAGAGTCAAAGATGATCATGTCCTATTAACTTCTTCTTCCACTCCTATACCATAAAATTCAGTCCTTCTGACGATTGTCCAAGGCACATTCCAAGCCCCCCCAAACTTTCAGTCTTTTCAACAACCACACCATGGTCAGATCTAGAAGCAACCTTTATTGCAACCGTTGATTCTCGAACATGAGATGCTTTAAAGCCTCCAACATATGCAGGCCAATCTAAGTATGAAAAGACCTAGCGATCTACTGAACAATATTTATAACTTAGTACAACAACAAAATTCACATTTGTTAGCTGAAAGAGTACTTAGAATCAAAGAAACATTACACTATGCTCCTCCAAGGGATCATTTTATACGTAAGGAGGACACGTGAAACGACCAGGGAGTTGAGATGGCACTAGTCCCTATTGACACCATCTCCCTATGGAGAGCAGTCCCTAAATCCCAAATTCTTAGTAGCAGTTGAGAATACTAAAATTTCTGGTATGCAGATCTCAGATGTCCTAAGAGATGTCGAGACATCTGATCTCTGAATTAAACATAATGGCAAGGTAAAACATACATAATACTTAAAAGTAAAGTAACACACATAATTATTAACCCAATTCGGTGTACAACAACACCTACTCTGGAGGTTACCAAGCCAGGAAGGAAGTCTACTATTAGCAGTATTAGTTCAAAGCTAAACTAGTCCCAAGTTTACAACCTCTTGCCTAATCTCTACCCAATTCTACTTCTACCTAGTTCCTCCCTAGATATGAGAAATCTCCATCCCACTTCCAATCACCACAGTAATAAAAGACCTATCCCAATCACAAGATTATCTATAAATACGCCACAATCACAACAACTTGAAACTAAAACTTAACCAAAGTTTACACTTAAATCACAAATACTTAGTCTTGCTTAAAAGCTTTGACCAAGAACAATACTCAGAGTTATTACAAGCTTCCTCCAAGAACAATAATCAACTCTATGCTTAAAAGCTCATGAGTGATTCATAGTTAAACCTTAACTAACAATAGTCCTACTCTTCTATCAACATGATATTAGAGAGGCTCACAAATAACACAAACCAAATCTTCCAGAGAGTGTCTCACAGACGAAGCCCTAATATATGATGCTTTTACATACTTGAATTGTATCTTCTTTAGGTTTATAAACTTTTGATTTATAACCTTTTTCTGGACTAGATTTGGGCTTCAAAACACAGCAAAATGGATGCTAAAGACGCTCCAAGATATTCTCCATAAATTTAGGACTTCAATCATTTAGTTTCCTAAAAAATCTCCATATTTAGAAACTAAGAATACTCCTTGAAACCAGATAAAATCTTCTATACTTAAATTGAGCGCCACATAGGATTGCATAATATTCCTAGAATATTTTGTGTCTCTAACAAGCTAACAGTTTCCAAAAGTCCAGTTGTACACAGACACAATGTTGAATGATTATGCATATGGCATCTTTGTTCGATATGTTTCTGCAATTGATATAACATCTTATTTCAACATGTCTATGCTAAGTTAGTTTTACCAAATATAATGCCAATCACAACAAAACAGAGAATTAACAATATCCCCTTTTGGCTTATTTTGGCTAAAATAACTTAGTACGTCTTCCACACATGAACAACAATACAACAAATTCTAAACATGTCAGGACATCATGTCTGACAAATCTTCACAGTAGTCCAGTCCAGAGTACAAAACCCGCTAAACCTGCTAAGTACTAACAAATTCCCTCCCTTAAAAACATAAACGAACAATGTTTAGATACACACAAATTCTCCCCCTTTTAGCCATAATATGACAAAGATGTGTAGCTAACCAACAATACATTAGCGTAAAAGCTAAGCAACTCCTGGGCACTTAACACTTTCAAAGATTGAAGCACTTAACCTGTTCCAGGGAAGAACCCTCCTAAGAACCCATAAGAAGCACACGCAAAAGATTGAAGCAGAACCATAATTCTCCAAAACACAAAGCTTCCCATTGAATTCGAAGCCTACTATTTTCATCCAGGCTCAACTGAAACACTGACATGATGTTAAGACATCTTTGTCTGACATCACAACCTTACTAGATATATATAATCTTCACAAGCTTGAACACCAAGCAAGCTTCATAAGATCTGCACCAGTGCATCAACAATCCATAGACCATTACTTAACTCCCCCTATCATGGATACACAGTGCTCCTGCTGAAGATGATCAATTGAGCAACGGATGAAAAACACATGAAGATTTTCACATGTTCATAGTGAAGGGAAACAATTTCACACACCTTATGAATATATTTACATACTTTGAATCCTGATTCAGATACTCTTACTCCTTGAGGACATATCCAAGCACTCTGACTCCTTCACTTTAGCAAGGAGATATCCACACACGTTGTCATGACTCTTTAGATGACCAAGATGTCATGCTCACTTGGTTTGACATTACCCATATGCCAAACAAAATCTTCTATTTTCTTGCTTCCAGAGTTAATTGCAGCAGAAGAAAACCACCTTCTAAAGATCATACCATTTTAACTGATACACTTTCCTTGCACCTACTAGCCATTATTGGTGCAAGTGAAATCTTCAACATGGAAGTAGTCATGCATTATTCTACAATATCAGAATCTTCACATCCTAATTCGCATAGTTAGGAATACTTTTTCTGACAGTAATGTTGAGCATCAAACTCCACATCTATAATCCCAAGCATCTTCCAATGACAACCACTAACAAGCATGATGTTACAACATCCTTTAGGACATCAACTTCACATCACATAACCCAATCACTTTGGTTCTTGATCCACCAACCATAAGACTTAACACATAACCTAATTACTTTGAAAAGAAGTCCTTAACACAAGAAGATCTACAAAGAACATAACTTCAACAGCTTATACACACCAGTACCATGGAGAGAAATAAACTCTCATACACATTCTGAAACATAGTTTTTAGATTTCAGTTCTGCATCAACAAATCAAACAAATACATAACTTGCGTCATAGTATTTTCCATTAGTCACATGCACAACCTCACCAGAGGAAAAATTACTCACAATCCCTCCTTCACAGTTTCCTATAAGAAATACAATCAACAGATAATACCACCTTCTCACACCAGGTAGAACATTTGGTCTGACATCCTTCTTCTACACACATATGGCACCAGTGGATTCTTCATCATGCCAAATAGTCATGATAGATATTCACACCACACATTATGCCAAATTAGGCTAGTGACTTGGCTTTATACTTTATCATAGTCAGCTATTCAATTTTTGAAACTAATGTTGATCATCAATCCTCACACCATGAATCTTCAAGATAACTTCCTTTACTAAAGAAGCAAACACCTCAGATGATGTTCCAACATCATTTCAGACATTTATCTCAATCACATGGATTTCACCATTTACTATGGTTCTGGAGATAACATCCATAGTAACCCATACACCTCTCTTGAAAGGGACACAAGAGAACTATAGATACATGCAGTAACCTGCATAATATACACATCAAAAAGCTTCTTCTTATAAGCATAATAACCAGATCTCTTGTCTGAATTTAAGGTGTTAGACTCCATCCTTCTGCACCTAAAGAGGAGATTCTCTTTAACAGGTATTTGGGGAAGAGTACAACAAACGAGGTATTGAATGAGCTTCATACCACCAACCGACTGTTTAGTACAAGTCTGCTTCTTCCAATCCTCTAAGACTCAAAGATGCATTTATTTCCTTTAGGAAAAATACTTGAGTCCTCGTATAAACAAAAGTTCCATCATGTGAAGACACCACATAATTGGACCCTAAGCTTGAGGAGTATCTCCCTTGAGTATACACACCTTCCTCCAATAAGGCTTGATCTACAAACTCCTCCTTATTTAAGAAGAACAAACTGGAAGGCTCATCCCAAACAGTTTGGATGACACTCCAAAAAGCAAACACCAATCAACAACTTAGGTTGATACATCTCCATTTCATACAACCCCTCTGACTGTCTCTTACAACAGAGTTAGAGTTCCATGTTATCATAGACTTGATAATAATACCAAGTTTGAGTAAACAACCTTCATGCTGTTTTTGAGAAACACCAGCCAAACTTATTGAGAAAAGTAAATTCCCAAGAAAAAGATGTCAAGACATTATATTTGACATTTCTTCAAGATATTCCAACTCTAGAACAGTAGGAACTCCCCTAGTTCCAACTCATACAGAAACTGTCCCATTATAGCAAGATATCCACAAGCAAGCTTCCATAAATCTGGCTCCTTTGACTAGAAGGATCTTCTAGATATCAGAGAGAAGGTCCTTGACATTTGAACTTGACCTTCATACATAAAGAATCTGATGTCTTTAAAAAATTTTCCACTAGAGAATAGAGCTCAGCTTCTACACTCCTATATACTTTGATCAGAAATAAACTGACCCAAGGAGTAAATAAGATGTTGGTCATCTCTTGACTAACACACTTATCTAAGACATGTTTCTAGGACAATGACTTCTTAGACACATAACCCAGATTCATCCTCTTCTAATTCAGGAGATAGTTTTAAACATATGTGATAAACACACATTTGTTTAACACCCAAAGCATCTGCTATGCCATTTTTTAGCCAACAAAATTTTGCACAACTTGCTGATGTGATGTTCTAACATCTAGTAGAATATCATTCCAAGGGACACACCAAGAAATATTTTATCAAAGACAGGAGATTGGCCTTTTAGGGATGGAAGCAAAAATAAATTGCTTCTTACTTTCTTCATATCTCTTTTCAACAAACTCATTTAAAAGTGCCTTTATAAGTGCATTTGAGACGAACCTCAAGTATCTTTGGAAACTTTAGCAATCTGGTTAAAGTTATCCTCCAAGTATCACAACACCATATGATACACTTTCAGAGAGGAACGTATCACAAAGATCTTACTTATTTGTTTAGAAGGGAAAACCTCCCTACATCCTCAACACACGAGACACACGAAACCATCAAGAGTTTTCAGATACATACGCATCGAATCACACATCAATAACTCCTCAACACCCTTCAGGGCAGAACATGATAACCCTTTCACACATAATCACCATAATTTAGGTGACAACAGAACACCATAGGTTTGAAAATAAATCAAACACAACACAACAACTCACCACCAAAGCTACATGCCTTGCAACTTTAGACAAGTCCAATATTCACCCTCTCACATCACTCAATACTCCTCATCAAGGGATAATCCAAACAACAATATGAACATACCACATTCACACATCTTAGCAGTAAAACCTCCTTCCTTGTCCATAGTACCAGAAAGTATCTTCCCAGAATCTCACCCTGAAATAGAACAAGATGCCTGCTCCGATACCAATTGAAAATTCTAGTAAGCAAATCTCAAATGTCCTAAGAGATGTCGAGACATCTGATCTCTAAATTAAACACAATGGCAAGGTAAAACGTACATAATACTTAAAAGTAAAGGAACACACAAAATTGTTAAACTAGATAGGTGTACAACAACACCTACTCTGGGGGCTACCAAGCCAGGAAGGAAGTCCACTATTAGCAGCATTAGTTCAAAGCTAAACTAGTACCAAGTTTATAACTTCTCGCCTAATCACTACCCAATGCTACTGCCTAGGTCCTCCCTAGATATGAGAAATCTCCATCCCACTTCCAATCACTATAGTTATAAAAGACATATCCCAATCACATGGATGTCTATAAACAAGTCACAATCACAACAACTTGAAACCAAAACTAAAATGAAGTTTACACTTCAATCACAAATACTTAGTTTTTCTTAAAAGCTTCGACCAATAACAATACTTAGAGTTGCTTACAAGCTTCCTACAAGAACAATAATCAACTTTATGCTTAAAAGCTCATGAGTGATTCATAGTTACAACTCAACTAAAAACAATCCTACTCTTTTATCAACATGACATTAGAGAGGGTCACAAATAATAGAAATGACTCTTCTAGAGAGTGGCTCACAAACGAAGCCCTAATATATGATACTTTTACATACTTGACTCATATCTTCTTTAGGTTTAGAAACTTCTATTTTTTAACTTTTTGTGGACTGGATTTGGGCTTCAAAACACAACAAAACAACTGCTAAAAACGCTCCAAGATATTATCCACAAATTTAGGACTTCAATCATTTAGTTTCCTAAAAAATCTCCATATTTAGAAACTCAGAATACTCCTTGAAATCAGATAGAATATTCTATCCTTAAATTGAGCGCCACATAAGATTGCATAATATTCCCAGAATATTTTCCTTTTGTAACAAACTAACAGTTTCCAAAAGTCTAGTTGTACACAGACACGATGTCAAAGGATTCTGCATAAGACATATTTGTTCAACATGTTTCTCTAGTTGATAGAACATATTATTTTAACATGTATATGCTAAGTTAGTTTTACCAAACATAATGTCAATCAAAACAAAACAGAGAGTTAACAAACACATACCTCACAACATCAGTATAAGGAAGAGGAGGTATTGGCATTCCATCGTAGATCCTTTGTCTTTATCACTTCCCGTTTTTCAACTCTCGAAGAGAGGAAAGGCACGACATCGAAGTGAAGGTTCCCCAGAGGAAGAAGGTCTTGTTCTTGAGGCACATCTTCAATAAATAGGATTTTGAGATCCTTCAGAAACTTCCCAAGTTGGAAAAATATGATGGATCAGGTGATCTATATGAGCATGTCGAGCATGTAGACACCAAAATCGGCTACTACCATGGCTAAGGGGTCGTGAAATGCAAACTATTGGCGTTAACCATTAAAGGAACCATAATGACATGCTTTAAGGACCTCCCAGTCAGAAGCATAAACTCATGGAGGGAAATTTATGATTCTTTTCCTGCTTAAGTCATTGCTTGAAAGCGCCAACTCGCAATGATAGTCGTACTCAATGAGATTCAGCAGAAGAAGAAGGAGACCATATGAGAGTACATTGATCAATTCACCAAAGTATAAGTAGAAGTAGAGGGAATGAACGATGAATTAAAGTGTTGGATATTTAAAAACAGATTGAGACTATACTACATGTTCAACGAAAATCTAGGGTTAGAATTCCCTGCAACTTAAATGATCCTTTAATTAGGGCCCGACCCTACATCAATTATGAAGACGAACTCCTGGAAAAAGATGTAGAGAATAGTCAAGGAGAAGAAATTAAGGAAATGAATAGGGGCTGAGAGAGACAACAACCATCATCGGGATAATGGGAACAGATGTCCTCGAGACAGGTTATTGTCTTATACTCCCCTAAAAACTTCAAGGGATAAAACTCTACAATATTTTTCAAATTCCAAATTTAAGGAAGTTAGGATAAAAAAGCCCTATCTGGTAAGCAATTTGCATGGACTGATAAAACATGGTATTTTTCATTTTCATAATAGCCATGACCAGAACACTGAAGAGCACGTCCATTTAGAGGATGAAATTGAAAAACTGATCAAGAAGAAGAGGCTCACCTGGTACACCTAAGAGGGCGGTAGAAAATATGTTTAAGAGACAAATAAAGAAAAAAAAAGGAGAGATGAGTCTGCAAGAAATAATTGATCCACTCATAGCAAAAAGGGATCTCCTAAGAAAGCCATAGAGACGGTGAATGGAGCCAAGGGAAATAAAGATAATGACAATGAACATGAAGAAGACCGAAAGAGGAAATATTGGTGCATCACATCTATTACTAGAGGTCTTCCTAGGCCAAGGAACCCATCTAAGGGCCCTATTAAAAGAAGAATCTCTGAGCTAATGGCAGTCAGTAGAAAAGGCAAAAGAACCTTTAAGGGGAAACTAGAGAGACCTATCCTCGGGTTCCCTGATAATGAAAAGGTGGGTGGAATCTCGAAAATAAATCTTTCCCTTGGTAATAACGGTGATTATAGCCAACTTTGATGTATCTATGATAATCATATAGGGGGCTTATGGAACATCTTGTGCATGAAGCATTTCAAGAGTTTGGGCTAAAGAGGGAAAATTTGTCATTGTATGAAGGATCTGGCCTATAGGCCTTCAAAGCCATAGTAACTCTCCCTTGGCGACACATCAAACTAATGGTCACAATTATGGATAAGGAAGAGACACTAGAAATGCCAATATGCAATTCCTATTAATTCCCTTTAAAAGCATCTACAACTACATCCTAGGAAGACCTTTTATGGAGAAACTATATATGGTGAACTCTCTATCCCACTTGAAGATGAAATATCATATCATCCAGGAAAATCCACTGACTATATATGTTGATATGGAAAGAGTCCAAAGGATACAAAGAAACTTACATGGTGACAGAGGTGGGGAAGGCGAAGAGAACACAATGGTGGTAAACATGGTCTTCCTCATCAAACAATTTAGAGAGATAGTGGTCGACCACCAAAGGAAAGAATCAATACTCCCATTAGGTATGGTATAAATAATTTAAATTTGATAAGTACACGAGGAGCGCGAATGAAGACTAAAGCCAACCATCACATACCTCACTAGGAAGCCCAAAGAAAAATAAGTAGTGACATAGTCACTTGGTTTGTGAGTACAACTTCTATTATTAAATGTTTTACATGATGTCAAAACTAGGAAAAGCTAGTGTTTTTGTATATTGAACGGTATCTCTATATCTGGTGGCACTCCTTTGCATTAGGGGTCTTAGGAAACATTAAAAATCATTTCTAAATTGATTCAAGTCATGAAAAATAAGTTTCTGCATAAATTTTCATTGCATGTGTCGACACATACGATATTCAGGTCGACACATGCAACTCAATTTTGAAGCCCGTAGCCTCTGGAAGGCTTGGGTTGACACACGCATTGCATAGGTCAACACATATTGATGCATTTATGAAATTGTAGAAATTCTTATTTTATGTGTCGAGACATACGAATTTCAGGTCGACACATTTACTGTTATTTTAAAGCATGTAGCCTATGACTTGCTTCGGTCGACATATGCCTTCTTTTACGTCGACACATACAACTTAAACTCAACGTATGTGTCGACACATACGATTTATAGGTCAACACATACTGATTGTTTTGGTCAATTTTTCAAATCTTTTTATTTTTGAAAAAGTCCTTTTTGCCCTAAATTTCTAAAGCTATAAATACACCATTCATGCATCATTACAACCAGATGATACCATAAAATTAGCCTACATTTTCTCTTCATCTTCAACCTCCAATCTATGCATACACACTAACATTCCATTTTAATGATATTTTGTTGGGGTGACATCTAGACAAGGTTTGATAACGTCCAATTAGGTACTTGTGTAGTCCAGAATATTGGGTTGAGATTTGTAGGGGTCTTCATCCAAAAAATGATGGGTTTATCCTCCAAGATCATTGATTGATTTGGGAGTTTTCGTGCAAGACGTTTAAGAGGTAATTGCGGCCAAGTGAAGTCCTTTGGAGATAAAGAACATAAGGGATCCTTTGGAGATAAAGAACGCAAAGGAAGGAGCGAGAGAAAGGAAAATTACAATTGAAGTATTATGTTGCAATAGGTATAATTTGATCGTTCATAAGCGGAAGCTTTGGAGATAAAGAATGCAAAGGAGTAGTAATATCGAGAACTCAATTGGAATATATCGTGTCTTGGTCTTGCTAAATATCAAAAGAGGAGAAGAGGTTGAATCAACAACAAGCATTAGGGTTTGTGGATTTGCTCTTAAACACTTCTCTTGTATCAACTTTTTGCATAGTAAGAATTATCCTAATTCCATCATAATTAGGCGCAGACATACCCACACACGAGGACGAAAATGGAGAACTGTGAAGACAAATCCTTGTGTCTCTTTTTCGTATTGTTTTACTTTATTTATTTTTGTAAACCAACTTGTCTAATAGCATTGTGTTATCAATTGACTCGTAAGAATATTTCCGACTATTTTTGTTTTGAACTAAGTGTCGATAATGCTTATAATCACTTTTAATTACAAGTGTTTTTTGGTATTAACACTAATCAAAGGAAAATTCTAAAAAATCAATTCCACATCAAGTGTTCGACAAATTGTTTTCATTTGTTCTTTTGATGATTGTATTGGAAATAGTTTTGCTAGTAACTTGATCTAAACGATTCATAAAGTGTTACTTGATTAAATTCTAATTAATTCCAATTATCCCTTTCATTCCATTTTCTATTTCATATTTGCATATCCGATCTCCAATAAATAAGGTTCGATAGACGACACGTTCTGTGAATTTTCACCGTGCACTCTTTTCAATTCAAAGTTTTTAAAACAACTTTTAAACTTAAATTTTGGCTTGGTGATCTATTCACCCCCAATTTAAATAATTCGTCTATCAAGTGGCATCAAGAGCCTGGTTCATTCTAGCTTTGAAACTTATTAGAATATTGCATATGAACTTAAAGGGGATTATAAAAGAGCCCTAATATTCACGGGAGAAAATTGTAGTTATCGGAAAGCTTGTATGAAAATTCATATCAACTCATATGACAAAGGTGTGTGGGAAGCCATTCAAAATGGTCCAATACTGGTGACATATATTTTTGAGGGTGCTACCTTACCAAGCCGAAAAACTTATGGGATGATAAAGATAATAAGAAGTGCTCACACAATTGGAAAGCGAAAAATATTATCATATCAACTCTGGGTGTTGATGAGTTTTATCTTATTTTCCATTGCCAAAAAACTAAAGCCACGTGGTATGCTCTACAATTTACTTATGAGGGAACTAATGAGGTCAAACAAGCTAGGATTAATACACTTAATCAAGAGTTTGAACTCTTTCACATGAAAAATGGTGAAACCATTGCTCAAATGCAAAAGTGGTTCTCACATATTATTAATTATTTAAGATTTCTAGATAATCCTATTTCCAATTCTATTGCTACTAAAAAGGTTTTGCGATGTCTTACTAGGAATGTGCAACCAAAGGTCACCGTAATCAAGGAAGTGAACAATATTGCAACACTTGATCTCACCACCTTGTTTGGAAAGTTAGAGGAACACGAGCAAGAAATAAATTGCTTGGAAAAACATGAAAAGAACTTGGGAAAGAGAATAAAAAGGGTAAAGACACCAACTGTAGCGGTAGAAATGTTTAAGACAAAGCCATTGAATTGACTAGACTTATATATATCAAAAATAAAAACCTCCACCGCGCTTTATTGTTTCCAAAGGAATGGGAAAAGAGCGAATAACCCAAAAAGAAGGGGAAGATGCTAGGTAAGGGGGTTGGTTATGCAAATGAAAGGTATTAGCACCCTAAACATCTACGGTACTCCGCAGGAACCTCTTTAAAAAATCTGTATATTTTGGCTATAAAATGTTGTATGTAAAATAAATGGTGGATGTGAGAAAAGAAATATATTTTTTATGATTTTTGCACTTTCCGCGGTTGCGAACCTTTAGTGCCTACTTATCACCTTTCATGCAATAAGGGATCAGGGTACACGTAGTTCCTCTTTTGAAAATTTTAAAACACAAGTGTGTTGGTTAATTTTATGAGAAAAAACATCATCGTCATTGTCCGTGTGGAAAACATACTTACTACCCACAATCATGAAAAAGGAGAATTTGCATCATCTCAAAGTGGAGGATATGGCTTGGATTTTAAAATCAATAATGCCTCACTCAACACCCAAGTGGAAAATATCTCTCTTCACTATATATTGTAGAAGTATAATTGTTTGCATCACTACAAGGATTGACAAGAGTCTAATCTTTTTGGAAAGGTTTTTAAAATAGAAATCCAAAGTGGAAAAAATGGTTTGAAATGAGATTGATTGACTTTTAGTCTTCTCACAAAAAAAATGTCAAGGTATTATTAAATTGATTGAAGTTTATTTATGAAAATGTTTTGAAAATGCATGGATCTAAGTCCAAGTTTATTATGAAAGTGGTTCAAATTTAGAGACAAGAAGAGTTTTCAAAAGGAGGAAGAAATTTTTTGAAATTAAAGAAGATGGGAGGAGAAGAAGAGACTATCGTAAAGCATGAGGTAAAAGCTAGCGATAAGAATGATCTAACCAACAAGAAGCCAATACTTAACATTATGAGTCAAGATAGAATTCTCATTCATTGGATTGACACCAAGCAAGCAAAGATACTAGACCTCTTGAGAGAACCAAACTTCAAGTGTATTAAGTCTTCACAAAAATTGGGCAGAGTAACGGATGTATACGAGTGAATTCCAGATTACAAACAAAGAATAGAACCACAATAACCTGCACACAAAAACAAACAAGCAACCCAATTTCTTGAGGTAAACCTCAAGAACTCTAGACAAAATATCAATTAAGGTCACAAGGTCTCCAATATAGGCCAAGGTTTCTAATCCTAAGTCCAAGAAGTCCAATGCTCCACAATGCAAAGGATAGTAACCAAATAGTCCAAGTATCATTAAAGCTTTTTATGGTTCATGTTGATTATTATGTGTCTTCAAAAATAAAAGAAAATCTCAAGTGAGCAAAGATAAAAATGACAAGAAAGAAAATGCTCAAATGAGCAAAGATGAAAATAACATGAAATGTAAATGCTAAAAGTAAATGGTGCTTAAATTAAAAGGGCATATAATAAAAACACAAGATAAAGTCAGTTATTAATAATTAGTGGTTAGTTGGATGACCATCTTGAAACTTGCATTTGGAACTCATTAGAGGATTGGTAGAACCAAAGCCTCTACACAACAAGTTGCATTTGCTTTTTGTCAAGTATATCATCCATTTGGAATTCTCACAAGTGTCATTTAATGATCAACGATGTTTAAGTGATCCGCGTTGACCAAAGGTGTTATAGATCCATTAGAGGATTGGTAAAACCAAAGCCTCCGCACAATGAATCTCAGGGTTATTGGATCAAAGAGATCAAATTAACATACTTGGGCTTGCAAACATAGGTTTGGGCCACGAATGATCATTTATTCGAATCGGGACAAAATTTAGCGCTATGTTAAACAATTGAAAGTGGACTTATATAGAAGTCGCACCTATTTTGAGGTCGGTCAATAGCAATTTATGCACCATTTATTTTGAGACATGATATAGAGATCATGCTCCAATAACACTTAGTGCAATAAAAAAGAGATGGGATGAAGAAGGGTGGGGAAGAATATAAGCCACATTTGAATTAAATTTTAATCAAACTATTATTAAAATTATTCATCAATTTTTATGGAGTTAAACTCAACACCATGGATCCAATGATGTTAATAAAGTTCATGATCAAAAATTCAACTCAAGATCATCCAGAAAATAATCACAAAATAATATTGCATTTAATATATATATATATATATATATATATATATATATATATATATATATATATATATATATATATATATATATATATATATATATATATATATATATATATATATATATATATATATATATATTAAATAAGGTTTTTAAAATGTTTTAAAATAAAAATAAAAGAGAAAAATATCTATATTCAAATTAATCAAGAAATATTAAGTAAGACCATAGAAAAATCAGAAATGGACTCAAATATTTTTATAAATTTTTTGGTATTTTTTAAAGTCAGAAACTATTTTTAAAATTAAAAGAAATGAGTAAAATAAACAAAAAATGATAAAAAATAACAAAGCCAGAAATAAAAATTAAATGAGGTCACCAATATTTGTCACAATATCATTGGATCATTCCATAATTTTTTCTGAATTTAAAAATGCATAAAAGTATTTTTAAACATTTAAAACAATTCAAATAAAGTGAAAATTTATAAAAAAATATCAAAACACAAAATAAAATTGTGAAAAAATAAAAATCAGAAAGAGAAAAATAAAAAATATTTTTCATAATTGTTTCAGATTTTTTGGACTAAAAATGAATTTTCTATGATTTATTGAAGTTTAAAACAATTAAATATAAAAATCAGAAAATAAAATAAAAACCAAAAAGATGTGGACCGAGAGCCAAAACGCGTTAGCAATCAAATCTAAGGGATCTGGCACGTTGTGCATATCATGGTCATTAGTGAATAAAACACTGGATCACTTATTAAATCAGAAATTCAAAAAAAAAAACAAGTGGCGCGCCTTCATTGGTTGGAAGATGACACGTTGGTCATCTTCAACCTCCAGCCAGTCTCAAAACCAGGTTTCTCAAACTATAAAATTAGAGCACGAGACCTATGCCATTCGCTTCGTCTCTTCAAGACGAAGACAACCACACCTTCGCGACAAATTTATATAAACTGTAGCTCAAGCAATTTGGAAGGAAAGTTTTGATAGGGAATTTGAAAATTCATGGCCAAAACGTGTTTCCACATAAAAGCAAGTGTTGCAACTAGAACCAGGGCAATGAGAGCTTCATAATGATATCAAAGTTTGGAAGAATTGATGGAGAAAACTACCTATTGAAGTTGAGTTGCAGAGCTCTGAAACTGAACTTCTATGGATCAATATAGGTCACGATTCTTGAAGGTAATTGTATGGTTAGCTTCAGGGAAGATCAAGGAAGGTGAATTGATAGAAAAATTGGATTGAAAAAGGCTTGAACATTGATTTCGAAGTTGCAGAAAAGTGAGTTATGGAATGAGTTTGGTAGGGTGATTCTGGTTGTTCAAGCTTGAGGAAATGAATGGGGGATGACCCTCTATTTATAGGGAATCAAATGGAATGTTCAAGCGTGTGAAATGATGAAGTTTGGAGGGAAATCGTGTGAAGTTGCAAACAAGAAAAGCGTGACTTCTACTTTGATCAAAACTCATCCAAAACGCCTGTTTTGCTATGCTAATCACTTCTGGAATTTCACTAAACATGTTTAGAAGAAAAAACGCGCAAAAACAATGTGTTTAGAAGCTAAATCAAGGATTTCAAATTCTGACTTTTGAAGAAACTTCAGTTTCAAGTTACCAAGTTCAAAATAATGGCATTCTCAGCTCAAGGGGTCTTAGGGCCTGATTCTTGATGCTTTATAACGATGAGATTACAAGCTTTGCAATGGGAAAAGAATGGAATCAAATGGATGTTTGAGCTGAAAGTTGCAATGAGTCAAAGTTGAAAAAAAGAAGTTGAGTTTCTATACTTAGAAATATTTCAAGTTTTTCTTCAAAAGTGACCTATAATGTTTTGCATCCAAACATGGCCTTCCACTTGGAATTTGCTTTTGACCAAAAAAGATGTCATGAAATAGACCTCTTGAATGACATTTATAGACTTGAACCATTCAAAATATCCAAAAATTGAGAGGGTTATGAATTGTTGCAGTTGGCAAAAAACCATGAAATGACCTATAATATTTTGTATCCTTAGGGCATCTTCCATCCATTTTATCCCTTTGCATATAAAAGAAGGAATAAATTTCAAATCCTCAAGATCATTGTGGAAAAAGAGTGGGCTCAAGGTGATAAAAATCGACCAAGTTATGATCATTTGAAGTCACACATGGGAAATTGGGAGTTCATCTGGAGGACTTGTAATCATTCTTCATCATCCAGCTTCTTCCTCATGGAAACTCCTTGGAACTTTTGAAGTGATTTGTTATTAACCCTTTTAAGAGAAGTATGTTTCTGGAATCACTCAAAAATACCAAAAGATGAGCAATATATACTTTTTTAAAGTTCAAAACCCTAACTCCTAGATCAAGAAAATGCTTTGAGGAACTTTGACAATTTTGAACGAACTTCTTGTACCAACACTTTTGATTTACAAATAGAAGTTGTTGAGGATGATAATGAGAACTAATAGCCACCAAAACCACTTTCATATCTTGAGAATTGAGAGAAATATGCACTTGTGACCAATGGGAACAAGGCCTTGTCCAACCATGACAACTTCTTCAATCAACCCCTTGTACTTTTGAATTAATCTTGATAACTTTGAAATGTGGTGAACCAAAATAATCATTGCCATGCAATTTCCTCCAAAACAACTTGAATGTTGAGGTTTGAATTTCTCAAGCTTTATTGACTAGGGCATGGAAATAAACTCATGAACCCATGGATCAACTTGTTAAGCCACATTGCCTTTACCTACATTATTAACAAGTAAGACAAACCAACATTGCATTTTATTAATTAAAATGAAAAGTCAAAACAAAACATGCATAATCACAAAAGAAAAACAAGTCAAGGTGCTTGGTGATTCCTCAAAGAGCAAAGCTAAAGATAGGGAGGAGAACCAAAAGCCCTAATGTGATCTTGTTGTGATTGAATCAACATGGTATGATGAAGGGATCTTAGGGGCAAAAATTGGAGTACAAAACCAAAAAAGAGGAATTATTGAAGTCTAAAGCTCTCAAGGATTCAAGTTCAAAGTCCTCAAAGGAGAAGTACATTAATGATAGTGACTCTAGTGATGAAGATAATTTGGATGATGAACAAATGGGATTATTTGTGACGAGATACAATCGATACATTCGAAAGAATGATGTCAAATACTACGACGATAATATTGTGAAGTTTAGAAGATAATCCATATCCTCAAAAGATGAAAAAAACAAAAAAGGATAAGGGAAAAGGTATATGTTATGAATACGGAAAGTCGAGTCACTATAGACCGGAGTGTATATCTCTTGTCAATAAGAAAGGAAAGGGCCAAAGAAACAATTCTAGGAACTCTAGAAAAACTTATGTTGCTTGGGATAGTGATAGAGATTCCTCAAGTAATGAGAGCTCAAGTGATAATGATGAAGAGGCAAACTACTGTTTCATGGAAAATCAACGTCAAGGCAAGAAAAATAATGTAAGTCATTCTAAATATACTAATATTGATAAGTTGTCTTTTGTAGAGTTGAAAATTGCTTTTGATAATCTACAAAAAGAAACATTATATGCTTCTAAGAAACTTACTTCCAATGAAAATGTTTTTACATACTTGAAAGCAACAGTTGAAGAAACCAATAACTAACTCGAAGCATTAAAATGTTCTATTGTGGGTGCTCAAAAACATAAAGATGAGGATGAGGAACCTAGTCATTTCGATTGTGAAACTTGTTAAATTTGGCAACAAGAAGTGAGTACTCTTAAAACCAAAGTGGCTAAGGTATCACAACCTCATAAAGTTTTTGCCATTAATCCCTCAAAGGTTGAAAAACCTCATAAAAATTATAAATTGATGAAGAAGGAGTCTAATAGAAAAAATAAATCTCGTCATGGATGGATTGTTTTGCCACTGTTGTTGCAAGAAAGGTCACACTATTGAAAAATGCAAATTTATGTGCTTTTTAGTTCCTAAAGGAAATTTCCAATAGTTGCCCAAATGAAACAATTATTTCACTCACTCCCAAGGACCCAATGGTAATTGGGTACCTACCACTTTTTTTTTGATTATGTAGGTTGAGTGTCTTGATGCTATGACGGTAAAATGGATTCTCGATAGTGGATGTTAAAACACATGAAAGGAGACATTTCTCTATTCTCTGACTTTGTGGCGAAGAAGAAATAATTTGTGTTCTATGGTGATCACAACAAATGTGTAATACTTGGAAAAGGTAGTATAGGTAATCCATAAACCATTACTATCTCAAATGTTATGTTAGTCGAAGGCCTTTAACATAGTCTTCTTAGCATTAGTCAATTGTGCGACAATGGTTATAAGGTAACTTTTGTCAAAGATTGTTGCATGATAGTACATAATGAAAAGATGGATTGTATATTTAAAGGTGTGAGGGTAAATAATATATATATATATATATATATATATATATATATATATATATATATATATATATATATATATATATATATATATATATATATATATATATATATATATATATATATATATATATATATATATATATATATATATATATATATATATATATATATATATGTGTGTGTGTGTGTGTGTGTGTGTGTGACAATGGGTATAAGGTGACTTTTGCCAAATATTGTTTCATAATAGAACATAATGAAAAGAAGGATTGTATGTTTAAGGGTGTGAGGGTTAATAACATCTATATGCTTGACTCAAGAGAAATTTCCTTGAATAATGATTGAAATTCTGGTATTCATATCTCATATGTCCTAAGAGATGTCGAGACACTGATTCTGAACATAAACACAATGATAAGGTATAAGCAATTAAACAGTGCAAAAAAAGAAATGGACACACAAAATTGTTAACCCAGTTCTGTGTACAACAACACCTACTATAGGGGCTACCAAGCCAGGAAGGAAGTCCACTAAATAGTATCAATTTAAAGCTAAACTCACTCGTTTACAACTTATCACTTAATCACTACTCGTGATATACTTTTACATATGACACATCTAGTTATAAGACCCCTCTCACCTCCCTTTCAGTCACAAACAGTGACAAGAACATAATTCAAAAGAATTAGAATACAAACTTCAAAAACACACAATCACTCAATACTTAGAAGCTTAAGAGTGATTGACAATACTTATAACTCAATAGAGACAATCCAACACTTTTATCAACGTGATATTAAAGAGGCTTACAATTAACAATACGACCCTAACACATTCACTAAGACTCAGTGTTCAATCAACACACAAGACCACACAAAATCATGTTCTACAATGCTATAAAATACACTTCAGTTCGACACATGTATTAAGGTTGAAGTCTTCTTTTTATAACCTTGAATGTAGTGGATTTAGGCTTCAAAAACGAAACAAATCAGCTGCTAAAAATCTGCAGAAATGTTTGCATAATTATATGACTTTAATTATATGTTTCCTAAAATGTATCAACATTTAAAGAAACAATTTTAAACTCCTAAATACAAATAAACTCTTTGATTCTTCAGACTTGGACGCCATATAAAATATCCTAACATTCCCAAAATATTCAGGATCTGTTATAACTGAATTAATCTAAGTGTACAGCTGTATTAAACAAGATGTTAGATAATATGGATAGGACATTATGTCCAACATGTTCTTCCTGCAAGTTTAGAACATCCTTTTTAACATGTTGTTGTCAAATTAGTTTTACCAAAATTAATGCAAATCATAAAAATAGAGAATTAAAAATCTCCCCCTTTGGCATATTTTGGCTGAAACAAATTTACAATCCTTGCACACACATAACCACAATTCAGATTCCAAAAACAAGTTTGAAAATAAATCAAACACACATAGAATATCAGAGATAAGAGCAGTATAATAAAACATTAGAGTATCATCCAGTGAAATCTGCAAACACAACAACATTGAGAAACATAAATTCTCAATCAGTCAGATTGATGTCAAGACATCTTGTCTGACATCTCTTCAAGCCAGTCCAAACAAGAACAAATTTAATACTCCTCCAGGATGCTAAGTCATACATCAGAGAATCATAGGATTATCCCCCTCAATATCAGCAATATATATTCAACAAAGAGTCAATATTCACCCCCCCCCCCCCCCCCCTTGAATTATTTTGGCTAAAACAACTCTTTAGAAGTTTTTGGCTAAAACACCTTTCCACAAAGACACTTAAGAGGGAGAAACAACACCGGGGAGAAACAACACCAGTTATATCCTGTAGACTGTGTACATGAGGGAGAATATAACCCGAATCTTTAGGAACACCCAAGTTACTCCCCCTAAAACGTAGAACCAATTCTTGTCACAAAGCCCCAGGAGAATTTTCCTGTAGCTTCAAGATTCCAAAAGGAACTCTAACTTGAATAATCCATGTTATAAGGCCATGTGACAGAAGCAACGCATATTAGAAGATCATGTGACATAAGAAAAAATAACACATCAGACAGGATGTCAGAATATCTGGAATGACATCCCGTATACACCCACAACATAAGAACCATCAGATGAAGAAACAAAACACCCTTATGATAGAGGGTCATACTCCCCCTTAATTGTTGAATGCAAGGAGCAGTAACATACACTAAACAAGACTCAATGACACACATTACTCTCCCCTTTTTTAGCCAAAGGTTGACAAAAACTGAGTTTGAGAATGAAAGCACAAACAGGAACTCAATGAAAGACTTAAAACAAACAATACTGAAAGGGAATCAACAATTAAAAATAGATGACACAAAAGCTTGAGAGGAAAAATAAACGAGTATGGGGTATTTTTATATAAGGTAAGTTACTACGGTTTGTAACGATGGCTTGTTTGTAATGACACAACCAGTCAATGCACGTATTTTCACAGAAGATTAAATCATCTTTGTTAATGGTGCACCACTCATTTCAGGAGAGAGAGATGGATCTGTTCAATTTCTCTATTTCTTAGCCTTGACCGCTGAAATGTTTCAACATCAGGAGTGACATTCTCCATACCGTTGAAAAACTTTTTCATGTGTACTAGATGAAGAGATAATGTAGGCACATCGTCCACTAAAGCCTACACTCATTCTTTATTAGTGCAACTCCAAACCCGGCCTTCATTGATCACACCTCTTAAAGTTTATCAAACATCCTTGGAAGTGTCAACAAATTTTTGTAGCAAGACCATTGATAGAAAGAAAACCATTATAAGTACTTGTAAATCTATGCACACTAGCATCCTTTGAACCTTTGGGCTAAGCTTTCCATAATACAATGTCATGATATCTGGTTGAGTATTGCATTCTTTAAACATCAAAATCATTGAGTTTTCCAACTTCCCTCAACCTTAACAATAGTCTTAAAAAATTACACAGATAACCAAAGATGAACGAGGAGCCACAAAGAATTATTATCCATAGACACTCACTCCATCAGACTTGGCTAAAAAAACTACTAACACTTCACCAAAAACTAACTCTCAATCAAGTGGAGACCAAAATAAATAACTCTCTTAGATTCACATCTCTGAACACAGAGACAATAAATAATAATGATTAGAGAGTTTTAAGATATAGCTCATCCTAACTCTGGGATTCTAAATATGATGAGATGATGTCCAAACATTAGCTTGGACATTAGTATCTTTCTCAAAGATCACACCACTGTGTTATATCCCAATTTTTGCCTTTAAGATTTCTCATCATCTCATGTCACAATGCATCAAGACACACACATTAGGGTTGTTTCTCTCTTTATCCTATCTTTAAGTTTACTCTTAATAGATTACCAAGCACCTTGAATTGTATATATGTTCCTTTGAATGTTCATATTATAGGTGATCACAATTGCATTCATCTTACCATCTAATCTAGAGTTTGAGGGGTGATTCTCAATCAAATGGTTCTCTAATAGATTGAAAGTGTTCATTCTTGAAGGTCATGTCTATAACGTCATATATTTGTTTTTCAAGGATCCCTCCCAGTTTATTTAGGTCAAGATCTCCCCAAAGTTAATGGTGGAACTCATCAAGAAGATTCATATGTTCATGTGTTTATTTCCATTCCTTCTTCAACAAGCTATTGAGACTTAAGATCCATATTTGAGTGTGATTCAAGACAACACCATTTCAAGTCCTCTTATGATTCATCATGCTTTATTTTGTCAAGAAAGTTCAAAAATATTCAAGGTTGATTCAACAAGTTTGACCTAATTGGGCAAATACTAGATTAAGTGATCACAAGTGCACAACTCTCTCAATTTTAAACATTTTGAGTTGGTTATTTTGGATATGGATTATTATTGTAATCAACAACAACCTATCTTCACATGACAAGATCCAGTTGTGGAAGAAAAATCATCAAAAGTTGAACTTCTAAGGACCATATCTTGCTAATGTTTTGATATTTTTGAGTGGTTCCAAATCCATGATTCTCTTTAAAGGGTCATTAACAATCTCTCTTCATAAGTCTAAGGATAATTTTGAATGGAAGATCACTAAAAGTTGAGAAAGATTACAAGTCTCCTTTAAAGGCCTTTGAATTTTAGGGCTTGACTTCAAATGATCATAACTTGGTCAATTTTTATCTCCTTGAGCCTATTATTTTTCCATAATAATATTTGGGATGCCTACTACAATTTTGTTTTTATTTGCAAGACTTGAGAATTCTTGGAAAGTGGTTGAAGAATTGAAAAGATTATAGGTCTTTTGTGAATTTCCCCAAATTTGTTCATCACCTTCCAAAGTCCATAACTCTTTCAGTTTTTATGATTTTTGAGTGATCTCAATTCTATAATTCAATTCAAGAGGTCTACTTCATGTCATCTTCAGATATCAAGACCAAAATTTGAGTCCAAAGTCATTTAATTTCTAAGAACATTATAAGTCATTTTGAAGTTCAACACTTAGAAATATTTCTAAGTACAAAAATCCGTGTGTTTTTCATGATTTCAATTTATCCTAACTTTTTGCTACGATCTCCAAATGATGTATTTCTTGGAACAATGTGAAGTTTTTGGCGAGATCTTTCAAATTCTTCAAGAATCATCCCATAAAGGTCCTTGAGTTGCTTGCACCATGGCTGCAAAGTCAGTACCTTAGAACTAAAGTTTTCTCTTGAAGTCAGAATTTGATTTCCATAATGTGACCTCTAATCACCAATTTTATATGCACTTTCCACTTAAACATGTTTAACCAAGTTGCTAAGGCTGGATTATGGATTGAAACGCAGGAATTAGCTGAGTTTTGACAACCTGCAAGTCACATTTTTGTCATGATCAGGGTGCACACAATTTCACTCAATTACTTATCATTCACCCTCTCTCAGCATTACATAACATTCTCCTATAAATAGAGACCTCCTCTACTTCATTTTACAAGCTTTAGAGATCCAAAGAACCTATGTTGAACTCCCTCCATAACTCATTATTTTGTAACTTCGAATTCAATTCTAAAGCATATTTCGATCTAATTTCTTTATTTATTCTTCATCCTTGAACTTCACTGAAGCTAACAGAAGAAGAACCAAGCCTTGAGGTGCCCTTAATCGTGCTAGCCAAGTCAAGTTTCATAGCTCTAAATTTAAACTTTAATAGGTAGATTCCTCCATCAATTCTCTCCAAACTTGTTGCTACAATGTATCTCTCACCACTCTGATACTGATTGCATCTTTGTTTTTAACTAGAAGTGAGTTTTAATCATGAATTTCAAATCCCTTTCAACTATTTTCTTCTGGTTTTCTTCAAATCAATTGACCTACAGTTTATATAAATTTTTCGTGAGGGTACCATTGATATCGTCTTGAAGAGACGAAGCGAATGACACCATTCTGAGCTTCTAATTTTACAGTTTATGGAACCTGTAATTTGTGTGTGGCCGAAGGTTAAACACAATGCCATGTCTTCCCTTCAGCCAATCATGTTGCGCCACGTTTTTTTCAAAATATGTTTTAAATAAATGATCAGGTGGTTTATTCACTAATGTCCATATCATGCACAGCGCACCAGATCCATTGGATTTGATTACTAACGTGTTTTGATATTGATCCAATGGTCTACATCTTTTTGGTTTTATTTTTATTTTCTAATTTTATATTTTATTTGTTTTAAACTTCAAAACATAAAAAATTCATTTCAACTTCAAAAATTCTGAAAAAATTCTTAAAAATACTTTTGATTTTTCTCTTTCTGGTTTTCATCATTTCTAAATTTTATTTTGTGGTTTGATATTTTTTTATGATTTTTCAATTTATTTAACTTGTTTTAATTGTTTAAAAATATTTTTCTTGACTTTTAAATTCTGGAAAAATTATAGAAGGATCCAATGACCTCTTGACAAATATTGGTGACCTCATTTTATTTTTATTTATGAATTTACTATTTTTCACAAATTCTGGTTTATTTTGCTTATTTATTTAAATTTTAAAAATATTTTCTGACTTTAAAAAATTCTGAAATTTTTTGTCAACACTTATTGACTCATGTTTGACTTCTGACAATTTTTTTAGGATTTTTATTTGGTGTTTTAATATAGTTTGGATATTTTACCAATTATTTCTCTTTTATTAATCATTTAAATATTGTTTTATTAAATATTATTTTATAATTTTTATTTGGTCCTGATTTGGGTGTTATTTTAGGACAAATTCCTCAATCTTATTTGATCTTAGGTGTTGATAGATTGAAAAACTAAATCCACCAAAATAGATGAATGATGTTGATGATATTTGAAACCCTAATTTCATCTGATACATCCCCTTTCTCTTCATCTTATCCTATTCTTACTTGTGCTACATGTTGTTGGATAATGATCTACATATAATTTCTCTAACATGTGGTACATAGATTTCTATTAACCGGCCTCAAAATAGGCGTGACTTCTACATAAGTCCACTTACGATTGCTTAACATAGTGTTAAATTTGTCCTGATTCAAGAAATGATCATTCGTGGCCCAAACCTATGTTTGCAAGCCCAAGCATATTAATTTGAAACCTTTGATCCAATAACCTTGGGTTTCATTGTTAGGAGGCTTTGATCTTATTAATCCTCTAATGAACTTTCATGAACTTTGGTGTAAGTGAATCATTTAAACATCATTAATCATATATGCTTATCTTGAATACTTGAAATGAATGATATACTTGACAAAAAGCAAACTAAACCTATTGTTGAGAAGCTTTGATTTTATCAATCTTCTAATGATTTTTCAAATGCAAGTTTCAAGATGGTCATTCAACTAACCTCTAACTTCTAATTCATTAACAATTGGCTTTATTTTGTGTTTTTTACTTTGTGCTTTTACTTTTTGCCTTTTATTTTTATGCCTTTACTTTTATGCATCATTTACTTTAGCATTTACATTTCATGATATTTCCATCTTTTCTCACTTGAGCATTTATCTTTATGTCATTTTATCTTTGCTCATTTGAGAATTTATCTTTATGTCCTTTTTATTTTGCTCACTTGAGCTTTTTTTTAAAGATACTTAATAAGCAACTTGAACATTAAAAAAACTTTAAGGTTACTTGGACTATTTGGTTACTATCCTTGGCATAATGGAGTTGTGGATATCTTGGACTTAGGATTAGAAGCCTTGATTACCCTTGGGACATTGTGATTCTATTGATATTTTGTATGAAGTTCTTGGGATTTACCCCAAGACATTGGTTGATGTTCTTTGTGTGCAGGTTATTCTGACTATGTGCTTTGTCTGTGATTGAGAATTACTCAGTATACAACCGTTACTCTGCCCAATTTTTGTGAAGACTTAATTCATCTGAAGCATGGTATTTATGAGAGGTTTAGTATCGTTTCTTTCTTGGTTTCAATCTAAAGGATGGGAATTCTACATTGACTTCTTTATGTCAAGTGTTGGCTTCTTATTGGTTAGATGGTTCTTTTCCTTAGCTTTTACCTTGTGCTTTAGGATAGTCCCTAAATCTCCTCCCATCTTCTTAAATTTTAAAAATCTTCTTTCTCCTTTTCAAAACTCTTCTTGTTTTCTAACTTGAACCGCTTTCATAATAAACTTGGACTTAGGTCCATGACTTTTCAAAAATCTTTTCTTAATCAAACTTTAATCAATTTAATAATACTTTGACATTTTTTGTGAGAAGACTAAAAGTCAATTAAATTCATTTAAACAATTTTTCCACTTTGGATTTTTACTTTAAAACTTTTTCTCAAAATATTAGACTCTTGTTGATTCTTGTAGTGATGCGAGGTTTTATACTTCTGCAATATGTAGTAAAGTGAGATATTTTTCACTTGGGTGTCGAGTGAGGCTTTGTTGACTTTAAAATCTAAGCTATATCCTCCACTTTAAGATGATGCAAATTCTCCTTTATCATAATCGTGGGTAGTAGACATGTTTTCAACTCGGATGTGACGATGATGTCTCCTCTCTTAAAATGAGTACCCTGATACTCTATTGCATGGAAGGTGGTACGTAGGCACTAAAGGTTCACAATTGTGGCGAGTACAAAATTGTAAAAAAATACTTCTTTCCTCATCTCCACCATCTACTTTTGTATACAACATTTATAGCCAAAATACACAAATTTTCAAACAGGTTCCTGCAGAGTACTGTAGATGTTTAGGGTGCTAATACCTTCCCTTTGCATGACCAACCCCCATACCTAAATTCTCTTCCCTTTATTTTTGGGTATATTCTCTCTTTTCCCATTTCCTATGAAAACAATAAAATGCAGTGACGATTTTTATTTAATCTATGCGAGTCAAGTCAATCCAATGGCTTAGTCTCAACATTTCTACCACCACAGAAAAATGGCGACTTCATTGTGGATAGATTGACCAAATGTTGGTCCATCTCTAAGTGGGTTGAGCATATCTTTGTTTATATTGTGTATGTGTTATTATTGGTTGTATAATATGTGTTTTATATATGTTTGTCTGGATTTTCCTGGTTTTCAGGGTGCTTGGTGATTACTCATAAGTCCTCTACGCGGACTTGGGAAAACGTAAGATAAGACAGGTGGTATAGTCATGTTAAATTTGAGGGAGGAATCCCAAAAAAGGAGACATGAGATCTCCTACTCAGTGGAGGCCCCTTTGATTGTAGCATTCATTTATCGAGCAATCAGGAAGACATTGTTAGAACATAGTTTAACTTTACAACCCTTGTAAGAGTTTTGATGATAACAAACACTCAAAGAACAATTATACTCCCAAAATAAATATTTTGTTTTGCAGAGAAGTTCTGATGGAAGAAGCACAAAAGATGAGTTAGATTGCTATTTCAACTATGATTCTATACATATCTTAAAGAAGTTCTAACGCTGCAAACAGGAACTCCGTGTTTCTGATCCATAAAGTTCTAGAAAGAAGCATCGATAACTTTCATCTTCTGAAGCAAGCATGTTATGAAGCGTTACAATTCACTTATTGCTATTCAAAACTAACGGCTGAAAGGGGACAAGGATCTCTATTTTTGGAAAGCTCTTCAATTATCATTTATCAACATTCTAAAAGCTTCCCCATACATTGCCTATTTAAACAAAGCTTAAAGGAGAAATTGTTTATGATTTTGCGCACAACAAACGAGTCATCTTCATCAGCTTCAAACATAGTGAATCTCAATTGTGTAAAGCATCACTTGTGTGATATTGTTTTATTAGAAAATATTTTTGTACACTCTCTTAAATATTGTTTAGTGTATTTCCCTGGGAAAACCAGATTGTGGTTTAAACTCAAGAAGACTTTGATGGTTGTCATAGTAGCTATGTAATCAAGTTTGATTAGTGGATTAAGACCTCGTTGAGAGAGGCGAAATCACCTTGCTGGGTGGACTGGAGTAGTTTGATTTCAAACGAACTAGGATAACCAGCGTGTTCTTTTCTTTAAGTTTTAAAAACTCCAATTTAAACCCCACCTTATTATGTTTTTCCATTCTTAATTTGGCATCAGAGCTCCTAGTTCTGAGTATAAGCACTTAACCATGTCATAAAAAGATCCGAGCAAGAAAAACAATATGGTAGGACCAAGTCCGAACATCAGCAATGACTACTGTTGTACCCCAAAATTTTCCCTCTCTTTCTTCAGGAAATCATCTTGGATTTTCAGAGTCCCTCTGAGACAAATCCAAATCCTGAACTGTCATTTTTTGCCCAAGCAAACCACTTACAAGAGCAAGATGATCACACAAGCTCTAAAGGCAACGCTTTTAGCTTGAGAAAAATTAAATTCTAAGTACTTGGAATTTTTCTCTAAAAAATGAGTGTTTAAGGAAAAATCAGCATTTCAGAACTTCTGGACCAATTCCAGATAAGAAACGGTCAGAAGTTGCAAGCTTGGCTCAGTGCAGTCAAAAGTTGGCTCTTCAGCAGCTACATCAGCTCAATCAGAAGTTGTAAACGTGGTTCAATATGTAAGCCTCAGACAGAACATGACTCTTTCAGCAGTTACGCAAGCTCAGCCAGAATTTGCTAAAGGAATGCAAAAGAAGCAAGGAAGTCTGAAGGCTCTTTCAGAACATGCTGAAATCAGAATATGAAAAGGTCAGAAGAGTGGGTGTTACACTGATACAGAATCTCTAAGCCCAGGAGGTCCAGAAGAAAATCCAGGGAACGTATCAGAAAATCAGGAGAATCCCCAGAACTTAATAAGACAATTGGAAGCCAAGGCCAGAGCATGGTTTACGCTGTTCTTGTTGAAACAGAACTGCTGGTTCAAGGTTTGGTTTCCCTTACCAGAATATTGATGTTGATAAGTCTTATCACCATTTAATGCTCATTAATGCTTCCAACCACTCCTGAACATTCATCCAAGTAATCCCTTCACGTGTGGCTTGGAAAACGCCTTTATGCAGATTCTGGCATGGGTCTACACGCCACCGCTCACTTAAGAGGTCACTTCACTCTAATCCACGCCTGCTGCTACAGCCTAGGCTGAAGGCTATCGGTTATCACAACTTCCCATGAATTTCTGTCAAAGAACAATTCAAACTCTGTTGGCGCTTTAATGTTCAAGACACCCACAAGAACTTTGCCTATAAATAGAGAGTCATTGTCCACTGAAAAAGGGCGTTCAAGAAACAGAAAAATTGCTAAGAGAGAAACAGAAACCTTTAGCAAGATAGTGTTGTGAA
The DNA here is from genome assembly GCA_948472305.1 of Vicia faba. Taxonomy (NCBI): domain Eukaryota; kingdom Viridiplantae; phylum Streptophyta; class Magnoliopsida; order Fabales; family Fabaceae; genus Vicia; species Vicia faba. Next base: position 931,412,302 of record OX451740.1, on the reverse strand, counting down.
ACTCTGCCAAAATCCCCAGTTGTTTCATAACTTTGAATTTCTCATCTTCAAACTCTATCCAATACCCAGTTTTCTGTGTGAACTAAAAACCCCTTTTCAAACTTCTGACCCTACATACGCATACACCTTCACCTCCCCTTTTCAAAAAGAATCTGTCCAGAATACCATCAGAGCCAAAAGCTAGCCTTCATCCACAATTTTCCAACAGCCAGGTAAGCACCTGCTGACCTTCATCACGCTGCTAAGCATCACCAGCTGTGCATGCTCAAATAAACATAATGTAAATATCATGTTGTTACTGTTTGTATTATGAGGATTTTCATACCTCAGAACGTTCTGAGCCAGTGTGGAACCTGCCTGTGACCTTGTTGGTCCTGCCCTCTGAAATACTTTGACATTTGCTGGAGCTGTTCCAAATATGTTTCCTGTTTTGTGGAATAATAACGAAAATGCAGATGTTCTGATTAGTACAGGGAAAAGCCAAGTGCTGACTTTGACGTTAGCACTTCTGAAGCCTGTTTTGCTATCAATAATATCAGAGCCTCTGAGAGTTATTGTCTTTCCAACAGAATCAGAACTTCTGAGTTCTCAACTAACAAACTTCTGTTTTGCAGCGCAGGGGGGTCAGAACTTCTGATATCCCCACTAACAGGTTTCTGTTTTGCAGGTGCCAGGGTCAGAAGTTCTGACTCATACAGTTTAACCAAGAGGTTGATCATCTGGCAGCGGATCTGAGTTAGAACTTCTGATGACCTCCCAGCAGCATGCTGGCTCCCTCTCTCTCTCTCCCTCTATCTTGCTTTTTGCTATTTTCTTTTTTGTCTATTTTTTCTCGTCGAACCCCCCATGTACAAATATGTATCCCTACTCCCTAATTGTTGTAATAGCGTAGGATTTTATATTTCCGCTTCTTATTGCTAGTAATTAGGACGTGTATGGCAAGATAAAATCAATGAAATAGAAAATCCTAATTCAAAGAAAAACTCTTGTATGCAATAAAACACACTTGCACACTAACACCCCTAGGGTTACATCCACTTGTTGCCTTTCAAAATTGGGCCATATTGCATGTTGAGTATCTTTGGCAAAAACAAAACAAATTCAAATGATCATAGTCCCTCGATGACGCTTTCAAAAGTTGCCTTAAAAATGATCAAGTCCCTTAAAGGAAAAATTGCCCAAAGATACTTGGCACCATTGCAATCATGGTCTAAAACGATGACCCGCGCCCGTCCCTTTCACATCCTAACACAAGATTGTCCACCAAATACAATGGTGGAAAAAAATTGTTAAAAGGGTTAAAACATAGTAAAGATCTTTGAGAAATTTAGGGAAGATAGCTCTTGGTTACTTGCCCCCTTGCAAAACAAAAACGCTTGCCTCTTTTTCAAACCACACATCACTACACTCTCAAAACAACTTTAAAAAAAAACATTGAAAACTTTTTCAAAAGACATACATCTTTGTATACATCCCAACATGGATCATTACAAAGGTTGCCACCATATTGGCCTCTTTTTCAAAACATTTTCAAAACACATACACAAAGCACCATTTCAAACAATTGAAAATTAAGGCAAGTTGATCTAAGCAAGTAACTAAGAGCCCATGGATAACCATGGATAGAAAGAGCGCTAATACCTTCCATTTCTATAATCTACTCCCCGAACCCAAGAAAACATCTCAAAGGTTTTTGCTGTGCATTTTAACCTTCCCTTAGGATAAAATAAAAAGTCGGTGGCGACTCTTGCTCAACCGAAACATTTGCGAAAACAAACGCAAAACCTCAAGTTAGTTCTCCCACCGTATCACAGAACTGGCGACTCTGCTGGGGAATTCTTTTTAAGTGGAGTAACCTTAGGGCTTAGATCACCCTCTTGCATGACTAATTGTTTGCTTTGATTGCTTTATATCTTGGCTCTCCTGTTTGGGTTTGCAATCCTACACCCGGATTTTTGGGAAACATTCATAGATAGCAATACGTTGTGGAAACTGTGCGGGGTATACCGACACGGTCGAAGCAATAGCTATATTAGTGTGACATATTTGTGAGTACCGGTAACCCTTGAGTTCAATCAAGGAGAGTACGGGGCCGCTGAGTGATGTCACTAAGCACTAATGACCTAGAACCTTACTTGACCATCTTGGCCTTTTATTAGGGGTAGTGAGATGACCGGCTTTGGTGCAGTCCGAAGTTGGTAGATACTCGATACTACACTCATTGAGGGTTGTTTTCTTGGAATATTTTGGTCGCTAGTTAAGTGGCTAAACCAAAACAATGAACAATGAAAAGAATCCAATGATATTGAGCTCCTTAGAACCCGGTTACTATTTATAGGACAGGATTTTAAGCCAACTACACTCAAGAGGGTACTTACCTATGAAACCCCATGCAAGCCTGAAACTAGGGTTTGGTGTGAATTGCTTGTACATATGTTTGTGCATACATCATGAACATCATAAAGCATCATATGCATTTACTAACCACTTCAAGGGTTTAGATCTTCATCTTTGTTCTTGTTTTGTAGGTCATGGAAATTCCTCGCAGAAAAACCATCCAAGTCAACCTTGTGAGAATCCCTCCTCAACTCAAGGAGCTCACATCAAGAATTCCGGAAAGCTCATCCTTCAGTGAAAGACATGGTAGACTGCTCAGCCTAGTCAACACCAACATTGAAGAGGACATGATGAAAGTGCTATTCCAGTTCTTTGACCCTCTTCACCACTGTTTCACTTTCCCTGACTACCAGTTGGTACCCACTTTGGAGGAATTTTCTCAACTCCTGAGAATTCCTATCCTAAATCAACTACCTTTCAACGGTACGGAAAAGGAACCAAAGCCGGAAGATGTTGCTCGAGCACTACATCTACAGCCATCTGACATCAAGGGGCACTGGGAAACTAGAAGCAGCATCAAAGGTTTCTTAGCAAAATTCTTGTTTGAGAAGGCACAAGAATGTTGGAATTCATTGGACCTACAAGCCTTTGAAGAGATTGTGGCACTCCTTATCTATGGGTTGGTCTTGTTCCCAAATCCTAACCAGCTTGTGGAGGTCAACGCCGTCAAAATATTCTTGTCCAGAAATCCAATACCAACATTACTTGGGGACATCCTTCACTCATTTTACACACGAACAATGAGAAAGAGGGGTGTTCTCATGTGCTGTACTCCTCTCCTTGCAAGGTGGTTTATTTCGCACCTTCCACAATCTGTCTTGAAGAATGACCAAGGCTCAAGGTGGTCCCAACGGTTGATGACTCTTACTCACTCTGATGTACATTGGTGTTCTCGGTCCAGAGAAAATGTCATCATCATCGATCGTTGTGGAGAGTTCCCTAATGTTCCATTACTTGGCATTAGAGGGGGCATTACGTACAACCCTTGCCTAGATTTGAGGCAATTTGGATATGCACGAAGAGATGGTCCTCATGACATGTTGATTCCTGACCTAGTTTTTGACTTCGACAACGATGCGCAAGGACTTCGCCAAAGATTCATCAGAGCTTGGAGGATGCCCAACAAGGTTGACAGCAAGACACTGGGGCACAAGAACTCCATCCCTCTTGAGCCTTATCTCAAGTGGGTACGAGCCCGAGCCCAGAGTCTAATGATGCCTTATCCTCATGTTCTCCCTGTGATTAAAGAGACCGTTAAGGAAGGAGAGGTTCCCTACACCATCCTACATCCTGACATGCCTACATCGTGGGAGGAGATGCAGAAGAGTTGGATCCAACTCAAGGAGGAACGGAACACTTTTGAAGCCAGCTTCTACCCCAGCGAGAAGAAGGTTCTAGAGCTCACCCGCCGACTCCATGAGCAAGAGGCCCTCAACACCTACATTGCGCCAAAGAGGATGCACTACGTCTTTTTACCTTGAGAAGTTTGTTTTTGTAATATTTGGCCCATGGGGAACTTATGTACTAACAAATTTCTTCTTATTAATGTGACGTGCGTTCTTTTTGTCTGTAACAATTGTGAATTTCTAAAATCCTTGAATGCATTGCATAGATAGCATCTCATGCATCATGTGCATAACAGGTACCCCTTTTTCTACAGGTTGCTTAATCTTCTTCGCTGTTTATTTTTGAACAGTCATCATGAATCCAGATTCATCCAATGAGCAAGCAATCAAGGCCCTCCAGGCCCAGAATGCCCAGTTTCAAGAAATGGTCATGAGCCTGGCCCAAGGTCAACAAGAGTTGAAGGCTCTGCTCTTAAAGAAGAAGAAGAAGAAGAGGATTGTGTTGTTCAATACTGGACGCGGGTTTGGGAACACACTCCATAACGAGGCTGATCCAACTACTTCCTCTGCAGAGAAAGATAGTCCCCAAGGGGGAGGGGCTCCTAGTCCTGCAGTCTCTGACAACGAGACGGATTACAATGACGAACAATACCCTCCCGCTGCTGACAGATACAAGCAATTAGAGGACTGCTTGAGTGCCATAGAGATTCAAAATGTGTCAGGGCTGGATTTCAGAGATTTAGGTCTATCTTCTGGGGTGGTAATCCCACACAAGTTCAAGGCGCCTGCCTTTGCCAAATACGACGGGGCTTCCTGTCCAAAGCTGCATCTCAGATCGTACGTAAGGAAGATCCAACCTTACACGGCAGACAAAAATATTTGGATCCACTTCTTCCAAGATAGCCTTTCGGGGTCACAACTTGAGTGGTTCTATCAGCTAGATGGAACCAGTATCCGACATTGGGAAGATTTGGCTACCGCATTTTATAGACAATATCAATACAATTCTGACCTCGCTCCTACGCGTACCCAACTTCAGGGTATGTCATTAGGAACGGGCGAAGGATTCAAAGAATATGCACAAAAATGGAGGGATTTGGCAGGCAGGGTGCAGCCTCCTTTGACTGACCGTGATTTGGTTGACATGTTTCTAGGGACCTTATCCGGTCCATTCTTCAATCATCTGGTTGGTAATTCCTCCGCTGGGTTTACGGATTTGATCCTGACGGGTGAAAGGATAGAAGCTGGCATCAGGTCAGGAAAGATACAGAAAGGCGCCTCCACAAGTATTGAGAAGAAACCTTTCAAGAAGGAAGCTAGTGCCGTCTATGGTCCTAGAAGACAAGTCAAGCCAGAAAGCCGCCAAGCCGTCAATGCCTTGGTAATTTCAAAACTTGTTGCTGCTCCTCAACAGTACAATCAACAAAGGGGTGAGAGGCCCAAGAGGCAGTATACTCGGCTGAGTATGACCTTGTCACAAATCTTACCACAACTGCTATCAACCAACTTGGTGACCATCAAAGAGGATCCGAAGGTCGTGAATACTGCATCTCCTAAGTATAACCCAAATGCCCGTTGTGCTTATCACTATGATAGCCCCGGGCATACTACTGATGATTGCTGGGCCCTGAGAAATAAGGTTCAAGACCTTATTGATGCGAAGGAAATTCAGTTTGAGGCGCCTGAGAGGCCAAATGTTGTAACTGCTCCTATGCCCCAGCATAGAGTAAATTCCGTCGAGGAAGATTTGTATGCTGTTTTGGTGAATGATGTTGCTACCCCTCTATTGACTGTTAAGAGGAACCTACTGCTAGCCGGTTTATTTCCAGGTTGTAGCAAGGGTTGCCTCCTGTGTGCTGTTACCTCTACCGGTTGTCCGCTGCTGAAGTCAGGCATCCAAATCCTGATGGATAACAAGGAGATTTTGTTCAAGAAAACTGCTGTTCCGTTTGTTTCCGCTGAAGAAGTATCTGTCGTCACAATTTTCAACAATCCTACCAAGGCTCCCCCGAGGAAGCCAGTCCAAATTATGTCTGTTGCACCCATTACCATTACTGTTCCGGGGCCCCTCCCCTATGAATCTGACAAGGCTGTCCCATGGCACTATGGGGCAGACGTGTATGTGCTTGGAGTGAAGCAGGAGTTCAACACCGGTACCAGTATCAGTAACATCACTGGTCCCGCCAAGATTACTCGCAGTGGGAGGCTCTTCTCGCCTGACATTGCACCGCCAGTTATCCGAAAACCTCTTATCATCACACCCGCAAGTGTGCATGTTTCAAATCAAGTTCCTGTGTCTACTACTGCCGCTGAGTCCTCTGATGCTCGAGGCAAAGAAGTTGCTACCGATTTGCCTGCCCGGACGGAGGCACCAAAAAAGACTGCTGTTGAAGCCTCCCAGCAAGAGATGGAGGAAATCCTTAAAATCATTAAAAAGAGTGACTTCAATGTCGTTGAACAGCTGGGGCATACCCCCTCCAAGATCTCTATGCTATCATTGCTACTGTGCTCAGAGGCCCACGCCAAGGCCTTGATTTCATTTATGAAAACGGCCCATGTGCCGCAAGAGACCTCTGCAGATCAGTTCACTGACTGTGTGGCTAATTTGACAGCTGACAATGGTTTGGGGTTCTCGGATGCTGACCTTACCTCCAAGGGAAAAAACCACAATGATGCCCTGCATCTTTCCATAGAATGCAGGGGCACTACTCTCGCACACGTGTTGGTGGACACTGGTTCTTCCCTGAATGTATTGCCCAAGAAGGCCTTAGATCGGTTGGATTGTGAGGGCCTGGAATTGAAACCTAGTAACATCATTGTTATAGCCTTCGACGGTTCTAAGAGGATGGTGCATGGTGAGGTAGACATTCCTATTCGTTTGGGTTCCCAAGTCTTTGACTCAACGTTCTACGTGATGGATATTCGTCCATCTTATTCCTGTTTGCTGGGTCGACCCTGGATTCACAAGGCTGGGGCGGTAACATCCACTCTACACCAGAAGCTCAAATACCCTGTCAAAGGGAAGATTGTTACTGTGCAGGGTGAGGAGGAATACATGGTTAGTCACTTGAATTCATTCCGGTATATCGAGATGGACGGGGAGTTTATTGAAACCCCCTTTCAACATTTTGAGGAGGTTCCTCCAACGTTGGCGTCAGCTGAGACAGTGGTTGAAGAAGACTTTCCTTTGAGGATGGCTTCCTTGAAGGATGCCCGGGCTGTAATTGAGAAAGGCAAGTGCGCAAACTGGGGTCAACTTCCTGACTTCACTCAAAAGACCGACAAGTTTGGGCTGGGCTTCACTGCAGAGGCTCAGAGGGCTGTTCATAAAGAAAGGATCAGAAAGTCTCCGGTGTTCATCACCAACCCAAGAGTGAATGCTATCAAGGAGGACGTAGAGGAAGCAGAGTTTGACAGTTGGATCTATCCAACAACCAACAACGGACCAAGCAACTGGACGGCCAAAGATTTTACACCTATTACATTTGTCACGCAGTAATGAACTCTTTTCAATTTGTAACAAACAATATGTTGAAACTTTTATTGGCTCGGTGTCCTACCCGCGGCACCGTAGCTCCATTTGTGAGGGCTTTTTGTATGACATTTCCATATATCATTAATCAAAACATTGGACGTTTGTTGCATTTCAAATCTTGTGCTCTTTTTCTTTCTTTGTTATATATCGCAAAACAGCTATATTTACACACACTCACTTATACAGGTTCCAATCCACTCTGGATCTCACTGGTAACAGCTCTGCTACTGCTAGTTATGACTTCGAAAATCCGATCAACTTGGCCGAAGACGAAGGTGAAGATGATTTCAAAGTGCCTGGTGAACTCGCAAGACTGCTACTCCAGGAAGAGAGGGCCATTCAGCCGCATGAAGAGCCAGTGGAAACGATAAACCTGGGTACTGAGACAGATAGAAAAGAAGTCAAGATTGGTGCCAATCTGGAGCTCAGTGTGAAACAACGATTGATTCAGATGCTACATGATTACATGGAGATCTTTGCTTGGTCTTATGAAGACATGCCTGGTTTGGATGCCGACATTGTGGTTTATCACCTGCCTACCAAGTAAGACTGCCCTCCGGTAAAGCAAAAGGTCCGCCGTATGCGTCTAGAGATGTCCGAAAAAATCAAGGCTGAGGTTATGAAACAATTTGATGTCGGGTTTCTAGCAGTGACTTCTTATCCTCAGTGGGTGGCCAACGTGGTTCCAGTGCCAAAGAAAGATGGTAAAGTCAGAATGTGTGTCGACTACAGGGATTTGAACAGGGCCAACCCTAAGGATGATTTCCCTCTGCCTCACATCGACGTTCTTGTTGATAATACCGCTCAACACAAGGTGTTCTCCTTCATGGATGGTTTTTCAGGGTATAATCAGATCAAGATGGCTCCTGAAGATATGGAAAAGACTACATTTGTTACTCAGTGGGGAACCTTCTGCTACAAGGTCATGCCATTCGGGTTGAAAAATGCTGGGGAAACCTACCAACGTGCCATGGTTGCTTTATTTCATGACATGATCCACCATGAGATTGAAGTGTACGTCGATGATATGATTGCAAGGTCCCAAACTGAGGAAGAACACCTTGACCATCTGCAGAAGTTGTTTGACCGACTAAAGTTGTACAAGCTGAGGTTGAACCCAAACAAATGCACCTTTGGGGTGAGGTCTGGAAAATTGCTAGGTTTCATTGTAAGCGACAAAGGTATTCAAGTGGACCCTGCCAAGGTGAGAGCCATACAAGAGATGCCGACTCCCAAGACAGAGAAATAAGTCAGAGGCTTTCTAGGACGACTGAATTACATTGCCCGATTCATCTTACATCTAACTGCTACCTGTGAGCCAATCTTCAAATTACTGAAGAAAGATCAAGTAGTACGTTGGAACGATGAATGTCAGGCTTCTTTCGAAAAAATAAAGGAGTATCTCCAAGAACCACCCATTCTTATGCCTCCAGTGGAAGGGAGACCTCTAATACTATACTTGACAGTACTTGACAACTCAATGGGGTGTGTGCTGGGGCAGCATGACGAGTCTGGCCGAAAAGAGCACGCTATTTATTACCTGAGCAAAAAGTTTACCGACTGTGAGACTCGATACTCACTGCTCGAGAAAACTTGCTGCACTCTGGTATGGGCTGCTCGCCGGCTGAGACAGTATATGTTGACTCACACTACTCTGTTGATTTCAAAAATGGATCCAATCAAGTACATATTCGAAAAGCCTGCTCTGTCTGGAAGAATAGCAAGATGGCAAATGATCTTGACAGAATATGATATCCAGTACACAACTCAAAAAGAAATCAAGGGAAGTGTATTGGCAGACCATTTGGCACACCAACCTGTGGACGATTACCAATCATTGAACTTTGAATTTCAGGACGAAGATATCATAATAGTAACTGATTGTGAAGTACCTGGACCGGATGAAGGACCTGAGGAAGGATCCCGATGGTCTATGCATTTTGACGGAGCCTCAAACGCTTTGGGTAACAACATCGGCGCTGTGATCATATCCCCTAAAGGTACTCATACTCCACTCACCGCCCGGCTGTGTTTCAACTGCACCAACAACATGGCAGAATATGAGGCATGTATCATGGGTCTTCAAGCTGCAATCGACTTAAGGATCAAGTTTCTGAGTGTCTTCGGAGATTCCACTCTCGTGATCAATCAGATCAAAGGCGAGTGGGATACGAAACACCCAAATCTTATTCCTTACAAGGAGTATGTGTTGACTTTGCTGCCCCACTTTGAAGAGATAACTTTTGAACACTTCCCAAGAGAGGAGAATCAGTCAGCGGACGCACTAGCTACGATGTCTTCAATGTTCAAAGTCAAATGGGACAACGAGGCTCCCCGGATCATCATCTGGAAACTGGACAAACCTGCATATTGTTGTGATCTCGAGGCTGAGATAGTAACTGAAAAACCCTGGTATCATGAGGTGAAGAGGTATCTGGAAGCTCAAGAATACCCCGAGGGCGCATCTGTCAATGATAAGAAGTTTCTGAGAAGGTTCGCAGCGAAATTCTTCCTCAGCAACGACATTCTCTACAAACGAAACCATGATTCGACTCTACTGCGTTGTGTGGATAAAACTGAAGCAGAGAAGATCATGGTAGAACTACACGAAGGTACATTCAGAACACATTCCAGTGGACACACCATGTCAAAGAAAATCCTTCGGGCAGGATATTTCTGGTCCACAATGGAAGCCGACTGTTACCAACATTCTCGAACTTGTCATAAATGCCAGATCTATGCTGATAAGGTGCATATCCCTCCGGTTCCTCTGAACGTCCTGACGGCACCTTGGCCTTTTGCAATGTGGGGCATCGATATGATCAGTGAGATCCGACCAACGGCATCCAACGGGCATCGCTTCATCTTGGTAGCGATTGATTACTTCACAAAGTGGGTAGAAGCAACTTCCTACGCCACCGTAACCAAGAACGTTTCATTCGGCATAACCTGATCAGTCGGTACGGCGTCCCGGAAAGAATCATTACAGACAATGGTACCAATCTTAACAACAAGATGATCACTGAGCTCTGCGAGCAATTTAAGATACAGCACCATAACTCTTCTCCTTACCGGCCGAAGATGAATGGAGCCGTAGAAGCAGCTAATAAGAATATCAAGAAGATTATGTAGAAGATGACAGTGACCTACAAAGATTGGCACGAAATTTTACCATTTGCTCTTCATGGGTACCGTACCTCAACAAGGACGTCAACCGGGGCAACTCCTTTTTCCTTGGTCTATGGCATGGAGGCAGTCTTGCCGATTGAAGTCCAGATACCCTCTCTCCGAATAATGAAGGATGCAAACTTGAGTGAAGATGACTGGATTCAGACTCGACTTGATCAATTAAACCTAATTGACAAAAAGAGACTCACTGCTATCTGTCATGGTCAGACGTATCAAAAACGGATGATCAGGGCATTTAACAAGAAAGTCAGACCACAAGAGTATCAAGTTGGGGACCTGGTAATCAAACGCATCATCCTTCCTCAAAGTGATCCCCGGGGCAAATGGACCCCTACGTACGAAGGGCCATTTGTGGTTAAACATGTGTTCTCAGGAGGAGCCATGATTCTAACCACCATGGATGGTGACGACCTTCCTCACCCCGCCAATGCAGACATAGTAAAAAGATACTACGCATGAATAAAAGACCCGTTAGGTTGACATACCTAGGCAAAAATAAGGGCTTCCCAGCGAACCAAAAGGGTTCGGGCAAAAATAAGGGATGAAATGAAAAAAATCTGTACACCCGGCAAGTCGAAAACCTGAAAAGGCGGCTTGGGCAAAAATGGGTATCCCGGTGGACTGAAAACCCGAAAGGGCGGTCCAGGCAAAAGTTAGGGATAAAGCGTAACACTATGTCTCATTGGATCACCTTGCATCCAAAATTTGGCATCAACTATCGGGCTCAGACTTCGGCATTGATCAATCAGCTTCATCTTCAACTAAGCAGCAAAGTGATGAGACGCTTGAAGACATAAAGGCAATAGCAGAGTTGGAACCCAGTGGGAATTTTGTTCACATAGCTATTTTGTTTCCTTTTCAAAATTGTATAAACTTTATGTTTCTCGGCGGCGTTCCCTTACTAGGACGTCAGCCTCTTGTACAAAAAACGCCTATTTTACAGGCAAATTTCAAAATCAATACAAATTCACTTTTCCAAACAAATTGCCAATTGTTTTTCCTTTTTCTGTTTTGTCTTGCGAAGAACGTCCAATGTTCATTTTTGATATATGCATTTGACATTAAAATTGCTAGTTCATAAATACTTGCATGCGAAACAAAAGACTGATTACAGGTGACATCAGAAACAGGGGCAATGTAGAGTTGTCCAGGCAGTCTAGTTGCTTTGTCCGCCAGGGTACCAAGGTAGATTCAACTGAAGAATGTGACCAAGTTGCCTCAACTCCCCACAGAGTAAGACAAGATTCAGCAATACTCTCCCCAGGAAGAGTTAGTCTATCATCAGCCCTATAATAGGCACCCTATTCCCCTAGCAAGTCAGCAATACTCTCCTCCAGCAGAGTTAGTTTACGATCAGCCTAAAGGAAGTTGGGTATCCCCAGAAGATATCAACTTTCCCCAGCGAAGTATAGGCATTCCTCAGCAAGCATCCCCGGCAGTCTTGATCTAAGATTGTTCCCCGGTGGAACACAGACACCCCCAGTGGAACCATTTTCCAATACAGTCCGAAAGTTTCCCCAGGAAATTTGAAATCCATATCCCCAGCAGGTCTGGAAGCTTATCCCCAGTAGATTCTGGAAGCTTATCCCCTGCAGAGTACGGACGTCTCTCTCGGGATTTATTCAAAGTTATTCCTCACAAGGGCTTATAACTGGGTTATCCTCAGCTAATTACCACGGAAGATCGTCCTCGGCAAAAATCTTCCTATCCCCAGCGGAGTTTATCATTGTTATCCCCAGCAGGGTCCATCATTGAAATCCTCGGTGGAGCTCTCATCAAAATCTCAGTGAAGTATCTCTTCCCACAGAGTAATTCCCCGAAGAGTAATCTCTCCAACAAGTTTATTCCCCAACGGAGTTATCTTCTCCTGCCGGTATTCTCTCGCAACCATCATCCCTAGTGGAAGCGAAGAACTCTACTATTCAACATCAGCCCAGGATTTGATTCCCCGGCCAGTCGTCAAGGATTTATTTTCCTAGACGAAAACACATTCGTAAACATTTCGCATTTCATACATCCTGCTGGCATACATGATAAAGTGCATACAACACTATCTCATTTTGAACATCATGACATCATGCATTTCATACATCATGACATTGCATACAACTGATGTTTTGCCTTTTTAGAGAAAAAGACAACTACCTTCAACTGCCACTATTCCAGATTCGATACCTGTATCCAGCCAGGGCACATCTGAAGAGTTTGAAGATTCGATTCCTGTATCCAGCCAGGGCATATCTATCAACTGTCACAATTCCAGATTTGATACCTGTATCCAGCCAGGGCACATCTGAAGAGTTTGAAGATTCGATTCCTGTATCCAGCCAGGGCATATCTATCAACTGTCACTATTCCAGATTCGATACCTGTATCCAGCCAGGGCACATCTGAGGAGTTTGAAGATTCGATTCCTGTATCCAGCCAGGGCATATCTATCAACTGTCACTATTCCAGATTCGATACCTGTATCCAGCCAGGGCACATCTGAGGAGTTTGAAGATTCGATTCCTGTATCCAGCCAGGGCATATCTATCAACCGTCTAATTCCAGATTCGATTCCTGTATCCAGCCAGGGCATATCTATCAACCGTCTAATTCCAGATTCGATTCCTGTATCCAGCCAGGGCATATCTGTTGACAACTAATTCCAGATTCAATTCCTGTATCCAGCCAGGGCATATCTATCAACTGTCTAATTCCAGATTCGTTTCCTGTATCCAGCCAGGGCATATCTGTTGACAACTAATTCCAGATTCGATACCTGTATCTAGCCAGGGCATATCTGTGAGCAATCGATCGTAGACTCGACACCTGCATCTAGCCAGGGCATATCTGCATGAAGAGATTGAAGATCAACACCTGTAACAAGCCAGGAAAACATCTGTCTTTCTCAAAGTGCGCAAGTTCTCGCTAAGGAATCTCTTATGCGATCAACACTTCCAAATGGCATCTATAAGCCCATCTCCCTATCCACCATCTCTCCAAATGGCATCTATAAGCCCATTCCCGAAATCACATTTGCTGATACTCCAACATGAGAGTGCAAATTTCCGGGCACTCTAGTGTCCAATCTCCTTTTACCTTCGAGTCGCGAAAGGCAAACTTGCCAATCTAACTCTTCAGGTTCAAGAAGATTGAACAGGGCAATTGTTGTACCCCAAAATTTGCCCTCTCTTTCTTCAGGAAATCATCTTGGATTTTCAGAGTCCCTCTGAGACAAATCCAAATCCTGAACTGTCATTTTTTGCCCAAGAAAACCACTTACAAGAGCAAGATGATCACAGAAGCTCTAAAGGCAACGCTTTTAGCTTGAGAAAAATTAAATTCTAAGTACTTGGAATTTTTCTCTAAAAAATGAGTGTTTAAGGAAAAATCAGCGTTTCAGAACTTCTGGACCAATTCCAGATAAGAAACGGTCAGAAGTTGCAAGCTTGGCTCAGTGCAGTCAGAAGTTGGCTCTTTAGCAGCTACATCAGCTCAATAAGAAGTTGTAAACGTGGTTCAATATGTAAGCCTCAGACAGAACATGACTCTTTCAGCAGTTACGCAAGCTCAGCCAGAATTTGCCAAAGGAATGAAAAAGAAGCAAGGAAGTCTGAAGGCTCTTTCAGAACATGCTGAAATCAGAAGATGAAAAGGTCAGAAGAGTGGGTGTTACACTGATACAGAATCTCTAAGCCCAGGAGGTCCAGAAGCAAATCCAGGGAACGTATCAGAAAATCAGGAGAATCCCCAGAACTTAATAAGACAACAGGAAGCCAAGGCCAGAGCATGGTTTACGCTGTTCTTGTTGAAACAGAACTGCTGGTTCAAGGTTTGGTTTCCCTTACCAGAATATTGATGTTGATAAGTCTTATCACCATTTAATGCTCATTAATTCTTCCAACCACTCCTGAACATTCATCCAAGTAATCCCTTCACGTGTGGCTTGGAAAACGCCTTTATGCAGATTCTGGCATGGGTCTACACGCCACCGCCCACTTAAGAGGTCACTTCACTCTAATCCATGCCTGCTGCTGCAGCCTAGGCTGAAGGCTATCTGTTATCACAACTTCCCATGAATTTCTGTCAAAGAACAATTCAAACTCTGTTGGCGCTTTAATGTTCAAGACACCCACAAGAACTTTGCCTATAAATAGAGAGTCATTGTCCACTGAAAAAGGGCGTTCAAGAAACAGAAAAATTGCTAAGAGAGAAACAGAAACCTTTAGCAAGATAGTGTTGTGAAACTCTGCCAAAATCCCCAGTTGTTTCATAACTTTGAATTTCTCATCTTCAAACTCTATCCAATACCCAGTTTTCTGTGTGAACTAAAAACCCCTTTTCAAACTTCTGACCCTACATACGCATACACCTTCACCACCCCTTTTCAAAAAGAATCTGTCCAGAATACCATCAGAGCCAAAAGCTAGCCTTCATCCACAATTTTCCAACAGCCAGGTAAGCACCTGCTGACCTTCATCACACTGCTAAGCATCATCAGCTGTGCATGCTCAAATAAACATAATGTAAATATCATGTTGTTGCTGTTTGTATTCTGAGGATTTTCATACCTCAGAACGTTCTGAGCCAGTGTGGAACCTGCCTGTGACCTTGTTGGCCCTGTGCTCTGAAACACTTTGACATTTGCTGGAGTTGTTCCAAATATGTTTCCTGTTTTGTGGAATAATAACGAAAATGCAGATGTTCTGATTAGTACAGGGAAAAGCCAAGTGCTAACTTTGACGTTAGCACTTCTGAAGCCTGTTTTGCTGTCAATAATATCAGAGCCTCTGAGAGTTATTGTCTTTCCAGCAGAATCAGAACTTCTGAGTTCTCCACTAACAAACTTTTGTTTTGCAGCGCAGGGGGAGTCAGAACTTCTGATATCCCCACTAACAGGTTTCTATTTTGCAGGTGCCAGGGTTAGAAGTTCTGACTCATACAGTTTAAGCAAGAGGTTGATCATCTGGAAGCGGATCTGAGTCAGAACTTCTGATGACCTCCCAGCAGCGCGCTGGCTCCCTCTCTCTCTCCCTCTATCTTGCTTTTTGCTATTTTCTTTTTTGTCTATTTTTTCTCGTCGAACCCCCATGTACAAATATGTATCCCTACTCCCTAATTGTTGTAATAGCGTATGATTTTATATTTCCGCTTCTTATTGCTAGTAATTAGGACGTGTATGGCAAGATAAAATCAATGAAATAGAAAATCCTAATTCAAATAAAAACTCTTGTATGCAATAAAACACACTTGCACACTAACACCCCTAGGGTTACATCCACTTGTTGCCTTTCAAAATTGGGCCATATTGCATGTTGAGTATCTTTGGCAAAAACAAAACAAATTCAAATGATCATAGTCCCTCGATGACGCTTTCAAAAGTTGCCTTAAAAATGATCAAGTCCCTTAAAGGAAAAATTGCCCAAAGATACTTGGCACCATTGCAATCATGGTCTAAAACGATGACCCGCGCCCGTCCCTTTCACATCCTAACACAAGATTGTCCACCAAATACAATGGTGGAACAAAATTGTTAAAAGGGTTAAAACATAGCAAAGATCTTTGAGAAATTTAGGGAAGATAGCTCTTGGTTACTTGCCCCCTTGCAAAACAAAAACGCTTGCCTCTTTTTCAAACCACACATCACTACACTCTCAAAACAACTTTAAAAAAAAACAATGAAAACTTTTTCAAAAGACATACATCTTTGTATACATCCCAACATGGATCATTACAAAGGTTGCTACCACATTGGCCTCTTTTTCAAAACATTTTCAAAACACATACACAAAGCACCATTTCAAACAATTGAAAATTAAGGCAAGTTGATCTAAGCAAGTAACTAAGAGCCCATGGATAACCATGGATAGAAAGGGTGCTAATACCTTCCCTTTCTATAATCTACTCCCCGAACCCAAGAAAACATCTCAAAGGTTTTTGTTGTGCTTTTTAACCTTTCCTTAGGATAAAATAAAAAGTCGGTGGCGACTCTTGCTCAACCGAAACATTTGCGAAAACAAATGCAAAACCTCAAGTCAGTTCTCCCACCGTATCACAACTACCATGATGAGAAAGACAAAATAAGCGGAAAACCTCCAATATTTGATGGTGAGAACTTTGATTACTGGAAAGATAGAATCTAAAGTTTCTTTCTAGCTCATGACAGTGATCTCTAGGATATAGTGACTGATGGGTACATACATCCTGTTGATGAAAGCCGTATGAAGATTGACAGAAAATGAATGACAAATCATTAAAAGAGAGATTTCAGAATCATACAAGGCTAGAACTATTCTATTGAGTGTTATCTCATACACAGAGTATGAGAAGATCACAAACAAAGAATCAGCAAAACACATGTTTGACTCATTGAGAATGATGCATGAAGGCAACATGCAAGTTAAAGAAACCAAAGCTCTTGCACTCATTCAGAATTATGAAGCCTTCAAAATGGAAGAAGATGAAACCTTTGAAATAATGTTCTCAAGATTTCAAATTCTGGTTGTTGGGCTAAAAGTTCTGGATAAATGATACTCAACTGCTAATCATGTAAAGAAGATCATCAGAAGTTTACCCAAGAAATGGAGACCCATGGTCACAACTCTTAAAATGGTCAAATATCTGAACAAAATCTCTCTCGAAGAACTTGTTAGCTCCCTGAAAAGTCATGAGATAGAGTTAGAAGAAGATGATCCCCAAAAGCAAGGTAAGTCTTTAGCTCTAAAATTTAACAAAAAATATTAACCGAAAGTTTTGCAGGCAAAAGAAGAAAACTCTGGTGGATCCTCATCAGAAGATGATGAACTGTCTCTTCTCTCCATAAGATTCAATCAGCTATGGAAGCACAGGTAGAGGAAGTTCACAACTTCCAGAAGAATAGGGAATCATTCTGAACCATCTTCTATATGCAGAAAGTCAAGTAACAGAGACACTGTCTGCTACGAATGCAATGAACAAGGGCATTACAAAAGAGACTGTCCAAAGCTTCAAAAAGAGAAACCTAAAAAGAAGTTCTTTAAGGAAAAGAAGAAAAGTATCATGGCAACATGGGATGACTCAAACTCTTCTAAAGCTGAAACAGAATCAGAAGATGACATAGCCAACATAGCCCAATGGCCAACATATCAGAAGACACTGGATCATCTGGATCAGAATCAGACTTAGAGACAGAAGAGGTATTCTCTAACTTTTCTAGATCTCAATTAGAAGAGAGTCTGTCATAAATTCTTGAAAGATATCAGAAACTTTGACTCATAAACAAGAACCTGAAAAAGGATCTAGTTTCTGACTCTGAAGAAACTAAGAAATTGAGAAAACTCTAAGCTGAAAGAAACAATTTCTAGACTAGAAAATAAATTACAAAATGCTTAGAAAGAAACAGTCTCAGAAGTTCCTAGTAACTCTGATAAGATCATAAAGGAATACGATCATAGCTTTCAAGAATTTCTTGCTAAAAACATAGATAGAAGCAAGATGGCTTCAATGATCTATGGAGTTAGAAGAAATGGCAGAAAAGGAATAGGATACAAGGGTAAAGTATCGCAACCTAAGAAAGTTAAGGATATGGTCATTAAACGCACAACTCTGTATTCTCACTTCACATATGGGCACACACATGACATAAAGTATACTAGTAACGCTTTTTCTGCTAAACCAAAATTCAAATAGAATTAAGTGACATAAGTCAATTAAGTGATAGCAGTTATGATATAATCTTCAATCAAAAGTCCTGCAAAGCAGTTAGTCAGAGAGATGGATCTGTCCTCTTTAATGGAAATAGAAAGAACAACATTTACAAAATAAAACTTTCTGAACTAAAAAGTCAGAGTGTAAAATGCCTATTGTCTATTAACGATGAATAATGGGTCTGACACAGAAGATTGGGGCATGTTAGTATGAGAATAATATCTCATATTAACAAACTCAATCTAGTCAGAGGACTTCCTAACCTGAAGTTCATCTCAGATGCTCTGTGTGAAGCTTGTCAAAAAGGCAAGTTTATAAAACCTTCTTTCAAAACCAAAAATGTTATTTCTACCTCTAGACGATTAGAACTTATGAATATAGATCTATTTGGACCAGTGAAAACTGAATCCATTAGTGGCAAGAAGTATGGATTAGTGATCGTAGATGACTATAGCAGATGGACATGGGTAAAGTTCTTAAGAGACAAGGACGAGTCACATTTTGTGTTCTTTGCATCTGTAACCAAGTCCAAAATGAAAAAGATCTTAGAATTGTTAAAGTCAGAAGTGATCATGGTGGAGAATTTGAAAACAAAAAATTTGAACTATTTTTTAATGAGAATGGCATCTCTCATGTTTTCTCTTGTCCTAGAACTCCTCAACAAAACTGAGTTGTAGAACGAAAGAACAGAACTTTACAAGAAATGGCCAGAACTATGATCAATGAGGCTAACATTGCTAAGAACTTCTGGGTAGAAGCAATTAACACAGCGTGTTACATTCAGAATAGAATCTCCATAAGACCTATTCTGGATAAGACTCCATATGAACTATGGAATAACAGAAAGCCCAACATTTCATATTTTCATCCATTTGGATGTACTTGTTTTATTCTAAATACTAAAGAACATCTGAACAAGTTTGACTCTAAAGCAAAAAAGTGTCTCATGTTAGGATACTCTGAATGCTCAAAAGGCTATAGAGTATATAACACAGAAAGACGGATTGTAGAAGAGTCCATCAGTGTTAGATTTGATGAAAAGCTTTACTCTCAAAAGTCAAAGCAAGGTAAATCTTTTCCAGACATAGAAGTCCAATTTACAGGTACTGAAGACATTGCATCCGAATTTTCTCATAAAGAACCTTAATCAACTCCAGAAGAAGATGTCACAAAAATTACAACAACATCTGAAGAGCCTTTCCAAAAAGACAATCTAGAAGTAGCTTAGCTCATCTAGAAAACAAAATTCTGGGAACGAAAGAAGACCCAATCAGAACAAGATCTACATTCAGAAACTTTGAAGAATCTCTTATGGGATTATTGTCTCTGATTGAGCCAACTTCCATTGACGAAGCCCTTCTGGAAAATGATTGGATACTTGCAATGCAGGAAGAATTAAATCAATTCACCAGAAACAATGTGAGGGATCTAGTTCCTAAACCAAAAGGGTTCAACATCATTAGAACCAAATGGGTATTCAGAAACAAACTGAATGAACAAGGAGAAGTCGTCAGAAACAAAGCACAACTGATGGCACAAGGTTATAGTCAACAAGAGGGGTGAGACTATACAGAAACCTTTGCTTTAGTCGCCAGGTTAGAATCTATCAGACTTTTGATTTCTTTTGCTATAAATAGTGGCATCACTCTTTATCAGATGGATGTTAAAAGTGCATTTTTAAATGGTTACATTGATGAAGAAGTATATATGCATCAACCCCCTGGTTTTGAAAATTCAAAATATCTGGAATATGTCTATAAACTAAAGAAATCACTATATGGTATGAAAGACTAAGTAGTTTTATGTTAGAAAATGATTTTACCAGAGGGAAGGTGGACACTACTTTATTCTATAAACTATTTAAAAATGACATTCTAGTTTGTCAGATTTACGTAGATGATATTATTTTTGGATCTACTAAAGCCTCTTTGGGAAGAGAATTTGCTAAGTCTATGTAGGCATAGTTTGAAATAAGCTTGATGGGAGAACTCAAGTTCTTTCTGGGCATCCAGATCAATCAAACTCTAGAAGGAACATACATACATCAAAGCAAGTATGTCAAAGAACTTCTGAAGAAATTTGACACATCAGAATGTAAGCCAGCCAAGACTCCCACGCTTCCCACATGCACTCTGGAAAAGGAAGAGGTAAGTAAGAAGGTAGAATAGAAGATCTACAAAGAATATAAAGGAAAAGTACTTTTGGAAGCTGGAAATTTCTGGGAGAAAATCTTATCTCGTGGTCCAACAAGAGGCAATCCACCATTTCTTTGTCAACTGCTGAAGCTGAATTAGCAGCAGCTGGATGTAGCACACAGATGCTCTGGATGAAAAGTCAACTTGAAGACTTCAACATATTTGAGAGTAACATTCCTATACTCTGTGGCAATACTTCGGCTATATGACTTTCAAAAAAATTCTATTTTACATTCTAGGGCTAAGCATATAGAAATAAAACATCATTTTATTAGGGATTATATTCAGAAAGGAATTCTTTCATTAAAATCCATAGACACGGACCATTAATGGGCTGATGTTTTCAAAAAAACCCCTTTCTGAAGATAGGTTTAACTTCACTTTGAAACATCTCAGCATGAAATTATGCCCAAAATGATAGTCTTATTTATATATATGTTAATCCTTAGAACTTTATGTTTTTTTGCGTGAACATCTGATCAATAATTCTTCAGAAGTTAGAAGGAAAGTTGTATCAGGATCTATCTAAGAAGATATGAACATTTGCAAACGGTTCATTTCAAAGATAGAAGCTTGCAAGTTCACAATATCAACATTTGTCATCTCTTCATAAGGGTTTCTTCTAACTCTGAACACGTGTTCAAACTCTGAAGAGACTAAAGCGTTGATTGGATGCATTAAGACTCATGTCATATCGGTAAGTGTTTCATATCTCTACGCCATCCCCCTCTTTTCAAGAATCATTAATGCTAAGTAATCATTTCTTTTAACCTTTTTCTTGTTAACTAAGTTTCCTATTTTTTATAAATATGTTGCTCACTTTCACTTTCACTTTTCCACTCTCAATTCTTTTTTCTCTTACTTATTTTCAATTTTTTCAAAAACCCTAAAAAGTCTGTGTGAACAATGGCTTCTTCCCAAACTGTTCAAAGCTCTCAAAGTGTTCCTGGATCTTCTTCTTCAACAACAGAAAGGTACGAAGAACCCTCAAGAACACTCATAACTCCCATTGATTAGCTAGAAGTTTTCTATGAACTCATTGTAGACTTCGTCAGTATGAAGGAAAATAGTTACGATTTAACACCTGACGTTGAATTTCAAGGATGGACGAAGTATTTTGATCATCTACTGGATCCGGTTTTTCCAATTTTGGTTAAAGAATTATGGATTCACGCTACTACTTTGAATCATTAGGTTACCTCTTTTGTGATGGGAAAGAAAATAGTAATCTATGAAGATCTCATTGGGTAATTGATAGGTCATGATGGTGGAGGTATTCATTGAAGCGACATGGCAGACAAAAGCTCTGACCTAACAAATATTTCAAAAGAGATTTTTATTTCTGGCCAACCTTCAAACAAAATCAAAGATCTGAAAGACTACCTCAGAATTTGGTAAAAAATCATTTTGCGCTGCATTAACCACAGAAAACCAAAGTTCCCCAGACTATATCAACATTGATCAACAGTATCTTCTGAACTTCATTACAACCAAGGAAAAGGTCAATCTTCCTCGTCTTTTGTTTAACAATCTGAAGACCAGCGTCAAAGAGACAAGAGAATATGAAAGAACTAAAAGAGACTGGATTCCTCTGGGCAAACTCATCTTAGATATTCTAACAGAAAACAAACTGGTAGAACATCTGACTGAGGCTCATCAAGTCAGCACTCTGGAAGCTTGTGCTGGTAAAACTCTGAACGCTAATAATATGAAGAAGATTAAGATCATGAAACCATCAAGAAGGATCCAACAATAACAACCAAGGAAGTAATTACAACTAAAAGAGTACCTCTGAAGGATTTTCCTCTCTTCTCTCAAACAGATGCTTCTCCAGATATTTTTCTCATGTATCTGGATGCTTGCAAGAGGGACGAGACAAATCCCGAAGTGAACATCTGTGATTTAAGGCAACAACCTCTGGAAGTTTCTCCCAAGAAATCAAGGAAAAAGAAAGCTGCTGGAAGGATCTTCTCAGAAGATTCCCAAGGATGATAATAAGAAAGGTAAT
Source organism: Vicia faba (assembly GCA_948472305.1). Lineage (NCBI taxonomy): Eukaryota > Viridiplantae > Streptophyta > Magnoliopsida > Fabales > Fabaceae > Vicia > Vicia faba. The sequence continues at coordinate 931,389,961 of OX451740.1, read as the reverse complement.
CCATCTTTTATTTCTGTTATTAAACCAGTTCTTTTATCAACATCTGAAAACCCTTCCTCTCCAAAACCCACAGAAGACCCATCACCATAGACTTTTGATGGCTTTCACATTGACTTTGACCCTTCATTATCTCTAGATAACATTCTGAATTATCCACCTACTACCCATCTTAACCAAAATCAACCTGAACTTGCTCAAGTTCTTTCTGATATTAATCAATTTGATCCGCTGTTTCAAGCTCCCCACTCAGAAAATCCAAATTCACAAGCTCCCCACTCAGAAAATTCAAACTTTGATTCTGATACCACAACATCCATTCCCGGAATCACCTGCCCTCTCATGGTCTCTAAACCACTCACAATCCACTCCATCCCAAATATCCCATCTCCCTATCATTCCACTCCACCAAACTCACCACATTCACCCATTGTTATTTCTGATTATCCCTATCCAAACAACCATCCAGAAGATCCCCTTAGAACAATTATAGACTTAGAAGTTCTAGAAAATCTTCTCTCATGCTCTTAAAAATTTGCCATACCAAAACCAAAACAAAAAATATCTAAAGCAGATGTTGGTAAAAATTTGCTGATTTTAGAAACAAAAGTACATGAATGGGTTAAATATCTAAAGCTAGCTTGCTTAGAGAATCTTAATCTTGCTGCTTCTGATTCACATTGGAACCAGTTCAGAAAATGGTTTAATTCTGAATCCCAGAAACTTAAGGAGTTGAGTTGTGAAATTGCTCAACAGAACTTCTGTGATCATCTGAATGTCTTCAAGGATCAAGTTCTACGTCATTGGGAAAAGAAACCACTTCTTCTGTTGGACAATACCCCTTGGAAAGATCACTAACCTTCAGAATATAATGAACCATCCTCTGATCCTCTGCCTCTGGTTAGGTTTCTAGACAAAGGCAAGGTAGTTGAAGAATGTCCTGAGTCAGAATCAACCGCAACTTACTTTGAAAAGGTGGTACCTTCTGTTGATATACCCTCCTCATCTCTTGTGCTGTAAACTCTGGAGGAGTTAAAGAAAGAGAATGTAGTTTTTAAGGAAAGACTAGACAAGCAGGATGATACGTGCAAGGAAATCAAAGGGATGCTTGGTAAACAAGAAGAGTAAACAATCAGATTAAGAATTTGTTGGAAGCCCTGTTCACACGACTTCCTCCACCTCAATCTTAGTTTTAAAATTTGTTTTCTTTACTGTGTTCATTTTATTTGTTTCCTTATGAATGTGTTTATTGCAATCTTTTTTAATACAAATCATCGTTTATTTCTTAAAGTGTTTTTATTGCTTTTTTATTCTTGACAAAAAGGGGGGGAACGTAAGATATTACTAATATAACAGTATCGAGACGCAGCCTCAAACATTTTGAATATCATAACTTCTACTTTTTTTTCTGAAAGTAAAACAAGAACAAACTCTGTTAAGGATAGAAGTGGATGCATCAAATACTCTGATCAGAATAATCTTCAGGGAAGTATTTCTTCTCTATCTGAGTATTCAACTCAGGGGGAGACCTTAAATGCTTTATGTTCTTTATGTTTCTATTTGAAATATCCAAGTTTTTGTCATCATTAAAAAGGGGGAGATTGTTAGAACAGAGTTTGATTCTACAACCCTTGTAAGAGTTTTGATGATAATAAACACTCAAAGGAAAATTATGCTCCCTAAATAAATATTTTGTTTTGTAGAGAAGTTATGATGGAAGAAGAAGAAAAGACGAGTTAAATAGTTGTTTCAACTCTGATTCTATACATCTCTTAAAGAAGTTCTAACGCTGCAAACAGGAACTCCGTGTTTCTGATCCATAAAGTTCTAGAAAGAAGCAACAATAACTTTCATCTTCTGAAGCAAGCATGTTCTGAAGCGTTACAATTCACTTATTGTTATTCAAAAGTAACGACTGAAAGGGGACAAGGATCTTTATTTTTGGAAAGCTCTTCAATTATCATTTATCAACATTCCAAAACCTTCCCCATGCGTTGCCTATTTAAACAAAGCTTGAAGGAGAAATTGTTTACGATTTTGCACACAACAAATGAGTCATCTTCATCACCTTCAAATGTACTGAATCTCAATTGCATAAAACATCACTTTTGTGATATTGTTTTATTAGAAAACTCTTTTTGTACACTCTCTTAAATATTGTTTAGTGTATTTCCTTAAGAAAACCAGATTGTGGTTTAAACTCAAGAAGACTTTGATGGTTGTCATAGTAGCTGTATAATCAAGTTTGATTAGTGGATTAAGACCTCGTTAAGAGAGGCAAATTCACCTTAGCGGGTGGACTGGAGTAGTTTGAGTTCAAACGAACCAGGATTAACCAGCATGTTCTTTTCTTTATATTTTAAAAACCCCAATTCAACCCCCCCCCCCCCCCCTTCTTGAGTTTTTCCATTCTTCAGACATGTTGTTTTTGACCTAGGAGCCTACTGAAACTAAGGACCGTAGAACCCTTAACCAATCTTGGCCTTTTAGGTGTAGTGAAAAAATTATGACAGAGCAATCCAGAAGTGGTTATCACGCAATACTACACTCAGATGAGTTTTTCCTGAGAATATTGCTGATTGTCAGGTTAATCGGGACGTTGGCAGTATCCGAAGGAAGGATGTAGACTCTGGGAACCTTTTAGAACCTTGTTTGATAGGTGATAAACTATTAGTCCTTACCTTGTGGGTAGTACCCTTTACTTCATGCTCGTGACATCAAACCTATGAACCCCCCATGTTTGTGATCTTGTGCGTGATTGTTGCATCATGCATTCATGCACCCATGAGAATTCTTTAAAATAGTTGACTCAAGGAACTTAAAGTTGACTTTTGCAAATATCTCATGTACTTTTTAACCATGGATTCTGAAAAAAGAAAGAACGGAAGTATAGTTTCAAGGATCCTAAGATAGAGGAACTGATGAGTTTGATTTCTGAGATTGAGAGCTCTACAAATTTCTAGAAGAAGTATGGATCTGTCGTGCCTCTTATAAAGCTCAAGATGAAGGAGGGTATTATTTCTACATTGGTCCAGTTCTATGATCTATTGTGTCAGTGTTTTACTTTCCTTGATTATCAGCTGATTCCCATATTGGAGGAGTATTCTTACTTACTTGGTTTACCTATTACTGATCGTGTTCTTTTCACCGGTTTAGAAGGAGAACCTAAGTATCATGAGATTATTGCCATGACTCATTTGAAGAAGTCTGAGATTGAGTCTAACATGACTGCCAAAGGAGGAATCAAGAGTTTACCTGCTCAATTTTTGTTGGAGAAAGCTCGTTATTTCGCAAAAATGAAGAGTACATTTGCTTTTGAAGCTATCTTTGCTTTGCTTTCCTATGGGTCGTTCTTGTTTCCTAACATCGACAAATTTGTGGATGTTAATTCCATTAGGATCTTTATGATCTGGAACCCAGACCCTATATTTCTAAGAGATAATTATTATTCCATCCATCTTCAAAATTTCTACAAGGGAGGGATGATCATTTGTTACACACCATTGTTATATCAGTGGTTTATTTCTCACTTACCTCAGCCTGTTGCTTTTTGGGATACCAAGAAGGAACCTCGTTAGGCCCCAAAGATTATGGATCTCACTCATTCTAACATTGTTTGGTATCATAAGGCTTATTATGATGTGGGGATTATTGATAGTTGTGGTAGTTTCCCCAAGCGTCTCTTCTTGGTACAAATGGAGGAATTAACTACAATCCCAGTCTTGCACATCATCAACTGGGATATCCAATGAGAGACAAGCCATACGACATTTGTCTAAGTGGGTTTTTCCTCAAAGAAGGAGAAGATCATAAGGAAGCTAATAAATATATTGAGAAGGCTTGGCGCCATATTCATAGAAAAGGTAGAACGGATTTGGGACCAAGAGGAGTTGTTTCTTTGGAGTCTAATCTCCGTTGGGTACAAGCAAGAGAGATTCAGTTGAAGATGCCCTATTCTCGTGAAGAACCTATACCTGATCTATTTATGAGGACTACCCCTCCTCTCTTAGATGATATAGAAGAACTTCAGCTTGCCTTGGTTAGGATGCAACAAGAGAAGGGAGCATGGAAGAACAAGTACCAGACTTTAGAAGTATCCTACTCGACATAATTGAAAGAGAAGGATGACTTGATTGAGATTCTTGAAAGTAATATTATGGAGATGATGGAGAAGCAAGAGGATTTATTTTCCTATAGAGTTTATCCAGGTCCTGGTCACTCGTTTTCTGATTCCGGTGGATGGAAAGAAGTTGTTGATAAGTATGCAGAAGAGAATAAGCAGTTGAAGGCTCATATTGCAAGACTCGTGGGAAAGCATCAGTGTGTGGAGAAATCTTCATCAGCTTTGGCTCCTTAGGATTTTAAACTCTATTTTTATCCTCTTGTACTTAGGATTATTGAAACTTGTACTAAAAGTTGTAATCCATTCCAAAATTATTATTAAAATGAGAACTTCCAGTATTTCCAAATATGTTAGTACTTTAATATTTGCAATTGTTTACAATTCTTTGAGTTCCTTGGATAAACACAAAATAAATCATATGCATTGCATATCATGCATAATTTTGCACATATTTTTGCATTCCTATCTTTCACAGGTGTCTTACTGTGTTTATCTGCTTCGACAGTTAGCAAGTTGTCTCATCGTTACAATACTCGATCTAGTTCCAGTAAGAAGATGGAAAATCTTGAACAAGAGAATCGTGAGTTGCGCAAAGAAGTTACTTCTTTGAGGGATGATATGGCCAATATGACTGCTTTGGTGGAATTTTTGGTGGTTTCTCAGAATCATCCACCACTTCCTCCTCCATCTCCTCATGCTACTCATCCCCAACAAGCGGTCGTTGCTTCAAAAATACCATCAATTCCTATCTATGTTACTCTAGTTTTTGTTGCTCAATACCGTATGCCTCATGGTTACCCGTGGGGAATTCCTGAGTACTTCGTGCTAGAAGGTTACAATCCTGCTTCTCAAGTTGCTCCATTTACTCAAACTACTGTTGTTTCTGCACCTCCTTTAGTGCATTCTACTCCTGTTGCCAATAATAAGATTCATCATGTTGTGCCTCCTGCGACAAATGTTATGCCTATTATTAATGATGAAGTTTATCATCTTGCTCCTTTACCAAGTAAGATTTTGGGATTTTATGACCGATTGGATGATTTTTAGGATCAATTTAATGATATTCAAAAAGAAGTGAAGGCTCTCCAAGGGAAAGAGTTATCTGGATAGAATGTCAGTGACCTCTGCTTAGTTCCTAATGTGAAAGTGCCAGGAAAGTTTAAGGTGCCAGAATTTGAGAAGTACAAGGGAAACTCTTGTCCTCATGATCACCTAGTGATGTACATCAGAAGGATGCCCACTCATACAGATGACCAACATTTGCTTATTCACTTCTTCCAGGATAGGTTAACCAATGTTGCTTTGAAATGGTATATGGGATTGTACAGTAGCAACATCCACACATTCAATGACTTGGGTGAAGCTTTTGTGAAATAGTATAAGTATAATATGTTTATAGAACCTGACCGTGACCAGCTAAGAGCAATGGCTCAGAAAGATAAGGAGTCATTCAAAGAGTATGTGCAGCATTAACGTGAAGTTGTTGCCCAAGTGGTACCCCCAATGGGAGAACAAGAAATGACCAAGGTCTTCCTAAAAACCCTTGGTTCATTTTATTATGAAAGGATGGTTTCTAGTGCATCGAGTAATTTCACTAAAATGGTAAGTATGGGTGTCCTCCTAGAAGAAGCTGTCTGGGAAGAGCGATTGACAAAAGATGAAAGTTCTAGAGGAACAAAGAGATCATCATATAGGTTTTCTAGAAAGAAATAAAGTGAAACAAATGATGTTGTTGAGGAAAGAAAGGTTAAACCTCCGAGAAGACGTTATCAGTACCAACAACAAGTTGCTTTGGTGACTCTAATCGTCAATGTAGCTCCAACTATTGTTTCCTATAAGAGAGCACCTCAACAAGGTAATCAAGGGCAAGGTCAGAAGAGAGAAGCGTCTAATCCTATTTTGATGAGTTATGCATAATTGTTTCAGGCTTTAATTTAGAAGAAATTGGTGCAGACTAGGCCTCCCCCTGCTATACCTTCACCTTTATCATGGTATTACAAGGCGGATCAAACTTGTGCTTTTCATCAAGGAGCCCCAGGGAATAACATTGAAAACTTCTATCCATTAAAGTCTAAAGTGTAGAAGATGGTAAGATCTGGTCTCCTGTCTTTTAAAGATGTTGGTCCGAATGTGAAGGATAATCCACTACCCAAACACGGAGGTGGAAGTGCTATAAATATGGTTGCTGGTTATCTTGGGGACTTCTAGATTTTTAATATCAACCTAGTCATAGGTGATTTAGTGAAGATGCATGTTGATCTATGTGGGTTCAACTATTAAACACATTACCATGTTGGTTGTAGTATTTGCAGTTCAGATATCCATGGATGTGATAAAGTGATAGCTGATCTTCAAGAAATGATGGATGAAGGTCTTATCCGCATAATCAGACCAAGGGCTGAATATGAAGAAGATGTGAATATGGTTTATGGTTGCCCTGGAGAATTACATATTTTTTATGTGAATTACATGAATGATGATCTGGTGCAGTTGCATGCCTCATTTTGTCACATGGATGGCCAAGAGGTACATCATTATGGGTTCTGTCAGACCTGTTTTATTGAAAGAAGAGGTGTTCAATTACTGTTAGATAATGGTATTATCCGGGTCACAGGAAACAAAGATGATTATAATGGAGTTAATGTGATTGAAGACTACTCTATTGAGGCCATGTCTGATGATGAATATGTTTCTGCTGATGGGTTCTTTTCTTCTGATAAAGGTATGTTCTCTGATATTGATTCTGCGATGCCTGAATATTCTGAAGAAGTGGGGGTGAATGTTATTGTACCATGTTTTGGTGACCCCGCTCCTATAGAAATTGAGTACCACAACAAGCTTGTTGTTGCTCCCATGGTTATTTGTCTTCCTGGTCCTATCCCATATGAATCAGACAAAGATGTGCCTTATAAGTACAATGCAACTATCCTGGAAGATGGTGTAGAAATTCCTATCCAGCCTTTGTCTCATATTGAGAATATTGCTGAAGTTAGTCGGGTAACTCGCATAGGTCGTGTATTCACCCCTACCTTTCAAGGAGATGTTAATTCTGGTAAGAAGATTATTGAGAATTATGTTGAGCCTAAGAAAGTGGAAGGATAATCTAGTGGTGCTGCCTTGGAAAAAGAGGTTGATGATCTGTTAAAAATTATCAAGATGAGTGATTACAAGATTATGGACCAATTGTTGCAAACTCCATCTAATATTTCCATTTTAGCCTTGTTAATTAACTCTTCTACTCATAGGGAATCTCTGATGAGGGTGTTGGATCAGGCTTTTGTTGAAAGTGATATTTCTCTAGATCAGTTCAATGATGTTATGGGGAATATTACATCTTATAACAATCTGAGCTTTTGTGATAACGAGTTTCCTAATGAAGGAAGAAACCATAACATATATCTCCATATATCTATGAATTGTAAGAATGAGTCTTTTTCCAATGTGCTGATTAACGATGTATCTACTTTGAATGTCATACTGAGAAGTACTCTCATGAACCTTAAGTACCAGGGAACTCCCATGCGCCCTAGTGGAATTATAGTAAAAGTTTTTGATGGTTCGAGAAAGTCTATCATTGAAGAAGTGGGTTCACCTATTCACATAGGTCCACACTTATTTCATATTACCTTTCAAGTTATGGATATTGTCCAAGCCTATAACTGTTTATTGGGACGACCATGGATCCATAAAGCATGAGTTGTTACTTCAACCTTGCATCATAAGCTGAAATTTGTTCGTGAAGGAAAGGTATTCATTGTGAACGGTGAGCAAGCTCTGTTGATATCTCATTTTTTTCCTTTAACATTGTAGAAGCTGATGAAGCCGTTGTTGGAACTCAGTTCCAATATTTGTCTATTAATAATATAAGAAAGAATGAAGATTCTATCGCCTCATATAAGGATACACAACAGGTAGTACAGGAGGGCCCTAGCAAGGTGTGGGGGCAGGTTATTAATCCACCAGTGAACAGGAATGGGACTGGTTTGGGTTTTTCCATGAAGAAGGAAGTTGTGAAGCCAAAGTCCGCTTTGAGTAAATATCAAGACATATTTCATAGTGCAGGATATCTTCACCCGACTAATCCAAGGATCATTGCTATTCTCGAAGATGAGTCAGAGCAAGAGATACCAAACTTCGTGACACATGGAGTCAGAATCCAGAATTGGATAAACATTGATGTTCCTTCTTGCATTCACATTTCAAAGTAATTTGTTTTTTTTGTCTTTTCAAAAATCTTTCACTCTGCCCAAGGTGGAAGTAATGATTGTATGTGCGTATCTTTTGTTTTGATTTTTAAGATCATTTATAAAAGTTGTTTTTGATTCACAAATTATGCCTTTATTTTCTGCTTTTTCTTGGAAAATGGTAATCAGAAAAAGCCTTTTGAAATAAACAATAACTGTAAATAAATATACATAATCACTTGTTACATGTGTCAGTTTCTAAAATCAATCATAAATCGTATGTACAGATTAATGAAAAAAACCCGTTGAGTACAATGACCCTGCACTTTTTCCCAACTTTGAATATCTTGTGTATGTGGCTAAAGAAGAAGAATATGATGAAATCCCAGAAGAGGTTTCACATTTGGTTGAGCACGAGGAAAACACTATTCAACCGTATAAAGAGCCATTGGAGACGATTAACTTGGGTTCAGAGGAAGATCCGAAAGAAGTCAAGATTGGGGCACTTCTCAATACCGATGTAAAGAGCAGATTAATTGAATTGTTAAAAGAGTATGCATATATCTTTGCTTAGTCTTATCAAAATATGCCTGGTTTGGATACTGATATTGTGGAACATTATTTGCCGTTAAAGCCAGAATGTGCACCAATCAAGCAGAAGCTCCGAAGAACTCATCCTGACATGTAAGTGAAGATTAAAGAAGAAGTTTTGAAGAAAATTGTTGTTGGTTTTCTTGTAACATCAGTGTACCATCAGTGGATTGCCACTATTGTTCCAGTACCAAAGAAAGACCGAAAGGTCCGCATGTGCGTTGATTATAGATATTTAAATAAATCAAGTCCGAAAGATGACTTCCCATTGCCACATATTGATATGTTGGTTGACAGCACATCAAAATTCAAAGTGTTTTCATTCATGGACGGATTTTCTAGATACAATCAAATTAGGACGACTCCTGAGGATATGGAAAAAACAACGTTTATCACGCCCTAGGGAACATTCTGTTACAGAGTGATGCCCTTCGGGTTGAAGAACGCTGGTGCAACATACTAGAGGGCTATGACAACCCTATTCCATGATCTAATGCATAAGGAAATTGAGGTATATGTTGATGATATGATCTCCAAATCTTATACTGAGGAAGGGCATATAGAAGACTTTTTGAAATTTTTTCAATGTTTGAGGAAGTATCGTCTCCGTTTGAACCCAAATAAGTGTACTTTTAGTGTTCGTTTAGGAAATTTGCTAGGTTTCATTGTCATCCAAAAAGGAATTGAAGCTGATCTTGATAAAGTTAAGGCAATTCAATAAATGCCTACACCAAGAACTGAAAAGTAAGTTAGAAGCTTCCTTGTACGTTTGAATTATATTTCCAAATTTATTTCCCATATGACTGCAACGTGTGAACCGATCTTCAAGTTGTTAAAGAAAGATCAAGGTTGTGTGTGGATGGACGATTGTCAAAGGGAATTTGAAATCATTAAAGAGTATTAGTTGAACCTCCTATCTTGATCCCTCCTGCTGAAAGAAGACCATTGATTATGTATCTGACCGTGTTATATAATTCCATGGGTTGTATTTTTGGACAACAAGATGAAACAGGAAGAAAAGAGTATGCCATTTATCATCTCAACAAAAAGTTCACTGACTGTGATTCACAATATTCTATGCTAGAAAAAAAATTTGTGCTTTAGCCTGGGCGGCAAAGCGATTGCGACAATATATGTTGAATCATACTACTTGGTTGATTTCCAAAATGGATCCAATCAAGTATATTTTTGAAAACCTGCTCTTACTAGAAGAATCTCCCGTTGGCAGATGTTGTTGTCTGAATATGATATTGGATACCGTACTCAAAAGGCTATTAAAGGCATGTGTTGGCAGAGTACCTTGCTCACCAACCAGTTGACGATTATCGGTCTGTTAAATATGATTTCCCTGATGAGGAAGTGATGTTTTTAAAGTAAAAGATTGTGATGAACCTTTTCCTGAGGAAGGTCTTGATCCCGAATGCCGATGGGGGATGGTGTTTGATGGAGCTGTAAATGCTTATGGAAAAGGAATTGGTGTCGTGATTATCACTCCCCATGGGTCACATATCCCTTTTACTACAAGTTTGTCATTTGATTGTACCAATAATATGGCAGAGTATGAATCTTGTATCATGGGTCTTGAAGAGTCTATAGATCTCAAAATCAAAATTCTTGACGTATATGGTGATTCAGCTTTGGTAATAAATCAGATCAAAGGAGAATGGGAGACTCGTTACATTGGCTTGATTCCCTATAAAGATTATGCAAGAATATTATTACCTTTCTTCAATAAGGTCGAATTCCATCACATTCCCAGAGATGAGAATCATATGGCAGATTCTTTAGCCACTTTGGCTTCCATATACCAAGTAAATTCTTGGAATGATGTACCTCAGATTACAGTTTGATGTCTGGATAGACCAGCTCATGTGTTTGCTACAGAGGGGACGTCAGATGAAAAACCTTAATACTATGATATCAAACACTTTCTCCAGACTCAGGAATACATGGTTGGTGTGTCGAACAAAGATAGAAAGAAATTGAGAAGGTTGGCAGGTACCTTTTTCCTTAACAAAGATGTGTTATACAAAAGAAATTATGACATGGTCTTGCTCAGATGTGTCGTACCCCAAATTTGCCCTATCTCTTTTATTCTTGTCTAGCTTTGAACTTTGCATTCCATTTGCATCATTTTATTACTCAGTCATTTGCATATCCCACATCTCATGGGATCAGGCGCTTTGGTTTGATGTATTAGGGTTGCGCCCTCTTTTTGTCTAATCTTATTTTGAGGTTTTCTTATCAGGTAAAAAGGAAGCACATCTGGTTCTCGATTAGTGGATCGTGGAACGAATTTTGTCATCATGTTACAAGGATGGTTCTTGCTCAATTTTATCAGAGCCTGGATTAGGGTTTATTTCCCTATGTGTGTTGGTCAAGATGCTAGGGTTTCGAGTTTTTGGCTTCTGCGAAGATGTTTCTGTCGCCTGCCTCGAGGATGGTTCAAAGCTCAGGACATTAGGCCTTTCTCACAAGGATTCTCAGGGTTTAAGTCTGCACAAGTACAATTGGATCATATTGGATTTTCAAGCATCAAGTCAAAGAGGAAACTATTGAAAGAGCAAAGCAGATAAATTTGTTTTTTTGACAAAATTGAAGAAGAGCAAGTTTGCTTCGATTTAGAGGTTCCGATTGAGCATCTGGCTTCCTTCGAGCAAGCTGGATTTAGGGGCTTCGATTGAGCATATGGCTTCCTTCGATCAAGCTGGATTTTGAGGCTTCAATTGAGCATCTGGCTTCCTTAGAGCAAGTTTGCTTCAATTTAGAGGTTTCAATTGAGCATCTGGCTTCCTTCTAGCAAGCTGGATTTAGGGGCTTCGATTGAGCATATGGCTTCCTTCGATCAAGCTGGATTTCGAGGCTTCGATTGAGCATCTGGCTTCCTTCGAGCAAGTTGGATTCAGGGGCTTCGATTGAGCATTTGGCTTCCTTAGAGCAAGCTCAGATCCATAAGCTTCGATTAAGAAATTATTTCCTTCATTTGTTTTTGCTCCAATTCATAAAGCATTGACCTTCTACTGACTTGCTTTGATTCAGAAGGCAACGACTTCCTATAGGTTTTCTTTTATTCACAAAGCAGGGGTTCCCTTCATGCTAGCTTCGATTGAACTCCTTATTTCATGCTAGCTTCGACTTAACTCCTTCTTCCCTGCTAGCTTCGACTGGGCAATGTTTCCCTTTGAAACAACTAGCTTCAATTCAGATAACAATGGCCTCCTGCAAGTTTGTTTTGATTCACCAAGCAGCAACCTCCTACATGAAAACTTCGACCAAGCTATGGCTTCCTGCTAGCAAGCTTCAATTTGGAAATACAGTCTCCTTCAGTCACAAGCTTCGATTAGGCAATACAATCTCCCTTCAGTCACAAGCTTCGATTTGGCCATGTAGTTTCCTTCGAAGTGACCGCCTTTGATCCACAAGCTGGACATGTGATTTCCTTCAAGGTGGCCTCCTTCGATTCACAAGTTGGACCACTAAACGCTTCGAAGCAACGTACTTAGAGCACACATTGTTTGGAAACGAACATTTTTGTGTAATCATGAAGCTGGTCGAAATGATCAAAACGAAAGGGGGAGTATTCAAGGAGTTTGTTGACTAAAGTCCCATATACTGCCAAACTCAAGCCAGTTGTGCTGCTATGCAGCAGTCCTGCACCAACCTGCCACTAAGCTCCAAAATACTGATAAGCCTGCGTTGTCTCAGTCCTGTACTTGCACAAAAAAGGAGTGCACAAGAGCTGCATTGAAGAAAACAAGGGGGCAATATACCCAAATAATTCAAATATTATTTGATTTCCCCCTAAAACCATATCAAAGCTCACCTATAAATAAGAGGCTCCAACACATATTTTTGGGAGGATTTTTTGGACTAGAGGAACGAAACCTCCAAAATCTTCTCAAACACAACAACAAAACTCTCAAGTTCATCAACACTTGAGAAATAAAAAAACCAGAAACACTCACCTATTTGGATTCTGAAGAATCCACACACTTCAGTCTCCTTCGATTCTGAAGAACACCCCACACATAATTGTTTTGTTCAAACTCAGAAAGACCACCTTCTGTGACAACCCTTCGAACCAAAAGCAAACCCCCTGTGACTACTCTTCGATTCCAGTTTGGAAAGAAACATAAGACTTGTTTCTTTCTTTCCTTCGAATCCAGCATTCCCAGCGCAACTCTTTGCCCTCCTCTTTCGAATCAAGCATCTTGGGCCCCCACTCAAGGTCCCACATCCATTCAAGGCCTGAAGCAAGGTAAGTCACTCTTACTCTTGAACCTTTCATTTCATGCCATAACATGTAAATAATCTTTTTGTTCGTTTCATAACATGTAAATACAATTCCTTTCTTGTTTGGAACATTGTACATACCATTGTTCCTTTCGTTTCCACATTTTTAACATATCTTTCAGAGCTACCTCTTTCGTTTTGCTTTCTGTTTACCTGAACTAGCTTTAGCTATTAAACTGTTTGAAAGAAAAATACTAGCATGGCCTCAGGCCATGTTGCCATTTAATGCTTGAAATGAAAGAAACAGGAAACAGGAAATAGGAAACGAAGCTTCTGGCTTCTACCCTCTTTTTCCAGGTCGAACGAAAGAGACAACCAAGAGGAAAACCATGTCCAATCGAAAGACATTCCCTCACTGCTTTCAACCTCCAGTCGAAGAAGGCAACAAGGCAGAATCAAAATACTTCGCCATACACTGACTTCTAGGCCAATCGAAGGACAGAACCTCACTGGCGCGAACTCCCAGTCGAAGGATATAACTTGCTGCTTCCTTTGCCCAATCGAAGGACAGGACTCGCCCCTGCCAATGCCCAATCGAAAGACGTGACTTACTGCTGCCTTTGCCCAATCGAAGGACAGGACCTCGCCCCTGCCAAGGCCCAATCGAAAGACGTGACTTTGCTGTTGCCAGCCCCAATCGAAGGAGGCCAACAGAATGCAAATCGAAGGCTGCTACTGCCTGGGTCGAAAGACACTCACTTTTCTTACTTTTATCTTATTTTTTCCTTCATATTTTTTATGCCTTTTGATATGTTTGTAATAGCGTAGGTTTTTATCTTTCTGCATTTTTATTTACTTTGTACAAATGCTAGTAATTAAGCGTATGGCAAGATAAAATCAAAAAGTAAACAAACCAAAAAAAATCCAAAAAACATTTTTAATCGTTACTTAAATATATCTTAAAACCCGCAAAACATTCACAAACCAAAAAAATCCAAAAACACTCTTTAATCATTACTTGAATATATCTTAAAACCCGCAAAACACTCAACAAATCAAACTCCCCCCAAGGGCATGTTATCTCCGTTCTACCGCGATACCGGCCGTGCCTATTGCTAGAATGTGTGCATTAACGTCGCCCACTAAAAAACACAAACAAACCAACCATTTTCTAGAGGAAATACGGTGTTCTTATTCCTTCATTGGATACGTAGGCAAAGGGTCGCGAAACCCTCACGAACGCAATAATCAAGAACCATTAATTTCCCTTTTAACAAGCATAGTTGTCGATAAACACACCCTTTAAGACAAACACACAAAATGGATCCCGTTGAGTACAACGGATGTGAGGGGTGCTAATACCTTCCCCTTGCATAACCGACTCCCTTACCATTTCTCTTAGTTGCAAGACCATCTTATCCATTCCCTTGTGGTTTTATCGATATTTCCCCTTCCTTCGGGATAAATAAAGTTCAGTGGCAGCTCTGTGTTTTCTGCCGGTGGCTTCAGTTGGCGACTCTGCTGGGGATTTTTAGCGAGTCTCTCCTAGTTTTTTTTATTTGTCAGTTTGGGTGTTTATTTATTTGCTTTACCTTGCTTTACTGTTTTATTTCTTTATTTATTTATTTTATTCTTTTGTATATATTGCATATATTGTTGCTACTCACATATTCTGGATACATTGTGATGTTGGGTTTGGTGACTACTTTTGATAAGTCCTCTACCCGGACTTGGGTTACACATAGGATTAGGACGGGCGATATAGTCATGTTAACTTTGAGGGAGTAATCCCGAAGAAGAAGGCATGAAAATCTCCCACTCAGTGGAGGTCCCCTTGAAAGTAGTGATGTTTACCGAGTAATTGGAAAGACGTCATTGCTTTCGACCTGGGAACTCGAGAAGCTGAGGGCCGTAGAACCATTAACCCATCCTGGCCTTTTAGGTGCAATGCGGAGACTGTAATGGAGTAATCCGGAAGCAGTTGTCACGCGATATTGCACTCGGACGAGTTTTTCCTGCGAATATTGCTGATTACCAAGTAATTGGGACGTTAGTAATATCCAAAGGAAGAGCGTAGACTTCGAGAACTCTTTAGAACCTTGTTCGGCAGGTGATAAACCCCCAGTACATACCTCATGGGTGGTTACTTTGACTCCATACCTGTGACGTCGGACTTTTGATCCTGTTACTTTCAGCCTGTGCAACGGACTACGCAATGGTTATCCAGAATATGTGGAGCTGAGACTTCATGCCATAGCATACCATAACATCACATCATCATGTACATATATCTCATATCTAGAGAAATCCAAAGACAAGTCTTGTTGATGTAACTTTTCAAAAGGGAAATATAAAAAAAAAAAAAGATAGACGAGTCTTTGGGTCTCATTAGAAATGAAGATAAAGCATTCATCCATATTACCATGCATTCATTTTTTCACAACAAAAACTCATTGGGGTCCCCTTTCTCAATTCAGTAAACAGCAAAGACGACTCATCCACATTCTTATCGTACCAGAGGAAACCAGCAAAAGCTAATGGATCTTTTTTGAAGAGAATCAGAATGCACTCCGTCGGGATATGGACACTATAGGTACCCGCATGGATCAACTCATGGAATCTCTGCATGCCGTGATTAAGGGTCAAGAAGAACTACACCAAAGTGTTGCCAAGCTTACTATTTCCTCTCCTTCCACTTCTGCTAATGGGATAAATGACAATGCTAATGTTGAGACTCCTACCGGTGCTCCTAGGAATGATGTCGACGATCATCATGATGTTATTGATCTCGATGAACCCCAAGTGAATCTTGCTGCCGGGGTTGCCGAAACTGCGAAGATGTATCATGCCCTTGAAGAGCGACTTAGAGCCATGGAAGGAATCAAAGCTTCTGGATTCAACACTGCTGCAATGTGCCTCGTGCCTGGGGTAGTCATTTCTCCCAAGTTCAAAGTCCCAGAGTTCGACAAGTACAAAGGAACTTCTTTCCTAGAGACACATCTTCGTTCCTATTGTCACAAAATGGCGGCCTATGCTGGAAATGAACCTTTGCTCATGCATTTCTTTTAGGACAGTTTGACCGGGGCATCCTTGGATTGGTATATGCAATTGGAGAGATCCCATGTCGGTACTTGGGGAGAGCTTGCTGATGCTTTTCTGAAACATTACCATTACAATACTGCTATGGCTCCGAGCTGTACTCAGCTCCAGGGGATGGTACAAAAGTCTGAAGAATCTTTCAAAGAATACGCTCAGAGGTGGAGTGAACTAGCTGCAAGGGTCCAACCTCCTCTTTTGGATCGTGAGTTGATTGATCTGTTTATGGGTACTCTACGAGGCCCTTATCTCCAGCATGTGCTCAGTAGTACTTCTACTTCATTTTCTGATATGGTCATCATTGGTGAACGTGTTGAGACATGTATTAAGGCCGGAACGATTCATGGTGTTCCTAATAATGCTAACAACAATGCAGGCATTAATAGGAAACCATTTTCCGGTTTTATCAAGAAGAAAGAGGGCGAGACCAGTGCCATAACCGTCAACCAAGGAAGAGCTCCCACATTTCCTCAAGTCCGATTCCCTTATTTTCCTACACCCACTTCTGTTCCCAACCAGTTTGTTCCGCAAGTATACGCTGCTACAACTCTAGCACCTTGGATGGCCCAACAACAGCCTTTCTCTCCACAACCACATTATGTTCCGCAACAACAGTTTGCACCTCCTGCAACTTATCAACAACCGAATCAACATCTCCAAGGCCCAAGAGCTCCTCCAAGACAGAGAGCCCCTGAAAGAAGGTTTGATCTCATTCCCATGTCCTACGCTCAGCTTCTCCCACAGTTACTTACTAGCCAAATGGTTCAATTGTGCGAACTCGGTCCACCGCCAAATCCTCTCCCTAGGGGATATGATACTAATGCTCATTGCGAATTCCATTCTGGTGCCCCAGTGTGATACAGTGGGAGAACTGACTTGAGGTTTTGCGTTTGTTTTCGCAAATGTTTCGGTTGAGCAAGAGTCGCCACCGACTTTTTATTTTATCCTAAGGGAAGGTTAAAAAGCACAGCAAAAACCTTTGAGATGTTTTATTGGGTTCGGGGAGTAGATTATAGAAAGGGAAGGTATTAGCACCCTTTCTATCCATGGTTATCCATGGGCTCTAAGTTACTTGCTTAGATCAACTTGCCTTGATTTTCAATTGTTTGAAATGGTGCTTTCAATTGTTTGAAATGGTGCTTTGTGTGTGGGTTTGAAAAATGTTTTGAAAAGAGGCCAATGTGGTGGCAACCTTTGTAATCATCCATGTTGGGATGTATACAAAGGTGTATGTCTTTTGAAAAGTTTTCAATGTTTTTGAAAGTTGTGTTGAAAGTGTGTTGTGATGTGTGGTTTTGAAAAATAGGCAAGTGTTTTTGTTTTGCAAGTTGGCAAGTAACCAAGAGTTGTCTACCCCTAAATTTACTCAAAGATCTTTGCTATGTTTTAACCCTTTTAACAATTTTTTTCCACCATTGTATTTGGTGGACAATCTTGTTTTAGGATGTGAATGGGACGGGCGCGGGTCATCGTTTAGACCATGATTACAATGGTGCCAAGTGTCTTTGGCAACTTTTCCTTTAAGGGACTTGATCATTTGTTTAGGCAACTTTCGAAAGCGTCATCGAGGGACTATGATCATTTGATTTGTTTTGTTTTACCAAAGAAATTAACATGCAACATGGCCCATTATTGAAGGCAACAAGTGGAGTAACCCTAAGGGTGCAAGTGTGATTGGTGTTGTCCATTTTCATGCTTTATTATCTTTAAATTAGGTCAAGCTATTTGTTATTTGATTTTGCATACAAACCCTAAGTCTATCATGGTATATTTAGAAAGCTTTAAAATGCGGAATTAAAAGTCCTAAATTATTACAAAGTAATCATGGGAATGGGGGTACAAATGTTCAAATGGGGATGAGACTTAAATAGGAGAATGGTATCCCAATATTTACAACCAAATCAAATCGAATGGCAAATGTAAATGTAAAGTAATATACAAGAATAAGTAAATGTGTATGTGTAAATGTATTTGTGTAAGTGTATGTGATTTATTTACAAGTGAAATAAAAATAAATAAAAAAAGAAATTAATTTGGATATTTTCATGTTTAGGGCAAAAACCCTAATTTTGCAAATAAAAGGTATTAATTATTTAATATATACAATATTCATTAATTATATACAAAAAATAAATAAAAAGGAAGTATATTGTAAAAAAAGTATTTTTGAGGTTAAATATTAATAAAAATAAAAAAATGTATTATTTTGTATTTTTATCCTAAATATTCTAATAAATATATAAGTATTTATATTATTTACTAAATATATTAAATATGTACAAAAATAAAAATAATTATTATTTACAAAAAAAGTATGTTTTTTAGAAAATGTTTTCAGAAAATGCAAATAAAAATAATAACTAAAAGTTTATATTTTCACATTATTTCTAAGGTTTTAAATAAAAACATTATATTTATTTATATGTATAAATGTAAACAAAGCAAATAAATTCAAAATAAAATGCAAAAATGTATGGAAAAATATTTTTAATATTTTTTATGTTTTGTCAAAAAATAACAAGTCAGAATAAAAAAGGAAAAGTCAAAAAATGATAAAAATAAACACAATGGGCCAAGGGGGTGTATGTGTGAAATGAAGGTGCAAACAGAAAAAAGGTCAGGCCTAGCCGAGAAGAACTTTGTCTTCAACCTCTGGACATTCAAACAGAACAAAACACGCGTTTTTCCTTGTCCCTGCTATCTCTTGATCCTTTGACTTTTAACAAAAACTTAAAACATGAAACCTGTAGAGCTTGAAGCCACGATTCTAAACATATAAAGAAGTTAATCTAACTCTCAGAAATGAGAGAGAATTTCTTCTCCCCCAATTCCTGACCTAGCTTTTTTTCAATGTTCAGGTCCAAAATACTCTTAGCACACACAATATAAATGAAAAGTAACTATATGGATGGCTTCAGGGCCATGATTAGAACATGCTTTCTTCACAAACTTAAGCCTAACTATGCCTGGATAGAGAGATAGAAGTTCAAAGTTTTACCTGTTCAGCTTGAGTCGTGTGCAGCAATGGAGGCACTTTCAATGAAATGTGAGGACTTGTACAACTTGCTTGAAGTTTAGGGATGCTTCTCTAACCTCTAGCTTGCTTTGAAACTAGCTGAATCGAGCTATGGAAGTTCACCTGCAAAGTTGAAAACTGAAAATGGCAAGTGATGTTAGGGATGTTAAAGTTTGTGTTCAATGCTTGGGATAGCTTCAGTGGGTGATAGGGAATGTGTTTGCAAAGGTTTCAGCCAAAACGCACGAGTGGAAGTGTTTGTGGAAGTTAAGTTGCAGAAGGGACTCTATTTTTGCAGCAAGGAGGTGTTTCTGTGAATGAGGAGGTATTGAAGGTGGTTGGCTCGTGTTTTAGGTCAGGCTTGATGTTTGGAATGTGTTCAACAAGTTTGCTTAGGCTTCTCTTTGCAGGAATGAGAGTTGTATTCAGTTATGCAAGTTTCTTCTTTTCTAAGTCAAAAATGCCAAGTTGGGTTACAAGCTTATGCAGGCCCCCTAAACATGCTGCAAAGTTAGTCTTGATCAGTGGGATTAGTTCAATAACTTGTTCCTCAGAGATTTGCATTGTACTTCTTGGATTTGTGTTTGACATAAAGTCATGCTTTACAAGAATGGATAACTTGCTTTTTCCAAATATGGCTTAATTCTTCATGTAATAACCAAATGCACAAAATAACATCTTGGCACAATGGATTGGAATTTAATTATTGAGTGTAAATGAGATTAGAGGCCTGTAACTAGCTTGAAGATGCTGATTTCAAAAATGCACAAGTTATGAACATGTACATGGCTCATGAACAAAGTGACTTTTACCCATATTGACAAATTCGATTCTCCCTAACCACAAGGGTGTTTGATAAGTTCTTGGACAATTTGGAAAGATTGGAATGTGTACTACAATCCATCTTCGTAATGCAAGTTGAAATTACAAGTGGAAGCATGTGAAAAGTGGCCATGAAGTTGGGCAAAAATCCTGCCTAGAATAGGTCAAAAATTTTCTAAGTTAAGAATGTTTTGCACCCTTGTTCCAAAAATCATAACTTGATCTACAAGCTTCTTTTTAGGAAACTTTGTGTATCAAAGTCGTAGATTTTGCAATGGACTATAACTTTCATGTTTTGAGTTTTGTTTGAATCCAAATGTATCTTGATGAAAAAATGGGACAAAGTTAGAAAAAAATTAGGAATTTTCATAACTTAGAAAATTTCTAAGTTATGAAATTTCTTCATTTCAAACCCTAATTTGTGATTTTTGATTTCTTGATGAACACGTTTCACAATTTGACATGTCTTGATGAAAAATGAATCTTGACACTTGATTTTGACCAAAAAGTCAAAGTTTTACTTTTCAGTATACAGTCAAATTTGGCTCAGTTGACTGGAAAATTCATCTGTCAATCTTGTGCATTTGGGATCTTTTGAACTTGTTAAATATGTCAAGACCATGTCATTGAGTCCTTGAGTCCATATGTGAGCTTGGTTTTCCATTGGTTAGGTCAAACAGTCAAAAATTGCCTTTGTGCAGTCAAAACCCTAAAAATGACCATTTTGCCCTTTTGGTGATCTGATCAAATTTCTTGTGGAATTGTGATCCAAACTTGATCAAATGGTCCATATGAGTTCATAATGTTGATGTGGGTCAAATTTCATGAGGTTTGACTGTCAATTGACCACAGTTGACTTTTTCCCCAATACAGTTGATTTCTAGGCCAACTGTCCAATTGACTGGGCAAAGATTGGAATTAAGACTTGAAACTTGGTATGGATAAACTTGTGAGTCCAACATGAAGCATGAAAGTCACTTTGGGCATTTTGGGTCAAAACATCTTTGTGCAAACTCAAACCCTAATTTGGGTCAACAGTGCAATGAGAAGTCTTGAGCAGAGCAAACCCTAACTTGATCTTGAGCTCTAAAGGTCTTGTGATGAGAAAATGTTGGGGAAATGGGAGGGCAAATTTTGGGGTACAACAGTTGCCCCTGTTCAATCTTCTTGAACTTGAAGAGTTAGATTGGCAAGTTTGCCCTTCGCGACTCGAGGGTAAAAGGAGATTGGACACTAGAGTGCCCGGAAATTTGCACTCGCATGCTGGAGTATCAGCAATGTGATGTCGGGAATGGGCTTATAGATGCCATTTGGAGAGATGGTGGATAGGAGGATGGGCTTATAGATGCCATCTGGAGACGTGACAGAACCTTGTCGGGAATGGGCTTATAGATGCCATTCGGAAGTGTTGATTGCGTAAGAGATTCCTTAGCGAGAACTTGCGTACTTTGAGAAAGGAAGATGGTTTCCTGGCCTGTTACAGGTATTGATCTTCAAACTCTTCATGCAGATATGCCCTGGCTAGGTACAGGTATCGAATCTACAATTAGTTGCTCACAAATGTGCCCTGGCTAGATACAGGAATCGAATCCGGAACTTCAAAAGGTTGCTTACAGACGTGCCCTGGCTGGATACAGGTATCGAATCTCTAAACTCTTCATGCAGATGTGCCCTGGCTAGATACATGTATCGAATCTACCATTAATCACTCACAGATATTCCCTGGCTAGATACAGGTGTCGAATCTGGAAATTGTCGTCTACAGATGTGCCCTGGCTGGATACAGGAATCGAATCTGGAAATTGTTGTCTACAGATATGCCCTGGCTGGATGCAGGTATCGAATCTCTAAACTCTTCATGCAGATGTGCCCTGGCTAGATACAGGTGTCGAATCTGGAAATTGTCGGCTACAGATGTGCCCTGGCTGGATACAGGAATCGAATTTGGAAATTGTTGTCTACAGATATGCCCTGGCTGGATGCATGTATCGAATCTCTAAACTCTTCATGCAGATGTGCCCTGGCTAGATACAGGTGTCGAATCTGGAAATTGTGTCTACAGATATGCCCTGGCTGGATGCAGGTATCGAATCTGGAATTTGCAAAACGTTGGTAGAGATAGCTTTCCTGGCTGGATACAGGTGTAAACCTCTTACCTGAGAATGAAAGATAATTTCTTGGCCTGTTACAGGGGTTGATCTTCAAACTCTTCATGCAGATATGCCCTGGCTAGATACAGGTATCGAATCTACAATCAAACACTCACAGATATGCCCTGGCTAGATACAGGTATCGAATCTGGAATTGCGATAGTTGATAGTAATCATCTTTAGATTGTCCTTTTTCCTGAAAAGGCAAGACATTAGTTGTATGCAATGTCATGATGTATGAAATGCATGATGTCATGATGTTTTAAAATGAGATAGTGTTGTATGCACTTTATCGTGTATGTATGAAATGTGAAATGTCTATGAATGTATTTTCGTCTAGCAAAATAAATCCTTGACGAGTGTCGGGAACTTGAATCCTGGGCTGATGTTTGAAGAGTAGAGTTCTTCGTTTCCGCTGGGGATGATGGTTGCAAGAATAAACCGGTAGGAGAAGATGACTCCGTTGGGGAATAAACTTGTTGGAGAGATTACTCTGCAGGGAATTAACTCTGTGGGAAGAGATACTTCGCTGAGGTTTTGATGAGAGCTCCGCTGGGGATTCCATTGATAAGTTATGTTGGGGAATTTGATGAACTCCACTGAGGAATAGGAAGAACTTCGCCGAGGACGATCTTTCCGTGGTAATTAGCTGAGGATAACCCAGTTATAAGCCCTGATGGGGAAATAACCTTTCAATAAAGTCGGGGAGATGCGTTCGTACTCTGCAGGGGATAAGCTTCCAGAATCTACTGGGGATAAGCTTCGGAATCTACTAGGGAGGATGATTCGACTCTCCTGGGGAAAATTTTTTTCGGACTGTACTGGGGAAGGGTTCCACTGGGGTGTCTTGTATTCCGCCGGGGAACAATCTTATATTAAGACTGTCGGGGATGCTTGCTGAGGAATGTCTATACTCTGCTGGGGAATGTTGAGATCTTCTAGGGATACCCAACTTCCTTAAGGCTGACAATAGACTAACTCTGCTTGGGGAGAGTATCGCTGACTTGCTAGGGGTACTGTGCCTTTTCAGGGCTGATGGGAGACCAATTCTGCCTGTGGAGAGTATTGCTGAATCTTGTCTTACTCTGTGGGGAGTCGAGGTGACTTGGTTACGTTCTTCAGCCGAACCTACCTTGGTACCTTGGTGGACAAAGCAAATAGATTGCTTAGACCATTCTAAATTTCCCCTGTTTCTGATGTCATCTGTAATTAGTCCTTTGTTTCGCATGCAAATATTTATGATTAGCAATTAGTGTCAAATGCATATATCAAAAATGAACATTGGACGTTCTTCGCAAAACAAAACAGAAAAAGGAAAAACAATGGATAATTTGTCTGAAAAATTGAACTTGTATTGATTTTGAAATTTGCCTGTAAATAGGCGTTTTTGTACAAGAGGCTGACGTCCTAGTAAGAGAACGCCGCCGAGTAAAATAGAGTTTATACAATTTTGTGAAAAGGAAACAAAACAGCTATGTGAAAAATAATCCTACTGGGTTCCAACTCTGCTATCGCCTTTATGTCTTCAAGCGTCTCATCATTTTGCTACTTGGTTGAAGAGGAATCTGATTGATCGATGCCGAAGTCTGATAGTTGATGCCAAATTCTGGATGCAAGGTGATCCAATGAGACATAGTATTACGTTTTAATCCCTAACTTTTGCCTGGACCGCCCTTTCGGGTTTTCGGTCCACCAGGATACCCATTTTTGCCCAAGCCGCCTTTTCAGGTTTTCGACTTTCCGGGTGTACAGATTTTTTCATTTCATCCCTTATTTTTGCCCGAACCCTTTTGGTTCGCCGGGAAGCCCTTATTTTTTCCTAGGTGTGTCAACCTAACGGGTCTTTAGTTCATGCGTAGTATCTTTTTACTATGTCTGCATTGGCGGGGTGAGGAAGGTCGTCACCATCCATGGTGGTTAGAATCATAGCTCCTCTTGAGAAGATATGTTTAACCACAAATGGCCCTTCGTACGTAGGGGTCCATTTGCCCCTGGGATCACTTTGAGGAAGAATGATGCGCTTGATTACCAGGTCCCCAACTTGATACTCTTGTCGTCTGACCTTCTTGTTAAATGCCCTGATCATCCGTTTTTGGTACGTCTGACCATAACAGATAGCAGTGAGTCTCTTTTCGTCAATTAAGTTTAATTGATCAAGCCGAGTCTGGATCCAGTCATCTTCGCTCAAACCTGTATCCTTCATTATCCGGAGAGAGGGTATCTGGACTTCAATAGGCAAGACTTCCTCCATGCCATAGACCAAGGAAAAGGGAGTTGCCCCTGTTGACGTCCGTGTTGAGGTAAGGTACCCATGAAGAGCAAACGGTAACATTTCGTGCCAATCTTTGTAGGTCACTGTCATCTTCTGCACAATCTTCTTGATGTTCTTATTCGCTGCTTCTACAGCCCCATTCATCTTCGGCCGGTAAAGTGAAGAGTTGTGGTGCTGTATCTTGAATTGCTCGCAGAGCTCAGTGATCATCTTGTTGTTTAGATTGGTACCATTATCTGTAATGATCCTCTCAGGTACATCGTAGCGACAGATCAGGTTGTGCCGAATGAACCGTGCCACGACGCTCTTGGTTACGGTGGCGTAGGAAGCTGCTTCGACCCATTTTGTGAAGTAATCAATCGCTACCAGGATGAAGTGGCGCCCGTTAGATGCCGTAGGTCGGATCTCGCCGATCATATCAATGCCCCACATTGCAAAAGGCCAAGGTGCTGTCAAGACGTTCAGAGGAACCGGAGGAATGTGCACCTTATCAGCATAGATCTGGCATTTATGACAAGTTCGAGAATGCTGGTAACAGTCAGTTTCCATTGTGGACCAGAAATATCATGCCCGAAGGATTTTCTTTGCCATGGTATGTCCACTGGAATGTGTTCCGAAGGTACCTTCATGTAGCTCTGTCATGATCCTTTCTGCTTCAGTCTTATCTACACAATGCAGTAAGGTTGAATCATGGTTTCGCTTGTAGAGAATGCCATTGCTGAGGAAGAACTTTGCCGCGAACCTTCTCAAGAACTTCTTGTCGTTAACAGATGCACCTTCGGGGTATTCTTGAGCTTCGAGGTACCTCTTCACTTCATGATACCAGGGTTTTTTCTGTTACCTCTTCAGCCTCGAGATCGCAGCAATGTGCAGGTTCATCCAACTTCCAAATAATGATCCGGGGCGCCTCGTTGTCCCATTTGACTTTGAACATAGAAGACATCGTAGCCAACATGTCCGCTAACTGATTCTCCTCTCTTGGGAAGTGTTCAAAAGTTATCTCTTCGAAATGAGGGATTAATGTCAGTACATACTCCTTGTAAGGAATAAGATTTGGGTGTTTCGTATCCCACTCGCATTTGACCTGATTGATCACGAGAGAGGAATCTCCGAAGACACTCAGAAACTTGATCCTTAAGTCAATTGCAGCTTGATGACCCATGATACATGCCTCGTACTCCGCCATGTTGTTGGTGCAGTTGAAACATAGTCGGGCAGTGAGTGGAGTATGAGTGCCTTTAGGGGATATGATTACAGCGTCGATACCATTACCCAAAGCGTTCGAGGCTCCGTCAAAGTGCATAGACCATTGGGATCCTTCCTCAGGTCCTTCGTCCGGTCCAGGTACTTCGCAATCAGTCACTACCATGATATCCTCGTCTGGAAATTCAAAGTTCATCGACTGGTAATCGTCCACTGCCTGATGTGCCAAATGGTCTGCCAATACACTTCCCTTGATTGCTTTTCGAGTCGTGTACTGGATGTCATATTCCGTCAAGATCATTTGCCATCTTGCTATTCTTCCGGACAAGGCGGGCTTTTCGAATATGTACTTGATTGGATCCATTCTTGAAATCAAAAGAGTAGTGTGAGTCAACATATACTTTCTCAACCGACGAGTAGCCCATACCAAAGCGCAACAAGTTTTCTCGAGCAGTGAGTATCGGGTCTCACAGTCGGTAAACTTTTTGCTAAGGTAATAAATGGCGTGTTCTTTTCGGCCAGACTCGTCATGCTGCCCCAGCACACACCCCATTGAGTTTTCAAGTACTGTCAAGTATAGTATTAGATGTCTCCCTTCAATCGGTGGCATAAGAATGGGTGGTTCTTGGAGATACTCTTTGATCTTTTCGAAAGCGGCCTGACATTCATCATTCCAACGTACTACTTGATCTTTCTTCAGCAGCTTGAAGATTGGTTCACACGTAGCAGTTAGATGCGAGATGAATCGGGCAATGTAATTCAGCCGTCCTAGAAAGCCTCTGACTTCTTTCTCTGTCTTGGGAGTTGGCATCTCTTGTATGGATTTCACTTTGGCAGGGTCCACTTGAATGCCTTTGTCGCTTACGACGAAGCCTAGCAATTTTCCAGATCTTACCCCAAAGGTGCACTTGTTTGGGTTCAACCTCAGCTTGTACAACTTCAGACGGTCAAACAGCTTTCGTAGATGGTCAAGGTGTTCCTCCTCAGTTTGGGACCTTGCAATCATATCATCGACATACACTTCTATCTCGTGATGGATCATGTCATGAAACAACGCAACCATGGCACGTTGGTAGGTTGCCCCAGCATTTTTCAACCCAAAAGGCATGACCTTGTAACAAAAGGTGGCCCACTGAGTGACGAAGGTGGTCTTCTCCATGTCTTCAGGAGCCATCTTGATCTGATTATAACCGGAGAAGCCGTCCATGAAGGAGAAAACTTTATGCTGAGCAGTGTTGTCAACCAGAACGTCGATATGAGGCAGAGGGAAATCATCCTTAGGGATCGCCCTGTTCAAATCCTTGTAATCAACACACATTCGGACCTTACCATCTTTCTTAGGCACTAGAACCACGTTGGCAATCCACTGAGGGTAGGAAGTCAATGCTAGAAACCCGTAATCAAATTGTTTCATAACCTCGGCTTTGATTTTCTCGGACATTTCTGGACGCATACGGCGGACCTTCTGTTTTACCGGAGGGCATTCTTCCTTGGTAGGCAGGTGATGAACCACAATGTCGGTATCCAACCCAGGCATGTCTTCGTAAGACCAGACAAAGATTTCCACATAGTCATGCAGCATCTGAATCAACCGTTGTTTCACACTGCGCTCTAGATTGGCACCAATCTTGACTTCCTTTCTGTCTGTCTCAGTACCCAGATTTACCGTTTCCACAAGCTCTTCATGGGGATGAATGGCCCTCTCTCCCTGGAGTAGTAGTCTTGCGAGTTCACCAGGCACTTCACAATCATCTTCACCTTCGTCTTCGGCTAAATTGATCGGATTTTCAAAGTCATAACTGGCGATAGCAGAGTCGTTACCAGTGAGATCCAGAGTGGATTGGAACCTGTATAGGTGAGTGTGTGTAAATATAGCTGTTTTACAATATATAAAGAAAGAAAAAGAGCGCAAGATTTTGAAATTCAATAAACGTCCAATGTTTTTATTGATGATATATGAAAATGACACACAAAAGCCCTCACAAATGAAGCCACGGTGCCCCGGGTAGGACACCGAGCCATAAAAGTTTCAACATATTGTTTGTTACAAATTGAAAACAAAAGAGTTCATTATTGAGTGACAAAAGTAATAGGTGTGAAGTCTTTGGCAGTCCAGTTGCTTAGTCCACTGTCGGTTGTTGGGTAGATCCAGCTGTCGAATTCAGATTCCTCCATGTCGTCTTCAATAGCATTTACTCCTGGGTTGGTGATGAACACAGGAGGTTTTCCAATTCTTGCCTTACGAACAGCCCTCTGAGCCTCTGCAGTGAAACACAAGCCAAATTTGTCAGTCTTTGGAGTGAAATCAGGAAGTCGGCCCCAGTTTGCGCACTCACCATTCTCAATAACAGCCCGGACATCCTTTAGGGAGGCCATCTTTAAAGGAGGGTCTTCAATCACAGTTTCGGCTGATGCCAGTGTCTGAGGCACCTCTTCAAAGTGTTGAAAGGGGGTTTCAATGAATTCCCCATCCATCTCTATGTACCGGAATGAGTTGAGGTGGCTGACCATATACTCTTCTTCCCCTTGAATTGTAACAATCTTTCCTCTGACCGGGTACTTAAGCTTCTGATGTAGTGTGGAGGTCACAGCTCCAGCCTTGTGGATCCATGGATGACCCAGCAAACAGGAATAGGATTGTCGGATATCCATCACATAGAAAGTAGAATCAAAAACTTGAGAGCCAACCCTGATTGGAATGTCAACTTCCCCATGTACCATCCTCTTCGAACCGTCAAAGGCTCGGACAACAATGTTACTAGGCTTGAGTTCCAAACCTTCACAATCTAACCTGTCTAGGGCCTTCTTAGGCAATACATTCAATGAATATCCGGTGTCTACCAACACATGGGCAAGAGTAGTGCCCCTGCATTCAATAGAGACATGCAGGGCGTCGTTATGGTTCTTTCACTTGGCAGTCACATCAGCGTCAGAAAAGCCTAACCCATTATCAGCAGTCAAGTTGGCCACACAATCGGTAAATTGATCAGCAGACGTTTCTTGTGGCACATGGGTCATCTTCAGGAAGGAAATCAGGGCCTTGGCATGGGCCTCTGAACACAACAACAATGATAGCATAGAAATATTTGATGGGGTGTGCCCCAGCTGCTCAACTACGTTGAAATCACTTTTCTTGATAATCTTGAGGATCTCTTCCATTTCTTGCTGGGAAGCTTCAACAATGGTTGTCTTTGGTGCCTCCGTCAGGGCAGGCAAATCAGTAGCAATCCCTTTGCCCCGAGCGTCAAATGACTCGGCAGCAGGGGTAGAAACAGGAACTTGATTAGGAAGGGGAGCAGGCACACTTGCAGGTGTGATGATAAGAGGTTACTGAATTTTTGGTGGCGCAATATCTCGTGAGAACAGCCTACCACTGCGAGTAACTTTGGCAGGCCCGGTGATGTTACTGACGCTGGTACTAGTATCAAACTCTTGCTTTACTCCAAGAACATACACATCTGCTCTATAGTGCCATGGGACAGCTTTGTCGGATGTATAAGGGAGGGGCCCGGAACAGTGATGATGATAGGAGCAATCTTCTGAGTGGACATGATTTTGACAGGGTTCTTTGAAGGAGCCTTAGGAGGTTTGTTGAAAATAGTGACAATAGAAACTTCTTCAGCAGGCACAGCAGGAACAACAATCTTCTCGAACAAGATCTCTTTGCTATCCATCAGGCTTTGGATACCTGATTTCAGCAACGGACAACCAACAGGCGAAACAGCACATAGAAGGCAACCTTTACCACATCCCGGAAATAAACCGGCTAGCAACAGGTTCCTTTTAACAGTCGATAACGGAGTAACAATCTCTTCCATAGAGGCCACATACCGGTATTCTTCCACAGCATTCACTCCATGCTGGGGCATGGGAGCAGTTACAACATTGGGTCTTTCGGGCGCCTCAAACTGTATTTCTTTAGCATCAATAAGGTCCTGAACCTTATTCCTCAGAGCCCAGCAATCGTCCGTAGTATGCCTCGGGCTATCAGAGTGATAAGCGCAACGGGCGTTGGGGTTGTACTTTGGAGAAGCTGTGTTCACTACCTTCGGAGCTTCCTTGACGGTTACCAGATTGGTTGACAGTAGTTGCGGAAAAATCTGAGACAGGGTCATGCTGAGTCGAGTGTAATGTCTTTTGGGTCTCTCACCCATTGGTTGGTTATACTGCTGAGGAGCAGCAGCAAGTTTTGAAATTACCTCTGCGTTGACAGCTTGGCGGCGTTCCGGTTTAATTTGTCTTCTGGGACCATAAACAACACTGGCTTCCTTCTTGAATGGCTTCTTTTCAGTACTCGAGGAGGCACCTTTCTGTATCTTCCCCGACTTGATACCAGCCTCTATCCTCTCACCAGTCAAGATCAGATTTGTAAACCCAGCAGAAGAATTACCAATCAAATGGTTGAAGAATGGACCAGACAAGGTCCCTAGGAACATGTCAACAAGTTCATGGTCAGTCAGCGGTGGCTGCACCCTGCCAACCAGGTCTCTCCACTTTTGCACATACTCCTTGAATCCTTCTCCTGTCCCCCAGTGACATACCCTGGAGTTGGGTACGCGTGGGAGCGAGGTCAGAATTATACTGATACTGTTTATAAAATGCAGTAGCCAAGTCCTCCCAGTTTCGGATACTGGCTCCATCCAGCTGATAGAACCACTCGAGTTGAGCCCCTGAAAGGCTATCTTGAAAGAAATGGATCCACAGGTTCTTGTCTGCAGTGTAAGGTTGGATCTTCCTTACATATGATCTGAGATGCATCTTCGGGCAGGATAGCCCGTCATATCTTGCAAAAACTGGCACTTTGAACTTCGGGGGGATCACAATTCCAACAACTAATCCCAATTCTTCGAAATCTAAGCCGGGAACTCTCTGCAGCTCCAGAGCTGCCAACCTGTCTTCCAAGGCCTTATACTTGTCGTCGGCGGGCGGGTATTGTTGCTCATAGTAGTCTTCGTATTCTTCAGCCTCTCCTTCTTCAGCTTCGGATTCGGAAGGTACCGCAGCCGCATTCCCTTTACTGGTTCCCTCTTCAGATGTAGGGGGAAATTCAAGAACTCTTCTGGCTTCACCCTCAAACCTTCTTCCTAGGGTAGCCACCCCGATTCTCTTCTTCTTCTTTTTCACATGCTCTTTGTTCCCCAGCAGGGCTTTTAGATCCTCCTGACCCTTAGCCAAGGTCATCAAGAGATGTTGAAACTGTGAGTTTTGAGACTGCAAGTCCTTGACCGTCTGTTCGAGATCCATCTTACTGAAATAAACAGCAGAAAGATAAGGAAACCTGGTGTGGAGACCTGCTTATGCGCATGATGAATGATATGCTTATGTATGCAATGCATTCAAGGATTTAGAAAATTCAAAATTGTTGCAAACAAAAAGAACGCACGTCATATTAATAAGAAGAAATTTGTTAGTACATAAATGCCCCATGGGCCAAATATTACAAAAAACTTCTCAAGGTAAAAAGACATTGTGCATCCTCTTTGGTGCGATGTAGGTGTTGAGGGTCTCTTCCTCATGGAGTCGGAGGGTAAGCTCCAAAACCTTCTTCTCACTGGCGTAGAAGCTGGCTTCAAAAGTGTTCCGTTCCTCCTTGAGTTGGATCCAACTCTTCTGCATCTCCTCCCATGATGTAGGCATGTCAGGGTATAGGATGGTGTAGGGAACCTCTCCTTCCTCAACGGGCTCTTTAATCACAGGGAGAACATGAGGTTAAGGCATCATTAGACTCTGGGCTCGGGTTCGTACCCACTTGAGATAAGGCTCAAGAGGGATGGAATTCTTGTGCCCCAGTGTCTTGCTGTTTACCTTGTTAGGCATCCTCCAAGCTCTGATGAATCTTTGGCGAAGTCCTTGGGCATCGTTGTCGAAGTCAAAAACTAGGTCAGGAATCAACATGTCGTGAGGGCCATCCCTCCGTGCATATCCAAATTGTCTCAAAGCTAGACAAGGGTTGTAGGTAATGCCTCCTCTAATGCCAAGTAATGGAACATTAGGGAACTCTCCACAACGATCGACGATGATGATATTTTCTCTGGACCGAGAACACCAATGTACATCAGAGTGTGTGAGGGTCATCAACCGTTGTGACCACCTTAAGCCTTGGTCATTCTTCAAGACAAATTATGGAAGGTGCGAATTAAACCACCTTGCAAGGAGAGGAGTACAGCACATGAGAACACCCCTCTTTCTCATTGTTCGTGTGTAAAATGAGTGAAGAATGTCCCCAAGCAATGTTGGTATTGGATTCCTGGATAAGAAAATCTTGACGGCGTTAACATTTATAAGCTGGTCAGGATTTGGGAACAAGACCAACCCATAAATGAGGAGTTCCATAATTTCTTCAAAGGCTTGTAGATCCAATGAATTCTAACACTTTTGTGCCTTCTCAAACAAGAATTTTGCCAAGAAGCCTTTGAGACCGCTTCTAGTTTCCCAATGCCCCTTGATGTCAGATGGTTGCAAGTGTAGTGCTTGAGCAACATCTTCAGGATTTGGTTCTTTTTCCGTACCGTTGTAGGGTAGTTGATTAAGAATAGGAATTCTCAAGAGTTAAGAAAATTCCTCCAAAGTGGGCACCAATTGATAGTCGGGGAAAGTGAAGCAGTGGTGAAGGGGGTCAAAGAACTGGAACAACACCTTTACCATGTCCTCTTCAATGCTGGTCTTGACTAGGCTGAGCAGTCTACCATGTCTTTCACTGAAGGGAGAGCTTTCCGGAATTCTGGATGTGAGCTCCTTGAGTTGAGGAGGGATTCTCACAAGGTTGACTTGGATAGTTTTCATGCGAAGAATTTCCATGACCTACAAAACAAGAACAAAGATGAAGATCTAAACCCTTGAAATGGTTAGTGAATGCATGTGATGCTTTATGATGTTCATGATGTATGCACAAAACACATGTACAAGCAATTCACACAAAACCCTAGTTTCAGGCTTGCACGGGGTTTCATAGGTAAGTACCCTCTTGAGTGTTGTTGGCTTAAAAACCTGTCCTATAAATAGTAACCGGGTTCTAAGGAGCTCAATATCATTGGATTGTTTTCCATGTTCATTGTTTCGGTTTATCCACTTAACTAGCGACCAAAATATTCCAAGAAAACAACCCTCAATGAGTGTAGTATCGAGTATCTACCAACTTCGGACTGCACCAAAGCCGGTCATCTCACTACCCCTAATGAAAGGCCAAGATGGTCAAGTAAGGTTCTAGGTCATTAGTGCTTAGTGACATCACTCAGCGGCCCCGTACTCTCCTTGATTGAACTCAAGGGTTACCGGTACTCACAAATATGTCGCACTAATATAGCTATTGCTTCAACCGTGTCGGTATACCCTGCACAGTTTCCATAACGTATTGCTATCTATGAATGATTCCCCAAATCCGGGTGTAGGATTTCAAGCCCAAACAAGAGAACCAAGATATAAAGTAATCAAAGCAAACAATTAGTCATGCAAGAGGGTGATCTAAGTCCTAAGGTTACTCCACTTTAAAATTATTCCCCAGCAGAGTCGCCAGTTCTGTGATACGGTGGGAGAACTGACTTGAGGTTTTGCGTTTGTTTTCACAAATGTTTCGGTTGAGCAAGAGTCGCCACCGACTTTTTATTTTATCCTAAGGAAAGGTTAAAAAGCACAGCAAAAACCTTTGAGATGTTTTCTTGGGTTCGGGGAGTAGATTATAGAAAGGGAAGGTATTAGCACCCTTTCTATCCATGGTTATCCATGGGCTCTTAGTTACTTGCTTAGATCAACTTGCCTTGATTTTCAATTGTTTGACATGGTGTTTTCAATTGTTTAAAATGGTGCTTTGTGTGTGGGTTTGAAAAATGTTTTGAAAAGAGGCCAATATGGTGGCAACCTTTGTAATGATCCATGTTGGGATGTATACAAAGGTGTATGTCTTTTGAAAAGTTTTCAATGTTTTTGAAAGTTGTTTTGAAAGTGTGTTGTGATGTGTGGTTTTGAAAAATAGGCAAGTGTTTTTGTTTTGCAAGTTGGCAAGTAACCAAGAGTTGTCTACCCCTAAATTTACTCAAAGATCTTTGCTATGTTTTAACCCTTTTAACAATTTTGTTCCACCATTGTATTTGGTGGACAATCTTGTTTTTGGATGTGAACGGGACGGGCGCGGGTCATCGTTTAGACCTTGATTGCAATGGTGCCAAGTGTCTTTGGAAACTTTTCCTTTAAGGGACTTGATCATTTGTTTAGGCAACTTTCGAAAGCGTCATCGAGGGACTATGATCATTTGATTTGTTTTGTTTTGCCAAAGAAACTTAACATGTAACATGGCCCATTATTGAAGGCAACAAGTGGAGTAACCCTAAGGGTGCAAGTGTGATTGGTGTTGTCCATTTCATGCTTTATTATCTTTGAATTAGGTCAAGCTATTTGTTATTTGATTTTGCATACAAACCCTAAGTCTATCATGGTATATTTAGAAAGCTTTAAAATGCGGAATTAAAAGTCCTAAATTATTACAAAGTAATCATGGGAATAGGGGTACAAATGTTCAAATGGGGATGAGACTTAAATAGGAGAATGATATCCCAATATTTACAACCAAATCGAATCGAATCGCAAATGTAAATGTAAAGTAATATACAAGAATAAGTAAATGTGTATGTGTAAATGTATTTGTGTAAGTGTATGTGATTTATTTACAAGTGAAATAAAAATAAAAAAAAAGAAATTAATTTGGATATTTTCATGTTTAGGGCAAAAACCCTAATTTTGCAAATAAAAGGTATTAATTATTTAATATATACAATGTTCATTAATTATATACAAAAAATAAATAAAAAGGAAGTATATTGTAAAAAAAGTATTTTTGAGGTTAAATATTAATAAAAATAAAAAAATGTATTATTTTGTATTTTTATCCTAAATATTCTAATAAATATATAAGTATTTATATTATTTACTAAATATATTAAATATGTACAAAAATAAAAATATTTATTATTTATAAAAAAAGTATATTTTTTAGAAAATGTTTTCAGAAAATGCAAATAAAAATAATAACTAAAAGTATATATTTTCACATTATTTCTAAGGTTTTAAATAAAAACATTATATTTATTTATATGTATAAATGTAAACAAAGCAAATAAATTCAAAATAAAATGAAAAAATGTATGGAAAAATATTTTTAATATTTTTAATGTTTTGTCAAAAAATAACAAGTCAGAATAAAAAAGGAAAAGTCAAAAAATGATAAAAATAAACACAATGGGCCAAGGGGGTGTATGTGTGAAATGAAGGTGCAAACAGAAAAAAGGTCAGGCCCAGCCCAGAAGAACTTTGTCTTCAACCTCTGGACATTCAAACAGAACAAAACACGCGTTTTGCCTTGTCCCTGCTATCTCTTGATCCTTTGACTTTTAACAAAAACTTAAAACATGAAACCTGTAGAGCTTGAAGCCACGATTCTAAACGTATAAAGAAGTTAATCTAACTCTCAGAAATGAGAGAGAATTTCTTCTCCCCCAATTCCTGACCTAGCTTTTTTTCAATGTTCAGGTCCAAAATACTCTTAGCACACACAATATAAATGAAAAGTAACTATATGGATGGCTTCTGGGCCATGATTAGAACATGCTTTCTTCACAAACTTAAGCCTAACTATGCCTGGATAGAGAGATAGAAGTTCAAAGTTTTACCTGTTCAGCTTGAGTCGTGTGCAGCAATGGAGGCACTTTCAATGCAATGTGAGGACTTGTACAGCTTGTTTGAAGTTCAGGGATGCTTCTCCAACCTCTAGCTTGCTTTGAAACTAGCTGAATCAAGCTATGGTAGTTCACCTGCAAAGTTGAAAACTGAAAATGGCAAGTGATGTTAGGGATGTTACAGTTTATGTTCAATGCTTAGGATAGCTTCAGTGGGTGATAGGGAATGTGTTTGCAAAGGTTTCAGCCAAAACGCACGAGTGGAAGTGTTTGTGGAAGTCAAGTTGCAGAAGGGACTCTATTTTTGCATCAAGGAGGTGTTTCTGTGAATGAGGAGGTATTGAAGGTGGTTGGCTCGTGTTTTAGGTCAGGCTTGATGTTTGGAATGTGTTCAACAAGTTTGCTTAGGCTTCTCTTTGCAGGAATGAGAGTTGTATTAAGTTATGCAAGTTTCTTCTTTTCTAAGTCAAAAATGCCAAGTTGGGTTACAAGCTTATGCAGGCCCCCTAAACATGCTCCAAAGTTAGTCTTGATCAGTGGGATTAGTTCAATAACTTGTGCCTCAGAGATTTGCATTGTACTTCTTGCATTTGTGTTTGACATAAAGTCATGCTTTACAAGAATGAATAACATGCTTTTTCCAAATATGGCTTAATTCTTCATGTAATAACCAAATGCACAAAATAACATCTTGTCACAATGGATTGGCATTTAATTATTGAGTGTAAATGAGATTATAGGCCTGTAACTAGCTTGCACATGCTGATTTCAAAAATGCACAAGTTATGAACATGTACATGGTTCATGAACAAAGTGACTTTTGCCCATATTGACAAATTCGATTCTCCCTAACCACAAGGGTGTTTGAGAAGTTCTTGGACAATTTGGAAAGCTTGGAATGTGTACTACAATCCATCTTTTTAATGCAAGTTGAAATTCCAAGTGGAAGCATGTGAAAAGTGGCCATGAAGTTGGGCAAAAATCCTGCCTAGAATAGGTCAAAAATTTTCTAAGTTAAGAATGTTTTGCACCCTTGTTCCAAAAATCATAACTTGAGCTACAAGCTTCTTTTTAGGAAACTTTGTGTATCAAAGTCTTAGATTTTGCAATGGACTATAACTTTCATGTTTTGAGTTTTGTTTGAATCCAAATGTATCTTGATGAAAAAATGTGACAAAGTTAAAAAAAAATTAGGAATTTTCATAACTTAGAAAATTTCTAAGTTATGAAATTTCTTCATTTCAAACCCTAATTTGTGATTTTTGATTTCTTGATGAACAAGTTTCACAATTTGACATGTCTTGATGAAAAATGAATCTTGACACTTGTTTTTGACCAAAAAGTCAAAGTTTGACTTTTTAGTATACAGTCAAATTTGGTTCAGTTGACTGGAAAATTCATCTGTCAATCTTGTGCATTTGGGATATTTTGAACTTGTTGAATATGTCAAGACCATGTCATTGAGTCCTTGAGTCCATATGTGAGCTTTGTTTGCCATTGGTTAGGTCAAACAGTCAAAAATTGCCTTTGTGCAGTCAAAACCCTAAAAATGACCATTTTGCCCTTTTGGTGATCTGATCAAATTTCTTGTGGAATTGTGATCCA
Organism: Vicia faba; assembly: GCA_948472305.1. NCBI lineage: Eukaryota > Viridiplantae > Streptophyta > Magnoliopsida > Fabales > Fabaceae > Vicia > Vicia faba. The sequence continues at coordinate 931,353,004 of OX451740.1, read as the reverse complement.
AACTTGATCAAATGGTCCATATGAGTTTATAATGTTGATGTGGGTCAAATTTCATGAGGTTTGACTGTCAATTAACCACAGTTGACTTTTTCCCCAATACAGCTGATTTCTAGGTCAACTGTCCAATTGACTGGGCAAAGATTGGAATCAAGACTTGAAACTTGGTATGGATAAACTTGTGAGTCCAACATGAAGCATGAAAGTCACTTTGGGCATTTTCGGTCAAAACATCTTTGTGCAAACTCAAACCCTAATTTGGGTCAACAGTGCAAGGAGAAGTCTTGAGCAGAGCAAACCCTAACTTGATCTTGAGCTCCAAAGGTCTTGTGATGAGAAAATGTTGGGGAAACGGGAGGGAAAATTTTGGGGTACAACACCCAGGCCATACCATTGAAAATTGCAGGGCTTTCAAGTGCAAAGTTCAAGATCTCATCGATGCGAAAGCCATCAACTTCAACCCTGTTGGTCCGAATATCCAAAATAATCCTATGCCTCCTCATCAAGGGGGAACAGTCCATGCTATTAAAGAAGTCAATAAACGGGTTTTGGTAACGAAGGTTGATGAAATTAAGATATCTTTGGAAACTGTCAAAGAACATTTGTTAAAGCATGGAGTGCTACAAGAACTCCATGACTTCTGCTTAACCTATTCTTCCAAACCAGAAGAGTGTGCTGAGTCGAAGATGGCCATCCAACAGTTGATCGATGAAGGTGTCTTACAAATAGAGAAAGTGTTGCGAGAAGAAGAAATTGATGTTCTGGAAATCCCCTACTATCCGAGAAGTCTTTCAGCCACCCCCAGTATTCCTTTAACAATTCAGGTTCCTATTACCCCCACAATTATTCAAGCTCCTATTCCTCCTACAAGCAGCGACTCGAAGGCAGTTCCATGGGAGTACAATGTAGTCTACATTCATGGAAAGAGGTATGAGTGCCCTCCGGTAGGTGACAAGAATGTTACCAACATTGCGGGAATAAGTAACATGACTCGCAGTGGTCGGATCTTTTCTCCTCCACCCCCACCTCCTAAGGAAACTAACAGTGAAGCTCGAGCTAAGGCTAAGGGAAAGCAAGCAATGGATAATCAACCAAGACTTTCTGAGGGACAAGAAGCGGAGCAACGTTTGAGAATTATTAAGCGGAGTGATTACAAAGTAGTGGACCAGCTCAATTAGACACCATCCAAGATTTCCATCTTGTCTCTCCTTTTGTGTTTAGAGGCCCACCGCAACGCCTTATTGAAGACCTTATGTTTCGCTCATGTTACCCAAGACATCTCTGTGGCCCAGTTTGAAGGAATAGTCACCAATATTGTTGTGGGAAATTGTTTAGGTTTCTGTGATGATGAACTCCCAATTGAAGGCAGAGCCCATAATAAAGCGCTACATGTTTCTATGAAGTGTTTGGACACTGTTTTATCTCGAGTTTTGGTGGATACAGGTTCTTCACTCAATGTGATGCCTAAGGTTACCTTGTTTAAGCTGAATATGGACGGAGTAATGATGAGGCCCTCCACTCTAAATGTTCGGGCGTTTGATGGTTCGAGAAGATCGGTGGATGGAGAAGTTGATTTACCTGTCAAGATTGGTCCCCACACATTCTATTTGTCATTCTATGTTATGGACATTCGTCCATCCTATACTTGCCTTTTGGGTCGTCCATGGATTCATGTAGCAGGAGCTGTGACATCTACCCTTCATCAACGCCTGAAGTTTGTTGCGAATGACCAAGTTGTCGTCATTTGCGGGGAAGAAGACATAGTGATTAATAATCTGACTACCTACCGTTACATAGAAGTGGAAGGAGAGGTACAAGAGTTGCCCTTTCAAGATATGGAGATTGTTACTGTTGACAAAATCCCCGTCATGGAATGTAAGAAGTCTGAGATACCCCTAGCCTCTCTGAAGGATGCCAAGGCCCTTATAGAAGCTAGACCTCCCCATGACAGTTGGGGAAAATTGATTGAAGTTCCAGAGAAGAAAGAACGTTTCGGTCTTGGGTATCAGCCATCATCCTCCATGCAAGCTGGTTGGGTTCCTCTCAAAGCGCAGCAGGTTCCCCCAATTGTTGAAGTGTTCATCAGTGCTAGTGTGAGCAAAGAAGGACAGGTACTCTCCACAGATGCTGAAGGTGACGATGAAGATATTTCAAGATTTATCTATCAAGTTGCGCTGGACTAGGAGCTCAACAATTGGACTGCCATGGACATACCTGAAGTTGTTTTCCTTGATGTGTAATTTTCTGTTTCCATTTTAAGTCGTATGTCCTGCCCAAGGCATACTGACAGCTTGTAGAAGGGGCCCCTTATGTTTCAATCTTCGTTTAACATTGAATGAAAAATCGCACTTTCGCATACAATTTTGTTCTCTGTCTTTTCTTTTACTTTTAGTTTTTCAAAATAAAAATGGCAATACTTTTCTTTTCTTAATTTAAATTTTCCTTTGCACTTTCTAAAAATAAAACATAAAATCATCGATCATGCAGATCCATCTCGGACTCCGTTGGAAAGTAAAGAGAAGAAGGGGTTGACTGAATTGCTTCAAGAGTATGCTGACATCTTCGCTTGGTCGTATGAAGACATGCCCGGCTTAGACACAGATATAGTAATGCACAGATTGCCACTCAAGCCAGAATGTCCTCCTGTAAAGCAAAAACCAAGAAGGACCTGACCCGACATGGCCTTGAAGATCAAAGAAGAGGTTCAGAAACAGCTCGAAGCAGATTTCCTATCTGTGATAAATTACCCGTCTTGGATTGCTAACATTATGCCCATACCTAAGAAGGATGGCAAGGTACGTATGTGTGTTGACTACCGAGACTTGAATAGAGAAAGCCCGAAGGATGATTTCCCGCTGCCTCATATTGATGTATTGGTTGATAATACTGCTCAGTCTTCAGTGTTTTCCTTTATGGATGGTTTCTCTGGATACAATCAGATAAAGATGGCTCCGGAAGACATGGATAAAACAGCTTTCACAACTCCTTGGGGTACCTTTTGCTACAGAGTCATGCCTTTTGGTCTTAAAAACCTTGGTGCGACATATCAGCGAGCTATGGTGACTCTCTTTCACGACATGATTCATAAAGAAGTCGAGGTGTATGTGGACGACATGATTGTGAAGTCACAGACTGAGGAAGAACATTTGGTTCATTTGAATAAGTTGTTTGATCGTTTGCGAAAGTTCAGGTTAAGGCTTAATCCCAACAAATGCACCTTTGGGGTTTGGTCGGGCAAGTTACTTGGTTTTATCGTGAGTCAACGAGGAATTGAAGTAGATCCAGACAAAGTAAAAGCAATACAAGATATGCCGGCACCGAAAAATGAGAAGGAAGTACGAGGTTTCCTTGGGAGGTTGAATTACATAGCCAGGTTCATTTCCCATCTTACTTCTACCTCTGAACCCATCTTTAAATTGTTATGCAAGAATCAGGATGTCCACTGGGATGAGAGTTTTCAAGAAGCTTTCGAGAAGATAAAGCAGTATCTTCAAGAACCACCAATACTCATACCACCAGTTCTAGGGAGACTTCTCATTATGTATTTGACTGTGCTTGAAGGATCTATGGGTTGTGTGCTCGGACAACATGATGATACTGGACAAAAAGAACACGCCATTTACTATTTGAGCAAGAAGTTTACTGATTGTGAATAAAGTTATTCCTTACTTGAGAAGACTTGTTGTGCTCTTATGTGGGCAGCCCGACGTTTGAGGCAGTATATGTTGAGACATTCTACACTTCTGATATCTAAGATGGACCCGATAAAGTACATCTTTGAGAAACCAACACTTACAGGCAGGATTGGCTCGGTGGCAAATGCTTTTGTCTGAGTATGACATCCAATACGTCACACAAAAGGCCATCAAAGGTAGCATTCTTGCTGATCATCTCGCTCACCAACCATTGGAAGAATATCAGCCCATGAAGTTTGACTTTCCAGACGAGGATATTATGAAACTTGATGACAATGAAGGACCTGAACCAGCGGAGCGATGGACTCTCACGTTCGATGGTGCATCAAATACTATGGGTCACGGTATTGGGGCAGTTTTGACCTCTCCACGCAACACTCATATACCCTTCACTGCCAGATTATGTTTTGATTGCACGAATAATGTCGCTGAGTATGAAGCTTGTGTGATGGGCCTTGAAGCCGCCATTGATTTGAAGATCAAGATTCTTGAAGTTTATGGGGACTCAGCCTTAGTGATACATCAAGTACGGGGTGATTGGGATACACGGCACCCTAATTTAGTTCCATACATGGATTACATCATTGAGTTGTTGCCCGCTTTCGATGAAGTCACTTTTGAGCATATTCCTAGAGAAGCGAATCAACTGGCAGACGCTCTGGCCACTTTAGCAGCAATGTTCAAAGTCAATTACCCGAATCATGCACCCAGTATAAGGATCTGTCATTACAAGGAGCCATCACATATTTTCCCTGCTCATTGTCTTACAACTGAAGATGAATCAGACGAAAGGCCGTGGTATTTCGACATCAAAAGATATCTTGAGAAGCAAGAGTACCCCGAAGGTGCTATGATTTGTGATAAGCGGACTCTCAGAAGGTTGGCATCTAAGTTTTTATTGTCAGGAGACGTTTTGTACAAGAGGAACTATGATTCAGTTCTGCTCAGATGCGTGGATAGACGCGAAGCAGAATCCATTATATGAGAAATACACGAGGGCTCTTTTGGGACTCATGCCAGTGGGTATTCCATGGACAAGAAAATCCTACGAGCAGGTTATTTCTAGATGACGATGGAAAGTGATTGTTGTGTATATGCCAAAATGTTCCATAAATGTCAGTTTTACGCAGACAGGATATATGTTCCTCCCACTCCTTTGAATGTGATGACTTCACCATGGCCCTTTGCAATGTGGGACATCGATATGATTGGACGCATCGAGCCAAGGGCTTCAAATGGACACCGGTTTATCCTCGTTGCTATTGACTACTTCACCAAGTGGGTGGAAGCGGCTTCATACAAAAATGTGACCAAGCAAGTTGTCACTCGTTTCATCAAAAGAGAGATCATATGCCGGTATGAAACTCCTAACAAGATCATCACTGATAACGGGTCAAATCTCAACAACAAGATGGTGAAGGAAATGTGTGAAGAGTTCAAGATCGAGCACCATAATTCGTCACCTTATCGGCCAAAGACAAAAATGGGGCAGTCGAAGCCGCTAACAAGAACATAAAGAAGATCGTCCAGAAAATGGTGAGAACATACAAAGATTGGCATGACATGTTGCCCTTTGCCCTGCATGGCTATCGAACTTCGGTGCTTACTTCCACTGGGGCAACTCCGTTTTCACTAGTCTACGGTATGGATGTGGTACTCCCGGTCAAGGTGGAGATTCCTTCCTTAAGGGTTATGATGGATACTAAGCTTGATGAAGCAGAATGGATTCAAACGAGACTCGACCAACTCAATCTCATCGAAGAAAAGCGCCTGGCAGCCATTTGTCACGGTCAGTTATACCAACAGCGGCTCAAGAGGGCATTTGACAAGAAGATTCGGCCTCGAGAGTTCCACTAAGGTGACCTGGTCTTAAGAAAGATTCTCCCAATCCATACTGATCCAAGAGGCAAGTGGACTCCCAACTACGAGGGACCGTACATCGTGAAGAAAGCTTTCTCAGGAGGTGCTCTAATCCTGACAAACATGGATGGGGAAGACGTTCCGCTTCCAGTTAATTCAGACTCAGTCAAAAATACTACGCATGAAAGGACCCGCTAAGTCGAAAACCCAAAAGGGCGGCTTAGGAAAAAGTTAGGGCTAAAAAAAAAAGAATAACCCGCTAAGTCGAAAACCTGAAAGGGCGGCTTAGGCAAAAATGGGTGTCCCGGTGGATATAAAACCCGAAAGGGCGATCCAGGCAAAAATTAGGGACAGAAAGCGAGAGACTGCAGTCTGAAGAATCTTCACGTACACCCTCTTAGTGCGGGATGGCCCGATCTAACTATTATCCTTTGGAAGCATGGCACTAGGACGACCTGGGATATGAGAACTATAGCAACATCAGTTTTAACGGAAATTCGAGATTTTCTTATTGCCATTTTACTCGTTGTATTTCTTTTCTTTTCCGCGACTTCCTTATTTAGGAGTTGTTTCTATGTACGAATGCCCATTCACGGGCCAAACTCATTAATAAAAAATTGCCCTTCCATTAAAAATCTTTGTTATGTTCTTTTACTTTATTTTTCGTATGCGAATTGTGATTTAAATTCTTTGTTAAGCAGTGCATTGGAAATGATAGGTCAATAATAATCACGAGCTAAGATGTGAAACACTACATTACATGGATATGAAGGCATCCCAAGGGATTGTTGTGGCGTTCAAGTGTTCGCTCTTCTGGGCAGGTAGCAAGTCATAACGATCACCTTGACCAAGATTTCATCCTCGTCGCCACCTTACAAATTGACCGAGCGCCCGATCCTCCAACACTGAGAAACTTGGGGCATTGATGATATCCATGTCTCTATTCAGTCATTCACAAGCAGTCCAGCAGGTGCAGGAAGATCAAGCTACTTCTCCTTAACAAGATTTAATCCCCAGTGAGCTCGACAAGGATATAACTCTTTTCTCTCAAATTTCAAGCACCAATCTATATTGGCACCTCAAGATGACGGCCAACAGATCCCAATGAGTTTTTTTTTTTGCATTTTGCATACAATAATCATCACGACATATTGCATTGCATCCTCAAACATACAACATATCCATGGATCATCATGTCATACTTCAAATGCATATGAAGCATGAGCCAGATCAATCCCAAATCAACAAAACATCCTCACAAAAATTTCATCCTCATAATTCCCAGTTAACATCTGTTATTACACTACCAACTAAAATAAACCATGGTGCCAATACGTCGTACTCCCCTAACTCTCAATATTTACATTATCTTTCATAGGGTCATAGGTCGCTCGTAGGTCTTACCCTCACGTTATCTTTTATAGGTTTGTAGGTTGCTCGTAGGTCTTACCCTCACGTTATCTTTACTAGGGTCGTAGGTCGCTCGTAGGTCTTACCCTCACATTATCTTTTCATAGGGTCGTAGGTTGCTCATAGGTCTTACCCTTACGTTATCTTTCTTAGGGTCATAGGTCGCTCGTAGGTCTTACCCTCATGTTATCTTTCATAGAGTCGTAGGTCGCTCGTAGGTCTTACCCGCACGTTATCTTTCATAGGGTCGTAGGTCGCTCGTAGGTCTTACCCTCACGTTATCTTTACTAGGGTCGTAGGTCGCTCGTAGGTCTTACCCTCATGTTATCTTTGCTAGGGTCGTATGTCGCTCATAGGTCTTACCCTCACGTTATCTTTCTTAGGGTTGTAGGTCGCTCGTAGGTCTTACCCTTATGTTATCTTTCATAGGGTCGTAGGTCACTCGTAGGTCTTACCCGCACGTTATCTTTCATAGGGTCGTAGGTCGCTCGTAGGTCTTACCCTCACGTTATCTTTGCTAGGGTCGTAGGTCGCTCGTAGGTCTTACCCTCACATTATCTTTCATAGGGTCGTAGGTCGCTCGTAGGTCTTACCCTCATGTTATTTTTCATAGGGTCGTAGGTCGCTCGTAGGTCTTACCCTCACATTATCTTTCATAGGGTCGTAGGTCGCTCGTAGGTCTTACCCTCACGTTATCTCTCATAGGGTCGTAGGTCGCTCATAGGTCTTACCCTCACATTATCTTTCATAGGGTCGTAGGTCGCTAGTAGGTCGCTCGTAGGTCTTACCCGCACGTTATCTTTTCATAGGGTCGTAGGTCGCTCGTAGGTCGCTCGTAGGTCTTACCTGCACGTTATCTTTCTTAGGGTCTTAGGTCGCTTTCAGGTCTTACCCTCACATTATCTTTCATAGGGTCGTAGGTCGCTTGTAGGTCTTACCCTCACGTTATCTTTTCATAGGGTCGTAGGTCGCTCGTAGGTCTTACTCGCACGTTATCTTTTATAGGGTCGTAGGTCGCTCGTAGGTCTTACCCTCACTTTACCTTTCTCTTGGGTCATAGATTATACGCTGGTCTTTAACCATTATCTTTACCTTTCTTTTTGGGTCGTGAAATACCGCTTGATAGGTTCTCTGCCGTCGTCAGGTTCTACTCATTGCATTTAAGTTATCATTTTGTCAAGTAATTCTACTTTCAGTCATCACGACATCGTCAACCATTCCTTTCAGTCCCTTTACTATTCAGTCTCTCTCAAAAAAAAACTTGTATTGGCACCGTTACCCCAGTACGAGCTACCCTTTTTCAACCATGTTTTATCCATCATGACCAGTCCACCAGAAGACCAGTTTGTCTTTCCCCAAGCAGACATTCACACCAGTGAATAACACTCACACCATAAATTTTGGGTCCTGGTATTTAATCATCTTCCACCTTGAACTTCCGAAAGGCTGACGCCAATCTCACATTCAAGTTTAAGACGATTAAATAGGGGCAGCTGTCGTACCCCAAATTTGCCCTATCTCTTTTATTCTTGTCTGGCTTTGAACTTTGCATTCCATTTGCATCATTTTATTACTCAGTCATTTGCATATCCCACATCTCATGGGATCAGGCACTTTGGTTTGAAGTATTAAGGTTGCGCCCTCTTTTTGTCTAATCTTGTTTTGAGGTTTTCTTATCAGGTAAAAAGGAAGCACATTTGGTTCTCGATTAGTGGATCATGGAACGAATTTTGTCATCATGTTACAAGGATGGTTCTTGCTCAATTTTATCAGAGCCTGGATTAGGGTTTATTTCCCTATGTGTGCTGGTCAAGATGCTAGGGTTTCGAGTTTTTGGCTTCTGTGAAGATGTTTTTGTCGCCTGCCTCGAGGATGGTTCAAAGCTCAGGACATTAGGACTTTCTCACAAGGATTCTCAGGGTTTAAGTCTGCACAAGTACAATTGGATCATATTGGATTTTCAAGCATCAAGTCAAAGAGGAAACTATTGAAAGAGCAAAGCAGATAAATTTGTTTTTTTGACAAAATTGAAGAAGAGCAAGTTTGCTTCGATTGAGCATCTGGCTTTCTTCGAGCAAGCTGGATTTAGGGGCTTCGATTGAGCATATGGCTTCCTTCGATCAAGCTGGATTTCGAGGCTTCGATTGAGCATCTGGCTTCCTTAGAGCAAGTTTGCTTCGATTTAGAAGTTTCTATTGAGCATATGGCTTCCTTCGAGCAAGCTGGATTTAGGGGCTTCGATTAAGCATATGGCTTCCTTCGATCAAGCTGGATTTCGAGGCTTCGATTGAGCATCTGGCTTCCTTCGATAAAGTTGGATTCAGGGGCTTCGATTGAGCATTTGGCTTCCTTAGAGCAAGCTCTGATCCATAAGCTTCGATTAAGAAATTATTTCCTTCATTTGTTTTTGCTCCAATTCATAAAGCATGACCTTCTACTGACTTGCTTTGATTCAGAAGGCAATGACTTCCTACAGGTTTTCTTTTATTCACAAAGCAGGGGTTCCCTTCATGCTAGCTTCGATTGAACTCCTTCTTTCATGCTAGCTTCGACTTAACTCCTTCTTCCCTGCTAGCTTCGACTGTGCAATGTTTCCCTTTGAAACAACTAGCTTCAATTCAGATGACAATGGCCTCCTGCAAGTTTGTTTTGATTCACCAAGCAGCAACCTCCTACATGAAAACTTCGACCAAGCTATGGCTTCCTGCATGCAAGCTTCAATTTGGAAATACAGTCTCCTTCAGTCACAAGCTTCGATTAGGCAATACAATCTCCCTTCAGTCACAAGCTTCGATTTGGCCAAGTAGTTTCCTTCGAAGTGACCCCCTTTGATCCACAAGCTGGACATGTGATTTCCTTCAAGGTGGCCTCCTTCGATTCACAAGTTGGACCACTAAACCCTTCGAAGCAACGTACTTAGAGCATACATTGTTTGGAAATGAACATTTTTGTGTAATCATGAAGCTGGTCGAAATGATCAAAACGAAAGGGGGGAGTATTCAAGGAGTATGTTGACTAAAGTCCCATATACTGCCAAACTCAAGCCAGTTGTGCTGCTATGCAGCAGTCCTGCACCAACCTGCCACTAAGCTCCAAAATAATGATAAGCCTGCGTTGTCTCAGTACTGTACTTGCACAAAAAAGGAGTGCACAAGAGCTGCATTGAAGAAAACAAGGGGGAAATATACCCAAATAATTCAAATATTATTTGATTTCCCCCTAAAACCATATCAAAGCTCGCCTATAAATAAGAGGCTCCAACACATATTTTTGGGAGGATTTTTTGGACTAGAGGAACGAAACCTCCAAAATCTTCTCAAATACAACAACAAAACTCTCAAGTTCATCAACACTTGAGAAATAAAAAAACCAGAAACGCTCACCTATTTGGATTCTGAAGAATCCACACACTTCAGTCTCCTTCGATTCTGAAGAACACCCCACACATAGTTGTTTTGTTCAAACTCAGAAAGACCACCTTCTGTGACAACCCTTCGAACCAAAAGCAAACCCCCTGTGACTACTCTTCGATTCCAGTTTGGAAAGAAACATAAGACTTGTTTCTTTCTTTCCTTCGAATCCAGCATTCCCAGCGCAACTCTTGGCCCCCCTCTTTCGAATCCAGCATCTTGGGCCCCCACTCAAGGTCCCATATCCATTCAAGGCCTGAATCAAGGTAAGTCACTCTTACTCTTGAACATTTCATTTCATGCCATAACATGTAAATAATCTTTTTGTTTGTTTCATAACATGTAAATACAATTCCTTTTCGTTCGGAACATTGTACATACCATTGTTCCTTTCGTTTCCACATTTTTAACATATCTTTCAAAGCTACCTCTTTCATTTTGCTTTCTGTTTACCTGAACTAGATTTAGCTATTAAACTGTTTGAAAGACAAATACTAGCATGGCCTTAGGCCATGTTGCCATTTAATGCTTGAAATGAAAGAAACGGGAAACAGGAAATAGGAAACGAAGCTTCTGGCTTCTACCCTCTTTTTCCAGGTCGAACGAAAGAGACAACCAGGAGGCAAACCATGTCCAATCGAAAGACATTCCCTCACTACTTTCAACCTCCAGTCGAAGAAGGCAACAAGGCAGAATCAAAAGACTTCGCCATACACTGACTTCCAGGCCAATCGAAAGACAGAACCTCACTGGCGTGAACTCCCAGTCGAAGGATACAACTTGCTGCTGCCTTTGCCCAATCGAAGGACAGGACCTCGCCCCTGCCAATGCCCAATCAAAATACGTGACTTGCTGTTGCCTTTGCCCAATCGAAGGACAGGACCTCGCCCCTGCCAAGGCCCAATCGAAAGACGTGACTTTGCTGTTGCCAGCCCCAATCGAAGGAGGCCAACAGAATGCAAATCGAAGGCTGCTACTACCTGGGTCGAAAGACACTCACTTTTCTTACTTTTATCTTATTTTTTCCTTCATATTTTTTATGCCTTTTGATATGTTTGTAATAGTGTAGGTTTTTATCTTTCTGCATTTTTATTTACTTTGTACAAATGCTAGTAATTAGGTGTATGGCAAGATAAAATCAACAAGTAAACAAACCAAAAAAAAATCCAATTTTTTTTTTTAATCGTTACTTAAATATATCTTAAAACCCGCAAAACATTCACAAACCAAAAAAATCCAAAAACACTCTTTAATCATTACTTGAATATATCTTAAAACCCGCAAAACACTCAACAAATCAAACTCCCCCTAAGGGCATGTTATCTCTGTTTTACCGCGATACCGGCCGTGCCTATTGCTAGAATGCGCGCGTTAACATCGCCCACTAAAAAACACAAAAAAACCAACCATTTTTTAGAGGAACTACGGTGTTCTGATTCCTTCATTGGATACGTAGGCAAAGGGTCGCGAAAGCCTCACGAACGCAATAATCAAAAACCATTAATTTCCCTTTTAACAAGCATAGTTGTAGATAAACACACCCTTTAAGACTAACAAACAAAATGGATCCCGTTGAGTACAACAGATGTGAGGGGTGATAATACCTTCCCCTCGCATAACCGACTCCCTTACCCTTTCTCTTGGTCGCAAGACCATCTTATCCATTCCCTTGTGGTTTTATTGATATTTCCCCTTCCTTCGGGATAAATAAAGTTCGGTGGCGGCTCTGTGTTTTCTACCGGTGGCTTCAAGATGCATGGATATATACAAAGCGAACATGTTAATGCATGAGATCTTTGAAGGTTCCTTTGGTACCCATGCCAATGGACATTCGATTGAAAAGAAGATGCTCAGGGCAGGTTACTATTGGATGACAATGGAATTTGAGTGTTACAAGTTTGCGAAGAAGTGCCATAAGTGTCATATTTTTGCTGACAAGATTCATGTGTCTCCAAAGCTTTTCAATGTTATTTATTCCCCATGGCCTTTTTCTTTGTGGGGGTATTGATATGATTGGAATGATTGAACCCAACGCGTCGAATGGACATAATTTCATCTTAGTGGTAATTGACTAGTTCACCAAGTGGGTGGAAGCAGCTTCTTATGCTAATGTCACCAAGTAGGTGGTAGTACGCTTTATCAAGAATAATCTTATATGTTGGCATGGTGTTCCAAGAAGGATTATCATTGACAATGGCTCAAAACTGAATAATAAGATGATGACAGAACTTTGTGAAGAATTCAAGATTGTCCATCATAATTCGTCTCCTTACAGGCCTAAGATGAATGTGGTTGTTGAAGCTGCTAATAAAAACATTAAGAAGATCATCCAGAAAATGGTTGTTACCTATAAGGATTGGCATGAGATGCTCCCTTTTGATTTGCATGGGTATCGTACATCCATCTTCACTTCAACATGGGAAATCACGTTCTCTCTTGTGTATGGTATGGAAGAAGTGCTCCCCATCGAGGTGGATATTCCCTCTTTACGTGTAATAATGGAAACCAAGTTGTCAGAGGATGAATGGGTCTAGAACAAGTTTGACCAATCGAATTTAATTGAATAAAAGAGAATGAAGGCCTTGTGTCATGGTCAGTTATATCAGAAAATAATGAAGAAAGCTTTTGATAAGAAGGTCAAGCCTCATAAATTCAGAGAAGGCAACCTCGTGCTCAGAAAGATCATGTATTTTAACACTAACTCTAGGGGCAAGTGGACTCCAAATTATGAAAGACCATATGTTATCAAGAAAGCCTTCTCTGGGGGTGCATTGATTATTAAAACTATGGATGCAAAGGAGTTCCCAGGTCTCATGAATTTTGACGCAATCAAGAAATACTTTGCCTAAAGAAATAAAAGAACAGCTTGCTAAGTTGAAAACCCAAAAGGGCATCTTAGGCAAAAAAGAGTGTCTCAGTAGGTTGAAAAACCAAAAGGGCGGTCTAGGAAAAAGTTAGAGACACAAAAAAATAAAATTTTCCCGATAGGTTGAAAACCAGCAAGGGCAACCTAGGAAAAAGTTAGGGATTTCTTGGGAAGTAACTGTGTCAGATAAGACTTGATCATTGAAGTAACAATACTCTCGGATTCTCATCACACTTCGACTGAAGCCTCTTCTCAGGAGTTCAAAGTTTTTAGGGAGAATAATTTTCATTGTATCTCAATATATTTTTTCCACGTATTCACAATTTTCCAAACTTTGTAATCATCCATGAGGTCACACCATTTGTAGACTACCATTTTATTAATAAAGTTTGAGCCTTTATCCAATTCTTTGTAGTTCCTATTCTATTCTGTTTACAAAAATTTCATTTATTATTGATAGTAATTTTCAAAACAAAAGGACTTAATAATAAAAAGGTTTTTGAAAAGAATTTGCAAATTACTTTTTACTTCAGATTTTGTGATTCAAGTGGAACAAAAGTAGTGATTCCAAGGATGGAAGAACTCTGAAGTTTTGAAAAGATTCCCCGAGAGATATCTTGGGACTACTATTGATGATATGCGAATGATCCTCCTGTGTTTCATCCCTTGGATAGTTAGATTTAATACCAATTGATATATGGTGCGATGTTGGGCCTTTAATCCCATTTTCCCCTGTTAAGTCTTAGTCCATATTTTTCTCCAAGTTGATTATATGGTGTTGGATTTGTGTAGTTTGATATCTTTATCCTAGATTCTCCAGTCAAGACTTGACGCATATATTTTTTAACTGAGTAGCCATACAAGGGCAATATCTTTTCTAAGAAGCATTGAGACAACTGTCAACTTTTTGGGTTTTCTCTCGCAAAGCGTTGAGTTTGATTTAAAATCCCCATAACTTTGACTTCTTGCTGTGTTGTTAGCTTCTTAGATCCCAAAACAAAGGGAAGATGATGCTTCTCTCTAAAGTTGTTATCCCCACGAGGTTTCATAATTTCTCTCCAAAGAATTTTGCACAACCATTGCTCTTGATATTGAATATTGTATTTGGGCTCCCCTCGACGATATGGTGTTGTTTTCCCCAACGAATTAAGTTTGGAATCCCCAGTTGACGTCTAGACGATATGAAATTGTCTTCCCTAGTGCAGTCTGTATGATATTCCCCATTGAAGCCAGCAGGAGGGTGTTATTTTCTTGAAACTATATTGGTTTATTGCTATAGGATTATCCTGTGATTATTTTCAGGCCATGTTTCTTCCCAGTGGAGTTAAGTCGTGAAGTAGGAATTCGTTTCCTCATTTAGTGCTTACTCTCTTATGGAATCTTCATCCTAGATATGATTTAGCCGAGTGTTGACTTTACCCAAGTTGGTTTTGTCTGGTTATTCCCAGTGTTGTGTGTCTGTTTTGTCAGCATATACATGGTAACATTCATATATTCACACATACATCATGCATAGTCGAATTAAAATTCTTTGCTCATTTGCATTATTTATGTCTTTGTTGGCATATGACCTTCTTGGCAGAGTTATGTTACCCTCTCTCCAATAAATTGTCAACCTTAAGCAGAAATTGTATATCCTTTCAATTTCCCCATCGAGTCATCCCTCGTGGAAGAATTTTGCTTTAGCCTTCCTACCCAGTTCATCATCTGGTTGGAATGTGATCCCCATTGGAGTTTATTTATCATTGGGTGGTGTTTCACTCCCGTCTGTTCCTGGTTTAAATGTTGGTCCCCATCAACATCGTTATTTTGATTTCTGTAGGCTTTGAGACCTAGATTGAGAATGTGAATTTATTTTACACAGGAATACTTTATGAATTCAGTAGGAATGTATTGGCACTTCCCCAGAAAGCCAAGATTATGTTCCCCGCATCGTAATTGTAACCTTTTCGTGAACAGCAATTGGCAGGTCTCTTTATTTGAGAAACCTGTTTTTCCCCAGAAAGTCTGTCAATGCCAGAGAAGATTTTGTACTCCGATGAATGGTAGTCTCATCATTATGGGAGATAGTTCTTCATTGAGGTGTTACTCCGATGAATGATAGTCTCATCATTATGGGATGTTGTACCCCAAAATTTCCCTCCCATTTCATTCAAGACATTCTCCTAAGGTCCTCATATGCTCAAGGTGGCTCAAGAATTTATCAAATAAATTCTTCTCCTAAGCAATGGACTCACAACTAGGGCTTGGTATTTCTCAAGGAAGATTGGGTTTCCAATGCCTCAAGTGGTTTTAATGGTTTCTTATAGGTCTCCAAGAATGCTCATACGCAGTTTCATGCCTTGTATCACAAGTTTGCTTAATCAATTGCTCATATGACTGAAAATAAATTGTATTGAACAAAAAGTCAATTGTGGTCAACATATAGTCAAACTTCAATATTTTGGTCAACATCAATATTTTGAAGTCATAATCATCATTTTATCAAGGGTTGATCATGATTCCTCAAGAAAAGCTCTCAAAACATCAAAAGTCAAAAGTTGCCAAATTAGGGTTTCCTTAGGAGAAGTCAACTGAACTCTGACCAAGCATAACTTTCACATGCTTCATCAACTTTTCCCCAAAAAAATCCCATTTTTAAATAAATTCAATTCTATACAACTTTGAATATCTAAGCTCAAGTCCAAAAAATGCTTCATTTGAGAGATATGGGTCAATATATTACATGTCATTTCAAAATTCCACAAGAAGACACTTTTTATCAAGGAAACTTACATCAGTATAAAATCTTCAAAAGCAAAAATGATCAAAAGAGAGGTTGTATAGGACATCTTGAGCTTTCCAAAAAGTCCAATATCAACTTCAAAAGATGAAAATTGAGAGAGTTATGACCAGGGAAAGTTGGGAAGTTTTGGGCAAATACATGAAGTTCAAATTGAGCAAACTTTATATTTTGGACTATTGGGTCATTGTTTAAGAGTCCAAACGTGCTCTATACTCCTTATACACCTCAGAATTCATTCATACCTCCCTTGACCTATTTTTATTTTAATTATTTTAATTATTTTTTATTTATTCATTAATAATGCAAAATAAATAAGATAAAATCATATCTTCTTACACAAGGCCCAAGTCCAAAAATCTTTGACCTAATTCCACATATATAATCACATTCTGTACATACAAGTCAGCCACGAAAAACCCTTGCCACAAACTTGTCAAAATATTAAATTTTCTCAAGAAACCTAGAAAGCTTGAAATCGTTGTTACAAACCCTCTCACTACAAACAACCACTCTATTCACTCTTAACAATCATACAGAGTAAAAATGGATCATGTTTGACGGTTCAAAGCTCATGAGATATGCATGCATTCATCATCGATTTCATGATCTTTTCAAAATCAGTGTCTTTATTTTTGTTTTCTTTTAAGCCATATTAATGTTACTAACATGCTTATGAGATGTATCTGAATAGGTTTGGACCATCGTAATGGTCTCATGCATGCTTAAACATAGAATACCATGTATGCTCCAATCTTCCTTGTTCTCACCATAGCTCTTAAACCGAGTCGTTTTATCCCATACAAATACCTCCATTGGATTCGCAGCCCTCGATTTAGGGGGGTAGGGTGTTTTTGGATTGCTAACTCTGTCTGTTTTTCATATTTTTTAAAAGAGGGTCACTGGAGAAGACGACCGGAGCTAGGGCTCTGGCGCCTCTCTGGTTCAGGCACCATCCTTATATTATATTTATATTGATTTTATTTATATACCGGTGAAACAACCGGTTGAAAATAATCAAATAATGAAGTCGTCATCGAACGTCTTTTATCTCACATGAAGGAAAAGGTAAACATCGAGAAAACCTGAGAAGGGAGAAGTCATGGTCTTGCGACTGAGAGATCAGGTAAGGGAGTCTGTTACGCGAGGGAAAGGTATTAACACCCCACATGCCCATAGTACTCTACGGTATCCACTCTTGTTATATATCTTATGGGTGTGTTTAATCTATGCTTATTGTTTACTACTGAGAAAAATGCATGCAAAAGAAGAGAGAAAAGAATGTAGGGAAAATAAAGTTGTACTCGCTTGGGCCCTGCCGCAATGCCTACGTATCATTTTTGAGTAATTAGAGCTACTGTAGTTCGGCTCACATGCTTTTGTTTGTTTTGTGCCTTTTACGAACAATGTTAATTCTGCCTTCTGTCGCAGCTCGACCTTTGGAGACTTACGCATTGGCAAAGAAGTAAATTAATCATATCCTTACTAAAATTTTTTTTAGAGAAAAGGTGCTTGGGCGCTCAAAAAGGTTTGAGTTGGTTTGTATTTTGTTACCTTGAAAAAAGGTTTAAGTGTGATTAACATGTTTTAGGATTTTCTAAGAAAAGAAGTTTAAGTTTTAAATGCGTATGCAAAAGGGAAAGAAAAGAGTCTACGGTGGCCCTACGTTAAGGATGAAAGGGAAATCGCTACCTAATGTTAGCATGCATGGCTTACAACCTAAGGTCTAACTTTCATCCAAAAATAGCAAGCATATCCTAAGGGAACATGGTATGTACAAAGATAAAACAAGCGAGCTCGAAAGAGCACACACATAAAAGAGTAAGGAAAAGAAGCGAAATTCTTTAGTTAAGAGGAGCGTATCACCCGAGACAAACAAGCGGGAGTAGGATGAAAAAGAAAAATGTGATGTCCAAAGCGATTGAA
Source organism: Vicia faba (assembly GCA_948472305.1). NCBI lineage: Eukaryota > Viridiplantae > Streptophyta > Magnoliopsida > Fabales > Fabaceae > Vicia > Vicia faba. The sequence goes on along the minus strand of OX451740.1, from coordinate 931,335,058 downwards.
CACCTAACTAAGATATAGAAGATCGAGGTAGGTAATAGAAGACAATATAAATGATCATAGAGTATCAGCATCGGCCAATGAGAACTCCTGACAAAGCGTGGGGGTTCCATTGCAGAACCCTTCCCCACTTGACGACTCGATACATAAGAGCAAGCACAACTTCGAAGCTTCATGGTGCGTCACGAGCTAAGGATGACACGAATGAAATCACGGGGGTTGATTTCTAACCCTCCTTGCTTGCCTCTTTTTGAGGACTTCAAAAAGGGATGGGATAATAATGCGGGAACAAATGTAAACACACCTGCAGAATACCTACACAAAGGTAGGGTTTTAAACAAACCACACACAAGTAGCACACAATGGCAAACAATGCGGAATTTCCCTAAACGGGTCTTTAAATAAACCAGAGGGGTTCCTGACATGATCAGCAATGGAGACCCCCGTCATATATCTCTACCCTACTTCTCATGTCATCGGAAAGCAGTAAAGCCCTACTTCTCATGATCTCTAGAAAATAAGTAAAGAAGTACGATAAAGTGCGAATAAGTACAAAGGTAATAGCGGCGATTACCAAAGCGAGCAAATCGCCAAGAGCGGAAGAAAGCAACGGAGAAGCAGGGAGTATGCATCGAGCAAGCTTCACCAAGAAACAAACAAAGTCAAAAATGATATCTAGTGAAGATAAAAGCAAACGTGTGTTGCAGATGCAACGCGTAATCAAAAATTCCTTCATAAAGCTCATAAAAGTATCACATGTATCAGGAATACATATAATACGATATGAATTTCTCAGGACGATAAGAAATATAGCATGTCGCATCGGAAACGAGCATAAGCCATATGCTTCGATCACATAACTACCTGTTATGTTATATGATCGAAAGCAAAAAGAATGTACCTTGCACAATGAACAAACGTGTCAAAATATAACAAGGCAAAGTGGTATGAAGATATGGTTAAATACTAAAATAAAAAAGTATTTTTTATTCGTTTTTAAGTAAAGAAGATTCTAAAAAAAAACTAAAGAATTAATTCCTAAAATTTTTATTAAAATATATTATTTTTTTTATTGTTTTTACTATATTTTTTCTATATAAAAGAATGAAAGAAGAAATTAAAACTAAAAAGATATAAAAGAAAAATAGGGAGTGTTTAACTGAATCCAGGGGTAAAAACTAACAAGGGCTAAAAACAAAACAAGGAACGGTGCGTTTTGGGGAAAGGGAAATAGGGTTCGAGTTATGCGACTCTCAAACTTCTCTTCCTCTATCACCAACGCGATTTTCTATTCCTCCCCTCTCTCACCATGGCGGCCAAACCTTGCTCAAAGTCATCGTTCAAGCTAACGTCGTGACGCAATCACCGTTCAACCTTCTTCTATTCCGAACAAAAACGTCATCACAAAATCCTCACCATCTTATCTTAACTTCTTTCGCTCCGTCCACTCCCTCACTCTTCTTCTCCAACAACTACCCTCCGTGAGCCGCACCATCTCAACGATTCTGTTCGACCTTTTTCCTCCTCTAAACTCACATCCAATCAAGAATAATCTCTAAACCTAAATTGCTGGAGACAAACTAATATGCGCGAGAAAACTTCAGGGTACATCGCAATGTGAAATAGATGGAGGAAATCTAAGATTAAGAGGGATGAGATTATGAGACTTACCTACCGAAGACGAGTCTGGAGCTCCTTCAAAAGTTACATCGATATTGACAGCGAGAAAACCAACGAAAATCTCTTCGAGAACTCAGGTTCGCTTCTTGTGTTGGCCTTCCCTTTCTTCTACTTCATCGATTTTAGCTTACTTGCGAATCTTCGTGTGGTTCTGTATAATTCCGATACATGATCTTGACGCCTTAATGATGATTGTTGTTGAAGCGTTGTTGCGTGTAAAGGTGATGATGATAGAGATTGAGGTGTGATGAAGGTTCTGTAGCGAGAGAGGGAAGATTGATGAAGGTTGCAGTAGGTGATGAAGAACAATGATGGTTGTAGGGATGAAGAGTTAGGTGTTTTTTGTTGTGGAGAAAGACAATCGAGATCTTGATACAGTTCAGAGAGAGTGGTTGAAAGGTGAGTCTCTTTTTCTGTTTCTTTTTCTATTATGAATGCATCGGTTCTCTCTTTCTTTTCTTTTTCTGTTATCCCTTTGTTCTCTTCTGTTAGAAGTCTTTTTTATTCCGTTAGTCAGTTAGGAAGTTAGAGGTTGCTTTGACAGTTAGTGGTTAGAGGTTTGTTAGAGAGCTGTTAGAGGATATTAGAGGTTGTGAAATTCTATAATGAAGTTATAGGATTAGAGAGTTATATTTTTGCGGTCGGTTCAAAAACTGCTATAGGTAGTTATGTTAGAAGTTGGTTAGAGGTTGTTGGAATTCGGTTAGGATTCAGTTTTCTGTTAGGAGTTTATGTTTTCTGTTAGTTGGTTATGGATTATGACAATTTTGGGATGTCTACTCTGTTGCAGTCTACTCTATTGCAAATTGGAATTAGTTTGCGGTTCTATTACTGTTAGATTTATGAGCTGGCATTTTGGTTATAAACTTAGGAATTTGTTGAATGAATTAGAAAAGAAGTTAGGGAATTCCGTGATTTGAAACTGAACAGCTAGTGCGAGATGAATAAGAGCGAAGTGTGTTTTAAACTAAAAGGGGGGAAAGTTCCAGGGGCCTGAGATTTTAAAGTAGATGCAAGGTAATCAAGTGATGATCAGCAATTTCTAGTAAAATGGTTAGTAAACTTTTTTTATGTTAGTTGTTATAGCTTGTTAGGATGATTAGCTGGAAGTTTGAAACTGTTAGATTGGTCATTCCTTTTTTTATTTTGTATGTGGTTGAGATGAGCTTTGGGTTTGGTATAAGCTAGAAACTGTTTTTTCCGCCTCTTTGTTCTGACTTAATTTTTTGAGTTTTGCTGTTTCCAATTTCTGAGTTTTGAATTGGCGCAAAACATTGTGTGAAGATGATTTTCGTCTTGAATCCTATAGTTTAGAGCTGAAGAAATAGCTTGAAATATGGAATCAAGCATAAAATAAACGAAATCTTTTAATGGTTAAGTCTTAACCACAATTTGGAACTGTTTTTGAACCGTATTCGTACAAATTTAGTGCAATTGTTTTCTTTTTTGGACATACTTGATGTAATTGTTTTCTTTTTTTTGAACAAACTCAGTGTAATTGAAAGAAGACATTGGTTCAATGTATTGCGAGTTGGGTCATTTTGGATTCGAAAAATGGACGAGGTTCAAGGCTTAGCAAAGTAATGGATAAAATGTCTTGAATGTATGTGATTGTATTTTGGACCTTGGAATTTTGTACAAGCTTCTCTTTACATTTTGAATGAAATTATAGCTCTTGACTATGAATGTAGTTTGAAATATTTTGAATTCAATATCAATCTTCCCAATTATTCAAAAAGTGTTTGCTTTTCTCCTTCAAATTGAATTTGAATTTTTCTCAATTGCTTTTGAACTTGTAATTGAATACTCATTTCTTTGATCCTGAAATATTGTTGATAGAATAATGATGGATATTATGGACTTTGATGATGAATGTTGAGACGTTGCACTTGAATGACGTAAATGATGAATGATATGCAAAATTTGAATAACGATGATGAATTGTGAATGAAACAATGATGTATGTTGAACAACGCAACTTGTAATTTCAACTCCAAACAATCCACATGCTTTTACTTTCCAATCTTCTTGAGTTTACCTTTTTGAAAATTTAATGACTAAATTGATTGATGACATTCGATTAGTCTCGAAGTCCACCTCATTTCTCAACGAACATACCCAAATCAAGCAACACAAATTGTTTTAGTTCAAAGAAATCACAAGCCCATTTCTCCAGCTGTAGTTTGCGCTTTAAAGCCTCGCTCAACAAGTAACTTGCAAACTAACGACCTAATCATAACACTAATGCCTTTAAGGAAATCCTTTGACTTAGATGAAACTGGGAGCATAGAAAAACATCCATGTGATAAAACCCTAATTTCATGAGATACATAGGGAAATAAACCCTAATCTTTGCGAAAAGAAGAAATTGATGTTCTGGAAATCCTCTAATATCCGAGAAGTCTTTCAGCCACCCCCAGTATTCCTTTAACAATTCAGGTTCCTATTACCCCCACAATGATTCAAGCTCCTATTCCTCCTACAAGCAGCGACTCGAAGGCAGTTCCATGGGAGTACAATGTAGTCTACATTCATGGAAAGAGGTATGAGTGCCCTCCGGTAGGTGACAAGAATGTTACCAACATTGCGGGAACAAGTAACATGACTCGCAGTGGTAGGATCTTTTCTCCTCCACCCCCACCTCCTAAGGAAACTAATAGTGAAGCTCTAGCTAAGGCTAAGGGAAAGCAAGCAATGGATAATCAACCAAGACTTTCTGAGGGACAAGAAGCGGAGCAACTTTTGAGAATTCTTAAGTGGAGTGATTACAAAGTAGTGGACCAGCTCAATTAGACACCATCCAAGATTTCCATCTTGTCTCTCCTTTTGTGTTCAGAGGCCCACCGCAACGCCTTATTGAAGACCTTATGTTTCGCTCATGTTACCCAAGACATCTCTGTGGCCCAGTTTGAAGGAATAGTCACCAATATTGTTGTGGGAAATTGTTTGGGTTTCTGCGATGATGAACTCCCAATTGAAGGCAGAGCCCATAATAAAGTGCTACATGTTTCTATGAAGTGTTTGGACACTGTTTTATCTCGAGTTTTGGTGGATACAGGTTCTTCACTCAATGTGATGCCTAAGGTTACCTTGTTTAAGCTGAATATGGACGGAGTAATGATGAGGCCCTGCACTCTAAATGTTCGGGCGTTTGATGGTTCGAGAAGATCGGTGGATGGAGAAGTTGATTTTCCTGTCAAGATTGGTCCCCACACATTCTATTTGTCATTCTATGTTATGGACATTCGTCTATCCTATACTTTCCTTTTGGGTCGTCCATGGATTCATGTAGCAGGAGCTGTGACATCTACCCTTCATCAACGCCTGAAGTTTGTTGCGAATGACCAAGTTGTCGTTGTTTGCAGGGAAGAAGACATAGTGATTAATAATCTGACTACCTACCGTTACATAGAAGTGGAAGGCGAGGTACAAGAGTTGCCCTTTCAAGCTCTGGAGATTGTTACTGTTGACAAAATCCCCGTCATGGAATGTAAGAAGTCTGAGATACCCCTGGCCTCTCTGAAGGATGCCAAGGCCCTTATAGAAGCTAGACCTCCCCATGACAGTTGGGGCAAATTGATTGAAGTTCCAGAGAAGAAAGATCGTTTTGGTCTTGGGTATCAGCCATCATCCTCCATGCAAGCTGGTTTGGTTCCTCTCAAAGCGCAGCAGGTTCCCCCAATTTCTGAAGTGTTCATCAGTGCTAGTGTGAGCAAAGAAGGACAGGTACTCTCCACAGATGTTGAAGGTGACGATGAAGATATTTCAAGATTTATCTATCAAGTTGCGCTGGACCATGAGCTCAGCAATTGGATTGCCATGGACATACCTGAATTTGTTTTCCTTGATGTGTAATTTTCTGTTTCCATTTTAAGTCGTATGTCCTGCCCAAGGCATACTGACAGCTTGTAGAAGGGGCCCCTTATGTTTCAATCTTCGTTTAACATTGAATGAAAAATCGCACTTTCGCATACAATTTTGTTCTCTGTCTTTTCTTTTACTTTTACTTTTTCAAAATAAAAATGGCAATACTTTTCTTTTCTTACTTTAAATTTTCCTTTGCACTTTCTAAAAATAAAACATAAAATCATCGATCATGCAGATCCATCTCGGACTCCGTTGGAAATGATAATGCTATGGTTCCTTATATCCTTGAGAATTCAGTTGATCATGCTAACGAAGATAATGGGGAAGATTGTGAAGTCCCTGAAGAACTAGCCAGGCTCTTGAGACAGGAAGAGAAGGTCATCCAGCTGTATCAAGAAGAAACAAAAGTTGTCAATCTCGATACTGAGGGGGTAAAAAGAGAAGTCAAGATAGGGGCCGCCTTGCAAAGTAAAGAGAAGAAGGGGTTGATTTAATTGCTTCAAGAGTATGCTGACATCTTCGCTTGGTCGTATGAAGACATGTCCGACTTAGACACGGATATAGTAATGCACAGATTGCCACTCAAGCCAGAATGTCCTCCTGTAAAGCAAAAACCAAGAAGGACCAGACCTGACATGGCCTTGAAGATCAAAGAAGAGGTTCAGAAACAGCTCGAAGCAGGTTTCATATCTGTGATAAATTACCCGTCTTGGATTGCTAACATTATGCCCATACCTAAGAAGGATGGCAAGGTACGTATGTGTGTTGACTACCGAGACTTGAATAGAGAAAGCCCGAAGGATGATTTCCCGCTGCCTCATATTGATGTATTGGTTGATAATACTGCTCAATCTTCGGTGTTTTCCTTTATGGATGGTTTCTCTGGATACAATCAGATAAAGATGGCTCCGGAAGACATGGATAAAACAGCTTTCACAACTCCTTGGGGCACCTTTTGCTACAGAGTCATGCCTTTTGGTCTTAAAAACACTGGTGCGACATATTAGCGAGCTATGGTGACTCTCTTTCACGACATGATTCATAAAGAAGTCGAGGTGTATATGGACGACATGATTGCGAAGTCACAGATTGAGGAAGAACATTTGGTTCATTTGAAGAAGTTGTTTGATCGTTTGCGAAAGTTCAGGTTAAGGCTTAATCCCAACAAATACACCTTTGGGGTTCGGTCGGGCAAGTTACTTGGTTTTATTATGAGTCAACAAGGAATCGAAGTAGATCCAAACAAAGTAAAAGCAATACAAGATATGCCGGCACCGAAAAATGAGAAGGAAGTACGAGGTTTCCTTGGGAGGTTGAATTACATAGCCAGGTTCATTTCCCATCTTACTGCTACCTCTGAACCCATCTTTAAACTGTTACGCAAGAATCAGGATATCCACTGGGATGAGAGTTTTCAAGAAGCTTTCGAGAAGATAAAGCAGTATCTTCAAGAACCACCAATACTCATACCACCAGTTCTAGGGAGACTTCTCATTATGTATTTGACTGTGCTTGAAGGATCTATGGGTTGTGTGCTCGGACAACATGATGATACTGGACAAAAAGAACACGCCATTTACTATTTGAGAAAGAAGTTTACTGATTGTGAATAGAGGTATTCCTTACTTGAGAAGACTTGTTGTGCTCTTACGTGGGCAGCCCGACGTTTGAGGCAGTATATGTTGAGACATTCTACACTTCTGATATCTAAGATGGACCCGATAAAGTACATCTTTGAGAAACCAGCACTTACAGGCAGATTGGCTCGGTGGCAAATGCTTTTGTCCGAGTATGAAATCCAATACGTCACACAAAAGGCCATCAAAGGTAGCATTCTTGCTGATCATCTCTCTCACCAACCATTGGAAGAATATCAGCCCATGAAGTTTGACTTTCCAGACGAGGATATTATGAAACTTGATGACAATGAAGGACCTGAACCAGGGGAGCGATGGACTCTCACGTTCGATGGTGCGTCAAATACTATGGGTCACGGTATTGGGGCAGTTCTGACCTCTCCACGCAACACTCATATACGCTTCACTGCCAGATTATGTTTTGATTGCACGAATAATGTCGCTGAGTATGAAGCTTGTGTGATGGGCCTTGAAGCCGCCATTGATTTGAAGATCAAGATTCTTGAAGTTTATGGGGACTCGGCCTTAGTGATACATCAAGTACGGGGTGATTGGGATACACGGCACCCTAATTTAGTTCCATACATGGATTACATCATTGAGTTGTTGTCCGCTTTCGATGAAGTCACTTTTGAGCATATTCCTAGAGAAGCGAATCAACTGGAAGACGCTCTGGCCTCTTTAGCAGCAATGTTCAAAGTCATTTACCCGAATCATGCACCCAGTATAAGGATCTGTCATTACAAGGAGCCATCACATATTTTCCCTGCTCATTGTCTTACAATTGAAGATGAATCAGACGAAAGGCCGTGGTATTTCGACATCAAAAGATATCTTGAGAAGCAAGAGTACCCCGAAGGTGCTATGATTTGTGATAAGCGGACTCTCAGAAGGTTGGCATCTAAGTTCTTATTGTCAGGAGACGTTCTGTACAAGAGGAACTATGATTCAGTTCTTCTCAGATGCGTGGATAGACACGAAGCAGAATCCATTATACGAGAAATACACGAGGGCTCTTTTGGGACTCATGCCAGTGGGTATTCCATGGCCAAGAAAATCCTACGAGCAGGTTATTTCTAGATGACGATGGAAAGTGATTGTTGTGTATATGCCAAAATGTTCCATAAATGTCAGGTTTATGCAGACAGGATACATGTTCCTCCCACTCCTTTGAATGTCATGACTTCACCATGGCCCTTTGCAATGTGGGGCATCGATATGATTGGACGCATCGAGCCAAGCGCTTCAAATGGACACCGGTTTATCCTTGTTGCTATTGACTACTTCACCAAGTGGGTGGAAGCGGCTTCATACAAAAATGTGACCAAGCAAGTTGTCACTCGTTTCATCAAAAGAGAGATCATATGCCGATATGGAACTCCTAACAAGATCATCACTGATAACGGGTCAAATCTCAACAACAAGATGATGAAGGAAATGTGTGAAGAGTTCAAGATCGAGCACCATAATTCGTCACCTTATCGGCCAAAGATGAATGGGGCAGTCGAAGCCGCTAACAAGAACATAAAGAAGATCGTCCAGAAAATGGTGAGAACATACAAAGATTGGCATGAGATGTTGCCTTTGCCCTGCATGGCTATCGAACTTCGGTGCATACTTCCACTGGGGCAACTCGGTTTTCACTAGTCTACAGTATGGATGCGGTACTCCCGGTCGAAGTGGAGATTCCTTCCTTAAGGGTTCTGATGGATACTAAGCTTGATGAAGCAGAATGGATTCAAACGAGACTCGACCAACTCAATCTCATCGAAGAAAAGTGCCTGGTAGCCATTTGTCACAGTCAGTTATACCAACAGCGGCTCAAGAGGGCATTTGACAAGAAGATTCGGCCTCGAGAGTTCCACTCAGGTGACCTGGTCTTAAGAAAGATTCTCCCAATCCATACTGATCCAAGAGGCAAGTGGACTCCCAACTACGAGGGACCGTACATCGTGAAGAAAGCTTTCTCAGGAGGTGCTCTAATCCTGACAAACATGGATGGGGAAGACGTTCCGCTTCTAGTTAATTCAGACTCAGTCAAAAAATACTACGCATGAAAGGACCCGCTAAGTCGAAAACCCGAAAGGGCAGCTTAGGAAAAAGTTAAGGCTAAAAAAAAAGAATAACCCGCTAAGTCGAAAACCCGAAAGGGCGGCTTAGGCAAAAATGGGTGTCCCGGTGGATTGAAAACCCGAAAGGGCGATCCAGGCAAAAATTAGGGACATAAAGCGAGAGACTGCAGTCTGAAGATTCTTCACGTACACCCTCTTAGTGCGGGATGGCCCAATCTAACTATTATCATTTGGAAGCATGGCACTAGGACGACCTGGGATATGAGAACTATAGCAACATCAGTTTTAACGGAAATTCGAGATTTTCTTATTGCCATTTTACTCGTTGTATTTATTTTCTTTTCCGCGACTTCCTCATTTAGGAGTTTTTTCTATGTACGAATGCCCATTCACGGGCCAAACTCATTAATAAAAATTTGCCCTTCCATTAAAAATCTTTGTTATGTTCTTTTACTTTATTTTTCGTATGCGAATTGTGATTTAAATTCTTTGTTAAGCAGTGCATTGAAAACGATAAGTCAATAATAATCACGAGCTAAGATGTGAAACACTAAATTACATGGATATGAAGGCATCCCAAGGGATTGTTGTGGCGTTCAAGTGTTCTCTCTTCTGGGCAGGTAGCAAGTCATAACGATCACCTTGACCAAGATTTCATCCTCGTCGCCACCTTACAAATTGACCGAGCGCCCGATCCTCCAACACTGAGAAACTTGGAGCATTGATGATATCCATGTCTCTATTCAGTCATTCACAAGCAGTCCAGCAGGTGCAGGAAGTCAGATCAAGCTACTTCTCCTCAACAAGATTTAATCCCCAGTGAGCTCGACAAGGATATAACTCTTTTCTCTCAAATTTCAAGCACCAGTCCATATTGGCACCTCAAGATGACGGCCAACAGATCCCAATGAGTTTTTTTTTGCATTTTGCATACAATAATCATCACGATATATTGCATTGCATCCTCAAACATACAACATATCCATGGATCATCATGTCATACTTCAAATGCATATGAAGCATGAGCCAGATCAATCCCAAATCAACAAAACATCCTCACAAAAATTTCATCCTCATAATTCCCAGTTAACATCTGTTATTACACTACCAACTAAAATAAACCATGGTGTCAGTACGTCGTACTCCCCCAACTCTCAATATTTACATTATCTTTCATAGGGTCGTAGGTCGCTCGTAGGTCTTACCCTCACGTTATCTTTTATAGGTTCGTAGGTTGCTCGTAGGACTTACCCTCACGTTATCTTTACTAGGGTCGTAGGTCGCTCGTAGGTCTTACCGTCACATTATCTTTTCATAGGGTCGTAGGTCGCTCATAGGTCTTACCCTCACGTTATCTTTCTTAGGGTCATAGGTCGCTCGTAGGTCTTACCCTCGTGTTATCTTTCATAGAGTCGTAGGTCGCTCGTAGGTCTTACCCGCATGTTATCTTTCATAGGGTCGTAGGTCGCTCGTAGGTCTTACCCTCACGTTATCTTTACTAGGGTCGTAGGTCGCTCGTAGGTCTTACCCTCACGTTATCTTTGCTAGGGTCGTAGGTCGCTCATAGGTCTTACCCTCACGTTATCTTTCTTAGGGTTGTAGGTCGCTCGTAGGTCTTACCCTCATGTTATCTTTCATAGGGTCATAGGTCGCTCGTAGGTCTTACCCGCACGTTATCTTACATAGGGTCGTAGGTCGCTCGTAGGTCTTACCCTCACGTTATCTTTGCTAGTTTCGTAGGTTGCTCGTAGGTCTTACCCTCACATTATCTTTCATAGGGTCGTAGGTCGCTCGTAGGTCTTACCCTCATGTTATTTTTCATATGATCGTAGGTCGCTCGTAGGTCTTACCCTCACATTATCTTTCATAGGGTCGTAGGTCGCTCGTAGGTCTTACCCTCACGTTATCTCTCATAGGGTCGTAGGTCGCTCGTAGGTCTTACCCTCACATTATCTTTCAGAGGGTCGTAGGTCGCTCGTAGGTCTTACCCGCACGTTATCTTTTCATAGGGTCGTAGGTCGCTCGTAGGTCTTACCCGCACATTATCTTTCTTAGGGTCGTAGGTCGCTTTCACGTCTTACCCTATCATTATCTTTCATAGGGTCGTAGGTCGCTCGTAGGTCTTACCCTCACGTTATCTTTTCATAGGGTCGTAGGTCACTCGTAGGTCTTACTCGCACGTTATCTTTTATAGGGTCGTAGGTCGCTCGTAGGTCTTACCCTCACTTTACCTTTCTCTTGGGTCATAGATTATACGCTGGTCTTTATCCATTATCTTTACCTTTCTTTTTGGGTCGTGAAATACCGCTTGATAGGTTCTCTGCCGTCGTCAAGTTTTACTCATTGCATTTAAGTTATCATTTTGTCAAGTAATTCTACTTTCAGTCATCACGACATCGTCAACCATTCCTTTCAGTCGCTTTACTATTCAGTCTCTCTCAAAAAAAAAACTTGTATTGGCACCGTTACCCCAGTACGAGCTACCCTTTTTCAACCATGTTTTATCCATCATGACCAGTCCACCAGAAGACCATTTTGTCTTTCCCCAAGCAGACACTCACACTAGTGAATAACACTCACACCATATCTCCAAGGCAAATTTTGGGTCCTGGTATTTAATCATCTTCCACCTTGAACTTCCGAAAGGCTGACGCCAATCTCACATTCAGGTTTAAGACGATTAAATAGGGGCAGCTGTCGTACCCAAAATTTTCCCTATCTCTTTTATTCTTGTCTGGCTTTGAACTTTGCATTCCATTTGCATCATTTTATTACTCAGTCATTTGCATATCCCACATCTCATGGGATCAGGCGCTTTGGTTTGAAGTATTAGGGTTGCACCCTCTTTTTGTCTAATCTTGTTTTGAGGTTTTCTTATCAGGTAAAAAGGAAGCACATTTGGTTCTCGATTAGTGGATCATGGAACGAATTTTGTCATCATGTTACAAGGATGGTTCTTGCTCAATTTTATCAGAGCCTGGATTAGGGTTTATTTCCCTATGTGTGCTGGTCAAGATGCTAGGGTTTCTAGTTTTTGGCTTCTGTGAAGATGTTTCTGTCGCCTGCCTCGAGGATGGTTCAAAGCTCAGGACATTAGGACTTTCTCACAAGGATTCTCAGGGTTTAAGTCTGCACAAGTACAATTGGATCATATTGTATTTTCAAGCATCAAGTCCAAGAGGAAACTATTGAAAGAGCAAAGCAGATAAATTTGTTTTTTTGACAAAATTGAAGAAGAGCAAGTTTGCTTCGATTTAGAGGTTTCGATTGAGCATCTGGCTTCCTTCGAGCAAGCTAGATTTAGGGGCTTCGATTGAGCATATGGCTTCCTTCGATCAAGCTAGATTTCGAGGCTTCGATTGAGCATCTGGCTTCCTTAGAGCAAGTTTGCTTCGATTTAGAGGTTTCGATTGAGCATCTGGCTTCCTTCGAGCAAGCTGGATTTAGGGGCTTCGATTAAGCATATGGCTTCCTTCGATCAAGCTGGATTTCGAGGATTCTATTGAGCATATGGCTTCCTTCGGGCAAGTTAGATTCAGGGGCTTCGATTGAGCATTTGGCTTCCTTAGAGCAAGCTCTGATCCATAAGCTTCGATTAAGAAATTATTTCCTTCATTTGTTTTTGCTCCAATTCATAAAGCATTGACCTTCTACTGACTTGCTTTGATTCAGAAGGCAATGACTTCCTACAGGTTTTCTTTTATTCACAAAGCAGGGGTTCCCTTCCTTCTAGCTTCGATTGAACTCCTTCTTTCATGCTAGCTTCGACTTAACTTCTTCTTCCCTGCTAGCTTCGACTGTGCAATGTTTCCCTTTGAAACAACTAGCTTCAATTCAGATAACAATGGCCTCCTGCAAGTTTGTTTTGATTCACCAAGCAGCAACCTCCTACATGAAAACTTCGACCAAGCTATGGCTTCCTGCATGCAAGCTTCAATTTGGAAATACAGTCTCCTTCAGTCACAAGCTTCGATTAGGCAATACAATCTCCCTTCAGTCACAAGCTTCGATTTGGCCAAGTAGTTTCCTTCGAAGTGACCCCCTTTGATCCACAAGCTGGACATGTGATTTCCTTCAAGGTGGCCTCCTTCGATTCACAAGTTTGACCACTAAACCCTTCGAAGCAACGTACTTAGAGCATACATTGTTTGGAAACGAACATTTTTGTGTAATCATGAAGCTGGTCGAAATGATTAAAACGAAAGGTGGGAGTATTCAAGGAGTATGTTGACTAAAGTCCCATATACTGCCAAACTCAAGCCAGCTGTGCTGCTATGCAGCAGTCCTGCACCAACCTGCCACTAAGCTCCAAAATACTGATAAGCCTGCGTTGTCTCAATCCTGTACTTGCACAAAAAAGGAGTGCACAAGAGCTGCATTGAAGAAAACAAGGGGGCAATATACCCAAATAATTCAAATATTATTTGATTTCCCCCTAAAACCATATCAAAGCTCGCCTATAAATAAGAGGCTCCAACACATATTTTTGGGAGGATTTTTTGGACTAGAGGAACGAAACCTCCAAAATCTTCTCAAACACAACAACAAAACTCTCAAGTTCATCAACACTTGAGAAATAAAAAAACCAGAAACACTCACCTATTTGGATTCTGAAGAATCCACACACTTCAGTCTCCTTCGATTCTGAAGAACACCCCACACATAGTTGTTTTGTTCAAACTCAGAAAGACCACCTTCTGTGACAACCCTTCGAACCAAAAGCAAACCCCCTGTGACTACTCTTCGATTCCAGTTTGGAAAGAAACATAAGACTTGTTTCTTTCTTTCCTTCGAATCCAGCATTCCCATCGCAACGCTTGGCCCCCCTCTTTCGAATCCAGCATCTTGGGCCCCCACTCAAGGTCCCACATCCATTCAAGGCCTGAAGCAAGGTAAGTCACTCTTACTCTTGAACCTTTCATTTCATGCCATAACATGTAAATAATCTTTTTGTTCGTTTCATAACATGTAAATACAATTCCTTTTCGTTTGGAACATTGTACATACCATTGTTCCTTTCGTTTCCACATTTTTAACATATCTTTGAAAGCTACCTCTTTCGTTTTGCTTTCTGTTTACCTGAACTAGCTTTAGCTATTAAACTGTTTGAAAGACAAATACTAGCATAGCCTTAGGCCATATTGCCATTTAATGCTTGAAATGAAAGAAACAGGAAACAGGAAATAGGAAACGAAGCTTCTGGCTTCTACCCTCTTTTTCCAGGTCGAACGAAAGATACAACCAGGAGGCAAACCATGTCCAATCGAAAGACATTCCCTCACTACTTTCAACCTCCAGTCGAAGAAGGCAACAAGGCAGAATCAAAAGACTTCGCCATACACTGACTTCCAGGCCAATCGAAGGACAGAACCTCACTGGCGCGAACTCCCAGTCGAAGGATACAACTTGCTGTTGCCTTTGCCCAATCGAAGGACAGCACCTCGCCCCTGCTAATGCCCAATCGAAATACGTGACTTGCTGTTGCCTTTTCCCAATCGAAGGACAGGACCTCGCCCCTGCCAAGGCCCAATCGAAAGACGTGACTTTGCTGTTGCCAGCCCCAATCGAAGGAGGCCAACAAAATGCAAATCAAAGGCTGCTACTACCTGGGTCGAAAGACACTCACTTTTCTTACTTTTATCTTATTTTTTCCTTCATATTTTTTATGCCTTTTGATATGTTTGTAATAGCGTAGGTTTTTATCTTTCTGCATTTTTATTTACTTTGTTAAAATGCTAGTAATTAGGCGTATGGCAAGATAAAATCAACAAGTAAACAAACCAAAAAAAAAATCCAAATTTTTTTTAATCGTTACTTAAATATATCTTAAAACCCGCAAAACATTCACAAACCAAAAAAATCCAAAAACACTCTTTAATCATTACTTGAATATATCTTAAAACCCGCAAAACACTCAACAAATCAAACTCCCCCCAAGGGCATGTTATCTCCGTTCTACCGCGATACCGGCCGTGCCTATTGCTAGAATGCGTGCGTTAACATCGCCCACTAAAAAGCACAAACAAACCAACCATTTTTTAGATGAACTACGGTGTTCTGATTCCTTCATTGGATACGTAGGCAAAGGGTCACGAAAGCCTCACGAACGCAATAATCAAAAACCATTCATTTCCCTTTTAACAAGCATAGTTGTAGATAAACACACCCTTTAAGACAAACAAACAAAATGGATCCCGTTGAGTACAACAGATGTGAGGGGTGCTAATACCTTCCCCTCGCATAACCGACTCCCTTACCCTTTCTCTTGGTCGCAAGACCATCTTATCCATTCCCTTGTGGTTTTATCGATATTTCCCCTTCCTTCGGGATAAATAAAGTTCGGTGGCGGCTCTGTGTTTTCTACCGGTGGCTTCAAGATGCATGGATATATACAAAGCGAACATGTTAATGCATGAGATCTTTGAAGGTTCCTTTGGTACCCATGCCAATGGACATTCGATTGAAAAGAAGATGCTCAGGGCAGGTTACTATTGGACGACAATGGAATTTGAGTGTTACAAGTTTGCGAAGAAGTGCCATAAGTGTCATATTTTTGCTGACAAGATTCATGTGTCTCCAATGCTTCTCAATGTTATTTATTCCCCATGGCCTTTTTCTTTGTTGGGTTATTGATATGATTGGAATGATTGAACCCAACGCGTCGAATGGACATAATTTCATCTTAGTGGTAATTGACTAGTTCACCAAGTGGGTGGAAGCAGCTTCTTATTCTAATGTCACCAAGTAGGTGGTAGTACGCTTTATCAAGAATAATCTTATATGTTGGCATGGTTTTCCAAGAAGGATTATCATTGGCAATGGCTCAAAACTAAATAATAATATGATGACAGAACTTTGTGAAGAATTCAAGATTGTCCATCATAATTCGTCTCCTTACAGGCCTAAGATGAATGTGGTTGTTGAAGCTGCTAATAAAAACATTAAGAAGATCATCCAGAAAATGGTTGTTACCTATAAGGATTGGCATGAGATGCTCCCTTTTGATTTGCATGGGTATCGTACATCCATCTTCACTTCAACAGGGGAAATCTCGTTCTCTCTTGTGTATGGTATGGAAGAAGTGCTCCCCGTCGAGGTGGATATTCCCTCTTTACGT
The DNA here is from genome assembly GCA_948472305.1 of Vicia faba. NCBI lineage: Eukaryota > Viridiplantae > Streptophyta > Magnoliopsida > Fabales > Fabaceae > Vicia > Vicia faba. Next base: position 931,318,688 of record OX451740.1, on the reverse strand, counting down.
GTAATAATGGAAACCAAGTTGTCAGAGGATGAATGGGTCCAGAACAAGTTTGAACAATTGAATTTAATTGAATAAAAGAGAATGAAGGCCTTGTGTCATGGTCAGTTATATCATAAAATAATGAAGAAAGCTTTTGATAAGAAGGTCAAGCCTCATAAATTCAGAGAAGGCAACCTCGTGCTCAGAAAGATCATGTATTTAACACTAACTCTAGGGGCAAGTGGACTCCCAATTATGAAAGACCATATGTTATCAAGAAAGCCTTCTCTGGGAGTGCATTGATTATTAAAACTATGGATGCAAAGGAGTTCCCAAGTCTCATGAATTCTGACGCAATCAAGAAATACTTTGCCTAAAGAAATAAAAGAACAGCTTGCTAAGTTGAAAACCCAAAAGGGCATCTTAGGCAAAAAAGAGTGTCTCAGTAGGTTGAAAACCCAAAAGGGCGGTCTAGGAAAAAGTTAGAGACACAAAAAAATAAAATTTTCCCGATAGGTTGAAAACCAGCAAGGGAAACCTAGGAAAAAGTTAGGGATTTCTTGGGAAGTAACTGTGTCAGATAAGACTTGATCATTGAAGTAACAATACTATCGGATTCTCATCACACTTCGACTGAAGCCTCTTCTCAGGAGTTCAAAGTTTTTAGGGAGAATAATTTTCATTGTATCTCAATATATTTTTTCCATGTATTCACAATTTTCCAAACTTTGTAATCATCCATGAGGTCACACCATTTGCAGACTACCATTTTATTAATAAAGTTTGAGCCTTTATCCAATTCTTTGTAGTTCCTATTCTATTCTGTTTACAAAAATTTCATTTATTATTGATAGTAATTTTCAAAACAAAAGGACTTAATAATAAAAAGGTTTTTGAAAAGAATTTGAAAATTACTTTTTACTTCAGATTTTGTGATTCAAGTGGAACAAAAGTAGTGATTCCAAGGATGGAAGAACTCTGAAGTTTTGAAAAGATTCCCCGAGAGATATATTGGGACTACTATTGATGATATGCGAATTATCCTCCTGTGTTTCATCCCTTGGATAGTTAGATTTAATACCAATTGATATATGGTGTGATGTTGGGCCTTTAATCCCATTTTCCCCTGTTAAGTCTTAGTCCATATTTTTCTCCAAGTTGATTATATGGTGTTGGATTTGTGTAGTTTGATATCTTTATCCTAGATTCTCCAGTCAAGACTTGACGCATATATTTTTTAACTGAGTAGCCATACAAGGGCAATATCATTTCTAAGAAGCATTGAGACAACTGTCAACTTTTTGGGTTTTCTCTCGCCAAGCATTGAGTTTGATTTAAAATCCCCATAACTTTGACTTCTTGATGTGTTGTTAGCTTCTTAGATCCCAAAACAAAGGGAAGATGATGCTTCTCTCTAAAGTTGTTATCCCCACGAGGTTTCATAATTTCTCTCCAAAGAATTTTGCACAACCATTGCTCTTGATATTGAATATTGTATTTGGGCTCCCCTCGACGATATGGTGTTGTTTTCCCCAACGAAGTAAGTTTGGAATCCCCAGTTGACGTCTAGACGAAATGAAATTGTCTTCCCTAGTGCAGTCTGTATGATATTCCCCATTGAAGCCAGCAGGAGGGTGTTATTTTCTTGAAACTATATTGGTTTATAGCTATAGGATTATCCTGTGATTATTTTCAAGCCATGTTTCTTCCCAGTGGAGTTAAGTCGTGAAGTAGGAATTCGTTTCCTAATTTAGTGCTTACTCTCTTATGGAATCTTCATCCTAAATATGATTTAGCCGAGTGTTGACTTTACCCAAGTTGGTTTTGTCTGGTTATTCCCAGTGTTGTGTGTCTGTTTTGTCAGCATATACATGATAACATTCATACATTCACACATACATCATGCATAGTCGAATTAAAATTCTTTGCTCATTTGCATTATTTATGTTTTTGTTGGCATATGACCTTCTTGGCAGAGTTATGTTACCCTCTCTCCAATAAATTGTCAACCTTAAGCAGAAATTGTATATCCCTTCAATTTCCCCATCGAGTCATCCCTCGTGGAAGAATTTTGCTTTAACCTTCCTACCCAGTTCATCATCTGGTTGGAATGTGATCCCCATTGGAGTTTATTTATCATTGGGTGGTGTTTCACTCCAGTCTGTTCCTGGTTTAAATGTTGGTCCCCATCAACGTCGTTATTTTGATTTCTGTAGGCTTTGAGACCTGGATTGAGAATGTGAATTTATTTTACACATGAATACTTTATGAATTCAATAGGAATGTATTGGCACTTCCCCAGAAATCCAAGATTATGTTCCCCGCATCGTAATTGTAACCTTTTCGTAAATAGCAATTGGCAGGTCTCTTTATTTGAGAAACCTGTTTTTCCCCAGAAAGTCTGTCAATGCCAGAGAAGATTTTGTACTCCGATGAATGGTAGTCTCATCATTATGGGAGATATTTCTTCATTGAGGTGTTACTCCGATGAATGATAGTCTCATCATTATGGGATGTTGTACCCCAAAATTTCCCTCCCATTTCATTCAAGACATTCTCCTAAGGTCCTCATATGCTCAAGGTGGCTCAAGAATTTATCAGATAAATTCTTCTCCTAAGCAATGGACTCACAACTAGGGCTTGGTATTTCTCAAGGAAGATTGGGTTTCCAATGCCTCAAGTGGTTTTAATGGTTTCTTATAGGTCTCCAAGAATGCTCATACGCAGTTTCATGCCTTGTATCACAAGTTTGCTTAATCAATTGCTCAGATGACTGAAAATAAATTGTATTGAACAAAAAGTCAATTGTGGTCAACATATAGTCAAACTTCAATATTTTGGTCAACATCAATATTTTGAAGTCATAATCATCATTTTATCAAGGGTTGATCATGATTCCTCAAGAAAAGCTCTCAAAACATCAAAAGTCAAAAGTTGCCAAATTAGGGTTTCCTTAGGAGAAGTCAACTGAACTCTGACCAAGCATAACTTTCACATGCTTCATCAACTTTTCCCCAAAAAAATCCCATTTTTAAATAAATTCAATTCTATACAACTTTGAATATCTAAGCTCAAGTCCAAAAAATGCTTCATTTGAGAGATATGGGTCAATATATTACATGTCATTTCAAAATTCCACAAGAAGACACTTTTTATCAAGGAAACTTACATCAGTATAAAATCTTCAAAAGCAAAAATGATCAAAAGAGAGGTTGTATAGGACATCTTAAGCTTTCCAAAAAGTCCAATATCACCTTCAAAAGATGAAAATTGAGAGAGTTATGACCAGGGAAAGTTGGGAAGTTTTGGGCAAATACATGAAGTTCAAATTGAGCAAACTTTATATTTTGGACTATTGGGTCATTGTTTAAGAGTCCAAACGTGCTCTATACTCCTTATACACCTCAGAATTCATTCATACCTCCCTTGACCTATTTTTATTTTAATTATTTTAATTATTTTTTATTTATTCATTAATAATGCAAAATAAATAAGATAAAATCATATCTTCTTACACAAGGCCCAAGTCCAAAAATCTTTGACCTAATTCCACATATATAATCACATTCTGTACATACAAGTCAGCCACGAAAAACCCTTGCCACAAACTTGTCAAAATATTAAATTTTCTCAAGAACCCTAGAAAGCTTGAAACCGTTGTTACAAACCCTCTCACTACAAACAACCACTCTATTCACTCTTAACAATCATACAGAGTAAAAATGGATCATGTTTGACGGTTCAAAGCTCATGAGATATGCATGCATTCATCATCGATTTCATGATCTTTTCAAAATCAGTGTCTTTATTTTTGTTTTCTTTTAAGCCATATTAATGTTACTAATATGCTTATGAGATGTATCTGAATAGGTTTGGACTATCGTAATGGTCTCATGCATGCTTAAACATAGAATACCATGTATGCTCCAATCTTCCTTGTTCTCACCATAGCTCTTAAACCGAGTCATTTTATCCCATACAAATACCTCCATTGGATTCGCAGCCCTCGATTTAGGGGGGTAGGGTGTTTTTGGATTGCTAACTCTGTCTGTTTTGCATATTTTTTAAAAGAGGGTCACTGGAGAAGACGACCGGAGCTAGGGCTCTGGCACCTCTCTGGTTCAGGCACCATCCTTATATTATATTTATATTGATTTTATTTATATACCGGTGAAACAACCGGTTGAAAATCATCAAATAATGAAGTCGTCATCGAACATCTTTTATCTCACATGAAGGAAAAGGTAAACATCGAGAAAACCTGAGAAGGGAGAAGTCATGGTCTTGCGACTGAGAGATCAGGTAAGGGAGTCTGTTACGCGAGGGAAAGGTATTAACACCCCACACGCCCATAGTACTCTACGGTATCCACTCTTGTTATATATCATATGGGTGTGTTTAATCTATGCTTACTGTTTACTACTGAGAAAAATGCATGCAAAAGAAGAGAGAAAAGAATGTAGGGAAAATAAAGTTGTACTCACTTGGGCCCTGCCGCAATGCCTACGTATCATTTTTGAGTAATTAGAGCTACTGTAGTTCGGCTCACATGCTTTTGTTTGTTTTGTGCCTTTTAAGAACAATGTTAATTCTGCCTTCTGTCGCAACTCGACCTTTGGAGACTTACGCATTGGCAAAGAAGTAAATTAATCATATCCTTACTGAAATTTTTTTTAGAGAAAAGGTGCTTGGGCGCTCAAAAAGGTTTGAGTTGGTTTGTATTTTGTTACCTTGAAAAAAGGTTTAAGCGTGATTAACATGTTTTAGGATTTTCTAAGAAAAGAAGTTTAAGTTTTAAATGCGTATGCAAAAGGGAAAGAAAAGAGTCTACGGTGGCCCTACGTTAAGGATGAAAGGGAAATCGCTACCTAATGTTAGCATGCATGGCTTACAACCTAAGGTCTAACTTTCATCCAAAAATAGCAAGCACATCCTAAGGGAACATGGTATGTACAAAGATAAAACAAGCGAGCTCGAAAGAGCACACACATAAAAGAGTAAGGAAAATAAGCGAAATTCTTTAGTTAAGAGGAGCGTATCACCCGAGACAAACAAGCGGGAGTAGGATGAAAAAGAAAAATGTGATGTCCAAAGTGATTGAACACCTAACCAAGATATAGAAGATCGAGGTAGGCAATAGAAGACAATATAAATGATCATAGAGTATCAGCATCGGCCAATGAGTACTCCTGACAAAGCGTGGGGGTTCCATTGCAGAACCCTTCCCCACTTAACGACTCAATACACAAGAGCAAGTACAACTTTGAAGCTTCATGGTGCGTCACGAGCTAAGGATGACACGAATGAAATCACGGGGGTTGATTTCTAACCCTCCTTGCTCGCCTCTTTTTGAGGACTTCAATAAGGGATGGGATAATAATGCGGGAACAAATGTAAACACACCTGCAGAATACCTACACAAAGGTAGGGTTTTAAACAAACCACACACAAGTAGCACACAATGGCAAACAATGCGGAATTTCCCTAAACGGGTCTTTAAATAAACCAGAGGGGTTCCTGACATGATCAGCAATGGAGACCCCCGTCATATATCTCTATCCTACTTCTCATGTCATCGGAAAGCAGTAAAGCCCTACTTCTCATGATCTCTAGAAAATCAGTAAAGAAGTACGATAAAGTGCGAATAAGTACAAAGGTAATAGTGGCGATTACCAAAGCGAGCAAATCGCCAAGAGAGGAAGAAAGCAACGGAGAAGCAGGGAGTATGAATCAAGCAAGCTTCACCAAGAAACAAACAAAGTCAAAAATGATATCTAACGAAGATAAAAGCAAACGTGTGTTGCAGATGCAACGCGTAATCAAAATTCCTTCATAAAGCTCATAAAAGTATCACATGTATCAGGAATACATATAATACGATATGAATTTCTCAGGACGATAAGAAATATAGCATGTCACATCGGAAACGAGCATAAGCCATATGCTTCGATCATATAACTACCTGTTATGTTATATGATCGAAAGCAAAAAGAATGTACCTTGCACAATGAACAAACGTGTCAAAATATAACAAGGCAAAGTGGTATGAAGATATGGATAAATACTAAAATAAAAAAGTATTTTTTATTCGTTTTTAAGTAAAGAAGATTCTAAAAAAAAAACTAAAGAATTAATTCCTAAAATTTCTATTAAAATATATTATTTTTTTTATTGTTTTTACTATATTTTTTCTATATAAAAGAATGAAAGAAGAAATTAAAACTAAAAAGATATAAAAGAAAAATAGGGAGTGTTTAACTGAATCCAGGGGTAAAAACTAGCAAGGGCTAAAAACAAAACAAGGAACGGTGCGTTTTGGGGAAAGGGAAATAGGGTTCGAGTTATGCGACTCTCAAACTTCTCTTCCTCTATCATCAATGCGATTTTCTCTTCCGCCCCTCTCTCACCATGGCGGCCAAACCTTGCTCAAAGTCATCGTTCAAGCTAACGTCGTGACGCAATCACCGTTCAACCTTCTTCTATTCCGAACAAAAACGTCATCACAAAATCCTCACCATCTTATCTCAACTTCTTTCGCTCCGTCCACTCCCTCACTCTTCTTCTCCAACAACTACCCTCCGTGAGCCGCACCATCTCAACGATTCTGTTCGACCTTTTTCCTCCTCTAAACTCACATCCAATTAAGAATAAACTCTAAACCTAAATTGCTGGAGACAAACTAATATGCGCGAGAACACTTCAGGGTACATCGCAATGTGAAATAGATGGAGGAAATCGAAGATTAATAGGGATGAGATTATGAGACTTACCTACCGAAGACGAGTCTAGAGCTCCTTCAAAAGTTACATCGATATTGACGGCGAGAAAACCAACGAAAATCTCTTCGAGAACTCAGGTTCGCTTCTTGTGTTGGCCTTCCCTTTCTTCTACTTCATCGATTTTAGCTTACTTGCGAATCTTCGTGTGGTTCTGTATAATTCCGATACATGATCTTGACGCCTTAATGATGATTGTTGTTGAAGCATTGTTGCGTGTAAAGGTGATGATGATAGAGATTGAGGTGTGATGAAGGTTCTGTAGCGAGAGAGGGAAGATTGATGAAGGTTGCAGTAGGTGATGAAGAACAATGATGGTTGTAGGGATGAAGAGTTAGGTGTTTTTTGTTGCGGAGAAAGACAATCGAGATCTTGATACGGTTCAGAGAGAGTGGTTGAAAGGTGAGTCTCTTTTTCTGTTTCTTTTTCTATTATGAATGCATCGGTTCTCTCTTTCTTTTCTTTTTCTGTTATCCCTTTGTTCTCTTCTGTTAGAAGTCTTTTTTATTCCGTTAGTCAGTTAGGAAGTTAGAGGTTGCTTTGACAGTTAGTGGTTAGAGGTTTGTTAGAGAGCTGTTAGAGGATATTAGAGGTTGTGAAATTCTATTATGAAGTTATAGGATTAGAGAGTTCTATTTTTGCGGTCGGTTCAAAAACTGTTATAGGTAGTTATGTTAGAAGTTGGTTAGAGGTTGTTGGAATTCGGTTAGGATTCAGTTTTCTGTTAGGAGTTTATGTTTTCTGTTAGTTGGTTAGGGATTATGACAGTTTTGGGATGTCTACTCTGTTGCAGTCTACTCTATTGCAAATTGGAATTAGTTTGCGGTTCTATTACTGTTAGATTTATGAGCTGGCATTTTGGTTATAAACTTAGGAATTTGTTGAATGAATTAGAAAAGAAGTTAGGGAATTCCGTGATTTGAAACTGAACAGCTAGTGCGAGATGAATAAGAGAGAAGTGTGTTTTAAACTAAAAGGGGGGAAAGTTCCAGGGGCCTGAGATTTTAAAGTAGATGCAAGGTAATCAAGTGATGATCAGCAATTTCTAGTAAAATGGTTAGTAAACTTTTTTTATGTTAGTTGTTATAGCTTGTTAGGATGATTAGCTGGAAGTTTGAAACTATTAGATTGGTCATTCCTTTTTTTATTTTGTAGGTGGTTGAGATGAGCTTTGGGTTTGGTATAAGCTAGAAACTGTTTTTTCCGCCTCTTTGTTCTGACTTAATTTTCTGAGTTTTGCTGTTTCCAATTTCTGAGTTTTGAATTGGCGCAAAACATTGTGTGAAGATGATTTTTGTCTTGAATCCTATAGTTTAGAGCTGAAGAAATAGCTTGAAATATGGAATCAAGCATAAAATAAACGAAATCTTTTAATGGTTAAGTCTTAACCACAATTTGGAACTGTTTCTGAACCGTATTCGGACAAATTTAGTGCAATTGTTTTCTTTTTTGGACATACTTGATGTAATTGTTTTCTTTTTTTTGAACAAACTCGGTGTAATTGAAAGAAGACATTGGTTCAATGTATTGCGAGTTGGGTCATTTTGGATTCGAAAAATGGACGAGGTTCAAGGCTTAGCAAAGTAATGGATAAAATGTCTTGAATGTATGTGATTGTATTTTGGACCTTGGAATTTTGTACAAGCTTCTCTTTACATTTTGAATGAAATTATAGCTCTTGACTATGAATGTAGTTTGAAATATTTTGAATTCAATATCAATCTTCCCAATTATTCAAAAAGTGTTTGCTTTTCTCCTTCAAATTGAATTTGAATTTTTCTCAATTGCTTTTGAACTTGTAATTGAATACTCATTTCTTTGATCCTGAAATATTATTGATAGAATAATGATGGATATTATGGACTTTGATGATGAATGTTGAGACGTTGCACTTGAATGACGTAAATGATGAATGATATGCAAAATTTGAATAACGATGATGAATTGTGAATGAAACAATGATGTATGTTGAACAACGCAACTTGTAATTTCAACTCCAAACAATCCACATGCTTTTGCTTTCCAATCTTCTTGAGTTGACCTTTTTGAAAATTTAATGACTAAATTGATTGATGACATTTGATTAGTCTCGAAGTCCACCTCATTTCTCAACGAACATATCCAAATCAAGCAACACAAATTGTTTTAGTTCAAAGAAATCACAAGCCCATTTCTCCAGCTGTAGTTTGCGCTTTAAATTTCAAATGACCTTATCTTCAAGCCTCGCTCAACAAGTAACTTGCAAACTAACGACCTAATCATAACACTAATGCCTTTAAGGAAATCCTTTGACTTAGATGAAACTGGTTGCATAGAAAAACATCCATGTGATAAAACCCTAATTTCATGAGATACATAGGGAAATAAACCCTAATCTTTGAAACTGATGAAACTGGGTGGAGAATGGCCCTTATAGCTTGACGAAGAAGAAATTATTAATGATCACGACTCACAAACCTAATTCCCCTGCTCATTGCTCGAATAAGAAATCAGACTTTACTGGATACGAACGCCTTAACCAGTGTAAAACTCTAATATTGCACGACCACTGAACTTTGAACCTCAAGCGTTGTATTGAATGAGATGTATGTCATGTTAGTGACCTAATGGAGGTTATATATATGATGATACATAAGCCATATAACATAAAAGGGTAGGACACATTTGGGGTATTAAAGTTGTCCCTATTTAATCATGTTAAACTTGAAAGTACGATTGGCGCGTGCCTTTCGGAAGTTCGAGGTATAAAATGATTAAACACCAATGCCAAAAATTTGTTCTGAAAGAAAGTGTGAGTGAGTTATTTTTGTGATATCTACTGAAAATATTGGTCTTTCCATGGTGAGAAGGGTTTACGGATGAACCTAGAAGGTGATTTCTCGTGACATGGTAACGGTGCCGAAACGGGGTTTAGAAACCGATACGAAGAGTACTTGAAAACTGACACAACGAGTGTTTAGTAGTTGACGATGAAAAGTGTTTAGAAATTGACACGACGAGTGTTTAGAAGATGACACGACGAGTGTTGGGAATTGACACGACAAGTGTTTAGAAGATGACACGACGAGTGTTTAGAAGCTGGCACGGAGAGTGTTTGAAGGTAGCATGACGAGTGTTTAGAAGCTGACGCGACGAGTGTTGGAAGGTAGCGTGATGCCAATACAAGAACAAAGAAGACTTGTATCATGGCGCGATTCCAATACAAGGAAGATACCAGGCTTGTAACGTAGCATGATGCCAATATAAGGAAGAGATCGGACTTATAACATAGCGTGATGTCTGTACAAGGAAGAGATCATACTTTTAACGTAGGATGATGCCAATACAAGGAAGAGATTAGACTTGTAACATAGCATGATGCCGATACAAGGAAGAGACCGGACTTGTAACATAGCATGATACAAATACAAGGAAGAGATCAGACTTGTAACGTATCAACAATTCCAATATAAGGAAAGTATAACACATATGAGTGTTTGAATCGATACGGACGAGTATCGGAAGAAGATACGGACGAGTATCAAGAAAATGTTCAACACAGACGAGTGTTTGAATCAATAAGGATGGGTATCAAAAGAAGATACAGACGGGTATCAAGAAAAGATTTAACATGGACAAGTGTTTGAATCAATACGTACGGGTATTAAAAGAAGACACAAACGAGTATCAAGGAAAGATTTAACACGGACGAGTGTTTGAATCAATATGTACGAGTATTGAAAGAAGATACGGATGAGTATCAAGGAAAGGTTAAACACGGACGAGTGTTTGAATCAATACTGACGGGTATTGAAAGAAGATATGGACGAGCATCAAGGAAAGGTTAAACACAGAAGAGTGTTTAAATCAATACAGACGGGTATCGAAAGAAGATACGGATGGGTATCAAGAAAATATTTAACGCGGACGAGTGTTTCAATCAATATGGACGGGTATTGAAAGAAGATATGGACGAGTATCAAGGAAGATATAACACAGACGAGTATTGGAATCAATACGAACGAGTATTGAAAGAAGTTACAAATGTGTATCAAGGAAGAGATAACACAGACGAGTGTTGGAATCAATACAGATGGGTATTGAAAGAAGATATAGACCAGTATCAAGGATAAGATAACACAGGCGAGTGTTGGAATCAATGCGAACGGGTATTGAAAGAAGATACAAATGGGTATTAAGAAAAAGATAACACAAACGAGTGTTAGAATCAATATGGACGGGTATTGAGAGAAGATACATACGTGTATTAAGGAAGAGATAACACGGGCGAGTGTTGGAATCAATACGGACGAGTTTCAAAAGAAGATACAGACGAGTATAAAGGAAAGATTTAACACGGACGAGTGTTTGGGGAACTGACACAAATGAGTGTTTAGGAGTTGACATAGACGGGTGTTTAGGAAAGCGACATAGACGAGTGTTAAGGAAACTAACACAGACGAGTGTTGGAAGACTGCATTATTTGTCAAACGAGAACTGACTGCTAGATGAGAACTGGGTTTAAAATTGATTATCAGACGAGAACTAACTACCAGACATGAACTTAGTTTTGAATGACAAGGTGTACTATTGTCCTTGAATGATTCAGGTCTTTTGTGTAAGGTACTCGATCTGGCTTATGCTTTGTATGCATGTTTGAATTTATTTTGTCGCAAAGATCCATTCTGATGGATCGGCTACGCGCTTTTTAGATTCAATGTTATGCAGTGATAACTATATGAATTACGAAGAAAGAAACTTCATGGGGATAAGCGAAGGATTGTTAGGAGTTATTGCTCATCACTGGGGATGCCAATACATATCGATGCTGGAAACCTGCAGTACCCAAGATTGCTGGGGATATTTATAGGAATTTGCACTGGGGAGCTTATGATGCCGAAGATTATTTAAGACTTCACTGGGGATTGAATTATTGACGAAATGAATTTTTAGGTATGCCACCTCATTCTGGATTATATTGTTGGGGAAGAGATAATCTGGCCCGACTTCCCTACATCCTGAATTGCTTGGAGGTTGGTAGAACTAAATACTCATAAGAATGAATATTAAACACCACGTGGATCTCTTTGAATACTTGCCCCAAGTTTATGCCACACTGGGGAATTACCTCTTGAATCCCTTGGGGATAAAATATGGGCACAGACACCTGCAAATGCCCCAGTTTACTCCACTGGGGATGCCTTGGTTTAGCTTTGCGAGTGCCCCAATTTAGCTTTGAGAATGCCCCGGTTTATCTCTCGGGGGATGTACACTTGCGTGTGCCAAGTAAAATGATGACTCCGAACTTTCTGAATTCACTTGGGGAATCAAGTTTGAAGTTGTTTGTAGCAGATAAAGGCGGTTTTACGTGCTGGCCAAGTCAGGGTGACCATTATGAGTTGCTACCTGCAAGGAACAACAATACTTGGAATGCATACGACACTCCCTTTGGTTATACATCAACATTAAGTCAAGTTTTATCTCAACTTGGGAGTTTTTATTCCTCATGTTTCTAATGTAGTGTTTAATAGCGAATAAAACACATTTTGCATACGAAAAAAATTTATGAAAGTAAAAGATAACTTTTTGATGAAAACAAACTTTATTAATTGTCCTGTGAATAGGCATTTGTACAAGGATGAAACTCCTATATGAGGTAGTTATGAAAAATAAACAGAAAATACAACAGGTACAAATGGCAATGAGAGATACTCGAATTTCCAATAAAATCGTGCTACAATGCCCATATCTTCAGTAGTCTCAATGCCTTGCCTCTGAAGAGTAACAACTTGACCGATCAGTTCACTGCTAGGGTGCTATAGATGTGCATGTGTTATTTGTGAAGAGAATTCAGACTACAACCTCTCGCTTATGATCCCTAACTTTTGCTTGGATCGCCCTTTCGGGTTTTCAATCCAACGGGATACCCATTTTTGCCTAAATCGCCCTTTCGGGTTTTCGACTTAGAGGGTTATTCTATTTTTTCATTTTATCCCTAATTTTATCTGGACTTTTACATCCACTGGGATGCCCATTTTTTCCTAAGTTGCCCTTTCGGGTTTTTGACTTAGCGGGTCTCTTTATGTGTAGTATTTTTTGATTGAGTTTGAATTGACTGGGAGTGGAACATCTTCCCCATCCATGTCTGTCAGGATTAGAGCACCTCCTGAAAAGGCTCTCTTCATGATATATGGTCCCTCGTAATTGGGAGTCCATTTGCCTTTTGGATCAGAATGGCCTTGCACGATAACCTTTCTCAAGACCAAATTACCAGGATAACACTTCCGAGGACGAATCTTTTTGTCGAATGCTCTTTTCATCCTCTGTTACAATTGGCCATGACAGATGGATGCTAGGTGCTTTTCGTCAATCAAATTGTGTTGGTCAAGTCTTGTCTGAACCCATTCTGCCTCATCAAGCTTGGTTTCCATCAGAACCCTCAACGAAGGAATCTCTACTTCGACGAGAAGCACTACATTTGTACCATAGACAAGAGAAAATGGAGTCGCTCCTATTGAAGTACACACAAACGTTCTATAACCATGTAGAGCAAAAGGAAACATTTCATTCCGGTCTTTTTACGTTCTAACCATCTTCTGGACGATCTTTTTTGTGTTCTTGTTAGCAGCTTCGACTGCACCGTTCATCTTTAGTCGATACGGTGATGAATTGTAATGTTAAATTTTGAACACTTCACACAACTCCTTCATCATGTTGTTGTTAAGATTAGAACCATTGCCAGTGATGATTCTATGAGGAATTCCGTAACGACATATGATTTCCTATCTGATGAAGTTGTTAATGACCTGTTTCGTCACGTTCTTATAAGAAGCTGCTTCCACCCATTTGGTGAAATAGTTAATAGCCACTATAATGAATCTATGACCATTCAAAGCACTTGGTTCAATCCTTCTGATCATGTCAATTCCCCACATTGTAAACGGCCATAGTGAAGTCATAACATTCAAAGGAGTTGGAGGAACATGAGTTCTGTCCGCATACACCTGGCACTTATGGCATAATTTTGTATATACACAACAATCACTCTCCATCGTCGCCTAGAAATACCCTGCGCGTAGGATTTTCTTTTCCATAGAATGCCTACTCGAATGAGTTCCGAAAGAACCCTTGTGGATTTCCTTTATGACCGACTCTGCTTCGTGTCTATCCATGCATCTGAGCAGAACCGAGTCATAATTTCTCTTATACAGGGCATCTCCTGATAAGAGAAACTTGGATGCTAAGCTTCTAAGCATACGCTTATCATAAATTGTAGCATTTTCGGGATACTCTTGCTTCTCAAGGTATCGTTTGATGTCGTAATACCACGACTTCTCATTAGACACATCCTCAGTCGAGAGACAATGAGCAGGAAAGACATGTACTGGCTCTTTGTAACAGGGGATACGTATATTAAGCGTCTGATTCAGAAAGCTCACCGAGAACATTGATGCTAAAGTATCTAAAGTATCAGCCAACTGATTCTCTTCCCTGGGAATATGTTCAAAGGTGATTTCATCAAAAGCGGGTATCAGCTACATGATGTAGTCTTTGCATGGAATCAAACTGGGGTGCTTTATTTCCTAATTGCCTCATAGTTGGTGTATGACCAAAGCGGAGTCTCCAAAGACTTCAAGGATTTTGATTTTGAGGTCGATGGCTGCCTCGAGACCTATCATGCAGGCTTTATATTCTTCCATATTGTTCGTGCAATCGAAACATAATCGGACCGTAAGTGGTGTATGAGCATTACGTGGAGAAGTCAGTATTGCCCCAATGCCATGACCTGTAGCGTTAGAGGCACCGTTAAACGTAAGAGTCCATCGCTCTTTAGGATCGACCCCATCATAATCACCAAGCTTCATAACATCTTCGTCAGGAAAGTAAAATTTCATTGATTGGTACTCTTCCAACGACTGATGAGCGAGATGATCCGCAAGAATGCTACCATTGATAGCCTTTTGTGTAACATACTGAATTTCATATTCAGATAAAAGCATCTTCCACCTAGCAAGTCTTCCTATGAGTGCTGGTTTTTCAAAGATATACTTTATCGGGTCCATCTTCGATATCAGAAAAGTCGTGTATGTCAACATATATTTCCTTATACGTCGAGCTTTCCAAGTAAGCGCACAATAAGTTTTTTCAAGCAAAGAATACCTGGATTTGCAATCGGTAAAATTTTTACTCAAATAATAGATGGCATGCTCTTTACGTCCTGTTTCGTCCTGTTGTCCAAGCACACAACCTATAGATCCTTCCAGCACCGTCAAGTACATGATGAGTGGCCTTCCAAGCACTGGAGGAATAAGGATTGGTGGCTCTTGGAGATACTGTTTGATCCTTTTCAGAGGCTTCCAGGCAATTATCATCCCATTACACATCATGATTCTTGCACAGCAATTTAAAGATGGGTTCACAAGTAGCCGTGATATGAGAGACGAACCTAGCTATGTAGTTCAATCTCCCAAGGAACCCTCTTACTTATTTTTCACTTTTCGGTGCTGGCATATTCTGTATTGCTTTTACTTTGTCTGGATCTACTTCGATTCCTCGCTGACTTATGATGAATGCAAGTAGTTTTCCAGATCGCACCCCAAAGGTACACTTTTTCGGATTAAGTCTTAGCCTAAATTTTTGCAGACGCGTGAACAACTTTTGCAGATGGACCAAATGTTCCTCCTTAGTTTGTGATTTTGCAATCATATCATCAACATATACTTCAATCTCCTTATGAATCATATCATGAAAGAGCGTCACCATGACACGTTGATATGTTGCACCAGCATTTTTGAGACCTAAAGGCATGACCTTATAACAGTACGTACCCCACGGAGTAGTGAATGTCGTCTTTGTCATGTCTTCCAGAGCCATCTTTATTTGATTATACCCCAAAAAACCATCAATGAAGGAGAAAACTGAAGACTAAGTTATATTATCAACCAATACATCAATGTGAGGTAATGGGAAGTCATCCTTTGGGCTTTCTTTATTCAGATCCCGATAGTCAACACACATACACACCATCCCATCCTTCTTAGGGACAAGTATGATGTTATTAATCCAATCTGAGTATTCACATACCAACAAGAAGCCTGCATTCAACTTCTTTTTAACCTCTTACTTGATCTTGAGAGACATATCCGGACGAGTTCTCCGCGGCTTTTGCTTCACCAAAGGTCATTCTGGCTTGAGTGGAAAATGGTGCATGACTATATCAGTATCCAAACTTGGCATGTCTTCATACGACCAAGCGAAGATGTCAGAGTAATCTTTGAGAAGCTCAATCAACCCCTTCTTTACATCATCTTGCAAAGTAGCCCCTATCCCGACCTCTCTTTTCACTGCGTCAGTACCGAGGTTAATGATCTCAACAGCCTCATGATGAGGAAAGATCCTTTTCTCTTCTTGTCTCAATAGTCTTTCCAATTCCTCTGGAATTTCACAATCTTCCCCACTATCTTCGTCGGCTTGGTCATTCGGATTTCCAAGGTTATTGGTGCAAGGAACTGTAACATCATCGTTTATAATGTAATTCGAGGTAGACATGTATGATTGATGAATCATGCCCTTTTTTAGAATATGAATGCGAATTGGAAATTGGTTAAAGAGTTAAAAGGAAAAGCATTACCATTTTTATTTCATGCAAATATAAGAAAAGACAGAGAGCAAAAAATTGTATGCAAAAAAGCGTTTTTTATTCAATTTTAAACAAACATAGAAACATGAGGGGTCCCTTTTCACAAGCTTCCAGTATGCTTAGGGAAAAGCATGCGACTTATTTAAAACAAGAACATTACATGTCAAAGAAAACCACTTCAGGAATATCAATAGCAATCTAATTGTCGAGTTCTTGATCAGGCGCAATCTGGTAAATATATTGGGATATATCTGCCCCATCTCCATCACCACCATCCACTGCATGGATTTTCCCTTGAACATTTGGACCAGCACTAACAAACACCTCTGAAAGCAGGGGAATCTGTTTTCCTTTGAGCATGGTTGGACCAGTACCAATACAATGTGAAAAAGAGGACTCGTACCCAAGTCCAGACTTGTCCTGCTTTTCGCGCACTTCGACCACTTTGCCCCAGTTTTCATTGGGAATTCTAGACTCCACAATGGCTTTGGCATCCTTCAAGGAAACCATTGTAACTCTAGACTTCTTTTTAGTTTCCATCATGGCGGGGACTCTGTCAATAGAAATGATTTCCAAGGCTTAGAAAGGGGTTTCATGTATTTCCACATCCACTTCGACATAACAAAAGGAAGTAACATTGTTGATCACGACATCTTCCTCTCCACCAATGATGATGACCTTGTCTTGGATGATGAATTTCAAACATTGGTGCAAAGTTGAGGTTATAGCTCCTTCCATATGGATCCACAGGCGTCCCAACAGGAAAGTATAAGATGGACGAATATCCATGACATAGAATGACATGTAGAATACGTGGGGACCGATCTTGATGGGTAGGTCAACTTCTCCCTCCACATATCTTCTTGACCCATCAAAAGCTTTGATTGTTAGTGTGCTAGGTTTCATCATAACTCTATCCATGTTCAGCTCGAACAGAGTATGTTTAGGCATCACATTCAAAGAAGACCCAATGTCTACCAAGACTTGAGACATCATAGTATGTAAACGTCTGATGGAGATATGCAGTGCTTTATTGTGAGCTTGGCCCTCAGGAGGAAGCTCGTCGTCACTGAAACCCAGACAGTTCCCTCCGGAAATATTTGTAACAACCCCTTCAAATGGGGCCACAAAAATTTCAAGATTCACATGAGAACCATGCAGAATTCTCATCAAGGAGGTTCGATGTGCTTCGTAGTACAGAAGGAGGGATAAGATCGATATCTTTGCAGGTGTCTGATTCAGCTAGTCAAACATCTTGAAATCACTCTTCTTGATCACCCTGATTAACTGCTCTACTTTTTGTTCAAAATACATCCCGGGAGAATCATTGACTACTTGCTTCCCCTTATCTTTCACAAGGATCTCTTCAATAAATTCTTCGGGAGGAGGTGGAGTAGGAGCAAAGACTCTTCTGCTTCGGGTTATTCTTCTAGTTCCAACAATGTTGGTTATGACCTTATTCTCAATCATAGGACAAACAACTCTCTCTCCACAGATGTAAACAACATTGTATTCCCATGGCACTTCCCTGTTATCAGCTATCGGAATGGGAACTAGATTTGGAGGTGTCGATGCTTAGGTTGGCATGGGAGCAACTGGATTCTGATCTGGCGTAGGGAGCGCTGGAACTTGTATAACCAATGGAACTCTTGAAGTATTCCTCTGAACATTGGTCGGATAATACAGAATCTCTAGAATAGCAACATCACCCTCGTGGATGACCTTCTTAACTCTAACAACCCCTTTGTCCATCAATCTCTGAATGGAATTTTTCAAATCATGACACTCGTCTGGATTGGATGAGAATTTCAAACAAAAGCCATGAAGCTCTTGTGGAACTTCTTGCTGTAAAAGATGCTCTCTTAAAACCTTCATTGACATCTGAACCTCATCAACTTGAGTTACCGAGTCCTGACCATCATCGAACCCGATTGCATTGGCAGCATCCCTATGGTGGGGAGGCATATGATTATTCTGAACATTAGGGCCTATAAGAGCGAAGCTTAACTCCTTGGCATCCAAAAGATCTGGCACCTTACACTTAAAAGCTTTGCAGTTTTCAATCGAATGTCCTGGAGCACCCGAATGAAACTCATAACATGCATTAACGTCATAACCCCTTAGAAGTTCTGCCGGTGAATGAGATAACTCTCAAAGCTGTACCAACTGACCAGCTAGTAATTATGGAAGAAATTGGGCATAAGACATTGGGATTGGATCCAACTTCCTCTCGTGATACCTTTGCGGCCTTTCTTGACCCCTTTGTCCTTGGGGCCTCTGATTCTGTTGATAGTTTCGTGGTGGTGCATACTGTTGTTGCAGAGCAGCAACATGAGTTTTGCAATACAGAACCTGTACAACAACTTTCCCCTTATCAACAGAGGCAATGCTCACCTGTCTTTCCTTTTTCTTGACAAAACCGTTAGAATACAGTTTATTTCCACTACCTGAGCTGTTGTTACCATTCGTGCCAGATGCACCTGTAATAGTCCCGACTTTGATGCACATTTCAACCCGCTCCCCGATGATAACCATATCTAAAAATGAATCAGAAGTACTGCCAAGCATGTGTTAAAGATACGAACCTCGGAGGGTATTCATAAAAAAATCCACCAGTTCACGGTCCAAGAGAGGAGGCTGAACCATCGCGACCAAACTGCGTCACCTCTGCGCATACTCTTTGAAAGACTCATTAGCCTTCTGAGACATGCTCTAAAACTTTGCACGGCTAGGCGCCATGGCGGCATGGTAATGATAATGTTTCAGGAATGCATCAACAAGCTCACCCCAAGTACTAACATGAGTTCGCTCTAACTACATCTACCACTCCAATAGAGCTTTAGCCAGACTATCCTGAAAGAAATGCATGAGCAACGGCTTATTGCTAGCTTAAGCGGCCATCTTTCTGCAGTAAGATCAGAGATGATTCTCTGGGCATGTAACCCCCTTATAATTGTTGAATTCTGGTACCTTGAACTTTGGTGGAATCACAACCCCGGAACCAAACACATAGCAGTAGCACTGAATCTCGTCCTTTTGGAAGTCTCCATAGCCTTCAAACTTTCTTCCAAAGCCTTGTACATTCTAGCGATTTCAGACATATCAACTATAGAATCCTTTGTAGGGCCATCGAGATCGATGACATCATGGTGATCATAATAATTAGCCGAGGTTTCTCTTTAGGGATTCCCCCATTATCGTTCTTGGATCCACCGTTCTCAGACGTAGAGGCACTGCCAACTAGCTTAGTAACACTCAGTCTGAGTTCTTCCTGCCCTTGGATGACGACATGAAGAGTTTCCATGAGCTGATTCATTCGATCACCCCTGGTGTCCATGTCTTTGTAGAGGGCGGTCTGGGTCTACTCAATCTGCTCCATAATCCTAAACTTGTTGGCTCGAGTGCGATAAGGATGTAAGGAAGTCGTCTTGTTGATTCTGATAATAAGAGGCAAAACCATCAGGTAATAATTCCTGCCAAAAAACCTGCAATTCATGAAATGCATGATATGTATGATGTACGAAATGATTATCCATTCCGGTTTTTCACAGTGAAAGTGAAAGTGACGTCTTTGTACTACCAACGGTCTAATTCTCAAAGTCTATATAAAGGGACCTCATCAGCATTTGAAGATTGACGAATTATATCACACTATCAAGCTTGAATCAAATTGTTGTGAAACATCAAGAGAAAAGAAGAATCACTATTTATATACATCCATAAATATTCTTCTAGAGAAATATTAGAACACAAGAGTTGTTAATCGTTATTGTGTTAAGATATTAGGAATTAAACACAAAGAGATTTTTTCTCATTATTTGTGTTTCATCTTAGAGTTATCAATACAAAGAGTTGTTTCTAATTGTTTATATTACAGACTTTGTTCTTCATTGTTGTGTTAATTTGCTTTTTAGAAGCAAGTATTGCAAACATAGTTGGTTGTAATTCTGTTTAGAATTGATTATTTCCTCAAGTGACTAGGTTGTTAGTCTGAGACTTGAGTTTGGACTCTTATACGATTGTGGTTAGTCACCGGAGGGTAGCCCGTGCATTTGTAATCTATTTAGATTAGTGGATTAAGTCCTTTTTGAAGGCAAAATCACCTTGGTGGGTGGACAAAAGTAACCTTGTTGAAGATGAACTTGTATAAACCAAAAGATTTACTTTATTCTTTTCTAAGTCATTTATTTATAGTTAGTTAAAAAAATAATTTTAGAAGAAAAAGTTTAGTTATAAAACCCAATTCAAACCCTCATTTATTGTGTTTTTCTTACCCTTCAATTGGTATCAGGAGCTCTGACTCTTCATTGATTTTCAAATCAAACACTTAAATGGGTAGAGAGATCCAATTGAGAAAAACATCACATGGTTGTGTCTGCAAACACAAATGAAAAAGATAACTACTTTACTAAGCCTCCTATTTTATATGGAGAAAGATTTTAGTACTGGAAAGACAGACTAGATTGTTTCTTTCTATGTTATGATGTAGATCTTTGGGATCTGATTATAGATGGTTATAGGGACATGTATCTGAAGAAGGTATTCCTATTCCCAGAAGTCAAATGAGTGAATATAAAAAAAGATGAAGCAAGAATCATTATAAAGCCATAACCATTCTTCTCAGTGCTAACTCATATAATGAATATGAGAAAATCACCAACAGAGAAACAACTAAGGAGATTTTTTATTATTTAAAGATGACTCATGAAGGGAATGCTCAAGTAAAGGAGACTAATGTGTTAGCTTTAATTCATAAATATGAAGCATCAAGATGGAAGAAGATGAAACTATTGAGACCATGTTCTCAAGGTTTCAAACCTTAGTAACAGGACTCAAAGTTATGTACAAAGGATATCAAATAATGGACCATGTTAATAAGATCGTCAGAAGTCTTCCAAAGAAGTGGAGACCTATGGTAATAGCTTTGAAACTTTATAAATACCTGGAAAAAAATTAGCCTTGAAGAGTTTATCAACTCTCTAAGAAGTCACGAAATAGAGTTGAAGTAAGATGAACCTCAGAAAAAGGTTAAGTCTATTGCTCTAATGTCTAAATAAGAAAAAATGGTCAAGTCGGGAAGACTCAAAGCTCTTAAATCTGAAGAGGAAGGAGACCTCGAAAATGAAGACTCTGATGACGATGATGAATTGTCATTACTTTCTAGAAGAGACAAACAACTCACAAAAAGACAAAACAATTCTAGAAGATTCAGAAAAGATCATTCAGACTCTTTCTCAAAGGAAAATAGAGAAGTCATATGCTACGAATGTAATGAACCAAGACATTACAAATATGATTGTCCAAAGCTAAAGAAAGAGGCCTATAGAAATGAAGGTTCCAAAAACAACAACTTCAAAGGAAAAAAGAAAGGCCTCATGGCAACATGGGATGATTCAGAAGCATCAGGATCATATTCTGATGAAGAAATTTCATCAGATACAGTTTTAGACTCTGAAGAGGTATTTTCTAAACTATCTCAAACTAAATTAGAATTATGTTTATTAGAATCTCTAAATCAGAAGCTTCAATTGAGATTCAAGAACCCTCAGAAGGATCATGAATATGAAATTGAAGAATATGATACACTAGAGAAATAAAGTTTTTAACAAAAAGATGCTTCTTCTATTTCAAAAACTGAAAATATATTTCTAAGAAAATGTTGTTCAAAATCTGACAAAGTTCTTTCTAAATCTTCTTTATCTTCTAAAATAGTAATGTATCAACATGATATAACTTTTTCAGAAATTCCTAAACAACAACAAAGAAACAAGCAGAATATCTTCCATGATCTTTGGTGTTGGTCGTGATAAAATTGTAGAAAGAAAGAATAAAATACTGCAAGAAGTAGCCAAGACTATAATAAACAAAATAAATATTGCTAAGCACTTCTGGTAAGAAGCTATAAGAGAAACTCGTTACATGCAGAATATAATTTCTATGAAACCAAGTATTGAATAGACTCCTTGTGAGTTATGCAGTAGAAGAAAACCCAACATCTATTATTTTCATCCTTTTGAATGCTCATGTTTCATTCTAGATACTAAAAGTAATCTAAACAATTTTGACTTTAGAACACAAAATTGTAGTATGTTGAGATACTCAGAACATACTAAATGCCACATAGTATATAATACAGAAACACACATTATTAAAGAATATATCGATGGTAGAATTAATGATAAGATTTACTTAGAAGAGTCAAAGTTGTTTGAAAGTTTTGCAGGTCTAGAAATAACATCTGCAGAAAAAATTCTGGAAAAAAGCAAGTTTGAAATGAAGACGCAACAGAAGAACATGATCACCCATCAGTTAGAAAAGGAAAAGTCAAAGACAAACTCTTTGTGAAGATTATATTTTGGGAGATAAAGCTTGACCAATTATCAGAACAAGATACACCTGTAAACAAACTGAAGAAATACATATGGGATTGGTATCCTCAATAGAACCAATTTCATGTGATGAAATACTTCAGGATGATGGATGGATTCTGGAAGTACAAGAAAAGCAAAACCAGTTCTCCAGAGTTGATGATTGGGTTAGAGAAACTAAACTAAAAGAAACTCGCATTGTTGCAACCAAGTGGGTCATCAGAAACAAGTTTGATGAGGAAGGTGACCTTGTCATAGAAAAAATAAACCAGGTTAGGATTTACATATTTTCTGATGGAGTATGTCTATATATTTCTACCGGTTAGAAGATATCTTAAAACAGAAACACAAATTAGAAATCTTTTATTTTTATTCTTTATATATAATTGTATGTTACCCTAAACAAATGGTTGTGACCCCTATCTCTCGTCAAACCACATCGTTTGATTAACATCTAGAGCACTTTCATTCCCTTGAGGATAAATTTAAAATCTTAATGCTTTTCTCCCATCTCTTATCTATTTTAGGATATATCAAAAACCTATTTTACTAAAATTGGGAATCTTTTAATACGACCTTTTATTCCTAATTCTAGTTTTTCACTTTGTATCCCCTTTCTGACAAGCGTTTGTTTTTTTATTATCTCTTTTTGGAACTTGATAACATATCCTCCCTCATAAGTTTTCATTTATTGTGTTGTCAGTTTCGATATCTTATAGCCAGACAGTCACGTCTTCTGTCCTTTCATTTAAGATCAATTTATTTTATCTTATTATGCATTCTTTTCTCATTTTTTTCATTTTCTGACTCTTCTTGATCTCTTTTGAAATAATAACCTATTTTGGTATCTTGAGATCGATTGATTGAGTAAGAAAATTTATTCTCCTATCCGTCTTGTGTTATCTTTATTTACTTATACCCTCTTCTTTCTCACAAATATTTTCCTCATTTCTGCTCTCATTATGTCTTCAATCACCTCACTTGAAAATGAGGAGAACTTGGAGATTATTTTTTAAGAACGTCCAGACTTTACTAGTCTTCTAAATGGTAGTTGCAATCTGTCTCAACCTATTCAATTTCATGGTTGGTATGGGTATTTATCTATGTTGCATAGACTCGTTTATCCAAACTTCGTCAAAGAATTCTGGAAAAATGTATATGTAGGTGTTCAAGGTAGATCTGTTTGTTCAAGCGTTTTTCATGTTCCTTTTGTCATCACTTCTACCTCCATCT
This sequence comes from Vicia faba, assembly GCA_948472305.1. Lineage (NCBI taxonomy): Eukaryota > Viridiplantae > Streptophyta > Magnoliopsida > Fabales > Fabaceae > Vicia > Vicia faba. The sequence continues at coordinate 931,294,713 of OX451740.1, read as the reverse complement.
CCGTAGCTATAAGATTTGTTTGAACTTGTGGGATCACTGTGGATGAGTTCAGGCTAAAATACACATTTGTTAAAAACTCTTTTCCATCCATGATTTCTCATCTTCGTATGAGCCTACTAATCCAACAAAGCTTCTCTTTATTGGAAGAATCTGGTTCAAATTTATGCTTAACAACTTCAGGCCTCGAGGAGATAATCTAAGCACTCCGTCTCATGATGACCGACTTTTCATCTAAATTCTACTCAATGATGTTAAGATAAATCCTCCTCAAACCATCTTTAATTATCTAAAGGAGTCCATTGTAATCTCCAGAAATCGAAACAAATCCTTCATACCTTATGGAAGAGTTCTCAACTGAACTATTCTACAAAGCAAATTTGGTTGGATTAATTCAAATGAATGGACCAGAAAATGCTCTTGCAGAAGAAAGATGTGAATTCTTTAGATCATATTTACAATTGTATAGTGTAGCTGTGATCGATGGATCTGGAACTGACTGTTTAACGCTGGTTCGCGAAATGTCGCGGTAAGCAAGAGTCGCCACCGTCTTTTATTTTCTCCAAATGGAAAGGACAAAAGCACAGAAAAATTCCTTATTGAGATTGCTCTCGGTTCGGGAGGTAGATTTATAGAAAGGGAAGGTGTTAGCACCCTTTCTATCCATGGTTATCCATGGGCTCTTAGATATTTGCTCATTTGTGTTTTCAAAAAATGTTTGTTTTCTTTTCAACAGTGGGTTTAAAAAAGTTCCGTTTAAAATTTCAGTTCGACTCTTGTATCAGTCCTCAAGAGTGTTTGAAAAGTTATTTTTGAAATCTTTTTGCAAAGTGTCGGTGTGAAAATAAGTTTTTGATTTTTGTTTTGAATTAGAGCAAGTATCTACGAGTCATCTACCTACCCTAAGGAATTCGTCTGTGTAAATGTCCTTAAGATGGTGCCATCCCATCATTGAGAGGTAGGTAGCACCACCATTGGAGGTGTTCGGGTCAATTCGAGGATTAGGGACAGTGTGGTCACCAGAGAAATAGGAAGACACCTTAGAAGCTACCCTCATGCCATGTTCATGGACATGAGGACTTACTAAAACATCCTCTACTCGACGACCACGTTTCGAGGGGCAAGGCAACAGTGAGGCGTACCCTAGGAATGGTGTGTGATTTGTGTGTCATTTTCAGTTATTGTTTGTCTTGTCATGCATCGGTGATCTACGCTTTGATTTTATTTTTGGCCATTCATTCTTTCATGCAAATTATTATCAGTTAAAAAAAGTGCGGGAAGATAAAAGTCCTACGCTATTACAAAGGCGCGGGTCTACATCGCCAAATTAAACCAAGACCCGATTTGAAATAAATAAAATGCGGAAAGTAAATATCCTAATTATCTATTACAAAGCTTTGGGGCAATTACATGAAATTTTAAAAAAAAGGAAATAAAAGTAAATGTGCGAAAAGAAATAAAAATCGAGAATGCGAGGGCGTTGGACCCTTTAAAGAAATTAAATCGAAATTATAAATTAATTAAATTAAATAAAAGAAAGAACCTTTTTTGGAGTTTTTGTATTTATGGAATTAAGGAGAATTAAATTTGAATTAAAAGTTCTAATTCTAAACATTTTTAATTATTAAAGAAATAAATTCAAGTTTGACCTAATTTACATTAATTATTTACATGGCATATTTATTTACAAAAGTAATTAGTTACTAATAGTGACAAAAAAAAAGATTATTTATTAAGAAAAAGAATAAAAAATGATAAGAGACTTGTTTTTATACTTTTTAATTTATTTAAGAAAACATTAAACCTAAAAAACTAAATTGATTATTAAACCTATTTACAAAATGAATATTAGTGAATTAAATAATAAACATTTTTATTTTTGACTTTCTGATTTTTTGTGTTTTTTGTATTATAAAAATTATTTTTATGGAATTAAATAAAATAATTAATCAAAAGAAAAAAGAGAATTAAAAAAAAAAGGAAGAAAAATGCAAACCATAGGGGGTTTTCTGGCCAATTATGGAGGTATATAGGAAGCATTTTGGCCCATGGAATGCAGGCCCATGTTGACTTTCCTGGCGCGTGTGGGAAGCAGTTGACTGGTGCCCATGGTGATCTGCCAATTTTGACCTTTGGATTGGCCTTTAGAGACATGTGGCGTGCCAAGGTTTTGGGGTGTATGATGGACCACAGGACGAAAGCTGCATAGAAACACATGAAGAAAAATAATATTGGAGAAGGGAGGGACCTGGGAATCGAACCCAGGTCCCAATGTTTAAAGGACAACACATCAACCAACCAGCCAGGCGCGTTTCTTTGTTCCTTTAGTGGGCAATAATCAATATGAGAGAGAAAGAAAGGGTTAGTGGGATAATAAAAAAAGGGCGCCAGTTATTCAAACCGGCCAACCAGCATTCAACACGCCAGCGTCTTCTTCTTCCTTCTTCGCTTTTGCCTGAAAACATAGAATAGATAGCGGGGGTTTTAAACCCCCACTAAGTGAAGAACACAAAAATAGCGATTAGGCCCTGGGCTCATATAAATTGAGCGCGAGGTATGGAATTAGTTCGTATGAAGGTCACGAATCCAATGGTCCTGGTCTTATGGCTTAATTTTTCCAGATACTCAAAGCCCCAAATGGAAGCTTCAGAAACCCTAGAACATTTGAATGGTATATTTCGCTACAAGCAAGATTAGTTCAATTAACATACACCAAAAGCTTCAGTGAGTCCATATTAGTACAAATCAGCATTTAAAATGTATGAAATATGCATATAAATCAAAGTACGATTATGAGAGTTTTCTTGAACAGGACTATGGTGTTCTACCGTTTCTCTGCGTGTGGGGATGTGATTTTGATTCAGAAAGCTTCCTTGATGCGTCAGGAATGTAATGGAATTGTTCTCTTGCCTTGGAACACCCTCTAGCTATGTTTTCAGTTTTGAAATCTTTGACAAAAAATGCAAAGTTTGTATTTGATTCTGAGCGCAACCTCTAGGTTCTCTTGATTAGGTTTGCATTGTGTTCATATGTGTGACTGAATTAGGGTAGAAATCCAAGTCCAAAAACCTTTGCAATCAATGTTTCAATATTTGATTTTCAATGTAATCTTTTTCAATCTTTTTCATGTCTTTTTTATGCCAATCATTGCCAATTCTTTCCATATTGAGTGTGCACGAAATATTTAGGCTTTATTGAGAAAATATGCTGCAAAAAAAGATTGGAAAACATGATTTTCTATTTTTGTCATATTTTATTTTAATTAAATGAACTAATAATAATAATAATTCAAATAATTAATAAAAAATGATAAAATAACTCCCTTTAAAGTCAATGGGTCGTGAATAGCTTTTGGGTGATGATTCTTGGAAGAAATTTAGGCCCATTAGCAATTTTGAGGCATTTGAAGCAAAGTTGACTTTTCAAAATTCCCAAAAATTTCCCAACTTCCACAAGGCATATCTTGCTCAATTTTTAAGCTTTTATCATGTTCTTAGACATTTTCGAAAGGTCTTGAAGTCCTCTAACCAATGCCTTTGGTCGCATATCAATTTGATTTACCAATCTCAAGTTATGGTCTTTGACTTAAAGTCCCTTTTTGTTGACTTTTGAAAATGACCTATAATGTTGAGATTGATAACTTTTTGTGAGAGCATTTCTTGTACTTGAAGTGTGATGATGAGTTGTAGGAAATGTCATTCTCTTCAAAATGAGCTTTGGATGGAATTTTTCTGATAAACCATGTCGAAGTTATGCCTTGGTCAAGTTACAGTTGACTTTTTCAATTGTCCAAATATGGAAACTTTTGCATCTTGAGACTTTTTGAGCCATGCCTTGAGAATCATGATCAAGAATTGATCAAATGATGTTTGTGGCTTCAAAATAAGATGTTGACCAAAATTTTTGACTTTTGACTGTCAAATGACCATTTTGCCCCTGCAGTTGACTGTTGAGCAATTAGGGTTTTTGACTGTGCAATTTTGTGCTGTAAGTCTTGAAACTTGGCATATGGATGCTTGACCATGTTTATAGGCATGTGGGACTTGCTTGGACACTTGGAAACTTCAATTTCTTTGCCATAACCAAAACCCTAGTTTTTGACTGTTAGGAGGCCATTGAACTGTGCAACCCTTGGGAGATTTTGAAGCATGCTCTTTGCAAATCTTGAAGAATATGGGAGGGCAAATTTTGGGGTACAACAGTTGCCCCTGTTCAATCTTCTTAGACCTGAGGATGTAGATTGGCTGGCGTGCCTTTCGTAATCCGAAGGTGGAAGATGATTGAACACTAGAGTGCCCAGAAATTTGCACTCACATAGTAATGTGATGGTGGGAATGGGCTTACAGATGCCATTTGGAGATTAGTGGATAGGAAGATGGGCTTATAGATGCCATGTTGAGAGGTGATAGAAGGTGGATGGGCTTATAGATTCCATCTGGGTGTCGATCGCGTAAGAGATTCCTTAGCGAGAACCTGCGTACCTGAAAAAAAGAAAGATGATTACCTGACCTGTTATAGGAGCTGGTATTCAAACTCTTTGTATAGATGCGCCCTGACTGGTTACAGGAATTGAATCTGGAGCTTCAAAAGGTGATGAATGAACCAGGGATGGTTACTACCTCAACGGGACGTTGAGAGAACCTTGGACGATTACAACCTCAACAGGAACGCTGAGAGAACCTTGGACGATTACTAACTCAACAGGAACGCTGAGAGAATCTTGGAGCGATTACTACCTCAACAGGAACGTTGAGAGAATCTTGGAGCGATTACTACCTCAACAGGAACGCTGAGAGAATCTTGGAGCGATTACTACCTCAACAGGAACGTTGAGAGAATCTTGGAGCGATTACTACCTCAACAGGAACGCTGAGAGAACCTTGGGCGATTACTACCTCAACAGGAACGCTGAGAGAACCTTGGGCGATTACTACCTCAACAGGAACGCTGAGAGAACCTTGGGCGATTACTACCTCAACAGGAACGCTGAGAGAATCTTGGATGTCTTCTACTGGGATAAGAATCAGGGAGATCTTAGGGTCGATCTGACTGAACCGGAGAAGGCCTTTGACTGGATAAGAATCAGGAAAATCTTAGGGTCGATTTAATTGAACCAGACTAAAGTCTTGGAATATCTTCAACTGGATAAGAATCAGGGAGATCTTAGGGTCGATCTGACTGAACCAGAGAAGGCCTTTGACTGGATAAGAATCAGGAAAATCTTAGGGTCGATCTGACTGAACCGGGCAAGTTCTTGAAATCTTCAACTGGATAAGAATCAGGGAGATCTTAGGGTCGATCTGACTGAACCAGAGAAGGCCTTTGACTGGATAAGAATCAGGAAAATCTTAGGGTCGATTTAACTGAACCGGACAAGGTCTTGGAATATAGCTGAGAACTTAACTGGATCTTTCCTGAAAGGTAAAGGTCAGTCATATGCAATGCATGATATGGATCAAGCAATGATGTTCTCAACATAAATGAGATTTGTAAGATATGATGTGTATATGCATGCTAAAATGTATGGAAATGTGATGTTTATGAATGTATGTTTTCGTCTTAGGAAAATAAATCCTTGATGGGTGCCGGGAAGTCACATCCTGGGCTGATGTTGGAGAATAATGCTTTGTTGTTTCCACTGGGGATGATAGTTGCAAGAATACCGGTAAGAGAAGATAACTCCGTTGGGGGATAAACTTGATGAAGAGATTACTCTGCGGGGAATAACTACTCTAGCGACCTTGCTGGGGAACAATACTCTGTGGGGAGAGAGGTATGCTGTTGAGATGTTGATGGTAACTTCGCTGGGGATATCATTAATATGTTGGAAGTGTTAATAGACTCCGCTGGGGATAGGAAGACTTCGTCGGGGACGATCTTTCCGTGGCTTTTGGCTGAGGATAACCCAGTTATATCCTGGTAGGGAAATAACCTTTGAATAAAACCGGGAGACGCGTTCGTGCTCTGCGAGGGATAAGCTTCCAAAATCTACTAGGGATAAGCTTCCTGTTGGGGAGATAGATTCAAAATTTCCTGGGGAAATCTTTGATTGGACCCTCCTGGGGAAATTTTGAGATGTATTGGGGAAGTGGCTCCACTGAATGTCTGGTATACCGCCAGGGAACAATCTTAGATCAAGATTGTCGGGGATGCTTGTTAAGAATGTCTGTATATCGTGCTGGGGAATGTTGAGATCTGCGGGGGTATCCAACTTCCTTAATGCTGATAATAGCTTTGCTTGGGGAGAGTGCACTGACTTGCTGGCTTACTCTCTGGGGTGTTAAGATATACTGGTTGTGTTCTTCAGCTGAACCTACCTTGGTACCTTGATGGACATAGCAATTAGATCTCTTAGACAACTCATTATTGCCCCTGTTTCTAATATTACTTGTAATTAATCCTTTGTTTCGTATGCAAATATTTATGAGTTTAGCAATTATTGTCGAATGCATATATCACAAATTGAACCTCGGACGTTCTTCGCAAAACAAAACAGAAAAAGGAAAAACAATTGGCAATTTGAGCTGAAAAGTGTATTTATATTGATTTTGAATTTGCCTGTAAATAGGCGTTTATGTACAAGAGGCTGACGTCCTAGTAAGAGAACGCCGCTGAATATGAGTTTATACAAATTTGTACAAAGGAAAATAAAACAGCTGTGTGAAAAGAATAATCCCACTGGGTTCCAACTCTGTTATCGCCTTTATATCTTCGAGCGTCTCATCACTTGATGACCTAGCTGAAGATGAAGTTGATTGATCGATGCCGTCTGAACTTGATGCTGATACCGGATTCTGGATGCGAAGTGATCCAATGAGACATAGTATTACGCTTTATCCCTAACTTTTGCCTGGACCGCCCTTTCGGGTTTTCAGTCCACCGGGATACCCATTTTTGCCCAAGCCGCCTTTTCAGGTTTTCGACTTGCCGGGTGTACAGATTTTTTTCATTTCATCCCTTCATTTTGCCCGAACCCTTTTGGTTCGCCGGGAAGCCCTAATTTTTGCCTAGGTATGTCAACCTAGCGGGTCTTTTTTCATGCGTAGTATCTTTTTACTATGTCTGCATTGGCGGGGTGAGGAAGGTCGTCACCATCCATATTGGTTAGAATCATGGCTCCTCCTGAGAACACATGTTTAACCACAAATGGCCCTTCGTATGTAGGGGTCCACTTGCCCCTTGAATCACTCTGAGGAAGGACGATACGTTTGATTACCAAATCCCCAACTTGATATTCTTGTGGTCTGACCTTTTTGTTAAATGACCTGATCATCCGTTTCTGATACGTCTGACCATGACAAATAGCAGCAAGTCTTTTTTCATCAATAAGGTTTAGCTGATCAAGTCGTGTCTGGATCCAATCATCTTCGCTCAGATCTGCATCCTTCATTATCCGGAGAGAGGGTATCTGCACTTCGATTGGTAAGACTGCCTCCATACCGTAGACCAAGGAGAAAGGGGTTGCCCCGGTTGACGTCCTGGCTGAGGTACGGTACCCGTGTAGAGCAAATGGTAACATCTCGTGCCAATCTTTATAAGTCACTGTCATCTTCTGCACAATTTTCTTGATATTTTTATTTGCTGCTTCTACAGCCCCGTTCATCTTCGGCCGGTAGGGAGAAGAGTTGTGGTGCTGTATCTTGAACTGCTCGCAGAGCTTAGTGATAATCTTGTTGTTGAGATTGGTACCGTTGTCCGTAATGATCCTTTCAAGGACGCCGTATCGACAGATCAGATTATGCCGAATGAATCGTGCCACAACATTCTTGGTTACTGTAGCATAGGAAGCTGCTTCAACCCACTTCGTGAAGTAATCAATCGCTACCAGGATGAAGCGATGCCCGTTGGATGCCGTAGGTTTAATCTCACCGATCATATCTATGCCCCACATTGTAAACGGCCAAGGTGCTGTCAAGACATTCAGAGGAACTGGAGGAACATGCACCTTGTCTGCATAAATCTGGCATTTGTGGCATGTCCGAGAGTGTTGGTAACAGTCGACTTCCATTGTGGACCAGAAATAACCTGCTCGAAGGATCTTCTTTGCCATAGTATGTCCACTGGAATGCGTCCCGAAGGTACCCTCATGCAGCTCTGCCATGATCCTTTCTGCTTCAGTCTTATCCACACAACGCAGTAAGGTCAAATCATGGTTTCGCTTGTACAGAATGTCGTTGCTAATGAAGAACTTCGCTGCGAACCTTCTCAGAAACTTTTTATCGTTGGCAGATGCACCTTCAGGGTATTCCTGAGCTTCCAAGTATCTCTTCACCTCATGGTACCAAGGCTTCTCAGTCACCAATTCAGTCTCGAGATCACAACAGTATGCCGGTTCGTCTAGTTTCCAGATGATGATCCGGGGAGCCTCATTGTCCCATTTGAATTTGAACATGGAAGACATCGTAGCTAACGCGTCCGCCAGCTGATTCTCCTCTCTCGGAAAATGTTCAAAGGTTATCTCTGTGAAGTGGGGGATCATTGTCAACACACATTCCTTGTAAGGAATCAGATTCGGATGTTTTGTATCCCACTCGCCTTTGATCTGGTTGATCACGAGAGAGGAATCTCCGAAGACACTCAGAAACTTGATCCTTAAGTCGATCGCCGCTTGGAGACCCATGATGCATGCCTCATACTCCGCCATGTTGTTGGTGCAGTTGAAACATAGCCAGGCAGTAAGTGGAGTATGAGTGCCTTGAGGGGATATGATCACAGCGCCGATGTCGTTACCCAAAGCATTGGAGGCTCCGTCAAAGTGCATAAACCATCGGGATCCTTCCTCAGGTCCTTCATCCGGTCCAGGTACTTCACAATCAGTCACAATCATGATACTCTCGTCAGGAAATTCAAAGTTCATTGACTGATAGTCGTCTACTGCCTGATGTGCCAAGTGGTCTTCCAATACACTTCCTTTGATGGCTTTCTGGGTCGTGTACAGGATGTCGTATTCCGTCAAGATCATTTTCCACCTTGCTATTCTCCCAGACAGAGCAGGCTTTTCGAATATGTATTTTATAGGATCCATCTTTTAGATCAACAAGGTAGTGTGAGTCAGCATATACTGTCTCAGCCGGCGAGCAACCCATACCAAAGCGCAACAAGTTTTCTCGAGCAGTGAGTATCGGGTCTCACAGTCGGTAAACTTTTTGCTAAGGTAATAAATGGCATGCTCTTTTCGGCCAGACTCGTCATGCTGCCCCAGCACACACCCCATTGAGTTGTCAAGCACTGTTAGGTATAATATCAGAGGTCTCCCCTCAACCGGTGGCATAAGGATGGGTGGTTCTTGGAGATACTCTTTGATTCTGTCAAAAGCGGCCTGACATTCATCATTCCAACGTACTACCTGATCTTTCTTCAGCAGCTTGAAGATTGGTTCATAAGTAGCAGTCAGGTGTGAGATGAATCGGGCAATGTAATTCAGGCGTACTAAAAAGCCTCTGACCTCTTTCTCTGTCTTAGGAACTGGCATCTCTTGAATGGCCTTAACCTTAGCAGGGTCCACTTGAATACCCTTGTCACTTACAACGAAGCCTAGCAACTTTCCAGATCTTACCCCGAAGGTGCACTTGTTCGGGTTCAACCTTAGCTTGTACAGTTTCAGACGGTCAAACAATTTCTGCAGATGATCAAGATGTTCCTCCTCGGTTTGGGACCTTGCAATCATGTCGTCGACATACACTTCTATCTCATGATGGATCATGTCATGAAATAAAGCAACCATGGCACGTTGGTAGGTTGCCCCAGCATTTTTCAGTCCAAAAGGCATGACCTTGTAGCAAAAGGTGCCCCACTGAGTAACAAAGGTAGTTTTTTCCATGTCTTCAGGTGCCATCTTGATTTGATTATAGCCTGCAAAACCATCCATGAAAGAGAACACCTTATGCTGAGCAGTATTGTCAACCAGGACATCAATGTGAGGTAGGGGGAAGTCATCTTTGGGGCTGGCCCTGTTCAGATCCCTGTAATCAACACACATTCTGACCTTACCATCCTTCTTCGGTACCAGCACCACATTAGCAACCCACTGAGGGTAAGAAGTTACTGCAATAAAACCGGCATCGAATTGCTTCATAACCTCGGCTTTGATCTTCTTAGACATCTCTGGACGCATACGGCGGACCTTTTGCTTAACCGGAGGGCAGTCTTCCTTGGTAGGCAAATGATGGACCACGATGTCGGTATCCAACCCGGGCATGTCTTCGTAGGACCAGGCAAAGATCTTCACATAATCATGTAACATCTGAGTCAACCGTTGCTTCACGCTGAGCTCTAGGTTGGCACCAATCTTGACTTCCTTCCTTTCTGTATCAGTACCCATATTTATTGTTTCCACCGGCTCTTCGTGTGGTTGAATCGCCCTCTCTTCTTGTTGTAACAGTCTTGCAAGCTCGCCAGGCACTTCGCAATCATCTTCACCTTCGTCTTCGGCTAAGTTGATCGGATTTTCAAAGTCATAACTGGCAGTAGTAGAGTCGTTACCAGTGAGATCTAGAGTGGATTGAAACCTGTATGAGTGAGTGTGTGTAAATACAGCTGTTTTGCAATATAAAGAAAGGAAAGAAAGAAAAGGAGCATAAGATTTGAAATGCGAGAAAACGTCCAAGGTCTTTATTCATGATATATGAAATGACAATTAATATGCCCTCACAAATGAAGCCACGGTGCCCCGGGTAAGACACCGGGCCATAGAGTTTTAATTTATTGTTTATTACAAATAACAAAAACAAAGGAGTTTATTACTGCGTAACAAAAGTAACAGGAGTATGATCTTTAGCAGTCCAATTGGTCAATCCAACATCAGTCGTCGGGTAGATCCAGCTATCAAACTCTGACTCTTCCACTTCATCTTCATCCCCAACAGCATTCACTCCTGGATTGGTGATGAGCATAAGAGGTCTTCTGGTTTTAGCTTTGCGCACAGTCTTCTGAGCCTCTGCAGTAAAACCCAGTCCGAACTTGTCAGTTTTAGGTGTAAAATCAGGGAGCCTGCCCCAGTTAGCACATTCACCTTTCTTGATTACAGCCCGGGCGTCCTTCAAGGAAGCCATCTTCAATGGAAAGTCCTCTTCAACCACTGCTTCTGCTGCTGCCAATGTTGGAGGTACCTCTTCAAAATGCTGAAAGGGGGTTTCAATAAACTCCCCGTCCATCTCAATATATCAGAAGGAATTCAAGTGACTAACCATATACTCCTCCTCTCCCTGCACAGTGACAATCTTCCCTCTGACGGGGTACTTGAGTTTCTGGTGTAGGGTAGAGGTCACTTCCCCAGCTTTGTGAATCCAAGGTCGACCCAGTAAACAAGAATAAGATGGACGGATATCCATCACATAGAAAGTTGAGTCGAATACTTGAGAACCCACACGAATAGGAATGTCTACCTCTCCATGAACCATCCTCTTAGAACCGTCAAAGGCTCTGACAATGATGTTGCTAGGTTTTAGCTCCAGGCCCTCACAATCCAACCGGTCTAAGGCCTTTTTGGGTAGCACATTCAGGGAAGAACCGGTGTCCACCAACACGTGCGCAAGAGTAGTGCCCCTGCATTCAATAGAGACATGCAGGGCATCATTGTGGTTCTTTCCCTTAGCAGTAAGGTCAGCATCCGAGAAACCCAAACCATTATCGGCTGTCAAATTGGCTACGCAATCAGTAAACTGGACTGCAGATGTCTCCTGTGGCACATGGGCCGTCTTTAGAAATGAAATCAAGGCCTTAGCATGGGCCTCTGAGCACAGCAGCAAGGAGAGCATTGAGATCTTGGAGGGGGTATGCCCCAGCTGTTCAACAACATTAAAATCGCTCTTCTTGATTATCTTCAGAATTTCCTCCATCTCTTGTTGGGAGGCCTCAGCATTCACAGATTTTGGTTCCTCCATCTGGGCAGGCTCATCTTCAATCCCTTTGCCCCGAGCATTAGATGACTCGGCGGCAGGGGAAACAACTTGATCAGAAATGGGAACAGGTGCACTTGCATGTGTTATAATGAGAGGTCTTCGAATAGCTGGTGGTGCAATGTCAGGCGAGAAGAGCCTGCCACTGCGGGTAACTTTGGCTGGACCAGTGATATTGCTGATGCTGGTGCCAGTGTTGAACTCTTGCTTTATTCCATGTACATACACATCTGCCCCATAGTGCCATGGGACAGCCTTATCAGATTCATAGGGGAGAGGCCCTGGAACCGTAATCACAATGGGTGAGACAGTCATGATTTTAACTGGCTTCCTCGAGGGAGCCTTGATTGGATTATTGAAAATTGTAACAACAGATACTTCTTCCACAGGAACAAACGGAACAACGGTCTTCTTAAACAAAATCTCTTTGCTGTCCATCAGGCTTTGGATGCCCAACTTCAGTAAAGGACAACCGGAAAGGGAAACAGCACATAAAAGGCAACCTTCGCTACAACCCGAAAATAAACCGGCCAGCAGTAGGTTCCTCTTAACAGTCATCAGAGGAGTAGCTACATCATTCACAGAAACGGCATACACATCTTCATCAATGGCATTCACTCCATGCTGGGGCATAGGAGCAGTCACCACATTTGGCCTCTCAGGCGCCTCAAATTGTATCTCCTTTGCGTCAATAAGGTCTTGCACCTTATTCCTCAAGGCCCAACAGTCATCAGTGGAATGCCCTGGGCTATCGGAGTGATAAGCATAGCGTGCATTTGGATTGTACTTGGGAGAGGCAGTGTTCACAACCTTCGGGGCCTCTCTGACAGTCACCAAGTTGGTGGATAGCAACTGCGGCAAGATTTGCAACAAGGTCATACTCAGCCGGGTAAACTCTCTTCTGGGTCTTTCAGCCCTTTGTGGATTGGTTTGCCGAGGAGCGGAAGCAGGCTTTGCAATCATCACCGCGTTGACAGATTGGTGGCGTTCTGATTTATCATGTCTTCTAGGCCCATATACAGCACTGGCCTCCTTCTTAAAGGGTTTCTTCTCAGAACCTGAAGATGCACCCTTCTGAATTTTACCGGACTTCATTCCAGCCTCTATCCTCTCCCCTGTCAGAATAAGGTCAGTGAACCCTGCAGATGAGTTACCGATAAGATGATTGAAAAATGGCCCAGATAGGGTCCCCAAGAACATATCCACCAGCTCACGGTCTGTTAACGGAGGCTGCACCCTGCCAGCCAGATCCCTCCACTTCTGTGCATACTCTTTAAAACCTTCGCTTGATCCTAGCGACATACCCTGGAGTTGGGTACGTGTAGGAGCAAGGTCGGCATTATATTGATACTGCTTATAAAAAGCAGTAGCCAACTCCTCCCAGTTACGAACCTTGGTCCCATCCAGCTGATAGAACCATTCGAGATGAGTCCCTGAAAGACTCTCTTGGAAGAAGTGGATCCACAAGTTCTTGTCCACTGTGTACGGTTGAATCTTCCGCACATAAGATCTGAGGTGTAGCTTGGGACAAGACGCCCCGTCATACTTGGTGAAAGATGGTGCCTTAAACTTGTGAGGAATGATCACACCAGTAGATAAGCCCAAGTCTCCGAAATCCAGCCCAGGCACTTGTTGGATCTCCATGGCGTTCAGTCTGTCTTCCAACTGCTTGTATCTGTCTTCGGCTGGAGGATACTGTTCCTCATTGAAGTCCGTCTCGTTGTCAGAGACTACCGGACTAGGACCTTTTCCCCCTTGGGGACTGCTCTTGCTCACAGAAGAACCAGCTTCCTCATTCTGCAGAGTGTTACCAAACCTCCGGCCCGAGTTGAAAAGAACGGTTCTCTTCTTCTTCTTCTCCTTCTTCAGGAGTAAAGCCTTCAGCTCTTCTTGGCCTTGAGCCAAACCCATGATCATCTCCTGAAATTGCGCATTCTGCGCCTGAAGGGCCTTGATAGACATCTCGGTTGATGATGAGTCAGGGTTCATGATGCTGAAATAAACAGCGAAGAACAGTAAGCAACCTGAAAAGAAGAATACCTGCTATGCACATGATGAATGGAATGCGTATGATTTATGTTTTCAAGGACAATCGGGAATCAACTTTGTAAACAAAAAAGGAACACACTTCATTAGATTCAACTTTGAAACTTAAATTGTTCAACAGATTGCCCTTAGGCGTTACATAAAAGGGAAATACTGAAAAAGGGAAATAAGACTGTAAAAGAACATCCAGAGCTCCTTATTGATCCCAGGGTCTCCTCTTCTCAGTACGGATCTAGTCGTTCAGAGCTCGCTCATTCTCCAACTGCTTTGTCAGCTTCTGGATCTTCAATTCCTGCTCGTTAAACTTTTCCCGGTAAGAATCTCGTTCTTCTCGCAGTTGGGACCAAGACCTCTTTAATGTCTCATAATCAGTAGGTATCTGAGGAGGGAGAACAGTTGGGGGAATCCCATCTTTGTCAGGATACTCAAGAATGACGGGTCTGACAGCTTCGTATGGCATACCTAACTTCTGACCACGGATGCGAACCCATTTGTAGTAGGCTTCCATAGGTAGAGAAGTCTTTGGTCCTAACCCTTGTGGGTCAGCTTTGTGAACTCTGTTCCAAGCCTTGATGAACCTACGACGCAACTCGTCACTATCCACCTGAAACTCAAAACTGATGTGAGGCACCAACATCTCATGAGGCCCTGCTCTTCCGGCCCTTCCAAACTGACGGAGAGCTAGACATGGATTATATGAGATTCCTCCTTGAGTGCCAATCAAAGGAACATTAGGGTATTCTCCGCATCGATCAATAACAGCTATCTCATCCAAACCTCTGAAAGTCCAAATGATGTCTTTATCAGTGAGAGACATTAACCTATGAGCCCAACCTCTTCCTTCTTGGTTCTTCAGTACGAACTTAGGGAGGTGCGAAATAAACCACCTCACCAACAAAGGGATACAACACCACAAAGTTCCTCGTCTTCAGGCAGTACGAGCATAAAGTTGTTGCAGTATGTCACCCAAGAGAGTGGGCACAGGATTTTGAGACATGAAGATCCTTATGGCAGTGACATTGATGAAATTGTCAGGATTAGGAAACAAGACTAGCCCATAGATTAAGAGAGCCAAGATGTCTTCATATGCCCTAAAGTCCAAGTCATTCCAGAAACTGTTAGCTTTACCAATCAGAAACTTGGCCAAGAAACCCTTAACTCCGCTTCTAGTCACCTAGTTGTCCATTACTTCTTGATGTGTCAAGGGAAGAGCTGCAGCAACCTCCTTAAGCCTGAGGGTCTTTTCCCAACCAGTGAAGGGACTCTGATCCAAGATAGGGATGCCAAGCAAATCAGAGAACTCTTCCAGGGTAGGGACCAGCTGGAAGTCTTGAAAGGTGAAGCACTGGTACAGAGGGTCATAGAACTGGGTCAGGACACTCATCAACTGTTGATCCCGCTTTGCAGTGACTAAACTGAGAAGAGAACCATGCCTCTGGATGAAGGAAGTGGTGTTTGGAATTCTGCTAACCAACTCCTCAAGCAACTCAGGTGGGTGAACAAAGTTGAACCGGATAGTATTCCTTCGCATAGGCATCATGATGTCCTATAAAACAGAGCAAAGGTGAAACCCTCTTGTCTTTGAAATGGTCAGTCCTTATGTAGGATGCATGCAATGCTCATGATGTTATTATGTTATGATAAAGCACACCACAGATATTTACAAAGCAAACATGGTAAGGCACACAAGTCACACAAGCCAAGCCCTTAAAGTTTAGGCCAGCATGAGGTTTAGGTATTACCCTCTTTCAATTTATTGGTTCATACATGTCCTATCAAAAGTAACTGGGTTCTTAGAGGATCCCAATATCATTGACTACCCTCAATCGGTCATAACTCCAGCATCACAATCTTTTCTTGCAGCCAGAACCATCACGAGAGTTTAGCCTCAATGGGCGTAGCATACTGCTACTGTTCTAATGGCCAAGTTGTGTCATTTAAGGTTCTAAGGTCTGTTGGTGCTTAATGACTCCTCAGAAGACCCATATTCTCCTCGTTGCGACACAAGGGATATCGGTACAGACCAAGTTGCCCCACCAACGTAGCCACTGCTTCACCCATGTCGGTCTACGCCGGACAGGTCCCTCACAGCTTATGCTACCTAAACAGGGTATCCCCAGATCCGGGTTAGGATCTATGTAACTCCGATGCAACCCACAATTTTAAAGCAAACAAGTCAAAACAATTGAAAACACAGTTATGAACTTATCCTAAGGTACACCTCACTTTATAAAGTGTCCCCAGCAGAGTCGCCAGTTCTGTGATCGGTGGATCTGGAACTGACTGTTTCACGCTGGTTCGCGAAATGTCGCGGTAAGCAAGAGTCGCCACCGTCTTTTATTTTCTCCAAATGGAAAGGACAAAAGCACAGAAAAATTCCTTATTGAGATTGCTCTCTGTTCGGGAGGTAGATTTATAGAAAGGGAAGGTGTTAGCACCGTTTCTATCCATGGTTATCCATGGGCTCTTAGATATTTGCTCATTTGTGTTTTCAAAAAATGTTTGTTTGCTTTTCAACTGTGGGTTTAAAAAAGTTCCGTTTAAAATTTCAGTTCGACTCTTGTATCAGTCCTCAAGAGTGTTTGAAAAGTTGTTTTTGAAATCTTTTTGCAAAGTGTCGGTGTGAAAAGAAGTTTTTGATTTTTGTTTTGAATTAGAGCAAGTATCTACGAGTCATCTACCTACCCTAAGGAATTCGTCTGTGTAAATGTCCTTAAGATGGTGCCATCCCACCATTGAGAGATAGGTAGCACCACCATTGGAGGTGTTCGGGTCAATTCGAGGATTAGAGACAGTGTGGTCACCAGAGCAATAGGAAGACACCTTAGAAGCTACCCTCATGCCATGTTCATGTACATGAGGACTTACTAAAACATCCTCTACTCGACGACCACGTTTCGAGGGGCAAGGCAACAGTGAGGCGTACCCTAGGAATGGTGTGTGATTTGTGTGTCATTTTCAGTTATTGTTTGTCTTGTCATGCATCGGTGATCTACGCTTTGATTTTATTTTTGGCCATTCATTCTTTCATGCAAATTATTAGCAGTTAAAAAAAGTGCGGGAAGATAAAAGTCCTACGCTATTACAAAGGCGCGGGTCTACATCGCCAAATTAAACCAAGACCCGATTTGAAATAAATAAAATGCGGAAAGTAAATATCCTAATTATCTATTACAAAGCTTTGGGGCAATTACATGAAATTTAAAAAAAAGGAAATAAAAGTAAATGTGCGAAAAGAAATAAAAATCGAGAATGCGAGGGCGTTGGACCCTTTAAAGAAATTAAATCGAAATTATAAATTAATTAAATTAAATAAAAGAAAGAACCTTTTTTGGAGTTTTTGTATTTATGGAATTAAGGAGAATTAAATTTGAATTAAAAGTTCTAATTCTAAACATTTTTAATTATTAAAGAAATAAATTCAAGTTTGACCTAATTTACATTAATTATTTACATGGCATATTTATTTACAAAAGTAATTAGTTACTAATAGTGACAAAAAAAGATTATTTATTAAGAAAAAGAATAAAAAATGATAAGAGACTTGTTTTTATACTTTTTAATTTATTTAAGAAAACATTAAACCTAAAAAACTAAATTGATTATTAAACCTATTTACAAAATGAATATTAGTGAATTAAATAATAAACATTTTTATTTTTGACTTTCTGATTTTTTGTGTTTTTTGTATTATAAAAATTATTTTTATGGAATTAAATAAAATAATTAATCAAAAGAAAAAAGAGAATTAAAAAAAAAAGGAAGAAAAATGCAAACCATAGGGGGTTTTCTGGCCAATTATGGAGGTATATAGGAAGCATTTTGGCCCATAGAATGCAGGCCCATGTTGACTTTCCTGGCGCGTGTGGGAAGCAGTTGACTGGTGCCCATGGTGATCTGCCAATTCTGACCTTTGGATTGGCCTTTAGAGACATGTGGGTGCCAAGGTTTTGGGGTGTATGATGGACCACAGGACGAAAGCTGCATAGAAACACATGAAGAAAAATAATATTGGAGAAGGGAGGGACCTGGGAATCGAACCCAGGTCCCAATGTTTAAAGGACAACACATCAACCAACCAGCCAGGCGCGTTTCTTTGTTCCTTTAGTGGGCAATAATCAATATGAGAGAGAAAGAAAGGGTTAGTGGGATAATAAAAAACGGGCGCCAGTTATTCAAACCGGCCAACCAGCATTCAACACGCCAGCGTCTTCTTCTTCCTTCTTCGCTTTTGCCTGAAAACATAGAATAGATAGCGGGGGTTTTAAACCCCCACTAAGTGAAGAACACAAAAATAGCGATTAGGCCCTGGGCTCACATAAATTGAGCGCGAGGTATGGAATTAGTTCGTATGAAGGTCACGAATCCAATGGTCCTGGTCTTATGGCTTAATTTTTCCAGATACTCAAAGCCCCAAATGGAAGCTTCTGAAACCCTAGAACATTTAAATGGTATATTTCGCTACAAGCAAGATTAGTTCAATTAACATACACCAAAAGCTTCAGTGAGTCTATATTAGTACAAATCAGCATTTAAAATGTATGAAATATGCATATAAATCAAAGTACGATTATGAGAGTTTTCTTGAACAGGACTATGGCGTTCTACCGTTTCTCTGCATGTGGGGATGTGATTTTGATTCAGAAAGCTTCCTTGATGCGTCAGGAATGTAATGGAATTGTTCTCTTGCCTTGGAACACCCTCTAGCTGTGTTTTCAGTTTTGAAATCTTTGACAAAAAATGCAAAGTTTGTATTTGATTCTGAGCGCAGCCTCTAGGTTCTCTTGATTAGGTTTTCATTGTGTTTATATGTGTGACTGGATTAGGGTAGAAATCCAAGTCCAAAAACCTTTGCAATCAATGTTTCAATATTTGATTTTCAATGTAATCTTTTTCAATCTTTTTCATGTCTTTTTGATGCCAATCATTGCCAATTCTTTCCATATTGAGTGTGCACGAAATATTTAGGCTTTATTGAGAAAATATGCTGCAAAAAAAGATTGGAAAACATGATTTTCTATTTTTGTCATATTTTATTTTAATTAAATGAACTAATAATAATAATAATTCAAATAATTAATAAAAAATGATAAAATAACTCCCTTTAAAGTCAATGGGTCGTGCATAGCTTTTGGGTGATGATTCTTGGAAGAAATTGAGGCCCATTAGCAATTTTGAGGCATTTGAAGCAAAGTTGACTTTTCAAAATTCCCAAAAATTTCCCAACTTCCACAAGGCATATCTTGCTCAATTTTTAAGCTTTGATAATGTTCTTGGACATTTTGGAAAGGTCTTGAAGTCCTCTAACCAATGCCTTTGGTCCCATGTCAATTTGATTTACCAATCTCAAGTTATGGTCTTTGACTTAAAGTCCCTTTTTTTTGACTTTTGAAAATGACCTATAATGTTGAGATTGATAACTTTTTGTGAGAGCATTTCTTGGACTTGAAGTGTGAAGATGAGTTGTAGGAAATGTCATTCTCTTCAAAATGAGCTTTGGATGGAATTTTTCTGATAAACCATGTGGAAGTTATGCCTTGGTCAAGTTACAGTTGACTTTTTCAATTGTCCAAATATGGAAACTTTTGCATCTTGAGACTTTTTGAGCCATGCCTTGAGAATCATGATCAAGAATTGATCAAATGATGTTTGTGGCTTCAAAATAAGATGTTGACCAAAAATTTTGACTTTTGACTGTCAAATGACCATTTTGCCCCTGTAGTTGACTGTTGAGCAATTAGGGTTTTTGATTGTGCAATTTTGTGCTGTAAGTCTTGAAACTTGGCATATGGATGCTTGACCATGTTTATAGGCATGTGGGACTTTCTTGGACCCTTGGAAACTTCAATTTCTTTGCCAGAACCAAAACCCTAGTTTTTGACTGTTAGGAGGCCATTGAACTGTGCAACCCTTGGGAGATTTTGAAGCATGCTCTTTGCAAATCTTGAAGAATATGGGAGGGAAAATTTTGGGGTACAACAGTTGCCCCTGTTCAATCTTCTTAGACCTGAGGATGTAGATTGGCTGGCGTGCCTTTCGTAATCCGAAGGTGGAAGATGATTGAACACTAGAGTGCCCAGAAATTTGCGCTCACATAGTAATGTGATGGTGGGAATGGGCTTACAGATGCCATTTGGAGATTAGTGGATAGGAAGATGGGCTTATAGATGCCATGTTGAGAGGTGATAGAAGGTGGATGGGCTTATAGATGCCATCTGGGTGTCGATCGCGTAAGAGATTCCTTAGCGAGAACCTGCGTACCTGAAAAAAAGAAAGATGATTACCTGACCTGTTACAGGAGCTGGTCTTCAAACTCTTTGTATAGATGCGCCCTGACTGGTTACAGGAATTCAATCTGGAGCTTCAAAAGGTGATGAATGAACCAGGGATGGTTACTACCTCAACGGGACGTTGAGAGAACCTTGGACGATTACAACCTCAACAGGAACGTTGAGAGAACCTTGGACGATTACTACCTCAACAGGAACGCTGAGAGAATCTTGGAGCGATTACTACCTCAACAGGAACGTTGAGAGAATCTTGGAGCGATTACTACCTCAACAGGAACGCTGAGAGAATCTTGGAGCGATTACTACCTTAACAGGAACGTTGAGAGAATCTTGGAGCGATTACTACCTCAACAGGAACGCTGAGAGAACCTTGGGCGATTACTACCTCAACAGGAACGCTGAGAGAACCTTGGGCGATTACTACCTCAACAGGAATGCTGAGAGAAGCTTGGGCGATTACTACCTAAACAGGAACACTGAGAGAATCTTGGATATCTTCTACTGGGATAAGAATCAGGGAGATCTTAGGGTCGATCTCACTGAACCGGAGAAGGCCTTTGACTGGATAAGAATCAGGAAAATCTTAGGGTCAATTTAACTGAACCAGACTAAAGTCTTGGAATATCTTCAACTGGATAAGAATCAGGGAGATCTTAGGGTCGATCTGACTGAACCAGAGAAGGCCTTTGACTGGATAAGAATCAGGAAAATCTTAGGGTCGATTTAACTGAACCGGGCAAGGTCTTGAAATCTTCAACTGGATAAGAATCAGGGAGATCTTAGGGTCAATCTGACTGAATCAGAGAAGGCCTTTGACTGGATAAGAATCAGGAAAATCTTAGGGTCGATTTAACTGAACCGGACAAGGTCTTGGAATATAGCTGAGAACTTAACTGGATCTTTCCTGAAAGGTAAAGGTCAGTCATATGCAATGCATGTTATGGATCAAGCAATGATGTTCTCAACATAAATGAGATTTGTAAGATATGATGCGTATATGCATGCTAAAATGTATGGAAATGTGATGTTTATGAATGTATGTTTTCGTCTTAGGAAAATAAATCCTTGACGGGTGCCGGGAAGTCACATCCTGGGCTGATGTTGGAGAATAATGCTTTGTTGTTTCCGCTGGGGATGATAGTTACAAGAATACCGGTAAGAGAAGATAACTCCGTTGGGGGATAAACATGATGAAGAGATTACTCTGTGGGGAATAACTACTCTAGCGACCTTGCTGGGGAACAATACTCTGTGGGGAGAGAGGTATGTTGTTGAGATGTTGATGGTAACTTCACTGGGGATATCATTAATATGTTGGAAGTGTTAATAGACTCCGCTGGGGATAGGAAGACTTCGTCGGGGACGATCTTTCCATGGCTTTTGGCTGAGGATAACCCAGTTATATCCTGGTAGGGAAATAACCTTTGAATAAAACCGGGAGACGCGTTCGTGCTCTGCGAGGGATAAGCTTCCAGAATCTACTGGGGATAAGCTTCCTGTTGGGGAGATGGATTCAAACTTTCCTGGGGAAATCTTTGACTGGACCCTCCTGGGGAAATTTTGAGATGTATTGGGGAAGTGGCTCCACTGAATGTCTGGTATACCGCCGGGGAACAATCTTAGATCAAGATTGTCGGGGATGCTTGTTAAGAATGTCTGTATATCGTGCTGGGGAATGTTGAGATCTGCGGGGGTATCCAACTTCCTTAATGCTGATAATAGCTTTGCTTGGGGAGAGTGCACTGACTTGCTGGCTCACTCTCTGGGGTGTTAAGATATACTGGTTGTGTTCTTCAGCTGAACCTACCTTGGTACCTTGATGGACAGAGCAATTAGATCGCTTAGACAACTCATTATTGCCCCTGTTTCTAATATTACTTGTAATTAATCTTTTGTTTCGTATGCAAATATTTATGAGTTTAGCAATTATTGTCGAATGCATATATCACAAATTGAACCTTGGACGTTCTTCGCAAAACAAAACAGAAAAAGGAAAAACAATTGGCAATTTGAGCTGAAAAGTGTATTTATATTGATTTTGAATTTGCCTGTAAATAGGCGTTTATGAAAATATTTTTAATCATCTGTGAACTTCGTCTAACAACTCTGCTATTCAGACACCCGGACTTGGTTCAAGGAGAATTCAAAATATCTTCGCAATCCATAAAAAACACCAACCAACTGAGAACTATGAATTGGGACTCTAATTCCTTATAAGAGGATACATAGGAATACGACTTAAAATCGTGGCGAGTTCCCCTAATAAAAATTAAAATTCGATTTCCTAAAGATTTCATTTCTAAATCCTAGTATCCTTGTGAACAAGGTAGGTGAAGGATGCCTAACACCTTCCCTCGGTCTAAAATGAGTCAAACAACTTGGAATCTCTGACCATATTAGGGTTATCCTTTATACTCCCTTCCTAAAGATAAAAATTAAGGGTGGCGACTCTCAATTTCAAACCGATTATAACAGTTAGCGACTCTGTTGGGGATCAACCCTAAAGTTTAGAAGCCTTCCTCTTAGTTTTAGGGTTTTGTTTGGGTTTTTGGTGTTTTCAATATTTGCTTTATTTATTTATTTATTTATTGTTGTTTATTATTATATTTTTATCTTTTATCATTTATTGGTGGGATTTTATTTTTTAAATTTTTTTCTGTTCAAAAAACCTTAGAAAGAAGGTTCGTCTATTGACCAAGGGGATACATCATCCCTGTGAGTTTTTGTAACGACTTCACCTAGAGTCGATGGAATTCCAAAAAAGAAATACGTCTCAAAAGACATCCTCTTGGGGGGTAGGGCTTTGGAATGAAACTTATGACTCTTTCTATAACTAAAATCTCATGGTGAGACCTTTCATAACCTAGAGACAAAAATTTTGGTCTGCAAAAAGGCTCCACTTAAGGGAGGCCCTTGTGCCTTTCCATCTAGTGTTATCTATGACACCCTTAAGGAAACCACCTTATGGGGAGGGTAGAATATCCGCAGGCCAAAATTAGGAGCCTACCATATAAGGAAACCTTTCATGAAATCTTGTCACTAAGCCACACAATCATGCATTCTTGCATCTTACATTTCACATATTAATTATTCTCCATTCTTTTTTTGTCTTTCTATTCACAGGATTAAAAATAAATAAGTCAAAGGTTTTGGTGAGTGTCTTAAAAATGAATTCCAGAGGGAAACAACTTGTATGTGTTAGTGTTTTCAAGCCAGATATGACAAAGATAATAATCATCAAGGAGAAACTGCCTGAAAGAGCCATGAAGATGTTAGTGCTTCTAATAGTTGCTTTTTTGGTTTGGATTTTTTCAATATCTGAATTGTATTCACTTTTAAGGATGATTATTATTATGAAAGTACTTTTGTTTCCATATTCGAACTGCATATTTATTTCAAGATACTCATCAATAAAAAGCAAAACCTAGAAAAAATATATAAAGGAATCCAACGTGAATAAGACAAAGGTCAAAAACTCTCAGCATATTCATATGCATCCATGCATTCGGAAACATTGCATTTCATAACTTCATACACAAAACTCATTAATTTTCAAAATCATCACCAGTTAAACCATTTGAAGAAAAACACCACCTCTCCGACCACCATACCAAATAAAGGCCCATCAAAAGAAAGTGAAGAAGCAGGTCGAAGAGAACCAAACGAAATTTTGGGAATATTTGGACCAGGTAAAAGGAAACATTGACTCAATGAAATGAGGTATGAGTTAATTTCTCCTAGCCTTTAAGAACATCATCGAGAGGCAAGAATAAATTCCCAAGGTAGCCTTCGAGGAAATAGCCCAGAATATTGGTGCATCAAGCGGTCACCAACAAAGAAGAGAACCAGAATTAGGACCTCAAAAGTACACTATGTCTCAACAAGAATCTAGATAATCTGACACTGAAGGGTTTGTCCCACCTCCATCAAAGGTAGGGGCATCTCATACTTTGCAGATTTTGGTCAACAATGTGGACAACTATGCGGATCTACAATATGAAGATCTTGATTTAGAGGGTGTCACTCAAACACACCAACCCAAAATTGTTGAGAATCCCTTGGCACTCAATCAATACAA
Source organism: Vicia faba (assembly GCA_948472305.1). Taxonomy (NCBI): domain Eukaryota; kingdom Viridiplantae; phylum Streptophyta; class Magnoliopsida; order Fabales; family Fabaceae; genus Vicia; species Vicia faba. Next base: position 931,270,405 of record OX451740.1, on the reverse strand, counting down.
AGCTCTTGAAGAAAGGTTAAAGGCTATGGAGGGTTACGATACTTTCGATGTCGACGCTCTCAAAATGGGTCTAGTTTCTGATATGGTGATCCCACTAAAATTCAAAGTACCCGACTTTGGAAAATATAAGGGGCTCACATGTACGAGGAACCATCTACGCATGTATTGCAGAAAAATGCATGCATATGCTCAAGACCAAAAGATGATGATCCTTTGCTTCTAAGACAATTTAAGTGGGGGATCCTTAGATTGGTACATGCAATTGGAATGGGTTCATATTCACACATGGGAAGATCTTTACAATGTGTTCTTGAGACAGTACAAGTACAACCTGGACATGGAACCTAACCGCATGCAACTCCAAAATTTGTCTCAGAAGAAAGACAAGTCTTTCAAGGAATATGCTCAAAGGTGGAGAGAAATGACAGCTCGTGTACAACCACCACTCTTTGAAAAAGAATTAGTGTATATGTTCATGGGAACTTTACAAGGGTTGTACTATGACAAAATGGTAGGAAGCATCTCTTCCGGATTTTCGGATTTGGTAACTATTGGTGAAAGAATTGAAACTAGTATAAAAAGCGGGAAGATACAAGGGGCATCATCTAGTACCCCTTATAATGAAAAAAGACATGTTCCTAACTTCTAAAAAAGAGGGAAGGAGAAATTAATGATGTAGCATCACATCCAAGGGCACAACAACCATTGATAATTCCACAAGAACAACAACAATACATGTTTGAAATGCTTCCAAGAAGATTTGATCCTCTCCCCATGCAGCACAATCAATTATTACAATATTTAATCAAAGCATCTTTGGTATAACTAAAGCCTCTGGATCCTCTAATTGGGGCACTCCAACCAAAGTATGACACAAATGCTAGGTGCGAGTATCATGCCAATTATTCATGGAATACTATATAGAAAAGTGTTAGGCCTTTAGACACAAGGTTCAGGATTTGTTGGACTCTCAGGATATCATTTTCAATAAATCGAACATCAAAACAACCCCCATGCCTCCGCATGGTGGACCAACGGTAAATGCAATTGAAGTGGTCACTGATTTTGGGGCAGCCAAACGAGTAAAGGCCTCGATAAACCTTTTGAAGGAATATCGGTTGCAATGTCGTTTCCTCTTAGAACATAATGAATCTTTTGAAAAGACATTACAAAGATTGGTGGATCAGGAGATAGTCCAATTCGGGAAATACCCTAAAGAAGAATATATAGTTGCGATCGATGGAAGCGCGAAGAAGGCATTGGTAATTCCTTGTCAAGGGCCCAATATTGCTAAGAAAACTCTTATGATTCTATGGGAAGAGTCAACTGAAGCACCAATGATGATACCAAGACATACTCTAAGAATTCCAATGGTTCCGAAGACTACGATGATGATTAGGGGGCCATCTCCTAACCCTTATGAAAGTAACAAAGAAGTACCGTGGAGTAATGATTCTACGGTCTACGACAATGGTTTAAAGCAATAATGTGAGCCATCATCAAGTCAAGGACCGAAAATCTCAAATATAGATGGAAAAGGGGGCATGACCCACAGTGGTCGAATCTATGGTCCCAAACCACGAAAAAATAATGACGTTGTGGTTAAGGATAAAGGAAAAGTTGTGATGGACACAAATCCAGAACAAGAATCTCCAAGCAAGAATTTTACCGACCAAGAGGCTGAAGAGTTCCTGAAAATAATCAAGAGAAGTGATTATAGAGTGGTGGATCAGCTACACCAAACCCCGACCAAGATTTCAATACTTTTGTTGCTCCTCAACTCAAAAGCACGTAGAGATTCTCTAATAAAAGTTCTAAGTTCTGCTCATGTGGAAGAAGAGATTATAGTATACTAGTTTGACAATGTTGTAGGAAATCTGACATCTGGATCATATCTAGGTTTTAATAACAGTGAGTTGCCTCCACAAGGTAGAACTCACAACAAGGCATTGCACATATCTATTGAGGTAGGTACTATAAGCCTATCCAGGGTACTTACCGATATTGGTTCTTCCCTCAATGTGTTACCGAAATATAGCTTGAGGAAGTTAAAATTGTATGGTGTTGTAATAAGGCTAAGTTCTACAATAGTAAAAGCTTTCGATGGTTCTCAAAGTACGGTGTTTGCAGAAGTGAATCTTCTTGTCAATATCGGCCCACATATGTTTTATATCACTTTTTAGGTGATGGATATAGAACCAACATATACATGTTTACTCGGACGACCTTGGATTCATGTAGCACATGCTATTACTTCAACTCTACACCATAAATTGAAGCTCTTCATTGAAGGAAGATTGGTTATAATCGACAGTGAAGAGGACATATTTGTAAGTCACATAGAGTCCTACATATATATATATATATATATATATATATATATATATATATATATATATATATATATATATATATATATATATATCAATGTTGATGAAGATTGTATAGCAATACCACTTCAAGTCTTAGAGGTTGCTTCGATGGTAACCCTATCAGTTGAGAGAACCAAGAAACCTATTGTGACTTTGTGGAGAGACTTACAAACAACTGTGGAAGATGGTACCTTAAAAATTTGGGGTAAACCCTTTGAGATACCTGAAAAGAAGAATCGTTTTAGTTAGGGTTACGAATCATCAAAGGCTGTCCTGAAAGGCAAGGCGCGGTTTCCTCATATCCAGGAAACCTTCATCAATAAAGGAATAGAGCATGGTGAACAAGTGGTGATGATATCTAACAAGAGAAACACCAAGGGAGCATCCGACTTTATACATGAATGTGCTCCAGGAAAAGAGCTCAAGAATTAGATAGCTGTGAAGATTCCAGATATCTTTTTCTTTTCAAAGTAATTTTCTTGTTTTTGAAAGGACCTATGTCAAACCCGAGGCATAAGGGTAGCTTGTAAGGTTCCCCAATTTGCTTCAAATAGTATTCGCAATTAATAAAAGTTATATTTTGCATTCAATTAATATCCATGTCTTTCTCTTGCATTTATTTCTTATATTTAAAAATGGAAATACTTTTCTTCATATGCATTTTCCAAATTCACATACTAAAACTGCACCAAAACATGATAAATATGCATATCCATTCCTAAAATCACTGATAATGTTATTGCTGCTATCCGATATAATTTTGGTGCACCCATCAACTAAGTGGAAGAGGAAGATGATGAAGATCTGGAACTCTATAAAGAATTTGCAAGGGAGATAGAGCAAAAAGCTGACAATATACAACAATACCAAGAATCAATTGAGACCATTAATCTTAGCACAAAGGAGGATCCAAAAGAAATCAAGCTAAGGGGAACATTAGAGGAAAGTGTTAAAGAAAGATTGATCAAGTTGTTGCATGAATATGTGGATATATTTGCCTGGTCTTACATAGATATGCCAGGATGGGATACAAATATTATGGTGCATAAACTACCTCTTAGGGAAGGTTGCTCCCCAGTTAGACAAAAGCTCAGAAGAACTCGTCCAAACATGTCTAGCAAGATGCGAGAAGAAGTCCTTAAACAATTCAACGTAGGGTTCTTAGTGGTGGTATATTATCTGCGTTGGATAGATAACATCGTACCAATTCCTATGAAGGATAGCAAAGTACGCATGTGTGTAGATTATCAAGATCTAAATAAAGCAAGTCCTAAAGACGATTTCCCGTTACCTCACATAGATGTTTTGGTGGATAATATAGCTCAAGCTTCGGTGTTCTCATTCATGGATGGTTTCTCAGGTTATAATCAAATCAAAATGACACCCGATGATATGGAAAAGACTACATTCATGACTCCTTGGGGAACCTTTTGTTACAAAGTGATGCCCTTCGATCTAAAGAACACCAGGGCAACTTATCATTGAGTGATGGTTACATTGTTTCATGACATGATCCGTAAAGAAGTTGAGGTATACATGGATGATATAATCTATAAATCCCATACGGAGGAGGATCACACTATACACTTGTTGAAATTATTCGAATGTCTATGAAAGTTCAGACTGAGACTGAATCTGAATAAATGTACATTTGGTGTCAGGTTAGGTAAATTATTGAGTATTCATTGATCATCTCAACCATATTGAAGAGAAACGCTTAACACCTTTGTGCCACAGTCAGTTACACCAAAAGAGGATGAAGAAAGCATTTGAGAAGAAGGTTTGTCCTCGAGTGTTCAAAAAAGGAGATTTGGTGCTCAAGAAGATTCTACTACCTCGACTTGATTCACATGGTAAATGGACACCCAACTACGAAGGTCTGTATATGGTAAAAACAACATTCTTGGGTGGTGGTCTTATCCTCACAACAATGGATGGGGAAGAACTACCACACTCGACAAACTCTGACATAGTAAAAAAATACTATTTAAAAAAAGCTCGCTAAGTTTGAACCCTAAACGGGCGACTTAGAAAATAAGGAGTGTCCCGGTGGATTGAAAATCTTAAAAGAGCGATCCATGAAAAAATTAGGGGCATACACAATTTTTTTTATCCCGGTGGATTGAAAACCCGAAAGGGAGGTCCAGGCAAAAGTTAGGGATCATATTCAAAATAAAGAACAAAAAGATTGCGATCTAAGAACCATGACTACGACCACGAAGGAGAGGGATTGATCCAAATTATTCAACGCAGAAGCAAAGGAGATTGGAGCTATCAAAAGGACATTGGAGAAACAGCAGTAGCAATTATCATTTTCATTGCCATTTTCAGTTTTAAAACTTTATATAATTACCTCTTTCTAGGAATTGCATATTGTACTCGCGCCTATTCAGAGGCATATTTATCAATAAAACATTTACTTTCTAAAAACTTTCAATTATGTTTTTCCTTTTTGACTGGTTTGCAAAATACTACAATTATTTTTTATGAATACTGCATTGAAATCATTTTGAGGACTTGACAAACAATTAAAAGCATTTGGTAAAACATCAAAGGGAATTTTGTTTAGAAAACGTTGAAAGAAAATCCACGTTTGCGTCCACGACTGCGTCCATGTCTACGTCTATGCCTACACCTGCGCCTGTGAAACAATGATCAAAATCTTGCTGATCTTTGTTCATCATATTCAAATCGACTTGAAAACACCACGAAAAAGCAACATACAATGTTGGGGGAGTCAGTGATACAAAACCAATGGTTTAAAAGGAGATAACATTATAAAATTCACAACAAACATTTGGTGCATATATAAACATTTGGGGCATATATAAATATTCGGTGCATATACATTGTGGGTTCCATATCAGCTTATGGAACTATGCATGGAATTGTTTGAACACACCTTTGGTTAAAACCATGATCCACAAAACAAACAAACAAACAAACACATTGGTTGAGAACAGACACAACAGATGAACTTCGATCTTATCTTGGGTCTAATTATCTAAGATCCGGTTACTGAAAACACTATTCAATTATCTACCCTCTAGGTCGTGGTAGATATTCAAATTTTTAGGATTAAGTTATTTATCCTCTAGGTCGTGATAAATACGTAAGACTACTCTTGTGTCGTTTATCTTCAAGTACGTGATAAACACAAACTTTTCAATCATCTATCCTCTAGGTCGTGGTAGATGTGTGAATTATCAGATTTTTATGTTATTCATTATCTAGGTCGTAATGAATACATAAGTCTATCTTCGTGTCGTTTATCCTCTAGGTCGAGATAAACACAAAAACTTTTTAAAATATCTATCCCCTAGGTTGTGATAGTTATGCGAATTTTCAGGGTTATACTATTCATCCTCTAGGTTATGATGAATACATAAGCCTATCCCCGTGTCATTTATCCTCTAGGTCGTGGTAAGTACACAAGTTCATCCTCGTATTGTTTACTCTCTAGGTAGTATTAAACATAATGAAATCTGTGACATAATTCATTGTGTTAGTCTCTATGCGGCAATGTATTATTAAGCTCTATTTTATTCATCCCCTAGGCTATGATGGATAGACAAAATATGCATTATAAACTTACTATATTAGCCTCGAAGCGTTAGCAAGTCAACTATCAAACTTGTGTTATTTAGCTCATAGGTTATGGTAAATATGCAAAAAATCTATGAACTCTTCTAGATATTGACGAGTTATCTGTATTGTCATATCTAAGCCAAATCAAAGCTCTTATGTTTAAACCCCTGTAGGATGATACATCATCATCTTTGCCTATATTTTTCAAACTTTTGGGGAATGTTGTACAGCGTACCTTTATCTAGCCAACCTTCCGTCAAATTTTGGGGTCTTCTATCATTTAATAAACCTCCAATTCGAATGTGCGAGACCTGTATATTCTTGCACCCTCAATCGAAGAGTAATTAAATAGGGGCAGCTGTCATACCCTAAAATTTCCCTATCAATTCAATAGTCGTATCATTACTATGTTTCTAAGTCATTGGTATTTAAATTTTTTTTGTTTTGAATATCATTTCATGGGGGGTTTAAATTCATGAGAGGGGGTGTATTATTCCAAAATGGACCATCAAAATCTGATGGCCCATTAAGTTATAAAATCCATTTCAAGATATAAAAGGAGGTATATTGTTACAATATGGGGGTGTGGTATTTTGGGCCATCAAAATCTGATGACCCATTAAGGATTGCTTCGTTTTCTTTAAGGAGGGTGCACGTTTTTAAAAATCAATTGGGCCCATTTCAAATTTTGGAACAATGTCCCATCTTCATTGAGCTGATTTTGTTACATTTGTTTTTTTTGTTGTTGTTACTATTTTTATAAATTTTTCAATTTACAATATTCAGTTATTATTATTATTATTATTATTATTATTATTATTATTATTATCAATTTTTGTAAATTATATTTTTGATCTTTTTTTACACAGTCAACCCAAAGGGTTGAAACCCTAATGCAAATGGCATCCTTTTTCTCCTTCAAACCCAGTCATCAGGCCCAAACCCAATAAACATTTACTGTACAGATTAAAAGAAACACATATTAGATCAAAGACCAAATCAAATCTTCAGAAAATTCAAACGAATTTAAAAAAATAACCAAATTTTCACAGAATAAAATCAAATCGAATCTCATTACAATTAAGTTACAAACAAATCCGCAGTAGAACCTCAATCTAATCTCTAATTTCTAAAACTAAAACAATTATACAAAAACTAGATCAAATTAAATCAAATCCCTAATGGATTCAATCACTAAGTTGTAACGACAATTAGAAGAAAATTTCCTATTCAATATAATTCGTGAACCTATATAGACCCTATGATATAAGATGTGAAGGAGAAAAAAATTTGGAAAAGAAGACTCTAAAATGAGGAAAAAAGGAGAAGTGGTTGAATCCTTGGAAGTTTTTTCTTGCTTGAGATATAGGGTTTCAATTTTTGAAACCCTAAGATTTGTCCTCCAAGTCATGACCTCCACCACATACCGGCAAACAGAAAGGAAGGAGATTAGAAGAGGAGACAAAGGAGAAATCAGTGGAGGAAAATTATACAACCAGTTTCACTGCAGGAGAGGTAATCTAAAACACTTATCTTAGGGTTATTAATTATTGTCGTGACTGTTAAATGCTTGCATGATTGGTGTTTAATTATCGCGTTTCTGAAAATTTGGGTTACTTAGGATTAGTGTTCTTCAATCTTAGGATTAGGGTTCATAAAGGTTTTCGTATCTGGGTGGGATAAAGGGTTAGGGTTCTTGGGGTTGTTTGGAGATCAGGGTTAGAGTTCTTAGGGTTATAGGGTTATGGGTTTGAATATGGTGGTAGGTATAGCGGTAGAAATGTTTAAGACTAAGCCATTGGATTGACTAGACTTGTATAAATCAAAATAAAAATCTCCACCGCGCTTTATTATTTATAAAGGAATTGGAAAAGAGCGAGTAACCCAAAAAGAGGGGAAAGATTCAAGGTAAGGGGTTTGGTTATGCAAAGGGAAGGTATTAACACCCTAAACATCTACGGTACTCCGCAGGAACCTCTTTGTAAAATCTGTATATTTTGGCTATAAAAGGTTGTATGTAAAATAGATGGTGGAGGTGAGAAAAGAAATATATTTTTTATGATTTTTTTGCACCAGCCGCGGTTGCGAACCTTTAGTGCCTACGTACCACCTTTCATGCAATAGGGGATCAGGGTACACATAGTTCCTCTTTTAAAAAATTTAAAATACAAGTGTGTTGGTTAATTTTATGAGATAAGACATCATAGTCATTGTCTGTGTGGAAAACATACTTACTACCCACAATCATGAGAAGGGAGAATTTGAATCATCTCAAAGTGGAGGATATGACTTGTATTTTTAAAAATCAACAATGCCTCACTCAACACCCAAGTGGAAAATATCTCTCTTCACTGCATATTGTAGAAGTATAGTTATTTGTATCACTACAAGAATTGTCAAGAGTCTAATCTTTTGAGAAAAGTTTTAAAGTAAAAATCCAAAGTGGAAAAATGGTTTGAAATGAGATTGATTGACTTTTAGTCTTCTCACAAAAAAATGCCAAGGTATTATTAAGTTAATTGAAGTTTATTTATGAAAATGTTTTGAAAATGCATGGACCTAGGTCCAAGTTTATTATGAAAATGGTTCAAGTTTAAAAAGACAAGAAGAGTTTTCAAAAGGAGGAGGAAGATTTTTGAAATTAAAGAAGATGGGAGGAGAAGAAGAGACAATCTTAAAGCATAAGGTAAAAGATAAGGAGAAAAACCATCTAACCAACAAGAAGCCAATACTTGAAATTATGAGTCAAGATAGAATTCCCATTCTTTGGATTGAAACCAAGCAAGCAAAAATACTAGACCCATTGAGAAAACCAAGCTTCAAGTGCATTAAGTCTTCACAAAAATTAGGCAGAGTAACGGTTGTATACGGGTGAATTCTAGATTACAAACAAAGTATGTAATCACAATAACCTACACACAAAACAAACAAACAACCCAGTCTTGAGGTAAATCTCAAGAACTCCAGACAAAATATCAATTAAGGTCACAGGGTCTCCAACATAGGCCAAGGTTTCTAACCCTAAGTCCAAGAAGTCCAATATTCCATAATACCAAGGATAGTAACCAAATAATCCAAGTATCACTAAAGTTTTCTATGGTTCACATTGGTTATTAGGTGTCTTCAAAAAGAAAAGAAAAGCTCATGTGAGCAAGATAAAAATGACAAGAATATAAATTCTCAAGTGAGCAAAGATGAAAAATAGCATGAAATGTAAATGCTAAAAGTATATAGTGCATAAAGTAAAAGGCATAAAATAAAAACACAAAATAAAGTCAATTATTAGAAATTAGTGGTTAGTTGGATGACCATCTTGAAAATTGCATTTGGAACTCATTAGAGGATTGGTAGAACCAAAGCCTCCACACAACAAGTTTCATTTGCTTTTTATCAAGCATATCATCCATTTTGGAATCCTCAAAAGTAACATTTTAATGATCAATGATGTTTAAGTGATCCGCGTTGACCAAAATTGATGAAGATCCATTAGAGGATTGGTAGAACCAAAGCCTCCTCACAATGAATCTCAAGGTTATTGGATCAAAGAGATCAAATTAACATACTTGGGCTTGTAAACATAGGTTTGGGCCACAAATGATCATTTATTCGAATCAGGGCAAAATTTAGTGCTATGCTAAGCAATCGTAAGTGAACTTATATAGAAGTCGCACCTATTTTGAGGCCGGTCAATAGCAATCTATGCACCATTTGTTTTGAGACATGATATAGAGATCATGCTCCAATAAGACTTAGTGCAATAAGAAGGGGATGAGATGAAGAGGGAAGGAAAAAAATATAAACCACATTTGAATTAAAATTTAATCAAACTATTATTAAAATTATTCATCCATTTTATGAGTTAGACTTAACACCATGGATCCAATGATGTTAATAAAGTTCATGATAAAAAATTCAACACAAGATCAGCCAGAAAATAATCACAAAATAATATTACATTTAATATATACATTAAAAAAGATTTTAAAATGTTTTAAAATAGAAATAAGAGAGAAAAATATTAACTAAGTTCAAGTTAATCAAGAAATAATAAGTAAGACCATAGAAAAATCATAAATGACCTCAAATATTTTTATAAAATTTTTGGTAATTTTTTAAAGTCAGAAACTATTTTTAAAATTAAAAAAAATGAGTAAAATAAACTGAAAATGATCAAAAAATAACAAAGTCAGAAACAAAAAAATAAATAAGGTCACCAATATTTGTCATGATATCATTGGATCATTTCAAATTTTCTTTAGAATTTAAAAATGTAAAAAAGTATATTTAAACATTTAAAACAATTCAAATAAAGTGAAAATTTATAAAAAATATCAAAACACAAAATAAAATTGTGAAAAAATAAAAATCAGAAAGATAAAAATCAAAAATATTTTTCATAATTTTTCAGATTTTTTGGACTTCAAATGAATTTTCTATGATTTTTTGAAATTTAAATCAATTAAAATAAAAATAAAAAAATAAAATATCAAACCAAAAAAATATGGGCCATCTGATCATTGTCAAAATACGTTAGTAAACAGATCAAGTGAACCTAGCGCATTGTGCATGTTATGGACTTTAGTGAATAAAGCATAGGATTCAATATAAAATCAGAAATTCAAAAAAAAACGGCACTGTTTCATTGGTTGAAGGATGACACGTTGGTCATCTTCAACCTCCATCCAGTCTCAAAACCAGGTCACTCAAACTGTAAAATTAGAGCACGAGACTTATGCCATTCGCTTCCTCTCATCAAGACGAAGACAACCACACCTTCGCGAAAAATTTATATAAACTGTAGATCAAGCAATTTGAAAGAGAAGTTTTGAAAAGGAATTTGAAATTTCATGGTCAAAACGTGTTTCCAGTTAAAAGCAAGTGTTGCGACTAGAACCAGGGAAATGAGAGCGTCACAATGATATCAAAGTTTGGGAGAATTAATGGAGAAAACTACCTATGGAAGTTAAGTTGCAGAGCTCTGAACCTGGACTTCTATGGATTAATATAGGTCACGATTCTTGAAGATAATTGTATGGTTAGCTTCAGGGAAGATCAAGGAAGGTGAATTGATAGAAAAAATGGATTGAAAAAGGCTTGAACACTGATTTCGAAGTTGCAAGAAAGTGAGTTATGGAATGAGCTTGGCAGGGTGATTTTGGTTGTTCAAGCTTGAGGAAATGAATGAGAGATGACCCTCTATTTATAGGGAATCAAATGGAATATTCAAGCGTGTGAAATAATGAAGTTTGGAGGGAAATCGTGTGAAGTTGCAAACAAGAAAAGTGTGACTTCTATTTTGATCAAAACTCATCCAAACTTTGTGTTTTAATGTGCTAATCACTTCTGGAGGTTCACTAAACATGTTTAGAAGAAAAAGTGCACAGAAAAATATGGTTAGAAGCTAAATCAAGGATTTCAAATTCTGACTTTTGAAGAAACCTCAGTTTCAAGTTACCAATTTCAAAATAATGGCATTTTCAGCTCAATGGGTCTTAGGACATGATTCTTTATGCTTTAGAAAAATGAGATTACAAGCTTTGCAATGGGAAAAGAATGGAATCAAATGTATGTTTGATATGAAAGTTGCAATGAGTCAAAGTTGGGAAAAAAGTTGACTTTCCATACTTAGAAATATTTAAAAAAATTCTTCAAAAGTGACCTATAATGTTTTGCATCCAAACATGGCCTTCCACTTAGAATTTTCTCTTGACCAAAAAATATGGCATGAAGTAGATATCTCGAGTGTCATTTTGAGACCTGAATCGTTCAAAATATCCAAAAATAGAGAGAATTATGACTTGTTGAAGTTGGCAAAAAATCATGAAATGACCTATAATCTTTTGTATCCTTAGGGAATCTTCCATCTATTTTCTCACTTTGCACATAAAAGAAGTCATAAAGTCCACATCCTCAAGATCATTATGGAAAACGAGTGGGCTTAACGTGATAAAAATGGACTGCGTTATGATCATTTGAAGTCACACATGGGAATTTGGGGGTTCATATGGAGGACTTGTAATCTTTCTTCATCATCAAGTTTCTTCCACATGAAAAATCCTTGAATATTTTGAAGTGATTTGTTAATAACCCTCATAAGAGAAGGATGATTTTGGAATCACTCAAAAATACAAAAAGATGAGAAAGATATACTTCTTGGAAGTTCAAAACCCTAGCTCCTAGATCAAGAAAATACTTTGAGGAACTTTGACAATTTTGAACAACCTTCTTGTACCAACACTTTTGCTTTGTAGATAGAAGTTGTTAAGGATGATAGTGCAAACTCATAGAAACCAAAACCACTTCCATATCTTGAGAATTTAGAGAAATATGCACTTGTGACCAATGGGAACAAGGCCTTGTCCAACCAAGAAAACTTCTTCAATCAACCCCTTATACTTTTGAATCAATCTTGATAACTTTGAAATGTGGTGAACAAAAATAAACCTTGCCATTCCATTTATTCAAAAATAACTTCAATGGTGAGGTTTGAATTTCTCAAGCTTTATTGACTAGGGCATGGAAATAAACTCATGAACCCATGGATCAACTTGTTAAGCCTCATTGTCTTTACCTACATTATTAACAAGTAATAAAAACCAACATTGCATTTTGTTAATTAAAAGGAAAGTAAAAACAAAACATGCATGATCACAAAAGAAAAACAAGTCAACATGCTTGGTGATTCCTCAAAGAGCAAAGCTAAAGATAGGGAGAAGAACCAAAAGCCCTAATATGATCTTGTTGTGATTAAATCAATATGGTATGATGAAGGGATCTTAGGGGGGAAAATTGGGGTACAATAGTAGGGTATGAATGTTTGAAGTTTCTAGTTGAAATTCAACCGAAAAACTGGGCAGAAAGGGTGGTTTGTGCTAACTCATGGTGGTGACCACCTGTGGAAGCGATTTCTGGCCGGTAGGGCGATTTCTGATCGCCTAGAGAGAAGCCAGAGCTTCTATCTCTGAAAATACAATGTATTTGTGTTTTGTTGTAGAGAGAGGAAGGGAAGAGAGAAAAATGGGTCTTCAGCCCAGGGTTTTGCTTATGTAACACCTCTCAATCTGGTGCATTTCCTCTTACCATGCGCTTCCCATCACAACCCTTGGATCAACATGAAACGTCCCTGAAATGAAATTCCACCACAACTTTGTGATCTCTCCCACATCTTGTCCAACAGATCCAATAATGTTTTGGGCCTAAGCCCATGATATTTACACCCTCTGTTTACTTCGCCCAACATAATCCTCACCCCCTAGCTCTACTGGGCCCATTTCAATATCTGAACTTGGGCCCTTGCTTCGTGTATCCCCAGTTTTGCTTTTTTGTTCAAATATGCACCCTCTCTTGCGTTTGGGCTTGAATCCAATATCTGGATTCAGAGCCCTGCGTTTTACACCCCCTGAAGTTACTAACAAAGCATAAAATACACCCCATGGCCTTTCAATTAAAATTTTAATTTTTTTATCCTATATTTTATTATCTATTTTATAATTAATTATTTTTTATATTTAATATATTTACTTAAATTCCAAAATTATTTTAATTATTAAATTTAAAATTAAATCTTTTTACTAACTCATTTTTAATTAATTTTAAATTGCATTAAAATTCTTTTTATCAAGCATTAAAAACATATTTTCTAATATTCTTTAATATATTTAAAAAACATATAACCAACATAAAAATAAAATCAATTTTCCACTAACATAATTTAAAATTCAAGAATATTTTCAAAAAGGATTACGAAAATATTTTTAATCATCTGTGAACTTCGTCTAACAACTCCGCTATTCACACACCCGGACTTGGTTCAAGGAGAATTCAAAATATCTTCGTAATCCATAAAAAACACTAACCAACTGCAAACTACGAATTGGGACTCGGATTCCTCATAAGAGGATATGTAGGCATACTACTTAAAATCGTGGCGAGTTCCCCTAATAAAAATTAAACCTTATTTCCTAAAAACTGTGTTTCTAAACCCTAGTATCCTTGTGAACAAGGTAGATGAAGGGTGCCTAACACCTTCCCTCAGTCTAAAATGAGTCAAAAAACTTAGAATCTCTGACCAGATTAGGGTTATCTTTTATACTCCATTCCTAAAGATAAAAATTAAGGGTGGCAACTCTCATTTTCAAATCGGGTATAACAAAAAGGTGTATATAAAAATAGATGGTGGAGATGAGAAAAGAAGTATTTTTTACAATTTTTGCACCCGCCACGGTTGCGGACCTTTATTTCCTATGTACAACCTTCCATGCAATAGGGGATCAGGGTACTCGTAGATCACCTAAGAAATTTTAAAACATAAATGTATTGGTTAATTTTAAGAAAACAGACATCGTCATCATATCCGAGTGAAAGACATACTTACTACCCACGATTATAAGAAAGGAGAATTTTCATCATCTCAAAGTGGAAGATATAGCTTGGATTTTAAAATAAACAAAGCCTCACTCAACACCCAAGTGGAAAATGGCTCACTCCACTACATATCGTAAAAGTATAGTAGCTTGCATCACTACAAGAATCGACAAAAGTCTAATCTTTTGAGAAAAAGTTTTAAAGTAAAAATCCAAAATGGAAAAATGGTTTGAATGAGCTTAATGACCTCTGAGAAATACCAAGCTTCAGATTAATTAAGTCTTCACAAAAATTGGGCAGAGTAACGACTGTATACAGAGGAATTCTCAATCACAGACAAAGCATAAAATCAGAATAACATGCACACAAAGAAAATAAACCCAATGCCTTGGATAAACCCCAAGAACTTCAGACAAAATAACAATAGAGCAACAAGGTCCCCAAGTATCAAGGCTTCTAATCCTAAGTCTGAGAGATCCACAACTCCATAATTCCAAGGAAAGTAACCAAGTAGTCCAAGTAACCTTAAAGTTTTTAATGTTCAAGTTGATTATTAAGTGTCTTCAAAAGAAAATACAAGTTGAAATGAGAAAAGATAAAATGACATAAAGATAAATGATCAAGTGAACAGAAGGAAAATAGCATAAGATGTAAATGCTAAAATAAATGGTAGATAAAAGTAAAGGCACAAAATAGAAGCATAAAGTAAAGTTAATTGTTAGTGAATTACAAGTTAGAGGGTTAGTTGAATGACCATCTTGAAGCATGCATTTGAAAACTCATTAGAAGATTGATAAAACCAAAGCTTCTCAATAACAACTCTCATTTGCTTTTTGTCAAGTATATCATTCATTTTAAGTGCTCAAAGCAACCACATGTGATCAACAATGTTCAAATGCTTCACTTAGACCAAAATTCATGAAGTTCATTAAGGGATTGATAGAATCAAAGCCTCCTAACAATGAACTTCAAAGTTATTGGATCCAAGGTTTCAAATTAAAAATACTTGGGCTTGCAAACATAGGTTTGAGCCACGAATGATCGCTTTTCGAATCAGTACAAATTTAGCGCTATGTTAAGCAATCGTAAATGGACTTATGTAGAAGCCACACCTATTTATAGGCCGATCAATAACAATCTATGTACTAACATGTTAGAGAAATGATATGTAGATCATTCTATAAAAACATGTAGCACAAGTAAAAACAAGAAAGGGATAAGATGAAGAGAGATAGAGAAATGATAGTATAACCAATGTATCAAATGAAATTAGGGTTTAAAATATCATCAACATCATTCACCCATTTTGGTGGATTTGGTTTTTTAACCTATCAACACCCAAGATCCAATGAGGTTGAGGAACATTTCCCAAAATAACACCCAAGTGTCTCCAAATCAGGACCATCAAAAACAAAATAAAATATATTTAATATAAAACAAAATTTAAATGATTTAAAAATAAATAATTGGTAAAATACACAACATGTATTAAAACACCAAATAAATACTCTAAAAAAAAATATCAGAATTCAAACACGAGTTAACAAGTGTTGACAAAAATTTTCAGAATTTTTTAAAGTCAGAAACTATTTTTTAAAATTTAAAGATATAAGAAAAATAAACCAAAATTTGTGAAAAATAGTAAAATCAAAAATAAAAATAAAATGAGGTCACCAATATTTGTCAAGAGGTCATTTGATCCTTCCATAATTTTTCCAGAATTTTAAAATCAAGAAAAGTATTTTTAAGCAATTAAAACAAGTCAAATAGAGTGAAAAATCGTAAAATATACCAAATCAGAAAATAAAATTGTGAAAAAATAAAAATCAGAAAGAGAAACATCAAAAGTATTCGTGTTAATTTGTTCCCAATTTTAGAAGTTGAAATAAATTTTTTATGAAATTTTGAAGTTTAAAATAATTAAAATCAAAATCAAAATCAAAATAAAAAAATAAAATAAAATACCAAATAATGTGGTGCATTTGATCTGGACTCATTTATACACGCTGGAAAATCCAAGGGCCATCAGGTGATGGAGTATGAGGGATCCAAGTCAATGCTCGCACATACCACACACAAATGTCAGACTAATCAGATTAAAACACTTGGTCGTGAGTCATTTATTGAAGAACTACACATAGGTCATCTTCAACCTCCAAACCCCTATGCATTGGGTTTTTATGAGATCCTTCAAACGAAATTGTTTGAAGCTCAAATCGGTATCATTGGATTCGTCTTTTCCAAATGATACTAACCTCACCCTTGCGGAAAATTTCTTTAAACCACAGCTCAATCGATTTGCAAAAAAACAAAAGAAAAAGTGAAAATGAGTTCGTAAATTAAATGTTCAACTCTCCATGAAATCCAAAACCAAAAGAAGCATGGGAATCAAAGAAGGAGGACAACAGATTAGTAACTTGTTTGGATCAATTTGGTTAAGAAAACTACCTGAACAAAGCAAGGGAAATTTGATATTAAACTGGATTTGGATAGCTCGATTCAATGGATGATTTGGCTTGTTTTTGATGTGGTTAGCTTCATAGAGGTTCATTGAAGATGAAAAGCTCAAGAACTTAGAACTGCAAGTGCTTTAGAATCGAATTCGAAGTTGCAGAATTGAGAGGTATCAGGATGTTTGACAAAGGTTTTATGGCTCTCTAAAGCTTGGGAAATGAATGAAATATAATACTACATTTATAGGGAACTTAATGATGATGATAAATGAGAGGAATTGTGAGCAAACCGTGCAAACCATGCCAATTGTGATCATGCCAAATGTGTGACTTGAAATGCATCAAAACGACCTCATACCAAGTGCAATTCTTATTAAAAAACATCTGGGCAATTTAGTTAAACATTTTTAGCAACTAAACTTTGATTAATTTGACATGTAATCCATGTTTACTCATGGTAAAATTTTTGACTTGAGGCAAAAACAGATTCCAGGGAGCTAACTTCAATAATGCATAACTCACTACTCAGGGACCTTTATGGGATAATTCTTGAAGCATTTGAAAGATCTCACAACAAACTTCTCAATGTGCCAATAAAGGTAGCATTTGGATGCTTGAGATAAGAGTTATGATCAATTGAAATCGTGAAAAACAAACTGGTTTTTGTACTTAGAAAAATTTATAAGTGTTGAGCTTCAAAATGACCTATAATGTTCTTCAAAATTACATGACCTTCCACTCAAAATTTACTCTTGATCCTTGAAAATGAAATGAAGTAGACCATTCGAATTGAATTGTGGAATTGAGATCATTCAAAAGTCATAAAAAAATGAAAGAGTTATGGTTTTTGGAGGATGATGAACAAATTTGGGGAAATTCACAAAAGACCTATTATCTTTTCAATTCTTTAATGCCTTTCCAAACATTTTTCAAGTCTTGCATATTGAAACAAAGTTGTAGTAGACATCCAAAAGATTATTGTGGAAAAATAATAAGCTCAAAGAGATAAAAATTGACCAAGTTATGATCATTTGAAGTAAAACCCTAAGATTCAAAGGCTTTTAAAAGAGACTTGTAATCTTCTTCAAACTTAAATGGTCTTCCATGCTAAATTAGTCTTTGATCCTTGAAGGTAACTTGTTAAGTATTCTTCAAAGAGAACCATGGATTTGTAATCAATCAAAAATCTCAAAAAATTAGCAAGATATGGTCCTTGGAAGTCAATAAACCCTAGCTCAGAGAGTGTCAAAATGACTTGAAACCCCTTTCAACTTTTTATTATTTTTCTTGCACAATTATATATTGTCATGTGAAGATAAGTTGTTTTAGATTCTGATAATAACCCATAGAAAAAATAACCAACTCAAAGTATTGAAAATTTAGAGAGTTATGCACTTGTGATCACTAAAACAATACTTACTCAATTAGGTCAAACTTGTTCAATCAACCTTGAATATTTTGAACTTTATTTGCAAAATAGAACATGATGGATCACATTAGCCCTTAAATGATGTTGTCTTAAAGAACACTCAAAGATGGAGCTTAAGTCTCAATGAAGCTTGTTGAAGAAGGCATGGAAATAAACACATGAACCTATGAATCTTCCTGATGAATACCACCACCATCCTTGAGGAAAACTTGACCTAAATAAAGTGAGAGAGCTCTTTGAACCAAAAAATTTGATATCCTAGACTTAGCCTTGAAGCTTGAGCTCTTTCCATCCATTGAAGAACCATTTGACTAGGGACCAAACCTCAAACCCTAGGTTAGAATTTGAGATGGATGCAATTGTGTCACCTACAATATGAACATTCAAAGAAACATATATACATATTTGTATGTTAGTTAAAAGAACACGTGTACAAGATACACAATTAAAGGTGCTTGGTGATCCCTAAAGAGAAAACTTAAAGATAGGATGAAGTAGAAGGGAGAACCAACCCTAGTGTGTGATGTTGATGCATTGATAATATGAGATGATGAGAGATCTTAGGGGAAAAAATTAAGGTATAACATCTGCCCTTATTTAAGTGTCTTCTATTTAGATATACGAAGGGTAAAATCTATGTATCGACGTGATTGAAGATACTTAAATACAAAAAAAACCATATTTTTGGCCCTAATATACCATGCAATGCTTATGATTATGAATGCAAACGACCAACTCCGTAGGTGACACAGAACACCACTGGGGAAGCTGAAAATGAAACCAACCAACCAAAAAGAGAGTTCGACCAGGAAAATAAATTGCTAGGGAACAACACGACTCCGGGGATGGCTATAAATAGGTAAAGTAAAAATAATGGTTAAAGAAACCAAATGTATAGTAAGATTTCAACAACGGACTATCAACAAACTATCAAGGAGGTAAACATTAAGAAAGGATTACCGGTTCGACTGGAGGAAAGAAACTCAACTCCATTAGAGGAAAATCAACTCCACTGAGGAAAAGAAGACTCAACTCTACTGAGGTAAAGCTTAAAGAGGAGACAAAGTATCATCAACTCAGTAAATGAGGAAAAAAGTAATGGATAACAATGACCAATAGATAACTGTGAACTATCCATTCAAAGAGGAGATAGCAAAAAGAGAGTAACATCAACTCATAGGGGATCAGAAAGTACCGACCCGAAGGACACAAATAGAAACGATAAGATAATACTGATAAACACCAATAATAAGGTTGGTAAAGAATGCTTGACACCAGTACTTATGACTTGAAACAAATGATTGACATCAGTGCTTATGGCTAGGAATAAAGGTTGACATCAAAATTTATGTCTGGGAAAAAAGGTTTGACATCAGCACTTATGGTTGGGAACAAAGGTTGACATCAGCACTCATGGCTAGGAACAAAGGTTGACATTAGCACTTATGACTGGGAACAAATGTTTAACATCAGCGCTTATGGCTAGTAATAAAGTTTGACGTCAGTACTCATTGTTGGGAACAAAGGTTGACATCAGCACTCGTGGCCGGGAATATAGGTTGACATCAGAACTCATGGCTGGGAACAAAGTTTGACATCAAAACTAATGGCTAGGAACAAAGGTTTGACATCAACACTCATGGATGGGAACAAAGGTGTGACATCAACACTTATGGCTGGGAACAAAGGTTGGCATTAGCACTCATGGTTGGGAACAAAGGTTTGACATCAGCACTTATGGTTGGGAACAAATGGTTGACATCAACACTTATGATTGGGAACAAAGGTTTGACATCAATACTTATGTCTGGGAACAAATGATTAACATCAATGCTTATGACTGGTGTAAGTGTTTGGTTGTTGGCATTTTTTTTGGTAAAACCAGTTTTGTGAATGTCATGACTGATGTCATAACATTCTTGGATACAAGGTACATTCTGCAGAAAAAGAATGTCATACAGGAGCTACTCAATATGAGTGTTTAGCTGATCATTAAGCAATGATCATATTTATTGCATTCTACCAAAATCAGTGAACAGGATTCTTGTTGTCATAACCAATGTTAAGACATCCTGTACTGATCTAACATTTGTGCAGATTTGTTATTCCTGAGAATTTTCAGGAATCTGGTTTATACAGTCCAGATCAGATACTCACATGGACATTAGGTTAACTCTACTTAACCCTAA
This sequence comes from Vicia faba, assembly GCA_948472305.1. NCBI lineage: Eukaryota > Viridiplantae > Streptophyta > Magnoliopsida > Fabales > Fabaceae > Vicia > Vicia faba. Next base: position 931,250,010 of record OX451740.1, on the reverse strand, counting down.
TCTGGTTGTTAAAGACCTATGACCAAGTCTTGAGGTTAACTCTAATTAACCCTAGCTATTTTCGTGGAAGCCCTAACTTAAGAATAGCTGCCTATATATTCCTCATGAAGACTGTTTGTGAAGGACACTTTTTGACAGAAGATCAATAAGGGATTGTATAGTTGTAACTACTGTGAGCCAAGAAATTATCATTGTGATAAGTGACTTGGAGTAGGATTTGATTGTAAGGGTTGTGTATCACTCAAAGCTTTGAAGCACGAGTGTTTGTGTCACTTGATTAAAGCTTTGAAGCAAAGTCAAGTTAGGGTTGTGTATCACTCAAAGCTTTGAAGCATGAGTGTTTGTCACTTGATTAAAGTTGTGAAGCAAAATCAAGTGTGTGTACTGAAGAGTATCTTTATAATTTCATTAATCAATAGTTTAGTATCATTGCTGTGATTGAGGGGGAGTGAGTAGGAACTCAGGTTTAAGTTGAACTTAGATTGAAGTTGCATTGGGTAGGTCTTAAGTGAAGGAGATAAACTGGTTGGTTTATTCCTAAATTAATATCTCTTATAGTGCATTTCCTCCCTGGCTTGGTAGCCCCCAGAGTAGGTGTTGTTACACACTGAACTGGGTAAACAATTGATTGTGTTCTTTATTGCTTTTAAAATTATGGTCTTGAAGTGTGTCAGATACGGTGTCATAACATTCACTGTGACATTGAGTATCTGTTGCCAGAATTTCAATTAGCATCAGAGCAGGCATCCTGCCTGTCTTACTGGGTGAGATCTAGGGATATTATTTTCTGGCGCTATGGACAAAGAAGGAGGATTTGGGAATAGACCACCCATTCTGGATGGATCAAATTATGACTACTGGAAACCTCGTATGATTGCCTTCTTAAAATCACTGGACAAAAAGGCTTGGAGAGCTGCTGACAAAGGATGGAACCATCCCACCATAACTGGGAAAGATGGGACAACCAGTCTGAAACCTGAGGAAGAATGGAGCAAAGAAGAAGATGAGTTAGCCCTGGGTAACTCCAAAGCATTAAATGCCTTGTTCAATGGAATTGATAGAAACATATTCAGACTAGTACATCAATGTGAACTGGCCAAGGATGTTTGGGACACTCTCAAAACTACCCATGAGGGAACATCCAAAGTAAAAATGTCAAAGCTTCAGATGCTGACTACCAAATTTGAGAACCTAAGGATGATGGAAGATGAGACCATTCACGAGTTTCACATGAACATCTTGGAAATTGCCAACACCTCGGGAGCATTGGGAGAAAAGATGTCAGAAGAAAAGCTGGTGAGAAAGATTCTCAGATCCTTGCCTAAAAGATTTGCAATGAAGGTGACTGCTATAGAGGAAGCTCAGGATATCTTCAACTTGAAGGTTGATGAACTCATTGGGTCACTTCAGACCTTTGAGATGGGGATCAGTGACAATGTCGACAAGAAAAACAAGAGCATAGAACTTGTATCTAATACTGAAGATGAAAACAAGGAGGATGAAGAAGAAAATATTTCAGAAGCTATAGCCATGCTTGGAAGGCAGTTCAACAAACTCATCAAGAGAATGGACCCAAAGTCAAGGTCAAATGTCAAGAACATTCCCTCTGACATTAACAGATCCTATGACTCTAGCAGAAGACCAAAGTCTGAAGAGAAGGGAAATCAAAGCAAAGGAATCCAATGCCATGGATGTGAAGGATATGGGCACATTCGAGCTGAATGTCCTACCTTTCTTAAGAAACAAAAGAAAGGAATGTCTGTTACTTGGTCTAATTGTGACTCAGAAAGTAATTCTGAAGAAGAATCTGCCAAACTAGTTACTGCACTAACTGGTATTTGTAACTCTGATAGCGACTCTAGTGATGAAGAAGTGACATTTGAAGAACTGGCTGACTCCTACAAGAAGTTATGTATCAGAAGTGCTAAAGTCTGTCAGCAAAATGAGAGACAAAAAAACTCATAGTAAAGTTGGAGGCTGAAAAGAAGGCAGACACTGATACTATAAGTCATCTCAAAGGTGAAGTTCAAATGCTAAACTCAAAACTTGACCAGATGACCAAATCTGTCAAGATGTTGTCAAATGGAACTGACAAATTAGAAGAAATCCTTCAGGTTGGACAAAATGTGGGAAACAAGTCTAGTCTAGGATTTGTGGCAGCAAAGAAATCTATTGTAGAGAAGAAGAAGATCAGGCCTGATAAACAAATGTCAAAGCAGATGTCACAACATAGCACTCAACATCGAGAACAGAGAAATATGAAGAAAAAGTATCAAAGATGGAGATTCCATCATTGTGGGAGGTTTGGTCACATAAATCCATTCTGCTTCAGATTATATGGATATCCTAATCAGACCCCAGTTGTCAAACCTAAGTCTAACAAGGCACCATATACTCAACAGTGGAAGAAAAAGTCTGCAGCCCTGGTAGCTCACACCTCCCTTAGAGTCTCTGCAAAGGAAGACTGGTACTTTGACAGTGGATGCTCTAAACACATGACTGGAATCAAGAATCTTCTCAATAATGTTAAACCTCATACTACTAGTTATGTGACTTTTGGAGATGGTGCTAGAGGAGAAATCAAAGGAGTTGGAAACTTGGACTGCCCTGGAGTTCCAAACCTAAATGAAGTGTTGCTGGTAAAAGGCTTGACTGCTAATCTCATAAGTATCAGTCAATTATGTGATCTAGGATTCAAGGTCAACTTCACCAAGTCTGAATGTCTTGTAACTAATGAAAAACAAGAAGTTGTAATGAGAGGAGTAAGATCTAAAGACAACTGTTACTTATGGGAGTCTGAGAACACTAATCATTCTTATGTGTGCTATATTGCCAAAGAAGAAAAAGAAGTGAAATTGTGGCACCAAAAACTTGGTCGTTTACATCTAAGAGGAATGAAAAGGATTATATCCATGGAGGCAGTCAGAGGGATTCCAAGGCTTCAAATTGATTAAGGGAGAGTTTGTGGTGAATGTCAGGTTGGAAAGCAAACTAGAATGTCACATCCAAAGACAAGACATCTGACCACCTCTAAGGTGCTAGAACTTCTACATATGGATCTGATGGGACCAATGCAGGTGGAAAGTCTTGGTGGAAAAAGATATGCCTATGTTGTTGTGGATGATTTTTCCAGATTCACTTGGATTAACTTCATTAGGGAAAAGTCTGATGTATTTGAAGTATTTAAGGAACTGTGCAAAAGAATTCAAAGAGAAAAAGAAGGATACATTGTCAGAATCAGAAGTGATCATGGAAAGGAATTTAAAAACAATAAGTTTGATGAGTTCTGCTCCTCAGAAGGAATTAATCATGAATTCTCTTCACCCATAACTCCTCAACAAAATGGAGTTGTGGAAAGGAAAAACAGGACTATACAGGAATCTGCCAGAGCAATGATACATGCCAAAAGACTTCCTATTCATTTTTGGGCTGAAGCTATGAATACAGCCTGTTATGTCCATAACAGGGTCACCTTGAGAAAGGGAACACCATCCACCATTTATGAACTTTGGAAAGGAAGAAAACCTACAGTGAAGTACTTCCATGTCTTTGGAAGCAAATGCTATATTCTGATAGATCGTGAACAAAGGAGAAAGATGGACCCTAAAAGTGATGAAGGAATATTCCTAGGATACTCTACCAACAGCAAAGCATATAGGGTATTCAATTCCAGGACCAAAGTTATGATGGAATCTATAAATGTCATAGTTGATGATTACCATGAGGAAACAAATGTCCCATATGATGTTGAGACATTCTTTGAGACCTCAACTCAAAAGGATGATGTTCCTAAAACTACTTCATCAGAGTCTGAATCAAAGGAAGCTAACAAAGACCCTTCTATCAGAATTCAGAAAGATCATCCTAAGGAACTCATCATAGGAGATCCTAACAGTGGAGTCATTACAAGATCTAGAGAAATCATCACAAACTCTTGCTTTGTATCTAAGATTGAACGAAGAAATGTTAAGGAGGCTTTAACTGATGAATACTGGATTGGAGCAATGCAAGATGAATTGAACCAATTCAAGCAACATGAAGTATGGGAGTTAGTTCCTAGACCAGGAGGAACAAACATCATTGGCACAAAATGGATCTACAAGAACAAATCAGATGCTGAAGGAGTTGTCACCAGGAATAAGGCAAGACTTGTTGCTCAAGGATACACTCAAGTTGAAGGGGTTGATTTTGATGAGACTTTTGCTCCTGTAGCTAGACTGGAATCAATCAGACTCCTATTGGGAATTGCTTGTCTCCTTAAGTTCAAGCTATTTCAGATGGATGTAAAGAGTGCCTTCCTTAATGGGTACTTAAATGAGGAAGTATATGTGGAACAACCTAAAGGATTTGTGGATCCAAACTTCCCTGATCATGTCTACAAATTGAGGAAAGCTTTATATGGCCTGAAACAAGCTCCTAGAGCCTGGTATGACAGGTTGACAAAATTCCACTCTGACAAAGGATAGAGGAAAGGAGGCTTGGATAAAACTCTTTTTGTCAAAAATGAAGGAGGAAAGATAATGGTAGCTCAAATCTATGTTGATGACATAGTGTTTGGGGGAATGTCAGATAAAATGGTTAAACATTTTGCTGACCAGATGCAAGATGAATTTGAAATGAGCCTCATGGGAGAATTGACCTACTTTCTTGGACTGCAAGTCACACAGATGGAAGACTCAATTTTTCTGTCTCAAAGCAAGTATGCAAAGAACATTGTCAAGAAGTTTGGAATGGAGAATGCCAGTCACAAAAGGACTCCTGCACCCACTCATTTAAAGCTGTCCAAAGATTCAAGTGGGGTTAATGTGGATCAAAGTTTGTACAGAAGCATGATAGGAAGTCTACTATACTTAACAGCCAGCAGACCTAACATTGCTTTTGCAGTTGGAGTATGTGCAAGATACCAGGCTGAACCCAAAGTAAGTCATGTCAACCAAGTGAAAAGAATTCTGAAGTATGTGAGTGGAACTTACAACTATGGCTTGTTGTACTCTCATGGATGTGAACCAACTCTGTCTGGTTACTGTGATGCTGATTGGGCTGGAAGTGCTGATGATAGAAAGAGCACCTCTGGAGGATGTTTCTTCTTGGGAAATAATCTTGTCTCTTGGTTCAGCAAGAAACAAAAATGTGTGTCTCTATCTACTACTGAAGTACATAGCAGCTGGTAGTAGCTGTTCTCAAATGATCTGGATGAAACAGATGCTTACTGAGTATAATGTCACACAAGATGTCATGACATTGTACTGTGACAATCTGAGTACTATCAACATTTCCAAGAATCATATTCAGCATAGCAGGACCAAGAATATTGACATTAGACATCACTTCATTAGAGATCTTGTGGAGGAAAAGGCGATTAAACTGGAACATGTTGCCACTGAACTACAACTGGCTGACATTTTTACCAAGGCACTTGATGCTAGTCAATTTGAAAATTTGAGGGGCAAGCTGGGTATTTGCCAACATGAAGAAATGTAGCAATTAATTTTGCTTAAAACAAGGGATGAAAGAGATATTTTAGTTAAGTCTACTCTGATTGGGCTAATAATCTGTTTCTCTATTTCTTTCCAAATTTTTAAGAAATTGAATAGACATTCATATATCTACCTCCTCTCGCGTTTCTGCAACAATCTCCAATCTCTCAAACGAAGATTTCACTATCGCTGTTACCTGTTTTCTAAATCACTCAAAATGTCTCAACTATCCATGTCATCATCCTCTTCAAAGGCGACTGCTTCTTCCGCATCCTCTGACCGCGAACCTAGGGCAATCACAAACTGCATGGATTCTGATGTTTTGGAGATAACTCCTCTCCGTGAACTGGCAGATGACCCCACTAAGGTCAAGAAGCTGCGAACCAGACATACAAGAAGATCACAAGCCTCTCCATCTGGTAAATCTTCTCAACCATCATCTTCTGTTCCTCCAGAAATAGCAAATAGGGAAGGTTCTATTTATGTTCATCAAGCTATTGCTAGACTAGTCACTAGGATTCTAAATGAGAATCACTCTGTACCTAGCATTTCTGTACCTTTGAACCAAGAATCTGCTAGTCCAAATGTTGAAATGAATCCAGATGTCACTCAGAATGTTGAGACACCTGATGACAACATTAGGAAATCTTCTGAAAATCATGATGATCACCAGAACCCTACTGACAAGGATGTTGAACCCCCGGTTATTGATGTTGATGAAGAATACTCTAACAATGATTTAATTTCCAATATCAACCCTAGCATAGCTAGAAGGATGATGAACAGAAAAGGAAAGCAGGATGCTGCCAAAAGCCTCTCCAAAGAGAAGGCTACTGAAGTTGTTCATAAGAAAACCAGGTATGAGAACAAGACTGGAGTAGAAGCTGAGAAGGATCGGAAAGCTGGATTGTCAAAAGGGAAGGGCAAGGTGAAAACTAGAGTACCTGTTGGTAGTCTCTCAAAACCTTTGAGACAACCAATAGCCAAGAAAAGGAAGGACCCTGAACCCTCTAAATCTGATGAGGAATTAGAATTTGAGTTTGATGTTGAGAGCAATGTTCCAGACATTCCTCTCAGAAAGAAACTCTCTTCGAGCAAAATGCCTAAAGTCCCTGAATTTGCCATTGACAACATCTCCTTTCACCATCCAGAAAATGCAAACAGGTGGAAGTATGTATTTCTGAAAAGGATTGCCTTGGAAAGAGAGCTGAACAACAGTGCCATTGAATGTAAGGATATCATGGATCTAATCAAGACTGCTGGTCTAATGAAAATTATGGTAAAGTTTACCAACTGCTATGAGATTCTTGTCAAAGAATTCATAGTAAATTTATCTGATGGTTGTGCTGATGGAAAGTCGGCTGATTTTAAGAGTGTGTATGTGAGAGGAAGGAAGGTAAATTTCTCTCCCTCTGAAATAAACAAATTCCTAGGAAGACCTGATGATGCTTGCCCTGAGCTTGAAGTTACTGACAACCAAGTTTGTCAAACCATCACTGCAAATCAAGTCAGGAGCTGGCCCTTAAAAGGGAAGCTGAATGCAAGCAAGCTGAGCATGAAGTTTGCCATTCTGCACAAAATTGGTGCAGCTAACTGGGTTCCCACCAACCATAAATCAACCATCTCCACAGGCTTGGGAAGATTTATTTATGATGTTGGAACCAGGACAAACTTTGACTATGGCAAGTATATCTTTGATCAAACATTGAAACATGCTGGAAGCTGTGCTATTAAAGGCCCTATTGCTTTTCCCTCTCTCCTGTGTGGTATAGTCATTGCTCAGTATCCTGATATTCTAGTTGAAAAAGACACTGTATGCAAAAGAGCCCCTGCTCTTGGTTTGCACTATAAGCTTTTTCAGGGAACACATGTCCCTGACATTGTTATGACATCTGCTGAGACATCAACTGTCAAATCTCATTCCAAGAAAACTGATGTTATAGTTGTGCTGAAGGAAACCTGCAAAGAGCTTGATACAAGGAAAAGGACTCTTGAGGACCTGATTGCTAGACTAGAACAGGAGGAGAATGAAGGACAAAGAAGGGAAGATGATGCTGATGAAGACCAGCATAATGCTGAAGATAGTGCCTCCTCGGAAGATGACAGTGCTTGAAGATCAGTGTTGTTGAAAAGTTTGCTGCTGGTACCGGTTGCTGCCAAATGACTTTTTATTTTTCTCTGTGTTTTTATTATTCCTTTTGGATGACTTTATAACTTAAAAGTACAAGTATCTTTGGCCTCTTTATGGCTAAAAAGGGGGAGAAGATTTTGTGATATTTTTGGTAGAATTTTGGTAGAATTAGACTTGGTAGATGTTATTAAAAATTCCGCTGCTTTCTAATCTCTGATTGTTTAGGGGATTTAGCCAAAAAATTGCCAAAGGGGGAGTTTGTAAGTGTTTGGTTGTTGGCATTTTTTTTGATAAAACCAGTTTTGTGAATGTCATGACTGATGTCATAACATTCTGGGATACAAGGTACATTCTGCATAAAAAGAATGTCATACAGGAGCTACTCAATATGAGTGTTTAGCTGATCATTAAGCAATGATCATATTTATTGCATTCTACCAAAATTAGTGAACAGGATTCTTGTTGTTATAACCAATGTTAAGACATCTTGTACTGATCTAACATTTGTGCAGATTTGTTATTCTTGAGAATTTTCAGGAATCTGGTTTATACAGTCCAGATCAGATACTCACGTGGACATTAGGTTAACTCTGCTTAACCCTAATCTGGTTGTTAAAGACCTATGACCAAGTCTTGAAGTTAACTCTAATTAACCCTATCTATTTTCGTGGAAGCCCTAACTGAAGAATAGCTGCCTATATATTCCTCATGAAGACTGTTGGTGAAGGACACTTTTTAATAGAAGATCAATAAGGGATTGTATAGTTGCAACTACTGTGAGCCAAGCAATTATCATTGTGATAAGTGACTTGGAGTAGGATTTGATTGTAAGGGTTGTGTATCACTCAAATCTTTGAAGCACGAGTGTTTGTGTCACTTGATTAAAGCTTTGAAGCAAAGTCAAGTTAGGGTTGTGTATCACTCAAAGCTTTGAAGCACGAGTGTTTGTCACTTGATTAAAGTTGTGAAGCAAAATCAAGTGTGTGTACTGAAGAGTATCTTTATAATTTCATTAATCAATAGTTTAGTATCACTGCTGTGATTGAGGGGGAGTGAGTAGGAACTCAGGTTTAAGTTGAACTTAGATTGAAGTTGCATTGGGTAGGACTTAAGTGAAGGAGATAAACTGGTTCGTTTATTCCTAAATTAATATCTCTTATAGTGCATTTCCTCCTTGGCTTGGTATCCCCTAGAGTAGGTGTTGTTACACACTGAACTGGGTAAACAATTGATTGTGTTCTTTACTACTTTTAAAATTACTGTCTTGAAGTGTGTCAGATACGGTGTCATAACATTCACTGTGACATTGAGTATCTGTTGCCAGAATTTCAACTGGGAACAATTGGTTGACATTAGTACTTATGACTGTGAACAAATGATTGACATCAGTGCTTATGATTGGGAAAATTGGTTGACATCAGTATTTATGACTGGGAATAAATGATTGACATCGGTGCTTATGACTGGGATCAATTGGTTGACATCAGTACTTATGACTGGGAATAACTTAACTCTGTTGGGGTAAAGTCCAATGAGGAGAAAGAGATAAATTTCGCCTAACGAATGATGGTGAACTACCAACTCAAGTGTGAAGGTAGAATAAACATAGAACAATAACAAGTTTCCCAAAATTCTAGCATTCCACCTAGAACGGGTTTTAACTTCTTCTTTAACTAAGGCATTGCACCTAGAAAGGGTAATAAGTTTTTGTAAGAATCTTTAAACAAATTGTCTTTGTTATATTGAAAAGACCAATCATCCATTGGAGTACATCCTCAATAACGAACTATCTCTCATAATGAAGAGACTACCATCAATAAGAGTAAAACCTCAACAACAAACTATCTCCTAAAACGAAAAGACTACCATCCATCAAAGTAAAACTTCAACAACAAACTATCTCCCATAAAGAAGAGACTACCATCCATCAGAGTAAAAACATCTTCTCTGACATTAACAAACTTACTGGGGAAGTACATGTTGCTCAAATAAAGGGACCACCACTTCCTGTTATGATAACACTGCTGGGAAATGAATTTTGATTTCATGGGGAAATACCAACCCATTCCTGCTGAGGGGATAAAGTTTCCACATCAAAAATAAATGCACATTCTAAATCCAGGGTTCACAGCCTATAGGGATCAAAATAATATTATTGTCGGGACCAAAAATTTAAACCTGGAACAAACCAGAATGAAACAGTCAACCAAGACGCCTTCCAATGAGGAATAAACTTAAATGGGGATCAAATTTCATCCAAAAAATGAGTTGGGTAGGAAGGCTAAAGTAAAGTTCTTCCACAAGGGATAACTAAGTGGAGAAATTGAAAGGATATACACTTTCTGCTTAATTTTGACACTCTATTAGAGAGGGGATAACATAAATCTGCAAAGAGGATAATATGCAAACAAAAACATCAATGAATGAAAATTAGAAATGAATTTTAATTCAACTATGCATGATGTATGTATGAATGTATGAATGCTATCATGTATATGCTGACAAATCAAACATATTGGCTGAAGATAACCAGATAAAACTAACTTGGGTAAGGACAACACTCGGCTAAATTACATCCAGGAGGGAGATTCCATAAGAGAGTGAACACCAATTGAGGAAACAAAGTCTTACTTCAAGTCTTAACTTCACTGGGAATAAACATGGTTTGAAAAATAATCAAAGCAAAATTCGATATCAATAAACTGATACAGTTACAGGGATATAACACCATCTAGGCTTCACCGAGGAGTATCATACAAACATCACTAGGGAAGACCATGTCATATAGTGTAGACTTTAACTGGGGATACCGTACTGTCTTCACTAAGGAAAATGAAACCACACACACAGAGGGGATCCCAAATACATTCTTTAATATTAAGGGTAGTGGTTACGCAAACTTCATATGGGGAATTAAGAATTTAACATCACAACAAGAAGTCTAAATTATGGGAATTTTAAATCAAACACAACACTTGGCGAGAGAAAACCCAAAAAGTTAACAGTTGTCTCAACACTTCTTAGAAAAGATACTTCTCTTGTCTGGCTACTTGGAGTCACACCACAACAAAAATGCTGTAAATGGAGAGAACAATGCTCTGCAAGAGATTCTACATCAATTCTCAACATACAAAGGGAGAAATAATCGAACAAATGAACAAAGGCTTCATAACTTTACAATCTCCGCTTGATCAAAAACCAGTTGGGGAAAGAATCACACTCAGCTAGAGAAATCTGCAACAACACCTTGAAATTCTGGCAGCAGATACTCAATGTCATAGTGAATGTTATGACACCGTATCTGACTTTCTATAAGACAGTAAATAAAAACAGTAAAGAACACAGTCAATTGTTTACCCAGTTCAATGTGAAACAACACCTACTCTAGGGGCTACCAAGCCATGGAGGAAATCCACTATAAGAGATATTAATTCAGGAATAAACCAACTAGTTTATCTCCTTCACTTAAGACCTACCCAATGCAACTTCAATCTAAGTTCAACTTAAACCTGAGTTCCTACTCACTCCCCCTCAATCACAGCAGTGATACTTAAAACAATTGACTAATGAAATAATGAAGACACTCTTCAGAACATACACTTGATTATGCTTCACAGCTTTTTAATCAAGTAACACAAACACTCGTGCTTCACAACTTTGAGTGATACATAAACATAACTTGACTTTACTTCAAAGCTTTACTCAAGAGACACAAACACTCTTGCTTCAAAGCTTTGAGTGATACAAAAAACCCTTACAATCAAAACCTATTCCAAGTCACTTATCACAGTGATACTTGCTTGGATTACAGCAGTTAAAACTATACAGCTCCTAATTGATCTTCAGTCAAAGAGTTACTTTCCAATCAGCATTCCTGTTGAATATATATGCAGTTGTTTCTTCAGTTAGGGCTTCCACGAAAAGCTAGGGTTAATTAGGGTTAACCTTAAGACTTGGTCAAAAGACTTTATCAACCAGATTAGGGTTGAGCTAGGTTAACCTAGAGTCCACGGGAGATTCTGTTCTGGAAAGAATGAACCAACTTCCTGAAAAATCTCAGAATTAACCAAACTGCATAACTGTTAGATCAGTACAGGATGTCTTAACATTTGTTATGACATCCGAATTCCTGTTTACTGATTTTGGTAGAAGGCAATAAATGTGATCATTGCAAAATGCTCAGATACACACTCAACAACAGTAGCTACTGTATGCCATACTTTTTCTGCATAAGGTACCTAATAATCCATAATGTTATGACATCAGTCATGACATTCACACACCTGGTTTTACCAAAAATACATGCCAATAACTAAACACTTACACACCTGACTGAGGAATATGGGATAGAAGTACCAAACCATCCAAACCAACACCATATAAAAACTTGGAGAAAATCTGAAGCAAGCCTTAACTAGGGAAAATGGGATTACAAACCCAACACCACACCACATATCAACTAGAATGAAATTCAACTATCCAAGAAACAATCACATGTGGACCATGCGCATATCAACAAGAGTAACCCGAGAATACTTCTTGGGGAATATTTTCAAAACTTCAGAGTTCGTTCATCCTTGGAACCACTACTTTTGTCCCAATTGAATCACAAAATTGAGGTAAAACTTAATTTGCAAATTCTTTTCAAAAAAACATTTTTATTATTAAGTCTTTTTGTTTTGAAAATTACTATCAATAATAAATGAAATTTTTGTAAACAAAATAAAATAAAAACTACAAAGAATTGGATAAAGGCTCAAACTTTATTAATAGAATGGTAGTCCGCAAATGGCGTGACTCCTTGGATGATTACAAAGTTTTGGAAAATGGTAAATACATGGAAAAGATACATTGAAATGCAATGACCACTATTCTCCCTAAAAACTTTGAACTCCTGAGCAGAGGCTTCAGTTGAAGTGTGATGAGAATCCGAGAAGATTGTTGCTTCAATGATCAAGTCTTGTCTAACGCAGTTACTTTCCAGGAAATCCCTAAGTTTTTCCTAGGTTGCTCTTGTGGGTTTTCAACCTTCTGGGAAACTTTATTATGTTTATGTCACTAGCTTTTACGTAGAGCACCCTTTTGGGTTTTCAGTCTATCGAGACGCTCTTTTTTGCCTAATACACCCTTTCGGGTTTTCAGCTTAGTGAGTTGTTCTTTTATTTATTTAGGCAAAGTATTTCTTGACTGTGTCAACATTCATAGGACCTTGGAACTCCTCACCATCCATAGTTTCAAGAATCAATGCACCGCCAGAGAAGGATTTTTTGACAACATATGGGCCTTCATAATTGGGAATCCACTTGCCCCTAGAATCAGTATTAAAAGACATGATCTTTCTGAGTACGAGGTCTCCTTCTCTAAATTCACGAGGATTAACCTTTTTATCAAAAGCTTTCTCCATTCTTTTCTGATATAGCTGGCCATGACACAAGGTCGTCGTTCTCTTTTCTTCAATTAAATTCAACTGGTAAAACATGTTATGGACCAACTCAGCCTCTGACAACTTAGTTTCCATTATTACATGCAAAGAGAGAATCTCAACTTCAACGGGGATCACTGCTTCCATACCGTACACAAGAGAGAACAGTGTTGCCCCTGTTGAAGTGCAGACGGACGTATGATACCCATGCAAAACAAAAGGCATCATGTCATGCCAATCCTTATAGGTAATAACCATCTTCTGGATGATCTTCTTAATGCTTTTATTAGCAACTTCAACAACCCTATTCATCTTAGGCCTGTAAGGAGACGAGTTGTGATGGACAATCTTGAATTCTTCACAAAGTTTTGTCGTCATCTAATTATTCAAATTTAAGCTAATATCAGTGATAATCCTACTTGGTAAACCATATCTACATATAAGATTGTTCTTGATAAAACGTACTACCACCTGCTTGGTGACATTAGCATAGGAAGCTGCTTCCACCCACTTGGTGAAGTAGATAATTGACACTAAGATGAAACGATTTCCATTCAACTACTTGGGTTCAATCATTCCAATGATATCAATACCCCACATAGAAAAAATCCATGGGGAAGAAATAACATTGAGAAGCATTGGAGGCACATGAATCTTGTCAGCATAAATATGACATTTATGACACTTCTTTGCAAATTTGAAACAGTCATATTCCATTGTCAGCCAATAGTAACCTACCCTAAGCATCTTCTTTGCCATCGAATGTCCATTGGAATTGGTACCAAAGGAACCTTCATGGATCTCATGCATCAACATGTCTGCTTCGGTTCTATCCATGCATCTGAGCAAGACCATGTCATAATTTCCCTTGTATAGCATATATTTATTAAGGAAAAAGATACATGCTAACCTTCTCAATGTCTTTCTATCTTTGTATGACGTACCAACTGAGTATTATTTAGTCTAAAGGTAGTGATTTATATCATAATACCAAGGTTTTTCATCTGACGTCCCCTCTATAGCAAACACATGAGTTGGTCTATCAAGACATCAAACTGGAATCCGAGGTACATCGTTCCAAGCATTTACTTGATACATGGAAGCCAAAATGGCTAAAGAATATGCCATTTGATTCTCATCTCTGGTAATATGATGGAATTCAAATTTATTGAAGAAAGGTAATAATCTTCTTGCATAATCTTTGCAGGGAATCAAGCCAATGTGACGAGTCTCCCATTCTTCTTTGATCTGATTTATTACCAAAGCTGAAACACCATATACATCAAGAATTTTGATTCTAATATCTATAACCTCTTCGAGACCCATTATACAAGCTTCATACTCCACCATGTTATTGGTATCAAATGTCATCCTTGCAGTAAAAGGGATATGTTACCTATGGAGAGTGATAATCACATAACCAATTCCTTTTCCATAAGCATTCAATGTTCCATAAATCACCATACCCTATTAGGATTCAGAATCAGGACCTTCCTCGAGCAAATGTTCATCATAATATTTCACTTTCAAATGTATCACATCCTCATCAGGGAAATCATACTTAAGCGACTGATAATCGTTAACTCATTGGTGAGTGAGGTACTCTGCCAACACACTGCCTTTAATAGCCTTTTGAGTACGATATTCAATATCATATTCAGACAACAACATCTGCCAATGGGAAATTCTTCTAGTAATAGCATACTTTTCAAAAATATACTAAATTGGATCCATTTTGGAAATCAACCAAGTATGTGTTTCAACATATATTGCCGCAATCGCTTCGCCGCCCAGGCCAAATTACAACATGTTTTTTCTAGCATAGAATACTGTGACTCACATTCATTGAACTTCTTGCTCAAATAATAAATGGCATATTCATTTCTTCCTATTGCATCTTGCTGTCCCAAAATACAGCCCATGGAGTTATCCAACACAGTAAGATACATAATCAATTATCTTCCTTCAATAGGAGGGAGCAAGATAGGAGGCTCAAGAAGATACCCTTTAATGCTTTCAAATTCCATTTGGCAATCATCCTTCCACACACAACCTTTATCTTTCCTTAATAGCTTGAAAATTGGTTCACACGTTGCAGTCATATGGGAAATAAATCTGGAAATGTAATTTAAACGTCCAAGGAAGCTCTAACTTGTTTTTCAATTCTTGGTGCAGGAATTTCTTGAATTTCCTTAACTTTATATCAACTTCAATTCCTTTTTGGCTGAAAATGAAACCTAACAACTTTCCTAAACTAACACCAAAATTACACTATTTGGATTCAAGCGGAGACGATACTTCCTCAAACGCTGAAACAATTTCAACAAGTCTTCCATATGCCCTTCCTCAGACTGAGATTTGGTGATCATATTGTTGTACCCCAAAATTTGCCCTCCGATATTTCTCAAAACATTGCAAGAAAAGTCTCCAAGTGGCTCAAGATTGCTCCAGAGTTGGACAGTGAAGCTATCTCCTAAGGCAGTCAACCTCAAATTAGGGTTTTGTGTTGCATCAAGGTCCTTGCATCCAAATGACCTAAAGTTCTCCCCAATGTCCTAATATGTTCTCAAGTTCATCCATGTCAAATTTCAAGCCTTGTAGAGAAAGTTTGCTCAGTCAATTGCTCAAGAGGTCTAAAACTCGACTGTGCTAGGGCAAAAGTCAAACGTGACCTACAAATAGTCAAACTTCAAGATTTTTTGTCAACATTCTCATTTTAAAGGATATTTCATCATTTGACCAAGGGTTGATCATGATTCATCAAGGATTGCTCAAAATTCATCAAGACTCAAAAGTTGCTAAATTAGGGTTTTGTAGGAAAAGTCAACTCAACTTTGACCAAGCATAACTTTCTCATACTTTATGAGAAATGACCCATCAAAATCTCATTTTGAAGAGGATGCAATTTCCTACAATCCATATGCATACCCCAAGATCAAGAAATGCACTCACAAAAAGTTACAAATTTGGACAATATAGGTCATTTTTGAAAGTCAACAAAGACACCTTTTTTGCCAAAGCTTATAACTTGACCATCGAATATCAAAATGAGATGAGACCAAAAGGGTTGGTTAGAGGACATCTCAAGATTCCTAAAAAGTCCAAGATCACTTCCAAAAGTTCAAAATTGAAGAAGTTATGCATTGTTGAAGTTGGGCATTTTTGCAAAATTGCCAAAAGTCAACTATCCCCAAAACTTCAAATTTTGTCAAATGGGCCCATTCTTTTCCACTTGATTTGATCTTGTCACACTACACACGTGTCCTAGCTTCAGCCTTGTGTCCATTTATTAATTTTTCCATTTTATTTGATTTTTATTGAATTAATTCATTTTAAATCAAATTAAATCAAATAAAATCCAAATATTGATCACTTAGGATCTTTTTGATTGTTATAGGTCTTAATTGTCATCATGGACATGATCAAACTCGTATCTCACCATATCATGAACAAAAAGATGGATTTTGGACAGAATTGGAAAGCTTTCAATGGAGGATCAAATCATATCTCCAAGCATTGATGCACAAAGATTTAGTCTACAAAACTTGACTTAATACAACACATTATACATATACAAGGCAGGAGGCATGAATTGGATACCTAGAAGCTGCAAGAACACAAAAACCAAACTTGAGAAAATTGGCAAAAAGCTTGAAACTGAAATCACTCCTAGAGACGAATTCAAAGGCAAAACTCAACGTGAATCAATTGTTGGACATCCACTGAAGAGAAGCCAACTCAAAACCAATCCCCATACACGTTCTAAAGCGCTGTAAGTCTCTTAAAATACCGCTTTTCATTTGAAATCACAACTCCATGTTCTTGCATTTTTTTGACAAAATCTTTGCATATTCATGATCATTGTTCAATTTGTAAGCTTTCTGCATTAGCCAATTGTATTTATATGGCCTATAACCCCCTAGCCGAATCTAGGGTTCTTGGATTGTTTTTTTAGGCGTTTTGTTTTCAGGCCAAATCAATGCGATTGATGGATATAGACGTGCTCAGGATGCACAGACGAGCACAACCATGGTCTTGGGGTTGGTTTTAATGGCCTAAAATTGATTTCAGGAGACACCTACGGATTTAGCTGCGGATATAAATCCGCAGGTAAATAACCAGGCTCAACGAGGAAGACGATGACGCATCCCCCTCCCATTCGCTGATTCAAATCTGGCGCGTGTTTTTTATAGTTTCTGGCATATCAATTATTTTTTTCATATAATAATTATTGTTCATTCCACTAACAAACAAAACGCGTTGGCTGAGTGGAGGAGACGTTGGTTAATGACTCACAGGACCTGGGTTCGAATCACAGGTCCCCAATATCTTTGTTATTATTTTCTTTCAGGAATTCCAATACAAACTCAAGCATGTGATGTACCATGGTCCTCAAATCTCAAAGCGCCAGATGGCCCCCAGGCCAAATCTAATGACTCAGGTTGAATATCCACCATAGGGATGACTCAATGGACGCACACTAGATCAGAAAGTCAACACAGGCTTGCATGTTAATGGGCCCTGAAATTGCTAAGCAAACCTCCCAAAATCAGGCCCATATATTTCTAACTCTCTTTTTTTATTATTATTTCATTTAATTATTGTTATTATTTTTAATTTAATTAACCAATCAAGCTTTTTCTTAATAAAATCAAAAAAACCAAAAAATATATTTTATTTATTAAAATTAAATTCAGCACTTTATTTTTGTTAAATAAATCACTTTAATTAATTTAGTTTAATTAGGAAATAACTTTAATATCTTTTTTGCAAATAATTAATATTAACTTAGACAATTAGTTTTTATTAACTTTGATTAATTTATTTTTATTTCTTTAAACATCAAAAAAATCCAAAAATATTTTCATTCATTAATTTATTTATTAATTTAATGCTTAACCTAATTTAATTCCTTCTTAATTCAAAAATAAACCAATAAATCTTTTTTCTTTAATAAATAAAAGGGCCAAAACCCTAGAATGCGCCCGATTTAATTTTCCCACACGAGATCCATTTTTATTCAATATTGTATAGGTTTCCTGGAATGTAATAGTCTAATAGGACTTTAAATATTTTTATCGCTTTATTTATTTTCCGCATTTTATTTTCAAGGGTTGCATTTGGCGATGTAAATACCCGACGCCTTGTAATAGTTAGATTTAATTTCCGCAACTTATAAACTGTTAGATGTTTGATAATAGGGAATGCATGACAATATCGAATGTTTGAACCTAAAATCAACATAGATAACCACGAACATGTACAAAGATAAATAAACTGAAAACAACACACTCGCACATGCGCACTCTTAGGGTACACCCCACTTGGTTGCCTTCATACGTGGTCATTGAGTATAGGAAGTTTTAGAGGTCTCCCTCTTGTCCAAAGATCATAGTTGCCTCGAAACGGTTGCCTCGGAAAAATGATCTAAGACATTAGGGTTACCGCTAAGGCGTCCTAACATTGCTTTAGTGACCACACGTCCCTTAATCGAATTGACCCTTTAACTCCAACGACGGTGCTACCTACTCATCCATAATGGGATAACATTGTCTAAAGGACATTAGCACAAATTGATTCCTTTTTCGAGTAGGTAGATGGTTCTTAAGTACTTGCTCCTTTCAAAACAAAATAAAACTTTTCGCACTTACACCTTTCAAACAAAAACTTCTTCAAAACCCACAAATACAAAAAAATCAAAATTTTGAAAACACTTTGAGCAAGTACCTAAGAGCCCGTGGATAACCACGGATATAAAGGGTGCTAACACCTTCCCTTTCTATAATCTACCCCCAGACCCGAGAAACATCTCGAAAAAGGAATTTTTCTGTGCTTTTTTCCTTTCCTTGTTGGATAAAATAAAAGTCAGTGGCGACTCTTGCTTACCGCGACATTTTGCAAAAACAAACGCAAAACGCGAACCAGCATTCCAAAAAACAGTCAGTTCTTTCCCACCGTATCACAGAACTTGCGACTCTGCTGGGGATGCTTAATAAGTGGGGTGTACCTTAGGATTAAATCATTGTGTTTTCAATTGTTTGCTTTGTTTGCTTTATTATTTGGGGGCTTGTATCGGAGTTACTATAGATCCTAACCCGGATCTTGGGGATACCCTTTAGGTAAGTAGCAATAAACTGTGAGGGAACTGTACGATGTAGACCGATACGCTTGAAGCAGTAGCTACATTTGTGTGGAACTTTAGTCTGTACCGATATCCCTTGTGTTGGAACAAGGAGAATATGGGTCTTCTAAGGGGTCATTAAGCACCAATTGAGCTTAGAACCTTTAAATTGACCAACTTGGCCATAGAACAGTAGCAGTATGCTACACTCATTGAGACTAAACTCTCGCGATGATTCCGGCCGCAAGAAAAGGTTGCTAAACTGGAATTATGACCGATTGAGGGTAGTAAGTGATATTGAGATCCCCTAGAACCCGATTATTATTTTTAGGACAGGTTCAAACCAACTGAACTGAAAGAGGGTAGTACCTAAGCTCCTTTCCAGCCTGAAATCTAAGGGATCTATGTGTGACTTGTGTGCCTTTACCATGTTTGCTATTTGTGGTGTGCTTTCTATCATGACATCATAACATTGCATACATCTTGCATTGGACTAACCTATTTCAAAGACATGAGGGATACATCTTTGTTCTGTTTTGTAGGTCATCATGATGCCCATGCGTAGGAATACCATCCGGATCAACTTTGTCCAGGTTCCCATTATGCTTAAAGAGTTGGTTGCAAAAATGCATGATACTACTTCCTTCCTCAGGAGACATGGTTATCTTCTCGGTTTGGTCACTTCCAAATTTGACGAGCAGATGATGAGTGTTTTGGTCCAGTTCTATGATCCGCTGTACCATTGCTTTACTTTTTAGGACTACCAGTTGGTTCCCACCTTAGAAGAGTTCTCTGAGTTGCTCGGTATCTCTATTCTGGAGCAGACCCCATTTACTGGTTGGGAAAAGATCCTTAGGCCAGAAGAAATTGCTGCAGCCCTTCATATGACAAAGGAAGAGGTAATGGCTAATTGGGAGACTAAAAGTGGAGCAAAGGGCTTTCTGACTAAGTTCTTGGTTGGAAAGGCTAATTATTTCTGGGATAGTCTAGACTTCAAGGCATTCGAAGATATTCTGGCTCTTCTGATATACGGCTTGGTATTGTTTCCGAATCCTAACTCCTTTGTTGATGTGAATGCGATGAAAATCTTCATCTCTCGTAATCATGTACCCACTCTCTTGGGTGACATTCTTCATCAGCTTTATGCCCGTACTGCCCGAAAGCTGGGAACCTTGATATGCTGTGCTCCATTATTGTCGAGGTGGTTTATTTCACACCTCCCCAAATCAGTGTTGTAGAATAAAGAAGGCATGGGTTGGGCCTATAGGGTTATGTCTCTCTCGCATAATGACATCATCTGGACTATCAAGGGTATGGATGAGGTGGCTATTATTGATCGATGTGGGGAATACCCCAATGTTCCCCTGATAGGAACCAATGGAGGAATTTCTTACAACCCGTGCTTGGCCTTACGTCAGTTTGGGCATGCCAGAAGAGAAGGACCTCGTGAGCTGCTAATGCCTAGTATCATCTTTGATTTTCAAGGGGGTAGTGATGAGCAACGCCGCAGATTCATAAGGGCTTGGGATAGAGTTCACAGATCTGATCCACACAAGCTGGGCCCAAGGACTTCACTTCCAATGGAGCCATATCTCAGATGGGTCCGTATCCGTGCCCAAAAGCTGGGTCTGGCGTATGAAGTCGTCCGACCTATCATTGTTGAAGTTGCTAATGAAGAAGGGGTTCTTCCGACCATCCTCCATCCTCATATGCCCACTGACATTGGGGCACTAAAAAGGTCTTGGATGCAGCTGAGAGAAGAACGGGATTCCTACCGGGAAAAGTTCAACGAGCAAGAGCAGAAGATCCAGAAGTTGACTAGGCAGCTGGAGAACGAGCGGATTCTTAATGACTATGTCCGCACCGACATGAAGCGACCATGGGAGCACTGATCATCCTTTGATTATTTCCTTTCCAATTTTTATTTATTTTTCAGTATTTCCTTTCTTGTAACGCCTTAGGGGAATTTGTTGAACAGTTTGAATTTCAAAGTTTATCTAATAAAGTGTGTTTCCTTTCTGGTTTACAAATTTGAATATCTCGATTGTCTTTGAAATCATGTCATACGCAATGCATCCCATGCACTTCATAACAGGTACCCATTACAGGCCTCTTATCTTCTTCATTGTTTATTTCAGCACTCATCATGTCTGTTAAACCTTCAACTGAGCAAGCAATCAAGGCCCTACAGGCCCAAAATGCCCAATTCTAAGAGATGTTCATGAATCTAGCTAAGGGTCAGCAAGATCTGAAGACCCTGATTCTGAAAGAAAAGAAGAAGAAGAAGAAGAAGAGGACAGTCCTGTTTAACACAGGTCACAAGTTTGGAAATAGGCTACGGGATGAAGTGATTTGACCACCTCATCTGGAGGGAAAGATAGTCAGGAAGAAAGGAGGGCTCCTAGCCCTGTGGTCTTAGACAACGAGACGGACTTCGACGAAGACCAGTATCCTCCTGCTGAGGATAGATACAAACAATTGGAAGACCGGTTGAGTGCGATGGAAGTTCAGAAAGTGCCTGGTCTGGACTTTGGTGATCTGGGTCTATCATCTGGGGTGGTGATTCCCCACAAATTCAAAGCACCAGCCTTTTCTAAGTATGACGGAGTTTCTTGTCCGAAGCTGCACCTCCGGTCATATGTAAGGAAGATTCAGCCGTACACCGATGATAAGAACCTATGGATCCACTTCTTTTAAGACAGTCTCTCAGGGACTCAGCTTGAGTGGTTTTATCAATTAAATGAAGCCAGTATCTGCAGTTGGGAGGATTTGGCTACTGTTTTCTACAGGCAGTACCAATACAATTCTGACCTCGCTCCTACGCGTACCCAACTCTAGGGTATGTCTATGGGAATGGGTAAAGGTTTCAAAGATTATGCTCAGAAGTGGAGGGACCTCGCCGGAAGAGTGCAACCACCCTTGGCTGATCGGGAGCTTGTGGATATGTTTCTGGGGACCTTGTCCGGTCCATTTTTCAACCATCTGATTGGAAGCTCTTCGTATGGGTTTACAGAGTTAATTTTGACCGGTGAGAGGATTGAGGCTGGTATTAAGGCTGGTAAGATACAGAAGGGTGCTTCATCGAGCACCGAGAAAAATCCTTTTAAGAAAGAGTCCAGTGCTGTCTACAGTTCGAAAAGACAAAGTAGGCCTGAACACCGCCAAGTTGTTAATGCGGTTGTTATTTCAAGACCTGGTGGTGCTCCTCAGCACAACAATCAACAAAAGGACGAGAGACCTCAAAGGCAATTCACCCGTCTCAACATGACTTTATCTCAGATTCTGCCACAATTGCTGAAGACCAATCTAGTGATTCCAAGGGAGGCCCCGAAGAATCCAAATACTACATCACCAAAGTACAACCCTAATGCCCGCTGTGCTTTTCACTCTGATAGCCCGGGGCATAATACAGATGATTGTTGGGTTTTGAAGAACAAGGTACAGGACTTGATTGATGCTAAGGAGATCGAGTTCGGAGCACCAGAAAAGCCTAAACAAGATGCAGGGGTGAATGCTATCGGGGACGACGATGGTGAAGAGTTTGATATTGATAGTTGGATCTACCCGACTGCCGATGGTGGACTAAGCAACTGGAAAGGGAAGGATTATATGCTTGTTTCTGTTATCACCCAGTAATGAAACTTCTTGTTTTGAATTTGTAACAGACAATGTTTTAAACTCTACGGCTCGGTGTCTTACCCGGGGCACCGTGGCTTCATTTGTGAGGGCTTTATGTGTGTCATTTTCATATATCATTAATAAAAGCATTGGACGTTCTTGCATTTAAAACTTTGTGCTCCTTGTTTTTCTTTTATTATATATTGCAAAACAGCTATTTTACACACACTCACATATACAGGTCTATATCCACTCTGGATCTCACTAGTAACGACTCTGCTACTGCCAGTTATGACTTCGAAAATCCGATCAACTTAGCCGAAGACGAAGGTGAAGATGATTGTGAAGTACTTGGTGAACTTGCAAGACTGTTACTCCAAGAAGAGAGGGTTATTCAGCCGCACGAAGAGCCGGTGGAATCAGTGAATCTGGGTACAGAGATAAACAAGAAGGAAGTTAAGATCGATGCAAATTTGGAGCTTAGTGTGAAGCAGTGGTTGACTCAGATGCTGCGTGACTATGTTGAGATCTTTGCTTGGTCTTACGAATATATGCATGGTTTGGATACTGATATTGTGGTTCATCGCCTGCCTACCAAGGAAGATTGTCCTCCAGTGAAACAGAAGGTCCGCCGAATGCGCCCTGAAATGTCTGAGAAAATCAAGGCTGAAGTTATGAAACAGTTTGACGCCGGTTTTCTAGCAGTTACTTCTTACCCACAGTGGGTAGCCACCATGGTTCCTGTACCGAAGAAGGATGGTAAGGTTCGAATGTGTGTTGACTACAAGGATTTGAACAGGGCAAGCCCTAAGGATGACTTCCCACTACCTCATATCGACGTTCTGGTTGACAACACCACTCAGCACAAGGTATTCTCCTTTATGGATGGTTTCTCCAGTTATAATCAGATTAAAATGGCTCTCGAAGACATGGAGAAGACGACCTTTGTTACTCAATGGGGTACCTTTTGCTACAAGGTCATGCCTTTTGGGCTAATGAATGCTGGGGCAACGTATCAGTGTGCCATGGTTGCTTTGTTTCAAGACATGATCCATCATGAGATTGAAGTATACGTCGACGATATGATTGCAAGGTCCCAGACAGAGAAGGAACACCTTGACCATCTGCAGAAGCTGTTTGACAGGCTGAAGTTGTACAAGTTGAGGTTAAACCCGAACAAGTGCACCTTCGGGGTAAGGTATGGTAAGCTGCTGGGTTTCGTCGTAAGCGACAAAGGTATTCAAGTGGACCCTGCCAAAGTTAAAGCTATACGGGAGATGCCAGCTCCCATAACAGAGAAAGAAGTCAGAGGCTTCCTGGGATGACTGAACTACATTACCCGATTCATCTCGCACATGACCGCTACTTGTGAGCCAATCTTCAAGCTACTGAAGAAAGATCAAGTAGTAAGTTGGAACGATGAATGTCAGGCCTCTTTCGAAAGGATCAAAGAGTATCTCCAAGAACCACCTATTCTGATGCCTCCAGTTGAAGGGAGACCCTTAATCCTATACTTGACAGTACTCGACAACTCAATGGGGTATGTGCTGGGTCAGCATGGCGAGTCTGGCCGAAAAGAGCATGCTATTTATTACCTTAGCAAAAAGTTTACTGACTGTGAGACTCGATACTCACTGCTCGAGAAAACTTGTTACACTTTGGCATGGGCTGCTCACCGGCTGAGACAGTATATGTCGACTCACACTACTCTGTTGATATCAAAGATGGATCCAATCAAGTATATCTTCGAAAAGCCTGCCTTGTCCGGAAGAATAGCAAGATGGTAGATGATCTTGACTGAGTATGACATCCAGTATACGACCCAAAAGGCAATCAAGGGAAGTGTGTTGGCAGACCATTTTGCACATCAAGCTATAGATGATTACCAGTCTACGAACTTTGAATTCCCAGACGAGAATATCATGTTGGTAACTGATTATGAGACACCTGGACCGGATGAAGGACCTGAGGAAGGATCCTGATGGTCTATGTACTTTGATGGAGCTTCGAACGCTTTGGGTAATGGCATTGGCGCTGTGATCATATCTCCTAAAGGCTCTCATACTCCGTTTACTTCCCGACTATGTTTCAACTGCACCAACAACATGGCGGAGTATGAAGCGTGCATTATGGGTCTTCGAGCAGCAATTGACCTAAGGATTAAGTTTCTAAGTGTCTTCGGAGATTCCGCTCTCGTGATCAGTTAGATCAAAGGCGAGTGGGATATGAAACACCCAAATATTATTCCTTACAAGGAGTATGTATTGACGTTACTTTCCCATTTCGAGGAGATAACCTTTGAACACTTCCTTAGAGAGGAGAATCAGTTGGCGGACGTGTTAGCTACAACGTCTTCTATGTTCAAAGTCAATTGGGACAACGAAGCTCCCCGGAATATCATTGAAAGATTGGACGAACCTGCACATTGCCGTGATATTGAGACTGAAGAGGTAACAGAAAAGCCCTAGTTTCATGAAGTAAAAAGGTATCTTGAAGCTCAAGAGTACCACGAGGGTGCATCTGTTAATGACAAGAAATTTTTGAGGAGGTTCGCGGCGAAATTCTTCATCAGCAATGGCATTCTTTAGAAGCGTAACCATGATTCAACCTTACTACGATGTGTGGATAAGACCGAGGCAGAAAGGATCATGACAGAGTTACATGAAGGTACTTTCGGAACTCATTCAAGTGGACATACCATGGCAAATAAAATCCTTCGGGAAGGATATTATTGGTCCGCGATGGAACCCGACTGTTATCATCATTCTCGGACATGTCACAAGTGCCAAGTCTATGCTGATAAGGTGCACATACCTCCAGTTCCTCTGAATGTCTTGACAGCTGCTTGGCCTTTTGCAATGTGGGGCATTGATATGATCGGCGAGATCAGACCTACGGCATCAAACGAGCATTGTTTCATCCTGGTAGCAATCAATTACTTTACTAAGTGGGTTGAAGCAGCTTCCTTTTCTACTGTAACTAAGAATGTCGTGGCACCGTTCATTCGGCACAATCTGATTTGTCAATATGGTGTACCAGAGAGGATCATTACGGACAATGGTACCAATCTCAACAACAAGATGATCATTGAGCTCTACGAGCAATTCAAGATACAACATCATAACTCTTCTCCCTACCGGCCAAAGATGAATGGGGTTGTCGAAGCGGCTAATAAGAACATTAAAAAGATGGTGCAGAAGATGACAGTGACATACAAAGATTGGCACGAGATGTTACCATTTGCTCTTCATGGGTACCGTACCTTAGCACGGACGTCAACAGGGGAAACACCCTATTCCTTGGTATATGGTATGGAGGCAGTCTTACCCATTGAATTTCAGATACCCTCTCTCCGAATCATGAAGTATGCAGGTTTGAGCGAAGATGACTGGATTCAGACCCGGCTTGATCAGCTGAACCTAATCGACAAAAAGAGACTTACTGCTATGTGTCATGGTCAGACGTACCAAAAACGGATGATCAAGGCATTTAACAAGAAAGTTAGACGACAAGGGTATCAAGTTGGGGACCTAGTTATCAAGCGCATCATATTACCTCTAGGTGATCCCAGGGGTAAATGGACCCCTAATTACGAAGGGCCATTTGTGGTTAAAAACATTTTCTCAAGAGGAGCTATGATTCTAACCACCACGAATGGTGACGACCTTCCCCACCCTATCAATGCAGACATAGTGAAAAGATACTACGCATAATCAAAGACCCGCTAGGTTGACTGGCCTAGGCAAAAATAAGGGCTTCCCGGCGAACCAAAAGAGTTCGGGCAAAAATAAGGGATGAAAATGAAAACATCTGTACACCCGGCAAGTCGAAAACCTGAAAAGGCAGCTTGGGCAAAAAGGGTATCCCGGTGGACTGAAAACCCGAGAGGGCGGTCCAGGCAAAAATTAGGGATCAAAGCGTAACACTATGTCTCATTGGATCACCTTGCATCCAGACTTCAGTATCGACTATTGAGCTCGGACGACACTAATCAATCTGATTCACATTCAATCAGTAGCAAAGCGATGATATGCTTGAAGACATAAAGGCAATAGCACAGTTGGAACCCAGTGGGATTATTCACATAGCTGTTTTGTTTTCTTTTTACAAATTGTATAAATTCTATTTGTTCGGCGGTGTTCTCTTACTAGGACATCAGCCTCTTGTACAAAAATGCCTATTTACAGGCCAAACTTCAAAATCAATACAAATTCATTTTCAGACAAATTTCAAACTGTTTTTCCTTTATTTGTTTTGTTTTGCAAAGAACGTCCAATGTTCATTTTTGATATATGCATTTGACATTAATTGCTGCTCATAAATATTTACATGCGAAACAAAAGATGAATTACTGGTAATAGAAGAAACAGGGGAAATAAGAAGTGTCCAAGCTGTGTAGTTGCTTTGTCCACCAGGTACAAGGTAAATTCATCTGAAGAATATGGCTAAAGTACCTTCACTCCCTGCAAAGTAAGACAGTAATGGTAGCTCTCCCCAACTGAGACTTACAACTATGAACGAATCAACAATACTCTGCCCAAGCAGAGTTTATCTACCATCAGCACTGAAAAGGCTTGATATCCCCGGCATTCTTAATATTCCCCAACGGAGTATAAGAACATTCCCCGGCAGAATGCAAGATACCCCCAGTGGAGTTAATATTTCCCCAGCGCAGTCTAAAAAGCTTCCCCAACAGAGTTGAAGCATTATCCCCAGTAGACTCTAGAAGTTTATCCCCAGTGGAGTACAAAAACAAATCTCCCCAGTCGAGTTCAAAGGATCATTCCCAGCAGAATGCAGAGGATTATCCCCACAAGAGTCTAAAGGGTTATCCACATCAACTTGCAACTGAAAGATCATCCCCAACAAAGTTTCTTTCCTTTCACAAACAGGAATTCAATCTTCAACAGATTCAGTATCACCAACAACGGTAATCCATCCCCATCAGAGTTTATCAATGGAATCCTCAGCAGAGCATCCCCTCCCCACAGAGTAATCTCCTCATCAGTTTATTCCCCTACGGAGTTATCTTCTCCTGCAGGTTTATTCTCGCACTTCTCTTCGTTCACCATCCCCAGCGGAAGTGAAGAATTCAACTCTATTCTCCAGCAGCTATCTGGGATTTATTTTCCCCAGCTAAAACATTACATTTCCATACATCATAATACATGCATATACGCACCATACCACACAATCTCGTTTATTTTGAGAACATCATTGCTTGATCCATATCATGCATTGCATATGACTGACCTATACCTTTCAGGAAAGATCAAGTTAAGTTCTCAGCTATGTCAAAGACCTCCTTTGGTTCAGTCAGATCGCTGATAAGATCTCCCTGATTCGTATTCCAGTTGAAGTTATTCCAAGACCTTGTCTGGTCCAGTTAAATCGATTCCTAAATATTTTTCCGATGCCGATCCAGTAAAAGTTATCCCAAGACCTTGTCTGGTCCAATTAAATCAATTCCTAAAGATTTTTCTGATGCCGATCCAGTCAAAGTTATTCCAAGACCTTGTCTGGTCCAGTTAAATCGATTCCTAAAGATTTTTCTGATGCCGATCCAGTCAAAGTTATTCCAAGACCTTGTCTGGTCCAGTTAAATCGATTCCTAAATATTTTTATGATGCCGATCCAGTCAAAGTTAATCCAAGACCTCCTCTGGTTCAGTCAGATCGCCGATAAGATCTCTCTGATTCGTATTCCAGTTGAAGTTATTCCAAGACCTTGTCTGGTCCAGTTAAATCGATTCCTAAAGATTTTTCTGATGCCGATCCAGTCAAAGTTATTCCAAGACCTTTTCTGGTCCAGTTAAATCGATTCCTTAAGATTTTTCTGATGCCGGTCCAGTCAAAGTTAATCCCAAGACCTTGTCTGGTCCAGTTAAATCAATTCCTAAAGATTTTTTTGATGCTGATCCAGTCAAAGTTAATCCAAGACCTCCTCTGGTTCAGTCAGATCGCCGATAAGATCTCTTTGATTCATATTCCAGTTGAAGTTATTCCAAGACCTTGTCTGGTCCAGTTAAATTGAATCCTAAAGATTTTTCTGATGCCGATCCAGTCAAAGTAATTCAAAGACCTTGTCTGGTCTAGTTAAATCGATTCCTAAAGATTTTTCTGATGCCGATCCAGTCAAAGTTAATGCAAGACCTTGTCTGGTCCAGTTAAATCGATTCCTAAAGATTTTTTTGATGTCGATCCAATCAAAGTTAATCCAAGACCTCCTCTGGTTCAGTCAGATCGCTGATAAGATCTCCCTGATTCGTATTCCAGTTGAAGATATTTGTTTGGTCCAGTTAAATCGATTCCTAAAGATTTTTCTGATGCCGATCCAGTCAAAGTTAATCCAAGACCTCCTCTGGTTCAGTCAGATCGCAGATAATATCTCTCGGATTCGTATTCCAATTGAAGTTATTCCAAGACCTTGTCTGGTCCAGTTAAATCGATTCCTAAAGATTTTTCTGATGCCGATCCAGTCAAAGTTATTCCAAGACCTTGTCTGGTCCAGTTAAATTGATTCCTAAAGATTTTTCTGATGCCGATCCAGTCAAAGTTATTCCAAGACATTGTCTGGTCCAGTTAAATCGATTCCTAAAGATTTTTCTGATGCCGATCCAGTCAAAGTTGATCTAAGACCTTCTTTGGTTCAGTTAGATCGACGATAAGATCTCCCTGATTCATATTCCAGTCGAAGTTCAGACCACCTATGAACAAGTCTCCAAATGGCATCTGTAAGCCCATTCTCGACATCACCAAGCTGATACCACTTCATGCGAGTGCAAATTTCTGGGCACTCTAGTGTTCAATCATCTTCCACCTTCGGATCACGAAAGGCCCAAAAGCCAATCTTTATCCTCAGGTTTAAAAAGATTGAACAGGGGCAGCTGTTGTACCCCAAAATTTGCCCTCCCATATTTCTCAAAACATTGCAAGAAAAGTCTCCAAGTGGCTCAAGATTGCTCTAGAGTTGGACAATCAAGCTATCTCCTAAGGCAGTCAACCTCAAATTAGGGTTTTGTGTTGCATCAAGGTCCTTGCATCCAAATGACCTCAAGTTCTCCCCAATGTCCTAATATGTTCTCAAGTTCATCCATGTAAAATTTCAAGCCTTGTAGAGGAAGTTTGCTCAGTCAATTGCTCAAGAGGTCCAAAAATCGACTGTGCTAGGGCAAAAGTCAACTGTGACCTACAAATAGTCAAAGTTCAAGATTTTTGTCAACATTCTCATTTTGAAGGATATTTCATCATTTTATCAAGGGTTGATCATGATTCATCAAGGATTGCTCAAAATTCATCAAGACTCAAAAGTTGCTAAATTAGGGTTTTGTAGGAAAAGTCAACTCAACTTTGACCAAGCATAACTTTCTCATACTTTATGATAAATGACCCACCCAAATCTAATTTTTAAGAGGACTCAATTTCCTACAATCCATATTCATACCCCAAGATCAATAAATGCACTCACAAAAAGTTACAAATTTGGACATTATAGGTCTTTTTTGAAAGTCAACAAAGACACCTTTTTTGCGAAAGCTTATAACTTGAGCATGGAATATCAAAATGAGATTAGACCAAAAGGGTTGGTTATAGGACATCTCAAGCTTCCTAAAAAGTCCAAAAACACTTCCAAAAGTTCAAAATTAAAGAAGTTATGCATTGTTGAAGTTGGGCATTTTTGCAAAATTGCCAAAAGTCAACTATCCCCAAAACTTCAAATTTTGTCAAATAGGCCCATTCTTTTCCACTTTATTTGATCTTGTAACACTACACACGTGTCCTAGCTTCATCCTTGTGTCCATTTATTAATTTTTCCATTTTATTTGATTTTTATTGAATTAATTCATTTTAAATCAAATTAAATCAAATAAAATCCAAATATTGATCACTTAGGATCTTTTTTATTGTTATAGGTCTTGATTGTCATCATGGACATGATCAAACTCGTATCTCACCATATCATGAACAAAAAGATGGATTTTGGATAAAATTGGAAAGCTTTCAATGGAGGATCAAATCATATCTCCAAGCATTGATGCACAAAGATTCAGTCTACAAAACTTGACCTAATACAATGCATTATACATATACAAGGAAGGAGGCACGAATTGGATACCTAGAAGCTGCAAGAACACAAAAACCAAACTTGAGAAAATTGGCAAAAAGCTTGAAACTGAAATCACTCCTAGAGACGAATTCAAAGGCAAAACTCAACGTGAATCAATTGCTGGACATCCACAGAAGCGAAGCCAACTCAAAACCAATCCCCATACACGTTCTAAAGCACTGTAAGTCTCTGAAAATACCGCTTTTCATTTGAAATCGCAACTCCATGTTCTTGCATTTTTTTGACAAAATCTTTGCATATTCATGATCCTTGTTCAATTTGTAAGCTTTCTGCATTAGCCAATTGTATTTATATGGCCTATAACCCCCTAGCCGAATCTAGGGTTCTTGGATTGTTTTTTTGGGCATTTCATTTTCAGGCCAAATCAGTGCAATTGATGGATATAGACGTGCTCAGGATGCCCAGACAAGCACAACCATGGTCTTGGGGTTGGTTTTAATGGCCTAAAATTGATTTCAGGAGACACCTACGGATTTAGCTGCGGATATAAATCCGCAGGTAAATAACCAGGCCCAACGAGGAAGACGATGACGCGTCCCCCTCCCATTCGCTGATTCAAATTTGGCGCGTGTTTTTTATAGTTTCTGGCATATCAATTGTTTTTTTCATATAATAATTATTGTTCATTCCACTAACAAACAAAACACGCTGGCTGAGTGGAGGAGACGTTGGTCAATGACTCACAGGACCTGGGTTCGAATCCCAGGTCCCCAATATCTTTGTTATTATTTTCTTTCAGGAATTCCAATACAAACTCAAGCATGTGATGTACCATGGTCCTTAAATCTCAAAGCGCCAGATGGCCCCCAGGCCAAATCTGATGACTCAGGTTGAATATCCACCATAGGGATGAGTCAATGGACGCACACTGGATCAGAAAGTCAACACAGGCTTGCATGTTCATGGGCTCTGAAATTTCTAAGCAAACCTCCCAAAATCAGGTCCATATATTTCTAACTCTCTTTTTTTTATTATTATTTCATTTAATTATTGTTATTATTTTTAATTTAATTAACCAACCAAGCTTTTTCTTAATAAAATCAAAAAAACTAAAAAATATATTTTATTTATTAAAATTAAATTCAGCACTTTATTTTTGTTAAATAAATCAATTTAATTAATTTAGTTTAATTAGGAAATAACTTTAATATCTTTTTTGCAAATAATTAATATTAACTTAGACAATTAGTTTTTATTAACTTTGATTAATTTATTTTTATTTCTTTAAATATCAAAAAAATACAAAAATATTTTCATTAATTAATTTATTTATTAATTTAATGCTTAACCTAATTTAATTCCTTCTTAATTCAAAAATAAACCAAAAAATCTTTTTCTTTAATAAATAAAAGGGCCAAAACCCTAGAATGCGCCCGATTTAATTTTCCCGCACGAGATCCATTTTTATTCAATATTGTATCTGTTTCCCGGAATGTAATAGTATAATAGGACTTTAAATACTTTTATCGCTTTATTTATTTTCCGCATTTTATTTTCAAGGGTTGCTTTTGGCGATGTAAATACCCGACGCCCTATAATAGTTAGATTTAATTTCTGCAACTTATAAATTGTTCGATGTTTAATAATAGGGAATGCATGACAAGATCGAATGTTTGAACCTAAAATCAACATAGATAACCACTAACATGTACAAAGATAAATAAACTGAAAACAACACACTCGCACATGCGCACTCTTAGGGTACACCCCACTTGGTTGCCTTCATACGTGGTCATTGAGTATAGGAAGTTTTAGAGGTCGCCCTCTTGTCCAAAGATCATAGTTGCCTCGAAACGGTTGCCTCGGAAAAATGATCTAAGACATTAGGGTTACCGCTAAGGCGTCCTAACATTGCTTTAGTGACCACACGTCCCTTAATCGAATTGACCCTTTAACTCAAACGATGGTGCTACCTACTCATCCATAGTGGGATAGCATTGTCTAAAGGACATTAGCACAGATTGATTCCCTTTTCGAGTAGGTAGATGGTTCTTAAGTACTTGCTCCTTTCAAAACATAACAAAACTTTTCACACTTACACCTTTTAAACAAAAACTTCTTCAAAACCCACAAACACAAAAAAGCATAATTTTGAAAACACTTTGAGCAGGTACCTAAGCGCTCGTGGATAACCACGAATAGAAAGGGCGCTAACACCTTCCTTTTCTATAATCTACCCCCCAGACCCGAGAAACATCTCGAAAAAGGAATTTTTCTGTGCTTTTTTCCTTTCCTTGTTGGATAAAATAAAAGTCGATGGAGACTCTTGCTTACCGCGACATTTTGCGAAAACAAACGCAAAACGCGAACCAGCATTCCAAAAAACAGTCAGTTCTTTCCCACCGTATCACAGAACTTGCGACTCTGCTGGGGATGCTTAATAAGTGGGGTGTACCTTAGTATTAAATCATTGTGTTTTCAATTGTTTGCTTTGTTTGCTTTATTATTTGTGGGCTTGTATCGGAGTTACTGTAGATCCTAACCCAGATCTGGGGGATACCCTTTAGGTAAGTAACAATAAACTGTGAGGGAACTGTACGGCATAGACCGATACGGTTGAAGCAGTAGCTACGTTGGTGTGGCACTTTAGTCTGTACTGATATCCCTTGTGTTGGAAAAAGGAGAATATGGGTCTTCTAAGGGGTCATTAAGCACCAACTGACCTTAGAATCTTTAAATTGACCAACTTGGCCATAGAACAGTAGCAGTATGCTACACTCATTGAGACTAAACTCTCGCGATGATTCCGGCAGCAAGAAAAGGTTGCTAAACTAGAATTATGATCGATTGAGGGTAGTCAGTGATATTGAGATCCCCTAGAACCTGGGTATTATTTTTAGGACAGGTTTAAACCAACTGAACTGAAAGAGTGTAGTACCTAAGCTCCTTGTCAGCCTGAAATCTAAGGGCTCTCTGTGTGACTTGTGTGCCTTTACCATGTTTTCTATTTGTGGTGTGCTTTCTTCATGACATCATGACATCATAACATTGCATACATCTTGCATTGGACTAACCTATTTCAAAGACAGGAGGGATTCATCTTTGTTCTATTTTGTAGGTCATCATGATGCCCATGCGTAGGAATACCATCCGGATCAACTTTGTCCAGGTTCTCATTATGCTTAAAGAGTTGGTTGCAAAAATGCCTGATACTACTTCCTTCCTCAGGAGACATGGTTATCTTCTAGGTTTGGTCACTTCCAAATTGGACGAGCAGATGATGAGTGTTTTGGTCCAGTTCTATGATCCGGTGTACCATTGCTTTACTTTTCAGGATTACCAATTGGTTCCCACCTTAGAAGAGTTCTCTGAGTTGCTCGGTATCTCTATTCTAGAGCAGACCCCATTTATTGGTTGGGAAAAGATCCTTAGGCCAGAAGAAATTGCTGCAGCCCTTCATATGACAAAGGAAGAGGTAATGGCTAATTGGGAGACTAGAAGTGTAGCAAGGGGCTTTCTGACTAAGTTCTTGGTTGGAAAGGCTAATTATTTCTGGTATAGTCTAGACTTCAAGGCATTCGAAGATATTCTGGATCTTCTGATATACAGCTTGGTATTGTTTCTGAATCCCGACTCCTTTGTTGATGTGAATGCGGTAAAAATCTTCATCTCTCGTAATCCTGTACCCACTCTCTTGGGTGACATTCTTCATCAGCTTTATGCCCGTACTTCCGAAAAGCGGGGAACCTTCATGTGCTGTGCTCCATTATTGTCGAGGTGGTTTATTTCACACCTCCCCAAATCAGTGCTGAAGAACAAAGAAGGCATGGGATGGGCCTATAGGGTTATGTCTCTCTCGCATAATGACATCATCTGGACTATCAAGGGTATGGATGAGGTGGCTATTATTGATCGATGTTGGGAATACCCCAATGTTCCCCTGATAGGAACCAATGGAGGAATTTCTTACAACCCGTGCTTGGCCTTACGTCAGTTTGGGCATGCCAGAAGAGAAGGACCTCATGAGCTGCTAATGCCTAGTATCATCTTTGATTTTCAAGGGGGTAACGACGAGCAACACCGCAGATTCATAAGGGCTTGGGATAGAGTTCACAGATCTGATCCACACGAGCTGGGCCCAAAGACTTCACTTCCAATGGAGCCATATCTTAGATGGGTCTGTATCCGTGCCCAAAAGTTGGGTATGCCATATGGAGCCGTCCGGCCTATCATTGTTGAAGTTGCTAATGAAGAAGGGATTCTTCCGACCATCCTCCATCCTCATATGCCCACTGACATTGGGGCACTGAAAAGACCTTGGATGCAGCTGAGAGAAGAACGGGATTCCTACCAGGAAAAGTTCAACGAGCAAGAGCAGAAGATCCAGAAGTTGGCTAGGCAGCTGGAGAACAAGCAGATTCTTAATGACTATGTCCGCACCGACATGAAGCGACCATGGGAGCACTGATCGTCCTTTGATTATTTCCTTTCCAGTTTTTATTTATTTTTCAGTATTTCCTTTCTTGTAACGCCTTAGGGGCATTTGTTGAACAGTTTGAATTCCAAAGTTTATCTAATAAAGTGTGTTTCCTTTCTGGTTTACAAATTTGAATCTCTTGATTGTCTTTGAAATCATGTCATACGCATTGCATCCCATGCACTTCATAACAGGTACCCATTACAGGCCTCTTATCTTCTTCGTTGTTTATTTCAGCACTCATCATGTCTGTTGAACCTTCAACTGAGCAAGCAATCAAGGCCCTACAGGCCGAGAATGCCCAATTCCAAGAGCTGTTCATGAATCTAGCTAAGGGTCAGCAAAATCTGAAGACCCTGATTCTGAAAGAAAAGAAGAAGAAGAAGAAGAGGACAGTCCTGTTTAACACAGGTCACAGGTTTGGAAATAGGCTACGAGATGAAGTTGATTTGACCACCTCATCTGGAGGGATAGATAGTCAGGAAGAAAGGAGGGCTCATAGCCCTGTGGTCTCAGACAACGAGACGGACTTCAATGAAGACCAGTATCCTCCTGCTGAGGATAGATACAAACAATTGGAAGACCGGTTGAGTGCGATGGAAGTTCAGAAAGTGCCTGGTCTGGACTTTGGTGATCTGGGTCTATCATCTGGGGTGGTGATTCCCTACAAATTCAAAGCACCAGCCTTTTCTAAGTATGACGGAGTTTCTTGTCCGAAGCTGCACCTCCGGTCATATGTTAGGAAGATTCAGCCGTACACCGATGATAAGAACCTATAGATCCACTTCTTTCAAGACAGTCTCTCAGGGACTCAGCTTGAGTGGTTTTATCAATTGGACGAAGCCAGTATCCGCAGTTGGGAGGATTTGGCTACTGTTTTCTACAGGCAGTACCAATACAATTCCGACCTCGCTCCTACGCGTACCCAACTCCAGGGTATGTCTATGGGAACGGGTGAAGGTTTCAAAGATTATGCTCAGAAGTGGAGGGACCTCGCCGGAAGAGTGCAACCACCCTTGGCTGATCGGGAGCTTGTGGATATGTTTCTGGGGACCTTGTCCGGTCCATTTTTCAACCAACTGATTGGAATCTCTTCGTCTGGGTTTACAGAGTTAATTTTGACCTGTGAGAGGATTGAGGCTGGTATTAAGGATGGTAAGGTACAGAAGAGTGCTTCATCGAGCACCGAGAAAAAGCCTTTTAAGAAAGAGTCTAGTGCTGTCTACAGTTCAAAAAGACAGAGTAGGCCTGAACACCGCCAAGCTGTTAATGCGGTTGTTATTTCAAGACCTGCTGGTGCTCCTCAACACAACAATCAACAAAAGGACGAGAGACCTCGAAGGCAATTCACTCGTCTCAGCATGACTTTATCTCAGATTCTTCCACAGTTGCTGAAGACCAATCTAGTGATTCCAAGGGAGGCCCCGAAGAACCCAAATACTACATCACCAAAGTACAACCCTAATGCCCGCTGTGCTTTTCACTCTAATAGCCCAAGGCATAATACAGATGATTGTTGGGTTTTGAAGAACAAGGTACAGGACTTGATTGATGCTAAGGATATCGAGTTCGGAGCACCAGAAAAGCCTAAACAAGAAGCAGGGGTGAATGCTATCGGGGACGACGATGGTGAAGAGTTTGATATTGACAGTTGGATCTACCCGACTGCCGATGGTGGACTAAGCAACTGGACAGTGAAGGATTCTATGCCCTTTTCTGTTATCACCCAGTAATGAAATTTCTTGTTTTGAATTTGTAACAAACTATGTTTTAAACTCTACGGCTCGGTGTCTTACCCGGGGCATCGTGGCTTCATTTGTGAGGGCTTTATGTGTGTCATTTTCATATATCTTTAATAAAAGCATTGGACGTTCTTGCATTTCAAACTTTGTGCTCCTTGTATTTCTTTTATTATATATTGCAAAACAGCTATTTTACACACACTCACATATACAGGTCTACATCCACTCTGGATCTCACTAGTAACGACTCTGCTACTGCCAGTTATGACTTTGAAAATCCGATCAACTTAGCCGAAGACGAAGGTGAAGATGATTGCGAAGTGCCTGGTGAACTTGCAAGACTGTTACTCCAAGAAGATAGGGTTATTCATCCATACGAAGTGCCGGTGGAATTAATGAATCTGGGTACAGAGATAGACAAGAAGGAAGTTAAGATCGGTGCAAATCTGGAGCTTAGTGTGAAGCAGCGGTTGACTCAGATGTTGCGTGACTATGTTGAGATCTTTGCTTGGTCTTACGAAGATATGCCTGGTTTGGATACTGATATTGTGGTTCATCACCTGCCTACCAAGGAAGACTGTCCTCCAGTGAAACAGAAGGTCCTCCGAATACGCCCTGAAATGTCTGAGAAAATCAAGGCTGAAGTTATGAAACAGTTTGACGCCGGTTTTCTAGCAGTTACTTCTTACCCACAGTGGGTAGCCACCATGGTTCCTGTACCGAAGAAGGATGGTAAGGTTCGAATGTGTGTTGACTACAAGGATTTGAACAGGGAAAGCCCCAAGGATGACTTCCCACTACCTCATATCGATGTTCTGGTTGACAACACCGCTCAGCACAAGGTATTCTCCTTTATGGATGGTTTCTCCAGTTATAATCAGATTAAAATGGCTCCCGGTGACATGGAGAAGATGACCTTTGCTACTAAATGGGGTACCTTTTTCTACAAGGTCATGCCTTTTGGGCTAAAGAATGTTGGGGCAACGTATCAGCGTGCCATGGTTGCTTTATTTCGTGACATGATCCATCATGAGATTGAAGTATACGTCGATGATATGATTGCAAGGTCCCAGATAGAGGAGGAACACCTTGACCATCTGCAGAAGCTGTTTGACAGGATGAAGTTGTACAAGCTGAGGTTAAACCCGAACAAGTGCACCTTCGGGGTAAGGTCTGGTAAGCTACTGGGTTTCTTCGTATGCGACAAAGGTATTCAAGTGGACCCTGCCAAAGTTAAAGCTATACAGGAGATGCCAGCTCCCAGAACAGAGAAAGAAGTCAGAGGCTTCTTGGGACGACTGAACTACATTTCCCGATTCATCTCGCACCTGGCCGCTACTTGTGAGCCAATCTTCAAGCTACTGAAGAAAGATAAAGTAGTACGTTGGAACGATAAATGTCAGGCTGCTTTCGAAAGGATCAAAGAGTATCTCCAAGAACCACCTATTATGATGCCTCCAGTTGAAGGGAGACCCTTAATCCTATACTTGATAGTACTCGACAACTCAATGGGGTGTGTGCTGGGTCAGCATGACGAGTCTGGCCGAAAAGAGCATGCTATTTATTACCTTAGCAAAAAGTTTACCGACTGTGAGACCCGATACTCACTGCTCGAGAAAACTTGATGCATTTTGGCATGGGCTGCTCGCTCGCTGAGACAGTATATGTTGACTCACACTACTCTGTTGATATCAAATATGGATTCAATCAAGTATATCTTCGAAAAGCCTGCCTTGTCCGGAAGAATAGCAAGATGGCAGATGATCTTGACTGAGTATGACATCCAGTTTACGACCCAAAAGGCAATCAAGGGAAGTGTGTTGGCAGACCATTTGGCACATCATACTGTGGATGATTATCAGTCTATGAACTTTGAATTCCCTGACGAGAATATCATGTTGGTAACTGATTGTGAGACACCTGGACCGGATGAAGGACCTGAGGAAGGATCCCAATGGTCTATGTACTTTGATGGAGCTTCGAACGCTTTGGGTAATGGAATTGGCACTGTGATCATATCTCCTAAAGGCTCTCATACTCCGTTTACCGCCCAACTATGTTTCAACTGCACTAACAACATGGCGGAGTATGAAGCGTGCATTATGGGTCTTCGAGCAGCAATTGACCTAAGGATTAAGTTTCTAAGTGTTTTCGGAGATTCCGCTCTCGTAATCAGTCAGATCAAAGGCGAGTGGGATACGTAACACAAAAATATTATTCCTTACAAGGAGTATGTATTGACGTTACTTCCCCATTTCGAGGAGATAACCTTTGAACACTTCCCTAGAGAGGAGAATCAGTTGGTGGACGCGTTAGCTACGATGTCTTCTATGTTCAAAGTCAATTGGGACAACGAAGCTCCCCGGATTATCATTGAAAGATTGGAAGAACCTGCAAATTGCTGTGATATTGAGACTAAAGAGGTAACAGAAAAGCCCTAGTTTCATGAAGTAAAAAGGTATCTTGAAGCTCAAGAGTACGCCGATGGTGCATCTGTTAATGACAAGAAATTTCTGAGGAGGTTCGCGGCAAAATTCTTCATCAGCAATGGAATTCTTTACAAGCGTAACCATGATTCAACCTTACTGCGATGTGTGGATAAGACCGAGGCAGAAAGGATCATGACAAAGTTACATGAAGGTCCTTTCGGAACTCATTCCAGTGGACACACCATGGCAAAGAAAATCCTTCGGGCAGGATATTATTGGTCCACGGTGGAAGTCGACTGTTATCAGCATTCTCGGACATGTCACAAGTGCCAAGTCTATGCTGATAAGGTGCACATACCTCCAGTTCCTCTGAATATCTTGACAGCTCCTTGGCCTTTTGCAATGTGGGGCATTGATATGATCGGCGAGATCAGACCTACGGCATCTAACGGGCATCGTTTCATCCTGGTAGAAATCGATTACTTTATGAAGTGGGTTAAAGAAGCTTCCTTTGCTACTGTAACTAAGAACGTCGTGGCAGGGTTTATTCGGCATAATCTGATTTGTCGATATGGTGTACCAGAGAGGATCATTATGGAGAATGGTACCAATCTCAACAGCAAGATGATCACTGAGCTCTGCGAGCAATTCAAGATACAACATCATAACTCTTCTCCCTATCGGCCGAAGATGAATGGGGCTGTCGAAGCGGCTAATAAGAACATTAAAAAGATTGTGCATAAGATGACAGTGACATACAAAGATTAGCACGAGATGTTACCATTTGCTCTTCATGGGTACCGTACCTCAGCACGGATGTCAACAGGGGCAACACCCTATTCCTTGGTATATGGTATGGAGGCAGTCTTACCCATTGAAGTTCAGATACCCTCTCTCTGAATCATGAAGGATGCATGTTTGAGCGAAGATGACTGGATTCAGAACCGGCTTGATCAGCTGAACCTAATCGACAAAAAGAGACTTACTGCTATGTGTCATGGTCAAACGTACCAAAAACGGATGATCAAGGCATTTAACAAGAAAGTTAGACGATAAGGGTATCAAGTTGGGGACCTAGTTATCAAGCGCATCATATTACCTCAAGGTGATCTCAGGGGAAAATGGACCCCTACTTACGAAGGGCCATTTGTGGTTAAGAATATTTTCTCAGGAGGACCTATGATTCTAACCACCATGGATGGTGACGACCTTCCCCACCCCGTCAATGCAGACATAGTGAAAAGATACTACACAAAATCAAAGACCCGATAGGTTGACTGGCCTAGGCAAAAATAAGGGCTTCCCGACGAACCAAAAGGGTTCGGGAAAATATAAGGGATGAAAATAAAAACATCTGTACACCCGGGAAGTCGAAAACCTGAAAAGGCGGCTTGGGCAAAAAGGGTATCCCGGTGGACTGAAAACCCGAGAGGGCGGTCCAGGAAAAAATTAGGGATAACACTATGTCTCATTGGATCACCTTGCATCCAGACTTCGGTATCGACTATTAAGCTCGAACGACACTAATCAATCTGATTCA
Source organism: Vicia faba (assembly GCA_948472305.1). Classification (NCBI taxonomy): domain Eukaryota; kingdom Viridiplantae; phylum Streptophyta; class Magnoliopsida; order Fabales; family Fabaceae; genus Vicia; species Vicia faba. The sequence continues at coordinate 931,208,986 of OX451740.1, read as the reverse complement.
CCTTCAATCAGTAGCAAAGCGATGAGATGTTTGAAGACATAAAGGCAATAGCAGAGTTGGAACCCAGTGGGATTATTCACATAGCTGTTTTGTTTTCTTTTCAAAAACTGTATAAATTCTATTTGTTCGGCGGCGTTCTCTTATTAGGACGTCAGCCTCTTGTACAAAAACGCCTATTTACAGGCCAAACTTCAAAATCAATACAAATTCATTTTCAGACAAATTTCAAACTGTTTTTCCTTTATCTGTTTTGTTTTGCAAAGAACGTCCAATGTTCATTTTTGATATATGCATTTGACATTAATTGTTGCTCATAAATATTTACATGCGAAACAAAAGATGAATTACTGGTAATAGCAGAAACAGGGGAAATAAGAAGTGTCCAAGTTGTGTAGTTGCTTTGTCCACCAGGTACAAGGTAAATTCATCTGAAGAATATGGCTAAAGTACCTTCACTCCCCACAAAGTAAGACAATAATGGTAGCTCTCCCCAACTGAGACTTACAACTATGAACGAATCAACAATACTCTCCCCAAGCAGAGTTTATCTACCATCAGCACTGAAAAGGCTTGATATCCCCGACATTCTTAATATTCCCCAATGGAGTATAAGAACGTTCCCCGGTAGAATACAAGATACCCCCAGTGGAGTCAATATTTCCCCAGCGCAGTCTAAAAAGCTTCCCCAACGGAGTTGTAGCATTATCCCCAGTAGACTCTGGAAGTTTATCCCCAACGGAGTACAAAAACAAATCTCCCCAGTCGAGTTCAAAGGATCATTCCCAGCAGAATGCAGAGGATTATCCCCACAAGAGTCTAAAGGGTTATCCCCAGTAAGTTGCAACTGAAAGATCATCCCCAGCGAAGTTTCTTTCCTTTCACAAACAGGAATTCAATCCTCAACAGATTCAGTATCACCAGCAACGGTAATCCATCCCCAGCGGAGTTTATCAGTGGAATCCTCAGTAGAGCATCCCCTCCCCACAGAGTAATCTCCTCATCAGTTTAATCCCCAACGGAGTTATCTTCTCCTGCAGGTTTATTCTCGCACTTCTCTTTGTTCACCATCCCCAGCGGAAGCGAAGAATTCAACTCTATTCTCCAGCAGCTATCCGTGATTTATTTTCCCCAGCTAAAACATTACATTTCCATACATCATAATACATGCATAAACGCATCATACCATACAATCTCGTTTATTTTGAGAACATCATTGCTTGATCCATATCATGCATTGCATATGACTGACCTTCACCTTTCAGGAAAGATCCAGTTAAGTTCTCAGCTATGTCAAAGAACTCCTCTGGTTCAGTCAGATCGCCGATAAGATCTCCCTAATTCGTATTCCAGTTGAAGTTATTCCAAGACCTTGTCTGGTCCAGTTAAATCCATTCTTAAAGATTTTTCTGATGCCGATCCAGTCAAAGTTATCCCAAGACCTTGTCTGGTCCAGTTAAATCGATTCCTAAAGATTTTTATGATGCCAATCCAGTCAAAGTTATTCCAAGACCTTGTCTGGTCCAGTTAAATCGATTCCTAAAGATTTTTCTGATGCCGATCCAGTCAAAGTTATTCCAAGACCTTGTCTGGTTCAGTTAAATCGATTCCTAAAGATTTTTCTGATGCCGATCCAGTCAAAGTTAATGCAAGACCTCCTTTGGTTCAATTAGATCACCGATAAGATCTCTCTGATTCGTATTCCAGTTGAAGTTATTCCAAGACCTTGTCTGGTCCAGTTAAATTGATTCCTAAAGATTTTTCTGATGCTGATCCAGTCAAAGTTATTCCAAGACCTTGTCTGGTCCAGTTAAATCAATTCCTAAATATTTTTCTGATGCCGATCCAATCAAAGTTAATCCTAGACCTTGTTTGGTCCAGTGAAATCGATTCCTAAAGATTTTTCTGATGCCGATCCAGTCAAAGTTAATCCAAGACTTTCTCTGGTTCAGTTAGATCACCGATAAGATCTCTCTGATTCTTATTCCAGTTGAAGTTATTCCAAGACCTTGTCTGGTCAAGTTAAATCGATTCCTAAAGATTTTTCTGATGCCGATCCAGTCAAAGTTATTCCAAGACCTTGTCTGGTCCAGTTAAATCAATTCCTAATGATTTTTCTGATGCTGATCCAATCAAAGTTAATCTTAGACCTTGTCTGGTCCAGAGAAAACGATTCCTAAAGATTTTTCTGATGCCGATCCAGTCAAAGTTAATCCAAGACCTCCTCTGGTTCAGTCAGATCGCCGATAACATCTCTCTGATTCGTAATCCAGTTGAAGTTATTCCAAGACCTTGTCTGCTCCAGTTAAATCGATTCCTAATGATTTTTCTGATGTCGATCCAGTCAAAGTTATTCCAAGACCTTGTCTGGTCCAGTTAACTTGATTCCTAAAGATTTTTCTGATGTCGATCCAGTCAAAGTTAATCCAAGACCTTGTCTGGTCCAGTTAAATCGATTCCTAAAGATTTTTCTGATGCCGATCCACTCAAAGTTAATCCAAGACCTCCTCTGGTTCAGTCAGATCGCCAATAAGATCTCCCTAATTCGTATTCCAGTTGAAGATATTTGTCTGGTCCAGTGAAATCAATTCCTAAAGATTTTTCTGATGCCGATCCAGTCAAAGTTAATCCAAGACCTCCTATGGTTTAGTCAGATCGCCGATAATATCTCTCTGATTCATATTCCAGTTGAAGTCATTCCAAGACCTTGTCTGGTCCAGTTAAATTGATTCCTAAAGATTTTTCTGATGCCGATCCAGTCAAAGTTATTCCAAGACGTTGTCTGGTCCAGTTAAATCGATTCCTAAAGATTTTTCTGATGCCGGTCCAGTCAAAGTTATTCCAAGACCTTGTCTGGTCCAGTTAAATCGATTCCTAAAGATTTTTCTGATGTCGATCCAGTCAAAGTTGATCCAAGACCTTCTTTGGTTCAGTTAGATCAACGATAAGATCTCCCTGATTCATATTCCAGTCAAAGTTCAGACAACCTATCAACAAGTCTCCAAATGGCATCTGTAAGCCCATTCCCGACATCACCAGGATGATACCACTTCATGCAAGTGCAAATTTCTAGGCACTCTAGTGTTCAATCATCTTCCACCTTTGGATCACGAAAGGCCCGAAAGCCAATCTTTATCCTCAGGTTTCAGAAGATTGAACAGGGGTAGCTGTTGTACCCCAAAGTTTGCCCTCCCATATTTCTCAAAACATTGCAAGAGAAGTCTCCAAGTGGCTTAAGATTGCTCCAGAGTTGGACAGTTAAGCTATCTCCTAAGGCAGTCAACCTCAAATTAGTGTTTTGTGTTGCATCAGAGTCCTTTCATCCAAATGACGTAAAGTGCTCCCCAATGTCCTAATATGTTCTCAAGTTCATCCATGTCAAATTTCAAGCCTTGCAGAGGAAGTTTGCTCAGTCAATTACTCAAGAGGTCCAAAAATCGACTGTGCTAGGGCAAAAGTCAACTGTGACCTACAAATAGTCAAACTTCAAGATTTTTTTGTCAACATTCTCATTTTGAAGGATATTTCAACATTTTATCAAGGGTTGATCATGATTCATCAAGGATTGCTCAAAATTCATCAAGACTCAAAAGTTGCTAAATTAGGGTTTTGTAGGAAAAGTCAACTCAACTTTGACCAAGCATAACTTTCTCATACTTTATGATAAATGGCCCATCCAAAGCTAATTTTGAAGAGGATGCAATTTCCTTCAATCCATCTCCATACCCCAAGATCAAGAAATGCACTCACGAAAAGTTACAAATTTGGACATTATAGGTCATTTTTGAAAGTCAACAAAGACACCTTTTTTTCCAAAGCTTATAACTTGATCATGTAATATCAAAATGATATGAGACCAAAAGGGTTGGTTATAGGACATCTCAAGCTTCCTAAAAATTCCAAGAACACTCCAAAACGTTCAAAATTGAAGAAGTTATGTATTGTTGAAGTTGGGCATTTTTGCAAAATTGCCAAAAGTCAACTATCCCCAAAACTTCAAATTTTGTCAAATGGGCCCATTCTTTTCCACTTGATTTGATCTTTTCACACTACACACGTGTCCTAGCTTCAGCCTTGTGTCCATTTATTAATTTTTCCATTTTATTTGATTTTTACTGAATTAATTCATTTTAAATCAAATTAAATCAAATTAAATCAAATTAAATCAAATAAAATCCAAATATTGATCACTTAGGATCTTTTTGATTGTTATAGGTCTTAATTGTCATCATGGACATGATCAAACTCGTATCTCACCATATCATGAACAAAAAGATGGATTTTGGACAAAATTGGAAGCTTTCAATGGAGGATCAAATCATATCTCCAAGCATTGATGCACAAAGATTCAGTCTACAAAACTTGACCTAATACAATGCATTATACATATACAAGGTAGGAGGCACAAATTGGATACCTAGAAAATGCAAGAACACAAAAACCAAACTTGAGAAAATTGGCAAAAAGCTTGAAACTGAAATCACTCCTAGAGACGAATTCAAAGGCAAAAATCAACGTGAATCAATTGCTGGACATCCACTGAAGCGAAGCCAACTCAAAACCAATCCCCATACACGTTCTAAAGCGCTGTAAGTCTCTGAAAATACCGCTTTTCATTTGAAATCGCAACTCCATGTTCTTGCATTTTTTTGACAAAATCTTTGCATATTCATGATCCTTGTTCAATTTGTAAGCTTTCTGCATTAGCCAATTGTATTTATATGGCCTATAACCCCCTAGCCGAATCAAGGGTTCTTGGATTGTTTTTTTGGGCGTTTCGTTTTCAGGACAAATCAGTGCGATTGATGGATATAAACATGCTCAGGATGCCCAGACAAGCACAACCATGGTCTTGGGGTTGGTTTTAATGGCCTAAAATTGATTTCAGGAGACACCTACGGATTTAGCTGTGGATATAAATCCGCAGGTAAACAACCAGGCCCAACGAGGAAGACGATGACGCGTCCCCCTCCCATTCGCTGATTCAAATCTAGCGCGTGTTTTTTATAGTTTTTGGCATATCAATTGTTTTTTTCATATAATAATTATTGTTCATTCCACTAACAAACAAAACGCGCTGGCTGAGTGGAGGAGACGTTGGTCAATGACTCACAGGACCTGGGTTCGAATCCCAGGTCCCCAATATCTTTGTTATTATTTTCTTTCATGAATTCCATTACAAACTCAAGCATGTGATGTACCATGGTCCTCAAATCTCAAAGCGCCAGATGGCCCCCAGGCCAAATCTGATGACTCAGGTTGAATATCCACCATAGGGATGAGTCAATGGACGCACACTGGGTCAGAAAGTCAACACAGGCTTGCATGTTCATGGGCCCTGAAATTGCTAAGCAAACCTCCCAAAATCAGGCCCATATATTTCTAACTCTCTTTTTTTATTATTATTTCATTTAATTATTGTTATTATTTTTAATTTAATTAACCAATCAAGCTTTTTCTTAATAAAATAAAAAAAACCAAAAATATATTTTATTTATTAAAATTAAATTCAGCACTTTATTTTTGTTAAATAAATCAATTTAATTAATTTAGTTTAATTAAGAAATAACTTTAATATCTTTTTTGCAAATAATTAATATTAACTTAGACAATTAGTTTTTATTAACTTTGATTAATTTATTTTTATTTCTTTAAATATCAAAAAAATCCAAAAATATTTTCATTAATTAATTTATTTATTAATTTAATGCTTAAACTAATTTAATTCCTTCTTAATTCAAAAATAAACCAAAAAATCTTTTTCTTTAATAAATAAAAGGGCCAAAACCCTAGAATGCGCCCGATTTAATTTTCCCGCACGAGAACCATTTTTATTCAATATTGTATCTGTTTCCCGGAATGTAATAGTCTAATAGGACTTTAAATATTTTTATCGCTTTATTTATTTTCCGCATTTTATTTTCAAGGGTTGCTTTTGGCGATGTAAATACCTGACGCCTTGTAATAGTTAGATTTAATTTCCGCGACTTATAAACTGTTAGATGTTTGATAATAGGGAATGCATGACAAGATCGAATGTTTGAACCTAAAATTAACATAGATAACCACTAACATGTACAAAGATAAATAAACTGAAAACAACACACTCGCACATGCGCACTCTTAGGGTACACCCCACTTGGTTGCCTTCATACGTGGTCATTGAGTATAGGAAGTTTTAGAGGTCGCCCTCTTGTCTAAAGATCATAGTTGCCTCAAAACGGTTGCCTCGGAAAAATGATCTAAGACATTAGGGTTACCGCTAAGGCGTACTAACATTGCTTTAGTGACCACACGTCCCTTAATCGAATTGACCCTTTAACTCCAACGACGGTGCTACCTACTCATCCATAATGGGATAGCATTGTCTAAAGGACATTAGCACATATTGATTCCTTTTTCGAGTAGGTAGATGGTTCTTAAGTACTTGCTCCTTTCAAAACAAAACAAAACTTTTCGCACTTACACCTTTCAAACAAAAACTTCTTCAAAACCCACAAACACAAAAAAAAGCAAAATTTTGAAAACACTTTGAGCAAGTACCTAAGAGCCCGTGGATAACCACGGATAGAAAGGGTGCTAACACCTTCCCTTTCTATAATCTACCCCCTGGACCCGAGAAACATCTCGAAAAAGGAATTTTTATGTGTTTTTTTCCTTTCCTTGTTGGATAAAATAAAAGTCGGTGGCGACTCTTGCTTACCGCGACATTTTGCGAAAACAAACGCAAAACGCGAACCAGCATTCCAAAAAATAGTCAGTTCTTTCCCACCGTATCACACATATCATCAACATATACTTCGATTTCCTTAAGTATCAGATCATGGAATAGGGTTATCATAGCCCTCTGGTACGTTGCACCAACATTCATCAACCCGAAGGGCATCATTCTGTAACAGAATGTTCCCAAGGGTGTGATAAACATTGTTTTTCCATGTCTTCAAGAGACATACTAGTTTGATTGTATCCAAAAAAATCCATCCATGAATGAGAACACTTTGAATTTTTTTGTGCTATCAACTAACATATCAATAATGGGCAATGGGAAATCATCTTTCAGACTTGATTTATTTAAATCTCTATAATTAATGCACATGCAAACTTTTCTGTTTTTCTTTGGTACTGGAGCAATATTGGCAATCCACTGAGGTTACACTTATGTTACAAGAAAACCATCCTCAATCTACTTCGAAACCTCTTTTTTAATCTTCATTATCGTGTCAGGATGAGTTCTTCAAATCTTCTTCTTGATTGGTAGACATTATGGCTTTAGCGGCAAATAATGTTCCACAATATCGATGTCCAAACCAGGCATATCTTGATAAGATCAAGCAAAGATATTCACATACTCTTTCAACAATTCAATCAACCTGCTCTTCACATCAGGATGAAGCAATGCCCTAATCTTGACTTCTTTCGAATCTTCCTATGAACCCAAGTTAATCATCTCCAACAGCTCTTTATACGGTTGAATGGTATTTTCCTCGCGCTCGCGCAACCGTGAAACCTCTTCTGGGATTTCATCATATTCTTTTTCTTCATCCACATACAAAGGATATTCAAAGTTGGGATAGGCTGCAGGGTCATTGTATTCAACGAGTTTTTTAATTAATCTGCACATATGACTTATGATTGATTTTAGAAACTAACACATGTAAAAAGTGATTATGCAGATTTATTTACATTTATTATTTATTTCGAAATGTTTTTTCTGATTACCATTTTCCAACAAAAAACAGAAAATAAAGACACAATTTAGAAATAAAAAACAACTTTTATTAACGATCTTAAAATTAAAACAATAGACACGCCCGTACAACATCATTACTTTCACTTTGGGCAAAGTTAAAGTATTTTGAAAAGACAAAAAAAATATTACTTTGAAATATGAATGCAAGAAGGAACATTAATAGTGATCCAATTCTAGATTCCGACTCCATGTGCCACGAAGTTCGACATCTCTTGCTCTGGCTCATCTTTGAGAATAACATTGATCTTTGGAGTAATCAGATGGAGATATCCCACACTGTGAAATATGTCTTGATATTTAATCAAAACAGACTTTTGCTTCATAACTCTATTCTTCACGGAGAAACCCAAACTAGTACCATTCTTATTCACAGGTGGATTAATAACCTGCCTCCACACCTTGCTAGGGCACTTTTGCACTACCTGTTGCACATCCTTAAATGAGGTGATAGAATCTTCATTCTTCCTTATATTATCAATAGGAAAAGCCTGGAATTAAGTTCCAACAACAACTTTATCCGCTTCTATAATTCTAAAGGAAGACAAATGAATTATCAATAGAGCTTGCTCACCATTCACAATGACTACCTTTCCTTCACAGACAAATTTCAGCTTTTGATGCAAGGTTGAAGTAACAGCTCCTTCTTCATGGATCCAGGGTCGTCCCGATAAACATCTACAGGATGGGACAATATCCATAACCTGAAAGGTGATTTGGAATAAGTGCGGACCTATGTGAATAGGTAAATCCACCTCTTCAATGACAAATTTTCTCGAACCATCAAAAGCTTTTACTATAATGCCACTAGGACGCATAGGAGTTACCTAATACTTAAGCTTCATGAGAGTGCTTCTTCGTATGACATTCAAAGCAGATCCATTGTCTATCGGCACATTGGACAAAGAGTCATTCTTACAATTCATAGATATATGTAGATCCACGTTATGGTTTCTCCCTTCATCAAGAAATTTGTCAGTACAAAAGCTCAAATTGTTATAAGATGTAATATTCCCCATTACACTGTTGAACTGGTCCTGAGACACATCCCTTTCAACAAAAGCCTAATCTAACACCCTCATCAGAGATTCCCGATGAGCAGAAGAGTTCATCAACAAGGTTAAAATGGAAATCTTAGACGGAGTTTGCAACAATTGATCCACAATCTTGTAATCGCTCATCTTAATGATTCTCAACAAGTCATCCACATCTTTTTCCAAGGAGGTGCCACTAGATTCTCCTACCACTTTCTTAGGTTCAACATTCTCAACAATCTTCTTACTAGAATAACATCTCCTTGAAAGGTAGGGGTGAAGACACGACCACTACGAGTTACCCGACTAGCTTCAGCAATATTCTCAACATGGGACAAAGGTTGGATAGGAATTCCCACACCATCTTATAGGATAGTTGCATTGTTCTTATAAGGCAAAGTTTTATCTAATTCATATGGGATAGGACCAGGTAGACAAATAACTACAAAAGCAACATCAGGTTTGCTGCAATATGTAATCTCTATAGGAGCGGGAATACCAAAATATGGAATAATGACATCCACCATTGCTTCTTCAGAATACTCAGGAACTGCAAAATCATTATCAAAAAACATACCTTCATCAAAAGAAAATAACTCGTCAGCATAAGTTAACTCATCATCAGACATGGCCTCAACAGGGTAGTCTTTAATCACATTAAATTTATTATAATCATCTCTGTTGACAATGACTTTAATAGTACCTTTATCTAATAGAAATTGAACACCTCTTCTTACAACAGCTCTGGAAAGACCCATAATGATGTACCTCCTGGCCATCCATGTGAAGAAATATGGTGCGCAGCTGTACCAGATCATCATCCATATAGTTTACATCAAAAATCTGGAATTATTCGGGACAACCGTAAACCATATTCACCTCTTCTTCATATTCAGCCCTTGTTCAGATTATGTGGATAACACCTTTATCCATCATCTCTTGAAGATCAACTCTCACTTTATCATATCCAAATATGTCCGTACTACAAACACTACAAGCGGCATGGTCATTTGTGTAATAGTTGAACTCTTAGTGATCAACATGCATCTTCACTAAGTCACCTCTAACCAAGTTGATATCAAAAATACTGAAATCCCCAGGAAAACCAACAACCATATTCAACACTTCCACCTCCATGTTTGGGTAGTGGATTATCCTTCACATTGGGACCAATGTCTTTAAAAGACAGGAGACCAGATCTTACCATTTTCTGTACTTCAGACTTCAATAGATAACAGTTTCAATACTGTTCTCGAGGGCTCCTTAATGAAAAGCATAAGTCTGTTCAACTTTATAGTACCATGGTAAAGTGGAAGGTATTGCAGAGGGAGGCCTAGTCTACACTAATTTCTTTTGAATCAAATCTCGAAACAACTTTGTGTAACTTATCAGAATAGGATCAAAAGCTTCTCTCTTCTGACCTTGCCCTTGATTACCTTGTTGAGGTGCTCTCTGATATACAATAGCATTCATAGCTACATTGACGATGAGAGTTACTGAAGCAACCTGTTGTTGATGCTGATGACGTCTTCTTGGAGGTCTAGTCCTTCTTTCTTCATTAACAACATTCACTTCACCTTCTTTCTTTTTAGAAAACCCATATGATGATTTCTTTGTTCCACTAGAACCTTCATCTTTTGTCAATCTTCCTTCCCTGATAGATTCCTCTAGACGAGCACCCATACTTATTGTAATACGGTGGGGGAACTGACTTTTGGTTTTTCATTTTATCGCAAATGTTGCGGATAGCAAGAGTCGCCACTTACTTTTCTTTTATCCAATAAAGGAAAGGGTGAAAAGAACAGGAAAGACCTTTGAGAATTTTCTGAGTAAGGGGGTTAGGTTATGAAAAGGGGAGGTGTTAGCACCCTTTTCATCTGTAGTTATCTACAGGCTCTTAATTGCTATCTCACTTTTGAAATGCTTTGTGTTTGTGTATGTTTACAAATATTTTAAAAAATTCCTAAGTGCGACAATTTATAATGATTCTCGTATCGTTGAGAATGTGTACAAAATTTTTGTTTTAAAAATATTTATTGGTTGAAAGTGTTTTGAAAATGCCAATGTAAGGTACTTTGCTTTATAATAACCCTTGTATCAGTCCTCAAGAGTGTTTATAAAGTGCTTTTGAAAGTAGTTGTTTTGTGTGGTGCGAAAATTGTTTTAGTTTGTGAGCAAGAGATTATGAGCGATATACCTACTCAAAAGTCTTTGTTCTTTTCCTCCTCCTTTAGATAGTGCTATCCTACCATTAGTTAGTAGAAAGCCCTACCATTGGATGTGAGGGACAGGCGTGCGTCATCGTAAAATCATAGAAGGAAACTTGTAGGATGCTTTAGCATATTGTCGTAAGGGACTAAGATCGTCTATCGAAGGCAGCATCGAAGGGTCATCGGGGGACCACGATCTTTTAACAGAGGGGGTCTTTGCTAAAGCATGTCATGTTCGAGGGACATGACTATTTATATCCGAGGCAACAAGTGAGGTTACCCTAGAGGTGCGCGTGTGCGAAGTTTTTTGATTTCAAGTATTTGTCTTGAGATTAGGTTTTTCTAATGATTGATTTTAATCTTGCTATACAAACCCTAATTACTAACAGTGATAAGGAAAGCACTAAATTGCGGAAATTAAATGTCTTACGCTATTACAACGCTTCGGGAGTGGGGGTACAAATTTCTGAATGGGGATGAAAAGCTATAAACCCTATTTATATATACAAACTTTTGACAGTTACATAATTGTATTAATGCGAAAAATAAACAAATGTGCGGAGATAGAAAGGGGAAAGATGCAAAAACCCTAAAAACTCTAAGTATTTTAAGAAAATATTTTGTTGTTTTTTTGTTTAGAAAATATTTGAAATGTGAAATAAAATCTAATTCTTAGTTAATTTACAATTTGATTATTTAAAATAAAACAAAGTGTAATTAAATTAATTAATTTTATTTATGAAAATTAAATTAGTTAATTGAAACCTAAAGAATTCTAAGTATTTAGAAAATATTTTTGTGTTTTTTTTTGTTTAGAAAACTAATTCTAATTATTAATAAAATAAAGTCAAAGTGATTAAATTAAATTAATTTTTATTTGTCAAAAGTTAAATTAATTAATTAAAAACTAAATCTTTTTTTTAATTCATTATTATGATTTTTTCTGATTTTAAATAAAATTATTTAAAAGAAAAGAAAATAGTTAATAAAAAGGACAACAAAAAGAATTTTAATGGGTCTGAGTGAATAAAAGCAATTGGAGGGTGTTAGAAATCAAAAACAAAAAGGCCCAAAATAGATAAGCCCAAGTGTTGTTGTGATCCAGTGGTGATAGTCTTTGATGGTTCATGGTGGAAACGCGTGTTTGAGACATCCAGATCTGGCTTGATGAGATCTGATGGTGTTGATGAGAAGTATATCATGCACGCTTTGGACTTGTTTGCACTGGATCTGTGAGAAATAAACATGGAAAAGAAAAAATGTCCCACGCCTGGTTCGAACTCGTGACCAGGCATAGGTATGACTTAAGAGCAAGCGAGCTGCCACTGGGGTGGCTGTTAAATGTGGTGATAAAACATGTTGCAATAAATATAAAGTAAACTCATTTTTGAAATTTTAAAACTGGCTCCATGGCCTTCTTCTTCCTCCCGCTGTATAACAAAATGACTTCACCATTGTTGACTCTGTAAAATTCTCATTTCTCAATCGTTTTAAAAAATGTGGACACCAAACTTGCTTGAAATTTGAACATGAATTCAACCATGGCACCTATTTTAACTAAAAATCAAAGAATAAAAAGATTTTACTTAGTATCAAAAATGAACCCTACCTGGTCAGAGCTTCGATTCTCACTCCATAAGCAAAATTAATGAAAACTAAGGACATGGTTAGCTTCAAAGACATGATATCTACATTTTTGCTTTTGAAAGTAAATGCAAATGATGCTTGTACAGATATTTCAAAGTTTGGAAAACTTACCTCTTGATGCAAAATCTCAAAGCCCTATACACGACCTCTAGAGGTGAAATAATGATTTGGTGAGCTTGCTTGGACCCTGAGGAAGCTGTCTGGATGCTCATTTGGTGTTGAGAACTTCTGGATATCTCTGACCAAGTCAACTTGCAAGTGTGAAAAGTGAAAATCGTGTATGATGAAGATGATGTTATAGTGATGAAACATGGGTATGGATGACTTCTATATGATGTTTGAATGATAAAAAAGGAAAACGCACGAGTGGATTTGAAGTTGTGTGTTGGAAGCTTCAAATGTGCAACAGTGGAGTTTTCTTGGTGATTCTGAGTTTAAGAGTGTTTGAGGACTTGTCAATTCGTGTCTTGGCTTGCAAATGGACCCTATATCTATAAGGAAAAGGTTTGAGGGCAAGGGTTGATCAGATTTGAAAGATAACATGTTATGATTTGGATGCTTAGTTTTGAAGTAACTTTGAAGAACATGGTTCCAGTGCAATGTAGGGTGGTTAACAAGCTTAGAGATGTTGCTTCTTACTTTGACATTATGTGTATGCAGAAGAAACAATTGAAATGCTCAAGGAGAGTGGACTTTGTGATTAAAGTCACTTTACAAGAATGGAAGTGTGACCTTTCTCCCTTAAATGGAAAGTAAACTTGGACAAAGCTTAAATCACTTGAATAATGGCTCAAAAGTGGGTGCAATCTTCTGATTATGGATAAATTTGGAGGTTTCGAGGCCTGTAAAGTGAGATTATGTAGCATGGCTTGAAGATTTGGTTATGAACATAACACCAAAATGACCAATAATACAACCTTAGATACCCAACTTTATCTCTTCGAAACTTCTAGCTCAAGCATGATAAATATGTGTTCTTGTATATTTTGAAAAACTTGAAACATTGTCTGCAACTTTTATATTGACCACTTTGGCTAAATCAAATGGGAACTTGGTGAAAATTGGCCAAGAAGTTGGGATAAAAAACTGATCAAAACTTGTTGAAATTTTTTTAAAGTGTTAGATAAAAAACATCCCAACCTCATGGGCTCATATCTCTTAATTCAAGCACTTTTTTGAGGATCATCCCACATTAACAAAGTTGTATAATTTGTCAATCCCTACAACTTTCATGTTGAAAGCTTTCTTTGAATCAACTTTTATCTTGAGGAAACTTGCTTGTGACGTTAGGGTTTCTTAGGTACAAAACACTTGGAATTTTTCTAAGTGTTTGAAAATCTTGACTTTTGAATTTTGTTGACTTTATTGATTCTTGATGATCGATTTTTATAATTTTGAATGTTTTGATGATTCTTGATTTTTGAATCTCAATGTTGACCAAAAAGTCAAAGTTTGACTTTTGTATGATTGTTAACTTTTCATCAATTGATTCAATTCTTAAACTATCAATCACTTGCATCTTTGGAAATGTTTTGAGTCATTTAATTAGGTCAATATGTTGTATTTTAACTCTTAATATCATTTTCAAACCATTAGGTCATGCACTAGGCCAAAAGTCAATGATCAGTCATCCTCAGTCAAAACCCTAATTTGACAATTTTTGACCTTTGATGATTTGAGGGATTTCTTTGAGGAATCATAATCAACCCTTGATCAAATGATGAATATTACCTCAAAATATTGATGTTGACAAAAAAATATTGAAGTTTGACTGTATGTTTTACCACAATTGATTTTTTTGTCCAATATAGTTGATTTTCAATCATCTGAGCAATTGACTGAGCAAACTTGTGATGCAAGACTTAAAACTTGACATAAGAATTATTGAGGACCTATGATGAACCATTAAATTAATTTTAGACCTTTGAATCTCATTCTTATTTGTACAAGATGAAACCCTAGTTGTGGACCCATTGCTTAGGAGGTGAGTTTGTTTGATCAACTCTTGAGAATCCTTGAGAATTTGAGAATCTTAGAAGAATGTTTTGAAGAAAATGGGAGGGAAAAGTTTGGGGTACAACAACTGCCCCTGTTCAATCTTCTTAAACCTGAAGAGTTACATTGGTGTATCTGTCATTCGTGACTTGAAGGTAGAAGATGATTGAACACTTAAGTGCCAAGAAATTTGCACTCGCATGTTCCCAAGGTAATGTTGTTGGTTGATGATACAGGAAATGGGCTTAAATATGCCATTTGGAGAGGTGATGGAGAGTTGTCAGAGATGGGCTTATAAATACCATCCAAAGTAACTATAGATAGAACTTAGACTGTGTCTACGCTTGACTTCGACTGGAAGAAGTATCAGAATAAATCTACGCTTGATTTAATCTGAGCCAGAGGATGTTTACACCTGTCTTTAACTAGGAGAAGTATCAGAATAAATCTATGGTCGATTTAGCCTGAGCCAGAAAAAGTATACTAGAAGAAGTATCAGAATAAATCTATGGATGATTTAATATGAACTAGAAAATGTCTACTGGAAGAAGTATCAGAATAAATCTACACTTGATTTAATCTAAGCCAAAAGAGTTCTTTTTCTTTAACTGGGAGAAGTATCAGAATAAATATATGGTTGATTTAATCTGAGCGAGAGAAAGTCTACTGGAAGAAGTATTAGAATAAATCCACGCTTGATTTAATATGAGACAGAAGATGTCTGCGTCCGTCTTTAACTGGAAGAAGTACCAGAATAAATCTATGGTCGATTTAATCTGAGCCAGAAAAAGTCTACAAGAAGAAGTATCAGAATAAATCTATTGTTGATTTACTCTGAACCAGAAGATGTCTTTGTCCGTCTTTAATTGGGAGAAGTATCAGAATAAATCTATGGTCGATTTAATATGAGCCAGAAAAAGTCCCTAGAGGAAGTGTTCATCGTGTAGATAGTCGCCCCGTCCTGTTTTAGAAATTGATCTACAATCGGTTTTTGTTGGTAAACCCGTCTTATTTCGGGAGTCCATACCATTTGGTGATAAAGATAGTCTCCCCGTCCTGTTTTGGGAATTGATCTTTATATGACCATAAAGAAAGAAAGATAGTTTCCTCGTCCTATTTCGGGAGTTAATCTCTGACCCATTTGAGGATTGTTGATGATATTCGTCTGTTGATTGATCTTTCCTGAAAAGGTAAAGAGTTTGCTGTATGCAATGTCATGATGTATGAGATGCATTGCGTAATGATGTTCTAAAAATAAATGAGACTGTGCTATATGTTTTTCATATGTTTTGTACCCCAAAATTTTCCCTCTCATTTCACTCAAGACATGCCTCTAGAGGTCCTCAACTTGCTCAAGGATGCCCAAGAGTTGACCAGACAAACTTTCTCCTAAAGCAATGAATCTCAAACTAGGGTTTCCATTTTTATCAAGATGTGTGAACTCCAAAGGCCCCAAATGCTTTCCATGGTCCCAATATGTTCTCAAGATCATCCATGTCAAGTTTCATGCCTTGCACAAGAAGTTTGCTTAGTCAATTGCCCAGATGCCTGAAAATCAACTATACTACGTCAAAAGTCAACTGTGGCCCACATACAGTCAAACTTCAAGATTTTTGGTCAACATCAACATTTTGAAGATATATCCATCATTTGATCAAGGGTTGACCATGATTCCTCAAGGAATGCCCCCAAATTCATCAAAACTCAAAAGTTGCTAAATTAGGGTTTCTCAAGAAAAGTCAACCAAATATTGACCAAGCATAACTTCTTCATACTTTATCAGAAATTTTCCATCCAAGGCTCATTTTGAAGAGGATGCAACTCCCTATAACTCATCTTCATCCCACAAGTTCAAAATATGCACTCATCAAAAGATATTAATTTATACATTATAGGTCCTTTCGAAAAGTCAACAAAACCATATTTTGGGTCAAAGCTTCTTACATGAACATGGAAGACCCAATTGATATGAAAACAAAAGAGTTGTTTAGGGGACATCCTGAGCTTTCTGAAAAGTCCAAGAACACCTCTCTAGGGTTAAAATTGGAGGTGATATGCCTTATCATAGTTGACCATTTTTGCAAAATTGCCAAAAGTCAAATGTGCTCAAAAATGAATTTTTTGTCAAATGGGCCTAGCATTTCATGATTGAAGCTTGTTGGAAACATGGTCCACGACCCAAATCAGCATCCACACATTATTTGCTTCATTATTTATTTTATTTTGATTTTTTATTATTTAAAATTCAAATTAAATCAAATAAATTGCAAAAAAAAATATAAAAAGATTGGTTTTGATCTGATTTTTGTAGGAATGACAATCTAATCAAGCTGGCATAGCATATCAAATCGTGCAAGAGCAAATTGAATCAAAGATGGCATGATTAGGCCTAATTTGGAAACATATCATACAAGAGAAAAATCAAATCAAATCTCCATGATTATCAAAGATACAAAGCATTTTTGTTGACCTAATATGCTCTATTATATATACTGAACAAGAACAAGGCGCAAGAACAGGGTTTGCAGGTCGTGAAAGCTAGCAAGAAAACTCAAAATTTTGGCAAAAAGGTGTTGAAAGATTTCAAGCTTAGAGGACAATTCAAGCAATTCTAAGACTACCAATAGACTCCTGGACATCTCCAGAACGTGTCTCAATCAATTGCAAGCATTTTCACGTCCAGAATCGCAAGTTACAGACCCACGATTTGCATATCCAAACTTGACTTTGATTTTACAATTTACGCATAATTGTTCACTTTTGAGCATAGCATTGTCTTTGTATCATCATTTGGAATGTTTTGGTTTATTTAATTTTGTGTTTTGATGCATATATTCACAACTGCCATGGCTAGGGTTTTCTTTGTCGTTTTAGGGTTTCCTTACACAGGTTAAATTGGCCCAAGAAAGGGTACCATGATACTCGTGGCATCAAGACGAGTTGATCCATGTACTTGGAATTAATTTATCATGATTGCTTTTGATTTTTGAAAGTTACAGGATTATAGCCATGGAAGTTTGTCTGTAGGTACAAGTCTCATACATAAAATGACGGACAAGGGAAGAAGAAGACAACGTGGTTGATAACCATTGGCCTGTTTGAATAAAACGTGTGTTTTTTTAGTTTTTAGTCATCCACTTTGTTTTCATATAATATGCATTGTTTGTAATATATTAACAACTAAGACATGTATCCCAGTTGGTTAAGCGCGCGTGGTATTGAGGGAGAGGACCTGGGTTCGATCCCAAGTCCCAGCATTTTCTCTATTTTCTTAATATTTACACGCAGGTCCCATACTTTACACAGCCAGACGCTCACCATACACTCCAGCCATCTAGCCAATGGATCATCTCCATCACCAATCCAACGTCCCACACATCAAAGACCATGGTACACCATCAGAAAGGAGTAGTACTGGATCCCACACAAGGATTGGGCTGACCAGCTATTGGGCCCAAACAATTCAACAATGCACCTCCCTATTCAGCAAATACAGGCCCAATATTTCTTTACTCTTTAATTTTTTTTAGTTATTTACTAATTATTTCTTTTTCACAAAAAAACATCAAAATTGTTAATTTTTTATTTAATCAAAAAATCATAAAAACATTAAAAATCATTTTTTTCATAAAATATTTGTATTTCCTTAATTAATTAGATTAATTAAATTCAGGGCAATTTAATTCCTTTTTTTCATAATTTAAATTAATTAGAAATTAGGGTTAATTTGTACATAACCTAATTTTTTCTCAAAAATAACCTAAATATTTTTTTCAATTAGATTTTTTAGGTTTTGCTAATTATTCTCGCACTTAATTCACCGCGCGCATTTTTAATTTCCTTTTTATTATTATTGTAACTGCCCGGAGTTTGTAATAGTAATTAGGGTTTAAATTCTGCATTTTTATTTTCAGTCCAAGATAATTATGTATCTGCAAAAGCCCTGTAATAGCTAGGACTTTAAACTTTCCGCACTTTTAATTTCCACAAACTATAAACTGCTTAGATGTTAATAGGATTGTATGGAAAGACAAACTGAAAATTAATACGGTAGAAAACCCTATATGTGCAAAGATAAATTAACTGAAAATTACACTCGCACATGCTCACTCCTAGGGTTTACTCCACTCCGGTTGCCTTTGGTAAACGGTCATGAAATTTAGGGTTTGTTAGTGGTTGTCCTCTAGCCCCGAAAGATCTAAAATGATCCATTCGGATGTTGCCTCCGAAAAATATCTTTAAGGCTTTAGGATGATTACTAACATTTCCTAACATTGCTTTTGTGATCGTATATGTCCCTTCGAATGTCCCTAAAAAACTCCAATGAAGGTGCTACCTATTTCTCAATAATGGGATAACATTGTCTAAAAGGAAAATGAACAGACTTTTTTCGAGTAGGTAGATTAGTTCCTAGGTACTTGCTCAAAACAATCAAAAAAATTTTCACACCAACACTTTCCAAACAAAGTTTTCAAAAACAACTTCGTAACACTCTTGAGGACAGAAACAAGGGTTAAAATGAAGTAAAATAAAAATTTTCAAAACAAGCACACACAAGCAATTTCAAAATGAGAAAGTACCTAAGAGCCCATGGAAAACCATGGATAGAAAGGGTGCTAACACCTTCCCTTTCTATAATCTACCCCCGTACTCAGAAACATCTCGAAAAAGGTTTTTTTCTGTTCTTTTTACTTTTCCTGATTGGATAAAATAAAATTTTGTGGCAACTCTTGCTTACCGCGACATTTGTAAACAAAAAACACAAACCAGTATTTACAGTCGGTTCTTCCACCGTATCACAGAACTGGAGACTCTGTTGGGGAAATAAAATATAAAGTGGGGTAAACCTTAGGATCTCGGTCATATTTAATTGCTTTCTCTTGATATTCTTGCTTGCTTTATATTTATGGGAACTGTTTGGGTTATTTGAACCTATGCCCGGATCGGGGAACACCTTTTAGGTAAGTAGCAATAAACTGTGAGGAAGTTGTGCTGGGGTATACCGACACAGTTGAAGCAGTAGCTACGTTGATGTGGAACTTTGGTTGGTACCCGTAACCCTTGAGTCAATCAGGGAGATGTACGGGGCTACCGCATGGTGTTGTGAAGCATCAACTGACCTTAGAACCTTTAATTGCATAACTTGGCCAGTAGGACGTAGCGAGATGGCCGGTTTGGTGTATGCCCAAGGTCGACAGATACTCGATGCTACACTCATTGAGGTTTGACTCTTGAGTTTTGTTTGGTTGCGAGTCAATCGCCTATTAAACGAAGTTGGGGGAAAGATCAGTGATATTGAGATCCCTTATAACCCGATTACTATTTATAGGACAGGTTGAACCAATCCAACTTCAAGAGGGTATGATCTTAAAACTCAAGCAGGCCTTAAACCTAAGGACTTGGTGTGACTTATTTGTTGTTTGCTATACCTGTGATTTTCTAACATAATCATGACATCATAAGCATGGCATATCATGACTAACCATTTCAAGGATTTCCTAGGGCTAATTTTTGCTTTGTTTTGTAGGATATGGCATCCACTCGTAGGAACACTATACAAATCAACCTTATGAAAGTGTCTCTCCATTTAAAAGACCTAGCGTTAAGGGTTCTTGAAAGTTCTCATTTCACTAAAAAGCATGGTCAGTTGCTCAACTTAGTCACTGCAAAACCTGATGAAGAATTATTAAAAGTGTTGTTTTAGTTCTTCGATCTTGTGCACCATTGTTTTACCTTCCTTGATTACTAGCTAGTACCTACTATGGAGGAATTTTCTCAATTATTAGGGATACCCATTCTTGATCAGCTACCTTTCAACGATACAGAAATACATCCCAAACCAGAAGAAATTTCTAAAGCTTTATCCTTACAACGGTCCGACATAGTGACAAATTGGGAAACCAGAGGGAGTGTACAAGGAATTCCGGTGAAATTTATGTCCGAGAAGGCTTACTATTTTTGGGATACCCTGGATCTACAAGCTTTTGAATAGGTTTTGGCGCTCCTTGTATACGGAATGGTATTGTTCCCTAATGCGGATCAACTCATAGATATGAGCACAATCCAGGTTTTTCTATCTCAGAATCCGGTACCTACATTACTCAGGGATATTCTACACTCTCTGCATGCTCGCACTCTAAAAAGAAGGGGGACCCTCCAGTGTTGAACTCCTCTATTGGCTAGGTTGTTTATTTCGCACCTACCCAGATCTACTTTGAAGAATGAACAGGGTAAAAGATGGTCTCATCGACTGATGTCCCTTACACATTCATACATTCATTGGTGTTCACGGTTCTCGGAAGATGTTACTATCATCGATCACTGTGGTGAATTCCCTAATATCCCTCTCTTATGCATTAGGGGAGGAATCACTTATAACCCATGCTTAGCATTATGATAGTTTGGTTATGCAAGAAGGGATGGTCCTCATGATACACTTATTCAAGGAATCGCCTTCAACTATGAGAATGATGTTCAGGGTTACCGCAAAAGGTTCATACGAGTTTGGAGTATGGTACATAGGGTTGAGAACAAGACACTTGGGCATAAGAATTCCATACCTCTCGAGCCTTATCTCATATGGGTACGAGCCTGCTCTCAAACTCTTATGATGCCTTATCCTGCTATCCGACCTATGATTATGGAACCAGTTTCTAAGGGAGACACTCCTCATCTTGTTCTTCATCCAGACATGCCAACTGATCACGAAGAGTTACAAAAGTCCTGAGTTCAACTTAAAGAGGAGAGGGATACGTTTGAAGCCCAATTCTACGCCAGCGAGAAGAAGGTCTTGGAACTCACTAGGCTGCTTCATGAAGAGAGGAATATCAACACCTACATCGCGCTGAAGAGGATGCGCCCATGGGAAACCTAGTCTTCTTTTTGTTTTATTTTGCTTAATTGTACTCTCAAAATACATTCTTTGTAACAATTCAAGTTTACTAATACAATTCGCGTTTGTTCTTTTTGTTTAAGCAAATTTAAGCCTTTAGAACTCTTGAAAACATTGCATACATATCATACATATCATTTCATAACAGGATTTATAACAGGTTTCTCATCTCCTCCGATGTTTATTTTAGCAATGGCTCTTGAACGAACTGCGAAAGATCTTCAGACTCAGAAAACACAGTTCCAAAAAATGATTGTGGCTCTGGCCAAAGGACAGGAACAGCTGAAGGCTCTGATTGTTAAGAAGAACACTAAGAAGACCAAGAGGACAGCCGGTGTGGCACATATGAGCAGAAGGTTCATAGGGCCGCCAAGACGGGTTGTTAATTTAGCTTCTTTATCTAAAGAGGGAGAGAATCAAGAGGGTGAAGCCAAAGAAGAGGACCCTAGTCCTAAAGATTCTGAAAATGAAACTGATTATAATAAGGAGCAGTACCCTCCGGCTGATGAAAAGTATAAGCCGTTAGAAGAGCGTCTGAGTGCTATGGAAATACAGAAGGTTCCTGGGCTGGATTTTAAAGAGTTGGGTCTGGTCTTCGGGGTTGTCATCCCCCCAAAATTCAAGGCACCGATATTTGCTAAGTATGATGGGTTCTCTTGTCCTAAAATGCATCTTTGTTCCTATGTGAGGAAGATACAGCCTCATACTGCTGATAAAGACTTGTGGGTTCACTTCTTCCAAGACAGTCTGTCTGGAACACAGTTGGATTAGTTGTATCAGCTGGAAAGAGCCAATGTCCATAACTGGGAACACCTTGCTGCTGCATTTTATAAGTAATATCAGTATAATGCAGACCTCGCTCCCACCCGTACACAACTCCAAAATCTGTCTATGGGTTTGAACGAGGGTTTCAAGGATTATGCTTAGAAGTAGAGAGATTTGGCTGGAAGAGTTCAACCTCCCTTGGCTAACAAGGAGCTCGTGGATATGTTTATGGGAACTTTGACTGGGCCATTCTTCAACCATCTAATTGGAAGTTCATCGGCGGGTTTTACCGAACTGATCTTAACAGGAGAAAGAGTGGAAGCTGGAATTCGAAGTGGAAAAACTCAGAAGGATGCCTCTTCTAGTGCTGTAAGGAAGCTATTTGTAGGTAAAAAGGAAGTCAGTACCATCTATAACCAAAAGAATCAGAATCGAACCGAGCACCGTCTGGCAGTAGGGGCTGCTATGATTCCCAAACCTGCACCTGCTCAGCAAAGAAACAATCAGCCAAGAGCAGAAAGACTAGCTAGACAGTTCACTCGAACCAACATGACGCTGTCTCAGGTTTTACCTCAGTTACTGAAATCCAATCTGGTTACTCTGAGGGAAGCTCCGAAGAATCTGAACACCACCTCTCCTTAATATAAACCGAATGCTCGTTGTACTTACCATTCGGAAAGTCCAGGCCATGATACCAATGACTGCTGGGCTTTGAAGAACAAAGTGCAGAATCTGAGTGATGGTAAGGAGATTGAATTTGGTCCCCCGGAGACTCCCAATGTTATCAATGCTCCTATGCCGAAATATGGTAGGGGTGTTAATGTCGTTGAAGAAGATGTGTTTGTGACTTCCGTGGAAGAATTGGTGACCTCACTCATGACTATCAAAGGGAATTTGCCGAAGGCCGATTTATTTATGGGATATGATGAAGGTTGCCACCTCTGTTCATTTCTACCGACTGTTTGCCCTTTGTTGAAGGCAGGTGTCCAGCGCCTGATGGATGACAAAGAGATTCTGTTTGAGAAGACTCTTGTTCCGACTGTTTCCTGTGAAGACATTGCTATCATAACCATTTCCGCCAATCCTCCCAGGGCCTCCGCTAAGAGACCCGCCAGGATTACATCATACCTGAAGGTGACTCCGTTGATCATGAAGAAGTGAAAAACATAAGAAGGGAGGGGTTGAATTGAAAACTTAAGATCAAAAGCGCAGTAGACACGATATTTTTATCCTGGTTCGTTTGATCTCAAACTACTCTAGTCCTCCCGTCAAGGTGATTTCGCCTCTCTTCAACGAGGACTTAATTCACTAATCAAAAACTGATTACAATCACTACTTTGACAACTGCCAAAGTCTTCTTGAGTACAACCACAACCCGATTAATCTCAACGAAAAACTAGCTTAATCAAGATGAAAGAGTATTTTGTGTATGATTGGTTTTCTTTACAAAAACAGTATCACAACTGTGATATTTTACACAATTTTGAGTGTAGAAAAGAATATGTAAACTTGCAGCGTTTTTAGAGATATCTTTCAGTCGTGTTCAAAATCGTTAATGATTTGTCCTCTTAGCTTGTTTATATAGGCATAGAAATCTTGTCCAACATAAAGCGTGATAATGGACATTCAATGTTGTTTCCATATTGAGAAGATTCTTGTCTGAATGAAGCCGTTGCATGTGATGTTGTCTTGATTGAATAGTAACGCTTCAGAATCTTAGAATCTTGCACGCTGCAATTGCTTCAGAACATTGATGACTCATAGATGTGAAGATCTGATGGTATATGAAACTTCTGTTTAGAATCAGAGTATTCTTCACTTCAACGCAGGTTCTGATCATCATTCTTCAGCACAGATTCTGATTACCATTCTTCAGCGTAAATTCTGATTACCTCAGCTTGAAAGCTTCTATAGCTTAACTTCTGATGTTGCTTTGGTCAGAATTTCTGCATACAAAATAACACAAATTTAGAGTGCATATTTGTTCTTTGTGTTTGTTATCATCAAAACTCTAATTAAGGGTTATAGAATCAAACTATGTTCTAACATATCATAACCATGCCAGGGCCAACCCCATACTCCTTGGACAAAGCTGTTTCTTGGAACTATGGGGCCGACATCTATTACCACGGCGTAAAGCAGGACATGCTAGCCATTGAAGACAAGATTGCTGAAAATGCTGATTCTGACATCGTCAATATTGCCGAAACCAGTAAAATAACAAGAAGTGGAATAGTTTTCTCCCCTGAGATTTCTCCCCCGAAGACTGTTATCGGACCTGTGATCATTCCTGTTGTGGTTCCACCCAAGACTACTACTGCAATTCCAGTAATTACTCCTGTTGACCCTCCCATCACTGAGTCGGCCGAGACTCGAGGAAAAGACATACTGATTGAGTTTGTCCTAAAAAAGGCCAATTCAGTAACCATACCAGAAGCTTCTAAAAAATAAATGGAAGAAATTTTGAAGATAATAAAGAAGAGCGACTACAACATGGTCAAGCAGCTGGGGTAGACCTCATCCAAAATTTCTATGTTGGCTTTGTTGTTGTGTTCCGAGGCCCATGCGAAGGCTTTGGTTAAGTTTCTGAAAACGGCTCACGTGCCACAAGAGACATTCGCTGATCAGTTTGAAGATTGTGTGGCCAGTCTGACTGCCGATAATGGTTTGGGTTTTTCTGACGCGGATCTGACACCAAAAGGGAGGAAGCATAATGATGCTCTTCATGTTTCCGTTGAATGCAGGGGCACGACTCTGGCCCATGTTTTGGTAGATACTGGCTCCTTGTTAAATGTGCTACCTAAAAAAGCTCTGGACAGATTATACTGCGAAGGCTTGACCTTGAAGCCTAGCAATATAGTAGTGAGAGCTTTCAACAATTCGAAGAGGATGGTGCACGGGGAAGTGGATGTCCCTATCAAAGTTGGTTCCCATACCTTCGACTCCACTTTCTACATAATGTATATCAAACCATCATATTCTTTCTTGTTGGGACGCCCTTGGATACATGGGGCTGGTGTTGTTACTTCTACCCTCCACCAAATGTTGAAGTACCCAATAAAAGGAAATATTGTCACTGTGCATGGTTAAGAGGAGTATATGATCAGTCACTTAAACTCCTTCAGGTACGTGGAAATGGATGGCGAGTTCATCGAGACTCCTTGCCAGAACTTTGAAGAGGTACCTCAGATTATGGCTACAACAAAAACTATCGACATTCCTCCGAAGGTCACCAAATCTCCCTTGAAGATGGCTTCTCTCAAGGATGCACGAGCAGTGGTTGAAGAAGGTGGGTCTACCATTTGGGGTCAGCTCCCGGTTATTCATCACAAGTCTGACAAATCTGGTTTGGACTTCACTACAGGTGCTCAAAGGGCTGTTCGTCGTGCTCGGGCTGGAGGACCTCCCCTATACATCAACAATCCTGGGTTCAATGCGCTTGAAGACAGTGATGGTGATTCTGACATTGACAGCTAGATCTTCCCGACTACCAATGACGGGCTCAGTAATTGGACTGCCAAGGACTTTATACCGATTACTTTTGTTCAGGAGTAATTGTCTTTCTAATTTTTCGGATATGTAATTTAAAAACAATATAAACTCTATAGCCATGTGTCTTACCGGGGCACAATGGTTCTATTTGTGAGGGTTATCATGTTTCATTTTCATATGACATCAATAAAGCATTGGATGTTTGCATACAAATTTTGTGCTCTCTGTCTTTATTTTCTTTTATTCTGTCTATACAGTTATGCTCTTACACACACTCATGTATCCAAATGCAGATCCATATCCATTCTGGATCCCATTGATAACAGTTCTGCTACTTCTCATTATGACTTTGAAAATCCGATCAACCAAGCCGAGGACGAAGGTGAGGAAGATTGTGAGGTACCCGGAGAACTTGCTAGACTATTACAACAGGAAGAAAGGGCCATACAGCCTCATGAAGAGCCTGTTGAGACAGTGAACTTGGGTACAGAGGAAGACAGAAAAGAGGTTAAGATAGGTGCAAATATGGAGCTTAGTATCAAACAGCGGTTGATACAGATGTTGCATGAGTATGTTGAAATCTTCGCCTGGTCATATGAAGACATGCCGGGATTAGACACATATATAGTGGTTCATCATCTGCCGACTAAAGAAGACTGCCCTCCGGTAAAGAAAAAGGCCTGTCGTATATGCCCTGAGATGTCAGAGAAGATTAAAGCAGAGGTTATGAAGAAGTTCAACGCAGGGTTCTTAGATGTCACCTCCTATCCGCAGTGTGTTGCTAATGTGGTTCCAATACCTAAGAAAGATGGTAAAGTACGAATGTGTGTGGATTACAGAGACCTGAACAGGGCAAGCCCCAAGGATCACTTCCCGCTTCCCCACATCGATTTTCTGGTTGACAACACCGCACAACACAAAGTCTTTTCCTTCATGGATGGTTTCTCTGGCTATAATTAGATCAATATGGCAACTGAAGACATGGATGAGACAACTTTTGTTACACAGTGGGGCACTTTCTGCTACAAGGTGATGTCGTTTGGGTTGAAGAATGCTGGGGTAACTAATCAGCAAGCTATGGTAGCTCTGTTTCATGACATGATTCACCATTAGATAGAGGTTTACGTTGATGACATGATAGCCAGGTCTCAAACTGAGGAAGAACATCTTGATCATCTACAAAAGTTGTTTGATAGGTTAAAGACGTACAAGCTGAGGTTAAATCCGAACAAGTGCACCTTTGGGGTAAGGTCTGGTAAGCTTCTGGGATTCATTGTCAGTGACAAAGGTATTCAAGTAGACCTTGCAAAGGTGAAGGCCATACAAGAGATGTCGGCTCCCCGCACTGAGAAGGAAGTTAGAGGTTTCTTGGGACGCATAAATTACATTGCCCGATTCATTTCACATTTGACTGCTACTTGTGAGCCAATCTTCAAGCTTCTGAAGAAAGATCAAGTGGTAAAGTGGAATGACGAATTCCAGGTAGCCTTTGACAGAATCAAGAAATACCTCCAAGTATCTCCTATTATGATTCCTCCGACTGAAGGAAGACCGTTGATAATGTACTTAACAGTGCTAGATAACTCAATGGGGTGTGTGTTGGGGCAGTATCTGAGTATGGTCGAAAAGAGCACGCAATATACTACCTTAGCAAAAAGTTTACCGACTGTGAAACACGATACTCACTGCTCGAGAAAACTTGCTACACTTTGGCATGGTATGCTCTCCGACTGAGACAGTACATGTTGACCCATACTACTTTATTGATATCTAAGATGGATCCGATCAAGTACATTTTCGAGAAGCCCACTCTCTCCAGAAGAATAGAAAGATGGAAAATGATCTTAACCGAGTACGACATCCAATACACAACCCAAAAAGCAATCAAGGGAAGTGTGTTAGCTGATCATTTGGCACATCAAGCCGTGGATGACTACCAGTCCATGAATTTTGAGTTCCCGTATGAGAACATCATGTTAGTAACTGACTGTGAAGAACCTGGACCGGATGAAGGACATGAGGAAGGATCCCGATGGTCTATGTTTTTTGATGGAGCCTCAAACGCACTGGGTAACGGCATTGGCGCTGTAATCATATCTATCGAGGGATGTCATACTCCGTTCACTGCCCGATTATGTTTCAACTGTACCAACAACATGGCGGAGTATGAAGCATGTATTATGGGTCTTAGAGTTGCTATTGACCTAAGGATCAAGTTTTGAGTGTATTCGGGGATTCCACTTTGGTGATAAGTCAGATCAAAGGCGAGTGGGATACGAAGCACTTAAACCTTATCCCTTACAAAGAGTATGTACTGAAACTGCTGCCGCATTTTGAAGAGATCACCTTTGAACATTTCCCACGAGAAGAGAATCAGTTAGCGGGCGCGCTAGCTACTATGTCGTCAATGTTCAAGGTCAGGTGGGACAATGAAGCTCCCCAAATCACTATTGAGAGGTTGGATGAACCAGCATACTGCTGTGAGATCAATACTAAGGAGGTAGCCGACAAACCTTGGGTTCATGAGGTGAAAAGGTATATCGAGGCTCAAGAATACCCCAAGGGGGCATCTGTCAATGATAATAAATTTCTTAGAAGGTTTGCTGCAAAGTTCTTCCTCAGCAATGGAATCCTCTATAAGCGCAATTATGACTCTACCTTACTGCGGTGTGTAGACAAGAGCGAAGCAGAGAGGATCATGGCAGACCTACACGAAGGTACCTTTGGCACTCATTCCAGTGGACATACTATGGAAAAGAAGATCCTACGGGAAGGATACTACTGGTCCACTATGGAAGCCGACTATTATCATCATTCTCGAACCTATCACAAGTGCCAAATCTACGCTGATAAGGTGCATATACCTCCAGTTCCCTTGAATGTTTTGATGGCTCCCTGGCCCTTTGCAATGTGGGGAATTGACAAGATCGGCGAGATCAGACCTACCGCGTCCAACAAGCATCGATTCATCCTAGTGACCATTGATTACTTCACGAAGTGGGTTGAGGCTGCCTCCTTTGCTACGATTACCAAGAATGTGGTGGCACAGTTCATCAAGCATAACTTGGTTTGTCGTTATGGTATCCCTGAGAGAATCATCATGGACAATGGTACCAATCTCAATAATTCAATGATCACCGATCTCTGTAAACAGTTCAAGATTCAACATCACAACTCTTCTCCTTATCGGACGAAGATGAATGGGGTTGTTGAAGCTGCTAACAAGAATATCACAAAGATCATACAGAAGATGACGGTGACATACAAAGACTGGCACGAGATGTTACCGTTTGCTCTCCACGGGTACCGTACTTCAACACGTATGTCGATAGGGGCAACACCCTATTCTCTGGTATATGGAATGGAGGTTATCCTACCCATGGAGGTCCAGATCCCTTCTCTACGGATTATGAAAGATGCGGGTTTGAGAAAAGACGATTGGATCCAGACTTGACTTGATCAATTGAACTTAATCGACGAGAAAAGACTCATTACTGTCTGCCATGGACAAATGTATCAGAAACAGATGATCAAGGCCTTCAACAAGAAAGTCAGACAACTAGTGTATCAAGTAGGGGATCTGGTAATCAAGCGCATCATACTGCCGCAAGGTGATCCCACGGGAAAATGGACTCCCACCTATGAGGGACCATTTGTAGTCAAGAACATATTTTCTGGTGGAGCCATGATTTTGATCACCATGGATGGTGACAACCTTCCACACCCTGTTAATGTGGACATAGTGAAAAAATTCTACGCATAATAAAGACCCGCTAGGTTGACATACCTAGGAAAAAATAAGGGCATCCCGGTGAACCAAAAGGGTTTGGGAAAAAATTAGGGATAAAAATGAAAAAATATGTACACCCGGCAAGTCGAAAACCCGAAAGGGCGGCTTCGGCAAAAAAGGGTATCCCGGTGGACTGAAAACCCAAAAGGGAGGTCCAGGAAAAATTAGGGATTAAAGCGTATCACTATGTCCCATTGGATCACCTTGCGATCAGACCTCAGTAATCAGATATCAAGCTCAAACGGTACCGATCAATCCAGTCAGCTTCGGACAATAGCAAAGTGATGAGATGCTCAAAGACATAAGGGCAATAGCAGAATTGAAACCCAATGGGATCACTACACATAGCTGTTTTCTTTTTGTACATAATTTTTGTAATAATTTCCATTTTTACGACGGCCTTCTCTTACTAGAGCATCAGCCTCCTTGTAAAAATGCCTATTATAGGAAAATTTGAAATCAATATAAAGCGTCTTTTGAGTACAAAACTCTGTGTTTGTTTTTCCGTTTTCTGTTTTGTTTTGCAAAATAAATGTCCAATGTTTTATTCTTGACATATGCATTTGAATATGATTACTATTCACAAATATCTGCATATAAAAACAGAAAGACAGTTACTAAGAACTTAAAGAAACTGTTAAAAAAACCTAAATACCGACAGTTACCCCGTCCATCATGGTACAAGGGGCAAAGACAGTTGGAAGCGAAGTCATTATCACATACAAGCCAGTGATACCTCTTCCCCACAGAGCCGAGACAACCATGGTCCGACCTCCGTATTCCCAAGCAGGAATTCCTCCCCCAGCAGGTTCCTTCAGAAAGTTGATATCTGCATTCTCCAGCCGAGTTTTATAACCATGAGCAATTTATAAAGCCAACTCCCTAGCAGAGTTTATTTCTCTGACAACAGAAGCTTAATCTCCAACATAGATCTTATCTCCAGCAATAGAAGTTCATCCCCAGCTGAGTTTATTTATCCAAATCAGCAGATCTTCCAACAGAGTATCTCTCTTCCCCACAGAGTCATTCCCCCGCAGGATTATTCTCAGACAGAGTCTCCTCTGGAAGAATGTTCTCAACAGAATGGATGTAAATCCCCAGCTAATCATCTTCAGTCACTATCCAAAGTTAAAACAAAGAACTCTACTCCTTATACTCTCCAACAATAGTCCAGGATTTGTTTTCCCCAGCTAAAGAATATCACAATAGCATTGCATATCCATACATCATGGCATGTGCATACATATTATACAACACAATCTCACTTCTTTTAAGAACATCATTACTCAATACATTTCATACATCATGACATTACATACGACTAACTCTTTACCTTTCAGGGAAAGATGCAATCAAGTTCTCATAAGTTCTCTCTGGTTCATTCAAACCGACACCAAGGTTCTATTCCAGTTGAAGATATTCCAACAATTTTCAAGATTTTCTCTGGTTCAATCAAACTGACACTAAGGTTTCTATTCTAGTTAAAGATGTTCTAAGACTTTTGTCTGGGTCAGCCGAATCACCGCTAAGATTCCCCTGATTTCTATGCCAGTCAAAGTTAATCTGAGACCTCTCTCGGGTTCAGTCAAATCGATACTAAGATTTCTCTCCCAGTTAGTGGTATATCTCAAATTCAAGCTATGAAGCCCGGAAATCGACCAGATAATATATTAATTTCCCCAAATTACTGAAGCCTGGAGCACGACCAGATAACGGTATAAGACACTGTGAAGTCTGGAGCACGACCAAATAGCGGCAAGAGACAGTCTGAAACCTGGAGCACGACCAGATAACAGTATGAGGTACTGCGAAGCTTGGAATTTGACCAGATAGCTGTTTACTCGGCCAATTACTATGAAGCCTAGAAACGACCGGATGTTAGTATGCCTTAAATTCAAGTTGAAACCTGGATGCGACTGGATAACCATTTAATTCCCTGTGAAGCCTGGAACACGACTAAATAACAGTTTTTGAGATTGCAAAGCCTGGAGCACGACCAGATAGAAAGTTTAGTATCATCTCCCCAGTAAGTCACTGTAAAACCTGGAGCACAACCAGATAGCAGTCAGTCTTATTATCCTCATCAAATCACTGTAAGGCCTGGAGCACGATAAGATTCATTTTCATCTCCTTAACTAAGAGATGATTCCCCAGTAGAGTAACGGACAAATGAAGTTCCTAAAATTCTATTTCGCCCAAGACAGGGACCAACATTCCTCAGCAGATTCCCCCTCAACGACAGGAACAAGAATTCTCATCAAAGGAATATCTCGAGAAATCAACATCCTCTAGATGACATCTTTAAACCCATCTCAGAAGATTCTCCGTCATATCTTCCGGATGGAATATTTAAGCCCATCTCTGGTGAACTTCCATCATCTCCTCCAAATGGCATTTGTAAGCCCATTCCCGATACTACCTACACAGTCCAGCACCATCTCAGACGAGTGCAAATTTCTGGGCACTCTAGTGTTCAATCATCTTCCACCTTCAGATCACGAAAGGCAGATGGCCAATCTACATCCTCAGATTTAAGAAGATTGAACAGGGGCAGCTGTTGTACCCCAAAATTTTCCCTCTCATTTCACTCAAGACATGCCTCTAGAGGTCCTCAACTTGCTCAAGGATGCCCAAGAGTTGGCCAGACAAACTCTCTCCTAAAGCAATGAATCTCAAACTAAGGTTTTCATTTTTATCAAGATGTGTGAAATCCAAAGGCCCTAAATGCTTTCCATGGTCCCAATATGTTCTCAAGATCATCCATGTCAAGTTTCATGCCTTGCACAAGTTTTCTCAGTCAATTGCCCAGATGCCTGAAAATCAACTATACTAGGTCAAAAGTCAATTGTGGCCCACATACAGTCAAACTTCAAGATTTTTGGTAAACATCAAGATTTTGAAGAGATATCCATCATTTGATTAAGGGCTGACCATGATTCCTCAAGGAATACCCCCAAATTCATCAAAACCCAAAAGTTGCTAAATTAGGGTTTCTCAAGAAAAGTCAACTAAACTTTGACCAAGCATAACTTCTTCATACTTTATCAGAAAGTTTCCATACAAGGCCCATTTTTAAGAGGATGCAACTCCTTACAACTCATCTTCAGCCCACAATTTCAAAATATGCACTCAACAAAAGATATGAATTTCTACATTATAGGTCCTTTTGAAAAGTCAACAAAAACACCTTTTGGGTCAAAGCTTCTTACATGAACATGAAACACCTAATTGAGATGAAACCTAAAGGGTTGTTTAGGGGACATCCTGAGCTTTCTAAAAAGTCCAAGAACACCTCTCTAGGGTT
The DNA here is from genome assembly GCA_948472305.1 of Vicia faba. Taxonomy (NCBI): domain Eukaryota; kingdom Viridiplantae; phylum Streptophyta; class Magnoliopsida; order Fabales; family Fabaceae; genus Vicia; species Vicia faba. The sequence continues at coordinate 931,176,113 of OX451740.1, read as the reverse complement.
AAAATTAGAGGATATATGCTTTGTCAAAGTTGACCATTTTTGTAAAATTGCCAAAAATCAAATGTGCTCAAAAATGCATTTTTTGTCAAATGGGCCTAGCATTTCATGATTGAAGCTTGTTGGAAACATGGTCCATGATCCAAATCATCATCCACACATTATTTGCTTCATTATTTATTTTATTTGGATTTATATTATTTAAAATTCAAATTAAATCAAATAAATTGCAAAAAATATAAAAAGATTGATTTTGATCTGATTTTTGTAGGAATCACAATATAATCAAGCTGGCATAGCATATCAAATCATGCAAGAGAAAATTGAATCAAAGATGGCATGATTAGGCCTATTTTGGAAACATATCATACAAGAGAAAAATAAAATAAAATCTCCATGATTATCAAAGATACAAAGCATTTTTGTTAACCTAATATGCTCCATTATATATATTGAACAAGAACAAGGCGCAAGAATAGGGTTTGCAGGTCGTGAAAGCTAGCAAGAAAACTCAAAATTTTGGCAAAAAGGTGTGGATCGGTTTCAAGCTTAGAGGATAATTCAAGCCATTCTAAGACTACCAATAGACTCCTGGACATCTCCAGGACGTGTCTCAATCAATTGCAAGCATTTTCACGTCCAGAATCGCAAGTTACAGACCCATGGTTTGCATATCCAAATTTGACTTTGATTTTATAGTTTACGCATGATTGTTCACTTTTAAGCATAGCATTATGTTTGTATCATCATTTGGAATGTTTTGGTTTATTTAATTTTGCGTTTTGATGCATATATTCATAACTGCCATGGATAGGGTTTGCTTTGTCATTTTAGGGTTTCCTTAAACAAGTTAAATTGGCCCAAGAAAAGGGTACCATGATGCTCGTGGCATCAAGACGAGTTGATCCATGTACTTGGAATTAATTTATCATGCTTGCTGTTGATTTTTGAAAGTTACAGGATTATAGCCATGAAAGTTTGTCCGTAGGTATAAGTCTCATACCTAAAACGATGGACAGGGGAAGAAGAAGACAAAGTGGCTGATAACCATTGGCCTGTTTGAATAAAACGCGTGTTTTTCTAGTTTTCAGTCATCCACTTTGTTTTCATATAATATGCATTATTGTATTATATTAACAACTAAGACATGTAGTCCAGTTGGTTAAGCGTGCGTAGTATTAAGGGAGAGGACCTGGGTTCGATCCCAGGTCCCAGAATTTTCTCTATTTTCTTAATATTTACACATAGGTTCCATACTTTACATAACCAGACGCTCACCATACACTCCATCCATCCAGCCAATGGATCATCTCCATCACCAATCCAACATCCCACACATCAAAGACCATGGTACACCATCAGAAAGGAGCAGCACTGGATCCCACGTAAGGATTGGACTAACCAACTATTGGGCCTAAACAATTCAACAATGCACCTCCCCATTCAGCAAATACAGGCCCAATATTTCTTTTCTCTTTAATTCTTTTTAGTTATTTACTAATTATTTCTTTTTCACAAAATAACATCAAAATTATTTCTTTTTTATTTAATCAAAAAATCATAAAAACATTAAAAATCATTTTTTTCCATAAAATATTTTTATTTCCTTAATTAATTAGATTAATTAAATTCAGGGAAATTTAATTCCTTTTTTCATAATTTAGATTAATTAGAAATTAGGGTTAATTTGTACATAACCTAATTTTTTCTCAAAAATAACCTAAATATTTTTTTCAATTAGATTTTATAGGTTTTGCTAATAATTATTCTCACACTTAATTCGCCACGTGCATTTTTAATTTCCTTTTTATTATTATTGTAACTGCTCCGAGTTTGTAATAGTAATTAGGGTTTAAATTCTGCATTTTTATTTTCAGTCCAAGATAATTATGTATCTGCAAAAGCCCTGTAATAGCTAGGACTTTAAACTTTCCGCACTTTTAATTTCCGCAAACTATAAACTGCTTAGATGTTAATAGGATTGTATGGAAAGAAAAACTGAAAATTAATACGGTACAAAATCCTAAATGTGCAAAGATAAATTAACTGAAAATTACACTCGCACATGCTCACTCCTAGGGTTTACTACACTCCGGTTGCCTTAGGTAAACGGTCTTTAAGTATAGGGTTTGTTAGTTATTGTCCTCTAGCCCTGAAAGATCTAAAATGACTCATTCGGATGTTTCCTCGGAGAAAGATCTTTAAGGCTTTAGGATGATTACTAACATTTCCTAACATTGCTTTTGTGATCGTATATGTTCCTTCGAATGCCCCTAAAAACCTCCAATGGCGGTGCTACCTATTTCTCAATAATGGGATAACATTGTCTAAAAGGAAAACGAACATACTTTTTTCGAGTAGGTAGATTAGTTCATAGGTACTTGCTCAAAAAAAAACAAAAACTTTTTCAGACCAACACTTTCCAAACAAAGTTTTCAAAAACAACTTCGTAACACTCTTGAGGATAGAAACAAGGCTTAAAACGAAGTAAAATGAAACTTTTCAAAACAAGAACACACAAGAAATTTCAAAATGAGCAAGTACCTAAGAGCCCATGGAAAACCATGGATAGAAAGGGTGCTAACACCTTCCCTTTCTATAATCTACCCCCCGTACTCAGAAACATCTCTAAAAAGGTTTTTTTTCTATTCTTTTTCCTTTTCCTGATTGGATAAAATAAAAGTCGGTGGCGACTCTTGCTTACCGCGACATTTGCGAACAAAAAACGCAAACCAGTATTAACAGTCAGTTCTGCCACCGTATCACAATATGCATATGCTATGATGTTTTTAAATGATGTATGAATGTGAAATGTTGTTGAAGTCTATTTGTAAACCCGTGAAGTATCTTTTTCTAGGAAAATAAATCCCTGACTGGTGTTGGGGATGAAGAACATGTGTAATCTTCAACCTTGTCTTAGAATGCTTCCGCTGGGGATTCCTGCTTGCTGTTTGAGGAAACTCTACTGGGGAATGTTGATTTCTTTTTGGGGAGAAGAGTTTATGGACATTAGCCGTTCGACGCTCTACTGGGGATTTTAATTCTTATATACCCTGACTGGGGATATAAGAGATAGATAACCTTCCGACTCTTCTGGGGAGTTTATTTCTTATATACCCTGACTAGGGATAAAAGATAAGGTAACCTCCTGACTCGTCTAGGGAGGATAAAGTTGTCTAACATCTGGTTCGGTTCAAGGTTTCGTACCAATTCTCTGGGGATAATGGTGACTTCATTGGGAGAGGAATTTTGCCAGTGATTCGCAATCATCTGAGGAATAAACTCAAGCTGGGGAGATTGTAATCTGTTGGGGAAATAAACCCTGTTGGGGAAATAAACCTTGTTGACGAAGAAATACTCTAGTGAGGAAACAAGCTCTGCTGGAGAGAAAACATTTGTAGGGGTTTTATAGTTTTGGAGGAATAAACTCAGCTGGGGAAGGGAAATTCCATGATTTGTACTGATTTGAACTCCATAGGTGGGTGATATTGCAGGGAAGGAGATCATATTCTTTTATCTGCAAGAGTGATCTACCGGGGAAATTGAGAGGAATGTATCTTCATTGAAGATGAAATTTGTGAAGATTACTCTGTGGGGATAATCTCATTGAAGTGACTCTGAGGATTTTATGGACTACTTAAATGTAATCCCAACTCCTAGAGTCTTGAGTAAATGCTTTATTCCTGTTCTGATGCATATATTTGTTAATAGTTAATCGTGTTCATATGCATATTTTCATTCAATTTTAATCATTGGACGTTTTTGCAAACAAAATGGAAAAATTAAAAACAAAAAGTTTGAATTTTAGGGTGTATTTGCATTGATAGTTTTCCTATAAACATACGATTTTGTACAAAGAGACATAAATCCTAGTAAGAGGAAATTGTCATGAAATAAAAGAGTACAAAGTGAAAACAAAACATATAGTTATGTGGAAATGATCTCGTTGGGTTCCAACTCTACTATTTCCCCTGATGTCTTTGAACATCTCATCCCTTGTTGTCGGAAGAAGTTAATTGAACTGTACCATTTGAACTTTTGACTTTGGTAATAAATCTTCCAGTGAGTGATCTAATGGGACGTATTTGTATGCTTTTTTTAATCCCTAACTTTTTCCTGGACCGCCCTTTTGGGTTTTCAATCCACCGGGTTACCTTTTCTTGCCCAAACCGCCTTTTCAGGTTTTCAACTTGCCGGGTGTATAATATTTTATATATATACCTAATTTTTGCCCGAACCCTTTTGGTTCTTCGGTATGCCCTTATTTTTTCCTAGGCCAGTTCACCTAGCGGGTCATTTTCATGCGTAGTATCTTTTAACTATGTCCACGTTCACAGGGTGCAGGAAATCGTCACCGTCCATGGTGGTCAGTATCATAGCACTTCCCGAAAATACTTTCTTGACAACAAATGGCCCTTCATAAGTGGGATTCCATTTTCCCATGGGATCACCTTACGGTAGAATGATGCGCTTTATTACCAAATCACTAGCCTGATATACTCGATGCTTGATTTTGTTGTTGAATGCCTTGATCATATGTTTCTGATACATATGACCATGACTGACACCTGCAAGCCTCTTCTCATCAATCATATTCAACTAGTCTAAATCCACTCATCTTCGTCTAAGTCTGCCTCTTTCATAATTCTCGAAGAAGGAATTTGAACTTTGATAGGCATGACAACTTCCATGCCATAGATCAGAGAGAATATGGTTGCCCCAATTAATGTTTGCGCTGAAGTGCGACAGCCATGAAGAGAAAATGGTAAGATCTCATGCAAGTCTTTGTAAGTTATAAAAATCTTCTGTATGATCTTCTTAATATTCTTGTTGGTGGCTTCGACTGTTCCATTCATCTTTGGTCGATATGGAGAAGAGTTGTGGTGTTTGATCTTGAACTGCGTGTAGAGTTCAATGATCATAGTGTTGTTGAGGTTGGTACCATTGTCTGTAATGATTCTCTCGAGGATACCATACTGACAGAAAAGGTTACGCTTGATGAACCGGGTCACCAGATTCTTGGTAATTGAGGCAAATGAGGCTTATTCAACCCATTTTGTGAAGTAGTCAATAGCGACGAGAATGAAGCGATGTCCGTTAGAAGCAGTAGGCTTGATTCCTCCGATCATATCAATGCCCCATATTGCGAATGGCCAAGGATAAGTCAGGACATTCAAATGTACCAGAGGCACATGAACTTTATCAACATAGATCTGACACTTATGACAAGTTCTTATGTGATGGTGGTAGTCAATTTCCATAGTCGACCAATAGTAACCTGCTCTAAGAATCTTTTTAGCCATAGTGTGCCCACTGGAGTGAGTACCAAAGACGCCTTCATGTATATCTTGCATAATTTCCTCTGCTTCCTTCTTGTCCATACAACGAAGCAAGGTTGAATCATGATTACGCTTGTATAAAATCCAATTGCTCAAGAAGAACTTAGCCGAGAACCTCCATAGGAATTTCTTATCATTGATAGATGCCCCTTCAGGGTATTCTTGATCTTCAAGGTACCTTTTCACTTCATGAAACCATGGTTTTTCTTTTACTTCATCAGTATCAATTTCATAGCATTGTGCCAGTGCGTCAGATCTTTCAATGGTAATTCTGGGAGCCTCATTATCCCATCTCACCTTGAACATGGATGACATTATAGCTAATGCATCCTCCAACTGGTTCTCTTCTCTTGGGATATGCTCAAAAGTAATATCTTCGAAGTACGGGATCAAGGTTAGCATATGGCCTGGATAAGGGATAAGATTTGGATGCTTCGTATCCCATTCACCTTTGACCTGACTGATTACCAAAGCTGAATCCCCATATATGCTCAGGAATTTGATTCTCAGGTAAATAGCAGCTTTAATTCCCAGGATACACGTTTCATATTTAGCCATATTATTGGTGCAGTCAAAGTAGAGTATGGCAGTTAAGGGTGTAGCAGTAGAAATGTTGAGACTAAGCCATTGGATTGACTTGAGTCGCACAGATCAAATAAAAATTACTATTACGCTTTATTGTTTCCAAAGGAATGGGAAAAGAGCGAATAACCCAAAAGAGGGGGAGAGAATCTAAGTTCGGGGGTTGGTTATGCAAATGGAAGGTATTAGCACCCTAAAAATCTATGGTACTCCATAGGAACCTCTTTGAAAATATGTGTATTTTGTCTATAAAAGTTGTATACAAAAATAGATTGCGGGGATGAGAAAAGAAATATTTTTTTTACAATTTTTTCACCCACCGCGGTTTGCAAACCTTTAGTGCCTACGTACCATCTTTCGTGCAATAGGGGATCAGGGTACTCGTAGTTCACCTTTAAAATTTTAAAACAAAAAATGTGTTGGTTAATTTTAAGAGATGAGACATCATCGTCTTATCCGAGTAGAAAAACATACTTACTACCCATGATTATGAGGAAGGAGAATTTGTGTCATCTCAAAGTGGAGGATATGGCTTGGATTTTAAAATCGACAAAGCCTCACTCAACACCCAAGTGGAAAATATCTCATTTCACTATATATTGTAGAAGTATAGTAGCTCGCATCACTACAAGGATTGACAAGAGTCTAATCTTTTGAAAAAAAATTTAAAATAAAAAAGGCCAAAGTGGAAAAATGGTTTGAATGAGATTGATTAACTTTTAGTCTTCTCACAAAAATGTCAAGGTATTATTAAGTTGATTAAAGTTTGATTAAGAAAATATTTTTGAAAATGCGTGGACCTAAGTCCAATTTTATTATGAAAGTAGTTCAAGTTTAAAAACAAGAAGAGTTTTCAAAAGGAGGGAGAAGATTTTTGAAATTAAAGAGATGGGGGAGATGAAGGGACTATCCTAAAGCATGAGGTAAAAGCTAGGGAAAAGAACCATCTAACCAACAAGAAGCCAACACTTGACACAATGAGTCAATGTAGAATTCTCATCCTTTGGATGGAAACCAAACAAACAAAAGTAATAAAAATCTTAAGAAAACCAAGCTTTATTTTCATTAAGTCTTCACAAAAATTGGGCAGAGTAACAACTGTATACAGATGAATTCCAGATCACAGACAAAGCATATAATCACAATAACCTGCACAAAAAACAAATAAGAAACCCAATGTCTTGGGAAAAACCCAAAGAACTCCAGACAAAAATAACAGTTGAGATCACAAGGTCTCAAAGATAGGTCAAGGTTTCTAATCCTAAGGGTAAGAAGTCCACAATCTCCATAAATTCCAAGGATAATAACCAAGGAGTCCAAGTAACATTAAAGTTTTTTTGATGGTTCAAGTTGATTATTAAGTAAAAGCATGAAGTAAAGGCACAAAATAAAGTCAATTGTTAGAAATTAGAGGTTAGTTGAATGACCATCTTGAAACTTGCATTTGTAACTCATTAGAGGATTGATAAAACCAAAACCTCTCAACAACAAGTTTCATTTTCTTTTTGTCAAGTATATCATCCATTTAAAATTCTCAAGGCAACATTAAATGATCAATGATGTTTATGTGATTCACTTTGACCAAAGTTTATAAAGATTCATTAGAGGATTGATAAGACCAAAGCCTTCTAACAACAAATCTGAAAGTTATTGGATCAAAGGATTCAAATTAACATACTTGGGCTTACAAACATGGGTTTGGGCCACGAATGATCATTTCCCGAATCGTGACAAAATTTAGCTCTATGTTATGCAATCATAAATGGACTTATATAGAAGTCGCACCTATTTTGAGGTCGGTCAATAGCATTCTATGTATCATATGTTTTGAAAATGATGTAAATTATTCTCCAATAACATTTAGTGTAATAAAGAAGGGGATAAGATGAAGAGGGATGTGGTAAGAATTAAACCACATTTGAATCAAAAATTTAATCAAACTATTATTAAAAGCATTCATCCATTTTTTGTGGAGTAAACTCAACACCATGGATCCAATGATGTTAATAAAGCTCATGATCAAAATTTCATAATCCAAGATCATCCAGAATATATGCACAATAAAATTGTATTTAATAATAAAGAAAATAGATTTTTAAAATGGTTTTAAAATAAAAATAAAAGGAGAAAATAGAAACTATATTCAAAACATCAAAGAAAAATCAAATAAGGACCATAGAAAAATCAGAAATGAGTTCAAATATTTATATAAAAATTTTCGTGATTTTTAAAAGTCAGATACTATTTTTAAACTAATTAAAATTGCTCAAATAAGTGGAAAAAAAGATCAAAATAGTAGAAGTCAAAATAAAATTCGAATTTTTTTTCAGAAGGACAGAAATAATGGAAATGATGTTGATGAATTTTTTCAGAATTTAAAAATGCTCAAAAGTAATTTTTTTTTTTAAATAATTAAAAACAAACCAAAATAAAGAAAATTTATAAAAAATACCAAATCTAAAAATAAAATTATGAAAAATAAAATTCAGAAAGAAAATATTTGAAAATATTTTTGTGAAATTTTTCATAATTTTTTAATCAGAAATTTATTTTCTATGAATTTTGGAAGTTTAAAACAATTAAAATATGCAAATCAGAAATAAAAACTAAAGTCAAAAAAATGTGGACCAATGGATGAGAGTCAAAACGCGTTAGTAAGCTAATCCAATGGATCAGACGCATTGTGCATATCATGGTCTTTAGTGAATAAAGTATGAAATCGTTAATTAAATCAAATTTTGAAAAAAAGCGTGGCATGCTTTCACTGGTTGATAGATGACACGTTGGTCATCTTGAACCTCCAACCACGAGATTTGCAGGTCCATTGAAACTATAAAATTAGAACATGATACCAGTACCATTCACTTCGTCTCTTCAAGAGGATTCCAATGGTACCCTCACGAAAAATTTATACAAGCTATAACTCAATCATTTTGAAAGAGAAGTTTTGAAAAGGGATTTGAAATTTTATGGCCAAAATGTACTTCCAGTTAAAAACAAGTGTTGCAACTAGAATCAGGATGAGGAGAGCATCATAACAGTATCAAAGTTTGAGAGAATTGGTGAAGGAATCTACCTATTGAAGTTAAGTTACAAAGCTCTAAAACTTGACTTGGCTAGCACGATTTAGGGAGGCTTAGAGCTTAATTCTTCTTCTGTTAGCTTCAGTGAGGTTCAAGGAAGGTGAATTGACAAAGAAAATGTATTGAGAACGACTGTAAGAACAAATTCGAAATTGCAGAAAATTGAGTTCAAGAGGGAGTTTGGCTGGGTGATTGTGGCTCTTTAAGATTGAGAAAGTGAATGATGCGTGGTCCTCTATTTATAGGGAAGCTGATTGAATACTCAAGCGTGTGGAATGATGGGATTAGGAGGGAAATCGTGTGAAGTTGCAAACACGAAAAGTGTGACTTCTATTTGGATCAAAACACATCCAAACCTTGCGTTTCAACGTGCTAATCACTTCTGGAAGTTTATTAAACATGATTAGAAGCAAAAGCGCGCAGAAAACTTGTGTTTAAAAGCCAAATCATGGATTTCAAATTCAGACTTGAGTTGAAACCTCAGTTTTAAGGTACCACGTTTGAACCAATGGCATTCTCATCTCAAGGAGTCTTAAGACATGATTCTTGAAGCTTTAGAAAGATGAGATCACAATATTTATAAAGTGAAAATAATGGAATCAAATGGATTCCTGAGCTAAAAGTTGCAATGAGTCAAAGTTGAGAAAAAGAGGTTGACTTTCTATAATTAGAAAAATTCTAAATTTTTCTTCAAAAATGACCTATAATGTCTTGCATCCAAACATGGTCTTCCTTTTGAAACTTTTTCTTGACCAAAAAAGATGGCACGGATTAGATCTCTTTAATGGCATTTTGAGACTTGAACCAATCAAAATATCCAAAAATTGAGAAAGTTATGACTTGTTGAAGTTGGAAAAACTTCATAAGATGACCTATAATCTATTGCATCCTTAGGGCATCTTCTATCCATTTTCACACTTTCCACTTAAAAGAAGGGATGAAGTCCACATTCTTAAAATCAATGTGGAAAAATAATGGGCTCAAGGAGATAAAAATTGACCAAGTTATGGTCCTTTGAAGTCACATAAGGGAAATTTATGGTTCATCTAGAGGACTTGTAATATTTCTTCATCATCAAGTACCTTTCACACAAAATTTCCTTGAAAATATTGAAATTATTTGTTGATATCCCTTTGAAGAGATGCGCGTCTTTGGAATGACTAAAAAATTTCAAAAGATGAGCAAGATATACCCCTTTGAAGTTCAAAACCCTAGCTCCTAGAGCAACAAAATGCCTTGAGAACCCTTTTCAATTTTGACCAAATTTCTTGCACAAATATTTTTGTCATGTAAATAGAAGATATTGAGGATGATAATGAGGAACCATAGTAACCATAACCCCTTCCAAATATTGGAAATTTAGGAAAATATGTACTTGTGATCAAGAAATCAAGAGTTTATCCAACTAGGTCAAACTTCTTCAATCAAACCCTGTATCTTTTGACTATCTTTGACAACTTGAGGCATGATGTATCATAATAGACTATGTAATGATATTACTTCAAAACATCTTCAATGATGAGGCTTGAATCTCAATGAAGCTTTTGTTGAAGAAGGCATGGAAATAGACTCATGAACCTGTAAATCGACTTGATGGAAAGTGTTGTGCTCTCACCTATAACATCATCAATTAGGGCAAACATTCATTGTATTTATTGGCTAGAAGTTAATAAAAACAAAACATAGATGATCACAAAAATACAAGTCAAGGTGCTTGGTGATTCCCCATGAGCAAAGCCAAAGATAAAGAGAGAAACCAAACCCTAGTGTGTGATCTTGTTTCATTGTGATGGTATGAAATAATAGAGGAATCTTAGGGGGGAAAATTGGGGTACAACAGCTACCCTTATTTAAGTGTCTTCTATCCGGAGATGCGAAGGTTAAAATCTTCGTGTCGACGCGATTGAAGACACTTAAATATAAAACAAGCCCTATTTTTGGCCCTAAGATGCCATGTAATTCTTATGATTATGAGTGCAAATGAACAAATCTAAGAAGGAAGTAAGACATCACTGGGGATGTAGGAAATCAGAACAGGGATCAAAAGAAAAACCCGACCAGGAAAATAAATCACTAGCGAACAAAAGACCCAATTCTATTGGGGTAAAGCCCAAAGAGGAGATAAGGCGTCATCAACTCAAAGATTGAGGAGAGAAGGTAGAGGATAACAGTGATCGACAGATGACTACGAACTATCCATTCACTAAGGAGATAACAACAAAGTAACGTCGACCCACCATGGAAAGAAGTGGTAAGATAATACCGGTAAATATCAATATTAGGGTAAGCAGCCAGTACTCACGACCGAAAACAAAGGAACTTCTTCAGAGCAATAGAATCCCAATGACAAACTACCTTCCATAAAGACAACACTACCATTCATCGGAAAAAGATATCAACAACAAACTACCTCCCATAATGACAAGGCTACCATTCAATGGAGTAACAAAATATCAACAATGAGCTAATTTCCATAATGACAAGGCTACCATTCATTGGAGTAATAAAATCTCAACAATGAACTACCTTCCATAATGACAAGGCTACCATTCATTAGAGTAACAAATCTCAACAATGAACTATCTTCCATAATGACAAGGCTACCATTCAGTAGAGTAACAAATCTTAACAACGAGCTACCTTCCATAATGACAAGGCTACCATTAATTGGAGTAACAAATCCGAACCTTCTCAGGGAACTGTCAGACTTATTGGGGAAGTACAGGTTGCTCAAATAAAGAGACCTGCCATCTGCTGTTACTTGAAAGAATTGCAATAGTGATTTCCTGGGAAAAGTAATAGGACTTCCTGGGGAAATGCCGATATGTTCCTGTTGAGGAGATAAAAGTCTTCACGTGCAAAATAAATGCTCCTACTCAGACTAGGGATCAAAGCTTACAGAAATCAAAATAATAGTACTGTTGGGGACCACCCATTCAAACCAGAAATAAACCGGAATGAAACAATCAATCAAAATAACATCTCATGAGAAATAAACTCAAGAGGGAACCATATTCTATCCAGAAAATGAGTTAAACAGGAATGCTAAAACAAAATTCCTCCATGAGGGATAACTCAGTGGGGAAATTGAAAGAATATACACTTTCTGCTTAAGGTTGACACTCTATTGGAGATAGGATAACACAACTCTGCAAATCAGGGTAATATGTTAACAAAAATATGCAAATGAGCAATGATTTACTAAATTCAGACAATGCATGATATGTGTATGAACGTATGAATGTTATCATGTATATTTTGACAAAATAGACATATAACACTGAGGATAACAAGACAAAACCAACTTGGGTACAGTCAATACTCGGCCAAATCACATCCGAGATGAAAACATCATAAGAAAGTAAGAACCAACCGAGAAAACAAACTCCTACTTCACGCCTTAACTTCCCTGGGAAAGAACAAAGTTCGAAAATAATAAAATCAAAATAGTGAATCAATACAAATACAAGGATGTAATTTCCTCCTCCAGGCTTCACCAGGGAATATCACACAGACTTCAATGGGGAAAACAAATATTTCAAGGTTTGTACTTCTACTGGGAATTACAATGTTGATTTCACTAGGGAAAACAATACCACATTGTCGAGACATCAACTGGGGATCTCGCACTAGCTTCATTGAGGAGGGAAACACCACATCATCAAGGGAAAACCCAAAATACATTCTTCAATACTGAGAGTGAGGATTACACCAACTTCTCTAGGGAGAAATTATGAAACTTTACGGGGATAATAATTTCCAGCTAGAAATAAAATCTCAGCTTCACTTGGGGATTTATTACAGCAAGAAATCAAACTTATGGGGATTTTAAATCAAACCCAACACTTGGAGGGAGAAAACCCAAAAGTTGACAATTGTCAGAACATTTCTTAGAAAAGATATTGCCCTTGCCTGGTTAACTGGGAAGCAAACAACAACAAAAAATTCTAGCACTACAAAGGGCAATATTTTGCAAATGATTCCATCTCAACATACCAATAGGGAAGAGAATTTTTTTATGTGAGTGAAAACCTCACTGGGGAATCTGAGACAGATACTTCATACTATGCAAACCTGTAATTCAAAATGAACCAAGACTTGACTGGGGAAGATGGGATCATAAACCCAACCTCACACTATACATCAACTGGCATCATCTTCAAATTATCTAAGAAGCACAAGAAGACCATGCTCATTCCAACAAAAGTGACATGGGAGAGCCTTCATGGGGAACACATCCTTCCATAAATTTCAGAGTTCATCCATCCTTAGAATCATTATTTTTGTTCTCCTTGAGTTACAAAATCTAAAGCAAGAAGTAATTTATAAATTCTTTTCAAATTTATTTTTTTGCTATTTAATCTGTTTGCTTTGAAAAAATTTATCAATCATAAATGAAGTCTTTGTAAGCTGAATAAAATAAGAATTGCAAAGAATTGGATAAAAGCTTCAAACTTTATTAATAAGATGGTAATCTGCAAATGGAGAGACTCCATAGATGATTACGAAGTTTGGAAAATGGTAATATACATTGGAAAATATACATTGAGATACAATGACCTCTATTCTCTCTAACAACTTTGAATTCCTGAGCAGTGACTTCAGTTGAAGAGTAGTGAGGATCCAAGAAGATTGTTTCTTTATTGATTAGTTCTTGTATGATGAAGTTACTTGCTAGAAAATCCCTACCTTTTTCCTAGATTTCCCTTGCAGGTTTTCAACCTACCGGGGAAAATTATTCTGTTTATGTCTCTAATTTTTTCCTAGACTGCCATTTCGGGTTTTCGGCCTATCGAGACGCTCCTTTTTGCCTATGTCGCCCTTTCATGTTTTCGTCTTAGTGAGTTGTTCTTTTATCTATCTAGGCGAAGTATTTCCTTACTGCATAAGTACTCAAAGGACGTGAAAACTCCTCGCCATCCATTGTTTCAAGAATCAATGCACCGCCAGAGAAGGCTTTCTTAACAACCTATGGGCCTTCAAAATTGGGAGTCCACTTTCCCCTACAATCAGTGTTGAAAGACATGATCTTCCTGACCACGAGGTCACCTTATCTGAATTCACGAGGCTTGAAATTCTTATCAAAAGCTTTCTTCACTCTCTTCTGATATAACTGACCATGACATAAAGCCGTCATTCTTTTCTCTTCAATCAAATTCAACTAGTCAAACATGTTCTGGACCCATTCAGCCTCTGACAACTTGGTTTCCATTATCACACGTAAAGAGGGAATCTCAACCTCAATGGGTAGAACTGCTTCCATGCCATACACAATAGAGAATGGGGTTGCTCCTGTTGAAGTGTGGACATATGTTCGTTACCCATGCAAAGTAAAATGGAGCATCTCATGCCAATCTTTATAAGTGACAACCATTTTCTGGATGATCTTCTTGATGTTCTTATTAGCCGCTTCAATAGCCTCATTCATCTTTGGCCTGTAAGGAGATGAATTATGGTGGATAATCTATAATTCTTCACAAAGTTTTGTCATCATCTTATTATTCAGATTTGAGCCATAGTCGGTGATAATTCTTCTTGGCACACCATATCGACATATGAGATTATTCTTAATAAAGCGAACTACCACCTGTTTAGTGACATTAGCATATGAAGCTACCTCCACCCATTTGGTGAAGTAGTTAATTGCCAATAAAATGAAACGATGTACATTCGATGCTTTGGGTTCAATCATTCAAATCATGTCAATACCCCACATATAGAAAGGCCACGGGGAAGAAATAATATTGGGAAGCGTTTGAGGCACGTAAATCCTGTCAGCATAAATCTGAAGCCATGCCTACTCAACCAGAACATCCAACTCCACAAACATTTGAAGACTTTGGCATAGGGTTTGATCCATCAGAAACTCTAGGTCTGAATGAAACTCACTCCCTTTCTCATAATCCAAATCCTGAACAAAACCAACCAGAACTTGCCAAAGTTCTGTCTGACATTGATTCATTTGACCAAGACTTTTCAGCTCCCGTACCATAAAATCCAAACTCTCAACTCCCTGAAAATCCAAACTCTGATACCACACAAGAAATTCCGCAACCTAACTCTCCACAACAAGAAATTTCTCATCCACAATCTCCTCAACCTGAAATACAACAACCAGAAGCTCAATCTTCTGATATCCATGAACCAGAACCTCACCGTGTTTCAACAAACCAATCTGATGAATCTCATTCAAATTCTGATACAATCCTAATAACTGGAATCACAGAACCACTTGCTATTCGCATGCCTCTCACCATCCACGACATTCTAGAAATTCCTTCATCTCTGGAATCCACACCACCAAAATCCCCTACCAGTCCAATCATCATACCTGACTCTCCCACTCCTTCACCCACTAACAGTCCAGCTGACAACGTTAGACTTGTCATTGATCCAATTGCGCTGGAAAGACTCGCTTCTATCTCTCACAAAACTGCCATTCCCAAACCTAAACCAACTGAAACCACATCAGATGTTGGTACAAGTTTGTTGATTTTTGAAACAGGAATACATGAATGGATAAATTCTTTGAAGCATGCTAGTCAATAGATTACTAATCCTTCTACTTCTGATTATATGTGGACAAAATTAAGAAACTGGCTTAGTTCTAAAACGCTGAAGCTGAAGGAATAGAGTTATGAACAGGTTCAACAGAACTTTAGTGCTAAGCTGAGGGCTTTTCAAGACCAAGTTCTGAGCCAACTGCTCAAGAAAGATATCCTCTCTCTGGATAATGCTCCCTGGATAGAGCATCATCCCTCAGAAGAAGTTCAACCAGAATCAGAAAGTATCTCCCTGTCTGTTGCTCCAGAAGACATGATCACAGCAGAATAAATGGTTCACTCTAAACAAGCTGCAGAATGCTCTGAGCAACGTCCAACTCTTGAAGAAACTCCAGCATCTTCCTCAGTCATGCAAACTCTGGAAGAGTTGAAGAAAGAAAATGCTCTAATCCATGCAAGGTTGGATAAGCAGGAGGACACAAACAAAGAGATTAAAGTATTTTGGGCAAGAAAGAAGAGTCTAATACTAAAATCAAGAGCTTGCTGGAAGCTTTGTTCACACGTCTTCCTCCTCCTTCTTAGATTTTTATTTTAAATATGTTTATCTGTAACGCTTAATTATTTTTACATCTTCTGTTCTGGAACTTATCATTGCATCATGTTTTTTAATATAATTCAACTATTTTTGCTCTGATTATATTGCATTTTTAATAACTGGCAAAAAGGGGGAGAAAGTAAGATATTTTCAATAATGGTTTACCGAGACATAAGTCTCAAACATTATGAATTACTTAACCTCTATCTTCAGAAAAGTTTGAACAGGTACAAATTCTTATGAAAGGTGTAGCTAAACTCTGATGCTCAAGGAACTTAAGGGAAGTAATCAACTCAGGGGGAGTTTCTCTTAAATCTTTTGTTCTTTATTTTTAATTGAAAAATCTAGTTTTTGTCATCATCAAAAAGGGGGAGATTGTTAGAACATAGTTTGATTCTACAATCCTTAGTTAAAGTTTTGATGATAACAAATACAAAGAACTAATGACAAACAAAAAGAACAAATATGCACCCTAAAAATTATGTTTCATGTATGCAGAAGTTCTGACCAAAGCAGCATCAGAAGATAAGCCATAAGAGCTACACGCTGAAGCAATCAGAACATGCGCTGAAGATTGATGACCAGAACCTGTGCTTAAGAAAAGTAAACTCTGATTTTGAAAAAGATCTTGTTAATCCAAGTCATCAATATTCTGAAGCGTCATAAGCAAGTAAGGAGATAAGATTCTGAAGCGTTACTGATCATTCAAGACAACACCAATTCCAACGGCTTCTTTCAGACAGGATCTTCTCCAAATGGAAAGTGTGTTAATGAAATTAAACATGACTTAGGATCAACGTTATTCCACTGCCTATATAATCAAAGTCAGCATTCAAAATCAAGGACGTTTTGCTATATAATCACTCATGCATATTCAAAATTGCAAGCAATATTCTTTATATTTGCAAGCTATAATCTTGTGTAAATTATCACAGTTGTGATAAACAGTTTTTGTAAGAAAAACAATAACACACATCTTGTATAATAGGTTTGAAACAGTTGTAGGTGTTTAGGTATTGGCTTGCATTTTTGGTAAATCCCAAGTGTATGTGTGAATGTCATGACTGATGTCATAACATTCTAGTTCAGTTTGTACTAACTCATTAGGTACCTTTGCAGAAAAATATTGTAATTCAAATACTGATGTTTATAAGTGTGTATCTGAGCATTTTTGCAAAATGATCACATTTTGCTAAATCAGTAGACAGGTTTTCTCAGATGTCATAACAGATATTATGACATCCTGTTCTGAACTAACAGGATTGCAGGATTGGATAAGTCTGAGTTTTTTCAGGAAATAACTCAGTCCTTTCTGAACAGAATCCTGCGTTTTCTGAGGGGTAACCTAGCTCAACCCTAACCTGGTTAATAAAGTCCTGTGACCTGATCTTTAGGTCAAAACGGAATTAACCCTAGGTTTTTGGAAACCCTAACTGAAGTTGCAGCTGCTATATATTCAACAGAGCTGCTGATTTTCATGATGGCTTTTATTTGATTAGAAGATCATTTGTAATCTTTATAGATTTGTTTATTGTACTCCAAGCAATTATCATTGTGATAAGTGCCTTGGAATAGGTTTCAAATTGTAAGGGTTGTGTAGCACTCTAAGCTTTGAATCAAGAGTGCTTGAATGTTCCTTGACTAAAGCTGTGAAGCAGAGTCAAGTTAGTTGTGTACATCACTCAAAGCTGTGAAGCAAGAGTGATTGTGTTGCTTGGTTAAAAAGCTGTGAAGCTTAATCAAGTGTTTGTCTTTGAAGTGTGTCTTCATCAATTCTTAAGTCAAATTGGTTTATGTATCACTGCTGTGATTGAGGGGGAGTGAGTAGGAACTCAGGTTTAAGTTGTACTTAGATTGGAATTGCATTGGGTAGGTCTTAAGTGAAGGAGATAAACTGGTTGGTTTATTCCTGAATTAAAATCTCTTATAGTGGATTTCCTCCCTGGCTTGGTAGCCCCCAGAGTAGGTGTTGTTGCACACTGAACTGGGTAAACAATTGACTGTGTTCTTTATTGCTTTTGTATTTACTGTCATATAGTAAGTCAGATACGGTGTCATAACATTGAACGTGACATTGAGTATCTGCAGCCAGAATTTCAACAGTGTTCCTTGAGATTAGCCGAATTGTGGTTGTACTCAAGAAGACTTTAACAGTTGTTAAAGTAGTGATTGTAATCCTTTTGAGATTAGTGGATTAAGACCTCGTTGGAGAGAGGCAAAATCACCTTGACGGGTGGACTGAAGTATTTTGAGATCAAATGAACCATGATAAAAATACTATGTCTTTGAGCTTTTAATTTCAAGTTTTCAATTCAACCCCCCCCCCCCCCCCCCCTTCTTGTGTTTTTCACATCTTCAGGTAATACTCAGAGGCCTCAAGTGAAGGTTGGACGAAACCAATAAATGATGGGTTGAAGAGTTACACAGTGTACTATGGGCGTATCAAACAACCACACACTCGTCTACCGGGGAGTCTCCGTTCCTACTAGCATACAGGACAGAGGCAGTTATCCCCGTAGAAATCTAGGAACCTTCTAGGCGAACCAAGGCACCTCTCGACGAGGAGATGAATGACATCACCCTCAGGGAAGATATAAATCTGGTGGAAGAAATCAGAACAGGGGTGGCCCTACGAGAGGCATCGCTTAAACAAAAAATAGCCATGTGCTACGACGCCAAAGTCATACGTCGAGAGTTCGAGGTCAACATCCTTGTCTTAAATATAAATTGCAATGAATCTCGCAAAGTCAAGCTCAAATGAAACTGGGAAGGTCCTTATCGCGTCTACACGAAAACGGGGACCAGAGCGTACTACTTAGAGGACTTACGAGGGGAACAACTCGTTCGATCATGGAACACTGAAAAGCTAAAACAATACTACAGTTGAGAACACTGAGCAGTCAGCAAGTTGGTCGACAAAGACAGACTCACCTAAGCCCGACCACGCATGCACGACTAGGCACAAGCATAGCACCCAAAGTATTCAGAAGGGGTGAGGCTCTACTCAGTTTACAAGCGCGCCATCAGACCAACATGGATAACTCGACGGAGCTCATTAGTCTCCGTGCCATGACAGTAGAATGCCTGAGTTGCAATGGGATGTTCACACGGCCGAACCCGAGTCCCTTAAAACGAGGCCCGAGTTCCAGCCCTCGCTCGGTATTCGCCCTGGTCATTTGAACGGTTTCCCCGCACCGACGAACATACAAAACGAGCATATCCCCGATACAAAATCTACAAAATATAAAAGTCCTAATCGGGTTAACTTATCAACAAGCATGCAAATAACACAAGTTAAATATTCATAGCAAAACGACCAATGGCCATAAAAATAAATAAAGTGACAACTTGGGCCGAAATTGTATAAATACTACATAAACGGGCAGCAACCCAGGATATAACAAATTTTACAAAAGCGGCACGTAGGTCGAAACAAATAAACAATCACCCCTCCACTTCTCCTTCTACGATAGGCGACAATCGAGCAAGATCCCCAACCGGTTGATCGATAATATCCCTCAGGTAGTCAGGAACCAGAATCTGACCGTCAGCCACATAGTAGTTAACCCCCATGCCCGAAGTGTTAAGCTCAACACCGAGATTTAACACACGTATCTGACTCACTGTGTTTTTGAAGCTCCCCTCAGAAGTGGCCTGAGCATAATCCACGACCAGTTGGAAATGGGAAACTAATTCAGCTCGAGTCTATAAGTCCTTGGTGTCCTCTGGCTCGTCCTAAGTAGGCACAATCTCGGCAGTCAAGGCCGCTACCTTCCCCTCGAGACTCTCCCTTTCAAGCATAAGAGTATTGCGCTCCTCAGATAACTTTCCCGATTCTGCCTCAGCCAGCTTTAGGGCTTTGTCTTTATCAACCAAGGCCTTCTCGGTCGCCACCAACTTGGCCCCGAGATTCCTCATTTCTATCTCTTAGACTGAACTCCCCTCGGTGTACACGACGCCATCTCGAAGATCGGAATTAAACCACCCGCGTCTTGGGCCAGTGTCGCCCTCTTCTCCGGATGACTCGTTCCCTTGAGAGGAAGAGATTCAGCCTTAGGAAGACGAAGAGTCGTGCCCTAAAAAAAGACCTCTCCAGCCAGCAAGGAGGCAAATCCTAAGTCCCTTTTCCCGTCTCCCCGATAAGGTCAGCGCTCCCCTGGGGACGAGGTCTCTTCGCCTTCGAAGAGACAACTTCAGGAGACAGGGAAACTGCGGTCGAAGTCGAGGACGATCCACCCGACCTAGGAGAAGGAACTGGCCCCGTGCTAGTCTGAGCATCCTTCTTAGCCTTTCTCACCCGAGCAGTAAGTGTCTTGGCTAGAAGTTCCTGGGCAGTGTTGTACCCCAAAATTTTCCCTCCCATTTCCTCAATATTTTCTCACCACAAGACCCTTGGAGCTCAAGGTCAAGTTAGGTTTTGCTCTGCTCAAGACTCCTCTTTGCACTATTGACCCAAATTAGGGTTTGCGTTTGCACAAAGATGTCTTGACCTAAAATGCCTAAAGTGACTTTCATGCTTCATGTTGGACTCACAAGTTTATCCATACCAAGTTTCAAGCCTTGATTCCAATCTTTGCCCAGTCAATTGGACAGTTGACCTAGAAATCAACTGTATTGGGGAAAAAGTCAATTATGGTCAACTGACAGTCAAACCTCATGATTTTTGACCCACATCAACATTATGAACTCATATGGACCATTTGATCAAGTTTGGGTCACAATCCCACAAGAAATTTGATCAGATCACCAAAAGGGCAAAATGGTCATTTTTAGGGTTTTGACTGCACAAAGGCAATTTTTGACTGTTTGACCTAGCCAATGGCAAACCAAGCTCACATATGGACTCAAAGACTAAATGGCATTGTCTTGACATGCTCAACAAGTTCAAAAGATCCCAAGTGCACAAGATTGACAGATGAATTTTCCAGTCAACTGAGCCAAATTTGACTGTATACTGAAAAGTGAAACTTTGACTTTTTGGTCAAAATCAAGTGTCAAGATTCATTTTTCACCAAGACATGTCAAATTATGAAACTTGTTCATCAAGAAATCCAAAATCACAAATTAGGGTTTGAAATGAAGAATTTTCATAACTTAGAATTTTTCTAAGTTATGAAAATCCCTAATTTTTTCCTAACTTTGTCCCATTTTTTCACCAAGATAAATTTGGATTCAAGGAAAACTCAAAACATGAAAGTTGTAGTCCATTGCAAAATCTACAACTTTGATTCACAAAGTTTCCTCAAAAGAAGCTTTTAGCTCAAGTTACAATTTTTGGAACAAGGATGCAAAACATTCCTAACTTAGAAATTTTTTGACCTATTCTAGGCAGGATTTTTGCCTAACTTCATGGCCACTTTTCACATGCTTCCACTTGGAATTTCAATTTGCATTACAAAGATGGATTGTAGTACACATTCCAAGCTTTCCAAAATGTGCAAGAACTTCTCAAACACCCTTGTGGTTAGGGAGAATCGAATTTGTCAATATGGGCAAAAGTCACTTTGTTCATGAGCCATTTCCATGTTCATAACTTGTGCATTTTCAAACTCAGCATGTGCAAGCTACATTACAGGCCTCTAATCTCATTTACACTCAAAAATTAAATGCTAAACCATTGTTCCAAGATGTTATTCTATGCATTTGGTCATTACATGAAGGATTAGTCCATAATTAGAAAAAGCACATTATCCATTTTTGAAAAGTTGAACTTTATGTCAAGATTGCAATCTATGAAGTACAAGGAAAATCCTTTTGGCACAAGTTTAGGAACATATCCCACTGATCAAGACTAAAAGGTGCAGCATACTTGAGGGGCCTAGAGAAGCTTGTAAACCAACTTGCCAAACTTTGCTTAAGATAGAAGAAACATTGCATAACTAAGGACATCTCACATTTCTGCCAAGAGAAGCTTAGACAAACTTGTTAAACACATTCCAAACATCATAACTGAGCTAAGGCACGAGCTAACCACCTTCCAAACCTCATCATTCATCAAAACACCATCCTACTGCAAAAAACAGAGTCCCTTCTGCAGTTAGACTTCTACAACTCAATCCATTCGTGCGCCTTGGCCAAAACCACTTCATACATACTCCATAGCATCCATACAAACTATCCCAAGTCCTAGCTTCAGACTGTAACACCTCTAACCAACTTCACCATTTTCACTTTTTCTGTTTTGCAGGTTGACTCCTATAGCTCGATTCATTTAGTTTCAAAGCAAGCTAAAGGTTGGAGAAGCATCCCTGAACTTCAAGCAAGTTATACAAGTCCTCACATTGCACTGAAAGTACCTCCATTGTCAGACACGATCCAAGCTGAACAGGTAAGTTCATGGACTTCTATCTCTCAATCTAGGAAGAGTTAGCTTTAGGTTTACACTACGAAAAAAACAATTTTTGGCAACGCATCTACGAAAGCGCTTTTAAGAGAAAGCGCTTTCGTAGCCTTTAAAAAAAATTCGCTTAAAAAAAGCGCTTTTATAGGGTTTCCTACGAAAGCGCTTTTCAGAAAGCGCTTTCATAGGTATTTGAAATATCTAACCTACGAAAGCGCTTTTGAAAAGTGCTCTTATAGGTGGCCCTATAAAAGCGCTTTTGAAAAGCGCTCTGAAAGGGGGACCTACGAAAGCGCTTTCTAAAGAGCTCTTATATGGGGGACATACGAAAGCGCTTTTTACCTCAGAAACGCTCTCATATATGGGTCTTAGAAAGCGCTTTTAAAAGCGCTTTCGTAGCCTATATCCCTAAATACGAAATTTGGCCTCACTTGTTCATTTCTTCGTCTTCTTCATTTCTTCTTCCTGTTACCGTTCGTCTCATTCCTGCCGCCGTTCACTGCTGCTTTGTTTTCCTTCGTCACCGTCGTTCTTCCCTCTTCTTCAGTCGTCGCCGCCGTTCACTGCGTTCTTGTCCATCTTGGTAAGTTTCTTCTTCTTCCATTATCAGTTCCGTTATTTGACCGTTTAGTTTCTTCTTCTTCTCATTTCCGTAGTTTGCTCATAGACACTCTTGGAATGTCTTAATAGACTTTACTACTCATCTTTTGCATCATGATATGCAACAATGCAGCATGCAATTGAATTCTGAGTTGAAGATTGTGCCCATGTTCTGTTATAGCTATTCCCAATTGAAATTCTCATGTTATATTCACCGAGTGTCACTTTACCAACCCATCTAACATGATACCAGTAAATAACTCTTCACAGGTTAACTTTGAAAATGACATATGAAACGAATTTAAGAGTCTGACTGTAGCAGGAAAAAAAACACAATTTTCAGAGTCTTGGAATTACAGTCACTGTTCACCATTAAGGTTGGTTTCACAGTGGAAACCATTGATTTTGACTGTATTTTCAGTATAAATATCTGTGCATGTCATGAAAATAATGGTTTTTGCATTGAATTAACCAATCCTTACTAGGCTTTGCATCAGTCTTTCTTGTAGAAAAAAACGTTGAAACATAAATTTCTCTACCTTGAACTCATGCTTATGTTGCTTCCACTTCCACCCAAACTCAGGCCATTGTCTTGTCAAGAAATTCTTGACAGTTTGTGCTACTAACTGTGTGTGACTATTAACTGATTCGAGAGATTCAGAAATTTGTTTTGAGTTTTGTAATAGACAATCTGATTTCTCTTCAATGCTATCTAACTTGTCCTCCACATATTGAGCAGAATTTTTCAATTCAGTTACAAGTCTCTCAGTTTCATGTTTAAATGCATGTGTCCTGTACAAATATACAAACTTAGTTCAAGTTGAGGCAAAAACATCAAAGAATCACTCTTTAAAAAAATTGAATTATTGAATAATATTAGAAATTGAAAGAAAAAAAAAACTTCACTTAACTGTAACTGATAGCAAATGGAGTTGGTTTCGAGGTAGAATTCGAGATAAACCTTATGAGCAAGATCATCTAAGTTTCTTAGACATTTAGCAATCGGTGTTTTTGAGTCACAGTGAGGAAAGGAATGCCTGCCAGAATCTCTTTGAAAACAATCACTTAAATGCCAAGCTAATCTAGATCTTTTATCATTAGTAGCCAAAATCTCAGAACATCCGGCAAATAGATTTTTATAAGCATTTTGCCAACAAACATTTGATCCAAACATTCATTTTTTAGTTTGGTCATCAAATGCCTCCGGAGATTGTAAGGTAAAAAAACATATGAAAATGGATATAAAAGTCCCTTACATGGCATCTTTTCAAATATCTTTTAGTTATAATTGTTATTTCCCTTTTTTGTAATGCTTTGTATCTATAGAATTATGTATATAGAATTATGTATATTTCCCTTTTTTCAAATATCTTTTAATTATGTATTTACAAACCTAACACTATCCTTTTTCTACTTATTTTTTGTTTATATGTTTCTTATTTGTGGGTTGATGTATGTTTTATTTCTCCGGGTGCATGCTACATAATTTTGGTGGTAACATTGAAATGGTTTGTGTTTTGGATTATATTTGTGGGTTTATGTTGACTTTGTGAATTCACTATTTCTAATATTTGTGTTGTATTATTATCATAGATTTCCCAAACATTGAAAATATATATGTGACATTTATTGTGAACCTTTATGTTAAAATAGTATATATCTTTCGACAATCGATCCGAAATATTGAATAACATTCTATGAATTTGCAGCATTTCCCGGCCTAGTTCGACGTACGACGCTCATTCTCCGCGTTTCTTAGAGTTCGAAACATCTGAGAGGTAACTTTCTTCCTCAAATTACTGGTATATATTGTGATGAATTTGTCTTAAATTGTCTTTCGTATGTTGCATTTTCTTGATACGGATTCATTCCGTGTATACTTTGCGTTTTGACAGAAAATGTATCACAATGTTCCACAAGGAGATGTTCCACAAGATAATTCAGAAAATGTTCCACAAGGAGATGTTCCACAAGATAATGTTCCACAAGACACTTCAGATAAGGACATCACACGAGGCATAACTATCATGCGGGGAATCATCCGTGATAGAGATAGAGGTATTAAGTATAATGTAGATTGGAATAATGATGACCAACTAATTGGGCCTAATTCTGCAAAGCTGACAAGCTACATCGGTACGCTTGTTCGTATGCATATTCCGATCACCACTCCTAGCTGGAAAAAAGGAGAGTTGGATGCTAAAGAAAGAATTTGGACCGAGATAAAGGTATCATATATGGTTGTTGTTATTTGCTTTATTTTGACGAAAATATTGTTTTTAAATTACGTATACTAACACCCTCTATGCGTATGTTTTTTTGTAGAGGTCTTTTAACATTGAAGATGCCCGCAAAAAGTATATAATGGGCTTGGCCGGAAAAAGACAGAGGGTGGAGAAATTTTTTGACAAATAAGTTTCTTAAAGACGATGAAGGAAATTTTGTTGAAGAGGATCCTGAACGACCAAATAAATATGAGAGCTTCATTACACCCGAAGAATGGGTTGCTTTTGTGGGCCAAAGAAGAGACGAGAATTTCAAGAAAGTGAGTGCTGTAAATCGGGATAGAGCGTCAAAACCCGCATATCCATATAAAAAAGGTCGTTTGGGATATGCACGCTTACAGGAAAAAATTGTAAGTAAATCTGAATTCTACGATCTTATTAATTATCTCAATGTGTATTATTAATTTGTAACAATGTGTATTGATGATTTTATTATTTGTAACAATGTGTAGTTGGAGGAGACACAGAGTGACGAAACATCACTACCTGCACATGTGCTGTGGAAGGAAGCTCGTGTTGGCAGAGATCAAGTTGTTAACCCCGATCTGCAACATATTTATGATGAGTGTGTAAGTATACCATTATGTCTTTAATTAATATATAATTAACGTTGTGTCTTTAATTATCAATATTTAAATGAATTTCAGGAGAATATATCGCAATCGGTATCCACGGGTGATGACCGGAATATCAGGAGCGTACTCAGTCGAGCACTATATGTTGCTGAGTATCCGGGACGAGTGAGGGGTAAAGGCCATGTGTGACTCCTACCTCTCTGTATAACAATCCAAGAAAAAGAAATCCTAGCAATGCAGAAGTGATGCAAACATTGCAGGATTTACAAGCACAAGTTCGTGAACTGCAGAGGGACAAAGAGAGATATATGGCAGAAAGGAGCAGTTCACAGTTGAAAGAAACTAGTGACAAAGCTAGTATCAACTGTCAACAAAATTTTCCCGAGGTAATTAAGATGACAATCCATTATATTTAGAGAAAGTATAATTATAACGGTTATTATTGTCAACATTAAAGGAAGTCTAACGGTTATTATTGGTTTAGGGCATTTCATGTTGTCAGCTGTATCTAGCGTCTCCGACTTATCGGGTAGTTGGCAAGGGAAAAGTGCACAACACCTCGGGAGATTTAATTCACCATAGACCGCTCCCGGATGGCCACATGAAGGTATCGGTTGATGTTGTTTTAGATATGAATGCATTGCTACCGGTACCTGACATTGTTGCGGAGACCACATTGCTGCGAGATGCAGTAGGATCTTTTGTGGCATGGCCATTAGACCTCATCTGCATAGATGATCAGGTATGTTGAAAACCATTATGAATCTTTAAGTATTCAACTGACAGTTCTGACCTGAATTTTATACATGGTAATTTTAGACTCCTACAAAACCCGCATCTAAGGATAAAGGGATTTTGCAGCGCGGCGAGTCTATTGCATCGCAAAGACAGGTACTTTTAAAGTGTTTCATTTATGATCAGAATAAAAAACTGCATAACTTTGTATCTTACATAATTCTATATGATTTTTAAGGTACCTTCTCAACATCAGTCACAACAGGTGAGCCAGAAAGTTAGTAGGGTTCCACCTAAGAAGAAGGTTCCTGTCCGTAAATTTGTGCCTAGTTATCGACAGTGTCTGGAGACACTAGTTGGCACATCAGATTTGATGAATGATGGAATTCGTCAAATCGATGTGGATGAAATTGTCTTTGGTTTTCCATGTACCGAAACAATTGGATTAGAGGACATGGAACAAATCTTTCATCATCGAGAGTTAGGCATCAGTGTGATGCACTCGTACATCCGGTAACCCGATCAATATATTATTTAATTGGTTGAACATTTTTTTAAACATTTAATTGAAATAGTCTAATATTAATTATGTTTTTATTTAAGGATGTTATTTGACAAATTGATGCGCGGGAATCAATTGTCAAATAGATTCCGTTTCGTGTCTTCCTCCCGTGTCAGCGGAGCAACAATTTCTAGGGAACCTGATTCAGTAAGAGAACACTTGGTCGAAAGATTCATGACAACTGCCAGTACAGAGAGCTTGTATCTTTTGCCTTATAATACAGGGTTAGATTTTCATTCTAAGCTCCTTTTAATATTTGTATTTTTTACATTAAAATTCGCTTCTAAATTGTTGCTTTAATTTATAGATGTCACTGGTTGTTGCTTGCAATCAATCCCATAAAAGAAGTGGTCTATTACCTGAATTCGGTTGACGGTGATTGGATAAATTATCCGGAAATGAAGCTATTGATTGATACGTAAGTGACATTATTCTAAATATTCATTTGTGTTTATATATTTAATTATTTCAATGTCATTGTTCTAAATAAATATTTTAATTTTGTCATCAGTTCAATACAAGTATTCCGATGTCAAAGGGAAGCACGAGTACCACGGTCTAAATCAAACAACATTAATTGGATCAAAGTACAGGTATATAAATTTCAACAATTTTGCTTATAATATTTATGCTACTTGATAAATCAATAGATGTGTATAATCTTATTTGTTTTTCTGTGTAGTTCCCTCAACAACAAAATAGCATAGATTGCGGATACTTCGTTTTGAAGTTTATCAAAGAAATCATTCAAATGAATGAAATCGAGATTCCAATCACGGTATGGATTTATACTTTGTTTTATTACTTATCGGATTTTGCATATAATTTATTACATTAAACTAAATCATGCATATATTTTGTTTTGTAATGTAGTATTTTGATCAATACAATTGTCCATATTACTCGCCACGTCAATTGGAAGAACTCAAAGAGGAGTTGTGCCAATATTTTATTGAGCTAAGAATCTTATAATAAGGTACGAATACATTGTTGTGTGAAAATTGGTTAATTATGAATATATTGTTTTGTGTATACAACACTGACCGTGTTATTATGTTCATATTGCAGGATTAGGACCTTGGATATATATGTAGATTATGATTGATTTACTTAGTGTTATATAGCTGATTTCTTAGGGTGTATTTTGTTACGTTTAAAAACATGTTAATATTGAATTACCATGGTGTATATATATTTTGGATATGAATTGATTATAATGGTATTTGTATATATATATATAATATTTGGTATTTGAATTACATTTGGTATTTGGATTAAAACTAATATATATTGGTATTTCTAGATTAGATTGTAAAATACCGGTTTAAGAATTACAGGTTTGCTGCAAAAAAATGCAGGTTTAGAAATTTTTTAAATTTTAGATTTTTCAGTAGAAAACCTATGAAAGCGCTTTTAAGAAAAAAGCGCTCTCGTAGGCCTACCTATGAAAGCGCTTTTTGATTAAAAGCGCTTTCATAGGTAGGCTTACGAGAGCGCTTTTTTCTGAACAAAAAGCGCTCTTATAGGCCTACTTTAGATTGCCTGACACGCATTCTGAATACACCTATGAAAGCGCTTTTTCAGAAAAAAGCGCTCTCGTAGGCCTACCTATGAAAGCGCTTTTTACCAAAAAGCGCTTTCATAGGTAGGCCTACGAGAGCTCTTTTTTATGAACAAAAAGCGCTGCTAAAACCTTTAGCAGCGCCACCTACGAGAGCGCTTTTAAAGCCCAAAAAAAGCGCTTTCGTAGGTTATTTCTGGCATAGTGTTATGAATGAAAAATGCTCTACTCATGGCCCTGAAGCTACACATATAATCACTTTGCATTTATGTTGTGTGTACTGAGAGAATTTGGAACCTGAACATTAGAAAAAACTTAGGTTAAGAATTAGGGATGGAGAAATTCTCTCTCATTTCTGAGAGTTAAGTCAAGTTTTTTATATGTCTGGATTCGTCTCTTGATGCTCTACATTTTTTGTGTTATGAGTTTTGCTTGAAAGTCCAGGAATCAGGAGTTAGGAAATGCGTGTTGTTGTTGTTCAAACAAGTCTGGAGGTTGAAGACAACCCCTCTTGGGCTGGGCCTGAGTTTGATTTTCTTTTTGCACCACATTCTCACACATGCACCCCCTTGGCCCATTGCATTTTATTTTCATTATTTTTGACTTTTGATTTTTGTTTCTGGCTTATTTATTTTTGTCAAAGCATAAAAAATATTAAAAATATTTTTCTCACATTTTTTGCATTTTTTTTTACATTTATTTTGTTTCATTTAGTTTTATATGTAAATAAATATATAATATACTTTTATTTAAAAATACTAAAATAGTACCAATACATTTTTATTTTCTGATTTTTATTTATATTTTACCTTTTGAAAACATTTTATAAAAAATATACTTTTTTTTTGTAAATATCAAATATTTTATTTTTATACATATTTAATATATTTAGTAAATAATATAAATACTTATATGTTTATTAGTATATTTAGGTTAAAAAACACAAAATTAATACATTTTTATTTTTATTAATATTTAACTTTAAAAATCACTTTTTTACAATATACTTTATTTTTATTTATTTTATGTACATAATTAATAAATATTGCATATAATAAATAATTAATACCTTTTATTTAGCGAAATTAGGGTTTTGCCCAAAAACATAAAAATACCCAAAAATTATTCATTTTTATTTTTTTTTATTTGTCACATGAAAAACACTGTTCACATACATATAAAAATCATTTTTTGCATCTTGCATATTTTTTGTATTTTTTTAAATTATTGTGCAATTAATAATTTGTATAATTCAATTTGGATGTAATAGCTTAGGTTTTAATTTCTTGCTAAAATATCCCCATTTGAACACTTGTACCCCCCATCCCATAATTACGTTGTAATAGTTTAGGATTTTAAAATTTCGCATTTAAAAGCTTTCTAAAATATACCATGATAGACTTAGGGTTTGTATGCAAAAATCAATAAAACAAATAGCTTGACCTAATTCCAAGATAAAAGCATGAAAATGGATAACACCAATCACACTTGCACCCCTAGGGTTACTCCATTTGTTGCCTTCAATAATGGGCCATATTGCATGTTAGGTGTCTTTGGCAAAACAAAACAATATCAAATGATCATAGTCCCTCGATGACGCTTTCGAAAGTTGCCTAAAAATGATCAAGTCCCTTAAAAGAAAAAGTTGCCAAAGACACTTGGCACCATTGCAATCATGGTCTAAACGATGACCCGCACCCGTCCCGTTCACATCCTAACACAAGATTGTCCACCAAATACAATGGTGGAACAAAATTGTTAAAAGGGTTAAAAACATAGGAAAAATCTTTGAGAAATTTAGGAGTAGACAATTCTTGGTTACTTGCCAACTTGCAAAACAAAAACACTTGCCTATTGTTTAAAACACACATCACAACACTTTCAAAATAATTCCCAAAAACATTGAAAACTTTTCAAAAGATATACACCTTTGTATACATCCCAACATGGATCATTACAAAGGTTGCCACAACATTGGCCTCTTTTCAAAACATTTTCAAAACCCACACACAAAGCACCATTTCAAACAATTGAAAATCAAGGCAAGTTGATCTAAGCAAGTAACTAAGAGCCCATGGATAACCATGGATAGAAAGGGTGTTAATACCTTCCCTTTCTATAATCTACTCCCCGAACCCAAGAAAACATCTCAAAGGTTTTTGCTGTGCTTTTTAACCTTTCCTTAGGATAAAATAAAAAGTCGGTGGCGACTCTTGCTCAACCGAAACATTTGCGAAAACAAATGCAAAACCTCAAGTAAGTTCTCCCACCGTATCACAGAACTGGCGACTCTGTTGGGGATTTATTTTAAAGTGGAGTAACCTTAGGGCTTAGATCACCCTCTTGCATGACTAATTGTTTGCTTTGATTGCTTTATATCTTGGTTCTCTTGTTTGGGCTTGAAATCCTACACCCAGATTTGGGGAAACATTCATAGATAACCATACGTTGTGGAAACTGTGCGGGGTATACCGACACGGTTAAAGCAATAGCTATATTAGTACGACATATTTGTGAGTACCGGTAACCCTTGAGTTCAATCAAGGAGAGTACGGGGCCGCTGAGTGATGTCACTAAGCACTAATGACCTAGAACCTTACTTGACCATCTTGTCCTTTCATTAGGGGTAGTGAGATGACCGGCTTTGATGCAGTCCGAAGTTGGTAGATACTCGATACTACACTCATTGAGGGTTGTTTTCTTGGGATATTTTGGTCGCTAGTTAAGTGGCTAAACCAAAACAGTGAACATGGAAAACAATCCAATGATATTGAGCTCCTTAGAACCCGATTACTATTTATAGGACAGGTTTTTAAGCCAACTACACTCAGGAGGGTACTTACCTATGAAACCCCATGCAAGCCTGAAACTAGGGTTTTGTGTGATTTGCTTGTACATATGTTTGTGCATACATCATAAACATCATAAAGCATCATATGCATATACTAACCATTTCAAGGGTTTAGATCTTTATCTTTGTTCTTATTTTGTAGGTCATGGAAATTCCTCGCAGGAAAACTATCCAAGTCAACCTTGTGAGAATCCCTCCTCAACTCAAGGAGCTCACATCAAGAATTCTGGAAAGCTCTTCTTTCAGTGAAAGACATGGTAGACTGCTCAGCCTAGTCGACACCGGCATTGAAGAGGACATCGTAAAGGTGTTGTTCCAGTTCTTTGACCCCCTTCACCACTGTTTCACTTTCCCTGACTACCAGTTGGTGCCCACTTTGGAGGAATTTTCTCAACTCCTGAGAATTCCTATTCTTAATCAACTACCCCACAACGGTACGGAAAAAGAACCAAAGCCTGAAGATGTTTCTCAAGCACTACACCTACAGCCATCTGACATCAAGGGGCATTGGGAAATTAGAAGCGGTGTCAAAGGCTTCTTGGCAAAATTCTTGTTTGAGAAGGAACAAGAGTGTTGGAATTCATTGGATCTACAAGCCTTTGAAGAAATTGTGGCACTCCTCATCTATGGTTTGGTCTTGTTCCCAAATCCTGACCAGCTTGTAGATGTCAACGCCGTCAAGATTTTCTTATCCAGGAATCCAATACCAACATTGCTTGGGGACATTCTTCACTCATTTTACACACGAACAATGAGAAATAGGGGTGTTCTCATGTGTTGTACTCCTCTCCTTGCAAGGTGGTTTATTTCGCACCTTCCACAATCTGTTTTGAAGAATGACCAAGGCTTAAGGTGGTCACAACGATTGATGACCCTCACTCACTTTGATGTACATTGGTGTTCTCGGTCCAGAGAAAATGTCATCATCGTCGATCGTTGCAGAGAGTTCCCTAATGTTCCATTACTTGGCATTAGGGGAGGCATTACCTACAACCCTTGTCTAGCTTTGAGGCAATTTGGATATGCACGAAGAGATGGCCCTCACGACATGTTGATTCCTGACCTAGTTTTTGACTTCGACAATGATGCGCAAGGACTTCGCCAAAGATTCATCAGAGCTTGGAGGATGCCTAACAAGGTTGACAGCAAGACACTGGGACACAAGAATTCCATCCCTCTTGAGCCTTATCTCAAGTGGGTACGAACCCGAGCCCAGAGTCTAATGATTCCTTATCCTCATGTTCTCCCTTTGATTAAAGAGCCCGTTACGGAAGGAGAGGTTCCCTACACCATCCTATATCCTGAAATGCCTACATCGTGGGAGGAGATGCAGAAAAGTTGGATCCAACTCAAGGAGGAACGAAACACTTTTGAAGCCAGCTTCTACGCCAGTGAGAAGAAGGTTTTGGAGCTTACCCGTCGACTCCACGAGGAAGAGACCCTCAACACCTACATCGCACCAAAGAGGATGCGCAACGTCTTTTTACCTTGAGAAGTTTTTTGTAATATTTGGCCCATGGGGCATTTATGTACTGACAAATTTCTTCTTATTAATATGACGTGCGTTCTTTTTGTTTGCAACAATTTTGAACTTTCTAAATCCTTGAATGCATTGCATACATAAGCATACCATTCATCATGTGCATAAGCACGTCTCCACACCAGGTTTCCTTATCTTTCTGCTGTTTATTTCAGTAAGATGGATCTCGAACAGACGGTCAAGGACTTGCAGTCTCAGAACTCAGAGTTTCAACAACTCCTGATGACCTTGGCAAAGGGTCAGGAGGATCTGAAAGCCCTGCTGGGGAACAAAGAGCAAGTGAAAAAGAAGAAGAAGAGAATCGGGGTGGCTACCCTAGGAAGAAGGTTTGAGGGTGAAGCCAGAAGGGTCCTTGAATTTCCCCCTACATCTGAAGAGGGAACCAGTAAAGGGAATGCGGCTACGGTACCTTCCGAATCCGAAGTTGAAGAAGAGGAGGCTGAAGAGGACGAAGACTACTCTAATCAACAATACCCGCCCGCTGATGATAAGTACAAAGGCTTGTAAGACAGGTTGGCAGCTATGGAGCCGCAGAGAGTTCCCGGCTTAGATTTCGAAGACTTGGGATTAGTTGCTGGAATTATGATCCCCCCGAAGATCAAAGTACCAGTTTTTGCAAGGTATGACGGGCTATCCTGCCCAAAGATGCATCTCAGATCATATGTAAGGAAGATCCAACCTTACACTGTAGACAAGAAACTTTGGATCCATTTCTTTCAGGATAGCCTTTCAGGGGCTCAACTCGAGTGGTTCTATCAGCTGGATGGAGCCAGTATCCGAAACTGGGAGGACTTGGCCACTGCATTTTATAAACAGTATCAGTACAATTCTGACCTCGCTCCCACGCGTACCCAACTTCAGGGTATGTCACTGGGGACGGGCGAAGGATTCAAGGAGTATGTGCAGAAGTGGAGAGACTTGGCTGGCAGGGTGCAGCCACCGCTGACTGACCGTGAACTTGTTGACATGTTCTTGGGCACCTTGTCTGGTCCGTTCTTCAATCATCTGATTGGAAATTCCTCTGCTGGGTTTACAGATTTGATCTTGACTGGTGAGAGAATAGAAGCTGGTATCAAGTCGGGGAAGATACAGAAAGGTGCCTCTGCGAGTACCGAAAAGAAGCCCTTCAAGAAGGAAGCCAGTGCTGTTTATGGTCCCAGAAGACAAGTTAAACCGGAACGCCGCCAAGCTGTCAATGCATTGGTAATTTCAAAGCCTGCTGCTGCTCCTCAGCAATTCAACCAGCCAAGGGGTGAGAGACCCAAAAGGCAGTACACTCGGCTCAGCATGACCATGTCTCAGATTTTGCCGCAACTACTGTCAACCAATCTGGTAACTGTCAAAGAAGCTCCGAAGGTAGTAAACACAGCCTCCCCGAAGTACAACCCCAACGCCCGCTATGCTTATCACTCTGATAGCCCGGGGCATACTACGGACGATTGCTGGGCTCTGAGGAATAAGTTTCAGGACCTTATTGATGCTAAAGAAATATAGTTTGAGGCGCCCAAAAGACCCAATGTTGTGACTGCTCCCATGCCCCAGCATGGAGTGAACACTGTGGAAGAAGACCGGTATGTAGCCTCCATGGAAGAGATTGTCACTCTGTTATTGACTGTTAAAAGGAACCTGTTGCTAGCCGGTTTATTTCCGGGATGTAGTAAAGGTTGCCTTCTATGTGCTGTTTCACCTGTTGGTTGTCCTTTGCTGAAATCAGGTATCCAAAGCCTGATGGATAGCAAAGAGATCTTGTTCGAGAAGATTGATGTTCCTACTGTCCCTACTGAAGAAGTGTCCATTGTCACTATTTTCAACAATCATCCTAAGGCTCCTTCAAAGAAGCCTGTCAAAATCATGTCCACTCAGAAGATTGCTCCTATCATCATTACTGTTCTGGGGCCTCTCCCCTATACATCCGACAAAGCTGTCCCATGGCATTATGGGGAAGATGTTTATGTGCTTGGATTAAAACAAGATTTTGATACTAGTACCGGCATCAGCAACATCACCGGGCCTGCCAAAATTACTCGCAGTGGTAGGTTGTTCTCGCCAGATATTGCACCACCAGCTATTCAAAAACCTCTTATCATCACACCTGCAAGTGTGCTTGTTCCCCTTCCTAATCAAGTTCCTGTTTCTACCCCTGCTGCTGAGTCATCTGACGCTCGGGGCAAAGGGATTGCTACTGATTTGCCTGCCCTGACGGAGGCGCCGAAGACAACCACTGTTGAAGCCTCCCAGCAAGAGATGGAGGAGATCCTCAAGATTATCAAGAAAAGTGATTTCAACGTAGTTGAGCAGCTGGGGCACACCCCATCAAAAATTTCTATGCTATCACTGTTGTTGTGTTCAGAGGCCCATGCCAAGGCCCTAATTTCCTTCCTGAAGACGGCCCATGTGCCACAAGAAACGTCTGCTGATCAATTTACCGATTGTATGGCCAACTTGACTGCCGATAATGGTTTGGGCTTCTCTAAAGCCGATCTGACTGCCAAAGGAAAAAACCATAATGATGCCCTGCATGTCTCCATTGAAAGAATGGGCACTACTCTTGCCCATGTGTTGGTAGACACCGGTTCTTCATTGAATGTATTGCCCAAGAAGGCCCTAGACAGATTGGATTGTGAGGGTCTGGAGCTCAAGCCTAGTAACATTGTGGTCCGCGCCTTTGACGGTTCGAAGAGAATGGTACATGGTGAAGTTGACATTCCAATCAGGGTTGGTTCTCAAGTCTTTGATTCTACTTTCTATGTGATGGACATCCATCCATCCTACTCTTGTTTGCTGGGTCGTCCATGGATCCACAAGGCTGGAGCTGTGACCTCCACACTACATCAGAAGCTTAAGTACACAGTCAGAGGAAAGATTGTCACAGTTTAGGGGGAGGAAGAATATATGGTCAGCCACCTAAACTCGTTCCGGTACATAGAAATGGATGGCGAGTTCATTGAAACCCCCTTTAAACACTTTAAAGAAGTTCCTCAGACACTGGCTCCAGTTGAAACTGTGATTGAAGACCCTCCTTTGAAGATGGCTTCCTTAAAGGATGCTCGGGCTGTGATTGAGAAGGGTGAGTGTGCAAACTGGGGCCGACTTCCTGACTTTACTCCGAAGACCGACAAGTTTGGCTTGGGTTTCACTGCAGAGGCTCAGAGGGCTGTTTGTAAAGCAAGGATTGGAAGACCTCCTGTGTTCATCACCAACCCGGGAGTGAATGCTATTGGGGACGAAGTGGAGGAATCTGAATTCGACAGCTGGATCTACCCAACAACCGACAGTGGACCAAGCAACTGGACTGCCAAAGATTTCACACCTATTACTTTTGTCACTCAGTAATGAACTCTTTTGTTTTCAATTTGTAACAAACAATATGTTGAAACTTTTATGGCTCGGTGTCCTACCCGGGGCACCGTGGCTCCATTTGTGAGGGCTTTTGTGTGTCATTTTCATATATCATCAATAAAAACATTGGACGTTTGTTTCATTTCAAAATCTTGTGCTCCTTTTTTCTTTCTTTGTTATATATTGCAAAACAGCTATATTTACACACACTCACTCATACAGGTTCCAATCCACTCTGGATCTCACTGGTAACGACTCTGCTACTGCTAGTTATGACTTCGAAAATCTGATCAACTTAGCCAAAGACGAAGGTGAAGATGATTGTGAAGTACCTGGTGAACTTGCAAGACTTCTACTCCAGGAAGAGAGGGCCATTCAGCCACATGAAGAGCCTGTGGAAACGGTAAATCTGGGTACGGAGACAGACAGAAAGGAAGTCAAGATTGGTGCCAATCTATAGCTCAGTGTGAAGCAACGGTTGATTCAGATGATGCATGACTATATGGAAATCTTTGCCTGGTCTTACGAAGACATGCCTGGGTTGGATACCGACATTGTGGTTCATCACCTGCCTACCAAGGAAGACTGCCCTCCGGTAAAACAGAAGGTCCGCCGTATGCGTCCAGAGATATCCGAGAAAATCAAAGCTGAGGTTATGAAACAATTTGACGCTGGGTTCCTAGCCGTGACTTCTTACTCTCAGTGGATTTCCAATGTGGTTCCAGTGCCAAAGAAGGATGGTAAGGTCCGAATATGCGTTGATTACAGGGATTTGAATAGGGCTAGCCCCAAGGATGATTTCCCTCTGCCTCATATCGACGTTCTGGTTGACAACACTGCTCAGCATAAAGTTTTCTCCTTCATGGACGGCTTCTCCGGTTATAATCAAATCAAGATGGCTCCTGAAGACATGGAGAAGACCACCTTTGTTACTCAGTGAGGCACCTTTTGCTACAAGGTCATGCCTTTTGGGTTGAAAAATGCTGGGGCAACCTACCAACGTGCCATGGTTGCTTTATTTCATGACATGATCCATCACGAAATAGAAGTATACGTCGACGATATGATTGCAAGGTCCCAAACTGAGGAGGAACACCTTGACCATCTACGGAAGCTGTTTGACCGTCTGAAGTTGTACAAGCTGAGGTTGAACCCGAACAAGTGCACCTTTGGGGTGAGATCTGGAAAATTACTAGGTTTCATTGTAAGCGACAAGGGTATTCAAGTGGATCCTGCCAAGGTGAAAGCCATACAAGAGATGCCAGCTCCCAAGACAGAGAAAGAAGTCAGAGGCTTTCTAGGACGGTTGAACTACATTTCCAGATTTATCTCACATCTAACTGCTACCTGTGAGCCAATCTTCAAGCTGCTGAAGAAAGATCAAGTAGTACGTTGGAATGATGAATGTCAGGCCGCTTTCGAAAAGATCAAATAATGCCACCGGTTGAAGGGAGACCTCTAATCCTATACTTAACAGTACTTGACAACTCAATGGGGTGTGTGCTGGGGCAGCATGACGAGTATGGCCGAAAAGAACACGCCATTTATTACCTGAGCAAAAAGTTTACCGACTGTGAGACTCGGTACTCACTGCTCGAGAAAACTTGCTGCGCTCTGGTATGGGCTGCTCGCCGGCTGAGACAGTATATGTTGACTCACACTACTCTGTTGATTTAGAAAATGGATCCAATCAAGTACATATTCGAAAAGCCTGCTCTGTCTGGAAGAATAGCAAGATGGCAAATGATCTTGACAGAATATGACATCCAGTACACGACTCAAAAAGCAATCAAGGGAAGTGTATTGGCAGACGATTTGGCACATCAAGCAGTGGATGACTACCAATCCATGAACTTTGAATTTCCAGATGAGGATATCATGGTAGTAACTGATTGTGAAGTACCTGGACCGGATGAAGGACCTGAGGATGGATCCCGATGGT
This sequence comes from Vicia faba, assembly GCA_948472305.1. Taxonomy (NCBI): domain Eukaryota; kingdom Viridiplantae; phylum Streptophyta; class Magnoliopsida; order Fabales; family Fabaceae; genus Vicia; species Vicia faba. The sequence goes on along the minus strand of OX451740.1, from coordinate 931,137,684 downwards.
CTATGCACTTCGACGGAGCCTCGAACACTTTGGGTAACGGAATCGGCGCTGTGATCATATCCCCCAAAGGCACTCATACTCCACTCACCGCCCGACTATGTTTCAACTGCACCAAAAACATGGCGGAGTATGAGGCATGTATCATGGGTCTTCAAGCTGCAATTGACTTAAGGATCAAGTTTCTGAGTGTCTTCGGAGATTCCGCTCTCGTGATCAATCAGGTCAAAGGCGAGTGGGATACGAAACACCCAAATCTTATTCCTTACAAGGAGTATGTGCTGACATTGCTTCCCCACTTTGAGGAGATAACTTTTGAACACTTCCCAAGAGAGGAGAATCAGTTAGCGGATGCGTTGGCTACGATGTCTTCTATGTTCAAAGTCAAATGGGACAACGAGGCTCCTCGGATCATTATCTGGAAGTTGGATGAACCTGCACATTGTTGCGATCTCGAGACCGAAAAGGTAACGGAAAAACCCTGGTATCATGAAGTGAAGAGGTACCTTGAAGCTCAAGAATACCCCGAGGGTGCATCTGTCAACGACAAGAAGTTTCTGAGAAGGTTTGCGGCAAAGTTCTTCCTCAGCAACGGCATTCTCTACAAACAGAACCATGATTCAACCCTACTGCGTTGTGTGGATAAGACTGAAGCAGAAAAGATCATGGCAGAGCTACATGAAGGTACCTTCGGAACACATTCCAGTGGACATACCATGGCAAAGAAAATCCTTCGGGCAGGATATTTCTGGTCCACAATGGAAGCTGACTGTTATCAGCATTCTCGAACTTGTCATAAATGCCAGATCTATGTTGATAAGGTGCACATTCCTCCGGTTCCTCTGAACGTCTTGACAGCACCTTGGCCTTTTGCAATGTGGGGCATTGATATGATCGGAGAAATCAGACCGACAGCATCCAACGGGCATCGCTTCATCCTAGTCGCGATTGATTACTTCACAAAGTGGGTTGAAGCAGCCTCCTACGCCACCGTAACCAAGAGCGTCGTGGCACGGTTCATTCGGCACAACCTGATCTGTCGATACGGTGTCCCGGAACGGATCATTACGGACAATGGTACCAATCTTAACAACAAGATGATCACTGAGCTCTGCGAGCAATTCAAGATACAGCACCACAACTCTTCTCCTTACCGGCCGAAGATGAAGGGGGCTGTAGAAGCAGCAAATAAAAATATTAAGAAGATTGTGCAGAAGATGACAGTGACCTACAAAGATTGGCACGAAATGTTGCCATTTGCTCTTCATGGGTACCGCACCTCGGCACGGACATCAACAGGGGTAACTCCCTTTTCCTTGGTCTATGGCATGGAGGCAGTCTTGCCTATTGAAGTCCAGATACCATCTCTCCAGATAATGAAGGATGCAGACCTGAGTGAAGATGACTGGATCCAGACTCGGCTTGATCAATTAAACCTAATTGACGAAAAGAGACTCACTGCTATTTGTCATGGTCAGACGTACCAAAAACGGATGATCAGGGCATTCAACAAGAAAGTCAGACGATAAGAGTATCAAGTTGGAGACCTGGTAATCAAGCGCATCATTCTTCCTCAAAGTGATCCCAGGGGAAAATGGACCCCTACGTACGATGGGCCATTTGTGGTTAAACATATCTTCTCAGGAGGAGCTATGATTCTAACCACCATGGATGGTGACGACCTTCCTCACCCCGCCAATGCAGACATAGTAAAAAGATACTACGCATGATAAAAGACCCACTGGGTTGACACACCTAGGCAAAAATAAGGGCTTCCCGGCGAACCAAAAGGGTTCGGGCAAAAATAAGGGATGAAAATAAAAAAATCTGTACACCCGGCAAGTCGAAAACCTGAAAAGGCGACTTGGGAAAAAATGGGTATCCCAGTGGACTGAAAACCCGAAAGGGCGGTCCAGGCAAAAGTTAGGGATAAGCGTAATACTATGTCTCATTGGATCACCTGGCATCCATAATTCGGTATCAACTATCAGGTTCAGACGGCATCGATCAATCAGCTTCATCTTCAACTAAGCAGCAAAGTGATAGGATGCTTGAAGACATAAAGGCGATAGCAGAGTTGGAACCCAGTGGGATTATTTTTCACATAACTGTTTTGTTTCCTTTTCAAAATTGTATAAACTCTATTTTGTTCGGCGGCGTTCTCTTACTAGGACGTCAACCTCTTGTACATAAAACGGCTATTTACAGGCAAATTTCAAAATCAATACAATTCACTTTTCCAGACAAATTGCCAATTGTTTTTCCTTTTTCTGTTTTGTCTTGCGAAGAACGTCCAATGTTCATTTTTGATATATGCATTTGACATTAAATTTCTAACTCATAAATACTTGCATGCGAAACAAAGGACTAATTACAGGTGACATTAGAAACAGGGGAAATAATGAGTTGTCTAAGCGATCTAGTTGCTCTGTCCACCAAGGTACCAAGGTAGGTTCGGCTGAAGAACGTAACCAGGTTACCTCAACTCCCCATAGAGTAGCCCCAGCAAGTCAGCAATACTCTCCCCAAGCAGAGTTAGTCTACTGTCAGCCTTAAGGAAGTTGAGCATCCCCAGAAGATCTCAACATTCCCCAACAGAGTATAGGCATTCCTCAGCAAGCATCCCCGGCAGTCTTAATATAAGATTGTTCCCCGGCAGAATACAGACACCCCAGTGGAACCATCCCCCAGTACAATCTAAAGATTCCCCAGGAGAGTGGAATCCATATCCCCAGCAGGTCTAAAAGCTTATCCCCAGTAGATTCTGGAAGCTTTTCCCCTACAGAGTACGAACGCATCTCTTCGACTTCATTCAAAGGTTTATTTCCCATCAGGTCTTATAACTGGGTTATCCTCAGCTAATTACCACGGAAAGATCGTCCTCGGCGAAGTTCTTCCTATCCCCAGCGGAGTTCATCAAATTCCCCAACATAACTTATCAGTGGAATCCCCAGCGGAGCTCCCATCAAAACCTCAGCGAAGTATCTCTCCCCGCAGAGTAATCACTTCACCTATTTTATTTCCCTCAGAGTAATCTCTCCAACAAGTTCATTCCCCAACGGAGTCATCTTCTCCTACTGGTTCATTTTTGCAACCATCATCCTCAGCGGAAGCGAAGAACTCTACTCTTCAACATCATCCCAGGATTTGATTCCCCGGCCAGTCGTCAAGGATTTATTTTCCTAGACGAAAATACATTCATAGAAATTTCACATTTCATACATCCTGCTTACATACATGATAAAGTGCATACAACACTATCTCATTTTGAGCATCATGACATCATGCCTCTCATACATCATGACCTTGCATACAACTAACGTTTTGCCTTTTCATGATAAAGGACAATCCAAAGTTGATTACTATCAACTATCGCAATTCCAGATTCGATACCTGTATCTAGCCAGGGCATATATGTGAGTGATTGATTCTAGATTCGATACCTGCATCTAGCCAAGGCATATCTGCATGAAGAGTTTGAAGATCAACCCCTGTAACAGGCCAGGAAATTATCTTTCATTCTCAGGTCAGAAGTTTACACCTGTACCCAGCCAGGAAAGCTATCTCTACCAACCTTTTGCAATTCCAGATTCGATACCTGTATCCAGCCAGGGCATATCTGAAGACAACAATTTCCAGATTCGACACCTGTATCCAGCCAGGGCATATCTGAAGACGACAAGTTCCAGATTCGATTCCTGTATCCAGCCAGGGCATATCTGTGAGTACTTGATTGTGGATTCGATTCCTGTATCTAGCCATGGCATATCTGCATGAAGAGTTTAGAGATTCGATACCTGTATCCAGCCAGGGCACGTCTGTAAACAACCTTTTGAAGTGCCGGATTCGATTCCTGTATCTAGCCAGGGCACATCTGTGAGCAACTAATTGTGGATTCGACTCCTGTATCCATCCAGGGCACATCTGCATGAAGAGACTGGAGATCAACACCTGTAACAAGCCAGGAAACCATCTTTCTTTCTCAAGTACGCAAGTTCTCGCTAAAGAATCTCTTACGCGATCAACACTTCCAAATGGCATCTATAAGCCCATTCCCGACAAGTTTCTGTCACGCCTCCAAATGGCATCTGTAAGCCCATCCTCCTATCCACCATCTCTCCAAATGGCATCTGTAAGCCCATTCCCTCCATCACATTGCTGATACTCCGCTATGCGAGTGCAAATTTTCGAGCACTCTAGTGTCCAATCTCCTTTTACCCTCGAGTCGCGAAAGGCAAACTTGCCAATCTAACTCTTCAGGTCCAAGAAGATTGAACAGGGGAAACTGTTGTACCCCAAAATTTGCCCTCCCATTTCCTCAATATTTTCTCACCACAAGACCCTTGGAGCTCAAGGTCAAGTTAGGTTTTGCTCTGCTCAAGACTCCTCTTTGCACTGTTGACCCAAATTAGGGTTTGTGTTTGCACAAAGATGTTTTGACCTAAAATGCCTAAAGTGACTTTCATGCTTCATGTTGGACTCACAAGTTTATCCATACCAAGTTTCAAGCCTTGATTCCAATCTTTGCCCAGTCAATTGGACAGTTGACCTAGAAATCAGCTGTATTGGGGAAAAAGTCAACTGTGGTCAACTGACAGTCAAACCTCATGATTTTTGACCCACATCAACATTATGAACTCATATGGACCATTTGATCAAGTTTGGGTCACAATCCCACAAGAAATTTGATCAGATCACCAAAAGGGCAAAATGGTCATTTTTAGGGTTTTGACTGCACAAAGGCAATTTTTGACTGTTTGACCTAGCCAATGGCAAACCAAGCTAACATATGGACTCAAAGACTTAATGGCATTGTCTTGACATGCTCAACAAGTTCAAAAGATCCCAAGTGCACAAGATTGACAGATGAATTTTCCAGTCAACTGAGCCAAATTTGATAGTATACTGAAAAGTCAAACTTTGACTTTTTGGCCAAAATCAAGTGTCAAGATTCATTTTTCATCAAGACATGTCAAATTATGAAACTTGTTCATCAAGAAATCAAAAATCACAAATTAGGGTTTGAAATGAAGAATTTTCATAACAGAATTTTTCTAAGTTATGAAAATCCCTAATTTTTTCCTAACTTTGTCCCATTTTTTCACCGAGATAAATTTGGATTCAAGGATAACTCAAAACATGAAAGTTGTAGTCCATTGCAAAATCTACAACTTTGATTCACAAAGTTTCCTCAAAAGAAGCTTGTAGCTCAGGTTACAATTTTTGGAACAAGGGTGCAAAACATTCCTAACTTTGAAAATTTTTGACCTATTCTAGGCAGGATTTTTGCCTAACTTCATGGCCACTTTTCACATGCTTCCACTTGGAATTTCAATTTGCATTAAAAATATGGATTGTATTACACATTCCAAGCTTTCCAAAATGTCCAAGAACTTCTCAAACACCCTTGTGGTTAGGGAGAATCGAATTTGTCAATATGGGCAAAAGTCACTTTGTTCATGAGCCATTTCCATGTTCATAACTTGTGCATTTTCAAACTCAGCATGTGCAAGCTACATTACAGGCCTCTAATCTCATTTACACTCAAAAATTAAATGCTAAACCATTGTGCCAAGATGTTATTCTATGCATTTGGTCATTACATGAAGGATTAGTCCATAATTAGAAAAAGCACATTATCCATTTTTGAAAAGTTGAACTTTATGTCAAGATTGCAATCTATGAAGTACAAGGCAAATCCTTTTGGCACAAGTTCAGGAACATATCCCACTGATCAAGACTAAAAGGTGCAGCATACTTGAGGGGCCTAGAGAAGCTTGTAAACCAACTTGCCAAACTTTGCTTAAGATAGAAGAAACATTGCATAACTAAGGACATCTCACATTTCTGCCAAGAGAAGCTTAGAAAAACTTGTTAAACACATTCCAAACATCATAACTGAGCTAAGGCACGAGCTAACCACCTTCCAAACCTCATCATTCATCAAAACACCGTCCTACTGCAAAAAACAGAGTCCCTTCTGCAGTTGGACTTCTACAACTCAATCCATTCGTGCGCCTTAGCCAAAACCACTTCATACACACTCCATAGCATCCATACAAACTATCCCAAGTCCTAGCTTCAGACTGTAACACCTCTAACCAACTTCACCATTTTCACTTTTTCTGTTTTGCAGGTTGACTCCTATAGCTCGATTCATTTAGTTTCAAAGCAAGCTAAAGGTTGGAGAAGCATCCCTGAACTTCAAGCAAGTTGTACAAGTCCTCACATTGCACTGAAAGTACCTCCATTGTCAGACACGATCCAAGCTGAACAGGTAAGTTCATGGACTTCTATCTCTCAATCTAGGAAGAGTTAGCTTTAGGTTTATGAATGAAAAATGCTCTACTCATGGCCCTGAAGCTACACATATAATCACTTTGCATTTATGTTGTGTGTACTGAGAGAATTTGGAACCTGAACATTAGAAAAAACTTAGGTCAAGAATTAGGGATGGAGAAATTCTCTCTCATTTCTGAGAGTTAAGTCAAGTTTTTTATATGTCTGGATTCGTCTCTTGATGCTCTACATTTTTGTGTTATGAGTTTTGCTTGAAAGTCCAGGAATCAGGAGTTAGGAAACGCGTGTTGTTGTTGTTCAAACAAGTCTGGAGGTTGAAGACAACCCCTCTTGGGCTGGGCCTGAGTTTGATTTTCTTTTTGCACCACATTCTCACACATGCACCCCCTTGGCCCATTGCATTTTATTTTCATTATTTTTGACTTTTGATTTTTGTTTCTGGCTTATTTATTTTTGTCAAAGCATAAAAAATATTAAAAATATTTTTCTCACATTTTTTGCATTTTTTTTTACATTTATTTTGTTTCATTTAGTTTTATATGTAAATAAATATATAATATACTTTTATTTAAAAATACTAAAATAGTACCAATACATTTTTATTTTTTGATTTTTATTTTTATTTTACCTTTTGAAAACATTTTATAAAAAATATACTTTTTTTTTGTAAATATCAAATATTTTATTTTTATACATATTTAATATATTTAGTAAATAATATAAATACTTATATATTTATTAGTATATTTAGGTTAAAAAACACAAAATTAATACATTTTTATTTTTATTAATATTTAACTTTAAAAATCACTTTTTTACAATATACTTTCTTTTTATTTATTTTATGTACATAATTAACAAATATTGCATATAATAAATAATTAATACCTTTTATTTAGCGAAATTAGGGTTTTGCCCTAAAAACATAAAAATACCCAATAATTATTCATTTTTATTTTTGTTTATTTGTCACATGAAAAACACTTTTCACATACATATAAAAATCATTTTTTGCATCTTGCATATTTTTTGTATTTTATTAAATTATTGTGCAATTAATAATTTGTATAATTCAATTTGGATGTAATAGCTTAGGTTTTAATTTCTTGCTAAAATATCCCCATTTGAACACTTGTACCCCCCATCCCATAATTACGTTGTAATAGTTTAGGATTTTAAAATTTCGCATTTAAAAGCTTTCTAAAATATACCATGATAGACTTAGGGTTTGTATGCAAAAATCAATAAAACAAATAGCTTGACCTAATTCCAAGATAAAAGCATGAAAATGGACAACACCAATCACACTTGCACCCCTAGGGTTATTCCATTTGTTGCCTTCAATAATGGGCCATATTGCATGTTAGGTGTCTTTGGCAAAACAAAACAATATCAAATGATCATAGTCCCTCGATGACGCTTTCGAAAGTTGCCTAAAAATGATCAAGTCCCTTAAAAGAAAAAGTTGCCAAAGACACTTGGCACCATTGCAATCATGGTCTAAACGATGACCCACACCCGTCCCGTTCACATCCTAACACAAGATTGTCCACCAAATACAATGGTGGAACAAAATTGTTAAAAGGGTTAAAAACATAGGAAAAATCTTTGAGAAATTTAGGAGTAGACAATTCTTGGTTACTTGCCAACTTGCAAAACAAAAACACTTGACTATTGTTTAAAACACACATCACAACACTTTCAAAATAATTCCCAAAAACATTGAAAACTTTTCAAAAGATATACACCTTTGTATACATCCCAACATGGATCATTACAAAGGTTGCCACAACATTGGCCTCTTTTCAAAACATTTTCAAAACCCACACACAAAGCACCATTTTAAACAATTGAAAATCAAGGCAAGTTGATCTAAGAAAGTAACTAAGAGCCCATGGATAACCATGGATAGAAAGGGTGATAATACCTTCCCTTTCTATAATCTACTCCCCGAACCCAAGAAAACATCTCAAAGGTTTTTGCTGTGCTTTTTAACCTTTCCTTAGGATAAAATAAAAAGTCGGTGGCGACTCTTGCTCAACCGAAACATTTGCGAAAACAAATGCAAAACCTCAAGTCAGTTCTCCCACCGTATCACAGGCAGGATTCACATATTCTGCACAAAACAAATAGAGAAGAGTCAGTAAAATGAAGAGTTAAACAAACGACGACCATACTGGAAAAGAAAATATATATACCCAGATATCTAATGGGATCCTCGCTTCCGAGGATCTCCCTGACGTTTATGAGACCCGGCTTAAACACGGGCTCCCCGTTTCTATCCAGCACTGGCCTACCTCCCCGATCGACTCGCTGGACTAGAGGGATTTGAGATACAAACAAAGTCAGAGTGGCGAAGCTCTCTAGCTCCTCGTCCCCAAGCTCCACCTCTCTCTAATCATAGAAGCTCAATTCTCGCTCAAAGTGTCTACTGGTCCATTGAAATAGGAACTTGCAAATCAACGTCGTGGTAGGTGTGATCGGTGGGAATAAGAACTGACTATTTTTGGAATGCTGGTTCGCGTTTGCGTTTGTTTTCGCAAAATGTCACGGTAAGCAAGAGTCACCACCGTCTTTTATTTTATCCAACAAGGAAAGGACAGAAGCACAGAAAAATTCCTTTTCGAGATGTTTCTCGGGTTCGGGAGGTAGATTATAAAAAGGGAAGGTGTTAGCACCCTTTCTATCAGTGGTTATCCAAGGGCTCTTAGGTACTTTCTCACTATGTTTTCAAAAAGTTTTGCTTTTCTTGTGTTTGTGGGTTTTGAAAAAGTTTTTGTTTGAAAACTTCGATTTAACTCTTGTTTCTGTCCTCAAGAGTGTATGAAGTGTTTTTGAAAACTTTGTTTGAAAAGTGTAAGTGCGGAAAATTTGTTTTGTTTTGAAAGAGCAAGTACCTGAGAACCTCTACCTACTCAAAAGGAATTAAGCTGTTTAAATGTCCTTGAGACAGTGCTATCCCACTATTGAGGAGTAGGTAACACCGTCGTTGGAGTTTTCGGGTCAATTCGATTTTAGGGATGTGTGGTCACTAAAGCAATGTTAGGATGCCTTAGCGGTAACCCTAATGTCTTAGATCATTTTTTATCGAGGCAACCGTTTCGAGGCAACTTTGATCTTTAGACAGGAGGGAGACCTCTAAAACTTCTTATACTCAATGACCACGTTCGAGGCAACCAAGTGAGGCGTACCCTAGGAGTGGCATGTGCAAGTGTGTTAGTTCGGTTAATTTTATCTTTGTACATGTTATAGTGAGCTACGATTGATTTTAAGTTAAGGTAGATCTTGTCATGCATAGCCTATTATTCATACATCTAGCAGTTAATGGTTGCGGAAATAAAACTAAGCTATTACAAGGCGTCGGGTATTTACATCGCCAAAGACAAACCCTTGAAAAGTAAATTGCGAAAAATAAATAAAAGCGATAAAAAGTCATAAGTTAAAGCTATTACATCCTCGGAGAAAATACAATTATATGGATCAAAAAGTAATATGCGCGAGAAAAGTTGAATCGGGGAGTTTTTAGGGTTTTGACCCTTTTTAGGAAAGAAAGAGATTTTTGTCATTTTTGAATTTAAGAGTTAAGTCTAAATTAAAAAATGGAATTAATTAATTAAAATAAAATATTTTTGAGTTTTTTATCTTTTATGAAATAAATTAAAAATGGTTAAAAGTTATTAAAAACCCTAATTCTACATTTATTTTATTTTGTTGCAAAAATGTTAAAATTATGCCTAATAAAAACTAAATCAATTAAATTATTTATTTACAAAAAAATAATAAAAGTGATGAATTTAATAAAAATAATGTTTTTGTATTTTCTGAGTTTTATGAGGAAAAATAAATTATTAGGTTATTTTTAAAATAATAAAATAATTAAAATAAGGGAAATAAAAAAAGAAAAGAAATTAACCCATTGGGGGGGGGGGGGGTTTAAGCCCAAATCAAGATGTATGACTGGCAATTGGTGGCCCAAAACGCTCAAGCCTGCTTTGACTGTGGCCATTCCATGCGTGCACGTTGACTGGAGACTATGGTGAGGACTCAGCTTTGGCCATTAGATTTGATTTGCTGGCCATCTGGCGCTTGGAAATTAGAGATCCATGATATGTTACGCCTGCTGAATCACATGTAATCACCTGGATAAAAATTGTAACAAATATTTGGGGGACCTGGGATTCGAACCCAGGTCCCAAGGGATAATGCTTCAACCTGCTTGCCAACTCAACTGCGTTGTTTCTTTGTTATTATAATAAGCAGAAACTATTATATATGATAACAATCAAAATGTTGTAAATAAAAAAATAAAACGCGCGCTTTTCAAATAGGCCAATGAGAGGGTGACGTGTGGTCGTCTTCTTCCCCAAACCCTGTATTTTTTTCCTGTGGATTTGATTCCGCATCAAAATCCGTGGCTTATTTCTAGAATCCACCCTAGGTTATGAAAATGCCATCTAAGGCTATGGTTGACCTCGTCTCTGCCTCATGATCACTCCTATACCAATTACTGTGGCCAATTTTCCCTGTATCAAAAACACCTAAAAAGCAAGCATATGAATCCTAGAATCGGGCATCACAATACAGGGCATAAAAACAAAATAGAATATTGTAGTCATGTTAGAAATCAAATAGTAAACATAAATATGCCAATGTTTTGAAGAAAAAGTGCAAGAATTGGAAGTTGGGATTCCATGTTCAGAGGTCCATTCGTGACGACTTACAGTGCGATGTAGGTGATGAAAAGGCCTGGTTTTTATTCCAATCGCTTCAGGGGATGGCAGTCAAGCACTCTACGTTGAGTTTCTTGATTGAAATAAGCTCTAACCAAGAATTCCATTTCTCTCTTTTTCACCTTTTTCCAGTTTTGGTATGGCCGTTTTAACAGGGCTTAGGTCGTGTCTTAGGTTTGTGAGGCTTGCTTGCATATATGAGAATGATTTTAGGTCAAGAGTTGGGCTTTAATCCATGTATATTCAAGAATTAGGTTTGCACTTTGATCACCATTAACAAACTTTCCAAATATGGCCAAATCTGAGATTTTGTGCACAAAAAGCCAAGGCACGAATTTTATTAGGTGTCACATGATGTTTGCAAGCTGTACAAATCACAAAGATCCCTTTTCAATAATTTTTGGATTTTATTTGATTTAATATTGATTAATAATGAATTAAATCAAGAAAAATGAAATAAAATAGAAAAATAAATGTTTGGTCATGAAATTAAGCATGGGACACGTGTGTGGAATGAAAAGACTAAATCAAGTGGAAAAAGTGGGCCCTTTTGTCAAAAATTGGAGTTTTGAGGATAGTTGACTTTTGGCAATTTTGGAAAAATGCCCAACTTCAACAATGCATAACTTCTTCAATTTTGAACTTTTGGAGGTGTTCTTTGACTTTTTAGAAACCTTGAGATGTCCTCTAATAAACCCGTTTTGTCGCATCTCATTTTGATCTTCCATTCTCAAGTTATAAGCTTTTGCACAACAGGTGTTTTTGTTGACTTTCAAAAATGACCTATAATGTCCAAATTTGTAACTTCTTGTGAGTGCATTTTCTGATCTTGGGGTATGAAGATGGATTGTAGGAAATTACATCCTCTTAAAAATGAGCTTTGTATGGGCCATTTCTCATAAAGTATGAGAAAGTTATGCTTGGTCAAAGTTGAGTTGACTTTTCCAACAAAACCCTAATTTAGCAACTTTTGAATCTTGATGAATTTTGAGCAATCCTTGATGAATCATGATCAACCCTTGATCAAATGATAAATTATCCTTCAAAATGAGAATGTTGACAAAAAATTCTGACTTTTGACTGTAAAATGACCATTTTGCCCTTGCAGTTGACTGTAGATCAAATGCGGCTTTTGACTGTGCAAACTGGCACTGTGAGTCTTGCAACTTGGCATGTAGGTGCTTGGGAATGTATATAGGCCTATAAGACTTGATTGAACCATTAAAAACCCAAATTCCTTGAAAGAACCAAAACCCTAATTTTGAATTGACTGCCTTAGGAGGTGATTTGACTGTACAACCCTTGAGCCATTTTGAGCAATTTGAAGATCATTCTTGACAAATCTTGAGGAATATGGGAGGGAAAATTTTGGGGTACAATAGTAGGCTCCCCGAGCTCATTCACACGAGGAGTCACATCCTCGTTAAGTGACGGCTTGGTCCTGAAAACACTCAACATTGCCTTCGTTGAGGAGGGTTGTACCAAGATATAGTTGTCCTTAAAACAACAGATAGATTCCAGATATGCCTTAAACAACTTCCTGTTGCCTTGTTTGAGGGAGACCCATCCCCACCTTCCGTCGGTCCTACTCCTCTGGATATGAAAATAATATAAAAACAAAGGAATCATGGCCCCGATCCTCAAATAGTCACACACTATCTAGAACACCCGCACAAACGCGATGTCATTCGGGTGAAATTGAGAAGGAGCCACCTACAGATGCCAGAAAATGGCTACCTCGAAGTCGGTGAAGGGAAGGAAGAAACCCATCTCTCAACAGATGATATCATACATCAGGATCTGTCTCTTATCGTACCTCGAGCATATTCTGCTATCCTTCCCCGGGATATACAACGACCATTCCCCCGGGGCCCCATCGTCGTGAGTATACACATCAGTGAAAACTCCCTCCCCTTGTTCATAGAAATACGACTGCCACTCCCAGGGGTCTTTTGCGACCCATTCCCGAGGGTTCTTTTCATCTCGAAGAGGAAATAATTTATCGTTAACCATAGAGGACGCCCCCGTGTCGGGCTCTTCCATCTGCTGATCCGCCTGATTCGGCACGTCCCTAGAGACTTCCAAGATGCTCGACGAACTACTGGTCTCACTCGATTAACTTCTAGAGGATTCTGTAGACTTGCTCGAAATAACGACCTGATCGTCGTGAGCCAAGGCACCTGAAAAGCAGAGGAAAATGATGAGCTCAACATCACTGCCAGAACCACCCTTCCACCGCTAAACAAGCGAAAGGGCACTAGGAAACGAGGATCGCATCCCCGACCAGAACCCTCACTGAGGCACTCTAACAGGCACGTGTTGTAGAAAAAATCCTAAGCCCTACATGAGCCGCATACGGCGCAACACCAAACCTCTAAGGAGAGCCCACGACGGCCCCGACGGTCATACACCACGGGAATAACATTCGCCTTCGTGAGTTTCTAACGATCCTATAGGAACCCTAATCCTAACTGCATGCATCTCTATAAAGTAAGAAGCGAAAATACGAAAAAGAGAAACAATGGCAGATCGGGAACTTACCAGTAGAAGAAGAGGAGGTAAAACTGGATGACAACGAACGAAGAAACTGAGCGAACAATGGTGGTCGACTGTCGAGCTAATGCGAGCAGATGAAAGAGAAGGCGAAAAATATTGAACGTCATGTTCCTCTCGTATTTATAGTTGAAGTAGCTCGCGCGTACAAAACACGTGCCCAGGGAACCCTAGGGTCGTCATAATGACACCCTAGCCCTAGGTCATCATTACGCCGCTTCGCCGGCACGATTCTCGAAACACGCTACCTCTCCAAATTCAAAATTTCCAATGGCCAAACGCCTCACCTCCCCGGTAAACTTGCCCATAAGACATGCCTCGTTATTTGAGCAAATGTCAAAGTCATCAATCTTGTGCCCAAAAGCGACAACTTGGTGGGCTACTGTTATGGACTAGACCGACGGCTTGATTGTCCTAGTCCAGAGATCTCCACGGGTCGAGCCCACCCGACCATAACCCGGATTTCCCGCATAGCTATACCCCATGTCGGGCAACGAAAACCATTTTCCCTCTCGAACCAACACTGACCCAGGATGACCGACGAACATTCTCTCATCCTGCCCGACATCAATGTTGTACGGGCCACCAGGAACCGACTAGAGAGATGCCCGCAACTAACCCCCTCCTCGAGACCAACGACAAGTTACGAGCACATCTTCACAGTTTGACCAAGTCCTGGCAGTTACCTGATTTCATGGACCCGTATATCTAGGCTTGAAATCAGGAACCAATGGCCACGCGTCAGGGGCATTATATAAACCCTCACACCTGTTAGGGCCAGGTATCACATATTCACTACTCACTACCTGATATTTCTGTTTGTACCTTCCTGTTCTCGCTCTTACTTGATTGTTGGAGTGCCTTGCAGGTACAACCCCCTTTTTTCTCCTCAACACACAACTCGACTGAAGATCATCCTCCAGCCACTCTCCAGATTCTGATCATTCATCAAGATCACGATCTAAGCAAAGACTCGAGCACATCACCTTCCCCGCATTTATCTTTAAAGATTGGGGAATCAACTAAGAAAAATTTCACAACATCTTTCTCCTCAGTGCATCAATCAAGATCGAGGAAGCGATGAAGACGAAGCTTACAACAATCAGCATGGCAGTCACAAATTGTCAAAATCAAAAGTAAAAAAAAAAAGAAATTCAAAAAAAAAAGTGAAAGCCCGCTAAGTCAACAGAAATAAAAAATTGACTGAGGTAAAACTTAGGGCATCGCGATGGATCGAAAAAAATTCAAAAAAATTCAAAAAAAATCAGTCCATGCAAAAATAAGGGATTGAAAACAATAAATTGGAAAACAATCTTGTGACTGCCACCTCAAGAATCATCAAGGCTTCTCATAAAAGCTTGGATCTTATCAACACTTGGACCTTATCAATGCTTGGATCTTACCAAAGCTTTTTCATCAGTGTTTAAATCTTATCAGCGCTTGGATCTTGTCAATGCTTTTCATTGGCGCTTGGATATTTATCTATGCTTCTCATCATCTGTGTAACTACGAACTTTCTCTTGAGGATTAAATGCATTTGTTGGATTAATTGGACTTAGGATTGAAGAACATCAATGAGATTGGGGTGGGATAAATAAATTTTGAGCCTTATATGTTTTGTTTCTTAAACCATGAACCTTGGTCACGTTATAACCTTCAAAAGTCCTAATTGAGGCTAGGTTCACTATGAAAGCATACCCAGCAAGATTTGTGTTAAAATTACTCATATGTTTGTTAAAATCATTTCTAACTACTTCTCTTCTTCGAATATTCATCTTATAATCTTCCATTTCTTTTCAAATAATCCATTTCAAGAACGTGCATGTACATCAAACGGAATTACTTTTTCAAAATGTAAAATTTTATCTACGAATCAGTACTTAGCATCAAAGAGATTTCAAAAAGGTCTGATCAAAGGCTATCCTTTCCAAGAAGCTCCTAACTAGGGAAAAAGCATCTAAGGGGATCCCTATGAATAAGGGCATAGACTAATGATCATAGGGGTATATCACATGAAGATATTGTTGACAAATGGTGAGCTTTCTGAGGTTCAATCAATTTGGATCAAATTTCAAAGCATTGTTCAATTAGGGGCATACCCTTCAAAGAAGCATTCCTTAGTCAAGCCATGACACAATAGGATATGACTCGGTTTCCTCATGTGAATAAGCTTCTCAAGTCGTTGATGATCAGGGGAAGCCTTCCGAGATTCAAATGTTGGGGCAGTGCGTATCAAGTTCATCCTACTGCACGTAGGGTCCAAATTCTTCAAGCAACTTCGAGTACAAACTTTTAAAAGCTTCAAATACTTGGGGTAACCTATGACAAGTTCATGGCAAGGACTAAGTTCCTTCTAAAGATACTTCCTCCAGATCTTGGAGATTGAGGGGCATGTCTTTCAAAATTCAAATGTTGGGGAAAACCACTGCGAGGCTCGATCAAAAAAGAAGTTAATACAAAAGGGTCCATCAAAGCCAAGCATTTTCAAGAATCTATTAATCAGGGGCATAATACAAAATAGTGGGTCATCCACATTATGATCAAACTGTTTTCAAGCTCATATTAAAGAGAATCTCATCCAAGACCTACCCACAAATTAAAAAAGAAACAATCCACACAGAGGAAAACTCTCCGCACCCTTTCACAACCTCCAGTGGGTCTTTCTTCTACATCGGCAGTCTTCGAATTCAAATCGAGTATCAGGGAATCATGCAATCACAACACTATACCATCATGTGACAAGTAACATTGTTGCATAACCAAACCTCTACGCTCTAATCATCCATGACCCATCACGGGGGCACCATTCAAAAAAGCATTCAATTCATAATCATAAAGCATAAGGCTACATAAATCATGCATTAGGGCTCTTCGATCGAAAACCAGGGTATACTTATCATCTAATCCATCTGACAAAATCTGACAACATGGGTCGAGCATACCTCAAAAGGACCAATTACACATTCACATTTCAAAATCCAACATCCATTCACACATTATCCAAGTCATTCATCATATACATCAATCAATCATCACATCACATACATCAATCAATCATTACACATCATACATCGCTTATGGCATTCCTCTAAATCTACTACAAACAAAGCCAAGTATCTTAGGGCCCTCCGATCAATTCTTACCTCGGTTAGAAACAAATAACCAGCAAAATCCATTCTCATCTCAATTTTAGTTAACTAAGATATGGATCCCTCAAAACAACTTCCTTTATATTCAAACACATTGTGTCAGTCTCCATGCGACAATGTGTGAATTATTCTACATATTGTTTCAGTCTCCATGCAACGATATGTTATCCCTTGGGGATTAGCTCATTGTGTCAGACTCTAGGCAGCAATGTTGTGAAAGCAGCAATTCCACCCATTTTATCAGCCTCTATGCAACAATGTACGAAATTTTCAAATTAACTTATTGAGTCAGTCTCCACGCAGCAATGTGTTTCTTTCTTAACTCGTTGTGTCAGACCCTAGGCAGCAATGTTGCGAAGTCGAAAATTCCACCTGTTGTGTCAGTCTCTATGCAACAATGTGTGAATTTTCTACATATAACTTATTGTGTCAGTCTCCGTGCAGCGATATGTTTTTCCTTTGCGATCTAGATCATTGTGTCAGACTCTAGGAAGCAATGTTGCGAAAGCAGCAATTCCACCCATTGTGTCAGCCTCTATGCAACAATGTCTGAAATTTTCAAATTAACTTATTGTGTCAAAATCCACGCAACAATCTATTTCTTTCTTAGCTTGTTGTGTCAGACCCCAGGCAGCAATGTTACGATGTTGACAATTCCACCCGTTGTGTTAGTCTCTATGCAACAATGTGTGAATTTTCTACATATAACTCATTGTGTCAGTCTCCATGCAGAAATATGTTTTTCCTTTGAGATCTAGCTTATTGTGTCAGACTCCAGATAACAATGTTGCGAAATCAGCAATTCTACTCATTGTGTCAGTCTCTATGCGACAATGTTTGAAATTTTCTATATTTAACTTATTGTATCAGTCTCCATGTAACAATATGTTCTTTCTTCACGATCTAGCTCATTGTGTCAGACTCCAGGCATCAATGTTGCGAAATCAGCAATTCCACCCATTGTGTCAGTCTCTATGTGATAATGTGTGAAATTTTCTATATTTAGTTTTTTGTATCAGTCTCCATGAAACAATATGTTCTTTCTTCATGATCCATCTCATTGTGTCATACTCCAGGCAGCAATGTTACGAAATCAGCAATTCCACTCATTGTGTCA
The DNA here is from genome assembly GCA_948472305.1 of Vicia faba. NCBI lineage: Eukaryota > Viridiplantae > Streptophyta > Magnoliopsida > Fabales > Fabaceae > Vicia > Vicia faba. Next base: position 931,119,838 of record OX451740.1, on the reverse strand, counting down.
GTCTCTATACAATAATGTGTGAAATTTTCTATATTTAATTTATTGTATCAGTCTCTATGAATCAATATGTTTCCTCCTCTACAATATAGCTTATTGTATCAGGCTCCATGCAACAATGTGTGAAATCTGCAATTCAACTCATTGCGTCAGTCTCCATGCAACAATGTGTTCCCTTATTCGCGATATAGCTCATTGTGTTAGGCTCCATGAAACAATGTTGCAAAATCTGAAATTCAACCCATTGCACCAATCTCCATGCAACGATGTTATTATCAAACTTTTTCCATTGTATCAGTCTCCATGCAGCAATGTTATCATCAAACATTTTCCATTGCATCAGTCTCCATGTAGCAATGTTGTTATCAAACTTTTTCTGCAATATAATCCATTGCATCAGTCTCCAGGCAACAATGTCATTATTAAGTTTCTTCCTCGATATAACGCGTTGCCTCAGTTTCCATGTAACGATGTGGTTATCGAGCTCTTTTAAAATATCTATCCCCTTGGTTGCGATAAATATGCAAATAACTCTGCATAATCCGCTGCATCAGTCTCCGTGCAACAATGTGTTATCAAACTTTGTTTTATTCATCCCCTAGGTTGCGATGAATGGAAAAATCAAATAAAATCAAACCAAAACTTACTATATTAGTCTCCAAGCATTAGTAAGTCAACTCTTTTTTCAAAACTTGTATTTATGTAAATATGCAAAAAAATCTACAGTCTCTCTTAGATACTGACAAGTTATCCACCTCGTCGTATCTAAGTTAAATAAACAATTTGGTTCAAACACTAGTAAGATGATGCATCATCATCTATGCCTACTCTTCATACCCATGGGAACATTGTAAATTGTATCCTTATAATCTTTCGACTTGTGTTGTTTACCTCCTAGGTCATGGTAAATACGCACAAAAAAACTACGATCTCTTTTCTAGGTATTGGCGAGTTATCTGCGTCGTCATATCTAGGTCAAACTTACTCTTGAATCATATTTCTTTATTCAAACTCTAGTAGGATGATAGATCATCATCTTTGCCTATTTTTTTATTCAAACTCTGGTCGGATGATATGTCATCCTCCTTGCCTATTTCTTTGAGCTCTGGGGTATGTTATATCAGTGTATCCTTGTTTAATAAATCTTGCATCCAAATTTTTGGGTTTTCCATTATTTAATAACCCTCTGATTAGAATGTGCGAGACCTACGCATTCTCGCACCATTCAATCGAAGAGTGATTAAATAGGGGCAGTTGTCATACCCCAAACTTGCCTTCCCTTTTATTTCTACAGTCAAAAGTATTTTAAAACATTGTTTTTATAATATTATTTGATTTTTATAGATTTTCATTCTCAAGTCCAGTCAAAAATATTTTAAACTTTGTTTTTCTAATATTTTTTTATTTTTATAAATATTTGCTTCCAAACCTATTTAAAAATATAATTATTCATTTTAAAATTGTTTGTATTTTTAAAATAGCAAATATTCGCACACCTTTCATATATTTTCAATTGAGTTTATTTACAAATAAGTAACATAGCACAATTGATAAAGAATGAAGCTTGCAAGAATGAAGTCACGAGTTCAAATCTCTTGTGCCGCATGTTGTACCACAAAATTTTCCCTCTCACTTATCAAGAATTTTCTCACAAGATCTCCTTGGGCTCAAGACTGCACTAGGGTTTGATCAGCTCAACACACCTCCTTATGCACTGATGACCAAAATTAGGATTTGAGTTTGCACAAGGATTTTTGAACTTCCAATGCCCCATATGACTTTCATGGATCATTATGGACCCCCAAGATTACTCATGTTAAGTTTCAAGCCTTGGATCACACTTTTGATCAGTCAATTGAACAGTTGACCTAAAAATCAACTGTATTGGGGAAAAAGTCAACCATAGCCAATTTACAGTCAAACTTCATAATTTTTTATCCACATCAACATCTTAGACTCATATGAATCATTTGATCAAATTTGGACCATAATTCCTCAAGAAATTTGATCAAATCTCCAAAAGGGCAAAATGGTCAAAATTAGGGTTTTGACTGGGAAAGGGCAATTTCTGATTTTTGACCTAGAAAATTGTCAATTGGTTTAAGGAATGATATTAAGAGTCCAATTTCATCATTTTGGCCTAATGACATGATTCAAAACATTACAAATCCATTGGATTGACAAATGAGTTTTGCAGTCAACTGATCAAAAGTGAACTGTATACTGAAAAGTCATACTTTGACTTTTTGGTCAAATTCAAGTGACAAAGATCACAATTCATCAAAACATGTCAAAATAGGAAACTTATTCATCAAGAGATCAAGAAATCAAGATTTCATTTTGAAAAGTCAAAATTTCTAAACTTAGAAATTTTTCTAAGTGTCAAAATTTCTTATTTTTTCATAACTTTTAGCCAAATTTTCACCATGATGCAAGATGATTCAAAGGAAACTTCCAACATGAAAGTTGTATATCTCCATAAAATCTACAACTTTTATTCACACAACTTCTTTCAAAAGTGCTTAGATTTTAAGTTATAGTTTTTTGAATACATGCTCATGAACTAAAAAAGACTTAGGGAAATTTTGCCCTAGTTAGGCAGATTTTTTACCTAACTTCATGGCAATTTTTCACATAGTTCCAAAGGGGATCTTCAAAATAAATTCAAAGATGGGTTGTAGATCACATTGAAAGCTTTCCAAAATTTCCAAGAACTCATTGATATCATTCTTTATCGAGGAGAATCGAAGGCAAGAAGTTAGGGTTTTCAAACTTGAATTACAAGCCATTTTGTGAAGAACACTCGATCCAATCTTCAAGCATGATGTACAAATCTTGCTTTGCAGGCTTCAAACATGATAATAACTCAATAATTTAATTTTCACATAACTGATAGAGCCATTGTCCAAGCATGTGAGCCATTATCCAAGTTGCATTTCCATTTTGGGAAGAAAGTCACCACTTCCATTTTGGAAAAGTGACTTTAATCACAATGTCAACTCTTCTTGAGCCCATACATTGTGGTTTCTGACTCCAGAACATTTAAAAGAAAGAAGCAACATATATACCGCCTACTAACCACCCTACAAATCCTTGTACTTCACATTGAAACCATGTTTGTCAACTTTGCTTCAAAATCAAGTAACCAAGCCATAACATGTGATTTCAATTTCTGAGTCGTTTAAAGCCTCAAAACATCTTTCCTATAAGTACATACACTATTTTAAAGCTAACACACGAGCTGGAAGACCCTAAAACTCTCCAAAACACCATTGCTGCACAAAACTGCCTAACTTGACAGTTTTGAGCCAAAACTCATCATCTTCATTTCCACTCGTGCATTTTGAAAACCAATCATTCAAACTCCTTCTATACATCATACCAAAGTAATCCAGGCCCATATTTCAAGACTATAACTCCTCCATCACTATCCACCATTTTCAAACATCTAGCTTGCAGGTTGACTTGAGTAGAGAGGTTCGGGAACTTTCAAGGCAAAGTAGGAGATGGAATACACTCAAGGAGGTCCAGGCAAGCTAAACAGATCCTCAGGCCATCTCAAAAGTTTCTCAAACTCCATTCACGACTCCAGCTGCAAGAGGTAAGTTTTCAAACTTCCATCTCTTCATACAGGCATCATTTGTTTCTGATTTGTGAAGATAAAATGTAGATATATTTTCTCTAAAGCTGACCATGTTCATAGTTCCCATTTATATTAATTGTGTATAGAGAATTTTGGATTTGAAATTTCTGAGAAAATTAGGTTTCAATTTAGGGCCAGCAAAATTAGTTTTCATATTTGACTTTTAGCTTACATAAGTTATATGGTTGGATTTGTGAGGAAAAAATACATAACTTTCATGTTTACATTTTTGAATTTGGTTGAGAAATGAGAGAGATACGAGATTCAAAGATGGTGTTTCAGCCATAGGCGCGAGGAAGAAGATGAAGTAAGCCTCAGGGTTTGTTTTATTTTATATATTTATGGTTTGGTTATATAACCGGATGAAACAGCCACCTCAGTGGCAAGCGCGCGCGTACTAAGTCACTTCTTACCAAAAGTGCGAGGATTCAAACCAATGTGAAACCCCCCCCCCCTCTTTTGTATTTTTTTTCTTCATATTTTCTGATCCTCTAACATTTTTTTTACAGGCGCTGGGCCCTTTGGGCCTGGAATTGTTTTTTTATTTGCTAGCTCACCTCCTTACTTACTTTTGGCACCCCCTGACCCATTCATTTTTATTTACTTATTTATTTCATTTTTCTTTTTAAATATATTTTATAAAAAATACCAAAAAAATCATAAAAAATATAAAAAAAAATAGTAGATTTATGTTTGATATAATTTAAATAATTTTTCCACACAAAAATTATTTTTATTCATTATACTTTATTTATCTTTACTAATTACCTTGTAAATTAAATTAAAAATAGGTTATTATTTATTTAAATATATTTATTTTAATATAAAAAAGGCCAAAAATATTTCACAACACCATATATTATTTTCAAGACAAAAATACAAAAATACTTTTTCTTTAAACTTATTTTCTTTTAATCAACTAAATAGAATTAGGGTTTTATTCAAAAATCTTTTCTTAATTTATTTATTTTCTTAATTAATTTAAGTTAATTTAATTTTGATTTAATTATTTTTTTCTAATTAGGTTTAGGTTAAAACCTCTTTCATATAAAAATCCAAACACAAAAATCATTTCTTTCCATTTGCATTTGTACTTTATATATTTCTTCAATTATTTGTACATATTCAATTTGGTTGTAATAGATTAATTAGGTTTATATTATTGCAATCCCTATTCATAAATTGTATACCCCCTCCCACAAGTATTGTAATAGCGTAGTAACTTTAAATTTTGCAATTTATCGCTTTCATATATACAATGCTAGTAATTAGGTTTTGTATGGAAAGATTAAAACCAACCAAATAGAAAACCCTAATTCAAGACAAAATCAAGCATGAAAACAACACACTTGCACACAAGCACCCCTAGGGTAAAATCCACTTGGTTGCCTTACAAAATGGTCATATTACTCATGTGAGGTATCTTAGCAAAACCAAACGAATACAAGATCATAGTCCATCGATGACGCTGTCTAAGTTTCCTTACACATGATCTTAGTCCCTAAAAGAGAATGCTAATATGCCTTGTAAACATTGCTAATCATGGTTATACGATGAACCACGCCCGTACCGTTAACATCCAAAGATAGGGTTGCTTAACAAATCAATGATAAGACAACAATGTCAAAGGAAAAGAAAATGAACAAGAAAAATTTTGAGTAGGTAGAATGCTTCTAATTACTTGCTCCATTTCAAAACAAACATCCTTTCTATTTTCAAAACAATCACATACACTTTCAAAACATCTTACAAAACTTGAAAACATTTTCAAAAGATCAACATCTTTGTATACATTCTTACGAACGAGAATCATTACAAAGATTGCCTAAACAAAGGACTCTTTACAAAATACTTTCAAAAACCACACAAAGCACGATATCAAACAAAAGAAAGTGATCTAGCAAGTAACTAAGAGCCCACGGAAAACCATGGATGAAAAGGGTGCTAATACCTTCCCTTTTCATAATCTACCCCCCGAACTCAAGAAACAATCTCAAAGGTCTTTCTTGTGCTTTTTCACTTTTCCTTTTGGATAAAAGAAAAGTCGGTGGCGACTCTTGCTAACCGCAACATTTGCAATAAAATGCAAAACTCTCAAGTTAGTTCTCCCACCGTATCACACCTCACTTTTAACATTTTCTTTTTTTTTCTATTTTTCATCACTAATTTTCTTTCCTTTTTAATGTGTGTTTCTTATTGGCCATTTGATGTCAATTTGTATCACACCTTAATTTTGATTGGTCAATTTTGTTTTATTTCCAATTTGGATGTTTTTTTAATCTATAAATAGGACATCCACAATACACACAATTCATCAAGAATCCACAATGTCCCACAATCCATAAATTTCACAAATCACACATTCACCTTCTCGCTTTTTTTTACTACTCTTTTGCAATTTCTTTTTCAAAAGAGTTTCAAAAGTATTGGTTATTTCTATGTTTTGGCTGATGATTTCATATGAGGTCATTATCTTTTTATCTCCAATTCTTTATTTTTAATCATATAGTATCAAAATGATGATGTTTTGGTTTATTATATTTCTTTTTGTAATAACACTGTTACGACATACTTTTTATATTAGAAAACCCTTAACAATTCTTTTACAGGTTTTTTATATTGCATACACACTTTTTTTTCGAAGTCTTTTTCTTTGTATTTTGTGTCGTGACTTTTTCACACTTAGGTATACATTAAAGATAAATCACCCATTACTAATATACATTAGCATATTAGAAAACACATATTATATTTGATGTCTGCTTAATAACTTCTTTTATTATTATACTATATTTAAATTGATTTTTCCTTCAATACTATACTGTATTTAAATTGATTGTTTTATTATACATAACTTGTATCTGTACGTGCTATTAGTTTGATATTGGAATATAATACGCAAACAAAATTCTATTTTCTGCAAATCCAATGACTTGCAAATTTCCTACCTTCACTATATCCAAACTTCTCATTCAAACTATAGTCAATAAACCAGTTTCA